>CM049438.1:23418609-24668609 GCA_026929855.1 Poa annua
AAACTGGCATGGCCTGGGCAAAGGCTTTGATTAACACCCCCCCCCCCCCCCCCCCCCCCATTCACAGTAACTTCTCCTTCCATTCTTTTATAATTTGACAAACCCGATCAACTAGATGGTAGGAGCAATCACTACGATCATCCCCCACTAGGGCTGGGAGTCCCAAATACTTATCATTTAGTGATTATGTCTTAATATTCAGCACTTCACGGACATCTACTTTTACTTCTACATCGGTGTTAGCACTGAAGAAAAAACTTGATTTAATATCGCTAACCTTCTGCCTTGAGCTTGCACTGTATTTATCAAGAATAGATTTCAGCACTTCAGCATACGCTTATCTACGTGCATAAGGATCAACGAGTCATCAGCAAATAATAAGTGAGATACCATTGGCGCATCCCTGCAGACCCTGATCCCTTCTAAATCACTTCTCCTTTTCACCATGCTAATCGTACTTGTAATCCTTCAACAACAAATAGAAAAAGGTAAGGAGACAAGGGGTCCCCTGTCTGATACCTCTCATAGGTATAAAAACCTCGATCTCCATGGAGTAAAGATGAACATTGTATCTCACGGAAGAAACACAAGCCATAATCAGATTCCTTCATCTTTCTGCAAATCCCAACTTCTCCATCATCCTGCTACGAAAGGGTCATTCAACTCTATCATATGCTTTATGCGTATCCAACTTTTTTACGCAAATACCCCTTTTTTCTTTCTTCATCTTAATTGTATGTACACATTCATAAGCTACCAAAACATTGTCTATAATTAACCTTCCTAGCACAAATGCACTTTGTTGATCTCCAATAATCTCTGGCAGAATTACCTTTAACCGATGCGCCAACATTTTTATATCACCTTAGACACAACATTACACAAGATGGTCAAAAAAAAACATTACATAAGCTGATTGGTCGAAACTATGCAACATTATGTGGACTGTCCACCTTTGGAATTAATACAATGGTGGTATCGTTCCACCCCTCGGGTATTACTCTAGTGTTAACTGCATCCAGAACTTCCTTCACCAGATCGTCACCCAACATCCCCAGAACATCTTATAAAAATGGCATGTAAACCATCTGGTCCTGGTGCTTTAAAATCTGCAATATTAAACATTGCTTTTAACATCTTATGGGGTAAACGGTGCCATCAGAGGCATTGAACATCATTAAAAACACTTTCTTCTGACGCATTAATTTTAGATGAAAAAAAGCGTAACAAACTAGTCATGGTCTATCCGGTTCATCTCCTCTCTATCCTCTTTAAAATTTCCATGCTCATCCTTCAAACCTTTTATGGTATTCTTCTTTTTCTGATTGACTGCAAAAATGATGAAAAAAAACTTGTATTATGATCACCATGCTTCAACCAATTTTCTCTTGCCCTTTACACCCATTGGATCTCTTCTTGTTCTAGTAAATTCTCTACTTCTTTGTAGCTAAGGATTGGTTTGTTATAGCTCCTCTACGATAAAACACTCAAGATCTTTCTTAAGAGCAGCTGCTTTTTAAGACGTGCTTGTTCCACACAGGCAACTTATCATGCACGTCTCGTTAACGCCTAGGTTTTTTCAGCGTCAAGATGTGGACCAACTGCTGATACTCTTCTTCTCCGACAATGACGAACGACGAAGATGCTTGCTAGTTGTGGCGATGACAGTTTGCAACAGTTTCATTGTTTGTTTCTCTTAGTTTTATGCTGTTTGTACTTGTATAATCTGTGTATCCGTACTTTTATCAATATCTCTACTATATAATACGGCTTAACGTGAGGATGGTACGTCGTGGCGTTTTTGCAATTTACCCCCTAAGAAACTACAAAATCAAACCCGCAGTCCAATATTAAATTACAGATGCTTGCGTTTTAGCCCCTGATACCTCTTCGATAAAAGACACCGGCCCAGCGGCGTAGGAGCGACAGCAGTCCAGCCCCAAATCCTCCATTGCCGTGAGGGTGGAGATGCGCACCTCGGGAGATGGGTGCTGGGAGGCCCGCGAGGCGGTTCTCGGCGGCGCTGGATTCAGGTGGTGGGGAGGCCGTCCGTCGGCGCGTGGAAAAGGTGGTCGGCGGCGCTCAATCCGGTGGAGGGGATGCCGAGGAGGCGTGCTCCGGTGGAGGTTCGGCCCAACGGCGGCGCGCGGTGCAGGTGGGGGAGCGGTGAACGTTTGGAGACTCACGGCGGCCATGGAACTCGGGCTGGTGGAGGACCGGGGCAGGCGAGGTGTCGCCCTTCCGTCTTCGCCCGTCGCCCTCTTCGTTGCCAATGACAGCGCGGGCGGCAACGTCGCCAACCACGTCACCGTGCGCCTCCAGCCCAGATGCATGGCCGGGATGGTAGCGTTGCAGCCTTTCTTCGGCGGCGTGGCGCCGACCGTGCCCGAGCAGCAGCTCCGCGACACGCCGTTCGGTGCCCTGGAGCGGCTGACGTGGCTGTGTCCTCCGAACTCGCCTCCCTTCCCCGGCCTCGAGCAGCAGCCAGCGGGGAGGCCTAGGAGGATGGCCGGCGCTAGCGGCAACAGTGGCTGGCCTCTGCCCACCTGCTCCCGCACGCCTCTGCGAGATTCCCGTTCGACTGCAAGAAGAACTCTGCTCCGACATGGACTCTGTTAAACTGCTCCGACACCCGCTCCGACCCGGTCTATAGTCGACCACACAGCTATGGGGTGCCTGCATAAAAAGGACTCCACTCCCTCGATCGTAACCACAGCTCGAAATCGCAACCACAGCTCGAAATCGCCAGCCGCCCTGTCGCCAACAACCACAGCTCGAAATCGCGAGCCGCCGTCTCGCCAACCCAAGGTACGGGTACAACTCTTCCTTCCCCTTTAATTTTGCTCAGAATCTGTTTGCAATAGAGTACCAATTGACAGTTCTCCAACATCAACTTGTTTACTTGCCTGTCCAAGCAATTAGGTGAGTTCACCGTCAGTCAAACTAAAGTGCAAATTCTTAACAGTGCCTCATTATCTCAGACTCTTGAGTATTTCTTACTGTACCTCTTTTATGGATAGTTTATGCCAAAAATGGTTTTTCTGTACATTGTAGACTACAGGGCATGCAAAAAATGTAAATTCTCAAATCTGAATCCATTCTTTTATCAATTGTAGGATTAGTGGTATTAGATTGGAGTTTGTTTTAGTTGCATATGAGTAAAATTCAGGAATTTAGATGAATTTAGACTTCTATTTTTGCTGCAGAAAATGGAACACAACAGTGACACATTGCAGAGAATGGAACACAACAGTGACACAGCCCCCATTGAGGAATTTGACATCCGGCCTTTGAAAAAAGCAAAATACCCTGAATCAAGTGCTTTAGATGTTTCATTGCCATCACCTACCATCTCGAAAGCATCCATGGTCTTTGAAAGTTCTGAGTCAATTGGTTCAGAATCAAGTGATACACTGCCATTGCCTAAATCACCAACCATGTCTATGTTATCTTCGCTTTCTGAATTGATGAATGAAGAAGATGATAAGGAAACCGTTCCAGCGGATGATGATAAGCAATCAGTATGTATGGTTTCTGGGTTGGTGAATGAAGAAACAACTTCAACAGATGATGATAAGAAACCAGAGGCAAAACATACAATAAATAGTTTAACATATGATTTTCTCCCACAAGGTAAAACTGTCCCTTTTTATTCCTACTAGATGACCCGTTGCGCAACTGCCATAAGCAGGACAATTTTCTTGCCATAGTATATTTTTTTCCCTACCAACGGTTAAATTGAAATTAAGCCACATAATTACCGGTCATTTTCAGTTTGGTAACAGATGGCACCACCAAGTTTCTTTCATGGAATACTTTGTGCAAGGTAAGACTTCCATGATTAGAAAATAAAATGACACGTAATAACTTGAACAACTTTTTTTTATGCTCATTAAGCTCGGATATATGCATGAAATATCAGCTAAAATTATATTTTAAAATAGTGAAAGGAGACAACAAATCAAATTGCATGTTCTAAATGGGCATCCTACTATCCTGCTCTTTTTTTACTAACAATTTGTTTCCGTCCTCCTACCTGCCCGGCTTCCCGCACCGTTGTCTGTCGACCTACTCGTCTCCACCTCAAGCAGAGAGCATCGCCACAATCTTCCTCCCTGGACAGAATTCTCATTCTGATTCCACCCTTCCTCAGAGACCCTCCGCAAGGGTTTTGGTGGATCTTCTTCTACATCATAACGTTGGGGCTTCGGGATCTCGTTGCGCCACCATCGCACATGCCAGAAGCGAGACTGTATTTAAGCGATACTCTCCACCCCCGTTGCACATGTGCGCAACTACCATAATCAAATTGTTGCGGTGTCATTTGCTCTTCTTTGCTTTACTCTAAGCCGGTTTCGGACAGGTGATTGGCGGTCATTTTCAGTTCTATCTGACAAATTGCATCCTAAAAACTTATGGCCCACCAAATTTTTCGTGTGAATTCTTTGTTGCGTGGTAAGATCTCAACGATTAACTGGTATCTATATTTTTTGGTTTTTGGTATCTATATTGTTTATTCGATGGATATATTATGAGCTATACTCGTTTAAGGTTTCTCCGACTCTCACGCAACTACCACCTACATCCCTTAGAACTATACAGATTGCTCGTTATGGTTTCGTTGTCTTCTCTCGTTGGGCCTATCAAGAATTTTGCCAGCGATGCCCCTTTATAGAAGTCACGGCATTTATCCCTTGTCCAATTTTGTCTTTTTATGCCCCCGTTGCAGACTCGATCGATTTGTCCCAATCCTTGACCCGATCTAATATGACCTACGAATCAATATCATGATTGAATTTTATGTGTATGATATTATTTGTGATAATGATAATTTATATGTACGTTTAGTTTTCAACTTGAGGATCCATTTAGCTTTAAAGATAACGGAAATGAGCATACATGTTTCGACCGTTAAAAACTGGTCGGACATGTGTTTAAAATGGCTTTATTATCTTAAAGTTAACTAATTGTCCCGACCAATAGAATAGGACAGTCGTGTATAGATTTTTTAGCCTAGTTAGATTGCAGACAACAGATGAGCCAAGGCATCTACCGGCGACGTTATTGGCTTAGATATCAGATTAGCAATACAGTCACGTAAGCAGTTGAATCAATCGGGTTTATATACATGATTCGTTTATGGTAGGGTTTTTGGGAGAAATTTAGGAACACCCAATATTGTGTTCTTTAAATTACCTAAAATATGTATGTTTTACAAAATTAGCTCCATGCCCACATGTGTACTACTTAGCAAACATAGCATGCTTCAGTCCAAGCAAGTACGGCAAAAGATTTACTGAAAATAGAACATACAAAACGCAAACAAGATTACTTCTCCAAGTCTTTTGGACATTGCTTGCCATCCACCTAATCTTGGAACATCTCCCATAAATTAAGAATATCCATAACAAAGAATCAACCTTACATAGTCTTCATAATGATCCACAATCCTACCATTTCGGAGAACCATTCCCTTCATTCATGCACAATAACGAAAGTTCCACAAATCTTATGGGCATGAACTTCGCAGATGAAGTTCAACTCTCTTCCGCAACCAGATGAAGTTCCTATTTATTTAAGGATAGATCGGTAACAAAAGCTCTGCTTAGCGTATGCAGAAAAAAATACCTCTAAGCATTGCATGGACTATCAATCCTCCTGCATCCGCGGCTTCTGGAGGATACCTGTGACACATAACAAACAATAAAGCGAAGATTAGATGCATCAGTACATAAAGCTGTTAAGATGGCCAACCAAAATAAATTTTCCATTCGTTTAGTACATTTGCAGTTTCAACCATAATTTCTGGATGTTCATTAGTTGTAACATCATTCAAAACTCGGAACGAATTTGGCACCAGAACTACCTACATAATTGGTGTTTTCTTATCAGGGTATTTACTCAAACTGTAAAAGTAATCTCACGATCTGGCACGAAGTCTATATTTTCCACAATAGAGAGTAGAGTGCAAATAAAATAGATTAAGAGCATGTAATATATTAGCCGCACAAAATTATTATACTCAATGCTCCTTAAAAGCTATGCATTTCTTTTCTTGAAGACATTACAAAGATAAATCACTTGGCCTTTCTAAACAACAAACTTGTTCAAAGGTGGTTATTTCTAACAATTTCTGAAACACAATATATGACCAATCATACCTGAAACATTAAAGAGTAAGGAAAATTAAGCATAAAATGGATATGCCCATGAAGTTCTTACTCCAGGAACTTGTGGAAACAACTGGATTAGAAACAAACAGCTGGAACCACATATGGGCATGAATCGGTAGGATAGATAATGCCTAAACTTGGCGTATGATATGCTAACTCAAGTTAACGTGTTGTAGCAAGCATAGACAAGGATGGAATGTCCAGCATCTCATAAATCATACATGAGCACCGTTTAGTCATTAGGTATAACGTTGTTCCAACTATGTGAACAGCATATGAATTCATGCCATGCTCAAGTCAAAGTATGACCTGGATTAGTAATTTGCAAATTCACAGTACATAAGATCATTCATCACACATTCAATGATCACTGATTTCAAGAGGTTGAATATGCAGAAGTTTATAAACACACAGATGAACCATCAGTCCCATACCATATTATCTGGCTAGATACAAAATAGGCTGGCAAAACAAACAAATGCAACTGGAAATTAATGCATGTAAGAATGATATTCATAATATCAGAAATATATGATTCATGAAGAGCAAGCAAATTACCATCAGATTCATGAAGAGCGAGAAAATTACCTCACTCTGTTTGAGAACGCTACCTTGCACGTATCATAAGTAATCATGTAACCTGGATTTTTTCGGAAGTCCTTGCATGGTGAAGCAAAAACATTAGGCAACAAATAAGAAAACTATTATACCACTGTAACTATGATCCTCTTAACTCAACAAAAGTGAGGAATTGATGCCCCACCTTAGAGCAGATAACAAACATCCTGCAGCCAAACATACAGAAAAAGGGCAAGGAACCTACAGCCAAAAATAGTACATCATAAAGCTAACTATTAGTATAGAGAGAGAAGACCATAATAAACACCAAAGCAAATATAAAAAAACTAAAGGATAGTGTATCCATACTGCCAAACATCGTCCCCCTACATGACAAAAAGGGAACAATTTGCAAATCAATTCCATTACTCGTCACCAAGCCATAGTTATAGCTCATACATTAAAGTTCAAATGTGCAATGGAGCGTGTTTGTTCAAAACTGTCCATCGAGCATGTTTGTTCCAGACATGTAAAACTATTTTATCTCTAGGTATATTTGTCGGGTTTCTGAACATCACACAATTTTTTTCATGTAATAATCCTACAAACTAAAATGGTACTTTCTTAATTACCAACTATATCAATACTGGGCAATTCCTTATGATGACCAAGATAGGGAAACATGTAATGGCTTAACTAAGATATCTACTTTCTAGGAGGCCACCGGTGAACAACATGTAATGAAACTCTAATGCTTTAGAGGATTGCAACACATTACTAACTAACTGGACACTGCAAATTAATATAGAATGTGTAAAATAACCTTAGAAATCAATGCACTTACATATCAATTGATCTCGAAAAGGATACATACATGCTATAATAAGGAAATCAAGGACAAATTTTAAACAAACAAGCACAAGACATCCGTAAAATTGGAAGCGGGTTATAATCAGCCATGAGGAACAGAAAAACAAATCAAAGTCTCACACTTATGCAATAAATTCAGAGTTCAAACAAAGGCAGTGGTCAACTTCACAGTTCAAACAAAGACAGTCACCAATTTTGTGTTAAAAGAAAATGTAAGAATAAAATTGTATTCTGGCAATTTTCCCTGCCAATAGACATTGATGCCATAGGTGAGCGCACACATAACAATTAGCTGCTATAGAAGCATCTACTTCCTCCTTGTCGACAAACATAACTTACAAACAGAAGATGGGACAAAAATATATACATAAGTGAACATGTCTTGCAGTAATCAATTTTAAGCCAATGAACTCAAGATTTATTATGTAACAGAGACAATGCCGGAAAAAATTAAGCATTCAGCATATCCAGTAAAAAACGACAATATCAGCGGTACTCACATATTCTTGTTCAGTTTTCCAAATGTACCGCTGTGATAAGCACAAGAAAGCATATAATGTGCAGCTTTCATGATAGAACATCATATATATAGCTCAAACAAGTTGATGTCCTAACCTGCATCAAACTAAAACTGAAGCACATAAGCATTAGAGAGGCAATAAAAAGGTAGGACTTTCCCAAGCTGAAGCCTAAATATATTAACACACACAATTTAGTCAACGATCTTTCTGCAGATTAGCATAACAAACAATGTGCAAGTCGCTAAGACGGAAGTGCCCAAAAGCTACTTGATAAAACAGGGTAGTTCGTCAACACATTATCTCACAATCTTATCTGGTTATATTTTGTACTAAAAATACACACAGAGCAACAGATCCATTTTATAGAACATTTGTGTTGCAGAAAAACTCACCGAGATGGTTGGTAGGCTCGTCAAGCAAAAGGATGGGTGGGTTCATGAAGAGAGCTCTTGCAAGAGCAATTCTCATGCGCCAACCGCCAGAGAAGCACTCGTTCTGCACAATATCAGACAACCTATAGCACACAAATATTGGAATGAAAATATGAGAGGTGGGGATAGCAGCTCGACCTGCAAGCAGGGTGGAAGCACTCGCAGCGAAAAGACCGATTCTTCATTATGGAGAAAAGAAGATACCAATCCTAATCTCATCATAATGTTCTCGAGAATAATGTTTCTCAAACCATTGATCGAGGGCATTTTCTGGACAATTAGGGAGGCATTGGATCAGGTCTCAATCGGTCTCACGCAGACCACCTCGACACCCGACAGTTCTGCAACAAACATTTTTCGTGTGTTAAACAAATACGAAAAGAAAACACACATAATTATAGGAAAAATAGGAGGCTCTCATGTGACAAAAATACGTTATAACCGTGAGAACAAATAGTGATAATCTAGTACAAACGTGCAACATGACATAAACTTACTGGTCTCTCTGCAGCTTGATGATATGCTTCTTTCCTTATACCACCAATGCCTTCACTTATTTTTCTTCAACTACCCAAAACCCGAGAGAGGCAAGATAAGGTATATTACTTTATCTTAGAATATAACTATTGAGGAAGATGGCACCAGTGGCACGAGTTTGGCAACACGGGTGATGCGATATGCTCCTCCTACTGAGCGCCAAGAAAAAGAGAAGTGTAGTAGACAATGCCGCACCTCTTGAGTTGTCTCAGCTTGCGGCGACTCAGCTCACCATACAGGCATCCTTTGCTACCATATCCAGTCGTGCCGCCCCAGCAGCACTTCACGCAGCAGGGAGTGGAGGCTGTTTACCTTTTGATGGTATGTACAATGTAATTCTAGCAATATCAAGAGAAAATATACACCAATTCAGTACATGACTATTTGCTCTCTAATGGTCCGTACAACGTAATACCAAACCTGCAATGTCAAAATATAGAGGAATTCAAATAAGAACCTACCAAAGACATTATTTTCATCATATTTACATTGGTTAGACAACAACCTGAAACATCAATAGAAGAGCCTTAATAAGAGAAATTGATTGGAGACAAATCAATAGATGATATTTATACCGTGACCTTCTAAGTTTGAATATAAGAGCAAGAGATTTCAATAAAGCTAACAGAGGAATCAATTCTTGAAGCTCCAACCTGTCAGGGTATGTCATATATATACCCTACTCTAGTAATTGCCTAGGAAGTGTTACAGAAAATAAAATAAAATCATGCCTCCCACATACTACATGCTAGCAGCTAATCCATATATTATATTCGATGATTTACTGCTTCGCTCCAATCTGCAAACACATACTTGGACCAATCTGCAAACAACCTTAATGTATACCGACTGAGAATGATGCACAGACCCAGCGTAAATGAAGAATTACAATGGTGAAACAACTTTCCCGTAAACATTACATGAATTTTTTTCTCAGATCATGGATAACATCCCAAATATAGACCTTAACCTTTTGTGCTTCCAACTTTAAATGTACATTCAGCCAAATATATTTACAGGACTACTATTGCAACAACATCATTTGAGCACAATAAGACCCTGAAAAATCATAAATCCATGCAAAACTAAATGAGAGGTGAAAGAAGCTGATGTGCAGCCTGGGAGCGATCAATGAAAACCAAGCAATGGTGAATACCTATAGAGATCTATAATGATCTCTGTAAGCTAAGGACGACAGAGGGCTTTCAAGAACACACCTACTGCTTTAGTATGATGCAACAAATGTTTCAATTTAAAAGCATATCTAACCAACTAAAACACAGTAAACTACTACATGAGAATTTACGTGCAGGCTGTTTCATCGTTGCTGCTGCTCACTTGTGTTATCACCTCACGATCCCCTTCCTTAGTAAAATGTTTTCAGCTAATAATTTCAGAACTCTAGTGAAGTTATTTGTTTTTCAGCTAATCATCTTAGTAATTTTTCAGTGCTACGACATGCTAAAATTTCCTAATATTACATAGTAAACAAGAAAACTGAATTCATATGTGTGAAGCTGGTGCAAATAGAACTTCAGGTTGTATGCAGAAGTACAAAATGCAAATAAAAAGCAGGCTATCATTCCCTCAAAAAACATGAATGGCCACGAGCAATATGAGGGAATTTTAAATCGCTCAAGTGTACAACCACAAGCCAACAAAAGAATAAGTAAACAAGAAAACTGAATTCATATGTGTGAAGCTGGTGCAAATAGAACTTTAGATTGTATGCAGAAGTACAAAATGCAAATAAAAAGCAGGCTATCATTCCCTCAAAAAACATGAATGGCCACGAGCAATATGAGAGAATTTTAAATCGGTCAAGTGTACAACCACAAGCCGACAAAGAATAATCTAAATGAATAGCTATAAACAATTAAACATCAGTAACCAATCAGCTGTGAGGCTGTTAATAACTATGCAGTAGAGGCTCCCATAGTAACATGAACTTACCTCAATTAACATGGGCGAACCGTGCGAGGAGACGATAATGGAAACGGACTATGTCTACTTCCTTATGTTCATTCCATTAAGGATTCACACACAAATCCTGCAAAGAAAACGAAAAAGGAGGCCAACCACTAATTATATGCATTCTCAACACCAATAAACAAATTAATTACACACAAATACGATCAGCGAATTAAACACTGTCAGTATTAGGCAAAGGAAAAACATCGATATAGAAGTATAATATGTATAGTACTAACTAAAAGCATCTCATTACCTAAAAAAAAACTAAAAGCATCTCATTCCCTTCAAAAAAAAAACTAAAAGCATATGATGTTTAGTGTAATTCTAAGTAGAAATTCCAAAAACAACTGCCAAGAATAAGATAATCATCCCTTCAGGGTTAGGGCTGCAAACCTGTCCAAACCATGTCATTAAACATACAAAAAAATATCCCCTCCATCGATGGTGTATGAACTGCATAAAAATTACCTAAGCAGAACCGACCATAAACCCAGCAAATATCCTGTAGATGCATGAGATAACTTTGATCATTGAAAAAATCTCTGCTGAAGATCTAAAAAAAGGAGCAAACTTCATGTATGTTCACTCATTCTTTACCTCTTTAAATAAAAAGTAAGTTAAATCCTCGCAATGCAATCAGCTAAGATCCAATTTAATATGGCCCGGAAAGGTAGAAATGAATAAACATCGACCTGAATGTATGTATAAAAGCCATATCCTGCAGAAACACTCCTTTTTTCAGGGGTAAAGAAACACTCACCGACAACAGTTTACAAACTTGCTAATAAAAATGATATGTATCTAGCTAGGAAAGCAAATGAAAGAAAGATACAGGCAACAAAAGCAGTAGCAGCTTCTGAAGGCCTCTTGTTAGCAAGGCAACACAAACATAGTGGTACACTTTAATAAGCATCAGAAGAAACTTTCCCATTTGCACAATTAGCAAATGAACATACCAGATGGGAATGGATGAGCAGAGAAGAGAAATTCCACCACCGCTGCTCGCAACATGGAGGTGCCATCAAAGCTGGAAGGATGAATACCTCTAGCACTACAACTGACCAATATAAGTTCTTATAAGAGACCTTGGAAATCGATGAATACCTCTAGCACTACAACTGACCAATATAAGCACTGGAAAATGGTTTAATATAACAGTTTGTAAGACCACACTCTCATATAGGAGACCAAAATAATAAAGCAAGTCATAAGACATACATGAATAACAAAAAATGCCGGCCTATAAGAGATGATTGTCACTTATTTAGTAACTTATATCAATGGGAATTAAAGAACCAGAAAATTAAATACATTAAATTTAACACCAGATTTTATTGTTTTAGATATTAGACATGATCCCGGTCTGATGATGCACGGGCCCTCAAAACTCAATCTGCACATGAGCAGAACAAATGGAAAGGATAAAGTTCAGTTTCCCAAGGTGTAACATACTAACCTGGTTATGCTCATTATACTCATAAGTGGGAAGCACAAATATGGAGAAGGAAGAGTGTGTATTTGATCCCCTGGTTCATTGCTTAGAATTTCTTCAAGGGAGTTTCTATGCCATGACTGCGCTACCATCAACGGGGTCGAGCTGCATAAGGCAAGTGAACAACTCCTTAATCAAATCATAATGAAGACAACAGTAATGAAAATTCTTTGTACGTACAGAAGTAACTATAAAAGATTCAATCTGATACACCAGGCCTTCCTTTAATCTGTCACCAAATGGGTGCACATTGTTTTCTGGCAAACAACCTCCTATCATGTTTCCATATAAAAATGGATGATCATTGATGTCAGTGTAGGTTCGTATGTGTGTCAAGACAAAGGAATTAGTATTAGTAGCTGCTAACAATTTAAGCAAACCATCGATAAGGAGAAGCAAAGCATACAAACTGATAGAGGTAAACAGAAAAAGCATTAACATATCTGTATTACCAAATGATAATATTGGAACATAAGTAAACTGATGTGAGATACGCTGCAACTGTACTGAACAAACTATCTATTTTTGGTTCTGAGCAGTATCACTGAACGATGATGTCGGAACATAAATACAGAGGGTTGGATATTAAAATTGATGTGACGTAGGTTGCGACTCTACTGACTGAGCTATCTATTTTTGGCTATCAGTATTTAGAAATAAATCGACATGCTGCTACGCCAAATGTTGGTACATACGTACTTGTTGGTCAGTGAAGAGGAGCCCTAGCTCATACATTTGCTTGTCTCGGTTCTTATTCTCCCAGATCCGTGTGAGGCGCATCTTGATTTTCCATCGTGGCCCTCGAGCAGACAGATTTTTCACTGATCTTGTTTGCATTGGTGTTGTGGATTCCAGAGAGAACACTCAGGTCATTGATTCGAAGCGGAAGATTGGTGGAAAGTAGAATAATTAGGGTTGCAGGTTAATGGAATAAGAGATTTAATGAGGAGAGCGCGAGGAAAGAAAGAATGTGTTGGAAAGAGCTGACCGAAGATGTTGCTTCGCTGCTTGATGAAGCTTGAGGACGACCAGGTAGCGGCACACGGGCAGACTGCCGGTGCCGTACTCGTCTCTGACTGCAGCCAGCTTCTCGGTGAGGCGACGGCCTTCCGCCCCCTGCCGCCATCCTCGCCGTCGCTAAAACGCAAAAACAGATCGACACCAAAATTAGCACGGAAACAGACGGAGGCAAGAAGATGAAGAAAAAAGTCGCCAGCTTTAGCGGCCGGGCGCATACTCTTGACTTGGCGAAGGTCGCTAACATGGTCTGCCCTGACGAACACCTGGTCCAAAGTAGAAGCTGCCTGTAGCTGGGGTCGTCGTCGTGCTGGCTACGTCGGGGAGAGGCCGAGCGGACGGAGTTGAGGACAGAGGAGGGGCAGCAGCTCGGCGGCAGTGGCGTGAGGGACGACGGCGGGGAGCCACCAATAGCGAGGGCCGGCAGCCGGAATGGGAGAGAGGAGGGGCGGGGCGAGGGAGGAGGCAGCCGCGTCGGGGGAGGAGAGGTGGCAGGGCGGGGCGGCGGCGGGGGCGGCTGGAGGCGGCCGAGTCGGGGAGAGCAGGGCGAGGAGAGGCGGCTCACGGGAGGAGCAGAGCGAGGAGGAGGAGGAGAAAGGGGATCGGGGAGGAGAGAGGAGCAGCGATTCGCTAGGGTTTCACCCCGGAAGCGGGTTTTGCCTCGCCGCGGGGCGGCGAGGGCAAAGGAGAGCGACGTGCACGGGCAAGCCTCGCCCACTGACTACTGGACCATGGCCCCACCCGTCATGGACCCTGACCGGAATTTCTGTTCATGCGAAATGAGTGAAAAAAGTTTTGACCGCATCCGACGGCTGTGGTGAAAAGTGGGGGCAAAGTTACTATTCCTAAGGCCGATCAGACGGCTCACATTCGCCAGGAGGGGCAAATGCTCTCATATGGAGGGTAGGCTCTCATCCTTTATAGTAGTAATGCTTTTCACTATAACCTAAAAATTTGTAATATAATGCATATGCTTGCTTTACTTTTTTATTTTTTTACAGATTATACATTGACCTACGAAGATGAATGTTCTCAATGTGTTATGCTATACTCTTCGGAAAAGGAAATATTGGTGCAAATAGATGACATATCTGTACAACAACGTTCTTTGGCGTGCCTGCTAGATAAAGGGAAATGGCTAGATGATCAAGTAAGTAACCCTTACTAAGAATGAAATATTTTCTCATTAACAGTACGATTATTCATACCCATTATTAATGTTTGCCTTTATCTTTAAAGCTAATCAGCGCATATATATGCTGTATGAAGGAGCAACTACATGTGCAAAATCAAAATGATGCTAAAGTATATTTTGAAAACCCTCTTGTTACAAGACTCTTAAAACGGGATGGTGAAATTGGAATAGATGGACCTACCGGCATGACAAATGTTGTGAAGAACTATCTAAACCATGACATGGTAACATTGACATCCTTGATTTAATAAATTTTAATTTGAACTTTTACATGTCTCCAAGTAACTCATTGTCTTGATTATAGATTCATCTTCCAATAAATATCAAGGATTCACATTGGTTTCTAGCTTGCCTCAATGTTGAAAAGCACGATATACAAGTAATCGACTCATTGTGTTGGGAGTCAAATCGGGTTGACCTCACTCTTACGGTTAGTTACTCACTTATAATAATTTCCGTGAAATGTCATAAATTTATCCATCGCTGACCTGTATCTTTTTGTAATCCCTAACCATTTTACAGCTGCAAGGAATACAATATCATTTGGATATTATTAAAAGCCAAGAAAATTTGGGTAATCAGAATTGGCAAGATTTTGATGAATGGACTATTACAGAACAGCTACAAGTGCCAATTCAGCAAGACAGGTACACATAGAAAATATTTTTTATAATAACAACCATATAAGAAATATTGTGATTCATCTGCTGTACTCAGTTCTACATAAATTATGCAGTTCATCTTGTGGTCTATTTATGCTTAAATTCATGGAATATTGGACCGGACAGACACTATCCCATCCAATTACACAGGTAAATATGTTTGACAAACATATGTTGTGTCCATTTTAATTGCTACATATATATATGTCTGCTAATACGTATGGGTGACGAGCAGGAAATTATTACTTCTTTTAGACTGAAGTTAGCTTCCATACTATTGTGTTGGAAAACAAATACGGCGGCACCGACTATTGAATTCGATGAAATTGATGAGACTCAAGTAGATCCAAATGATTTTATAATGTCAGACAGTCCAATCGATCAAAATCAATCAGAAGAATTCAACTCGGTATCTGTTGAAAGCAAATACCAATCACTGTTATCTGTTCTTTCTAACTTGAGCCTACATGAGTTAGTAGGTGGACTTTGCAACTACATCAAATCAATAAATTCTGCAGAAGCTTTAGAGTAAGCCATTTTTCTTAGTGCATTTTAGCTTATTTTGGTAATCAATCTTAATTTCTTTGATTTGATAATGATTTATAGAAAAGTCTGGGTACAAAGCTCCAAACCATATCCCATAAGCTTAACTCTCAGAAACCTACAAGAAATGTTGATGGAAGAGCTGCCCATGAACCGCGATTGTTTCAATCTAATCGTACGGAAGATTATGTTTGACGACATCCAAACAGTTAAAAAAAGAAGAGGATCGATATCAAAGCATTATCTTGACATGCAATTCTGGGTACATTCATCCATTCACTACCTATATTTCTATGTACAAATACATAGTAATTGTTTTCAATGACTTTTCTGACCACTTATATCTTCTATAATATCCTAGACAATTACTAATTTTGGACGACATCCAAACTTCCGAAAAAAGATGGATGCGGAACAACTAGAAAATTCAGTTCGTAGCTGGCCTGGTATCAAATACAGCGTCTCGTCATGCAAATCTGTAAGACAACTCCCCTATACATGTCAACATTTTTTTTTGGATGCATCTAACATTTAGCCTATTTCAGATTCATATTCCAATACAAACCAATCGTGAATTTATTTTGTTCATACTGGACAAAGATACCAGAACTGTCTACATCTTGGACCCTACTCCTATTGATCCAATCTACAAACGCAACCCGCTAGCAAAATATGTTCACCGACTTTTATGGATTTCTGAATACCTACCAAAAGCCATGTTGAAGGCATGCCCTGAGTCTACATGGAATGAGAACATTTTTCTATGGTCTCAACAAATAGTACATGATATTCCCGTCGACAACAGGTAACATTTTTAAGAGAGAAAAAAGACTATATACTAAGTATTTGATGTGCTGAATGTACTCCATATATAGTTTTGACATTGACTAATCTATATCTTACATAGGGAAGTGTCTGGTTATCTTGTCCCACTATTCATGTCAACATGGGAAGACGAGAAGGTCCATTTGCCATTTTTTAAGGTAAAGTCCATTTGCCATTTTTTAAGGTAAAAATAATAAGAATTAAAAAAAATATTAAACTTACACATGTGGTGCTTGTCTTAGTAGCTTATAATTTATTTCTAAATGTGCATGAGGGACACAAAAAAACAAATTTTAATATTTTCATACATGTGAAGCTAATCTTATTCGTTTACAATGCACAGGATGGATACGAAGTTAGAAAAATATTTTGGGACAACTACTAGCATTCAAGGAAAATGAATGTGAAGACAACATGCCTGCCGGTGTCCTCGATTTCATCAGTTGTATCAGGAAAATCCAAACAAACATGAATGTGAAGCCCCAAGGATCTAAAGGAAACTAATACCAATAAAGATGTGTCAAAACCTCAATCTCAAGTTGTTGTTCCTCAACTCTCCATGATGCACTCCAAAAGTTTAGTTAGTGAAGAATTGTTGAGCGTGTATTCCGTTGGTGATGGTGTAGAGTTGTAAAGAAACATGTGCCTTTCTAAATTGGCTATTTTGTATCTGATGTATTATTTTACTTTGGATTCCGGGAACAGAGAACAAATTAAAATTATCACATGATAATTATGTTGCTTTTAAAATATAGATGATTTGGTATCAGTTCATTTGATTTACCAGGTTTGCTTGAGTCATCAATGAGATATAGATGAGATCTATGAGGTTTTGCAATTTGTGTTTATTTAAACCCAGCTTTAATGTGCATGGATCAGTAACAACATCGCTCAAAATATGGATCATCCAGGGGATGCCTTAGTTAATCTCCGGAGAGAAGCTCCCCACTTTGGATGGAAAATGCAAATACGTACACATGCTACGAATTTCATCACTTCATAAATAGAAGTTCATAGAATCAGAAGTATGGTTTCCACATAAATGTATTAACTTTCACATCAGGAGGGACTCTGCTACTAACAGTTCATTAATCCCTAAAAGAATGTTGTACATGGCTTCATGGCTTCAGTTTTAAAATGTGAATCGTCTCCTGAAAAGAACTCATGCATACATCCGTCCACTTCATGTGCTGCACGCAAAAATATTCTTTTTACTTGGAGCCACTACATGCCATGCCAGACTTGATATATTGACTGAACCAAGAGAATCTTTACTCCAGGGATTCGGAAAAACCGTGAGAGAGAGGGACAACAAAACACTTCCAAAGCATCATGAAGAGCTTAACATTGAGCTGAACATCACGGAGGCCGCAGCGCTCCTACGACCGGCCTGAACATTGAGCTAAACATCACGGAACTGAACATTGAGCTGAACATCACGGAACTGAACATTCTCTGCAGCAGATCGAGCCTCGGCCGGAGATGTTGTTGGCACGCCGCGGCAGGTGTCCCCCGGCAGAGAGCTTGGGGCCAGCAGCTTGTACGACAACACCAAGGCCCCGCAACTGTTGTTCCTGGCGTTGCGCCCACGGCCGATCGATGGTCTCCTCGGCTCAGCGTCGAAATTAAGAGCAGAGTGCCCCGGTCCTGGTCGACCCCGGCGTCTCCTCGCCGGCTGCCTGCTGGGCGCTCATCAGGCGGCCGCTACAGTAGAACTCGACGTCCGTGCAGCGGGAGACGAGGCCGAGGCCGCGGCGGCTAGCAGGGAGTGCACGGCGGTGGAGTCGGGAGCGAGACTGCGTTGGAACGATTTGAGTTCGAATCGATAAGAGCATCTCAAACCGCGCCGAACCGGGAATTAACTGCCAAACACGGTTCGAAAACCTTAAAAGGAGAATTAGCAGCGCCCTCAAACGTCGCGTGACCGTAATTTTTTTTGAGTGCGTCCGGGAAATCGGCCCGCGGAACTGCGAATTCGCAGGTTTCGCTGCCGAACCGGAGGGCGAACCCTACTTGGTCATTGAGTTGGCGTTGCGGAACCGGAGGGCGAACCCTACTTGGTCACGCAGTAACTAAACTTTTGGAGTGCATCATGGAGAGTTGAGGAACAACAACTTGAGATTGAGGTTTTGACACATCTTTATTGGTATTAGTTTCCTTTAGATCCTTGGGGCTTCACATTCATGTTTGTTTGGATTTTCCTGATACAACTGATGAAATCGAGGACACCGGCAGGCATGTTGTCTTCACATTCATTTTCCTTGAATGCTAGTAGTTGTCCCAAAATATTTTTCTAACTTCGTATCCATCCTGTGCATTGTAAACGAATAAGATTAGCTTCACATGTATGAAAATATTAAAATTTGTTTTTTTTGTGTCCCTCATGCACATTTAGAAATAAATTATAAGCTACTAAGACAAGCACCACATGTGTAAGTTTAATATTTTTTTTAATTCTTATTATTTTTACCTTAAAAAATGGCAAATGGACTTTACCTTAAAAAATGGCAAATGGACCTTCTCGTCTTCCCATGTTGACATGAATAGTGGGACAAGATAACCAGACACTTCCCTATGTAAGATATAGATTAGTCAATGTCAAAACTATATATGGAGTACATTCAGCACATCAAATACTTAGTATATAGTCTTTTTTCTCTCTTAAAAAATGTTACCTGTTGTCGACGGGAATATCATGTACTATTTGTTGAGACCATAGAAAAATGTTCTCATTCCATGTAGACTCAGGGCATGCCTTCAACATGGCTTTTGGTAGGTATTCAGAAATCCATAAAAGTCGGTGAACATATTTTGCTAGCGGGTTGCGTTTGTAGATTGGATCAATAGGAGTAGGGTCCAAGATGTAGACAGTTCTGGTATCTTTGTCCAGTATGAACAAAATAAATTCACGATTGGTTTGTATTGGAATATGAATCTGAAATAGGCTAAATGTTAGATGCATCCAAAAAAAAATGTTGACATGTATAGGGGAGTTGTCTTACAGATTTGCATGACGAGACGCTGTATTTGATACCAGGCCAGCTACGAACTGAATTTTCTAGTTGTTCCGCATCCATCTTTTTTCGGAAGTTTGGATGTCGTCCAAAATTAGTAATTGTCTAGGATATTATAGAAGATATAAGTGGTCAGAAAAGTCATTGAAAACAATAAAATATAGGTAGTGAATGGATGAATGTACCCAGAATTGCATGTCAAGATAATGCTTTGATATCGATCCTCTTCTTTTTTTAACTGTTTGGATGTCGTCAAACATAATCTTCCGTACGATTAGATTGAAACAATCGCGGTTCATGGGCAGCTCTTCCATCAACATTTCTTGTAGGTTTCTGAGAGTTAAGCTTATGGGATATGGTTTGGAGCTTTGTACCCAGACTTTTCTATAAATCATTATCAAATCAAAGAAATTAAGATTGATTACCAAAATAAGCTAAAATGCACTAAGAAAAATGGCTTACTCTAAAGCTTCTGCAGAATTTATTGATTTGATGTAGTTGCAAAGTCCACCTACTAACTCATGTAGGCTCAAGTTAGAAAGAACAGATAACAGTGATTGGTATTTGCTTTCAACAGATACCGAGTTGAATTCTTCTGATTGATTTTGATCGATTGGACTGTCTGACATTATAAAATCATTTGGATCTACTTGAGTCTCATCAATTTCATCGAATTCAATAGTCGGTGCCGCCGAGCCTCTCCCGCCCCACGGCTGCCTCGTCTGAGGCCGTAGCTGCCGGTGAAAGGGCATGTGCCCTCATGTATGGTTTGGGTAATTAATGACAATCCATATGGACTAATGTTTGTGTTGAGCATATTGCAAGTATGTCTTGAAGATGTCAAGACATCACCTATATGAAGATAGATGGGAGCATATTGCAAGTATGTCTTGAAGATGTCAAGACGTCACCTATATGAAGATAGATGGGATGATACGAGATTGATCAAGATGTTGATCAACACACGAAGTTACAAGATGTACCAAGTGGATCATGTATCTCTTGGATGGTAAGCCATTGTCCATATAGCTTTGTGTACTAACCCAAGTGTGTGTGTGGTATCTATATGTTGGGTTAGGTATCTTCCCATGGGCTTGCAACAAGAAGAACATCTCATAGAGCTCATGGAGGATGATGTCATGCGGTGTGCGTCATCAAGGTTAAGAAGTGCAGGACCAAGAGAAGCATTTCGGAGATATCTTATGCTTGTAACTTGAAGGTCGAAATGAAGACATAGCTTGGAGATAGACATGAAGACGAAGCTAATGGAGCTTGGAGATTGACATGAAGACGAAGCTAAGCGAGGCTCTCCCATAATGGCGTATGGGGGAGTATTTGGAGAAGTCTTCATCAAGCATGTGCTAGCAAGCGCAATCAAGAAAGGTGGTCCACTTGGAGAGATCAAGATCGTCATCATCTAGCTCAAGTGGAATGATCAAGGCAAAGATTTGATCTTGATAGGGCTATAGGATAGATAGGCGTACTATCAAGAGGGGCTCTCGAGCGAGTAACTTGATCGCATCTTTGTGAAGAGCTCAAACCTTTGCATACTTGGCATATCATATTTCTTGTTTCTTATTTGGCTTTTCTCGTTGTGAGGTTTTAGAGCTTGTTGTGATCTTCATAACAAGCTCAAGTTCATCAAAAACAAAGTTCGTATGAAAAGCTTCTTGGTTTTTTATGTTGGAGGTTTTACCGGTTGTTCCTATTTTGAGAGGTTTCATGTTTCCCCATTTGGTTTTAACTTCCCATCTTGGACTATGATGTTTCTCTGCATTATCTTGTAGAGTTCTTCGTTGTGATTCCAACGAGCCAAAAATCATCGAAAACGGAGTTCGGATGGTCAAGATATTGTCGTTTTCGTGTTGGTATTTCTGCAGCTTTCGGGAGTTCGGATTTCAGTACTGTTTTCGCCCAGAAAACTTCGGAGATCTTTCCGGAAATCTCCGGGGGTCGGAAAAATTTCCGACCCTAGGTCGGAAATCTCCGATCTAAGCTGCTGTAACGGCTAGAATTGTGGGAGGGGTCCCTTCTTCTTCCTTGGGTCAGCTCGTTTTTCCCCTCTCTCCTGCAATTGTTGACCTTGGAAAAGCTTGCCCCCTCTCAATTCCTCCCATGATTCTTGCATATCTTTGAGGGAAAAGTGAGAGGAGATCTAGATCTACGTTTCCACCAATCCTTCTCTCCTCTAAGTGAGGGGAACCTAGTGGATCTAGATCTAGGAGTTCCTTGTTGGTTCTCCTTCTTTGTTCTTCCTCTCTTCTCCCCCCACAAGCATTAGTTGCTTTTGGTGGGATTTGGGAGTAAGGGATTTGACTCCTTTGTGGTTTCTTTGTTCTTCCTCTCTCCTCCCCCCATAAGCATTAGTTGCTTTTGGTGGGATTTGAGAGTGAAGAACTTGTGTTCTTGCCGTTGCATCGGTTTGAGCCCCCCACGTGATTCGTGGTGGTGAAATTTGTGAGCTTGTTACTTTTGGGTCTTTGGACCCTAGACGCCTTAGTGGTCGGCCTTTGTAGCGGAGACCTTTTGTGGTCGGTTAGGACCTTTGTGGTCAAATTGGACCTGTTGTGGTCAAGACATTTTGTGGTCATTTGGGAGCCCCCAATTCGGTTGTGGGTGTGTGCCCCAAGGTAGTTGTACGGGATTGTTCTCCGCCCCAAAGGAGTTCATAGTGGAAGGTGAACCCGGACCTTTGTGGTCGAGTTCATCGGAGAATAAGGTGAGACCTTTGTGGCGTTGAGTTGGACCTGTGGTGGTCACTCACACCTCTCCAACGAGACGTACTCCCCTGAGAAGGAGGAACTCGGGAATACATCCTCGTCTCCGCGTGCCTCGGTTATCTCTATACCCGAGCTCTTTACTTATGCACTTTACATTGTGATAGCCTTCGTGCTTGAAGTCATTTACATTGTGATAGCCTTCGTGCTTGAAGTCATTTACCTTGTTATCACTTTGTTGCTTGTCTTGCTTAGCATAAGTTGTTGGTGCACATAGGTTCACCTAGTATATTTAGGTTGTGTTCTTGATAAGTTAAACACTAAGTTTTATTCCGCATTTATCAACCCTAAATTGTAAAAAGTGTACCTCGCCTATTCACCCCCCCCCCCCTCTAGGCGATGTCTTTCCTTTCAATTGGTATCAGAGCCAGGTTCTCTCATTATTAGGCTTAACCGCCTAGAGAGTAAAGATGTCGTTTAGAGAATTAGTGCACAATCCCACTTATATATTTGATGGCACAAATTATGATCTTTGGAAAATTCGCATGCTTAATCTTCTTAGGGACATGGATCCAAATTTAGAGAGAATTGTAGATATGGGTTTTTCTCCTCCAAAGGATTCCCAAGAATTATCTTTAGAGGATGAGAAAAACTCTTATCTCGATACTCTAGCATCTAATGGTCTCATCTATGTTTTGAGCGATGTAGTCCTTGCGTCAATCATGCCTTTTCGGAGCGCTCATGAATTATGGACAAAACTTGAAGATATATATGACGTGTCCAACATTACCAAGGATGATTGTCCTCCTTCCACCTCCGGCCGTGATGAGCTCACTTCTTCTTCCACTTCACCAACATGTGATTTGTCACAAGGTAATGACATGGTGAGTGGTGATAGGAATTGCATTATTGATGATGACTCTACTATTGACCATACTTCATCTCCATCATATTGCAATGCTCTATCTTTGGACTTAAACTTCTCTAGCACTACAAATGCCATACATGCTAGTGTTTATAGTCCTTGCATATCATGTAGTAGTTGTTTAACTAAATCTCATGATGATATGCTTCTCTTGCCTTGTTGCCATGATAAAATTGCTTCTATTACCTCTAGTACTTGTTTGGCTAACAATTTAGAGGAATCTCAACAATTGTTGGAACAAGACATGGACCTCAATAGCGCTTCAAATAACTCTTCATCATCTTCGTCCATTACTCACTTTTGCCTTATGGCTAAGGAGTCTAAGGTATCTCCTACCTTGAACTCCAATATATCTCATGATGATGATGATATTGATGATGAAAATGATAATGATGCCTCCATTGATAAGAACTTTGATATTGTCTCTCATGCTCTTTTAAATAACAAACATGCCCATGATAGCTTCTTAGAAATCATGACTATCCTTATTGAGCGCAAGGAGACAATTGAGACCTTGGAGACTCGTTGTGATGAAGGGTGGGGTCTTGCTCGTGATTCCGCGGGTGAGTTCCACAATCTTGAGATTGCTCTTGAGTAAGAGCAAGATACTCGGGTTGCTCTAGAGGAGAGACTCGAAACAAGTGAGGAGTTGAATAATAAAATGATTGCTAAACTCACTAAGAAATGTGACCATGCTCTTGCAAACTTAAAAATGGATAAATCAAAATCTCTTGAGGAGACCCTTACCTTAGAATTATCTAAAGTAAAGGAAACCCGTGATAGAGCTCTTGAGGAGGCAATCAATTTCAAAAGAAAGTATAATGAGCTTGTCAAATTGTCTTCTTCCATTCCTAATGATAATGATGCTTGTGCTACTAACTCCCTTTCATGTGAAGCATCTATTTTGAAGGAGAATGTTGAGCTAAGGGCTCAACTTGAGTTGCTATCTAGCAAGTATGGAAAATTGGAAGAAAGTCATGAAAAGCTTTCGAGCTCTAATGAGTATCTTCTAGCATCCCATGCTAGGCTAGAAGTTGCTCTTGAGACAATCTCTACAAAGGTAAAATCTTGTGAGCCTCTTGTGGTCACTAGCACAATTTCTAGTAAAAATGCTTTATTGCCATGTGCTAGTTCTTATAATTCATCCACTCACAATATTGATAAATCTTGTGATGAATTACATTCCTTGCCTTGTTGTTCTAACAATGTAGCATCTACTTCCTCTAGTATTTGTGTTGAAACTAACCATGTAGAGGAAATCAAAGAGCTCAAGGCACAAGTCACTTATTTGAAGAAAGACTTGATCAAGTGTCATGAAGGGAATTCCACCCTCGACAACATGTTGAGAGTGCGAAGACTTCCACATGACAAGAGTGGACTTGGATTCAACTCCAACAACAAGAACAAGTCCAATGACAAGATGAAGCACAAGTTCGTGAAGAAGAAGGGCCAAGAACAAGCTATTGATTCGGCCAAGATTGTATGCTTCAAGTGCAAGGTTGAAGGGCACCATGTTAGATCTTGCCCTTTGAAGAAGAAGACTCTTAGTGAGAAGCAACAAGGGAAGCAAACTCAACTTCAAACTCAAGCTTCCCAAGTTGAAGGATCTTCCCTCCCCAAGAAGAAAGGAAAAGGCCGAGTTTGCTACACATGTCGTGGGAAGGATCACTTAGCTTCTTCATGCACTTATGGTAACTTATCCAACCCCACTATACTTGATCATGTTTATTCGCTTCGGAAGGATAAGGTTGGCAATGTGTTTGCCAAGTATGTTGGAACTCAAAGTGGTGTCAAGAAAAGAACCATTTGGGTTGCCAAGCCTATTGTGACTAACCTCTTAGGACCCAACTTGGTTGGGGACCAACAAGCTAAAACTTGATCAATAGGTGGTGACGGAGGACATTGGAGACTTGGCCACATCATGAAGAGTTAAGGGATCTTCATCAACCATGTTCTCTCAAGCCAAGTCAATTGGATTGTATTGTCCCATCTTATATCCAATGTTCCTCCTTGCGGTAACTTGTATTTAAATTATATATATCATTGAAAGTTGCTTGCACCCTTGCATGTGTTTGGTTTTGTACCTTGCTTATGCTTGTACGTGTTGTGCTATCTACTTATTTATCTTGAGTAATCAAGCATGTGTATGTTAGCTTGCACACCATGTATGTCTTGAGCTTTTGTCAACTTGCCTATCTTAATTGGCTTTTGTTGAGATATTGATGGACTATCTCCTTTTGAGTTAGTGATGCGCTCTTTGGCACTTCACTATCCTAAAGTGAGCTTTCACGAAGAATTCAAATTCTAATGTCCATTAATTATCTCTTGTTGCACTATCTTTGCCTCGTGTCATAAGGATTGGATTATCACATTATGGGGGAGTAATAAGCTATGTGCATATTACAAGCCTATAAAATGTGAACATGTGAGGTAGTGTCACCTAGAATTGTTCTTGTTATTCCTAGGTGACATGTTGCTCAAACAAGTTCCATATTTGCTTAAATGCATTTTGTCTCTCATCTTTGGTATCTTGTTGTGAGAAAGTTTCTTGGTGCTTTGCACGGTTGTTTGATTAATTTAAGCCTTCAAGAATCTCTAAATAAGCATATTTTTCAATTCCTATCTTTTGCCACATGCTTATGTTTTGTGAATATGATCTTGAATATGCATATTTACCATTTACCACCGAGAAATATCTCCATACATTCCTTGTCTTTGACAAGTGATAATTTTATTTGTGGTAAATGTATCAATCATATTTACATTGGCTTTCGTTAATTGCCAAGGTTTTGTATCAATCATTCTCCTTTTCGCCTTCCTTACATCTTTTGGATCTTGTGTGCTCTACTCATATTTCTCTTGTGCTTTTTAAGTTAGGAAAGGCAAGGAACCCATTCTTTTGCATCTACATTCAATGTCTTACTTCTAGACGGTGCACTATTCTTGGGGGAGCTACCCTACATTGAGTAGAACACCATGTTTTGAATTGTTAGTGGATCTTATTGATTTTCCTTAACCTCGTGTTCAAAAAGATATATGGAGGGTGATGATCCCGCTTGGGTGCATTTTGTATTTACATGTAAGATCATAAATAATGCACAAATTGTGGGGGAGCAATCCTATATACTTTTGAATATTAGTTGTCTTCAATTTGCATTCGGTCCTTTTATTTGGTCTTGGATCCCGATGACTTGTCTCTTTGGAAGACAAACATTTTTCGTCTTGGTACATTGTACCATCATGAAAAGTGTAGAGGGTTATGGTCATTCCTTTACTATATTTTCATTTGATATCTTTTCATATTGGTATCTCCAATCATGTGTTGATTTGGGGTTTTGATATAATTTGGACAATTCTTTTCTTGTCACACTTGTGTGTGCTCCCTTGGTTTAATTGGTGTTTTGTCCACATTGTATCTCATTTGGTTCTTGAAAGTGTTGTCCTTGCATATTTACTATGTATATTTTATGGCATGCTTACTTTCTATGTTCAAATATGTAGGATAATCTCCATCAAATCCTAAATGGCTAAGATGTGCATGAAATTCAATTTCATATCATGATGCACATATTAATGTGGAGTTTGTCATATGTATTGTAGTTGCGCTAACTACTTTGGACCCAATGAGTTTGGGTACCATTTTGTACTTAAATTTGTTTTAGGTACATTGGAGATACATTGGAAGCTTGTCTCAATTACAAGGAGGGAGACCTCATCATGTGCCTTCTTGAGCCAAGCTTGAATGATCATGAACTCCTACCTCCTACTTCATCAATGCTATCTCGGTAACAAGTATGTACCTCATGCTTACTTTTCTAGCTCTCAACCTTGTGTAGATTGCATTTTGGCATGAGTCCCTCTAGTTGCATTTGACGTGGTTTTTGCAAAGTTCCTTTCCAAATGTCTTTATTGCAAATATGAGCATGCCGGGATGATTACATAGTAAGAGGAATATATAATCATTCTCATGATTCATCAATTCCAAATATGTTAATCTAGCAAAATTGGTCTCATATGCAATATCGATGAATTTTCAAAATCATTTGTCATTTGTGAGAGTTGTTACCTTTCCCGAAGCATCCCAACTATCACTCATCTCTAGTGGATATTTGTGATGTGTTGGTGTTGGAAGTTCATCTATATCTCTCTAAGATAAAATTGAGCTTTGTGCTATGCTTTTAAGCAAAAATTCTTAGTGAGGTATTTATGATTTCCTTGTGGATATCATGTTTTTTTTACCTAGTACCTATTTTGTGTGTGCATGCTTCTTTGTGGACTTAGTGCCTACTTAGAAACTTATATACATGAGAGTAGGTACATCTTTAATTGGTATTCAAAATCTTTAGTGATCACCTTTATTGCTCTCTTGTTTCTTTGGTGATCTCTAAAAGGCACAAGCTTTGCACTTGATTTGGTATTCTCTTTGCCTCTTAATAAGCTTGTGAACCTATTCGAGTTGTCTTCTTTGGAGTGCTTGTATGTGAAATACATGATATGCACTATGTGCCTCATACTTTGAAAGACTTTCGTGATGCCTAAGCTCATCCTTGTTTTAGTCCCCTAAAATGTATTTCCATTTCACACCCATCCTTTCTCGGTTGAGCAAGCTTTTAGTTGTCACATCTCTTTCTTTTTGCTCTCTTGGTTGTTTTTATCATAATATCTTCTTGTGTCCAATTGGTTTTTGGATCCTTTGATTGCTTGCTTAGTTTGTGAATGCATCTTTCGTTTTGCAATTGGTTTCTTTCTATTTGACTTCGATTGGTATCTTTCTTTTGCATTCTTTGGATCCTCAGTATAATTTGATCCCCTCCATCTATTCTTCATTGGATATATGCATTTGATTTCACTCATATCGTGAGAAATGCATAATTTATGGAGGAGCTCTTATTATATTGGCCTTCTAGATTTTTCGCCCATTTCGGCAATGGATGCCAATGGGGGAGAAATTTAGAGGGTTTTTCAGGGAATTTTTGGTTCTCTTGTATGCTTTGCTTAGCGCGTTGCATGGTTTTTTAATTCCTTATATAAACCCTCGTAAAAAGGATTGTCATCAATTACCAAAATGGGGGAGATTGAAAGGGCATGTGCCCTCATGTATGGTTTTGGTAATTAATGACAATCCATATGGACTAATGTTTGTGTTGAGCATATTGCAAGTATGTCTTGAAGATGTCAAGACATCACCTATATGAAGATAGATGGGAGCATATTGCAAGTATGTCTTGAAGATGTCAAGACGTCACCTATATGAAGATAGATGGGATGATACGAGATTGATCAAGATGTTGATCAACACACGAAGCTACAAGATGTACCAAGTGGATCATGTATCTCTTGGATGGTAAGCCATTGTCCATATAGCTTTGTGTACTAACCCAAGTGTGTGTGTGGTATCTATATGTTGGGTTAGGTATCTTCCCATGGGCTTGCAACAAGAAGAACATCTCATAGAGCTCATGGAGGATGATATCATGCGGTGTTCGTCATCAAGGTTAAGAAGTGCAGGACTAAGAGAAGCATTTCGGAGATATCTTATGCTTGTAGCTTGGAGGTCGAAATGAAGACATAGCTTGGAGATAGACATGAAGACGAAGCTAATGGAGCTTGGAGATTGACATGAAGACGAAGCTAAGCGAGGCTCTCCCATAATGGCGTATGGGGGAGTATTTGGAGAAGTCTTCATCAAGCATGTGCTAGCAAGCGCAATCAAGAAAGGTGGTCCAATTGGAGAGATCAAGATCGTCATCATCTAGCTCAAGTGGAATGATCAAGGCAAAGGTTTGATCTTGATAGGGCTATAGAATAGATAGGCGTACTATCAAGAGGGGCTCTCGAGCGAGTAACTTGATCGCATCTTTGTGAAGAGCTCAAACCTTTGCATACTTGGCATATCATCTTTCTTGTTTCTTATTTGGCTTTTCTCGTTGTGAGGTTTCAGAGCTTGTTGTGATCTTCATAACAAGCTCAAGTTCATCAAAAACAAAGTTCGTATGAAAAGCTTCTTGGTTTTTTATGTTGGAGGTTTTACCGGTTGTTCCTATTTTGAGAGGTTTCATGTTTCCCCATTTGGTTTTAACCTCCCATCTTGTACTATGATGTTTCTCTGCATTATCTTGTAGAGTTCTTCGTTGTGATTCCAACGAGCCAAAAATCATCGAAAACGGAGTTCGGATGGTCAAGATATTGTCGTTTTCGTGTTGGTATTTCTGCAGTTTTCGGGAGTTCGGAAATTTCCGACCCGGGGTCGGAAATTTCTAATCGCGCGGATTTCAGTACTGTTTTCGCCCAGAAAACTTCGGAGATCTTTCCGGAAATCTCCGGGGGTCGGAAATTTCCGACCCTAGGTCGGAAATCTCCGATCTAAGCTGCTGTAACGGCTAGAATTGTGCGAGGGGTAGGGAGGGGTATACCCCTCCCCTTCTTCTTCCTTGGGTCAGCTTGTTTTTCCCCTCTCTCTCCTGCCATTGTTGACCTTGGAAAAGCTTGCCCCCTCTCAATTCCTCCCATGATTCTTGCATATCTTTGAGGGAAAAGTGAGAGGAGATCTAGATCTACGTTTCCACCAATCCTTCTCTCCTCTAAGTGAGGGGAATCTAGTGGATCTAGATCTAGGAGTTCCTTTGTGGTTCTCCTTCTTTGTTCTTCCTCTCTTCTCCCCCCACAAGCATTAGTTGCTTTTGGTGGGATTTGGGAGTGAGGGATTTGACTCCTTTGTGGTTTCTTTGTTCTTCCTCTCTCCTCCCCCCATAAGCATTAGTTGCTTTTGGTGGGATTTGGGAGTGAAGAACTTGTGTTCTTGCCATTGCATCGGTTGCATCGGTTTGAGCCCTCCACGTGATTCGTGGTGGTGAAATTTGTGAGCTTGTTACTCTTGGGTCTTTGGACCCTAGACGCCTTAGTGGCCGGCCTTTGTGGCGGAGACCTTTTGTGGTCGGTTGGGACCTTTGTGGTCAAATTGGACCTGTTGTGGTCAAGACATTTTGTGGTCATTTGGGAGCCCCCAATTCGGTTGTGGGTGTGTGCCCCAAGGTAGTTGTACGGGATTGTTCTCCGCCCCAAAGGAGTTCATAGTGGAAGGTGAACCCGGGCCTTTGTGGTCGAGTTCATCGGAGAATAAGGTGAGGCCTTTGTGGCGTTGAGTTGGACCTGTGGTGGTCACTCACACCTCTCCAACGAGACGTACTCCCCTAAGAAGGAGGAACTCGGGAATACATCCTCGTCTCCGCGTGCCTCGGTTATCTCTATACCCGAGCTCTTGACTTATGCACTTTACATTGTGATAGCCTTCGTGCTTGAAGTCATTTACATTGTGATAGCCTTCGTGCTTGAAGTCATTTACCTTGTTATCACTTTGTTGCTTGTCTTGCTTAGCATAAGTTGTTGGTGCACATAGGTTCACCTAATATATTTAGGTTGTGTTCTTGATAAGTTAAACACTAAGTTTTATTCCGCATTTATCAACCCTAAATTGTAAAAAGTGTACCTCGCCTATTCACCCCCCCTCTAGGCGACGTCTTTCCTTTCAGCCGGCACGAAGCGGAAGAGGCTCGGAACGACAGGCGCAGCCCAAGCTTTGGCCGGAGGCGAGGCCGTAGCCGTAGCGGCGGCCGGTTCCCCATCCGCGCGACCCGGCGGAGGGGCGAAGCGGGCAGTTGTGCGGAAGGTCAAGGCCGCCACCGCCGCGACCGCCGCCTCCATGGGTCCGCCCTCTGCCAGCCCGAGGTATGTGCCCAAATAGCCGTCGTCCCCTTTTCTACTTGCTCCAATTCGTCCTGCAATTCGGCGTCCAATTTGTAGCAACCCTCCTGGCGACGGTCTGAACTCGTTTACCGAACTGCTGAACGACGCGTCTGTGGACATTGCCGAACCTCCGCTCGGTGATTATTCCTATGACGAGACCGACAGAGGCGTTGAGGGTGGAGTTGGAGGAGACGACGACGAGGTGGAGGAAGTCGACGCCTCGGCGGTGAAACAACGCTGCGTTAACTACAAGGTGAAGGAGGACGAGACGTTGATCCGTGCGTGGGAGGCGATGACCCTTGACGCAATTCATGGCCCCGATGAAGCCAACTTGCGGTTTTGGCAACGAGTTGAGGATAAATATTTTCAGCTTCTTCCTCGCAATGTCAAAAGGGTGCCTCGAACATTCCGGTCGCTCCAAGGCCGTTGGGACGTGATCAAGACAGCTTGCTCGAGGTGGAGTGGCTGCCTGCAGCAGGTGCACAATGCTCCTCCGAGTGGAACCGTGGAGGCCGATTGGGTAAGCTACGATGATTCTCTCCGTCAAATGTAAATGCCTAGCTGCTTTTTAGTTACATGGAAATTGTTTGTTGTTTCTAGGACCGCATTGCAAGGGAGCGGTACAAGGACATGCCGGCGTCGAAGAACAAGCCCTTTCTCCTTGATCATTGTTGGAAAATTCTCCAAAACAGCGAGAAGTGGAAGTTGTCGCTCCTTGAACCAAATAAAAAGAATGAAGTCGTCATCGAGGATGATGACGATGAAAATGGAGGGAGAAACCTCAACAAGCCTGAAGGCAACAAGAAAGCCAAGCTGCGGATGATGAAGGAAGCCGAGGCTGCCCTCTTGAGAGAGAAGCTTGACCAATTGGTGCATTCCAATGAGAGTATGGTGACCAAAACATTGGAGGCAAGGCAAGCCATGGCCGAGAAGAAATCTCAAGAGAAGAGAGAGAGGTGGCTTGTACTTCGGGATGAAGGGTTGCGCAAGGACGTCATTGAACGCCGAAGAGTGGCTGCCGAGGAGAACAAGTCCGTTGCCAAGCTCCTTGCCGAGGAAAACAAGATCGTGATGATGAACCGAGCCGAGATGGATCCACTAACTCTAGAGTGGCATGACATCGCTCGGCAGGAGATCTTGCACCGAAGGAAGCAAGCCTTGCTCAACTCGAGCACTTCTCGTGGAGGTGATGGAGCTAATGTGTAGTTCTAGTTCTAGTTTTACATGTGGGTGCATATTTTGGCTGCATTTTTTGGGTCATATGTGTGGGCATGTTCGTGAAATATGTTTATCTGCCCTCTGCTATGATGAAAACTAAGTAATTTGCAAAACTGCTGATGAAATTTTGAACATTTCGGCATATTTTGGTACCAAATGTGTTTAAGGTTCACAGTTTGAGGATAGCAGCGCCATAGCAGTACCCGTAAAGCAGAACCTCAAAACAGAATAATTATGCAAGTTTCTCTATCCTTCACATATGTTGCATAACCTTCTTTTTTCCTGTCACAGAGGGGGGTGGCCGTATGTGCGTCTCCGTCAGGGACTACTGCTGTTACCGACTACAGACACGTCCTGCTATATTCAACCCCATACTGCATGGAGGGCGTCTGTTCCTACAATGGGCAGTAGACATGTACATAAAGATCGAGGGCTGTAGGTTGAATTGGATCAGGGGGCACCAACCGCAGATACGTGCTGATCTATATAAAGGCATTGTCGATAGCATCACAGCAGGAGAAACTAGAGCAAGCGCTGTTGGCACAAGGATTGTGCTCCCTTGGAAATTCCAGGGGTGTTTCCGTGACATGAAGCGGAGGCATATGGACGCCATGGCATTGGTACAGACGTACGGCAAGCCTGACATCTTCCTGACGATGACGTGCAACCCAAACTGGCAAGAGATACAGGATGCCCTGCTTCCAGGCCAAACCCCACAGGACCGACCAGATATTGTGGCTCGAGTGTTTAGAGCCAAGCTGGAGACGATGAAATATATACTAACCAAGAAAAACATCCTGGGCGTTGTGAAGGCGTGGGTCTACGTGGTCGAGTTCCTGAAGAGGGGCCTCCCGCATGCCCATTTCCTATTGATCATGGATTCCAAATATAAGCTCGTTATGCCAGAGCAGTATGACCGCCTCATATCAGCGGAGCTCCCGGACAAGGATAAATACCCAGAGCTACACGCCATGGTCGTGAAGCATATGATGCACGGCCCATGTGGTGCCCTAAAGCCAAACAACGTGTGTATGCAAGATGGATCGTGCAAGTGTAGGTACCCACGGACGTTCAACGAGACCACCATACAGGGGAAGGACTCATACCCCATTTATCGAAGACGGAAGGACGACCGTTCGGCAACGGTCCGCGGTGCGACGCTCGACAACAGATGGGTTGTGCCTTACAACCCTAACCTTCTGCGGATGTTCAACTGCCACATAAACGTGGAGGTGTGCTCCAACATAAAGGCGGTCAAGTACCTATATAAGTACATATACAAAGGACACGATCAAACTTCATTCAACATCGACAAACCCGATGAAAAAGGTAACATAGACGAGATCAAGAGATACATTGACGCAAGGTGGATTACACCACCCGAAGCTATGTGGAGGATATTTGGCTTCAAACTATCTGAGATCCACCCGTCCGTACTACAGCTGCCGCTTCATCTACCGGATATGCAAAGAGTCACGTTCAAAGAGGGAGACAACCTAAACGACGTTTCTGCCCGAGAGAACGCATCCATGCTGACAGAGTATTTTGTGGCTAACCAGAACCACGAGTGGGCTCGAGATATTATCTACAGGGATTTTCCAGGATGGTTCACGTGGCAACCTGAAAAGTACTGGAAGAAAAGGAAAAGGGATCACCAAGTAGGCCGAATCGTGACAGCCAATCCTGCTGAGGGGGAGCGGTACTTTCTTAGGGTGCTTCTAAACCACGTACCAGGCTCGACCTCCTTCGAAGACCTGAAAACCGTTGATGGTGTGCTATGTGGTACGTTTCGTGAGGCCGCGGAGAGGAAGGGTCTAATTGAGGCCGATAACACGCTCGATGAGTGTGTTATTGAGTCGGAGCAGTTCGCCATGCCAGCCTCACTCAGGAGGCTCTTCGCAACGATCTTGGTATTCTGTGAGCCTGGCGATGTGCGCGGTCTTTGGGATCGACACCTTGAGGCGATGTCAAACGACTACCGGCGGCAACACACGTGTCCAAAAGCGGTAGAGCAAATGGTGTTGCTTGATATAAGGGGAATGCTACAATCCATGGGAAAAGACATAAAGTCGTTCCCTCTTCCGGACATTGATGAGACGTATGACCACACTGGAGGCGAGGCCAGAGAGGTAATCGAGGAAACAAACATCATGGTTGACAAGGAAGACGCTTCTCTGGCTGCCTTACTAAACACCGAGCAGAGGCTTGCTTACGACGAGATACTAGAGGCAGTTGATGGCGAAGATGGGGGCGTATTCTTCGTCGATGGTCCGGGAGGCACTGGAAAGACATACCTTTATAGGGCACTGCTCGCTACTGTTCGCGGGCAGGGAAATATCGCGCTGGCGACAGCGACGTCCGGTGTGGCCGCTTCAATCATGCCTGGAGGAAGGACAGCACACTCGAGGTTCAAGATCCCACTAAACCTTGAAGAAGGGGCATCATGCAGCTTCACTAAGCAGAGTGGGACAGCTAAGCTCCTGAGGATGACTAAAATAATACTGTGGGATGAGGCCACCATGACGAAACGACAGGCAATTGAAGCATTGGACATAAGCATGCGAGATATCATGGGCCGCCAGGACCGACCTTTTGGAGGTAAGACTGTCGTGTTCGGTGGGGACTTCAGGCAGGTTCTTCCGGTAGTGAGAAGAGGGCCACGGGGTCAGATCATCGACGCGAGCCTACGGAGTTCAAACCTATGGAAGGGCATGTGCCAGCTAAGGCTCGTAAAGAACATGAGGGCGCAAAACGACCAGTGGTTCGCGGATTACTTGCTGAGGATAGGTAACGGCACCGAGGAAACTGATGAGAAAGGAAACATAAAGCTTCCAGAAGATATATGTGTTCCGTCTATGGGCGACAAGTCTGACATAGAGAAGCTGATCGACCATGTGTTTCCTGCCCTAGACCAAAACATGAACAATACGGATTACATGACTTCTAGAGCAATCCTCTCCACAAAGAACGACAACGTCGATGGAATAAACATGCGCATGATTGAGCGTTTCCAGGGAGAGGAGATGATCTACCATAGCTTCGATAGTGCGGAGGATGATCCGCATGGCTTCTATGCTCAAGAGTTTCTTAACTCGCTGACTCCTCCTGGGATGCCACCGCACGCGCTTAAACTGAAGATAAACTGCCCCATTATACTGCTGAGGAACATTGACCCAGCTAATGGGTTGTGCAACGGCACAAGGCTTGTGATTCGTGGGTTCTAGAGGAACGCGATAGATGCGGAGATCGTGGTGGGACAACACGCTGGGGAGAGGGTGTTTCTCCCTCGGATACCTATGTGTCCATCTGATAGTGACATGTTCCCGTTCAGATCCAAGAGGAAAATTTCCGATCAGGCTTAGCTTTGCCATGACGATCAACAAGGCGCAAGGGCAGACCATCCCAATTGTAGGCGTGTACCTGCCGGAGCCGGTATTCTCTCATGGTCAGCTATACGTCGCGTTGTCCAGAGCCACCGCGAAAAGAAACATCAAGATCCTCGCCATCAAGGTCGAAGAAAAGGATGAAACCAAGAATTCAAAGAAGAGAAAAAGAACTGAGTCCTTAGTAACGACCACAAAGAACATAGTCGATAAGGAAGTCCTTACTATTTGAACTAGCTAGATTAGACATGGTTAGATTAATTCATGATTATTATATCTTACAAAGCTGGTTATCCACCTCGATCCATTTTTGAGTAATATTTGGATTGTGCTGACATTTTTTCTCTACCTGCTGTGCTAATTTTTTTTAATAAGAATATGTTTTCTCCGCCCGTAGCAACGCACGGGCATTTTACTAGTATTATATAATTAATATTAATATATGCCTGCGGCGTACAATGTCAATTTTTTTTACTCAAATCTTTGGTTAATTCGGAATTATGAAGGCCGCAACAAACTGAGCCGGCCCATCCTTTACGCGTCCCGGCCCATCCCTCGCGTACGCGAAGTCGCGAACCTTCCCCAGCATTCCATCCCCTTCTCTCCCGGAACCGGAAGAGACCACCGAGATGCTCCTCCTCCGCTACCACCGCCCCCCTTCTTGCCGCGTTCCTCTCCTCCCCGCCACCATCCACCGCCTCACCATGTCGTCCTCCCCATCCACGACGCCGGCCTCGTCAGCGGCAGCGGACTACCACTGCCGCACCAAGCACAGCCTCACCGCCGGCTACGCGCGCGGCCCGGGCCGCCTCGACTGGGCCAACCAGCCCAACCCCTTCCTCCGCTTCTCCCCTTCTTCGGTAATCCCCCTCTCCAACCCGCCTCCGCTAGTCTCCACCGTCTACTACCCGGCCCTCTTCCACTCCCCGCCTCCGCCTCCGCAGCCGCTCTCGCTGGACTCCCTCTCCGACCTCCTCTTCCACTCCCTCGCCCTCTCCGCCTGGAAGTCCGCCGGCGCCTCCACGTGGTCCCTCCGCGTCAACCCCAGCAGCGGCAACCTCCACCCTACCGAGGCCCACGTCCTCTTCGAGCACCCGCAGGAGCCCGGCCGTCTCGTCGTCGCGCACTACGCGCCCCGCGACCACCTCCTTGAGATTCGCACCACCGGGCCCGCTGGCGACCGTTCGGCTCTACTGCCACCGCCGGCGACCGCGGTCATCGCGCTGTCGTCGATCTTCTGGCGGGAGGCTTGGAAGTACGGCGAACGGGCGCTGCGGTACTGCAACCACGACGTGGGCCACGCGCTGGCCGCGGTCGCGATCGCTGCTGCCACTCTTGGCTGGGACGCCCGGTTGCTGGACGGCTTGTCCGATCAAGACCTTGGAAGGCTAGTGGGAGTGGACAAAGGGTGCCCTGCCCCTGCTCCTCCCAAGGGGATGCCGGACAAAATGTTGAGCGGCAAGGCACCGTGGGTTGAGAGGCATCACCCAGATTGTGCTCTTCTTTTGTTCCCTGCGGGCTCAGAGCCGGAGGTGGACTATCCGAGGATTGGTGATGCTCTGAGGGGATTTGATGGGTTGGAGTGGGTGGGCAAGGCAAATGGGCTTAGTAAGGATCATGTGGTGTGGGATGTCATATACCGCACGGCCGAGGCGGTCAAGAAGCATCATCCGGAGCTCGGTGAGCAGTTCTCGGTGAGCCCATGGAGCAAGAGTGCAGAATTGTCGGAAGGGCTGTATAAGGAACTGACGGTGCAGGAGGTGGTGCGGCAGCGGAGGAGTGCAGTTGACATGGATGGGATGCACGTGATGACCAAGGAACAATTTTATCAGATGCTTCTGCATTGCTTGCCTTCAGGTGAGGTTAGCCCGGGGGATCAACAGGGGCCGCAGAGCGCTCTACCATTCCGTGTGTTGCCATGGGATGCAGAGGTGCATGCCGCGTTGTTTGTGCACCGTGTCGAGGGGCTGCCCAGGGGGCTGTATTTCTTGGTTAGGAATGAGGAGCATTTTGATACATTACGACATGCTATGAGGCAGGACTTCGACTGGGCTCGACCAGAAGGGTGCCCTGATGGCCTCCCACTGTATAGACTGTTTATAGGAGATTGTGAGAGGCTGGCAATGCAGATATCATGCTTGCAGGTATATGAATATGTCATGGTTATTAGTTATTATTTTTTGTTAACACAAATTATGTTTTATGGCTGTGCAACAATTTTATCAAGAATTTATAATAGACTATTAGCATTTACCATGCTCAAACTGTAATGGCTAACCTTTGCTTTTGTAGTTCACCTTTCATTAGTTACTCTATGGAGCTAATCTGAACACTCAAAATACTATTTTTATTGTTTATCAAGGAAAAGGGGATGACATGCTCTGAGCTTGTTATGTGTTGCTGGAAGGAACCGAGATCCTACCAGGTCTAGCACGTAGATAGTATGGGTGGAAGTGAGGGCGGCGAGGCTGGAGGCGCGGCTGCCGGCGACTTGGCGCCGTGGCCGCGAGGAGGGAGGGAGGCGGCGGCTCGGCTGGGGCGGCGGCTAGGGTTTAGATATCCCGTCTCCTGAGGGAGACGGCAACAAATATGTTTTATTGCGTACTCAAAACGTAGGGATTACATGTGTTTATATAATAGGCTAGCTACTCAAAACCCTAGATAACTTGGGCCAAGCCCTAAACTGGCCCACTATTGGGCCTCTTTCGGCTGTGCTGCAGTCCGTTCATAACATTTCTCCCCGCCTGCGCAAACAGCTCGTCCTCGAGCTGCAATTCTGGGAACTACTGGCGGCTCACCCCGGAACGGCGTCGGCCAGCCAAGCTGCGACGACCTCCGCCGCAACGTCGTCTATGGTCTCCAAGTAGAACAGGCGTGGGCAAACGTGGCCCGGGACGTAGGGTTCGTCGTAGTTGAAGCACAACCCTTTACGACGGCGCTTGAGCTGTTCGGCCGTGGTTAGCCGACGGAACGGCCGCGTCGCTGCTGGATCGGAGGGCCCCGCAGGAGTCAGGGCCGTGAGCGCCTGGCCTGATGGTGTTGGTGGAGGGCGGGAGAGCGGCCGCACGCCGCTGACCGGAAAGGCCTGCTGCATGGCCAGCGCCCGCTGCTCTCCCGGTGGCGCCTGCTGCAACGCCTGGGCACGACGCTCGTATGCGCGGGCGTAGTGCATGGCCGTTGGGAGGTCCTGGGGGCCCTGGAGCTCGACGTCCACCCGGATGTGATCCGGAAGGCCACCAACGAAGAGCTCGGCCCGCTGCTGCCCTGTCACACCGGGCGCATGGCATGCGAGGGCCTGGAAACGGTCGGCGAAGTCCTGTACCGTGGAGTTGAAGGGAAGGCGGTCGAGCTCGGCCAGTCGGCTCCCGCGGATCGGTGGCCCGAAACGCAGTAAGCATAGCTCGTGGAAGCGCTCCCAGGGGGGCATGCCGCGCTCGTCCTGCTCGAGGGCACCACGTCTGTGCGGCGCCCCGGAGATGATACGAGGCAAGCTAGGTGCGGTCCGACGCGAGGGTACGCTGCCCGCGAAAGAACTGCTCGCACTGGTTGAGCCAGTTGAGGGGGTCCTCCGTACCGTTGTAGGTGGCGAAGTCGATCTTGGCGAACCCCGGGGGCGGCTGTGTAGGGCCGCCATGGCCGGGTTGCTCGACGCGGGCCGCATGGGATCCGGCAAAGCTCGACGTGGCGCCGGACATGAGGGTGGGCGCCGGCGGGTCTCCGGCCGTAGTGTAGACTGGCGAGGGCGACGATGCGGTCAGCCAAGCCGGCAGCGGCGAGGGCGACGGAGGGAACCGGACTTGGTGGATGGGGACGCCTCCCGGGGTGGGCGGCACCGGCTCGACGCTGAGTGGCGGCTGCCATGGCTGCCATGGCAGGGAGGCCGTGGGCGGCGGTTGCAGCTGCAGCCCTGGGAAGACCGCGGCGGTCGCCGTTTCTGACCACGGCAGGACCGGCGGCCCGGTGATGGGGGTCGACGGCGGCGGTTGCGGGGGCCCGTAGGGCCCGACCAAGAACTGGCGAATCCCATGAACCGCGGTGACGAGGTCGTTGAGGACGGCCGTCATCTCCGCAGGGGTGTAGACGGCGGCGACCACCGCGGGGGAGGAAGCCGGCGTGGTGGCGACGGCCGCAGTGGAGGTGACGACGGTGGGCATCGAGGCGGAGGTGGTGGCTGATGAAGACATGATCGAACAAGAGCAATCTGATACCAAATTGGAAGGAACCGAGATCCTACCAGGTCTAGCACGTAGATTGTATGGGTGGAAGTGAGGGCGGCGAGGCTGCCGGCGACTTGGCGCCGTGGCCGCGAGGAGGGAGGGAGGCGGCGGTCAGCCAAGCCGGCAGCGGCGAGGGCGACGGAGGGAACCAGACTTGGTGGATGGGGACGCCTCCCGGGGTGGGCGGCACCGGCTCGGCGCTAAGTGGCGGCTGCCATGGCTGCCACGGCAGGGAGGCCATGGGCGGCGGTTGCAGCTGCAGCCCTGGGAAGACCGCGGCGGTCGCCGGAAACGGCGAGGACCACGGCAGGACCGGCGGCCCGGTGATGGGGGTCGACGGCGGCGGTTGCGGGGGCCCGTAGGGCCCGACCAAGAACTGGCGAATCCCATGAACCGCGGTGACGAGGTCGTTGAGGACGGCCGTCATCTCCGCAGAGGTGTAGACGGCGGCGACCACCACGGGGGAGGAAGCCGGCGTGGTGGCGACGGCCGCAGTGGAGGTGACGACGGTGGGCATCGAGGTGGAGGTGGTGGCTGATGAAGACATGATCGAACAAGAGCAATCTGATACCAAATTGGAAGGAACCGAGATCCTACTAGGTCTAGCACGTAGATTGTATGGGTGGAAGTGAGGGCGGCAAGGCTGGAGGCGCGGCTGCCGGCGACTTGGCGCCGTGGCCGCGAGGAGGGAGGGAGGTGGCGGCTCGGCTGGGGCGGCGGCTAGGGTTTAGATTACCCGTCTCCTGAGGGAGACAGCAACAAATATGTTTTATTGCGTACTCAAAACGTAGGGATTACATGTGTTTATATAATAGGCTAGCTACTCAAAACCCTAGATAACTTGGGCCAAGCCCTAAACTGGCCCACTATTGGGCCTCTTTCGGCTGTGCTGCAGTCCGTTCATAACAGTTGCTGATTCTTGATGCAGGATATTGCCTCACACGGATGTTTTAGCCTTGGGATGATTGCACGATTTGAAGCTGTACTGCGTGACAAAGGTGAATGGATGTATCCTCGTTTATTCTGGGAGACTGGTGTTCTTGGTCAAATTCTCTACCTTGAGGCGCATGCTGTAGGAATATCTGCCACAGGGATTGGTTGCTACTTTGATGATGCCGGTAAGTTTATGAAGAAATTTAAAATATCGATTTGTAATTGAACTGCATCATTTAAGAACATGTGCAATTATTTGCTCCATTAACCATATGTGAAACTTTACGAGCTTTCTTTGGTGAGTAATCTTTGTCGTTTTTCTTGTTTTGATGGCGTTAGTTTTTCCTCTCTAAACAAATGATTCAAACTATAATTGGGTGGAACACACTTGCGCTAGTTGTCATTGTGGTTCAAACGAAGCTGCAAAAAGTTGCATTTGTTCTGTTAAGGCTTGCAGTTAACTTAGGGAGCTTAAGCTAAAGATCTGATTGTACTGTCCATAGGTGGAATAACTAAGCTCTCTTTATGGTCCATTTGCTGAATATATTGTAAGTGCCATACTAAAGTACAGGAAGTTTTCTTGGGTGAGTGGGTACGAGAATCACCTTTGAATAGAAAATCAATCTTATAATTCTGCAAATCATGACGCTTTATTTGTTTTGGTCACTAAAATGTTATGTGCGTATGCTTTCACCTTGAATACCAGAACACATGGTGCTGGAGTAATATTATTTCCCAGTTTGTTCATTGGAGTCAATTGGATGTTATTTCTACACAATTCCATTTTTAACAACTATAAATTTGTCAGTATGTTTTAAGGTTTGAAACTCCTTTGAATTCTTCATTATTTTGGGTAGTTATTATTATTACCTGTAATTTAGTTCTCTTATTATTCTCCGTATAGACCAGTATTACGCCCTGATATAAGTTTGTTCTTGACAACACATGTCGTCATTTAGTGCCTGAACTTGCATTTTTTTCATCATATTGTTGTCGAAGGTTTATTGCTGTCTGCTATGGACTACTAATTTTGTGGTCTTTGACTCTGAGGTCGCCTACATTATCATCAATTGTGATTTGTGAGAGGCAATATGTCTGATATTTTCTACTGAATGCATATTTACTATTATGAGAATGCACTTTCCCTCAAATTGAATGATCCATCATCCCAGATAACTTATAACTTACTCCATCTGTTCCTAAATATAAAATGTTTTAGGTATTTCACATGTTTAAAACATCTTATATTTAGGAACTGAGGGAGTATAAGCTATTACGGCAACTGAATGTATTCCCTTGATCTGTTCTGCAGTTCATAAGGTACTTGGTTTGAAGAATCTGGAATTTCAAAGCCTGTACCATTTTACTGTTGGCGCCCCTGTGCTTGACAAGCGGATCATGAGTCTCCCTGCCTACCCAGGTCCAGGGATTGATGCATGATTCCTGGGTCCAGAGAACGATGATTCGTGCCTATGGATCAACATCCAAATTGTGTGGATGAAATAAGAAGTCAGTTCCTTTCTTTGTGTAGCAAAGCATCATATTTTTCGCCGCTTGATTCTTGCCCTCATCAGGCTAACCACTTGTATGTTTTGTAGTAGTCTTTGAGTGAAGGAGCCTCATGATGACAAACTGGAGTCTATTCTGATCTTCGTGCATGATCAGGATGGTGGCATAATCAGGCGAGCAGGAGAAACAAAAGGGACTCAGAGATAGAACCATTTCATTGATAAAATTACGGCTAGATTTTTCGGTTCCTCATTTGCCTGTATAGAATTTGCAAGAGTGACACGGATATACTGACCTAGGTGATAGTCAATTAGGAAGAGTGAAAAAATGCTACTCACTATGACAGGAAACTTTCCTATGACACCGTTTGGAACTAAGTAATAGGAATCTCACATTCCTTTGAAATTTCTATGACATAAGCTATTCTATAAGAATTTTGGAGGAAAACAAACATGAGGTCTCACCTCATATTTTCATCTTCCTGTGTCTACAATTCCTGTATTTTTTCTGCGTGACAACCAAACGTCATTTAGGAAAATTTCTTATAAACATGCCACTTTAATTCCTGCATTTTTTCTATTCCTATGGTTTTTACTTGCTGAGTTAAAACGGGTCTAAAGGGTATCGGTCTTTTATTTGTAACATGAAGTGTATACATGTTCCGTGTTTGTGGTAGTTGTGTAGCAGTGCAGGTGTGCACAGGAGATTGTACCGGACGAAGTTGGAGAAGTGCCATGCATGTCGGAAAACGCTTCTTACTCCGAGCTCCAGTGCACCCTGCTTCTACAAAAGTTTTTAAAAAATACGTACTGTATTGAAAAGTTCTGAAAAAATCATACACGTACACATTCATATCTAGTATGTACGATCAAACTTTTGGAGAAATATATTTTGATGTGTCTATACGAAAAAGACAAATGTAGGAAGTAAAATGAGTTTGCTTTCATCCTTTGCAGAGCCATAATTTTGTGATTTTTTTATAGACTAAAGCAGAGCAGATTATCAAACAAAACTACACAGTTATATGTATTTACGTGATTTAATTTTGAATTTTTTGGATCTTTAAAATACCATGTTCGAATTTTATAAAAATAGGGCGCACTAGATTTCCGGAGTAAAAAATCCTCTCTCGTCTTCTGTAATTCAATGTCTCTCCGATTTGATGGCAGTGTGAACCGCTAGGAGAGCTGCGTGTTTGCACGCATGCTCCAATTCAAAAGAGAGGTGTCGGGTCACCCCAGTGATGCACCCGGGTGCAAAAACATTTTTCCCAATGTAAAAAATGGATGTAAAAAATATGCCCACGAAGATTTCGCACGTACCAGGCATGTCTCGCAAGTTTTGTGGAAAAATGATTTTTCGCTTGGCCGGTGCAAAAAAGACAAAAATACGTCACATATAGACTGCTATATGGCACATAAATTTTCTCTTTTTTTACAGAGACGAAATAAATAAGATTTTCGGCACGAAATTCATGCACGGGTACATGTTTTGTAAGTCTTGTACATGAAATTTTTGTTTCACATTTTTGAACTTGCATTTGGATTATTTTTTGAATTTCCCAAAAACGGGAGCACCTGCCGCCGGGTTCTCTTTATCCACTCTCGGCAAACACCTCCCTTTTTCTTACTTATCCGAGCTCGGTGAGCGGTGATGAAGCTGACCCCTCTCACATCGTCGGCAGGGCGACGAATAACGACGAGCTTGAAAACTGAAAACTGAAAATAAAATGATACTAAAACTAGATATACCGAAATAACAACTAACAAATAAAATACAAAACTGAAAATAAAAACAAAAACCGAAATACAAAAAGTAAACAAAAATTGAAAATAAAAACTAAACAAATAAACCGAATTATAAAACTAACAAAAATGCAAATACTGAAATAAAAAGATGATAGACAAAGTACTTTGTATGTCTAGATGATGCTCACGTAGGTGCAACTTCTTCAAGATTGGGTGTTTACACAAGTTGATGATGAAGTTAAACTTTTTTATAAGGTATCTTTCTACTAGTTCCCCGACAACGGCGTCAGAAAACTTCTTGCTGAGTGTTAAGAGCGTAGTTGACGAGGGAACTTGATGCGGTGTTGCTTCTTTATGTCCCCGGCAACTGCGACAGAAAACACTTTCATGGTTGGGACTCTAGGTGTAGAGTGTTGTAACACGGGAAGATTTCGCCACGAGGTGACTCTAGGGTTTAAATATCAAACTCTTGGAGAACTGTATGTAGAATGATTAAATCTTCTTGTCCTTCTTCAAACAACCTACACAATAGTTGTAAATTGTTTTGTGCCCCCAACCTCACTAAGTGATTGTCAAGCATAAGGTATTGATATTATTAAAACTGAAATAAAAATACAATGCAATAGTAAAACTAAAGTGTGCAATGATGATAAAAACAAGTAAAGGTTGTGTTTTTGGGTTTTGGTTTGTAAATGCAAGAATGAAAAGTGTTGTTATATTTTCGGATTTTTTAATGGCTGGAAATGAAAAGTGATTAAAAAGTGTTGTAAAGTATTTGCTTATGTTTAAAAATGGACCGGGGTTCATGGTTTCACTTATGCACTCTCTCTATAAGTTGTGATCGACATGGGACTACTCTAATTGACATAATATTGGTTCAACATGTTTATGTAAAGATGATACTTATACGGGCATCACGTCCATGAATAGAGATGAGGGGTCATTCATCTCTCTTATACTCCGCTAGAAAGGGGTATCGCAAGCAATCTAGTAATTAAGAAATAAATCAGAGTATAGCTATGACCTGTATGACATGAAGTTAGAATAAGAACATGCTAGAGCTAGTCATGAATAATTGGCATGGTCACTCCCAAATACCCGGTAGCATGGAATCCTCTTTATCCCTGATACGTCTCAAACGTATCTATAATTTCTTATGTTCCATGCTTATATTATACCAATTGCTACATGTTTCATATACACTTTATATGGGTTTTATGCATTTTCTGGGACTAACCTATTAACAAGATGCCACAGTGCCGGTTCCCTGTTTTCTGCTGTTTTTTGTTTCAGAAAAGTTGTTAAGGAAATATTCTCGGAATTGCATGAAACAAAAGCCAAAGTCCCTATTTTTCCCGACACGTTCCAGAAGTCCGAAGAGGAAACGAAGGAGGGGACCGAGGAGGCCACACCACATGGTGGCGCGGCTCCCCCCTCTGCCGCGCTGATACGTCCAAAACGTATCTACTTTCCCGAACACTTTTGTTATTGTTTTACCTCTAATTTGTTTGTTTTGAATGCAACTAACACGGACTAACGCTGTTTTCAGCAGAATTGGCCTGGTGTCTCATTTTTGTGCAGGAAATCAACTTTTAGGGAAAATTCCAGAAAAATCATAAAAGTGCCTATTTTGCCCGAAGACTCCCGGAGCCAGAAGACGAGAAGGGGGCGGCCAGCAGGGCGCCCACACCACGTGCTCGCGCGGGTGGGGCCCTGGCCGCGCAAGGAGGGGGTGTGGCCGACTCGGCCACCCCCTCGCGCCCCCCTCTCGGCTATTTAGCCCCTCCTGACCTAAAAAACACGAGCACGAAGAGTTTTCCCCGAGAAACCCATCGGAGCGCCGCCGCCACCTCGAAACTCAATTCGGGGACCAGAAGTTCCTGTTCCGGCACTCCACCGGGACGGGGAATCGAAGGAGATCATCGCCATCGTCATCGCCACCACTTTTCCATCAACCATCCATGTTTCCCCCATCCATGTGTGAGTAATCCACCGCTGTAGGCTTGAGGGGATGGTAGGGATTGGATGAGATCGTTCATGTAATAGCTGTAATATCATTAGGGCATGGTGCCTAGTATCCGTTATCGGTGTTTTATGTCATTGTTGCAACTTGTTATGCTTAATGCTTGACACTAGGGCCCGAGTGCCATGATTTCAGATCTGAACATGTTATTGTATCATGAAGATAATTGTTGTTTTAAGATCATATCTATGAGTTGTATACACATATTGCTGTCCGGAACCCGAGGTCCCAAAGTGACAATAATTGGGACAGCCGAGGGGAATGGCTGTGATGTGAGGATCACATGTGTTCACGGAGTGTTAATGCTTTGCTCCGGTACTTTATTAAAAGGAGTACCTTAATTACCAGTAGTTTCCCTTGAGGCCCCGCTGCAAACGGGCTGGTAGGACAAAAGATGATGTGCAAGTTTCTCATTGCGAGCACGCACAACTAAATTGGAACACATGCCTATGGTTAATAAATACTTGGATGCTTTATCTTATTTATCTGCAAATGCCCATGACTTGATTATTATATGAAGTATCTCATCCATGCAACGCCCGTTCATCCGTCCCTTTGCCTACAGTATTTTAATCCAGCTGTCTACTATAATCATCACCGCTGTTTTTATTCTACAACTGCTGTTATATCACTACTGTCACTGCTATAAAACTGTTGCTACTGATAATCTGTCTCGAGCAAGTCTATTCACAGGTGCAGCTGAATTGACAACTCCGCTGTTAAGGCTTATAAATATTCTTTGGCTCCCATTGTGTCGAATCAATAAATTTGGGTTTTACTTCCCTCGAAGATTGTTGCGATCCCCTATACTTGTGGGTCATCAGGCGCCACCACATGATGTGGGCCCCTCGGGGCTCCACCGCCTTCGCCCTTTCGCCTACAAATACCCCCCGACGAAATAAGACCTAACACTGAAGCCTTTTCCCGAGAAGAGTTCCGCTGCGCCGCCGCCATCGAAGACAAGTTTCGGGGGACAGAAGTCTCTGTTCCGGCACCCTGCCGGGACGGGGAATTGCCCCCGGAGCCATCTTCATCAACTCCACCGCCATCTCCATCGCCGTTGCCGACTCCTACGATGAGGAGTGAGTAGTTCTCCCCCGGGGTTGCGGGCTCTACCGGTAGCTATGTGGTTTATCTCTCTCCCATGGTGTGATCTTTATGTGATCATGAGCTTTGTAATCTAGTTGAATATGTGATGTTACTCTTTATCAATTATGCACTCTAGAGGTTACTTTAATATGAACTCCGGGGTTATTCACGGTTGTGAAGGTGACAGCGTGCGCACCGTGTGTGATTCCTTTATGACGATGTGGTGTTAGTTTACTCTGACTTTCGGGGAGCTCTTGTAGCTCTACGCAGTGAATGATGTTTATCATCCAACAAGAGAGTGTTTGAGAGTAGTATTTATTATTCAGCTTTGATGTCATTGTTGAGAGTGTCCACTAGTGAAAGTATGATCCCTAGGCCTTGTTTCTAAGCATTGAAACACCGTTTACAACCTGTTCTACTACATGTTTGCTTGCTGCCATTTTTATTTCAGATTGCAATTACTACTTATAATCATCCATATTACTTGTATTTCACTATCTCTTCGCCGAACTAGTGCACCTATACATCTGACAAGTGTATTGGGTGTGTTGGGGACACAAGAGACTTCTTGTATCTTAATTGCAGGGTTGCTTGAGAGGGATATCTTTGACCTCTACCTCCCTGAGTTCGATAAACCTTGGGTGATTCACTTAAGGGAAACTTGCTGCTGTTCTACAAACCTCTGCTGTTGGAGTCCCAACACTGTCTACGATAATAGAAGCGTGCGTAGACATCAAGCTATTTTCTGGCGCCGTTGCCGGGGAGGTAAGTGTTGGAAGGTATCTCCTTTAGATCCTGCAGTTAAATCTTTTTGTTTCTTGTTTTTATTTTTACTAGTTAGGCTTAATGGAAAATAACAAAAAAAATTAGAGAGCTCTATGAAATTTATCTTGAGTTAGGACATGAAGTGTTGGAAGAGAAAATCAAAAAACCTATGGACCTTTTTTTGCATGCTGGTAGTAATGTTATTAGTATAAATTCTTTGGACACCATTATTGCTAAGGCTATGGAAAAGCCTAAGCTTGGGGAAGCTAGTTTAAATAAAAATAATCTTTTTTGCTCCTCAGCTTTGGAAGAATTAATTTGCCTTGATAATGCTTTGCCTCCAATATGTGATAATTTAAATGATGCTTGTGATATTCTAAAGGCACCTGAAGAAATAGTGCCATTTAAAATACCTATGAAAATTATTGACCGTGTTATGGATAACCGCTATGTAGGGGATGGAACTGTCCATCCTGGTGATCATTTGCTATTCTTACATGAATTATGCGAGTTGTTCAAGTGTGCAGGTATTTCAATGGACAAAGTTAAGAAGAAATTATTTTCTATGTCACTTGGTGGAAGAGCTGCGCAATTGTATAAATTGTTGAAGAATAGGCACTCTCTTGGATGGGAGGAAATTGTATCTCTCTTTTATTCTAAATTTTATCCTCCAAGTGAGATTCACAAAGATCAGAATTCTATATATATAATTTCTGGCCTCATGAAGGAGAAAGCATTGCTCAAGCCTGGGGAAGGCTGAAAACATTAATACTCAAATGTCCTAACCATGAGCTTCCTGATAAAATAATTGTTAATAATTTCTATGCAAGACTTTCAGGACATTGCAAGGATTATCTAGATTCCTGTTCAGATGGCTCTTTCACAAGTAAGAAGGTTGAAGCTAGATGGGATCTTCTTGAAACAATTCGAAACAATGCTGAAGATTGGGAGAATGACAAAGGTAAAGAATTAGGTATAAACTATGAATATGATTGCATTAAGTCTTTCGTTGAAACTGCTGGTTTTCAAGAGCTTAGTGCTAAATATGGTCTTGATTCTTATATTATTGTTGATTTTTCTAGAACCTTTGCTTCTCATATTAATGTTCCTAAAGAAAATTGGGACGTGTATCATGAACCTTTCAAAGACACTTGCATGGAAAATGAAATTGTTGTTAATGATTGCAATAGACATGCTCAAACTCCTGAAAATACTATTTCTTATAAGCATGTTAATTTTTGTGGAAAACATAGACCTTGTGGAATTAATCAAATTGAAGATGAATATTGTATCCATCATAGGAATGAAAATACTAGAGGTTGGTATAAGGTTCTAAGAGATCTTGGTAAAAAAGTTTGTGCCACCTATCCTTTTATTTGTGAACTTTGCTATGAAGAGGGTCATTTCGAATTTCAATGCTCAGGTTCTAATAAGAATATTGCAGGAGACTTTTGTGATAACATGATCACTCCTAATCAACATGATGAACTTACATTATTTTTGGGGTGTGAAGAGTTATCAAGAAAAATTTCTTTGTTAAATATGAGTGATATTGATATGAATGATGTGTTGCATGGATGTTATCTCTATTGTGTTAATAATTGCCATGCTAACACCTACATACAAAATATTATAAAGGATGAGACTTTACCAAAGTATGACAGGACTAATGAGTGTTTTGAGCTTATTAATGAAAGAGAGGAATTCCCCCAAGTTTCTTCCATTGTCTCTAATACTAAATCAGGTTATGTGGAGAAACTTCCTTTCAAGCCTCTCCCTCCTAAAGAGGAAAATAAGAAGAAAAAGGGAAAGAGGAAGAAGAAGAAGAAGAGGAGTAAAAGGAGAGAGGAAACGGTATCTTCTCCCAAACTTGTTGCTCATGTTACAATTAATACTTATAACTCTGAATTCGATGATTCTGAACTTGATGATGAACCTATGCATGTTATTTATATTAGTGATCATGATTGGGAAAAGCACACTTCTTTTGATATTGAAGATCTCTGGGACACTAATTCTGAAAATGATGATGTTAATAATTGCTATACTATTAGTACTATCCATGTTTCTTCCCATGATGATATAGAAAGCTCTGAGCTTATGGATGAGGTGTTTGAAAATCCTTTTGCTACTAATGATTATATATTTGATACCTCTCCTTCTAGTAAAAATGATGATATGTTTACAAATGAACACACTTTGGAGGATAATTATTCTATTGCTTATGATGATGCTATGCCTCCAGTCTTTGATAATTATAAAGAATACTATGACATAGGTTATAATTACAATTATTCTCTTGAAACTTGTCATAGTTATAGAGAAATTACTCAAACCAATCCTTTTAATATACAACTTGTCTATCATGTTCAAGTTCTTTAAGATGATCCTGCTCCCCTTGTTATTAATGAGAAGAACTTTTCTTATGAGGGAAATAATGATACTTTTATGCATATGGATCATGATAAGAATGTTTCATGTGATAGTTATATTGTGGATTTTATCAATGATGCTACTGAAAGTTATTATGAGAGAGGAAAATACGGTTGTAAAAGTTTTCAAGTTACTAAAACACCTCTCTTTATGTTGGAAGTTTTGAAGTTGCATTTGTTTCATCTTTCTATGATAGTTGCTTTATGTTTCAATAATTTATCCTATTACAAGATTCCTTTGCATAGGAAGTGGGTTAGACTTAAATGTGTTTGATGTTTACCTCTTGATGCTCTCCTTTGTTTTTCAACTCTCATTTTTATGAGAGCATCATAAAAATCTCCTTGCCTAGCTAAAAGGCATTAAAGAAAGCGCTTTTGGGAGGCAACCCATTATCTTTTATTTTCATCTTTAGTCAAGGAACATGCCTACCTCTGTAACAATTCCTTTGTATCTTTACTTTATTGCATTGTTGTGTCAAGTTAAGCCTCTAGTGGAAAGTTGATGCTAGATTTGGATTCTTGCGCAGAAACGGTTTTTCTGCTGTCCACCGTTAAATTCGTAAGAATTCACAGAAAAATTGAAATGACCTGGGATTTTTTGTGCGTCATCCTCAGATATGTATTCAACTTTCATTAGTTTTGGGTTTTCTGATTTGAGCAAATTAAGTGCCTCGAAAAAAATCGTCATTACAGACTGTTCTGTTTTTGACAGATTCTGCCATTTATTTTGCAATGCCTCTTTTGCTGTTTTTGAATGGATCTTTTTGTTCCATAAAGTATCAGTGGCTGTAGCTAGTATCCAGTAGCATTGGTAGCAATTGTGTCCATGCAGAATATAAGAATTTTTGATTATGCACTAACCCTCTAATGAAGTTTACTTTGAGTTTGGTGTGGAGGAAGTTTTAAAGGATCAAGAGAGAAGGATGATGTGATGTGATCAAGAAGATGAAAGAGCCTAAGCTTGGGGATGCCTCCGTGGGTCACCCAAGCATATTTCAAGAAGACTCAAGCGTTAAAGCTTGGGGATGCCTCAACAACTTATCAGGTTATCTCTAGTGAAACTATATTTTAATTCCGCCACATCTTATGTGCTTTACTTGGAGCGTCTGTTTGTTTTATTTTTGCTTTTGTTATTTTTGTTTTCTGAATAAAATGGATCCTAGCATTCTTGTGTGGGAGAGAGACACGCTCCGCTTTTTCATTTGAATACTCCTATTTTTCACTTATATTTGTTGAGTATTCTTCTATAGCTACTGCAATACTTTCAGCTCTTATTTTTCATGCACCTCTTGTTCAGAGCTGTTAGTTTTCATATGTTATACTCTCTTGCTTCATTGTTAAATACTTGGAGAGTTTATGTTTAAATAAGTTGATTGGTGTTTGGTTGGAAACAGAAAATGCTAAATGTGGTAAATTGTATAAAGAAAAGAAACATGCTCTTATGAATTGTTATCTTGCATGTTGTGGTACTTGGCAATTGTTTTGAGGTCTCAAGTAGATCATGTTTAAGCTTTTACATCATGTAGTTAAAACCCATTAATGGAGAACTACCGTAGAATTTGTTGAAATTTGGTTTGCATGTTTGGTATCTCTAAGGTCTAGATATTTCCTAGTAAAAGTGTTTGAACAACAAGGAAGAAAATGTAGAGTTTTATAATGCTTGCAATATGTTTTTATATAAGTCTTGTTGTCATAGTTTATACTTGTGTTTGCTTCAAACAACCTTGCTAGCCAAAGCCTTGTACTGAGAGGGAATGCGTCTCGTGCATCCAAAATCCTTGAGCCAAAACCCATGCCATTTGTGTCCACCATACCTACCTACTACTCCCTCCGTTCTAAATTAGATGACTTCTGTTTGGACAAAAGTGGATGTATCTAGATATGCTATAAGTCTAGATACATCCAGTTTTTGATAAAAAGAAGTCATCTAATATGGAATGGAGGGAGTACATGGTATTTTCTGCCATTCCAAGTAAATACTTCATGTGCTACCTTTTAATTCAAAACTTACTATCCCTTTTTTGTGTCAATGTTTATTAGCTCATGAGGAAGTATGTGGTGTTACGGATATCAACCTTGTCATTTTCTTTTAGACAGAATTTCACAATCGGACTAGTGGCATATACATCCGCTTATCCATTAACTTTGCAAAAAGAGCTGGCAAATGGGGTGACCAGTCCCAATTAATTACAACTTTAACCGGTGCAATCTCTTCACATGGTTTTTCAAAAATTTATGCTTCAAAGTGTTGTACTGTAACATCCTAGAATTTTTCAAATTTTGAAAAATCAGAAAAATTTAAAACTTTTGAAAACTGTTATGTATTTTGCTTTGAAAAGAAAAATCAAGCATTGTATTCATGCATTCATGCATAATGCATTCATGCATCAACATCAATTCATCATGTAGCTTAAATTACATAAGGATTTGAATTTAAAATTTATTTATATGTTTGTTTGGAATTAATTCCATAAACTTGTTATTTGTACCTTTATGAATATTCCATTTTTTTATTAATTTATTTTTGGGGCAAGAATACTACCAAAAGGTTCTATTTTTAATAAGATTTTCAAAACATATTTTTATGAATTTTTCTGAAAAGTTTTGGTGAAGTTTAAAAATCAATTTTGAATCAAAAGTTTTAAAACAGAAAAGGTTTTAAACAAAAAAAACTGCGCAGCGAGCCAACTGGGCCGAAGCCCATTTTCTCTCTCTCGCGCGCGCGACACGCAACGGCCCGCCAGCAGCCCAGCCGCGCCTCGCTCTCCTCTGTCACTGATGCGCCGGCCCCACAGTGACGTCAGGGATGACGTCACCTTTCCCCAACCTCCCGACGCGATTTCTCCGGCACCGAGTTCATCTCAATCTCGAGATTGATTCCGGATCGTTTAAACGACCTTATCACGTGCCGTGCACCCCCATAAATACTCCGGCCCCGCCGCCTCCTTTCCCCTCCAAAACCCTAGCTCGAGCGCCCCTAGGCTGCCCGAAATCGAGCTCGAACCGTCCGCCCTTGCCGCCGCCGTCTTCTGCCGTTTCCGGTGAGCTGCGACCTTCCGAGCTCCTCTCATCCCTCCCCCTCGCTTCAACTTGAGCTTGCGCGTCTTCCTGACTTGGTGCGGTATTTTTATCCCGCAGCAAATCGTCGTGTCCGTGCACACCCGAGCTCGCCGGCGCCGAGCCGCTCCGTCCGCGAGTCCGCATAGCCCGAAGACACGCCGCGGGACGACGTCGCCTCCATCGCCTCTGCCACGTCGCGTAGAACCCCGCCGCCACCTCCTTTTGTCCGGGGGACCTCCGCATCGTCGACTTCATCCACGGCCGCCGCCGCGCCGCCGTCTTCCTCCTTTCCGGCGAGAGTTCCGCCGCCACGGTATGGTCACCGCCTCAGATCCGTCCGATCTGTTTTCTACGCCCCGGATTAGAACACCTAGATCGAACCGGTATGGTCCAGTCAGCGCCTACGTGGATGCCTCGTCACTGCCTCGTCAGCGCCACGTCAGATCCAGCTGGCCCAGAGATTTCAGCGATTTTTCTTAATAGATTAAAAATTGGCAGTTTTGCAGAATAGCCCCTGTATCTTAGATCTATTATAACTTTTTATTGGTTTGGCCAAATTTAACAAACTTTATATTTTTGAAAAGCTCTCGACTTGTAGAATATTTTAGTTCTGTTGGAATTCAATTTTGGCCTAGTTTAAATTATTCAAATTTCAAATTGAGAGTTTGAGTAAATTTGTTATAACTTTAAATCTATAAGTTCAAAAATTGTAAACAAAATTGTTTTAGAAAGATAAGAATATTTTTAATATTATGCCCCTGTTGGAAAATATTTTTGTAAAGAATTTTATATGACTTTTGTAATTAATATTGATTAAATACTTTTTGGGTGTTATTTTAATGATTAAAATTGATTAAAATTGATTTTCATCATTTATTCGAATAAAAAAATGACTTAGTCATATTATGACCACTTTAGTTACAAAAATACTTAGAAATATTTTTGCCTTTTTAAACAAAGTAATGTCTTCCTTAGAAAATATTTGATAAATATTTGACAACACTTTTCCTTAGAAAAATTTCAACATCTTAAAAATGCTAAATCTTTTCCTTAGAAGATTTTTAGCATCTAGAAAACTGTTTTATTTGATAAGTGTTGTCCTTAGAAATAAAATGCATTGCATGCATGGCATATTAATTGTATAGTTATATTCCTTATTCCTCTAAGTTAGGATTATTTTAGACATAGTGTTTTGGCAAAGTGCTATGCACTTAGTCACTTGGGATTCTCAACACGAAGACTAGAAGGCCAATGAAGACTTAGCCAAGAAAACAAACTCCGAAGGCATCTCCAAGAAGCAAAAACACTTAGAAGAAAATCAAGAGGAACTTCAAGAAGACCAACCCCCTTTATTCTCTAAGTCTTTCTCTCTTCTTTTCTTCTCTCTGGACTTCGTGGTGGCTAAGTTATATCCAAGACCAGCCCTGGTGATACCAAAATCATCAAGTCTGAAGAATCATCAAGTCTGAAGAAATATCAAGTCTACAAAATTTCAATGAAGACATCACACCAAGAAGAAAGTACGAGGAAGCCTGGAAGACCAACTACATCTTTTTCTCTATCTTTTTCTGCCTTCCTATTCTTGTTACATGAACCAAGTCCTTAGTGATTATGACCCAGTCCTTAAAGTGCTAACTAAAGATGAAGAAAACTACAAAGGAGTTGCAGAATTCAAGATCAAACATGTTGAAGACTTGGAGTAGCCTTACAACTTAATCAAGTTGATTTATAGCAAGTTATTTTTATGACCTTGGTCCTTAGTCATTTTTTACTAAACATACTTGCCTTGCATTAACTTAGAATATTTTCATGGCATCACATGCATCTCTAGTCCTTAGGAATATTTTGCATATCATGTATGTCATATTTTTCTAAGTGTTGCATTTATGCTTGTATGTTTATTTGTCGCTTGTTTGACTTGTTAGAAATTCGGGAGAGAAACGAAGGCTGTTGCAGCTGCTGTTGCTATTCTTCTTGTTGCCAAGGCAAGTGGCACACCCCCATAAATTTCCTAGTATTTTCTATGCATGACTTAGTTATTTTCCCTATGCATGTGTAGGACTTAGTAGAATGGCTATACAAGACTTGTTTAGAATTCCCTACTCCTCTGTGTCTAGGAACCTATATAATGACTTAGTAGAATTGTTGATGCTATGCAAAAGTGTTTTATGGAAAGGCTTAAATTCTACTAAGTTAATGTACCACCTGGGTGGAATTGGTTTTGAATGGTTTATGTTGAGTGCTGTTCCTTAGGGGTGACCTCTAAGGGATGGTCACTTGTGGACGGCCACCCAGGGTATTAAAGGGACCAATGTTTTCTCTAAGTGAAGTTTGCTTCTCATGCAACCATTAGTCAATGGGCTCTGGCTAGATGGATTAAGTTGCGTGGACTCGTCTCGACTTGACAGGTGGTGGTAGATGGTTAGTTGGGAGCGCGTCAAGTCGTTATGGGATGGGAAAGTGCTTCTGAAAAATCTCGTCTCAACTCTCTCCTTTTCCTTAGCACAAATTGTGTGCTTGAGGATAGTTTGGGTTTGTTGGGTCTAATGGTGAAAGTGCACAACCTCTGCAGAGTGTAAAACTAACTACTTAGCCGTGTCCCCGGTCACGGACAATTTGAGCAGCTGATCAAGGATTCAACGGAGGCTCCCAACATTCCAACTTCTTAAGTTTAAAACTTGATGGGTGAACAAGGGTAGAAAAGACTATGGTTTTCAAGCCATATTGTCTTATTTACTTTGATGAAAAGTTTTACGAAGAGTTAGGCAAAAACTGGCTTTATGCAAAATAGCCTTGAACTCCACCAGCCAAATAAGCATATAGGCTATAGAGTTTTCCACTAAGTGTCCACCATAGTGTCACTTGCCAGACTCCATTTTTAATGGAATCTGACCCACTCTGTTGCAAATTATTATTGGATGCAGAAACTTCTGACGAAGAGTAAGGACTACGTTTTGGGTTTCGAGTCTGCACCAACATGGTTTTCACCTGTGGCGCATCATGAAGATGGAGGCTCATTGAAGATTTATTTCCGCTGCTTTACTGTTTTGAGCTAGCTTTAAGCTATGCAAAGATGTATCGAACTATTTATTTTACCAAGTCTGGATTATTCTTGTAATAATGATACAATGTTGTGATATTCATCGTAAACTGTGTGTGCAAATGAATCGATCCAGGGGTTTGCACCATACACAGGTACCTTGCCATATTTTAAGTGCAGGTACATTACATGTACATTTTAATATAGACACTCCTCCATGGTATGTGATTGTTGGAAGGCACCCGAGGATTCGGTTAGCCATGGATTGTGTATGCAATGGTGGGGAGGAGTGTCAAACCAGTTTTTAAATATACATGTGTAAACAAAAGAGATAAGAGGGATGATCTACCTTGCTGGTAGAAATAACGTCCTTCATGGGAGCCGCTCTTAGAAAGTTTGGTTGACAAGGGGGGTAGAGTGCCCATTACCATTCATTGACAACGACAAACACCACTCAAAAACTTACTTTTATGCTCTCTATATGATTTCAAAAACCTATAAAAACTAAAAAGCTCTAGCACATGCTTGTATCCCTGCTTCCCTCTGCGAAGTGCCTATCTTTTACTTTATGTAGAGTTAGTTTATCTACTTCTTTCTATCTTAGAAGCAAACACTTGTGTCAACTGTGTGCAACAACTCTTATATGATTACTTATTGCACTTGATATATTTCTTTGTGTTGACAACTATCTATATGATATACATGTTCAAAGTTGAAAGCCAATGCTGAAACTTATATCTTCCTTTGTGTTGCTTCAATGTTCTTTTACATAGAAACTATTGCTTTATGAGTTAAATCTTATGCAAATCTTTTTTATGCTTGTTTGAAAGTACTATCCATGAAGAGTTTTTACTTATATGATGTAATTGTTTACTCCTTGTCTATTTGTTAACAAACTATAGACCATTGCCTTGAGTCACTTCATTCATAACATGAGCTTTACATTATTATATGATCAAGATTGTGTGAAAGCATGTCACTTCAGAAATTATTCTTGTTATCGTTTTACCTACTCGGGACGAGTAGAACTAATCTTGGGGATGCTTGATACGTCTCAAACGTATCTATAATTTCTTATGTTCCATGCTTATATTATACCAATTGCTACATGTTTTATATACACTTTATATGGTTCTTATGCATTTTCTGGGACTAACCTATTAACAAGATGCCACAGTGTCGGTTCACTGTTTTCTGCTGTTTTTGGTTTCAGAAAAGTTGTTAAGGAAATATTCTCGGAATTGCACGAAACAAAAGACAAAGTCCCTATTTTTCCCGACACGTTCCAGAAGTCCGAAGAGGAAACGAAGGAGGGGACCGAGGAGGCCACACCACATGGTGGCGCGGCTCCCCCCTCTACCGCGCCACCACATGGTGTGGGCCCCTCGGGGCTCCACCGCCTTCGCCCTTTCGCCTACAAATACCCCCCGACGAAATAAGACCTAACACCGAAGCCTTTTCCCGAGAAAAGTTCCGCTGCGCCGCTGCCATCGAAGACAAGTTTCGGGGGACAGAGGTCTCTGTTCCGGCACCCTGCCGGGACGGGGAATTGCCCCCGGAGCCATCTTCATCAACTCCACCGCCATCTCCATCGCCGTTGCTGACTCCTACGATGAGAGTGAGTAGTTCTCCCCCGGGGCTACGGGCTCTACCGGTAGCTATGTGGTTTATCTCTCTCCCATGGTGTGTTCTTTATGTGATCATGAGCTTTGTAATCTAGTTGAATATGTGATGTTACTCTTTATCTATTATGCACTCTAGAGGTTACTTTAATATGAACTCCGGGGTTATTCACGGTTGTGAAGGTGACAGTGTGCGCACCGTGTGTGATTCCTTTATGACGCTGTGGTGTTAGTTTACTCTGACTTTGGGGGTGCTCTTGTAGCCCTACGCAGTGAATGATGTTTACCATCCAACAAGAGAGTGTTTGAGAGTAGTATTTATTATTCAGCTTTGATGTCATTGTTGAGAGTGTCCACTAGTGAAAGTATGATCCCTAGGCCTTGTTTCTAAGCATTGAAACACCGTTTACAACCTGTTCTGCTACATGTTTGCTTGCTGCCATTTTTATTTCAGATTGCAATTACTACTTATAATCATCCATATTACTTGTATTTCACTATCTCTTCGCCGAACTAGTGCACCTATACATCTGACAAGTGTATTGGGTGTGTTGGGGACACAAGAGACTTCTTGTATCTTAATTGCAGGGTTGCTTGAGAGGGATATCTTTGACCTCTACCTCCCTGAGTTCGATAAACCTTGGGTGATTCACTTAAGGGAAACTTGCTGCTGTTCTACAAACCTCTGCTCTTGGAGGCCCAACACTGTCTACGAGAATAGAAGCGTGCGTAGACATCAATCCCTACTGAGTCAACTAAGTAAGGTAAAAACTCAAGTGGTTCACGACCTTTTGACTGTCACTACACATTAACCACCCCTTGTTGCTCCACCTAGTGCACATGTTCCCCCTCACACGCTCTCACATACATGCTTGATCAAAACAAGTAATAAAGAACGGGGTACATAATATGCTTCTACTCATACATCTAATACTGAAAATAATTGCAATCTCAAATATCAACTATAAAAAGATCCACCACATAGGTAATACAAATATGACTGTAATCATGTTCTCATACTGGGCTTGAAGATTGAGAGAGAGAGATACAATAACTACTTCCACAAACCCATAATCCAGAGGTGGACTACTCCCCCTTCATCATGGTGACGATGGTGGACACGTTGGAGGAGAGGAAGACCACACCGACAACGCCCCGCCGGAGTTTTCTCCCTCCAATCTACAGCTTCTGTCTCTTGTTTCGTGTTTCTGTGTTTCTACGGCGCTCTCTTCCGAGACTCGTCGGGGACTATTTTTATAGTCGGTTTTAGGTCAAACCCTAACCAGGGAACGAAAGATCGATGGCATCCGACGTCGAGGGCGAAAGGAGCATAACTCACGCGGCCAGGGGGTGGGACCGCGTGAGCCATGCCCGTTTCCTCCTCAGCCTTCCTTTTTTCGGATCCTTGGCTCGTACGTTTTCTTATTTCCAAAAAATAGCTCCTGTAAAATATGGGGTCAATTGGATGTCGTTTGGGTCCCTAAAACTTAAAAATATAGAAAAAGGGGTTTTCCTGATCTGCAGGGTTAATTTCAGAAAAATAGGAAAACTGTGAATTATTCTCAAAAATCATTATAAAACATGAATATAACCCATATGTGATGCAAATAAGTTGGAAAATCAAGTAATAAAGTGCAAAGTTCATGTATGCATTTTACATGCATCAACTACTACCAAATCCTAAACAGAGGAATCTTGTAGAATAGCAAAACGATTAATGGAAAGAGCACATGTTGAGTTCTTCTATTCTCCGCGCACGCTCTTCCTGGTGATCCCTACCGGGATGAGCTTGGTACGTGTCGCGCGAGTCACTGGGGCCAACAAGGCCCGCACTGACGCGTCCAACTCCTTGGACCAAAGCTTCGGGGTAACCGCCTCCGCTGACTCAGTAGTGAAATCCTGCACCTTCTTCTCTTCCAACTCCTTTTCCAGCATGCCGAGTTTGATGGACGATATGTCTGCATTCCTCTTGATTCTCAGCACCTTCTGTCTCCTTTTCTCCGTAGAGTCTCCCTCTCTCTCCTTTGCTTGCTCCTATGTAATCGCGGCCCTACCCTCACCCCCGGAAGAGGCGCGATCCACTGTGGCCGAAGGTGAATTAGGCGACTGGTCCCCTGAGACCAAAAGCGAGGAGGGAAGCCGTTGTGACTTGTGACGTGCAGGGGAATGCATGAAAGCGATCGTGGCGAAAATGTGCCCTTGTTGCACCAGGTTGGTCCCATACACCGTGAAATCAGACGCTGACAGATGCGGCATAGGCATTTTGGTCTTCTGAGTCTATAGTGACGAATCCGCTGTGGGCCTCCCCAGGCTAGCCCCACTCGCACCCCCAACCGAGCCCTCTTTCTGTTGATCTGACTGTACCAACCCCGCCTCGGCCCCCTTATGCACTTTGCCCCCCTTCCCTGCAAAAAAAGGTCGAAGACGAGCCCGTCTTATCCTCCTTCACTCGTCTTATCCTCTTTTGGCATACATATGGCCTATGTATGAGATCAATCAAGTCCGTTGGACGGTTAACAAAGCAGTTAAGTAGTACAGATCGTTAGATTTTAGTAATTGAGGTTGATCCGATAGATCTTGTTTTCCTGTATACATTTTTCTGAGTGGAGATAAGTGGGGCCGAGGAGGGTCGACCGACCCGGCTCAGATTAGGGCAGAAAAAACATCCCCGAGTCCTGCCCCTCGAGTCGTGAGGAAAAAACCCAGCCCCGCATCCTCGCACGGACGCACACCATCCCGACCCAAATACCTCGATCTGCCAAGCTCCCCACGCCACCGGGCCGCCGCCACGCATCGCGCCCCCCCCCCTCCCCCCCCCCCCCCCCCCCGTCGTGCCACCTCTCCCACCGGCCGCCCGCGCCTCCTCTCCCGCCGGCCATCGCCACGCCCGGATCGACCCCGTTTTGTAGGATCAAGAGAGAAGTTTGGTAAGACCAAGTGATACTCGTTTGGGGTCATACCATAGAACTACGTGGAAATATATACTCTATTTATTTCTCTTCACGTGATTGTTGTCTCTTGGTTGATGATTTGGACATATATATTGATGTGATGGAGAGAAGTCTTGAATTCATAGCTTGTGATAGTTTGAGTGGTTTGCTTTCAAGTTGGTTCAGAAGATACAATTACCTAGGACAACATCATCAGTTGAGAGAGTTTTCTCGACCATAAATATTATAAAGTCAGATCTTCAAAACTGAATGGGGGGGGGGGATGATTTTCATGATTAAAGAAGTGAGCCTAGCTCACTCGGCTAGTGGAGTGGATGTACAACTCAGACACCCAGATTCAAGTCCTCACAGATGCGAATTTGAGTTCTTATTATTTAAAACAAAACTCGATGTGGGGGCTTCCCCCACCGCTTTCTTTCCAAAAAAAAAAAATCATGATTTGCTTTGTTGAGAAAGAGATATTTGCAAAAAATGATTACAACAAGATTATGCTACATTTTTTATTCTACAATAACCGTAGAGGTCATCTTCCTCAACCTTTTTGACTCGCCAATATGGATACAACGTATGATTCTATCTTATCAAAATGTAGCTCTATTTTGTATGTAGCTCTATTTTGTATGTTCTTGTTTTTGTAGTTATTTTGTACTTGTATTTGATAAAATATGCATATTGAATCGGTTTGAACCTTTTTAGTTGAATACACTTACTTTTCTGTGAAAAAACTAGTTTAGTTCTCCCCGGCTGAGTTCAATTCTCAGATCCGCCACTGCTTTTCAGGGACAAAGACGATTTTGCAATACTACACTCAGTACACATCGTCTCTTCAAAACAGCACCGTACGGGCATTTGCTCCATGTCGTGACTCTGGATCTCTGCAGCGCATTCACCAGATGCACAAATGTAATGTTGGATACAGAGGCGCAGTAATAATTCTGCAGACCCAGCTATGTGTACAGAATCATAGATCCACAGATATAGTACCCATACCTGTCGTTTCCACTCTTCAATAGACAGTGTCAGCCATGAAGAGGCTTGTCACAGAGAGCTGGAAAGAATCGAAGCTGCTATGGCGCGTCGCCTTCCCGGCCGTCCTCACCGAGGTGTTCCAGTTCTCCATCGGCTTCGTCACCGCTAGCTTCGTCGGCCACATCGGCGTGGTGGAGCTCGCCGCGGTCACCGTTGTCGAGAGCATCCTGGAGGGCTTCGCCTACGGAGTCCTGGTAATCAAGTGGCAACACATATCTACAATCCGGGAGATCGATCAAAATAGTTAACCACCGTGCGTGCTAGAATTTCAGTAGTAACAATCTTGTGTGCGGCAGAGCAGTTCGGCATGGGCTGCGCCCTGGACACGCTGTGCGGCCAGGCCGTGGGCGCCGGGCAGCTGGACGCGCTGGGCGTCTACGTCCAGCAGTCGTGGATCGTCTGCGGCGCAACCGCGGTGGCGCTTACACCGGCGTACGCCTTCGCCACGCCAATCCTCGGTTCCCTCCTCCGCCAGCCCGCCGCCGTCGCGGTCGCCGCTGGGCCGTACGCGCGGTGGGCGATCCCGCGGCTGCTCGCCCACGCCGCCAACTTCCCGCTCCAGAAGTTCTTCCAGACCCAGAGCAAGGTCTGGGCCCTGACCGCCATCTCCGGCGTCACCCTGGCTGTCCACGTCGCCCTCACCTACATCGCCGTCAACAGGCTCGGGTACGGCCTCCGCGGGGCAGCCGTCGCAGGGAACATCTCCTACTGGCTCATCGACGCAGCGCAGTTCGTCTACCTGGTCAGCGGCCGGTTCCCTGACGCATGGAAGGGGTTCTCCATTCTTGCGTTCAGGAACCTCGCCGCCTTCGTCAAGCTCTCCCTCGTCTCAGCGGTCATGATCTGGTTGGTACATTTTTTTCAAATTATGAACAGTGTACTAATCAGCTTCGTCTATCAGCAGTTTTAACTGCTTTTTTTCATCCTTTTTGCTAATTTATGTCTACGTATATAAAGCTTGGAGTTTTGGTACTACGCTGCACTGCTCATTCTTGTGGGTATCCTGAAGAACGGCCAACTCCAGCTTGATATCATGTCGGTCTGGTGAGTGTTTCTTGTTATTATAATACTCCCTCCATTCATGTTCACTGATATAAGATGTATAGTCTTTTATGAAAAAATCATAATATAAGATGTATTTGCTATTTGTGGACAATTTGACCCATCAAAAAATGTGACCTAGTCTCAAAAGAGTGATTTAACGGATTGTATTCATTTTATGTATATTAAGAGCTCATCTCTCATTTTTTTTTTCAAAAAACAAATGAGTCCACTATATATGTAAAATATGATCTCTTAATATTCGTTCAGAAAACTATAGTCGTGCAGAAAACTATACACCTTACATTCAAGAATGGAGGGAGTATAGTATACGCTCTTTTTATTCTTTCCTCTCACAAACACAGATAGTGCCTTGGATTCATGACGAGCCTTCTTGAGTTACAAACGCCTTGTTATTGTTAATTTGACAGCATCAACTACGAGTTCTGGACTATGATGGTTGCCCTGGGCTTCAGTGAAGCAATCAGGTATATATGTGAACAATCTCAAACTTAATTAAGATGTTCGAGCGCGCATAGATGTTGTAAACTTGTATCGATGTCTATATATGATTCAGCATTAGGGTGTCAAACGAGCTCGGAGCGAGCAGACCGCAGAAGGCCAAGTTCTCGGTTGCCGTCGCGGCTATAACATCTGCATTCATCGGGGCCATCTTCATGGCTGTCTTCTTCATTTGGAGGAGAAGCTTGCCTAGGCTCTTCAGCGACGACGAGGAGGTGGTCCAGGGAGCGTCAAGATTGGGGTATTTGCTTGCTGTGACCGTCTTCTTCGGCTCTATCGGGCCAGTGCTCTCAGGTATATTTTTCTTGTGCATCGCTTGATGCAGAGACCGGGATTACCTTTTTTTGAAGAAAAAAAGGTATTTTTTTCAGAGGAACCTTTGTCTCCTCGAAAGACAGGGCATAGTAATAGAGTTATCCAACAATAAGCCGACAAACGTTACTCAAGAAAAAACACACTAAAGTCTAGACTACGAACAAGCTACCTACCACTGGAGTAGAATGCCGCATTAGCAAGGCAAACCTCCTATAGAACCGCTAATGTAAGCTAGGGGAGGCAGGCAGATGCCGCAGATCTGAGCCTGTCCAAATAAAAAAGACGCTTAGCATGTTAACAAAGTCACCTGGAAGGTGTTACTCCGCTGTTAATTTGTGGATGCATTGAAGTTATCTGTTCTTTGCATTCACAAAAAAAAAAGGTTATCTGTTCTTGTAGCAGTACGGTTCTTCATTTGTTTTTTCTTATATTTGTAGGCGTGGCCGTAGGAGCAGGGTGGCAGTTGTTGGTAGCTTTCGCAAACATCGGATGCTACTACTTGGTGGGCATTCCCTTTGGGGTCCTGTTTGGATTCAAGTTCAAACTTGGTGCATTGGTAAGATTACTCGGAAATTAGTCTCGTTCAAACAGTGAGTCAGAACGAATTTCGATGAAGAAGAAATGATCTGCTGTTCCATGTCGCAGGGGATATGGATGGGCATGCTAACAGGAACGTTACTCCAGATGGCGATACTTCTTTTCATTATTAACAGAACAGATTGGGAGAAACAGGTACATGCATGCTGTTAAATTTAAAAAATTATGCTCAGTGAAATATATTTCGGTTAAATTCCTCGGATGCCTGTAACTTCTGTAAATCTTAGTCACCGAAGTTTATCCATCACGTAAGCTAACATTAAAATTGACATTGCACACTTTTTGCAATACGTAGCTGTAATTTCTAGCGGATACTGTAACAAGAAGAACCGTATCAATTACAGGCCTTGTTGGCAGCAGCGAGGATCAAGGTGCTCGGAAGGAAGAATGAGGACCAGCCATTGATGCCAGAGAATACAGAACATCATCAGATAGATAGTTCAACTGTTGAAGTAAACATGCAAATATGTGAGAAGAATATAGAGTTAGTATATAAAGATCAAGAATAGAAATTCGCGTGTAGTTAAGTAACTTCGAACTTTCAAAAGCAGTCTACAAAAGGTTGATTATTTCTGATCGAGATTATTTTGGCAAGGTGATGGTGAAAAAAAGAAATATCGACCGCCTAAGTGGAGTGTGGTTTGCCACCAAAAGATCAAGGAGGACTTAGAATTCATGACCTTGAGGTTAAGAATACAACCCTACTTGGTAAATGGATCTTCTATGTGGGCACTCACGTGATATCCCATGTTCTCTAGAAACCCGACGATTCACACACTTCTGGGCTGGTCTCATGGCTACGAAGAAGTTATAGGCAAAAAAGTCACTAGGCGCTAGTAAGGCTGACATGGTTTTGCAATTTGTCGCGATACTCGATGATGCCAAATAGTTAATCACGTTTGTCATTAACAAAAAAAAACCTAGGCTAGCACCAAATCCAAACTAAAGAACCACAAGACCAAGAAGGATGAAGCTAACCTATAGACGATGCGGGGGGGGGGGGGGGGGGGGGGGGGATAGTGCTGAAAAAGAACGAACAACAAACAATTCCATAGTACCTCCATGTCTTATCTAACAGGGTATCATTAAGAACCAGCACATAACAATTTTGTGGACACGGGTCAACAAGCTCTTCAGCAAGGGAGATAGGCTCCTATTGTTGGAATGATCGCTGGAATCATGCAAATTTGCTTTGAGGCCCCTCAGCACAAGCATATATCCGTTGTTGATCTTGAACAACATCGGAAATGGCAATTTGCATTATACTTTCTGAAACAAGAATTTCTTTCAATCACATATATATGTTTCAAAGCACAATATTATGTCGACAGTAGCAATTTCATTTATAAGACAAACACCATCGCATACACAATGTCATCTTTACATGTTTCGGTCACCATGTCACAAGATACAGAGTGATATGTCCACATCCCTTAATACATTATATCTAGTGAAAAAAGCTAAAGTTAAATTTACACCATACGGGATGTGGGTCAGGTCGCGAGCCCCATTTATGTCGTGTCTTATCGCGAGTGCACTCTTTGTTTACCTTGTCCCTTGTGAACACCATTGTCGATGTGGGGTGTCCTATGTATCGCTCTATACCTGTGACAACACTCTGTGGATTGATTGACTGACTTATCTTTGTATCGGTTCTCTCTTGGAGAAACACTTTCAGAGCGAATGGGTTGCCAATATGCGTCACTAAAGGTAATAACATTCTTGATGGTTTTTGTTTTCGGTAATGGAATGATAGATTCATTTCCTCATTATATCTAGTAATACAACCTTTGCTACCTAAAAAATAAGTTGGTACTACAACCTGACTGATGGTTGCTTATACCTAGCTACGGTGCAAGATGACAATGGTAATCATCTCGTAGGTAGTGAAGGTGAACCTATTATAGTGGTAACCTGAATAGAAGGTGGTTGTCAAGGCGACGGCCGGTTATGTTCCAAGTAGTTTTCTTTTGGTTGTTTTTGGATGCAACGGGAGTGGTCGAGAGCATGCATGCTACATTGTTATTGAAATTATTGCCGCTAGATGTGATTAGACTAGTCATAGTGGAGAGTATCATGTAGTGGTATCATGCATATGAACTACTCTATGTTACTATCTTTATAGTGGGTGGTAACATATGTGTAATATCATATAATCATATATTTGTTAAGCTATAGACTCATCTTGTCTCAAAATCCGTTATGTTACGGTATCTACCTATGATAACACCATCACCTCCCTTCTCATTAAATACTTACCACATCATCATTTTTACCTATGCGACATTTATGTTACTATCTATGTTCCTTCCCACCAAGACTAGTCTTAGGAACAATTCATGCATGGTTTATGATGAAAGTGGTCCAATAGCAACGAGGAGCTAGCATAGGTGGCCCATTTCTTCACTGTCACAACTGGATAGAAGGTCTTATTTATTGCCTCTGGCCATTGCTGACGGTGTCAACTATATATATAGTGTGACATTTCGGTAAATTATTGGATGAGATTGATTGACTAAAGGGTCTGGTGGGTCTCTTTTTCTTTTCGACAGGCATGCAAGCGGCGGTGCAGTTTCGACGAAGAACCGATGAAGACATCAAGTTGAGCTGGTAAAATTTGGTGACGCTTGTTGTGCATATGGGCGCTGCATTGAATTTATTGGGTGTATTGTGGTGTATACCTTTATGGGCAGCACGAGGTGACATTGTGTAGCAAGGACCATCTGCAGGGCTAGAGCCCCATCAAGATCTAGGTTTTCAGTACGTTGCTAGTTAGGACGGGCAGATGCATGATAACCCTCCAGCGACGTTCATGGCCCCCATGCATAGCAACTCTTCTGACCCCAAGTCCTGCATGGTTTCCACAGGTAAGATATGAGACGATCTATCGTTCCCCAGGCCTTCAATTTTATTCCAGACAATGCCAAACCACATCTAGTAACATTTAAACTGGATAAATTAAATCCGCCAAAACCCGAAGAGGAAAAATACATGCTAACACGCGACAAGTTTTCGTGCGTCTCTAGCTGCATTTACCTTGTGTGTCCCCTCTTCCTGAAGGTTCATTTCGTGGGTGACAGAATTGAAGGAATTCAGAAAAACGTAAAGGGCACAGTGGGTGTGTCCAGAAGTGCAGAAGAAGCAAAACATACAACGTGGTGGTTGTTCCGTTCGTGCAGTTCATCTCTCTCTTGGCGGCCATTCAATGTGTCATGCATATTTGTGTCTGGAATGAATCGGTGCAGCGATAAGTGATTTCATACAACATCAATGCCGAGATAAGCTTGCACAGATGAGATCTCGATTGGCTGTGCAGCACTGATACAACTGGCATCACTGCACGGTTGTATCAGTTGTCGTGTGTAATTACCAACTGCATGCATGGGACATACTAGGCCGGCTGGCAATGCATGTATATATCATGCACGTTACTCCAATTTATCAAGGGCATCGACACATCCAAACGAAACGAGGCCTCTCTCAAGTTCATCTATACCACATCGATCCGGCTGAAACACCTACGCTCGAGGAAGCTAGTGTCACTAGATCACACACGAAGAAACGGCCATGGTCACCTTCACGGCGCGCCGGAGCGAGCCCGAGCTGCTGTCCCCGGCACGGGCGACGCCACGGGAGACCAAGGCCCTGTCCGACCTCGACGACCAGCGGACGCTGCGCTACTACGAGACGGTGGTGGGGTTCTTCCGCAGCAACAGCGACAGCCCTTATAATCCGGCTAGGGCCGTCAGAGCGGCTCTGATGGAGGCTCTGGTGTACTACTACCCGATCGCCGGCCGCCTCAGGGAGGACAGTGGAGGGAGGCTCGTCGTGGACTGCACCGCCGAAGGCGTCGTGTTCGTGGAGGCCTACGTGGACGCACGCCTGGAGGAGTTCGGCGAGCCGTTGCTGCCACCGTACCCCTGTGTGGAGGAACTCTTGTGCGATGTCGGCGACACCAGGGCCGTCGTTGGCAAACCATTGCTCTTCATGCAGGTAATATATACTAGCTTCTCGACTGCATTCCTATTTAGAAATTTGTTTATTTCCAGCCAGGTAAAGGCAGGGGGCATATGTCTTGCTAAACCTGTTTATAATTGACAATCTGGACATGTGTCTTGCTATAAATCTGTTTATAATTGACAATCTGGACATGTGTCTTGCTAAATCTGCTGCATTACGCACAATCATGGCCACCTTTTGACTCCATCGTCTCACATCCTGGTTTTGCCCATTAATTATTTATAGTGGGTGAGATCTAAATTTGGTGGATCTGTTGCATTGGCATGTGACATCACGACTACGGTCTGCTATTCAATGATCAGTGTCATTTCAATTGCAACGTTATTGCCTTGTTCCAGAGTGTTTCTAAGAGGACATATAAATGGTACTCTATTCCCGAGTTACTACTTACTACACACACACCCACTTTATCGAAAAAAAAGGAGGACTTCTCTAGTTCTCTGAGTACATATACATGATAATTCACACACATCGTACTCTGTTACTTCGAAGCACTAATCTCTTACATGTATATAGGCAGCTTGCTATTATGTTTGACTCTGTTACTGCGTATGTGCACAATGCAGGTAACAAGACTCAAATGTCGAAGCTTCATCCTGGGTTTTCACATATGCCATAACATTGCCGACGGCTTCGGCATGGCTCAGTTCATCAAATCCGTAGCCGATATAGCACGCGGAGAAGAGGCCCCAACCATTCTACCAGTTTGGGGAAGGGATTTGCTCACAGCACGCACAATCCCACGATCATACCCAGCGTACGAACCGCCAGCAAGTGACTCGGGGAGCACAGCTCGTGACATGATGCTGTCAACTCCGCCGAGGAGCATGGTCGCCAGGTACTTCCTGTTCGGGCCAAGGGAGGTTTCAACCTTGAGAAGTCGCATCCCGGCCGGACACCCCGCCCGCTCCGCCACCATTTTCGAGCTTGTAACGGCGGTGATGTGGCGGTGCCGCACGGTTGCTCTCGGGTACGAGGCTGCCCAGCGGGTGCGCCTCATGATCACCATGAACGCCCGTGGGAGGTGGAACAACCACACCCCGATCCCGTGGGGGTACTACGGCAACGCGCACGTCTCCCCCATAGCAGAGGCCACGGCCGGCGAGCTCTTCAGGCAGCCGCTGGCGGACACAGTGGAGCTCGTGCGTGAGACCAAGCTCTGCATGACCAAGGAGCGCATGGAGTCGATGGTGGAGACGGTGGCGTCGCTTCGGGAATGGCCGCCTTCCACCATGGACAGGATATACGAGGTGTCGGATGTAAGATGGATGGCGGTGAATGTGTTGAATTTCGGGTGGGCTGATCTGGCCGGAGGCGGCATACCATTTGCCGGAGACCTCACTTCTAAGTTAGGGAGCGATCACGTGTGGTGCAGCAATGAGAATGGCGAGGTCTCCACTGTGGTGTCAATGCTACTGCCGAGGCAGGCGATGGACAGGTTTAGAGAGGAGATCGCAGTATGGCTGAGCTACAAACATGAAGAGAAGAATTTACCTCTAATGAGTTCCCTATAGGGGGAAGCTTATCATCAGGCCAGGTTCTCTTACTCTTCACCGGCTATTGGGAGGTTATGAAGATCAATATTATCTAGTCCATGTCAGACGCACATATGATGTTCCCATCCATTGGTTTTAAAGTTTGGTTGTGAAGTGTAGTGAAACATTAATTAGGATCCAGATATATAATATTCAATTCATCCCATTCTATAGATAAACTGTGCATGTGTAACTAGGAATTGTACTTCTCGGGTTTCTGCCAAACATGTACTCTCAAGAGTAACTCGAAATAAATTGGTTGCATTTATGTCTATTTCTCAAACTGTGGCATGGTGTGCCTTTGTCAAGCTGTTTAATACTCCCTGTTCCACAATATAATCCGCTTGGCTAGGTATACTTTCTTTGTTCAACAATATAAACTGTTTTGGCTAGCCAAAACGGGTTATATTGTCAAATAGAGGAAGTATTAAACATTTATACATGGAGAAACAATGGAACTCTCCCATTCTGTTGGGCGGTCTCTATGTACGATATGTGAACAACAAGATATATGTTAACATGCACTCATACTTGAGTTAAATGTATCGCTACTCCTCGTACTTGTCAGCCTAATTCATTTCGATCACCGTAATTTATGAATACATGCACTTCTACGAGCACTGAAAACATTTTTTTTGCCCCATCTACGGTCACTGGTCACGAGCAGACCTTCGTATCTGTCAGGCCTTTTGTAGGTGCTCGTAACACATTGCTTTTTGCAAAAATCCTCCTCTCTCAACCTCCAGCAATAGGTTTCACAAGTTATTTCCACAAATTTTCTTAGATGAACGCCGATTTGTGCTATGACGCACAAGTGCAGTTCTGAACGGTCGGTCTTAGTTGTCTAGCGGCCAAGAATTAGCGTTGGAAATCTTGGTGAAGCCCAGTCTCCACGTGAGGCTTGTAGCCTAGTTCAACCAAGGCAGCCTCTACACAAGGCCCAATGATAGCCCATTGAGACAAGGGAGGAAGCAATGCAGCCCAATTTCAATAATTTTTCTTTTTTCACCTAGTACTAGTTAGTGTGTACATGCACGGGCGAATCCCAACAGACGCTCATTGCATCGCTACGTTCGTTTGACGCGTACCCCAGCATATACACTGCGCGACACTTTCTTTTTGGTTTTCGGCCGTTTTATATATTTCGGGATGTTTTTTCTTTTCATTTTATACCCTTTTAAATCCATGAACATTTCCATATCTTTAAAAAAAATCATTGTTGAAATGGTTTAGATTTAGAAAAAAAATCCATTTTGAAAAATGGTTTAGATTTGAAAATGGTTCAAATTTGAAAAGGTTCATTTAAAAAATACCCTTTTACTCCCGCACGCAAGTCTTCAGGACGCGAAAAACATTTTCAAATTTTAGTATAGGTTGTCTTTTTTTATAGTTTTTGTTCAAGTCTAATCTTATTGTTACGTCGATTTTTTTTTTTTGAGAAACACAGTCGAATTTCATTATACAGAGAGTATAAATGCCTATAAATAGATTTGTTTTTTACTAAAAACAACGTAGGACTACCTTGCCCTACTAGGAACTCCACCGCTGTTGCGGGAGTGGACAACCTAGCAGACATGGCTCCCTCAAACATGACCTCGAGCCCAGCCATGGCTCCTCAAAATTCTGCCGCATTCTCTGATCCCTCACACCGATGGAATCGACTGGTTCCTCTCCAGCTTCGTCGTCGGTTCTGAAAGGACAATGATGTCGCCTAGAGGGGGGGGGGGGGGGGTGAATAAGCGGTTTAAAACTTTTCCGGTTTAGGCTTGATAATTGCGGAATAAAACTAGGTGTTTAAATTAACAAGACGACAACCTAAATAAACTAGGCTCACCTATGTGCACCAACAACTTATGCTAAGCAAGACAAACAACAAGGTGATAGCTATAGAATACTTCAAGCACGAAGGCTATCACAATGTAAAATGCATAAGTAAAAAGCTCGGGTATAGAAATAACCGAGGCACGCGGAGACGAGGATGTATTCCCGAGTTCCTCCTTATTAAGGGAGTACGTCTCGTTGGAGAGGTGTGAACCGACACAACGGTTCAACAACCACAAAGGTTTCACCTTCTTCTCCGATGAACCGCATCACAAAGGTTTGGTTCACCTTCCACTATCGGAATTCCTTCGAGGCGGAATCCGGAGCCTTTCAACAACAATCCGGGGCACAACCCACAATGGGATTGGGGGCTCCCGAACGGCCTCCAACAACAATCCGGGGCACAACCCACAATGGGATTGGGGGCTCCCGAACGGCTTCAAGTGACCACACAAGGGTCCAACCACCACAAAGGCGTCTAGGGTCCAAGGACCCAAGAGTAACAAGCTCACAAACTTTCAACTTCCACGAATCCTCGTGGAGAGCACACCGATGCACCAAATGCAAAAGGCAAGAGCACAAGTGCTCAAAATCCTTCACTCTCAAATTCCAACAAAGCAACAAATGCTTATGGGGGAATAAGAGAGGAAGAACAAAGAGGAGATGCACCAAGAACTCCAAGATCAAGATCTACAAGGTTTCCCTCACTTAGAGGAGAAATCGATCGGTGAAAACGTAGATCAAGATCACCTCTCACTTTCCCTCAAATATTAGCAAGAACCATGGGAGGGATTGAGAGGAAGAGCAAGCTTTCCAAAGGGCAACAATGGAGGAGAGAGGTGAGAAAGACTTGCTCTAAAGGTTAGGGAACCATTGGGGAAGAAGGCCCCTTAAATAGGTCAACCCAAAATCCAACCGTTGGGTGCAGATTCGCGCCGTAGCGGTACTACCGCTGGCCCTAGCGGTACTACCGCCCCCCTAGGGAGTTAGGGCATCAAAGCGGGCTGAAAACAGGCTTCACGTAGCGGTACTACCGCCCCGGGCAGTGGTACTACCGCCCCGGCGGAACTACCGCTCCCGGTACCGCCGAAAACGGCTCTCTGTTAGCTCCGGCGGTACCTCGGGCGGTACCGCGGCGGTACTACCGCCACAGCAAAAAACAGCAGAACACCAAGTACCAAAACGGGCAATTTTTTTTGCATTCGGACTCCGTTTTCGATGTTCTTGGGCTCGTTGGAAACGTGACAACGAACCCTACATGAATGTGCAGAGAAACATCATAGTCCAACAAGGGAGGTTTAAACCAAAAGAGGAAAGGTGAAACCTATCTAAAAAGTAATAATCGGCAAACCTCCAAAACCGAAAACGCAACAAGTTTTCCATATGAAATTAGTTTTCGGTGAACTTGGGCTTGTCGTGAAGATCACAACAAGCACCAAAACCCAACAAGGAGAAAAGCCAAGTAAGAACCAAGAAAGATGAAATGGCAAGTATGCAAAGGTTTGAGCTCTCCACAAAGATGCGATCAAGTTACTCACTTGAGAGCCCCTCTTGATAGTACGCCGTCTATCCTAAAACCCGGTCTCCCACTAACACCATGAGACCGGTAAAATAGAAAACCTATCAAGATCATACCTTTGCCTTGCGCATCCCACTTGAGCTCGATGATGACGATCTTGACTCTCTCAAGTTGAAACACCTTTCTTGATTGTGCTTACTAGCACATGCTTGATGAAGACTTCTCCAAATGCTCCCCCATACTCCATTATGGGAGGGCCTCGCTAAGCTTCGTCTTCATGTCTCCTTTGCAAGATTCAGTCAAAAGATATCTTCCGAGATGCATCGTATTGAACTTGCACTTCTTCTTCTTCTCTTGATATGTATGGTGGCTTTGGGGGTAAACATGATTGTTCACTCAATCTTCTATTCCAAGCCATAATTGCAATGAGCTCAACTCTACACATGATCATTCTTCATATAAATGCTTGAATAGAGCATTGGTCATTATTTCATCTTGAAGAGTCCAACACATGAACTCCTATATTTCCCATGGACAAGATCTATAAGAATATCTCAATGTAAACATTAGTCCATATGGATTGTCATTAATTACCAAAACCACGCATGGGGGAAATCATGCACTTTCAATCTCCCGCATTTTGGTAATTGATGACAATCCCTTTTACGAGGGTTTATATAATGAATATAAGCAACCATATGCAACACAAAGAGCAAGGATGCAAGAGAACAAACCCATATTCCCTTAAACTCTGTAAATTTCTCCCCCATTGGCATTGATTGCCGAAATGGGTGAAAAGTAAAAAGGCCAATATAATAAGAGCTCCCCCATAAAGTGTGCATTTCTCATAATGTGAGTGAAATCAAATGCACATATCCAATGAAGAATATATGGAAGGAGATCAAACTACATTGAGGATCCAAAGATTGAAAGAGAATATCAAATAGAAAGATACTTCAACGAAAGAAGCAAGCAATCAAAAGGTTCCGAAAAGTGTTCTAAATATCATAAGGGAACTCCCCAAGGTACGTGCACAAATAGGATTTGTATTTCAATATAGTGGGCACAACATGGAATCCTCACTCCCTCCTAGATAAATTCTAACACAAGCACATGCAAGATAATATAAATGAGAAGTGAGGCAAAACAACTTGCAACAAAAATGTTTTGCAACAAGAGCAAGGAGCGACAAATAAAATAATGGGTGTGAGATAAAAACACATTATAGGAGACTAATACGAGGATGAGAGCATCAACATAGTCTTTCAAGAAGAGTTGCACATAGTGCATATCATGTCTTTCCCATACCCACACACCAAAAGAGATATAGCAAATAGCTCCACAAGCTTAGTAAGATGCAAGAAGCATAACACATGAAAAATAAAGCTTGTGCCTTTTTGAAACCACCAAAGAATCAAAAGCAATAAGAGGTGGTCACTAAAGAATTGGAATATCAATTAACAAAGTAACTATTCTTATGTGTATAAGTTTCTAAGTGGACACTAATCACTAGGATATGGGTCTACAAATAAACATGTACACGCAAGATAGGTACAAGGTTAAAGATCAACATATCAAGAGGAAGTCATAAATACACCAATAAGATCTTTGCTTAAAAGCATAGCACAAAGCCCAATTTTATCTTAAAGGAATATAAATGAACTTCCAAGACATACTCATCATAGCATAAAAAGCTGTCCATAAGGGATAAAGGTTAACAAACGGATGCTCCGAGTAAGATAACAAGTATCACAAAACGCAAATGATTTTGAAAATTCATCAATGTTGCACATGAGAGACTTTAAGTAGAAAGTGCTAGATTGACATAATTGGGATCGATGAATCATAGAAATGAATATATATTCCCCTTATATGTAATCATCCCGGCTTACTCACATTTGCAATAAAGACGTTTTGCAAGAACCAAATTAATTGCAACAAAAAGAGATTCATGCCAAGATACAACCTACAGAAGGTTGAAAGCTAGAAACGTATGCATGAGATAGATACTTGTTACCGAGATAGCATTGGTGATGTAGAAGATAAGAGTTAACGATCATCCAAACTTGGCTCCAATGAACACATGGTGACACCACCTTCCTTGAAATGAGACAAGATTCCAATGCATCTCCACTGTACCTAAAACACATTCAAGTAACATGGTACCCAAACTCATTGGGTCCAAAGTAGTTAGAGCAACTACAATACATAGGACAAACTCCACATAAATATGTGCATATTAATGTGAAATTGAATTTCATGCACATCTTAGCCATATAGGATTTGATGAAGTTTATCCTATATATTGGTTCAACGAAAGTAAGCATGCCAAAGAAATACATATAGTAAATATGCATGCACAAGACTTTCAAGAACCAAAAGAGATACAATTTGGATAAAACACCACTTAACACAAGAGAGCACACATTAGTGTGACACGAAAAGAATTTGACCAAATTATATCAAATACCCAAGTCAACACATGATTGAAGATACCAAAAAGAAAAGATACCAAATGAAAATATGGTCAAGGAATAATCAAACCCTCTACATTTTTTATGATGGCACAAAGTACCAAGATGAAAAATGCTTGTCTTCGAAGAGACATATCATCGGGATCTAAAACCAATTGAAGATAACTAATGTTCAATAACCTATAGGATTGCTCCCCCAAGATTTGTGCATTATTTATAATCTTGTATTTGAATACAAAATGCACACAAATGAGATCATCACTCTCCATATATATATATATATATATATATATATATATATATATATATATATATATATATATATATATATATATATATATAGGTTAAATGGTTTCTACTCCCGGGTGTAACTACACCCACGTCTCATATACCATCATACGGAAGTATTTGTCATACTTTATCGGTTTGAGTATGTTCATATACTATATCTAAGATATCCCAAAACAAGTTTCATGAAAAAGTTGCAACGGTCCTAATATTTTACACTATATACTCGAAATATCGATATATGTGCATATAAAAGAGAAGTATGTAGAAATTTTCTACATACTACCAAAAAAGAAGTATCTATAGTACTAAAATAGCATTATATACTCCATACTACATGTTACATACCTCCCGGTATGATAGATACTCCATACATGTGTGAAACACACATGGGAGTTTCATGAAAAAATTGCAATTGTCATAATATTTTACACTATATACTCGAAATACCGTCATATATGCATATAAAACAGAAGTATGTAGAATTTTTTTACATACTACCTAAAAATACTACCGGGAGGTATGTAACATGTAGTATGGAGTATATAATGCTATTTTAGTACTATAAATACTTCTTTTTAGGTAGTATGTAAAAAAATTCTACATACTTCTGTTTTATATGCATATATGACGGTATTTCGAGTATATAGTGTAAAATATTATGACAGTTGCAATTTTTTCATGAAACTTGTTTTGGGGTATCTTAGATATAGTATATGAACATACTCAAACCGATAAAGTATGACAAATACTTCCATATGGTGGTATATTAGACGTGGGTGTAGTTACACCCGGGAGTAGAAACCATTTAACCTAAAGAAATTCCCAACTCAAGAAAGCACAAAACAAATTTCAAGTAGAAATAAAGTATCCAAAAGATACAAGGAAGACAAATAAGAGTTAGATCAAAAGCAAATCCTTGGCAATCAAATAAGGCAATTCAAAGCAAGAGCCAAAGTGAATATGATCAACATATTTACCCCAAATATGATTATCACTTGTCAAGACAAGTAATGTATGGAGATATTTCTCGGTGGTGGATTGCAAGGATATATTCAAGATCATATTCACAAAACATAAGCATGAGGCAAAGGATAGGAATTAAAAGCCATGCTTAGATAGATATTCTTGATAGATTCACAAATCATGTGATAATGCAAAGCAACTCCAAGGAGTAGCTTGAATCAATTGGCTTCCCAAAAAGATATATGAGAACATATTTGGGGAAAGCCATATCAAGAACATCCTCCACAAACAAGATCCAAAAGAGTGAGAGACAAAGAGCATTTAAGTAAATGGGAACTTGTTTGAGCAACATGCCACATAGGAACAAGATAATTAGCAATATCAATTCTAGGTGGCAAAACCTCACATGTTCACATTTTCTAGGCTTGTAATATGCACATAGCTTATTACTCCCCCATAATGTGATAATCCATTTATTTTAAAACAAGAGGTAAATAAAACCAACTAGAGAAATTAATGGACGTTATTGAATTTGAATTTCTCATGAGCAAGACATACCACATAGAGAATAGATAATATTGATATATTGACACTAAGTGGTATTTCCCATGTACACACATTTTTAGAATTGTGAAGTGCACGAAGCATATCACTCTCCCAAAATGGAATAGTCCATTAATCTCTCAAAGAGAGAGTCAACAAGATAAGATAGCAAATAAAAGCAATAGGGCTCAAAACAAGTAGATGGTGTGCAAACCAAAATACACATACTTGATTTCTCAAGATAAGTAAGTAGAGAGCACAACACATACAAACACTAGCAAGGTACAAAACCTAACACATGCAAGGGTGCAAGCAACTTTCAATGTATATATGATTTAAATAAAAGTTACCGCAAGGAGGAACATTGGATATGAGATAGAACAATATAATCCATATGACTTGACTTGAGAGAATATAATTGATGAAGATCCCTTAATTCTTCATAGTGTAGCCAAGTCTCCAATGCCCTCCATCAACACCTATTGATCAAGTTTTGGCTTGTTGGTCCCCAACTAAGTTGGGTCCTAAGAGGTTAGTCACAACAGGCTTGGCCACCCAAATGGTTCTTTTCTTGAAACCACTTTGAGTACCAACAAATTTGGCAAACACATTGCCAACCTTATCCTTCCGAAGAGAATAAACATCGTCAACTATAATGGGGTTGGATAAGGTACCATTTGTGCATGAAGAAGCAAGGTGACCCTTCTCACGGCATAGGTAGCAACATATACTTCCTCCTCTCTTCTTAGTTGGAGTCTTGACTTGAGGAGGGGTAGCTTGATTCTTCTTGGGAAGAGACCGTTCTTCAACTTGAGGAGCTTGAGTTTGAACTTGAGGCTTCTTCCCTTGTTGCTTCTCACTAAGAGCCTTCTTCTTCAAAGGGCAAGATCTAACATGGTGCCCTTCAACTTTGCACTTGAAACAAAAAATCTTGGCCGAATCTTTGACTTGTTCTTGGCCCTTTTTCTTCTTAATGATCTTGGACTTGTTCTTGTTGTTGGAGTTGAATCCAAGTCCACTCTTGTCATTGGGGCGTCTTTGAGCACTCAACCTATTGTCAAGTGTGGACTTCCCAACATGACGCTTTTCCATGACTTTCTTCAAAGAAGTGACTTGGGCCTTGAGCTCTTTTAATTCCTCTACATGGTTAGTATCAACACAAATACTAGACGAAGTGAAAGCTTCATTGTTAGAGCAACAAGGTATCATAAGTAATTCATCACAAGATGTAGCAACATTGTGAGTCGATGAATCACAAGGACTAGCACAAGACGATATAGCATTAAGAGAACAAGTTGTGCCATTGTCCATATGAGGCTCACAAGATATTACCTTTGACATAATAGCCTCATGAGCTAACTTTAGCTTAGCATGGGATGCTAGAAGATCGTCATTAGAGATAGAGAGCTTTACATGACTTTCTTCCAATTTCCCATACTTGCTAGTTAGCAACTCAAGTTGGGCCCTTAGCTCAATATTCTCATTAAATATGGATGCTTCACAAGAAGTGGAGTTAGTAGCACAAGCATCATTATCATTAGAAATGGAAGAAGACAATTTTGCAAGCTTATCATTATTAGATAGTTGAGTTTGGAGTTGATCATGAGACTTGATGAGGAGAGAGTGTTCACTTTCTAAAGCCTTGTGAGCTTTGTCAAGTTTCTCTATGTCCTCACTTAGTCTAGCATTGCCAACACCAAATTCGACTTTTTCCTTTTTAAGCACTTTATATTTTGCAATAGCATGATCTCTTTCCTTAATGATTTTAGCAGTGATAAGATCATTTGATTCATCAAGAGATTCAAGTCTCTCCTCAAGAGACACTCGAAGCTCTTGCTCTTCGTCAAGGGCATTCTCTAAGGATGCTTTTTCAATAGCATCTTCTCTCTCAATTTTACATTTTTGCTCAAATTGAGTATCCAACTCCTCAATGATTTCTATACATTTAATACCATGAGCAACAATTTCACGTAGAGAAGAGATAGCTTCACTACCTTTGGGAAGAGCACCAAGAACAATCTCACCCTTCTTGGTTAAGGTTTTAATGTCAAAATCTTCTCCATGAGGATCCACAACCACATCATCACATATCTCGGGATTCGAGGTAGAAGTTACCTTGGAATCCTTAGCCATGAGGCAAACATGATTAATGGGTGAGGAGGATGAAGAATTACTTGAATCACCATTGAGGTCCATGTCTTGTTCCAACAAATGTTGGGATTCCTCTACATTGTTAGTCATGCAAATACTAGAGGATATGGAAGCATTATTTTCATGACAACAAGACATAGAGAGCATATCATCATTATATTTAGTTAAGCAACTATTACTTGATATGCAAGGACCATCAACTCTAGCATGTATGACATTTGGAGTGCTAGAAGAGTTTAAGTCCAAAGATAGAACATTACAATGTGATAGAGAAGAAGTATAATCAATAGTAAGTTCACCATCACCAATGCAATTTCTATTACCACTCACCATATCATTACCTTGTGACGAATCACATGTTGGTGAAGTGGAAGAAGTTGTGAACTCGTCACGGCCGGAGGTGGAGGGAGAACAATCATCCTCAATAATTTTGGACACTTCATATATATCTTGAAGCTTGGTCCAAAGCTCATGTGCATTTCGAAAAGGCATGATTGAAGCAAGAACTACATCGGTCAAAGCACATATAAGACCATTAGTAACTTGAGTCTCGAGATGAGAGTTTATCTCATCCTCTAAAGATAATTCTTGGGAATCCTTTGGAGGAGATAAACTCACATCTACAATCCTCTTAATATAATTTGGACCCATGGCCCTAAAAAGATTAAGCATGCGAATTTTCCAAACATCATAATTTGTGCCATCGAATATGAAAGTGGGATCGTGCACTAATTCTCTAAACGACATCTTTTACTCTCTAGGCGGTAAAGCCCAAAAAGAGAGCCCTGGCTCTGATACCAATTGAAAGGACAATGATGTCGCCTAGAGGGGGGGGGGTGTGAATAGGCGGTTTAAAACTTTTCCGGTTTAGGCTTGATAATTGCGGAATAAAACTAGGTGTTTAAATTAACAAGACGACAACCTAAATAAACTAGGCTCACCTATGTGCACCAACAACTTATGCTAAGCAAGACAAACAACAAGGTGATAGCTATAGAATACTTCAAGCACGAAGGCTATCACAATGTAAAATGCATAAGTAAAAAGCTCGGGTATAGAAATAACCGTGGCACGCGGAAACGAGGATGTATTCCCGAGTTCCTCCTTATTAAGGGAGTACGTCTCGTTGGAGAGGTGTGAACCGACACAACGGTTCAACAACCACAAAGGTTTCACCTTCTTCTCCGATGAACCGCATCACAAAGGTTTGGTTCACCTTCCACTATCGGAATTCCTTCGAGGCGGAATCCGGAGCCTTTCAACAACAATCCGGGGCACAACCCACAATGGGATTGGGGGCTCCCGAACGGCCTCCAACAACAATCCGGGGCACAACCCACAATGGGATTGGGGGCTCCCGAACGGCTTCAAGTGACCACACAAGGGTCCAACCACCACAAAGGCGTCTAGGGTCCAAGGACCCAAGAGTAACAAGCTCACAAACTTTCAACTTCCACGAATCCTCGTGGAGAGCACACCGATGCACCAAATGCAAAAGGCAAGAGCACAAGTGCTCAAAATCCTTCACTCTCAAATTCCAACAAAGCAACAAATGCTTATGGGGGAATAAGAGAGGAAGAACAAAGAGGAGATGCACCAAGAACTCCAAGATCAAGATCTACAAGGTTTCCCTCACTTAGAGGAGAAATCGATCGGTGAAAACGTAGATCAAAATCACCTCTCACTTTCCCTCAAATATTAGCAAGAACCATGGGAGGGATTGAGAGGAAGAGCAAGCTTTCCAAAGGGCAACAATGGAGGAGAGAGGTGAGAAAGACTTGCTCTAAAGGTTAAGGAACCATTGGGGAAGAAGGCCCCTTAAATAGGTCAACCCAAAATCCAACCGTTGGGTGCAGATTCGCGCCGTAGCGGTACTACCGCTGGCCCTAGCGGTACTACCGCCCCCCTAGGGAGTTAGGGCATCAAAACGGGCTGAAAACAGGCTTCACGTAGCGGTACTACCGCCCCGGGCAGCGGTACTACCGCCCCGGCGGAACTACCGGTCCCGGTACCGCCGAAAACGGCTCTCTGTTAGCTCCGGCGGTACCGCGGCGGTACTACCGCCACAGCAAAAAACAGCAGAACACCAAGTACCAAAACGGGCAATTTTTTTTGCATTCGGACTCCGTTTTCGATGTTCTTGGGCTCGTTGGAAACGTGACAACGAGCCCTACATGAATGTGCAGAGAAACATCATAGTCCAACAAGGGAGGTTTAAACCAAAAGAGGAAAGGTGAAACCTATCTAAAAAGTAATAATCGGCAAACCTCCAAAACTGAAAACGCAACAAGTTTTCCATATGAAATTAGTTTTCGGTGAACTTGGGATTGTCGTGAAGATCACAACAAGCACCAAAACCCAACAAGGAGAAAAGCCAAGTAAGAACCAAGAAAGATGAAATGGCAAGTATGCAAAGGTTTGAGCTCTCCACAAAGATGCGATCAAGTTACTCACTTGAGAGCCCCTCTTGATAGTACGCCGTCTATCCTAAAACCCGGTCTCCCACTAACACCATGAGACCGGTAAAATAGAAAACCAATCAAGATCATACCTTTGCCTTGCGCATCCCACTTGAGCTCGATGATGACGATCTTGACTCTCTCAAGTTGAAACACCTTTCTTGATTGTGCTTGCTAGCACATGCTTGATGAAGACTTCTCCAAATGCTCCCCCATACTCCATTATGGGAGGGCCTCGCTAAGCTTCGTCTTCATGTCTCCTTTGCAAGATTCAGTCAAAAGATATCTTCCGAGATGCATCGTATTGAACTTGCACTTCTTCTTCTTCTCTTGATATGTATGGTGGCTTTGGGGGTAAACATGATTGTTCACTCAATCTTCTATTCCAAGCCATAATTGCAATGAGCTCAACTCTACACATGATCATTCTTCATATAAATGCTTGAATAGAGCATTGGTCATTATTTCATCTTGAAGAGTCCAACACATGAACTCCTATATTTCCCATGGACAAGATCTATAAGAATATCTCAATGTAAACATTAGTCCATATGGATTGTCATTAATTACCAAAACCACGCATGGGGGAAATCATGCACTTTCAGGTTCGTCGATGCTGCTTCGACGGATCTAACACGTCCATACTCGCAACCACCTGATCCGGCCTCGTTATGCCGGATCCTACGTTGGCTTGACATTTGGACCGAAAAATCATAACTTTTGGTGGACGGAGGCACTACAGGAATCAGCAACAATGCCGACGGCAGAAACCGTCAGCTTAGATCTCAAAACCGTCAGCATACCTCTGTGCCGACGGTGGCCGTCGGCGTAGTGTTGTCGGTGTAGAACTCATCGGCGTAGCTGGATAGCCGTCAGAGCTAGGCCGTCGGCGTAGTCGACTGTGCTGACGGTTTCTCCCACCGTCGGCGTGTACGGCCGTCGGCACCCAAACCTGACGAACGGCAAGTTTAACGGTGGACGGTGAGGTATGCCGACGGTAATGCCGTCGGCTTCGCTTGCCACGCGTCATTAAAAAAAGGAGCCGCGCGCCGGCGCCGGTAGCGCGAGCTGCGGTCAGCGAGCTGCGCGAGCAAGCAGCAGCGAGCAAGCAACAGTAGCCAGCAAGCGGGAGCAGGAAGCATCAACAGCCAGCAGCTCGCTCTAGCTCGACACCGAGATGGCGGCGCGCGCCCACGAGGCTGCCGCGCTCACCCTCTCCGGTCCCGCGAGCAGCGTGAGATGCGCGTCCACAACATCAAGGTCGTCAGGCTCCGGCTCTGTTTTCGGCACCGCGCGGGAGATGAAGGTTGTCGTTGCCCTCGCCGTGGTCGCGTCGTCGCGCTCCAGCTCTGTCCGGTAGGCGTCGCGTGGGAGATGAAGGCTGCCGTCGCCCTCGCCGTGGTCGCGTCGTCGCGCTCCAGCTCTGTCCGGTAGGCGTCGCGCGGGAGATGAAGGCTGCCGTCGCCCTCGCCATGGTTGCGTCGTCGCGCTCCAGCTCTGTCCGGTAGGCGTCGCGCGGGAGATGAAGGCTGCCGGCGCCCTCGCCGTGGTCGCGTCGTCGAGCAGCAGCAGCGAGCGCTCGGTGGAGGAGAGAAGCGAGTGGAGGAGAGGAGGGTAGGGCCACGGTGTGGATAAGAGGGAGAGAGAGCAGATTTTTCTGGTGGGTTAGACCAATCATGTGACGCCATGTCATCGATCCACACCCTCTTCCTTTAAACCAATCAGGATCAAGTTCGTCCATTTGTGTTTCTTTGCCATTTTCAAAATCATGTAACTAAATAAAAATAAATGTAAAAATGTAAAACTTACTCCCAAGGTCTTTATTTGTGCAACACTTGCAACTAAAAATCATAGATACATATTTAATCATTTATTTTGAGGTTGTTTTCACTTTCTTTGATTATATTGAAAAAACAGTCAAAATTGCCACCATGGCCTTCAACGAATAGGTCGAATTTTTCAAAACTATGGAAGTTTCTGTGATATAACCACTACTTGTGTAACTTAAAATGATTTTTCAAAATTGCTTACCTCTTTCGATGAATAGTCATCGCGACCGTTTTGATCGTTTTTACGAAAGAATGAAATAATGTGATAAACACCTTAAAAAAGAAAATCCTTTGGCATGGTGTGCTTATATGTGTACTAGTTGCTATGAAAAATGATAAACTTGATTTTTGACAAAATTTAAAAAACAATTCTTCACAAAAAGGTCTATCATTTATAAACATCTAGAAGTTTCAACCCAAATGATCAAGTTATGGTCATTCGCACGACATAGTTTGTTATAAAGATCTCATATTCCACAAATAGGTGCATATTGGTATAATAAACAATCATGTCAAAGGGATTCTTGAAATTATTTTCACAAATATCATTTTCCATTTTTAAGTGTAAAAAAAGCCTTTTTTGTGAACAAAGTACAAAAAATATGATGCAAAATGGCACCCATCTAATTTTCAAAAGAATAGTCCACATTTGATGGATAATCCCCAAGTATTAGGTTTTTTCTTGCTTTCTACTTTATTTCGCCTCGTTAAATGAGTTTATGCCGATTTTTCGAAAATAATTCAAATTTCAACTACAACTGATTGATAGTTTGGTCTGAATCTTTTGAAAAAATCATTTTAAGTTACACAACTATTGGTTGTATCACAGAAATATTGATAATTATAGAAAATCTTACCTCTTTCGATGAATAGTCATCGCGACCGTTTTGATCGTTTTTACGAAAAAATGAAATAATGTGATAAACACCTCAAAAAAGGAAATCCTTTGGCATGGTGTGCTTATATGTGTACTAGTTGCTATGAAAAATGATAAACTTGATTTTTGATGAAATTTACAAAACAAATCTTCACAAAAAAGTGTATCATGTATAAACATTTAAAAGTTTCAACCCAAATGATCAAGTTATGGTCATTCGCACGACATAGTTTGTTATAAAGATATCATATTCCACAAATAGGTGCATATTGGTATAATAAACAATCATGTCAAAGGGATTCTTGAAATTATTTTCAAAAATATCATTTTCCATTTTTTAAGTGCAAAAAAAGACTATTTTTATGAACAAAGTACAAAAAATATGATGCAAAATGGCACACATCTAATTTTCACAAAGAAAAGTCCACATTTGATGGATAATCCCCAAGTATTAGGTTTTTTCTTGCTTTCTACCTAATTTCGCCTAGTTAAATGAGTTTATGCCGATTTTTCGAAAGTAATTCAAATTTGAAATACAACTGATTGATAGTTTGGTCTGAATCTTTTGGAAAAATCATTTTAAGTTACACAACTATTGGTTGTATCACAAAAATATTGATAATTCTAGAAAATCTTACCTCTTTCGATGAACAGTCATCGCAACCGTTTTGATCGTTTTTATGAAAAAAATGAAATAATGTGATAAACACCTCAAAAAAGGAAATCCTTTGGCATGGTGTGCTTATATGTGTACTAGTTGCTATGAAAAATGATAAACTTGATTTTTGACAAAATTTACAAAAAAAAATTCACAAAACGGTCGCGATTACTATTCATCGAAAGAGGTAATATTTTCTACAATTCGCAATGTCATGTTTCATCACAGATGCGCTACCGGTTTCGCAAGACACTTTTAGTTTCACAAGGTCATGTTGACATTGTCTACATAGGTCTAAAATACTAGGTCATATTATGTTTACATAAATCTTATACTTCTTTTCTTATATATTAAATACATCTATATAAGTTAACATTTTTTTAGAGCCTATGTCTTTTAATTTACTTATATGCTGCAATGTGCAAAGCACGAATGTCCTGAAGAGCACGTACCTGCAAAAAAATTTACATTAGGTCACAATAAATTGAGTACACGGGTATTACGTACATATAATATGTGTCTCGCACATGTACAGCATCCAAACATTGCTTAGGTTGTCAGCCGCGCATTAAAAAATTGGCAAACGCTAAGCGTCAGCTGGCTGTAGCTACGGTCGGTTTGACTTTTTTCCCGTCCTTTGACCCCGTGTTATGTAGCAAAAAAATTAGTCCATGTAGCAAAAATAAATCCGCATGTACATTTTTTTCCTACGTATGTAGCATTTCAAAAAAATGCAGCACCGATTTGCACCAGATTGTCGAAATGCAGCACAAATATTTGTAGCAATTTATGCACATCAATGTAGCAAAAATCGACATAGCATGTAGCAATTTGAGAAAATGTAAGGATAATTTATTTGGCCGAAGTGTAGCAAAAACTTTTGTAGTATTTAAAACACATAAATGTAGCACAAATCAAAAAGGTATGTAGCATCAGAAAAAATCCCCAAAATTGACCTCCTTTGTCATCCCCTCCGGTATTGAAGCTCCATGGCCATGGCGGAGCTTGAGGCGGCAAGGCCATGGTGGCAGGAGGCGCGCTGTACTCGGCGCAGGATGGCGGAGCTCGAGGCGGCACGGCCATGGGCAGCAAGAGGCGTGTTGGACTCGGCATGAGTGGAGCAAGGCCTTGGTGCGCGGAGTTTGGAGCGGCACGGCCATGGCGGTAGGAAGCGCGCTGGGCTGGAGCAGCAGCAGGGCAGCGGCGAGCCGGTGGTTGGGCAGCGGCGGCGCGGCGGCGGTCGCGGGGAAAAGCAGCGGCGGCGACCCCCGCGCAGAGGAGCGGCACGGCCATGGCGGCAGGAAGCTTGCTGGGCTGGAGCAGCCGCAGGGCAGCAGCGAGCCGGTGGTGGGGCAGCGGCGGGGCGACGGCGGTCGCGAGGAAGAGCAGCGACGGCCGCCCCGACGCGGAGGAGCGGTGGCCGGCGCAGACGACGGGGCTAGCAGGCGCATGGAGAAGATGTGTGAGAGGGGGAGAGAGACGCGAGAGGCAGCACAATGAAGAGATAAGGTTGTGTCCTTGTGTGGCTCTCATCACATACGCGTGTATTGGGTGGGTCCCGGTGGAGTCGCTCGTGTCGTGGTAACCGGCTGTAGCTACAGCCGGCTGTCAAACAGCTTTTCCCTAAAAAAAATCGGTACAACGTTAATTTTCCATCAAATCGGGCCGAATGCACTGCGCTGTAGCAGTCTGGGCCGACGGCCCACCTATGCCGTCGGTGGCCGTCGGTGTAGCATAAGTTAGGCCGACGGCAGGCCTACGTCGACGGCTGCTTTACATCCAGCCCATCCAAAAGACTAGGCCGACGGGCCCGATAAATTACCGTCGGCGTATAACTGGGTCGTCGGCGTAATGATCTGTTCCCGTAGTGAGGGGAGCTCGTCGACGAGGGGAGAGCGACGGTAAAGCGAGATCGCAAGTGGAGTGGGGTTGGAGTGTAGTCTCGTTGTCTTAACAGGGGACGAGCGGGAACGGGGTAGGGGGTACTCGCGTTGTCTCAAGATGGGTGGCGTGCGGGTTATATTTATTTTTTTGCAAAATCATAGACCAGAGCAAGTATGAGATTTTGAATCCGGAATAAAATAGGTTATTAAAGTGTCTGCCCTCGGATCCGCGGAAGAATCACCCAAGATACTGGATTTGCCGTACCAGTTCAACGTGAATCTAGGAGCGAAGAATCGGTCACACGCGCCATGCTCGACTTCGCTACTGACCAAAGAGTTCAACAGAACAAGTGACTGGTGGGACCGCCTGTGAATCAGGCCTCGTAGTTTGTTACTAACCTCACTCCCTGCGGGCATCGCCTTTGTTGCCTCGCATCACAAAAGTCACACAGCCTCGCAGATAATCTACTTCCTGCGCGCTCATCAACCACAAATTCTCGTTATCCCGATCGATTTGTGATACGTTGGAGGAAGGAGGTCGATCCATCGATCGATGGGGTCGTCGTTCAAGCTAGAGTGGGGGCCGGCGATCTGCATGGTGCTGATCGAGCTGTTCACGACGGGGCAGATGCTGCTCACCAAGGTGGTCGTCGACGCCGGCCTCTTCGTCTTCGCCCTCCTCACCTACCGCTTCTTCCTTGGCGCCACGCTCGTCGTCCCTTTGGCCATGATCTTCGAGCGGTCAGTACTCAGTACTGTAATTGCGTGATTTCTGTTTGCATGCATTCTTGTGGAAACAACTACAGTATCACCTTCGGATTGCACAGTATTTGAACAAAATTGCGACATGGTATTTCTCGTCTCTACTCCGTTCTGCTTTTTTCTTCTTGTTTTGATAGATCATGTGACGTTATTATATATCCTCATATGCATAAGCATACTCGTATGTGCTGCGACCATTCGAGCGGTCAGTATTTTTTCGTGAATTCTGTTTCTGCATGCATTCTTGTGGAAAACACTAGTGGTCCTCTCAGATTGCACATAACTATTTTAACCATTACTTGTTTCAAAAGTATTTAAACTATTACTGTACAATTTACATCTGGTCCTCCAGGCTGGACCAATGTTGCGACATCGTACTTTTCTTTTCTTCTCTACTCCGTTCTGCCCTTTTCTTTTCTTGTTTCCGTAGCTCGTGTGTCGTTATTATATATATACTCATATGCAAGAACATACACGTATATATGTGCAACCAGCCAACCATGCCTACTGTCTTCTTCTCTTTTAGACGAAGGCACTGGGTTTGGCGGTAGAAATTGTTAGCATATGAAATCCAACCGCACTATCTGTATATGCCCAGAATCCCCAGGGTCTTCCGTGGCGATTGACCCAGGGGCGAAGCCAGAAAAAAGGCTCGCCGGGGTCAATATGTACATGTACTACTAATATGTGTCCCAAGAAAATAGCACTAAATTACGTCTCATGGATAACACGTATGCATTACTGAATAACTTGTCCAGACTATTAAATTACATCTCATACAAACCAGATGTGCATTATATTAACTAACTTGTCCAAAATATTTTCTTAGCAAACACGCATAAATCTCACAGATTGTCTGATCTCCCAGATTAGTCTCACAGATTGCCCTATACTTCAAATATTTTCGAAAATCAACACATCAGGAAACCCTAAGATGATTACAAATCAGGAACCAAGGATATCCAATATGCATCGGATTAATTGAAATTTAGATGCATAAACCAGGCACTTATTGTCGTGTAGAAGGATTGATCAAAGGTAAGGAGAGTGGTCTCCCACCATGCTCCTAGTGCTCCGAAGCGCCGGTACCAAACAACACCTTCAAGAAGGGATGCGACGGCGACAACGATGCTGCCAAGGGTTTCCCCCGATACGCGACGGGGAGAGGAGGAGGAACAACCGATGCCCTTCAGGAAGGACTAGCGGCATCCACATACGCCACCGCGACGGAGTCGAGCAAGACGACTAGGATTTCTCCCGACCCCCTATCACCCCAGGCGCTCCGAAGCACTCCACCAAACCGCCCACCTCCCAACGCCACCCGACCGAGAAGCCGCTCACCAAGTCTCACCACGGCACAGAGCAGAGAAGCCTAAACACCGAAGAAAAATAGCCGGGACTAGGAGCCGCAGCACCGCCGACGTGCGGGAGGGACCGACCTCCACCATCAAGGACGGTAACCGACCGAACACAGCAGCAGGAGCACACCCGGCCTGCAGTCCCACAAGCCAGGCCGAGCCTCTCCGCCCCGAGAGGCCCGTGAAGCTCCCGCCGCCGCGCTGCAGAGGGCACACCAATGACGCCGCCGCCCCCTATCCGAGCTGCTCTTCAACATCGATGTACAGAGGGCCAAACTGCCGAGGATTCGGGCCGACCTTCCTAAAACACAGATGGGTCGGGGCGGCACGACGGACCAACACCACGACGGCCATGGCCCTGCCGCCAAGGGAGGCGCCACCACACTCCGACCAACCTGACCTAACCAAGGAAGCTCCGAGGACCAGATCAGAGCGCCGCCAAAAGGCCGAATAGCACCGCCGCTGAGCTCGCCGACAAGGAGCAGCAGCACGCGGGTAGGGGCGGTCACGGATGCGGGGTGGAAGCAACCGCACAGCCGCCGGCAGATCTGGGCCCGCCTGGCCCAGATCCGGCGCGCAGCACGCGCCGGCCCTGCCATGGCACCTCCACAGCAGGCCGGGGCAGGAGCAACCGTGGGGGACGCCGCACGGCCACCCCACCACCAGCGACCCTGCCCAGCTGCACTCACCTGCCGCCGCCACCAACCGCCGCCGGAGGCCCTGCCAGATCCGTGCCAGAGCGCCCACTGCCGCGTCGCCACCTCCACCAGCCAGCCATGGTAGAGGCAGCCGCCCACGGCCCGCCCCGCCCGAGGAAGCAAAGCGGCCGAACGCCGTCTGCCCCCAGGCAAGCACCACCATGGCGCCTCCACTCACGCCGCCAGCGTCGTCGACGCAGAGCTGCGCCGCCGCGCCGCCGCGCTACTGCGCCCGACACCAAGCCCAGCACCCTGGCCCGGCCGCCTCAGTCCGCACTGAGACCCCCGCGCGCGGAGACGAGAGGTCCCCGCCGCCGCCGCCGCCGGCCGGGCTTTGCCGGCCGCGCCCTCTGGCGGCGGCGAGGGAGGAGGGAGGGAAGAGGAGGAGACCGGCGGCGGCGCAGTTAGGGTTCCTCCCGGTCACACGCGGGGCGACGCGGGAGAGGGTTCAGGTCCACTTCTCGAGCGTCAAGAAGCTTACACCATCAACGGAGCGCCGCGTTCATCTCATCCTATAAAGAACCAATCCCGTTTTATGCACGGAAATGTGTGGAGCACAATATGTCCGGTAGCACAGGAGAACTGGCTATTATTACGTGCCAAGATTTTAACGATACAGGGTATAATAGCACCAGTCCCTTCGGGGACATCCGATATAATAGCACCACAAAGTCTTTACTATTCACCCTTTCATTCACCGTCTGTTGGTTATTTGCTAGTACCGGTTTAGCTTACGAGGTGTCTGTAAGTCATCCGCTAAAAGGGTATCTTACAGATAACCGGGAAGAAATTACGACAAGCGGCTAGATCGAGTGATGGATCTAACTTCTTCAGTAGATCTTCGATAATGCAATAGGTATTGTTTTTCCTGTTCATTGTTTCAAACAAGACCAATCTTGAATAAACGGTGAACGCATGCAAGCTCTTAAGCATGGATGAAAATCCACTATCGAGGAAGTAGAAATTAGAGGTTGAACACAAGACATAAACTGATAAACATAGTTATGTGTACATGCACGCCGTCATTGCTCACCTTCACGCATACAGAATGACAAACACTTTCCGTTAGAGATAGCACTCCGGTCTCCAGTAGCTTGGCTCAAAAGAATTCTCCATCTATTTGTTGGAACAATAGTTGTCTTTAAATACCCGCGCTCATCTTGTCGCGAGAGACATACATGACGACCTTCAGAAACTTGAAGAAGGAATGGTGGCCGGCCTTGTTCATGGTATTGGTCCAAATTTTCACAACCGGGCAGGTGTTGCTCACCAAGGTGGTGGAGGGACGGCGGGTCATTCGCCTGGACGCTGCTCACCTACCGCTTCTTCCTTGGCGCCACTTTGGCTGTCCCCTTGGCTATGTTCTTTGAGAAGTTAGCTCTAACTATTATTATCTATTAACATATTTTTCTGCTCTTTTTTTAAAATGACGAGTATTCCTCGGGATAGAGAAATGGTTTCCAATTATTTATCTGCTTGCCCTGATCACCTGACGTAGAGGGAAGTTGAAGGAGCTTAACCTGGAGGCATTCATATGGATTTTCACCAGTGCGCTTGTTGGGTGAGTATAATTATTTTATCACACTTCTCGCCAGATCTCAGTTCAGTAATAGTTTCGATGAATATATATTGACAACTTATATATAGATTACTTGATGCTTAATTATATTCAGATTCACAATTCCTGGTTTGTACTACATTGGCCTCGGAGACACATCACCAGGATACGCAATTAACTTCTACAACATCATTCCGATCGCCACGTTCATCCTCGCAGTCCTTTTCAGGTAAACAAGATGAAAATATAGTCGAGAACACCGAACAGACACATGTTGGCGTCAGATATGTACTGACTCTGTTTTCATTTTTCTCAGAAAGGAACCACTGAACATCAGGAGCCTGGTGGGGAACATCAAGGTGGCTGGAACCCTAGTCTGCGTTGGAGGCACACTGGTGATCAGCCTGTACAAGGGCAAGGTGCTGCACCTCTGGCCGACTAACATCATCGGCTATCACCCGAAGCAAACCGGAACCGCGTTTGGGCACCACCATGTGCGTGGAACCGTCTTGCTCATCACCAGCTGCCTCAGCCTCGCCGTATGGTACACGGTGCAGGTATATATAAGCAGCTCAGTCACTACTACGAAATTACTAATATTATCAACTAACTCTCTTTGATTCTTAAGCAGCAGCCAATGCAACTTACATGTGAGTTTATTATGATCAGGCTCAGATGCTAAAAGTGTTCCCATACAAGTACTGGTCAACAGTGTGTTCGTGCTTCGTGCAGCATCCAAATGGCTATCGTGGGGGTTATCATGAACAGAGAAAAGGCGACATGGGCGCTCAAATGGAACATGAGCTTGCTCACCATTGTGTACTCGGTAAATCTATTTCTTTTTTAGCCAGCTATTCCTTTTTCGGTGCATCAGTTCTTAGCTCTCGGAGAGCATGCTCAGCCGGATTATTACCTCTCGATGTCGATCAGTTTGTAGCTCCATGTTCAAGGAGTTTTCTTTTGTATATTTTGTCTGCAGGCGATACTCAATACTGCTGCCAAGTTTGTGATGATTTCGTGGGTAGTCACGCAGCGCGGTCCAACCTACCCCTCCATGTTTTGTGCCGTGTCGGTGTTCTTCACTACAATTCTTGATTCGCTGCTTCTCGGCCATGATCTGTCTGTTGGGAGGTATGCTTACCGCTTCTCCATTTATTTTGCATGAATTCAAATACACTGCATAGGATTTGTTAGTTGTTAGGATCAAATTGGATTTTAGGAATCAAACACAGAAATATATACACAAAGATAAACTTTGCCAATGCCTGACATTGTTTTCCTAAATATAATTGCTGAGTTCTCCTTGCAAATAATGCATTGCTCTGTTTATATGCATGCAGTATCCTCGGCATGTTTATGATTCTGGCCGGGCTCTATGTTTTCCTATGGGGAAAGAGAAAAGAATCGGTGCCTCCGGGTGAAGAAAATCCGAAAGAACAAATGCAGTTTCAGAGCGGAGATGAGAACAATAAATCGGTATCCAACGTATGATTGTTTTCTTTGGCGATATAACAGAAGGGGTTGTCCAGAAGTTTTTCCGTCTATGAAAAGCAGAAGCAGAACTATATTTGTATATTAGTGAACATGGTGTTTTGACTCGCAAGTCTAGATGCACCCGTTATAAAATGGATAAAAAATGTCAAAAAAATTCAAAAAGAAATCGGATATACATCCAACTTTCTATTGTCGCACAAAAAGATTCACGAAAACAAAATTATGGGCTGGGTAAAAAGACAAAAAAACGTCTCGCGTATAGTCACTATGGAGCATTGGAATTTGTCTTTTTCACACAAGACATAAAATGTCTGTTTTTGTGAAACTTTATGTATCAATATAAAATGTCCACATATGTAGACGAATTTTTGTTTAATTTTTTTTTACATTTTGAAATAATTTTTTTGGTAATAGGTCACCGGTGGAAAACGGACATACAGTACCGGTCGGGGAGGGGCATCAGTACCGGTTATGCAACCGGTGTTGCGACCGGTACTAAATGACATCCACGAGGGCCGCATGCATGGTTTCGGCTGGAGACCGACCGGTACTAAATATGTTCCAAAAAAATTAATTTCTTTTTGAAATTTTCACAAAAAAAATATTTTTTTAGAATTTCGAAATTTCTCACTTAACTATACACTAACCCACACAATTCATCACTTAACTATCAACTAACCCACACTTAATCTCAAGTCTAACTATTTAATCTAGTTAATTTTCCCCCTTCCTACACACTTAATCCATTTTGGAACTGTCAAATTTTCCGATCGGTCACCCATCCTGAAACTGCTATAACACTAGCACGCTTAACATTTAGGTTCCTTTCAAACTAGATACTAAAAGAGAACTGAGAACTTACTGATAGTTCTATCTTATCAATCATGTTAACCACTCGGTCATGATGAAACACTTTTTTATTTCTTATATTATAAAAATTTACTTGATTAAACAAAAAATATTATATAATAATAATATTGAAATATATAATGATAAAATAAATATTACTTTATTTTAAAAAATGATAATATAATAATAAATATTTTAAAAAATGAAATAATGTGATAAACACTTCAAAAAAAGAAATCCTTCGGCATGGGGACCTTATATGTGTACTAGTTGCTATGAAAAATGATAAACTTTATTTTTGACAAAATTTGCAAAAAAAAGTCTTCACAAAAAGATCTATCATGTATAGACATCTAAAAGTTTCAAGCCAAATGATCAAGTTATGGTCATTTTCAAGGAATAATTTGTGATAAAGATCTCATATTCCACAAATAGGTGCATATTGGTATAAGAAACAACCATGTAAAAGGAAATCTTGCAATTATTTTCATAAATATCATTTTCCATTTTTTAAGTGCAAAAACTTACTTGTTTTGTGAACAAAGTACCAAAAATATGATGCAAAATGGCACCCATTTAATTTTCATGGAAACTAGTACACATATGATGGATAATACCCAAGTATTAGGTTTTTCCTTGATTTCTACCTAATTTCCCCTAGTTAAATGAGTTTATGCCTATTTTTCGAAAGTAATTCAAATTTGAACTACAATTGTTTGATAGCTTGGTCTGAAATTTTTGAAAAAATCATTTTAAGGTACACAACTAGTGGTTATATCACAGAAACACTGATAGTTCTATAAAACATTTCATCTTCTGATAAATTGTCATCGCCACTGTTTTGACTTTTTTTATGAAAAAATGAAATAATGTGATAAACACTTCAAAAAAAGAAATCCTTTGGCATGGGGACCTTATATGTGTACTAGTTGCTATGAAAAATGATAAACTTTATTTTTGACAAAATTTGCAAGAAAAGTCTTCACAAAAAAGTCTATCATGTATAGACATCTAAAAGTTTCAAGCCAAATGATCAAGTTATGGTCATTTTCAAGGCATAGTTTGTGATAAAGATCTCATATTCCACAAATAGGTGCATATTGGTATAAGAAACAACCATGTAAAAGGAAATCTTGAAATTATTTTCATAAATATCATTTTTCATTTTTTAAGTGAAAAAACTGACTTTTTTGTGAACAAAGTACCAAAAATATGATGCAAAATGGCACTCATTTAATTTTCATGGAAACTAGTACACATATGATGGATAATGCCCAAGTATTAGGTTTTCCCTTGATTTCTACCTAATTTCCCCTAGTTAAATGAGTTTATGCCTATTTTTCGAAAGTAATTCAAATTTGAACTACAACTGTTTGATAGCTTGTTTGATAGTTAAATGATAAACTGTTTGAACTACAATGATAAAAAAGTATTCACAAAAAGGTCTATCATGTATAGACATCTAGAAGTTTCAAGGCAAATGATCAACTTATGGTCGTTTTCAAGGCATAATTTGTGATAAAGATCTCATATTTCACAAATAGGTGCATATTGGTATAAGAAACAACCATGTCAAAAGAAATCTTGAAATTAGTTTGCAACAATAACACTACTCTCTTCCAGATGAGTAGACACTAAGCACACTGCAAAATATTAGAGATAAATTGTTTGCAACAATAACACTACTCTCTTTCAGATGAGTAGACACTCAAGCACTACAAAATATTTGAGATAAATTGTTTGCAACAATAACACTACTCTCTTCCAGATGAGTAGACACTCAAGCACTACAAAATATTAGAGAGATAAAGTGTTTGCACTAACAGTACTCTCTTCCACATGAGCAGACCCTCAAGCACTACAAACACTAGTACAAATCGTCCTCCGAATCTGAAGACTCATGGCGCACTGGTCGCGGTACGAGGTGACGCTGCCCATAGTTGACGATTCTAATTTTGCGGTACACCTCGTATGCAACGTACGCATCTTTTGCTGCATACTCAATGTTGCAACCGTCAAGTGGGGTCTTCTCCCAAAGTTTGTGCTGCTCCTTGTCGAATCCTGTCTTCATATCAGCGTACGCGTCGTCGATCACGGCGACTGCCATATCAGCCATTTCAGTCTTGACATGGTCAAGACTGAACAAGTCCTGGAGATCAATGTGGCAGGCAGATGGTATCTGAATACCCCAGGTGCGTCTCATCTTGATCTTGTCATTCGTTATATCAACGCTAGCAAAATGTATGCGGCTGCGAAGAAAATCCATGAGTATTGGACATTGCTTGTCACTACTGCAACAACAAATGGAACGCATGTTAAAAATACTGCCATTATATAATTTGAGATCATGTATAATAAGAATAACAACAATATATGCAATGCAACTAAGATTTTTGGCCAATATATAATTTGAGATCATGTATAATAAGAATAACAACAATATGCAATGCAAATTTCATTTCGGCCAATATATAATTTGAGATCATGTATAATAAGAATAACAACAATATGCAACTTTCATTTCGGCCATTATATAATTTGAGATCATGTATAATAAGAATAACAACAATATGCAATGCAACTTTCATTTCGGCCAATATATAATTTGAGATCATGTATAATAAGAATAACAACAATATGCAACTTTCATTTCGGCCATTATATAATTTGAGATCATGTATAATAAGAATAACAACAACAATATGCAATGCAACTTTCATTTCGGCCAATATATAATTTGAGATCATGTATAATAAGAATAACAACAACAATATGCAACTTCCATTTCGGCCATTATATAATTTGAGATCATGTATAATAAGAATAACAACAACAATATGCAACTTCCATTTCGGCCATTATATAATTTGAGATCATGTATAATAAGAATAACAACAATACGCAACTTTCATTTCGGCCATTATATAATTTGAGATCATGTATAATAAGAATAACAACAACAATATGCATTGCAACTTTCATTTCGGCCAATATATAATTTGAGATCATGTATAATAAGAATAACAACAATATGCAACTTTCATTTCGGCCATTATATAATTTGAGATCATGTATAATAAGAATAACAACAATATATGCAATGCAACTAAGATTTTCGAGCAATATATAATTTGAGAACATGTATAATAAGAATAACAACAATATGCAACTTTCATTTCGGCCATTATATAATTTGAGATCATGTATAATAAGAATAACAACAACAATATGCAATGCAACTTTCATTTCGGCCAATATATAATTTGAGATAATGTATAATAAGAATAACAACAATATGCAACTTTCATTTCGGCCATTATATAATTTGAGATCATGTATAATAAGAATAACAACAATATATGCAATGCAACTAAGATTTTCGGCCAATATATAATTTGAGATCATGTATAATAAGAATAACAACAATATGCAATGCAACTTTCATTTCGGCCAATATATATAATTATGTTCACTATAATCAAAGAGAAATTGCTATCCTATGCAATTTTCCTATCCTACGAATCAACAAATTAAAGAAAATAAGCCCGAACATTGGATTACCTTGCCCATTAGAAGACCATGACACGTTTCTTGAAACATAGTTGGATGACCGCAACTTCTTCTTGATCGGCCGTGTACTCGAGATCAAGACCCATGAACTTGTCTTGCTCCCGAGCTTCGCCAAGCCAATACTTGAAATCGGAGAGAAAACCCGCCACCTTAGCGCTATCGTTCGTGTACACGACGTTAAGATAGGTGTTGCCATGTGCAAGCACCGGCCCGTAGCGAGTGATTGGTGGTGCCGGATTCATGGTGTCCGGAGGGATGCAAGAAGAGGAGAGGAGAGCCGGCCGGCCGGAAGGAAGAAGAGAGAGGAGAGGATCGCCGGCAGGGAGAAGGAAGGAAGACAGAGGAGGAAATGAGAACTGCCCACTCGCCCGTATAGCCAATCGCGTGTAAAATCGTGGGCGGGAGTCGAACGGTTAGGGCTTTAGTACCGGTCCGTAACAGCTCCACCCGCCCAGCCCCGCGCGACCGTTGCCATGCCACAGACCTTTAGTACCGGGCCGTGTACGGCCCGGTACTAAAAGTCCCTTACGGACCGGTACTGCTGCCACCCTCCCCTCTGACCGTTCGGACCGGTACTGATACTCATTAGTACCGGCCGCAAACACAGTCAGGACTAAATCTCTGGACGTAAAGTCCTTTTTCTACTAGTCGGTGTATCTACACCTATGATTGAGTCAAGCCAGATTTTCCTTATCTATGCCCTACTACTGTAAACGTCCGGCCATGCTAGGAACTAATCAGCTCAACCATCCATCGAACTAGAAGGATGCCCGTCCTTTGTTGTGCCGTACAGCTCTGCTTTGTGAAAGTAGTACTACCTCCGTTATACAATACTAGTGGATGTAGCGCGGCCATGTTGCGCTCGTAGAGTTTGGTAATGTTGACGTTCAATAATTATGTAAGTTTAATGATTAGTGGAATTCGAAGAAGATCGTATTCGAAAGTTGTTTAGATTACGAAAGTTGGTAAAGCTGGCGTGTGTTGAATTATATTTGTCCTTGTAATAATTATTATTTTAACCTGATCAGAATTTGTTGTTTTTTATGTAAACATTCGGCAATTTTGAATTGTTTTTCTGAAAGCCTATAGTTAATATGACAAGATGTAATGTTTAGTTCTTGTATTTGTTTTGCCGTTTACGAATACATTAGTTTTCGAATATTCGAGTTGATTTTATGTAAGCTACGTAATCAATACAAAAAATTATAAGGTGTGGTGTAATTTAATTTTTTTGAGAAGTTGTGTAAACATGCATGGTGATGCGTTGGCTGGGAAGATATCTTTTTCCTGCAAATTTTGGTGTTTTTTTTGTATTTTTCTGAATTACGGTTTGGAAGTTATGGATTTAGTAATTTAAACTGGTGTCTGTAAATATCTGAGGCTGACAGTGGGTCCCACAGGTCAGTTTTTTTTTTACGTTCGCCTACAGATCTGGAGGCTGACGTGTGGGACCGAGGGCTGACGTCAGCCTGGCGTCGGCGTGACGTCGCGGCGGAGGAGGCCTGAGGTCGCCGGAACTTCGGAGCCCGTGGCCGCACGGCGGCGGACGCGCGGAGGGCCACCACCGCACGGATCCGCTCGAGAACGCGGAGGCGAAGCGGCCGGGCGGCGCGCCAAGCCATTTGGTCGCCGCAGCCGCCGGCGGCGACCGAAACCGCGGCGGCGCGAGCAGATGGCGGCGGCGGCGATTCCGCACGATTCCGGCCACCCCGTGACGCGTCCGGCGGCCAGGAGGTGGAGGCCGAGGCGGCGCCGCTTCCTGTGACCTTCGATCTGGACGGGGAGCCGCGTGGCGGCGGCGCTGGCCGGCGGCGGCGGTGGCGGGCTCGCGGTCGCGAGAGAGAAGGAGGAGGGGGGGTCTGCGCGTGGAAATTTTCAGCGGGGTCCTCGTGTTTTCGGAAACTTACGGATGGGTCCTTCGTAACGATATTTTGTGGGGCGTGGAGCGACGCCACGATTTTCCAGATGCTTTTCTGCAAAAGAGGCGCGGTGACCGGCGGGACGGGATGCCACCGGCTGGTGACCGGGCGACGTGGCGCGACCCTATTGGTTAAAACTCAGAAATGAATAGTAGACGTCCGGGAAGCCCGACGTGGCCTTATCTGGACCGTCCATTTCGACGATCGAACGGCCAAAACAATTCGGCCGACGTGGATAGCTGGACTGGGGGAGGATGTTGGGAGCTATTATATATTAGGTATAAGCAATTAGTTTAGCTCGCTAAAAAGACTTATATTATGGAAGAGAGGAAGTACTAGGTTATTTAGGTTATTTGTAAGAGCGTTTGTGACCGTCGCTGCTGAGGGCATTCACGCACGTGAGTTTATGACCAGAGCGATCTTAAGGCCACATGCAGTCTATGTGAGTCTGTCAGATGGGCCCGTGTGTGCTTCGGTTCGTAGGTTGTTTTTCGAAGACTATGGCCTTGGGGGGTTTTGATCATTCGGTGTATTGGTTTCGTATCTGGATCACATGTATGTTCACTTTAGTGATAAAAACATAGCAAGCCTTGTAAATCACAAATCGCTTTTGATTTTTTTACTGCAAAAGTGTTAATTCTCTCTCCTCTCTGACGCGATACGGTCAAGGCATGCGAGACTCCCATCCATTTTCGCCGGTAATGGTGAGAACTATGGGGAAGGCTAAGGATTCCTCTCTCCCTCCCTCTCTCTCGGTAGGGATGAGCGAGCAGGTGGCTGCGATAAACAACGAGCGCAGAACCTTCCTCTCCCCCCCATAGCTCCTCTCTCTTCTAATCCACGGTGGCTCCATCTGGTCGGCCGGCGTGCCAAGTATTTCTGCCTCGCTCGTTCAACAACCAGTGTCCGTTGCGTCTCCTGCCTTTCCTTCCGGATGGCTAGTCTATCCCTTCCTCCTTCGTCGCCGCCGGATGGACTTCTCTGCCCTCTAGCTACGATTGTTGCAGCCACTCATGGTTCTTTACCACAGGTCGAGCCAACGCAGGCTTGCTCCTATGAGAGGCGATCAAAATCTGGGGTGACCTGGAGAATACTTATAGGGGGAGGGGGTGGCGGTTAAGGATCCCAAAGTGAGATCGGGGTGTGTTTAGTTCTGGAACCATGTGGAATGGAATGGAACGTTCCATTCCACTAGAATGGAATGTGATGGTGATATTCTATTCCTATGTTTGGTTAGGGGTAAAATGAGGTTGAATGAAATGGTGGTGTAAAGTTTTAAAGCGTCTAGTCGTTTCACTAGGTTCCACCGATTTGGCCGGATGAGTGCGTTGCGCATATAAGGGGAATATTCCCTTCTGAGAAATCACTTGGTTATATTCCTCTTTTTAACCAAACACAAGAATAGATTCTAGGTACGGAACAGTTCCATTCCAGTCCACCTCGTTCCAAAACCAATCACACCTCCCTTAAGTCTACACGCTCATATCTATGTGTGCGAAAAAGAGGACGTGAGGAACGGAAGTAGCGCGGGGTGGAATGCTAACAGGGTACTGATGATATAATGGCAAAAATATATAGAAAAGCCTTACATTAGGGCATCTCCAGTCGTAACGCCCCCAGGCCTTTTATCCGGCGGTTTTTGGGCCGTTTTGGGCGTCGCCTGATGAATTTGGCGGCCTGGGGGGTGCCGATTCCCAGTCGAGGTTGCGCCCAGCTTCGGCCCATGCAGTTCAAAAAAAATCAGCAAAGAAAATTTAAAACTAGGCAATTTGCATTCATAGTTCGGCGATTTTCATACAAAGGCAGTACAATTTAACCAAAACTTAAAATATATTTAGCTAAGGTCGAGCTCTACATGCTGAGCTGGCTGTAGAAGGTGGCGTAGTCTCCGCCGTCGTCGTCGGATCCGTAGTTGCCGTCGTCATCAGAGCGGCCAGCGTAGCTGGAGGGGCCAGCCTCGGCGTCGTCGTCATCGTCAAGAATGACGACGCCGTGGCGCTCCTGGAAGCTCGCCCGGAGGCGGTTCCTCGTCGCCTCCTCCATCAGGCGGCGCTGGCGCGCCACCTCCTGCTCCTCGTGGTCTCGCCGGCTCTGGTCGAGGGCGAAGTCGTCCTCGGCGGGAGGGACGTCGTTGAGGGACGCCGCCTCGACAGTACGCTGGCCGGGGAACTCCTCCTCCGGCTCGGCCAGCACGGTTGCCATGCGCATGTACGCACGGTCTGGCGCCCACTCCGGCGCCTTCTTCTTCTTCGGCGTGGGAAGACGTGGTTCGGTCTTCGGAACGCGCAGGCTGCTCGCCGGCGGCCTCGGTGCAGCGGGCTGTTCACGGATGAACAAGCCCGCGGCGCAGCGGAGAGGATTGGAGCGCCGCGCTGGCGGCGATGGCGGCTTTGTCTTCACGCAGACAGTGGCATGAGGCGGCAAAGGCGGCTCCGTTTTCACGCGCGCGCCGGCGTAGGGCGAGGCTCGGGCGTAGGGGAGGAGCGGCGCGCTGGGGTAGAGGGAGAGACAGCGTAGGCGTTGAGGCCGGCGTACCTGGAGGTGGCCGGTGTCGGTGGGGTCGCGCCGGAGGAGGAGGAGGAGGAGGAGCCCGTGCGCCGTGGCAGCCAGGCTCGGCCAGAGCGCCGCAACATTGCCGGAGTCCTCGCCGGCATCGTTAGAGGAGGGTCGTTCCCCTCCTGGATGTGGTTGAGGACCTCGGCTAGCGTGCGGCCGGGCGCGCCCCACCAGACGCGCCTGCCATTGGCGTTGTTCCGGCCGGAAGGCGGTCCGGCCGGTCCTGGCGCGGCGAGCTGTCGACGGTGACGCTCCGCGAAGTACGTGTCCCATCTGGCGTGGTTCGTCGGCGCCCAGATGGGGTCGTTGCGCTGCTCCTCCGGGAACCCCTCGAGGACCTCGGCAATGGCCAGGGGCATGTCGGCCTCCTTCGACACCGGCGGCACCAGCACGCCGCCGTCGCTCAGGCGCCAGAGTCCGGGCACCCGCATGTCGGGCGGCGCCGGGTAGTCCGCCTGGAAGAGCGGGAAAGCCTCCCACTCGTGGCGAGAGCGGCGGCCGAAGCCGTTGGCGGCGGCGCCGTCGCCGGGGAACCGCTCGGCCATTGCTTGCTCCTGCTCGGGTTGGATTTGGACGAGAGCGAGAGAGAGGCAGAGATATGTGGCGGTCAGGCGCGGCGAGGCCCGCCTTAAGTAGCGCCCGGGGAGCGGTGGCACAGTCGCCGGAATTAAGTCCGGCGCGTGAAACTGAAGCCCATTATTGCGCATGTATCGCCATTGCTTCGGCGGCGGCACCTTGACCAGCGCGGAAGGCGAGGAGAGAGGGTGAGGACGAAGATCACCGCTTTTCGCGCGCTTTTCCACGTCCAGTCACTGACAAGCCGGTCCCACGTTCTTTCGCGCGCAAAACGTTTCATCCGGCGCGCCCAGGCGACACCCAACGCCCTGCGGTCGGCCTGGCTTCGCCGGATTAGTTAACGGCCCAATCCGATGTTTTTTGGGCTCCTGTTGGCGCGACTGGGTGGAAAACGACGATTTCTCGCCGTCCGGAGCCCAAAAAGCGCGCGGGGGGGGGGGGGGGGGGGGGGGGCTGGGGCACGGCTGGAGATGCCCTTTAGAGAAAGGTTTAAAAAAAATTCGAAACCTACATTGTAGCAAATTTAGAGAAAGTTTAAAAAAATCGAAACCCACATTGTAGCAAACATTTATCAAGTCTTATATCCGTACAAAACATTTCATCGAAAAGAAACTTTCCTTGCATCCTGCGTGAAAGATTTGACTAAAGTATGCTACATGCATGCTATATTCGTCTGAAAAATTTATTTTTTACCGTGAAGTCAATGAGAATCGTTTCGTACCTAAATTTTTTGCAGAAGTGAAATACTTGGTGGTCTTTTAGCCTTACAAATCTGAACTTTTTGATAATTTTTTGAATTTTAAATCTTTTCCGTATATCAGGGTACATGATACTCGAGAGCCAAAAGTTTGCGTATAAGTTTGTTTTGCAATGGAGAAGCTTGGGAAGCTGCCATTTGGTAGCTTCTCTAGCGCCCGATCAATATACACTACGAAGAGTGTGTTTGTTTGGACTTTTAGCTACTAGATGACCCGTTGCGCGATTGCGCAACTAACAGAAGTCAGACAAATCTCTTTGTCTCTGAACCCAACATTTAGTTAAAATTAAGCCGATTTCGGCCAAATAATCGGCGGTCATTTTCAGTTTAATATGGCACATCACATCTTACAAACAAATGACACTAAGTTTTTTTAGTTGAATATTTAGTTGAATATTTTAGTGTGAAGTAGTACCTCGAACGATTAATAACCTTATAGCATGCATAGAGGTATGTGGTATTTGGTATTTTTTAGTTAGAGGGATATATTTATGAGCTGTATGATCTTCATCTTGATTTTCAATATTTTTTATCGATTAGATTACTAAATAGAAAGAAAATAGATGATCTGAAGGTCGGAGGGAGATTGTATTCTATACATATGTTTTTTTGTATGTTTTCCAGGTACATTGTATGTGGTTAAGATTTGTTGTATTTGGTTGAGATTTCTATGACTCGTGTCGCCAGAATCGACACATGACTCGTGTCGCCAGCGTCGACACTGATCTCTCGGGATTATGGAGGCTGCTTGTTAGGGTTTTCTTCACATTTTGCCCATTGTTGGATTCTTCCATCGATACCCTATTTTACACATCACATTGTCCTTTGCCCTTGTTGTAATGCTTTCTTCTCGTTTTGCCCATTGTTGGATTCTTCCATCGACACCCTATTTTACACATCACATTGTCATTACACATCACATTGTCATTTGCCCTTGTTATAATGTGTCTGGTGTTGTTGTGTTCTATCCATATCATCGACTTGATCTAATCGAACCGATGCAAGTGGCAGAATCAAGTCAAAATGTAATCAAGTCATGACACATGTAGGTATATTGCCAGCACAGGTAGAAGAAGGAAACCCATGAGGGAACATAGTCTTATTTTCACGATAACTAATTGATTTGACTAAAACTCCGCGTCGCCGCTGCATCCTCCAACGCCTCTTCCAGCCGACATCCTCAATCAGAAGATGTAGCATTGCTAAAATCAAAACTGAAGTTGCATATATTTGATTATTTGTAGAATGAACTTTCATTGGCTTCTTTTATATGTCAAAAAATCAAGTTACTACATGATCAATCATCAGTATTTGGAAAATCCAGATCTGTGGCATTTGGATGACAGTATTTCACAACTGGGATACATCTCACACTGGAAGCATAGATACAAATTATTTTCATGCACAACCTGAAGGTACAAAGAACTTAAACAAGCAAGAACATAGTGGGTAGTGACCAGAACACATAGATAAGTGAAAACATTTCTTCAGTTATATAGCTTCCATTGGCAATTATCCTTATTTATTAACACCCCGAAACTGAATCATGCAATTATCCTTATGTAGTGCATGTCAAAAGCAGAGGAAGCTCTGTTCTTAACGAGAAAACATAAAACCAGGATCAGGATCAGGATCACAAAAGCAGAGGAACCATAAAACTTAATGACACAGACGGAGAAACAATGGAGCCCAAGAAAATAAAGCACGACGGAGAAATTCTCACTCCAATTTTTGCAAAACCAACTGGAATGATGAAGCATGGAGAAATAAAATCACGGACGAAATACTGGAAATAGGGAAATGCAGCCCAACGCATCCGGAAATATGTTTAGATTGTTCTTTTAATGGTAATAATTACCAGCTTAACCAACATTTATTCAAGAATTTCTTATCCATAGGCTAAAGAGGGAGTACATAATAAGTCATGGAGTCTATGTACTCTATTTAGCCGAGAAAGAGCACTGGAATTATATGTTAATTGATTGGAAAGCAATGGTTATGTGTTTCGCACATTATACTGAAGTTGCCTAAGCACTGGAATAGCAGAAAATAGATCCCAGTTCACAGGAAAAGCAAACATATAAGGGACCTAAAATCAGAGAAATAAGATTCAAGAGGGTAAAGAGAGAGTAACACCTAATATGGTTTGCCGTGGACTGATTTTTGCTGCCGTTGCAGGATTATCTGGCCTGATGGTTGTCTCCACCTCCCTTCCTCATCGATGTGCCATGCGCCGTTCGGTCGGTACATAGGCTGACAAGTGGTCTCTTTTGTCACCCCATGCAGCCACCGCTTCTTCCTTGGTCCTCATCATGAGAGCAGCCACGTGGGTCGACAGCCTTGGTCCCGGCCACAGTTCTGATTAGCCTCGCGACAACGAGGGCACAATTGTCGCCTCCAAAATCATAGCTTGGGAGTAAGAAATTACACAATTACATGAAAAGTAGAAAGTGGTAAAATGAACAACAGTAATTTCCAATTAGCAAAAGGTAGAATGACATAATACAACCATTTACCGTGGACTGTTTTTTTCTGCCACCACAGGATTATTTGGCCTGGTTAACCACAGGAAAAAGCCTCTATTATGAGCCCTAGTTGAATGTAACAGATGGTAACTACAAAGAACATAAGTAATGGACGGGTAGACATGAGTTTATGACCAGTTTGAGCTATAATAAGCTTCAGTATTATACTATAATCTTCATAGCAAATGAAGAATATATATACATAAGTATAACTGAAATATTCTGGCGACTGATTCTATACAGAGAAATGCTTATACAACTCCACAATACTGTCTATTTAACCAAGATCCCATGCTGCAGTGGCAGGCTATCGCCGGAATTTGGTCTACGTTGGCTCTTTTATGCACAATATACCATAATACAGTTTAGGAGCAAGTAATGTGCCAAAATACAGAGAACAAATAAGGAGATACCCAGTTTTAAACATCAAGCAATAATACAAAAGAATCCATATGCTTTGAGAGGCCATTAGTATGGCCAAGAAACACAACAATATAGACTGAATGATTTTCACACTACTCGATTTTAGCAATCAAAAATCCTTGGCATGAAAAACAAATAAAGGGTGCTGGGAATAACACCTATAAGAACTGATCAAACCAACAAATGTGATTTCCAAAAGACCTAAATTTTAGATGCAGTCCTATCTTCTCGGAGTTTTAAAGTCCAATACAAACCCTCTCGGCTGTAGTAAAATGCAATCATCAGGACTGTTGTCTGCTAACTGTAACAAAAAGAAAACATATTAGGATGGATATAATCCATAAATTCAAACAAAATAAACTTTACCGGGAATCAGAATGAACGCAAGGAAATAATTAAGGTAACACTACTTCAAAGATTCAATCAGAAAGTTGCTGAATGGTGCACATAGAGGATACAACATTGCATTACTGCATATTCACATGCTATTCCCTTAACTCCTGCAGTAAAACCAGAGAGCAAGCTTGACAGCAGTAAGCCCGGACAATGCTACTCCCTGAACTTCATACACAATTCTGAATCCTACAATAGGACAACTGAAGAAAATTAGCATTTTCATAATTCCATATATATCTGAACAAGCAAGTTTCAAGTAAAAAGTAGCATTGAGGGATATGTAGCTAATGCAGGCACATCACATAAATTATTTCAGTCTGTTAACTTATTACTATGCTTCGGACATTGGTCCATCCACCTAACTGCATGTTGACATGCTTCGGACAACAGTGACAATAGGCACATCTTAATCAATAGGGGGATATTGAAAGTAAATAACTAAATTGCATGTTCGGATAAAACTGTGATACGGTCCCGTAATGTGGCAACCAGTTTTTAGCTACATATTATATGCATGCATTCTTTAGAACAAATTCCGTTCACTGGTTTGAAGGATAAGCTACAAACACAAGATCTGCAGTGATTATTAACCTGTAGCAATCAGTTTATGGTAACAAAATAGTAGATATCTTGTTAATAGTGGAATAGACTTGGTAGACAAATAGGAGGTGAATGGAATGAGCTTACTCTGGCTGGAGGCTGTTATCTGAATATGGTGATGAGATGCCTCTTCATCGACCACCACAACTACCATGGCCGAAGCACCAACTCTCCCACCACCACGCCCTCCTCTCCCTTCCTTAGCAGAAAATGCACACCTAGTAGGAATCCATATGTTGGAGAGGCCGAAGCACCAACATTTCCAGATCAGCAACAACAAGGATTGCCTTGACAACAATCTCAGTAAGCATCCACTTACAATGGTTAACACTGCGGAATAAGAATCACAAGTCTAATCATACAAATGGTGGAAACATAAATAAAATGTACCCATATAGAGAAATATTATTAATGCCCTAACAGAAATCTTTCATGGAAGATCAAAACATTGTGTGCAGAGTTGATAAGTTAAAAGTGAATATCTTATGGCTTACATCTTTGAGGACAGAGTTGTCATACAGGTCTGCACAAGGACTCTATATTTGTAGCAGTGAACTCAAACTTCTTGAAGATACATTCAAGGTGATCAAAAATTCAAAAGCAATCTTCGAGGCCATCTAATAACCTTCGGCAATCCTTATTGGGTGAATACCACACTCTAGCAGTTTTTCAGGTTGCTCAAGCAGTGTTCACACGCTTAGCTGAATGGCATTTGAACGGACCTGCACGGTTGAGTTGAAATTGTCAGACTCAAATAGATGATATGAAATAGGATCAAAACCCTCCCTTTCCCAGAAGAAAAATAAACAATGAACGGGATAGGATCAACTCACTACGGGCACATTATGAATTAGCGCATGTGAAATATTTCCATAATAGGAACAGAAGAACCCGCAAGCCAAATTTGTTCTTCCGCAAAAAAGAAAAACATAGCTCAAAAGTTCAACCGGTTGGCTCCTATATATGCAAAGCCAGCAAAAAAGGTCAGATTGTGTAAATCCATTAAGCCGCCATCACACCGTATCATCTATGTTTCCTTGTACACTCGTTGCAATTGTAGCCCATTTATGGCCAATTCTTTTACCTGAAGGTATCTTTCTTCACGATGGCTTACAGCTATGTGCTTCAGCGCCCAACGGTTTGTTGTGAGCTCATCCAGTATCTCAGCGTCGTTTCTGCTGTCAAGGCTTCCTGAAACTGAGCCATCTTCGTCCTGTGCGAGGAACCAATTTGCTCCAGGATTGTCGCTCCGCCATTTGCTGAAAAATCATATGGGAAGTACACATTCAGTAAACAACCAGGAGAGGGGGAAAAAGGAAACCGTGATACAATCCACATAGGTAGCCGCACAATCAACGGTTGTAGCACAATCAAATCCATAAAAGATTACACGATCACGAGAAATTACAGGCCAAGAAATCAAGAAACGCACCTCCGTTCTTGGCAGAATCTAATCCTTTGTACCATTAACACGAAAAAGTTGGCCGAACACCTCCTCTTGTCGCCTGCTCTCTCGAAGCATTGAATCTTGGGAGTAGGGAGAGAGGAAATAGAGCACGGACTGAACCTCATATGGCTGCAGCTCCTCCTCTAGGCCAGCGCCCCCTCCCCTTCCACCCCAAGCCCCTACTCCACCCAGCGCCGCCGCCCCGGCCGGCCGCAGAACGGAGAGTCGACGGAGGCCGGTGTCGAGATCGAAGGGAAGAGGCGAAAGGCGGCGGCGGCCGCGACCCCGCCGTCAGGTCACCGACGGTCGAGCCAAGCACCAACGGCATCCTCCGTCCAGGCCGCTGTGGAGCTGTAGGGGCGGCGCGGCGGCGGCTGTCGAGCCAAGCACCAACGGCATCCTCCGTCCAGGCCGTTGTGGAGCTGTAGGAGCTGTAGGGGCGGCGCGGCGGCGGCTGTAAGGGAGAGGATTTGGGAGCGCACGGGACTGGGGAGGGAGGGGATTAGGTTTTACCTCGTCTCTCTCCCGAGGTCTTCGCGGACGCCAGAAAAATGACACGCGCACGCGCACGCACCGTGAAGCTGACATAGCGGTCCCGCTAGCCGATGGACCCACACGTCATTGAAGCACTTGAGCAGCCAGCGTGTAAAAAAACACAATCGCCACCATCCAGCGGTTCCTGCGGGTCTGGCAAAAGATCCAACGGCTGAGGACGTTTGCCCCTCTAGATAGGCTCTCCAACACATGGATTCCTACAACATTTATAGAGGTAATTTTCCACGAAAATAAGTAGGACAAACGAAACAAACGTCCGTGCTGCGCGTTGGGCTTCGGCCAAAAGCACCTCGGATGGGTGCTTCCCGAGCTTCTGAGAAAACATGCGAACCGGTACGCGCCTTTGCCCCCCTTCTCTCATCAAATTTACACGAAAACTGCCACCAATGAACTTTCCGCAACGCCGCGCAACGAGTATAATAATAGGATCCTGCCACGGTGAGGTGACCATGCCGCTTTCGTTCCGTGAGGTGACCCTACCAGCAGTAGCATCGTGATCCGTGCTGGCACTGTATCTGCTCCTTTGGTTCCGTCTACTTGATGCCTACTGATGCGTTGCTATTTGCTGCCACCGATGTGGTGTACCAACGCGTGAATTTTTTGTGCTATATGCTTATGTAGATGGAATGATCCATGTAGTATTGTGTAGTTTTCTTTCCGTAACTAGTATGATGTAATGTAAATGTATTTTGGATAAATATCTATTCATGATGGATATGTATTTTGGATAAATATACATTCATGGTATTATATAGTGATAATCTTATTTAAATTTTAGTGATCCATATGTTATTTATCACACTTAAACGAGTAAAATATACGTTCTCAGACCTCTGGGGTATTTTAGACAATTCGTCTGTTCACAGCCAGACAACCAGTCAAATTGCCAAACAGTAAAACTCGGAACATCAGCTTTCTCTAGACAGCAGCTTTCCCTCCACGGCAGAATAGCCAGCCGCAGCCAGCCACAGCCAGCCCAAACAAACACACCCGAAGAAACCTAGCGGTGGGGAGAAGCCTGTAAGAAATGTTCGCTTTTTTTGGGGCTTATGCGGTTTGTCTTCTAGAAGTTGGCTGAAAAGCCCAAAACAAGTGGCCCTAATTTTGTTGCAACGTTCTTTAATGCTACCCCATATATTGTTGCTAATGTCGATTTTGAACTCTCTTGATTAATAAAGTAGGATGGTAATTCTCAAAAAAATAAAACACTATAGGTCAACAAGCTCTCGTCGCGGACGTGATCTTTACTATTAAAGCAGAGAGCGTGGTATGCTGTTACACGTTAAAGACACGTCAAAGCTCATGCCCCTACATGCCTAATTTTGCTGCTCTGCCACCTATTAGTGAAGACATGGGTAAAGATAAGAAAAAGGCCGGGCCATCCCGGATATTTCTCCCACGTTCATATCTCTCCTTGCTAACAGGAACAACACCAACAAATATGATGGATAATTTTAGGTAGTAGAATTGCATATTGTATCAAGAATCTCATCATTTGTTGCAGAAGCTACTGGATCCTCGTAAATCGCAATGGTTTATGCATGTTCAGGTGTTGCACCCTATTTTTAAAGAGAAAAGTTGACAAACAAATATGATGGTTAGCTCGGTTCAGTTTTAAGGGATGAGTATTGTCCTGGTCGTTGCACCATCAAGTGGAGAACCAACCATCCCTTAGTTTCTCCTTCGGTGTTCGTACATGGTTTTTGAGTTGGCGGTACTAGCTAGATAAATGAAAGGAAAACATGGGAACAAGAATCCATATGCACTGTGATCATATTCTTGATGTTTAGAAGACAATGGGAGTTGGTGTGCTTCCTTCCATTAAAAAGTGATGAAATAGAAAAGGCAGATGGTCCCTTCTGCGCCGTCACGTTTTGCAAAAAACCGTTCTCCTACGATCTTTTGATAGTACTGGAAGATGACATGGTCTTACCTCTTTTCTGTATTACTATCTACGCCCAAATACTCCTGTTTTCCATTATTTTTCATGCTTATTTTGTGTTTTACCTTGACTTGATGAATTCTTCATGTGACAACATCTAACCCATCTTAAGGAAAAAGATGATGAATCTTCGTGCCATGTGTAACATTAGCAGAAGATTTGGCGCCGTGAGCTGCAAATTATGATTTGGTTATTTTATGTATCTCCCTTACTTAATTTTATCTTCTTATCTAAATAATTATATTTGACATGACGTCATTGCTTCCATTCCCATTATGTATGTGAGGATGCTATCTGCTTGATTGTATTTACATGGTGGATGTGTTCTGTTTTCCCTTTAAAGGGCTGCCACCACCACCATGGTCTCATCAGTTAGCCATGTGGCTCCTCCTCCCACCTACGCGCCACCTACCCTCGACCCCACATAAGGTCGAAGAAGGAGGAGGGGAGGAGGAGAAGGTGGAGCACCCTAGAGGTTAGGGCAACTCGCACATACCAGGGGACTTTGGCGGTAGTCCGCGCAAAGCAGAGGAGGCTGCCGGCGGCACGCTCATGGGAGATGGGGAGGCACGCGTGGGCATGGAGGCCGGTGACTGCTGTTGTCGTTAAACGTGTGGAATTTTCATTGCTTTTGAGAAAGAGAGAAAGTGTGGATTTGCAAGAAAACCCTTGCCCTTGGAATGTCTCTCTTCGATAGTTTTAAAGTGCCACACTTGCACTAGTAGAAAACAGGCTAACAGTCCCGGTTGGTAAGGGCCTTTTGTCCCGGTTTACAAATCGGGACTGCAGAATCGGGACTAAAGGCCGCCCCCTTTAGTCGCCATGGTGTCTGCAACCGGGACAAATATCATCCACGTGGGCTCGCAGGCGAGCTGCTCAGGCGATGACCTTTTGTCCCGGTTTGTCTTACAAACCGGGACTAAAAAGTTCGAGGGGTTTTGGGTTTTAGGTTTTTTAATTTTGTTTTCTGTTTTCTGTTTTCTATTTTATTTATGATTTAAACTATTATTCGTACGCTACAATCAGACACATCGATGCATATATTATATGACGGGTCTAAATTAAGCATACATGCATATATAATATAAGGAGTCAGTCGTACGAGCATATATACATCGATCATATATACACGAGTGTCTTCCGAATACGGGAATTGCATGAATATCACTAAGGATGGTATTGTCCTATTGGGGCCATGACCTCGTCAAGCAAAAATCCAGCAATTTCCTCTTTAATTTCTCTTATGCGTTGCTTTGGTGGGAGTTGCGACTGCGAAGCCACATTCTGTATCAAATAGAAGGTCGATATGAATATATAAATTGTCATTAACAAAAGTAAAACTCTGAATATATATATTAATGTTTAACGTATATGTTGAGAAGTCCGCGCACTGACACACGTGCGCACGTACTCGCAAACGAAGTATCCACATAGATTAGTCGCCGGTGGCTGTTTCTCGCACTTTATGAAAATAGAGTTGAATCAAATAATAATGAAACAGGACAATCCGATATTAAAACTAGAATTAAAATGAGTACTATACTTACGGGGGTTTGTTTAAAGGTCAGCTCCGATTTGAATTGACCATTGGCAGATCTTGTGAACCGCTTCCATACCCTACAAATAAAATGAATAAAGAAGATATTAATAACTAGAACACAGGAAAATAAAGAGGCCGATATAGTGTAATAACGATTGAAATTACTTTTGGAGCATATCGGTAATGCTTGCGTAATACTCCAAGGTATGCGCTATTGAGTCCTCGATCTCAATTATCCCACGGTCAATTTGAATGTTCAAGAGAATCCAGTGGTAGCTGCACACGTTCATCAACATTTAGTCAGAGCGAAACTTAATGTGTATGATACGTATCAAACGTATCTATAATTTCTTATGTTCCATACTTATATTATACCAATTGCCTACATGTTTTATACACATTTTATATTGTTTTATGCATTTTCTGGAACTAACCTATTGACAAGATGCCACAGTGCCAGTTCCCTGTTTTCTGCTGTTTTTGGTTTCAGAAATCCACTTAAGAAAATATTCTCGGAATTGGACAATTTTTATACCAAAGATCTTAGAATTCCCGACACGTTTCAGAAGTCCGAGGGGGAAGAGGAGACGGGCACCGAGGCGCCCACCTCATAGGGTGGCGCGGCTCCCCTCCTGGCCGCGCCAACACCTGAGGTGGGGCCCTCGGGGCTCCACCGCCTTCGCCCCTTCGCCTATTTAATCCCCCCGAAACCCTAAGGCATAAACACCGAACACTTTTCCACTTTTCCTCACGGAGCCGCCGCCGTCGTCAACCCTAGTTTGGGGGGGGGGGGGATCAGAAGCTCTTCACGGCACCCTGCCGGAGAGGGGAATCATCACCGGAGGGCTCTACATCACCATGCCCGCCTCCGGACTGATGCGTGAGTCGTTCATCCTTGAACTACGGGTCTATAGCAGTAGCTAGATGGTTGTCTTCTCATTTTGTGCCATCATGTTTAGATCTTGTGAGCTGCCTATTATGATCAAGATCATCTTTATGTAATGCTACATGTTGTGTTTGCTGGGATCCGATGAATATTGAATACTTTGTCATTGCTTCATAATATATCATGTTGTGTGTTGTTTATGATCTTGCATGCTCTCAGTTGCTAGTAGTTGCTCTGGCCAAGTAAATGCTTGTGACTCCAAGAGGGGGTATTTATGCTCGATAGTGGGTTCATGTCTCTATTTAATCTGGGGCAGTGACAGAAAGCTCTAGGGTTGTAGATGTACTGTTGCTACTAGGGATAAAACAGTAGTACTTTATCTAAGGATGATGTTACTTACTTACATTACACACTTTGCTTAATGTAATAATCTGTTGCTTGCACCTTAATACTGAAAGGGGTGCGAACGCTAACCGGAAGGTGGATTATTAGTCATAGATGCGGTTGGAACGGTCTATGTATATTGTTGTAATGCCCAAATGAATCTCACACTAGACATCATGTCATTAGTATATGCATCATTATGCAGCTCTTTATTCTATCAATTGCCCAGCTGTAATTTGTTTACCCGCATGTATGCTATTATTATTATTATGGAGAGACACCACTAGTGAACTGTGGACCCCGGTCCTTTTCTTTAAACTGATAATACAACCAACTGCAAACTGTTATTTTCATTCTCTGCAAACAAACATCATTCTCCACACCATACGGTTAATCTCTTTGTTACAGCAAACCGGTGAGATTGACAACCTCACTGTTGAGTTGGAGCAAAGTTTCCTGATTGTGTTGTGCAGATTCCACCTCCCTGCAACAGCATTTTTCTGGCGCCGGGGAGACCTTCAGTGTGTTCTTCATCTCCTACTGGTTCGATAACCTTGGTTTCATAACTGAGGGAAACTTGCTACTACGCTCATCACACCTTCCTCTTGGGGTTTTCCAACTCATCACACCCATGAGCATCAAGTACTTTTCTGGCGCCGTTGCCGGGGAGATTGAAGCACATCTGCAAGGGGAGTCTCTCACTTCCCAATCTCTTTACTTTGTTTTTGTCTTGCTTAGTTTATTTTTATTTTTGTTTAATATTAAATATCAAAAACACAAAAAAATTAGTTACTTGCATTTTATTTACTTTGTTATTATCTTGTTTGCTTCTTATTATCAAAAACACAAAACAATTAGTTACTTGCATTTATCAATCTATTTCGGTTTGTTATTATGTCTAGTTCTTTACTTGCTATCAATGGATTCTCTATTTGATACAAAATATTATTGGCTAAGTGGGTTCACGAAGGAACAACAAAATTATTATAAGGAATACCGCTTGTCTCAAAAAGGAAAATATTTATGGGAACAAATAAGCAGGTTGAATAATTTTGCTAAGAACTTGTGTTCTACATATGATAAATCCTACTGATTTAATGAATCTTTTTGTTGTAGAAGGCATAAACACCTACCTTTCCAATGCGATTATAATGATAATGAAACCTTGGCTGCTTATGCTAAAGAAAACTATGACTTTGGTAATCTTGAACAAACTAAAGAATTCGTTGTTTTTAAGGGTGCCTATGAAATTGCTGGTTATATTCAAAATGATGATGCTCCTTGTAAAACTGAGAATTATGCTATACTTGGTTACTGTCTTGAGTATTATAATGATAATCCTTATATTGCTGAATTTCTTGAGAAAAGACGTCCTCAAATAGAAGAAACCGTTGTCTTGCAGGAACCTGTAGAAGAAGAAATTGCTGAACCTGAAAGCTCATTAGATGAAAACGAGGAGGAGAGTGAAGAACAAAAGGAGGATCTACCTCCTAAAGATAGTAACTCTTTAACTCTTACATTATTTGATTGCCCTCCATGCTTGCCTAAGGAGGAAGTGTGCTATATTGTTGAATGTCATGAATCTTTTGAAATATCTAATTTTGATAAATTTGAAAAAAGCATGTTCCTTGACTCAAATAAAATGGAAATAACAGAAATTAAAAATGTGGTCCCTAATGTTATATATGATAATGCTTTAGATGATGGTCCTATGCTTATCAATAATCCTCTACGTATAGAAGTTATTACTTATTTATGTGAGGATAAAAATGATATAATTGTTGCTTGTGATGGTACTCATACTCATGAGAGTCCTACTTTGTTCTTGAATTCTCCTAATTACTCCATGGAGGAGAAATTTGCTTATGTTGAGAGATACTTATGTGGCTTGCAATTGTCTCTAGTTCCAAATCTTTGTTGCAACCATGATCTTAAACTTGATATTGATCTTAATAACTATTTTGAAAGAGGGAAGCATGCTAATGAATTCCAAAATAAATTTAATGATCCTCTTTATGTGCCTATATTATCTAAGCTGAATGATTCTTGTGGTTATATGGTTGAATTTATTTCTACTACTGAAAATTATTATGAGAAAGGAGAATATGGTAGTAGAAGTTTTCATGGTACTAAAACACCTCTCTATATGCTAAAAGTTTTGAAGTTACTCTTGTTTTATCTTGCTATGCTTGTCACTTTGTTCTTTGTGAATTTATTTGTGTACAAGATTACTATGCATAGGAAGTGGGTTAGACTTAAATGTGTTTTGAATTTTCTTCTTGATGCTCCTTTTGCTTCATTTTCTATCTTCATGAGAGCATCATTAGAACTATCAAGTCTAGCTAAAAGGCATTAAAGAAAGCGCTTTTGGGAGGCAACCCATTATCTTTTATTTTCAGATTTGGTCAAGGATCATGCCTACCTCTGTATCAATTCCTTTGTATCTTTATTTTATTGCATTGTTATGCCAAGTTAAGCCTCTAGTAGAAAGTTGATGCTCGATTTGATTGCTGTGTTGAAACTGTTTTCTGCTGTCCACAGTTAAATTCATAACTTTTCAGAGAAAAATCGGATGGACCTGGAATTTTTTGTGCGTAATCCTCAGATATATATGCAACTTTCATTAGTTTTGAGTTTTCTGATTTGACAAGTTAAGTGCCTCGAAAAAATTCGTCTTTAGGGACTGTTCTGTTTTTGACAGATTCTGCCATTTATTTTGCAATGCCTCTTTTACTATTTTGAATGAATCTTTTTGTTCCATAAAGTATCAGTGGCTGTAGCTAATGTCCATTGGTAGCAATTGTGTTCATGCAGAATATAAGAATTTTTGATTATGCACTAACCCTCTAATGAAGTCTACTTTGAGTTTGGTGTGGAAGAAGTTTTCAAGGATCAAGAGAGAAGGATGATATGATATGATCAAGAAGATGAAAGAGCCTAAGCTTGGGGATGCCCCCGTGGGTCACCCAAGCATATTTCAAGAAGACTCAAGCGTCAAAGCTTGGGCAACAACTTATCAGGTTATCTCTAGTGAAACTATATTTAATTCGGCCACATCTTATGTATTTTCGTTTTCTGAATAAAATGGATCCTAGCATTCTTGTGTGGGAGAGAGACACGCTCCGCTTTTTCATTTGAATACTCCTATTCTTCACTTATACTTGTTGAGTATTCTTCTATAGCTACTGCAATACTTTCAGCTCTTGTTTTTCATGCACCTCTTGTTCAGAGCTGTTAGTTCTCATATGTTATACTCTCTTGCTTCATTGTTAAATACTTCGAGAGTTTATGTTTCAAATAAGTTGATTGGTGTTTGGTTAGGAACAGAAAATGTTAAATGTGGTAGATGGTATAACTAAATGATACATAATCTTGTAGATCATTAAATTGTGTCACTTGAATCATTGATGTTGTTTTGAGATATTAATATGCTTAATGGTAAACATGATGGTTTAGTAAAGTGGAATGATTAATGGTTGGTCTAGAAAATTTGAAGCTGTGCCACACTTAAATTTCCAGTTGATAGCATAATGAAATATGACTCCTAATGTTAAAAGCAACCGTAATGACTTTGTGTTATGCGCTACGGTCGGGGTCCCAACAGTGACTTGTTCATTTGCCACAGTCCCTCGTGGAGTGATTTTCATTATGCCTTGTAAGCTCATATTTTTATTTGGAATCCTTTTTCTTGTGAGTTCTAAAGCTGCGGTTTTCATGGCACTTCCACCTCCATATTTGCTAGCCTCTTCGGTACTTTGCATTGCCCTTTCTCACATCGAGAGTTGGTGCATACTTCGCGGGTACATCCAAAACTCGTGGGAGATCTTCATCATGTTCTCCTACACATAAGCCAAATATCTTGCTCAAAACATCCACCATACCTACCTACTACAGCATTTCCATAGCTGTTCCGAGATATATTGCCATGCAACTTTCATCTTACATTACATGACTTGTTGTCATTCATCATTCATACATTATGTTTTATTCATCATGAGATATTTGTACCAAAAAGTGTGTTGTCATATTTTCATATTAGGATGTTTGCCCCTTAAAGTGAAAAGAGCCATGGAGGCCATCGAAAAGAGAAACAGAAAAATACAAAAAAAAAATTAGAAAAAAGAGAAAAAGAGAAAAAGAGAAAAAAGAAAGAAAGAATAAAAAAAAGGGGCAACATTACTACTCTTTATCCACACTTGTGCTCATGTTATAGCACCCATATTATTCATAGTCATCATTTGTGCTCATATTTAGCACATATACTCCATATGAGAGAGTTTTCATGTTTTAATTGCATAACTATGTGGGGAACTTTACACTATAGAACTTGGCTTGTATATTCCAATAATGAGCCTCCTCAAAAGTGCTCTAGTTCTTCATGAGCAAGCAAGTTAGATGCACCCCCACTAGTTCCATTGGAGAGTTTTCATACACTTATAGCTCTATGTGCATCCGTTGTGTGGCAATCACTACTCCTTGCATAGCTTCGATTATAAGACTTCCTCTTGTCTAATGATCACTTTCAGCTGTGTGAGACTTTCTTCCGTTGGCCTTCCAAACCCCCATTATTATTCTTTTAGCCACAACATCCTGGTGCCAGGAACCAACGCTGAACACTTGCTTGTTTTTGTGTGAACAAATAGAGAGATGATCTTCTATGTGCATATTGCTATCACTTGACTTGATCCTTTCACAAAGTTGTCATGATTGTTTGATTCATTAGATGATTATATTGTTGTGCTTGAAGCTTAAATCATCTTTAATATCTACTTTGCACGGTTGATTGTTCTCTATTACTGATTCATTGAAAGTTTTGCTTTGTTATGCCTACTTGTTTATTCATTACTCATTTGATATCAATATAAACTACAACTTTTATTCATTTGATCTCAACTTACATGCATTACATTATTATTTGATCAAGATTGTGTGAAAGCATGTCACTCCAGAAATTATTTGTAATCGTTTTACCTACTCGAGAACGAGTAGAACTAAGCTTGGGGATGCTTGACACGTCTCAAACGTATCTATAATTTCTTATGTTCCATGCTTATATTATACCAATTGCCTACATGTTTTATACACATTTTATATTGTTTTATGCATTTTCTGGAACTAACCTATTGACAAGATGCCACAGTGCCAGTTCCCTGTTTTCTGCTGTTTTTGGTTTCAGAAATCCACTTAAGGAAATATTCTCGGAATTGGACAATTTTTATACCAAAGATCTTAGAATTCCCGACACGTTCCAGAAGTCCGAGGGGGAAGAGGAGACGGGCACCGAGGCACCCACCTCATAGGGTCGCGCGGCTCCCCTCCTGGCCGCGCCAGCACCTGAGGTGGGGCCCTCGGGGCTCCACCGCCTTCGCCCATTCGCCTATTTAATCCCCCCGAAACGCTAAGGCATAAACACCGAACACTTTTCCACTTTTCCTCACGGAGCCGCTGCCGTCGTCAACCCTAGTTTGGGGGGGGGGGGGGGCATCAGAAGCTCTTCCCGGCACCCTGCCGGAGAGGGGAATCATCATCGGAGGGCTCTACATCACCATGCCCGCCTCCGGACTGATGCGTGAGTAGTTCATCCTTGGACTACGGGTCCATAGCAGTAGCTAGATGGTTGTCTTCTCCTTTTGTGCCATCATGTTTAGATCTTGTGAGCTGCCTATCATGATGAATATCATCTTTATGTAATGCTACATGTTGTGTTTGCTGGGATCCGATGAATATTGAATACTTTGTCATTGCTTCATAATATATCATGTTGTGTGTTGTTTATGATCTTGCATGCTCTCTGTTGCTAGTAGTTGCTCTGGCCAAGTAAATGCTTGTGACTCCAAGAGGGGGTATTTATGCTCGATAGTGGGTTCATGTCTCTATTTAATCTGGGGCAGTGACAGAAAGCTCTAAGGTTGTAGATGTACTGTTGCTACTAGGGATAAAACAGTAGTACTTTATCTAAGGATGATGTTACTTACTTACATTACACACTTTGCTTAATGCAATAATCTGTTGATTGCAACTTAATACTGAAAGGGGTGCGGACGCTAACCAGAAGGTGGATTATTAGTCATAGATGCGGTTGGAACGGTCTATGTATATTGTTGTAATGCCCAAATGAATCTCACACTAGACATCATGTCATTAGTATATGCATCATTATGCAGCTCTTTATTCTATCAATTGCCCAGCTGTAATTTGTTTACCCGCATGTATGCTATTATTATTATTATTATGGAGAGACACCACTAGTGAACTATGGACCCCGGCCCTTTTCTTTAAACTGATAATACAACCAACTGCAAACTGTTACTTTCATTCTCTGCAAACAAACATCATTCTCCACACCATACGGTTAATCTCTTTGTTACAGCAAGCCGGTGAGATTGACAACCTCACTGTTGAGTTGGATCAAAGTTTTCTAATTGTGTTGTGCAGATTCCACCTCCATGCAACAGCATTTTTCTTGCGCCGGGGAGACCTTCAGTGTGTTCTTCATCTCCTACTGGTTCGATAACCTTGGTTTCATAACTGAGAGAAACTTGCTACTACGCTCATCACACTTTCCTCTTGGGGTTTTCCAACTCCTCACACCCGTGAGCATCAGTGTACAAGACAGTAAGAACACTCTCACCTGAAGTTGTAAGGAAACAAAATCACATCTTTATAATTTTGTTGCTCCAATGCATTGAACAAGTTGTTCTCCGTTTCCTCCGGTTTTTGTTGTAGGTTATGTACATGAACTCGATCTGGGTCAACGAACCCAACTTGACAATTAGGCATCCTCTTACATTCGAGAATCTTCTTTCTGCATAATAGCATATAAACGAATGCATGTAGTGAGGACAGTTATAGGAAAAATGATGAGCTTAATTAGCTAGAGACTTAATTAATAACAGAAATAAATTAATCACTTATAGACAATAGCAGCTCATGATACATTTGTCGAGGGCTTCCATATTGAATAACTGCCACAATTCATCAAAATCAATATGGATTGTCTGTTCTCCGATGAAGTAATGCTCTTCTTTATATGTAAGAGCCATCATTGTCTGGCCGTCTTTTGTGGCCTCCATGTACCACTTATGTAATTCTCGCATTCTTGGAGGTAGCAGTGCCAACTCCGCCTTTGTGACCAGTTCCTTCCCCATGACAAATTGCCTTGCCAGGGGAGCCATGGGGGCTTCAACTCGGCCTAGCATTTCATCTATCGTCAGACCAGGAATTTCTTCAATAATATTGGCTTCTTCTAATACAAATGGCGATGCCACCTTCAACGGAACGATCGATTTTTTTTCTGTTGTCCAAGCTGGGCAACGTCGGCTCTCTGCTGCCTCTTATTCTCCGTGGGACGACCCTTGGGGACCCGTGGAAGCGGTGACACTTTCTCCTTAGTAGGTGGAGTGGGGCACTTCCGCTTTACTCCAATGTACTGAGTGGGCGGCGCCGAAGATCGAGTCCGCTGATGCAGCGTGGAAGATGAGGGAGCCTTCGCCGCAGATGAGGGAGCCTTAGGCGCGGATCGAGGCGGCGATGGTTGAGGTGAAGGTGAGGGAGCCTTTGGCGGCGATGATCGAGGTGAAGGTGAGGGAGCCTTAGGCGGCGATGATCGAGGTGGAGGTGCCTGAGGCACAGATCAAGGCGGCGATGATCGTGGTGGAGGTGATGGAGCATTAGGCGGCGATGATCGAGGTGGAGGTGAGGGAGCCTTAGGCCTTTGCTTCGAGCCTGGCAATATGATGTATTTCTTTTTCCATAAAATGACTCCATGCAAGACTTCTCCCAGGGTCGACTCCCCTTCAGGGCCAGCGATGTCAATCTCCAATGTCTCACATCCGGGTAGAATTTCATCCACCCCGACACGAGCATACCCAGCTGGAATCTCGCGGCAATGCCAACGCGCTGCAGGATCAACTTTGAAAGCATAGCCGACGGCCACCTTCATGGATATATTCTTCATTGGCTGGTGTAGCTCACAATCAGTCGTCTCTTCGATATTGTCCACGGGGTAGCGCTCCATCGGTGACGCATCAACCTGTGCATCATCAACGCTGACATGCAACGTCGTGGAAGTCATGCTGCTTCTCCGACAGTCGGGTGCGGGATCTATGTACATCTGATCTCCCTCTGGACGGCTTGATATTTGCTCCTGCATCTGAGAATACAGCGCAAAGAGCTGCTCGTTCTTTTCTTCCACCTTCTTCAGCCGGTCTGCCGCCTGCTACTCCCTCCTCTTCTGTGATCTCGCTCGGCTTCTATAAGTGTTTAAGTTCTCATGAAACCCTATCTTCCAAGAAACACCTCCATAGCCTCGTACGCGTCCTCCGTGCTCAGGCTTTTTGAGTGCCTTTGTCAGTTCGTCGTTCTCTCTATCGGGAATGAACGTTCCCGCCTCCGCCTCGGCTATTGCTGTTTTAAGTTCCTTGAGAGGAGTCAACACTGCTTTCTTCGTCGGATCACGAAGAACCAACTCCCCTGTTTCCATATCCAACGTCATACCATGCGCCATTAGGAAATTTCCTGCTCTATCGGGCACTTTCTCTGTAGCTGGAGAAAGCCCTTTTGCCTTAATTTCATCCTTAAGTTTATCCCACTTAGGCATGGCAGTCCTGTAGCCACCTGTTCCCAGATTATGATGATATACCTTCAGCGCGGCATTATCCGCATTCTTTTTCGACCTAGCTTTAGCTTCTTCCGATTCCTTGTATGTCTTGAAATCATCCCATTGAGAACGTAACCTCTCTTGAGTTCCCTTGAACTTTGGAGTTTTATTCCCGCTCTTTACATAATTCGCCCACAATCTTTTCTTGTGGTTACAAAATTGTGTGGCCATCTTCTTAAGGATCCACCCCTTCACTTTGTCCGTCATGGCCTTTGTTTTCACCGGGGTGTCCATCTTCGGTAGAGAGAAATGTGATATCAGCTTCTCCCAAATAGAATTTTTTATCTCGTCAGAGACAAAACTTATTCCGTCGGATCTTGCTGGCATATTCCATTCTCGACAGGTGATCGGGATCATATCCCTAACTAGAACTCCTGCTTGATTTGTAAATGCTGTCACGCTCTTTTTGGGTTCCAAAGGGATCCCATCGGCACTGACTACATCAATCCTCATGTGCATATTCTCGTCCCACTTTTTGGTCGGGCCCCTTGGAGTGGAGGATTTGTTCGATTTGGAGGTCTACAAAAAACATTCGTTAAATATATGCTCAATGTGTGAAGGTCTAACTAGTGATATATATCATGAGCAAAGACTTAAATATTTACATCGGAGGACTTGCAGGTTGAGGGCCCTGCGCTAGTATCGACATCAATACTTGTTTGCGGGTTGTCTCCTCGTAACAAATCATCCAACAAGCAATACCCATCTTCATTCAGATATTGTGAGCCGTCATCTAGAAAGTTCTCTACATCTTCCGGTCGGCTTTCCCCTATCATGTTCAACAATGCATCTTCCTGAGGATCTCTACCGGTACCGTTGTGGTCCATAGCTTTAACTATAAAGAAGAAGGATTAAATAAAGATTAAAAGTAGTAGCAATAACAACAAAGAGGGACATTGAAAGTAGCAGTAGCGATAACATCAATTAGTCAGAAGTCATAATAACATATATCGCATCCATAATACATCAAGCTAATCAAAATGGACGTCGAACCGCCGGAAACATGCCGCGGGCGGTGAAAACCCAAAGTGAAGGAACCCAAACAGGATCATAACTAATGTGAGATCCCTGAAGATGCTGCCAAGTGTTGGACGGGCGGACGTCCAACGCGACCATGTACCGACGGACGTGCTCGTCCTCCGCCCTGACACGACGACGTACCAACTCCTCAGGGGCCGGCACCCTCTGTACCCGTCGTGGCCCACGTGACCGCCACCAAAGAAGCTCCGGGTCGACGATGGTTCCCTCATTCCTCACCAATCTGCGCACACCGGAAGGTAGCACCTCCCAGTGCCAACCCGGCGGAGCCCAGTCCCGGACATCCATAGTCCCGTCCATCTAGAAACTATGAATCTTTACATTAACTCTTAAAATTCCAAGACATTGTATAAAACATTGTAAAATTCAAAGAAATTGTATAAAATTACAATATAGTGCTAATTCTAAATTCAACTACTAAGACCTAAAACAATAGTTCTAAATTCTAAATTGAAGACCTAAATCAACTAAATTCCTATTGCTAAGAAATAACAATTTAAACAACAAGTTGCTAAGACACTAAAATACTATAACAATTTGCTAACAATTTGCTAAGACACTAAATTCCTAAATCAACTAAATTCAACTAAGACCTAAATCAACTTAATTCCTAAATCAACTAAATTCCTAATTCTACTAAATTCCTAAATCAATTAAATTCCTAATTCAAATAAATTCCTAAATCAACTAAATTCCTAAATCAATTAAATTCCTAATTCAACTAAATTCCTAAATCAACTAAATTACTAAAACAATTTCACTAAATCAACTAACACTAACCCTAACCCTAACAATTTAAATAACAACTAAATCAACTAACACTAACCCTAACCCTAACCCTAACACTAAGTGAGGGGAGAGGAATGCTCACCGGCTGCTACGATAATGGCGAGCTCGGTGGGGACGGGGACGGCGAGCTCGGTAGCGTGGCGTTGAGGAAGACGAAGAGGAAGCGGGGACGGCGAGCTCGGCAGCGGCGTTGACGGACGGCGGCGAGGCGGCGCGCTCGATTTGGGCAGCCTGGCCGCGTCCTGGGCGGTTCCTTAGCGTTGTCCCGGTTCGTGGATTGAACCGGGATTGTGAAGAAGAACTATATATACCTCAGGCCTTTAGTCGCGGTTCGTGGCTCCAACCGCGACTAAAGGTCTACTGTGTTTTCGGCCGATCAGTTTTCGCGCGCGGTGCCACCCCTTTAGTCGCGGTTCGTAAAACCAACCGCGACTAAAGGGGTGTTTTTGCGCCAAAACTCAAATTTTTTCATTTTGCAATTTCAAAAGAGGTTGAACATACATTTGAATAACTTCTGACTACATATTTGGATTCTGACAAAACTTTGTACATGAAGAGTGTTTCAATTTGAATAACTAATATAAAACCATTTTCTGATTCTTAAAATAGTTATTTTAGCTATTAAAATAATAACCATTTTGCCATTTTCAATTAAATATGAGGTAAACTCAGATCTTTTGCATTATATTTTATAATTAAACTAATAATAACTTGAAATAAGGCGGCGTGATGGCGCAGAATACATTATTACAGCTTCTGACACATACAGTTACATAAAAGGTTTAATACATTATTACACATCACCATCTAGTGTTTCGCTTTCTTATATGCGCTGTGTAACCATGGAGAATCTTCATTGTTTAACCTGATACTTGGGTCAATGTTGACTTTGAAGGGTGGGATTTCATCAAACTTATTGTAATCTTCTGACATGTCTGTCTTGTCCTCCACTCCCACGATGTTTCTTTTCCCTGAAAGAACTATGTGGCGCTTTGTATCACCGGATAATGTTTTGTCTTGCTTTTCTTTTCTTTTATTCAGTCTAGTAGATATATCCTTCACATAAAAAACTTGAGCCACATCATTGGCTAGGACGAATGGTTCGTCAAGGTACCCAAGATTCTGGAGATCCACCGTTGTCATTCCGTACTGGGTATCTACATGTACCCCTGTCATCTTGACCCATTTGCACCGAAACAAAGGGATCTTAAGAGAAGGTCCATAGTCAAGTTCCCATATCTCCTCTATGTAACCATAATATGTGTCCTTACTTCCATTGTCGTTTGTTGCATCAAAGCGGACACCACTGTTTTGGTTGGTGCTCTTTTTATCTTGTTTCTTAATGTAAAATGTATTCCCATTTATCTCGTACCCTTGGAAAGTTGATATGGTCGAAGATGGTCCGCTGGCCAAGTCGTACAACTATATGTCAACAGTGTTGTTATTCATGAGATGTGCTTGCAACCAACCGCTGAAATTCGCCATGTGTGCTTCTTTTATCGAGGAGTCATCCATCTCCGGGTTTTTGGACCGTACAATATTCATGTGTTCCTCAATATAAGGAGCCACAAAGCTGGAATTCTGCAGAACTGTGTAATGTGCTTCAGTTAAATAATGACCGTCCATACAGATCATTGTTTTCCTTCCGAGAGTGCCTTTTCCACTCAATCTCCCCTCATGCCGCGATTCAGGAACATCAATCGGCTTAAAATCAGGAATAAAGTCCACACAAAACCCAATGACCTCCTCTATTCCAAAGCCGTGGGAAATGCTTCCTTCAGGCCTAGCACGGTTATGAACATATTTCTTTAAGACCCCCATGAATCTCTCAAAGGGGAACATATTGTGTAGAAATACAGGTCCGAGGATGGAAATCTCTTCGACTAGGTGAACTATCAGGTGCGTCATAATATAGAAGAAGGATGGTGGGAACACCAACTCGAAACTAACAAGACATTGAACCACATCAATCTGTAAGCTATGTAGACTCACTGGATCGATTACCTTCTGAGATATTGCATTCAGGAATGCACATAACTTCACAATGGGAAGTCGAACACTTTCCGGTAGAATCCCCCTCAATTCAACCGGAAGCAATTGGGTCATAAGCACGTGGCAGTCATGAGACTTTAGGTTTTGGAATTTTTTCTCAGCCATATTTATTATTCGCTTTATATTCGATGAGAATCCGGATGGGACCTTCGTACTACTCAGACTCTCAAAAAATATGTCCTTCTCTTCTTTCGTAAGAGTATAGCTGGCAGGACTTTCAAACGGCTCTTGATGGATGCCGTCCTTTTCTCTCAAACGTTGCTGGTCCTCTCGTGCTCCCGGTGTATCTTTTTTATTCTTCCCATACACACCCAAGTGGGCTAGAAAGTTCAAGCAACGATTCTTCGTCACGTGCATCACGTCGATACAAGAGCGGACCTCTAAGATTTCCCAATAGGGTAGCTCCCAAAATATAGTTTTTTTTTCCACATGGGTGCGTGTCCGTTAGCGTCATTCGGAACTTTTAGGCTGTCAGGACCCTTTCCGAAGATTACTTTCAAATCCTTAACCATATCAAATACATCAGCACCAGAACGAAGGGTAGGCTTCTTCCCTTTTTCCGCCTCCCCAAAATGCTTGCCTTTTTTTCTTAATGGATGATTGGGTGGAAGAAAACGACGATGCGTAGGGTACACATTCTTCCCCCCGTTAGCCAAATATACACTATCAGTCTTATCTAAACAGTGTGTGCACGCATGATATCTCTTGGTTGTCTGTCCTGAAAGGTTACTAAGAGCAGGCCAGTCATTGATGGTTACGAACAGCAACGCTCGTAGGTCAAATTCCTCCTGTTTGTACTCATCCCATACACGTACACCTTCTTCCTGCCACAACTGTAAAAAAATTCTCAACTAATGGCCTGAGGTACACATCAAGGTGGTTGCCGGGTTGTTTCGGTCCTTGGATGAGCAATGGCATCATAATGAACTTCCGTTTCATGCACAACCACGATGGAAGGTTATAGATACATAGAGTCACAGGCCAGGTGCTATGACTGCTGCTCTGCTCCCCAAAAGGATTGAAGCCATCTGTACTTAGACCAAACCTTAAGTTCCTTGCTTCATTTGCAAAGTCGGGAAACGTTCTATCAATTTTTCTCCACTGCGACCCATCAGCGGGGTGTCTCAACATCTCGTCTTTCTTACGGTCTTCCTTGTGCCATCGCATCAACTTGGCATGCTCTTTGTTTCTGAACAAACGTTTCAACCGTGGTATTACAGGAGCATACCACATCACCTTGGCAGGAACCTTGTTCCTGGTGCCCTTGCCCTCAACACCTTCAGGGTCATCTTGTCTGATCTTGTACCGCAATGCAGTGCATACCGGGCATGCAACCAAATTCTCATACTCACCGCGGTACAGGATGCAGTCATTTGGGCATGCGTGTATCTTCTCCACTTCTAATCCTAGAGGGCAGACAACCTTCTTTGCTTCGTACGTACTGACGGGCAATTCGTTATCCTCTAGAAGTTTCTTTTTCATAATTTTTAGCAACTTTTCAAATCCCTTATCGGTCACGCCGTTCTCTGTCTTCCATCTCAGCAATTCTAGCGTGGTATCCAGATTTTTCTGGTCATTTTTGCAACTTAGGTACAACAATTTTTCGTGATCCTCTAACATCTGTCCGAACTTCAGCCTCTCCTTTTCACTTTCGCAGCCTCGCTTCGCATCAGCAATGACCCGACCAAGATCATCAACAAGCTCATCTGGTGCTTCTACTTCTTCTTCTTCTTGTTCTTCATTTTCGACATTTTCTGTCTCACACTGTTCAGGGAACATAGGATAGTTGTCATTATTATCTTCTTCTTCGTCGTCTTCCATCATGACCCCTATTTCTCCATGCTTGGTCCAACATTTATAGCCGGGTATGAAACCGGACGTATAGAGGTGGATGTGAATATCCCGTGAGTCGGGGAAATCCCTCTCGTTCCGACACACACAGCATGGACAACACATAAAACCATTATGCGCGTTTGCCTCAGCAACCCGACAAATTCCCGCACGCCTTGCATGAACTCATTCGATCGCCGGTTACTGTACATCCATTGTCGTCTCATCTACACACAATTATATATAGAGAGAGTAAGTGCTCAAATTAATATAGAGTTCATCACAATACAAGCGCAGTCACAATGCTAACAATAATTCTGAGTCCCAACACAGTACGACAACACTAGTTTGCACACTTTAAAAAACCGTACATGGCGATTATCATCGCGACTAGGAGAACAATGACACCGAATGAGTAATGTAGGAACATTTCATTTCGGAGAGCTGCCTTTTTCATCTTATTAATATTCAACCTCGTTCTTTTGCTAGTTTCACGAGTCTGGATCATGTGTCCATCGATGATATCCGCCAAATCCAACTCTATTTCCCCCTTTTTTTTCCACAACCATGTCTCTTTTTTCGTTTAGAGTTTTTAAATCTTGCTTCATCTTGTGGATTGTATCATGAGCTAGCCTTACCTTCTCTTCGGTCCTCCTCAAATTTTCATCGGTCTTTCTCTTCTCCTCCCTTGTAAAATTTAATTCTTCCAGGAGAATGACTTTTCCTTGTAGACAATGTTGAAACTGGACACATCCATCACGAATGCCGCACTCACGTACTGATTCCTAATATTTATAATTGAAAAAATTAAATTAGGAAATTCTCACCCTAAATAAAAAATTATTTTATATTAGAGTGACGACGTGACATCTAGATGTGCTAATAATACCTCATCCGAAAAGGAGTAGTTGTTCACGACGCCGTACGGGACCTCGCTGTTGTCGACCATCGTATACGGCTGCGTGGCTCGGATATGCGACATATTATTATATACATAATAACTAAGTTGAGCTAAAGTTGAGCTATTGTTGAGCTATGTTGAGCTAATTAAGTTGACCACATCTTCACACATATGCAAACTAGGTAGATAAAATTTGAGCTCAGACTTCCCACAAAATTACTCCTAAAACTAAATCCACCAGTCTCTATACTTCTAAAGCATGAAATGAGCAAAAAATAGCAATAAGAGATAATAGGATACAATGGCTAACCTTTTAAAAGTCAGAAAGTTTCAAATCTTCACAAATCGACGGCAACGCTGATGAACTCGAGCTCCACGCGAAGAACACGAAGAACAGCTCTGCAGCTAGCTTCTCCACGCTCTGATCCAGAAAATGCAACGGCTGGCTCGGGCGAGCGGGGACGAATAGTCCCGGTTTGTTACACGAACCACGACTAGCGGTTCGTATATCAAACCGGGACTAAATGTTTGGCTGGAACCGGGACTAAAGGGTTTCGACCTCGTGATGCCATCCTAGCCGTTGGAACCGGGACTAAAGGTAGCATTAGTCCGGGTTCCAGGCAGAACCGGGACTGAAGGGTCTCAGGGCTCAAAACCGAATCCCCATTTTCTACTAGTGTTGACAACGGGGTTCATTGGTCAGAAAGTATGTTAACGTGGCCAAAAGGTATGATCGGTGCTATAGATTTCTTTTTGAAATTACTGGATGTGGTGATTTGTGAACTTCACTTTGAACTTGCGGTGGTATTTGAAATTTTCTATGAGAAACCCCATCTACAAGGTTGTGACGTGCACCTAGGAAAACTGAAAACTGATGCGGCAACCACTCCAGATTGGAAGAAATTCATCACCAAAAAACTGAAAACGGGTCTTGATAAAACTGTGTTCGACGATGTTTCGTCGGAGATCATCGTTTTGTCTTGATAAAACATAATATTACGTTATAAAATTATTGTTTTGCCCGTTGCAACACACGGGTATTTAGCTAATGTGATATAATAGGAGTGTAGTATTTGGAAATGGCTCCATATCCTCCTCTAATATATCTTGTAATTTTTTTTGCATCTCAATTCCATCCAATACTCGCCCAACAATACATATTCGTTCCGTGTGTCTGTCGGGCCTCTTTTATGTTTAGACGGCTGAGTGGTAGTGCCTCCAGTGTTGACATCAACCACCACCTCCTCTTGTGTTTGATCCAAATCAGCCTCACTTCCATCATCAATTTCTTTTCACACAAATTCTACATAAAAAATTAATTGGACTATAATCTAGAGATGATCAAAGGCATACCTTTTTTCTGAAACCAAACATGAAATGGTAGGAGTCAGTGGCGGAGCTAGGGGGACCAGCAGGGTTTAGGAGCCATCACATGTTAAGCTAAATTTTATGCATAAGTAAGCAAGCTTTAGAAAAGCTTTATTCTTGTCTCCTCCCCTGGTAGGAGTGAAGTACTCATGGCAATGATAATTAAAAAGTGGGAGTGTATGCATCAATTGATATCGGGTTGGGGCACGTTCCCCTTTCCGTAATAAAAGTGAGGCATTGTACACATAAAATATTGTACAACTTGTCCACTTCGAGATGGCAATAAATTTAGGTGGGCCACACTATTTACGAAAATAAGCACTGAGATAGATATATCGGAGAGAATATGAGCGAGAGCAGCACATTGAATTTTCGTAAAATTTCTTGCATACAAATGCAAATTTGTGTAGCTTCTGCAGGTACAAGAGCTCTGCTGCCACCAATGAGATCTATGTAGCCAGTACTTCTTTTGATTTTGCCCACATGAATATGTAGAGCCCAATAATTACCGAAACTGTGCCCAGCAGGCTGCACATTCAGAAGAAAGAACAGTGTAATCATTGTTTGTTATGAGTTAGAAAGAGGTATCATTTTACGGAAATCAGAAAGACGGCACTGTGAGAAGAAGCCAAAGAGACAGACCTTCCTACTGTAATATCGTCGCCTATGAAGATGGAGTCCAACACAACTGTGAATACCAAAGATAATGGGCTGAACATTGGAGGATATGCTGGACCACGCTTAGCAACTGCCCAGGAGTTCAGGCAATATTTTCCTGCAGTTGAAAGTATCCCCTACACCAAAGAATTACATGTCAATATCCTAATGAATAATTTTGCACCTAGGTTTTGTCAAGTATCAAAGGGTTAATTTAATTCCCAATGAACCAACTCCTAAGATTTTGTGAGATTCTTGGCTTCAACTATATCTCAGGTTGTAGTTTGGCCATTTATGAGTGTTTGCAAGATATGCTGACTCACCGAGTACAAGATTGTCGCAAGGTTAAGATCCCATCCTAGTTTCCATGCATTCTTGTCTCTTCTCAATATTATTCCAATTACTGCTGTCTGAAATCCTCCAACCAAGCATGTCGCCATGGAAGACCAATACTTGTATGGATACACCTTGAGAACCTTTGACTGCAACAACTCATTACAATTATTTCATGCTCTGAATTGTAATACATAGATAATATAATCAATGCAGTTAAAAGAATTTCAGGGATACCAACATGTCACTGCATGATCAGTCACCTGAATCAGGTACCAGCAAGCAAATGTGAAGCTGCTGCCTACCAATAATATTGTCCCTCTTAGCTGATTGCTTGCAACCTCAGCCGTCTGCTGTTCCTTGTGGTGGTGCTCCAGGATGGGATCCCAGAGATGCAGCGTCTTGCCCTTGTAAAGGCTGATGAGCATCGTGCCTCCAACAGAGAGCAGGACGCCTACAATCTTTGTCGATCCAGCTATGGTCATGATTCTCAACGTCTCCATTCTAATTCCATACGTATGTTGTGAAAGAATATGGTTAATTAGTAGTTAGAAAATTTCAAACCCGCCTAGAATTGATTTGAATATTTCTTGCGGGAGTTGATATTGGGAATGGTAAATCAAACCTCATGTTTATCCTGAATACATGCATAAAGATTAGAGAGTAATTGGTTACCTGAAGATGAGCGAGAGGGTGAAGGTGAAAAGAGGAATCATGTTCAGAAAGATGATGGCATAAGCTGGCGTTGTTTCACGCAGGCCGTAGTAGCATAGGCTCACTGGCACCACGTACCTGCATACCGTTGGTTTTTCAGATTATTTATATTGCTCTAGTATTTTATTCACCCAATTAGCCCTCCATTCAGATTGAAAGTAGCTATTTTATCTTAGTTAAAGCTAATCCACGGCCAAACACCATATAAATATAGTTGACCTGACGAACAACTCTAGTATATATGGCGGATGTGGCTTATCATAGTTCATTTGCTGGCCAAGCATCTAAACCGAAGTTTGAACATGAGATTCTTTGAAAAGCTGAAGAAATTACCCGATGAATGCATTGAGGAAGATCCATCCCGTGGCGTGCCAGCCCATCTCCCTCCACTTGTCCCTCTCGAAGAGGAGCGCCAAGGGTAGGATGAATGCGGCGCCGGTGAGGCTGCGGTAGGCGAGGAGCGCGAAGATGAACATGCCGCCGACGATGGACAGCTTGGAGAGCAGAATCGTCCCCGTAATGAACAACTGCACCAGCACCATCGACGCCGGCGTCTTCCACCCCGAAGTTTTCGTCCCCGCCGACGTGTCCGCGTTGATGTCCATCGGGAGATGACAGTGCTAGCTAGTCCGAGGAGGAGTGTGCACTTGGAGAAGGGGAGAGAGTCGGCGCGTAGGAGCGGACGCAAGGAGGGAGAAGGAAATGGAAACGAAACGAAAGTGGATTTCCGTTCCCTGATAAACGCATCGATCGCGCGTGTCTGTTGTAACAAACCCACGGCATCGGCAATTCGGCATGCATGTCCGTCGGGTTTCAGTTTCGTGCCTTTTCGCTCCAACTTTAATTTGGACCATCATCTTTCTTCGACACGTTTTCTTGTTATACATAATCGATCATCCCTGCAGTCCCGGTATACTCTCTGCTCCAGTTCTAAGCAACTTGTGGATCATAGCGTCAAAAGGAAGGAAAAAAGGGGAAAGAGAGAGGATTGTCGATGTATCCTCCGCATATATTTGCCGGTTGCACCGGCCTGCTAGCATCATGGCCAGAGCGGACGGGTAAAAGGGTATCCCTCTACTAGTCAGGCAATATGAGAGCATCTCTATCAGATCCCGGATAATCTCGCCCCGCAAAGGCGGTTTCAGGTGACCTCAAAATCAAGTTTGCGGTATGGCGAAGGGCTCGAGTAAAATAGATCCTAGAAATTCATTATGCAAATTTAAATAAAAGCGTACGCGTGAGATTTCACAAGTCCATCAAGCTATTTTACAAAGAGAACTTGAACTAGATAAAACTTAAACTACACTAGATCTGTTGATCTTTTTCCCTGGCATGCTCACTCGAAGCCGAGGTACTCGTCGACCTGTGTACAGCCCACGCGGGCTCGTAATTGGCCACTACGGCTTCGAGGTGGGCCGGAGCTTCGGCCTCTCCTTCCTCCACCCCTTTCATAGCGGCAGCCAGTTCCTCGTGTCGGGGTCTGCTATGGCAAGATGTGCTCAATAGCACATCGAAGATGCACGACCCGGTTCGCCCGCCGCCCTCGGAGATCGTCACCTCCTTCGGCTTGTCGCCCGTCACCTCAGCGACACAAGTATGGGAGCCTCCGCTTACCCGGATCATGGATAAATTTTATCCAGGCCACGCCAAACCGATATGCATAGTACGGACGGACCCGCATTTTCAGGCCGAGGGCCTTTGTTGGATACGCTAGAGATGCTCCGACCGACACATATTAGGATATTTGGATGGAGATAAATTTGGGGGGAAGAAGAGAGCAGGAGGATAGACTCAATTCGGCAATGCTTATTTGCATAACTGCAAACAGGCAGGTGCCACATGAAACTTATACTCCCTCCGTCTCAAAATAAGTGTCTCAAATTTGATAGAAAGTAGATATATCTAGACATGTTTGACATTAAACATGTCTACATACATCCACTTTCTATCAAAGTTGAGACACTTATTTTAGAGGTACGGAGGGAGTAGTATTCCATCCTTAACAGATTAGCTAATCTCATGCGACTGAGATTTTCTTATCTCAAAATCGACAGCAGGGCTAATTATCCGCGCGCAATACTGGTGCAGAACTAGTGGTTTTGTCCAAAGATGCGACTATATATACCCTGGTCTGCCAACGGTACAAGTTGCTTACATCTTAAATCTAGAATCGACTCCAGGTGCAGATCTAGTAACATTGCTTTGATTCTCGGATGATAATAAATCTGTAAACATTCTCGAAAAAATAATAAATCTGTAAAATTAGTTCAAAGAACTCTATCATTCTAAGAAGAAAAATATATATATTAAGTTTCATGTTTCTGCAAAGCAAAATGTTTATGGTTCTGTAGTTAAATTATAAATAGTCAGTACACATTCATATATATACTGTTAGCAAGAAAGGGCAGTATAGAATAACCTCGCAGCAAGTTGCAGTTGATACTTTCGTTTCATAGTAGTAGAAGACTACCAGGTACCCTCAAATTAATCAAATTACTAAGGCCAGCAGCTACAATGTCAGTGACAGATACATAATATTCTAATTCCATATAAATACATTGTCCCAGTCATGATTTTAGATTAGATTTTTCTATAGCTGACTAAGCATCCGTGGGCAATACCTAAAGTCCCAACTACTAATTACAACTCTCACCTCAAAAGGCAGCTTCCTGAGATGTTCGTCCATTTCTTCAAGGGATCGAATACACCAAAATAAATGCACCTCAATCAATCCCGTCCAAGCCGGTTGAATAAAGTGAGCATCTCCTTGCAACATTGAACCAACTTACAAAATGGAAGCAAATCTGATGCAAGCAATATACTGAATTGTCGGATGATGAATGTCTTGGCGACTTTGACTGCTTATACTTCCTAGTTTATTCGTCTACTTCAACTAGTCTTCCACGTACCCATCTCATCTTAGACTTGCTCCCAGGTGAGGACACATCTTCTGGTGGCTCTGCATTAAAAACATCTGTTGTTTCTGCTGCAATCTGGTCGATCTGGTCATTATTGGCCAATGATTGACTGACATATAAATCATCTGTTCCAAGTTTTCCGTTCACATCTTGAGCTGTCGAAGAAGCTGAAGGGAGCAAATAAGCTCTTTCCATTGAGTTCTCTATTCTCTGGTAAACACTGAGCTGTTCTGTTTCACCGAGTGCAGACACATCAAAATAGAAATCCATGCCATTAACATTGTTTGGAGGAAGCTTCATGCCATTTACAGGTTTATTCTCTTGCTTAATCACATCATTATGATTCTCCAGATCGTAGTTGTGCAGTTCCGATTCACCGGATTCATCTGATGCATCATCAGAAGAACTTTCTGCATGCCCTTCATCATCAACACACTCAAGCGATATTCTTGCCTCTGTAACAAGCTTTCTAGCTTCTATAAGTGATGCTTGCGCGAAAAGATTTGTGGCTGCAACAGTCTCAAGAGCATCTGCAGCTCTTTCGGCTTCTACAATGAGTGACCTGATGGTGAAGAATAAGAATATAACTTACAGTTGGACAGTTAAATTTAAACAGTCTTGCATAAACAGATGGCATGGATTTTTTTCTGACAGCAAAGTCGTCTATAAAGTAACTACAGAAAGAATGATTCAACTGCAAGTGTATACTGTAGTGCATTGACTGATGCAATATATTTGCCTCAGTTTTCTCAGTTCTGATTGTTTCATAAATTGTATGGAAATTTCCAAGAATATTTCACAAATCAGGGGTTTCAACTTCCGATTTTCCCAAAGAATTTATCATTCGGTCTAGATGCCTCTGTCATTCACCTTTGACCTATGTCACGTTCATAAAGTTAATCTAATCTTGGATGATGTAAGTGTAACAAACAACGGCAGTGTGCCCTTAGTATTGAGCATTCATGCAGGTGATAAGAGGAAACTTGGCCATCATTGCCAGGTTATTTCCTTAAAGTTTATCAGTCAGAACTCTTAAGTAGTCGAAAGTCCAGTTGAATGAACGTGTCAAGTGCAACAACAAACAAATCTTTGTTATCTGACCTCTTTTAATAAATAAGAAAACATACCTGGCTCTTTTAATAGCATCTTTCTTTTCTATTTCCAGTGATGTCCTTTGGGCCCGAATCTTCGTTATCATCTCTAGTTTCTCACCTGCCATAGGATCTTTGTAAGGAGTTGTACTTTTCTTTCTCTTAACAGTTGCAGGTTTTACATGTGCATCCTCCAGGCTGTCAGCTCTGCTTTTATAAGGTTTCTTTTTCACAGCTTCACTCTTTGCACCAGGTTCTCTAGGAATTCTTGGTTTCCGTGGTACTTTAGATCCAGCAGATGTTCCATGGTAATTATTAATTGCACTGCAAACACGTTCGCGGTATTCCTGCAAGAAAAGAGACGCTCGAAATACTTAGACAGTTCCCCATAAATTCAGGCCATAAGCCATGATGCTTCTATTGCTCAGGTGACATTGGAATGACAAGATGAAAAACATGAAATAGGTTCATCCAGGCATTGCCATGCTCTTACTTTATCCAACCACTTCGCTGCAATGGCTTCTGCAATTTTTCTCCTCTGCTCAGGAGTTTTTGGCGCTCTTCTATTACCTGTCGGTCTAGGCATTGATCTTCTTTTCTGGAGTTTCTCCAGCCACTCCTGCCGCAGTTGCTCGGTCAGTATTTTATGTGAATTCCATTGGAAGGGAACTCCACCAGCAAAGCCCTTCCTAGCTGCATCTGCTATCATGTCCCGCCACTCCACAAAGCAGCCATCCTGAACCATGAGCTTCTGTAGACGCAAGCTCCAACCTTTCCTCACTCCCAATGATATCTTTATTTTGGTCTCTTCGCTGTATTGAATACAAGAAATAGCAATTACTACGAAAGCATCTATGACCAAAATTAATGTAGTTAGTTCTGAAAACATTAAACCAGAATACCAGATACTATCGTTTTATTACATTACTATTTTACAGCACTACTGTTATTAGGCGGTGTACTGATGAGATCCACATAAAAGCTCATAGTTAATTTCACGTGAAAGAAAAGAGTCACATTGCACACTAGTGCAAGCAAGGAACATCAGTAGATAAGCAAATGAAGGAATGTTTAAGCATCATGTACAAATTGGTCACACTGCACACTAGTGCAAGCAAGGAACATCAGTAGATAAGCAAATGAAGGAATGTTTAAGCATCATGTACAAATTGGTCAGCGAACAAAACGATTTAGTGAAACAAACTACAATGTGAACAGCATATACATTCAATACAATATAAAATATAGTATAATTATTATTTATTTTGTGAGGAACATACAATATGCCTTGAAAATACAGTGAGCATGTAACAAATATTAATTGAAACATACTCCCTCCGTTTTTTAATATAAGATGTTTTAGCTATTACACATGTTGTCTAGATACACACCAAAATGAGTGAACGTGAACACTAAAACATGTCTAGATACAAGTTTGGACATGTGCATGTGGCAAAGAGCTAAAACATCTTATATTAAAAAACGGAGGAAGTAACTGTTAATAGTTGTCTTTGTCAACAAAAAATAATAATTCAGCTAACATAGCCTCCAATACCAACTATGGCTCCTCGTCCAAGTAAGACGAGACATACCAGAACAGATACAGCTATGCTGGCATATTTTTAGGAGTTAGGACATCAATTTGATCTGATTTTTAAACTATACTTATGTTCCTCTGGTAGCGCAGATGGGAGTTTGGAGAATAGGGATGAGGTAACGATCATTATGGCTAATGCCAGAGCTGTCGCTGGCCATAGGTTCCTGGTGAATTCAGAGTTCAGACTTGTGGGCTGTGGCAAAGTTGCAAGCTCCGATATGGCATGCAGTGGTATGTGGAAGCATTGCAAACAAAATCAAGACCAAAGGAGCTATTTGAAGACCGGCTCACAAAGCAAATACCAGAATGACCTGCAGGTGCGGAACCATTCCATTGTGTTTCAGTTCGTGACCTCAACCAAACACAACCTAGGCTCTATGTCTTTATTTAAGAGGAACTCGACTCAAACCTGGACTGAGCCAAGGTCGAGTAGCTTGTCAAGCTCAAGCCATTTCAACAGCCCTATGTTCAAGGACGTAACTTGCCAGCAAAACTACAAGCCGGGCAAAAATCAGTACATAAAATGATGCAAATAAGGACCAACTCATGTGGTTTGCCCAAAAGACAAGAACTTCAACCTTTCTACCTAGGCTTTCATAACACACTCCCGGTAGATATATTCCTTCTTACTTTAGTATGTCTGATGGTCATGATGGAAGATATTTAAGAATATAGACAATGTGTCGATGTAAGTGTTTTGATATTCTTATTACATGTTTATTAGTAGTTTAATTTTGAGTCAGCAAATAGAATTGCTAATACATCTGCATCTAGAATGGAAGTATGGACAGAACAGGAGGAGACATTCCACGCCCTAAAATATTATTTCCAATTTCCATAAACACAAGCATGTATCCTAAGACTAATAATTTACATGCTTCAAGTCTATCCAAACTGTGACCGAAAAAAAATCAGCAAATAGCACTGAATATTATCTCAAAAAGAGCGCACGAGAAGTTAATTTGCCCAGCCTACAATGTTTCTTAGGCATCTGCCCTATATACGCTACGAGGGTCAATCCAGCTCATAGGGACATAGGGTTCACAGCTCTAATACTACATCTTGAACTAAAACGTGTGGGAAACCTTCTATTTTCAAGCACATCAGGGTTTTGCACTTACGAAAGAATAATTATTCAGTAATAACTTGTAAAAGAAAATAGACAAAATACCTTCTTCATATCGATACTTAATGTTTTTTTCATGCTAAGGAAATGTGATAGACAAATCTTAATAATAAGTAAGGACCAACCTCTGAGCATGTCCAAGATTCATCAGCTTTTTCTTAACCTGCACATCAATCTCTTTAGCCAAATTAAACAATGAATTGACTGGTTCCTGACAGAACTTGAAAAAGAATGACACATACAGACACAGAACAATATTAATGATGTAAGTATGAAGATAAGCATTGGACGGGGATCACAACTAGTACATTCCACTGGTGCACCCACACACTCCCCACCGGAATGTGTGGTTGGACCAATTGCTACTACCTTTGTGCCTGCTATGGCATGTGGCTGGGTTCTCCAATACCACATCATGGTAAATAATTAACTAATTATACCAATAACTAAAACTTCATTTCCCAATATATATGTTGAAGTATCTGTAAATGCATCATGCAGTACCAGTAATGATGAAACATATCTAAAATTATTGCAGGTTTCATGTTACTAGGATCCCAATTTTAACAAGAACAATAGCAAACAAATTCAGATAAACTACATCTTAATACATACTCCACAACATAATGGAGAGCTGGATAAATTCAAATGCCCTGAATGTAGCACCATTTATTGATAGAATGCATCAATGCAGCATAGGTCACTGCCAAACATACCCAATATAAGGCAAACTGAAATGATGGCATGGACATTCCAAGTGAAAGTGCTGTGGGTTGGCACATGATTTAATGAAATACAGAAATGTTTCGAAATATGATGTGGTCAGAAAAATATTTCATTGCAAGCATTACGCGTATTTCGTTGCAAGCATTACGCATATCCATGGCAAAACAATGAAATCTTCAAGCATAATTTATTCAACTCACTGCACTCGAAATTATTAATTATTGCTTTGCAACCGTAAAACAAACAGCTACACAAGATGCACGGTGAAAATTTGCCACACCATGCAACAAGCAACTCCAGAAAGCAACATCAATGTCATGTTACTAATTTAGACATTTGACCTTGTCAGATGATAAAAAAACTTAAAGAGGTAAAGACCATGCTTTACTCAAATGGAATAAAGCCTAGGCATTCTATTGGTGCAGTATAAGTTAAACCAATATGATTGTAGGCTTGTAGGAGTATTTCTATTAAATTCAACTATACTATTACAGAGTCCTAGAAACTCGCATTTCAACCATACAATAATGAAAAGAATACCAACCATCTGTCCGGGTTATTATGGCCGAGATTGGGATGGTTGGGGATTAGATCAACACGGATCGCACATTGCAAGAAAAGTATCACCAAATCGTATTGCATACCAAATCTAAATCAAAGGAGTCCTGTTACGGTCGTCCCTGCAATGCATCCTATACAGGCCATTCATTGAGTAATTGAGGCTAGGGCTGCATAGCCAACGGCTATTACCACGGTTGATACTGTACTCCAGGGTGCCCATGTGACGAGCCCTGACACCCACCTCTTTTGCAGGCTTCTTCCTTCTAGCAACAAGCCAGCTGCCGCCGTGAGATGGTGCCAAGCTTTGTGCCCTCTTACCCTGATCATGGTGGTGACAGTCGTATCAACTGCACCAAGCATCCCTAGCACCAAGTAACCTCTCTGGGTGCCATGGTGACGATTAGAAATAGTGGAGTACCCTGCCCGAACGATCATCCAGTAACTGAATTTTCATGCAGCGCTGTTTACAAGATTATAATCTAACGTAAATATGGCAAGTTGATGCAACTTCGTGCACGCTTCCTATGCGTGGCATTTGTTGGATTGTTAAATTTGGTAGCTACTGTGATTAGCAACAGACAACAATGACCTCAATACTGTGAGTCCTCAGCCATCTAGAGGTTTGTTTAATGCACCACGCTAAATTACGTCATGCTTCCATTACTTCTGTTGTTTATTTTTCCTTAGAATGCAATTAGCTGCACATTTTGTATGTGGGTAACGAGCACCTCAGCTGATGGAGCTTATTAGAGCATCTCCAGCCATGGTGGGCAAATTTATCCCTAAATTGCCCGTGTCCGCTTTGGACCCTTAAAAGTGCGTGTCTCCAACCATGTCCCTCAAAATTGTCCGTTCACTTGCATGTGATTGGTGGAGAAGGAGAAAAGCATAAGAGGACAAAAGAAAAAAAAGTGAAAAGGTGGTCCAGATTGGTATAATAGGGTACTTGGTGAGATATAGGCCTTGTAAAGAAGGAAACATGTTTGCACGTTTTAAATATTTTGGGAGGAAATATGGGCATATATTTGGGTGGTAGTTCCATCGGCTCCAGAAACCGTCGTCTAATAGTAAGGTGACAACTCTAGTCATTTGGGTGGCAGTTTAATCGCTTGGAGCGTGACCTTGGGGTCGGTGTGCGTGTTGAGTTGTTTCGCTTTTCGGCTAGTTTCCCTCATAAACTAGTCAATTATGTTCTTAATGAAAAGGCATAGCTCCTGCCGGTTGCTCGAAAAAAAAATGTGGGCATATATCGACCCATATAACTACAGATGTAGGAGAAGTTCAACAAAGGACAGTTAGTTATCAGGGTATGAATTAAAGATCTTCATTTACGTACTACACAAGAGATTTTTCATAAGTCAACTCCTCTCATGGTTCATACATTGAAGACGTTTTGGATGTAGGCACAGTCAAGAACATTTTACTTTCAAATTCGCAAAAAAACATTTTACTTTCAGATTTGATTTCCATAAAAATGTTAATAAAACATTATAACTTGATATAGTGAAACTATTGTCCCTGAATATTCTATGATAGTATTATCACTCACTAAATTAGAATACTTTTCTAACATATTAATAGAGAAGTTTTTCAGCACACTTTATAGGATGGCACCATCGATTTATGACCAGATACCAAACAAAATGCTACTATTCTAGATTCTAAGTCACAGAAATGCATTAGCATATATCTTTCAAGACATACTAGCATACATATAACAGAATATTTGGGGTAAAAGGAAACAAAGTGGCTCCACAACCGGTAATTGTGTGTTGTTAAAAAAGATCATGATAGTTGCATGTATAAAAGGTCAAATCTCCACGTTTAAGCAAAATTAGCAGTGATTCAGCAGATCGACATCCTTCCGAAATGAGATCAACAGGACATTGTGTGGATCATTGCAACTTCTGTTCTTTTGAGATTCCTTATATTGATGAACTTAGAAAAAAATTACACCGTAATTATTACAAAACACATAATTTTGGTGGCCTTATTTATGATGGTTTCAGCTGTCTTAGCTGCATACATTTCCTATCAATCCTTGTATTTCTAAACCCATATGCTTGGACACACATCGCAAGTAGTTGTTCACATCACAAATCATTGTATGTAGTATATTTGATAACAAGCCCATGTGAATGCACGGGTTGGGGACTACTTTACTCAATTAGTTATCTAAAACCCTAAATCATGAAGCTGTTAGGTCAGGAAACATTATGCTACTGATATGGATATGACACCAGATATAGATAACAACAATAATTCTTACATGACTTCACCTTGGGGTCCTGCATGGCAAGCCTGGTCCTCTCACGAATCCGCTGGAGCGTCTCTGCAGATGCAATTAAATTCAATAAGCCATTACCTAAGCAACTATGCCTAGGCCATTTACTATACAAATCTGAACCTTCAGCATTGCATATATTCAATGAAAAACTCGGCAACAAAACATCTAGCTAAAAACTGTCCGTTGGCAATTTGGCATGCTGAGTTCTGATGTTGTTATCACAGTTCCCCATTTGATTTGATTTTATTCAAACATTTTGGCATACACTACCAACAGGAAACTAAGAAATAAAAATGCAGGTCCAAACTAGGGCATACCTGGGCTGTGCTTCCTGCCCTTGTTCCACGGCGTGTTCCCCTTGTTGGCCTGCGATATCCGCAACCGCCTAGTCTTCTCCCTCTCGTCCACTGCCTCGTCGTCTTCCTCACTACCCGCAGCGCCCTCCTCCGTTGGGAACTGGATCTCAACCGCCCCGCGGCCGTGGTCCAGGGCAAGCGCCGGGCCCGCGTCTGCGACCACCCTGACCGCGCCGGCGAGGCGGAGTGGCGGCGCGAGGCGCAGAACCCTGCGACGCTGGAAGTGGGAGGAGCAGGGCCACGGGGGAACTTGCGGGAGCCGGGGCCAGGAGGAGACCCAGTAGTAGCACAGGAGCTGCGGCGCCATTAGACGTAGTATGTGTTCTTCACACCTGGGTGGTGAGCCAAGCAGACTGCCGCCGCGTAGAGCGTAGAGCGTAGAGCGTAGAGGAAGTTGGATCGGAGGGGCTCTGCCCCGGCCGGTGGTGGATGGTATAGAGGGCGGCGATGCGGTGAATGGTTTGGCGGCGGCGGCGGCGGCGGCGGCGAGCGAGCGAGAGATTAGTGGTCGGACGCTGGAATTGGGGAAGACGTGTGTCGGCGTATGTGGGGCGCAGGTGGAGCGGAGCGGGGATAAGAAAAGGGGAGGGGGACTGCGAGGGTTTAGCACTGCTGCTCAAGCTCAGTGCTCACGGCCAGGACACTGCCATTTTTAACTTCTCCCGATTTTTCAAGTCTCACTGATTTTTTCGTAAATCTCAGTCATTTTTCAGAAAAATGTAATCATAGTTTAAATAAATGTGCGATTGCATTTTTCTGTCAAAAAAGTGTAACTGGTTCAGTTGCACATTTCTATTCATACACTTTTTAAAAACTGTAGTTACACTTTTGTGAGGTGACTGAGATTTAAGAAAAAAATTGTCAGCTGAGACATAGGCACTCCTCGTTGATTAATTTCATGGTTAGGTCGCCCATCTAAAAGAAAATTTGTATTCGGAAAGGGGCGCTTCTAGAGCTCATCGATGATTTGCGTTGTCTGATCTTTAAGATGTTCCATCTTACACGTCTATTTTTTCCACGCACCGTCTATGCTCACAGTTTCTCGTCATGCCCCCTCCACTGATTGTGGACTACGTTTCGCTGGTGTTGTTGGGTGCCCCTTCATCGTAGGACGTTGAGTAAGATGACCAACTACCTCCCTACTTGTGTGGTCACGGATACCCCTTCGTTCCGGGAAAGGAGCGCTTTCTAGTGTTACTAGTGGTTTGTTTCGTCTAGTCTTTTAGAGCATCTATCATGGCCAGCTACCCTACGTCTACATGGTCATAGAGTACTCTTCTTTGTTTCATTGCTGGGTGGACGACTCTATCTCGTTGTTGGGTAACCCGACACCCCTTCATCGTGAGGGTAATGTCCTACGAACGGAGCATCAAACCTTATACTTAAACGTGTGGCTCCGAAACAGCACATGATGTCATAGCGCCATAAGTAAAAACACAAATCATACGTAGGAATGGCGGCAATATGTAACCATTAACCGCATACCCTGCAAATTAAAATCCTAACAAGGTATTTATTCTTTTATTTGAACAAGGAAAGGGGAGAGAGGATATGCATGCATGCATGGACCGAATATGGAGGGTAGGATCCACACAATGTGTGGCGCAATCGTCGGCCCCCTTCCCGTCTGACATCCCCCTCCCCCTGTTAACTCCGTAACTATCCTGGAACATAATATACTCTTTAGATAAAATCATCGACTCTATCCAACGATATCAGAAACACTTCCCACATCCTAGAACATCTCATGTCTGCCATATCTCTATCTCAGGACTCGCAGCCTTGGTACCGGCATTATAGGCCTCTCATGTTAACTTCATCGTAACATCTCTGATTCTCATCGGAGTTGTTTATGTGACATCAGATGGACTCCAATCACTTCTCCTAACCACTAATACTACATCTTTATTCTCTCAACAAGGACTGCTACAACTTAAGTGCGGGCCATGGAAGGTTCGGCAACAAATAGACATATCGGTAAATGCCTACCGATAAGCCAGCTTAAGTGTGGGCCCTGTTTTGTACATAGTCCTTTAATCCGGCTACAAAGATTTTCACAAAATATCCCTCAGGCAAATCTGGGTTGTCTTTCCTTACTCCCCTCATGGTTTCTTTGAATTCATTTACATAGGCGTCAACAGTGGTAACTTCCTGTACCTTGTGAATACTGAGAGTAAGTCATACTCAGACTATTCTGCAAACTTTTTCTTCATTTTCCCGCTAAAACTTATTCAAGGTATTTCATCAGTTTCAATACCGGATCCATCCAACCAAGTGTCAGCCCTGCCCAAAAAATATAGTGGCACTTTCGACCTTCTGGTCCTCTCCTGTTTGAGCCAACTTGAAGTACTTGTTAGCTTACTTAATCCACCCTTCACCTTAATCCCCATTGAATTCTGAAAAATCCATTTTTGGTCCTTTAGTAAAATGCCTAGCTCGTTGTGTTTGATTGTCCCAGTTTTTGTTTCTATTCCTCCTTCCGACACAACCTCTATTGCAACAGTCGTGCTCCTGATCATTTGATCATTGCAAGGGTTATTTCTCGATCCATTTACTCCTTGGTGGTGCTCAACTTGCACAGGTGGTTACCACAACGTGTGGAGTGGTAGGGTTGCTTGTTGAGCACTGAATGTCAGTGGTGAAGGAGATATGCCCTAGAGGCAATTAATAAAGAGTATTTCTTTATCATATCTCGTTTGTTCATAATACGTTTTTGTGTCATGCTATAACCGTATTAAGCGGAAACATTAATACGGGTGTGATGCGTAAACAACCAGGTCCCTAGTAGCCTCTACTAAGACTAGTTTCGTTGCGCGATCGATGATCGAGGTTTCCCGATCATAGGGCATGGCGCCGGTCGGCAATGGAAGTCATATCGTTGGAGAACGATGTGATGGACATACCCATATTTGTAGAACGTAGTCATTACGCCTTTGACCGTGAGACCAACTCTTATTGTTATTCCTGGAAGATACTTTGATTGCACCAAACGTCGTATCTTAATTAGTATGACAATAACGGTGATACTTTTAGGTATCGGAAAGGAGTAGTTGAGACGAGGGGTCAAGAGCGGGATTTGCCAGTCCGCATAGCAGGATAGATACTCTAGGGCCCACTCGGTGAGATTATGTCTAATGAGCTTGCAAGCATGTGACTAGGTCACGGAGACATGAAATCATAGACGAGTAGAAGATAGTGTTGTCGGTAACGAGGTCAGCTAGATATGGAGATATCTATGAACGACGCTCGGACACGCTAAGTATCGCTATGGCAAAAGGTTTAAGACTTTACGTTCAGGTTTGATAGATGAAAGTCATTCGTTATATCACAGGGATTAATTCATGGGGTCCAGGCCTACGAGTTAGTCGTTGATCAGAGAGGAGTCTCGATCATACCTGTTATTATATCGAACCGCTAGGGTAACACACTTAAGGGGTTTCGACAAGACAACCGGAAAGGAAAGAGATCACCGGGAACGTCCCGGGAGAGGTCCGATGGAGATCGGGCAGCGACGAAATAGTTTTCGGAGCTAGAATAAATTATATATAATATGTTTGATATTAATTAGTGTAATTAATGTCTAAATATGATGTTATATATTTATTTTCGAATTTATTTAGGCTGATTTCCCTAAATGGGCCTTCTAGTGGAAAGAAGGCCCATAAGGGGGGGAAAGTCCCCCCCGGGCTTGGGAATTGGAGAGAGGGCCGGCCTAGGTGGGCCACTAGGGCCCACCTAGGGCCGGCGCACCCCCTTGGCCGGCTGGGGCTGTGGGGTTTAGTCCCACACCCCCCAGCTGGCAAGTTGGCTCCCCCCTGGGAGCCTATATAAGAAGGGGCACCCCTGGCCTTTTAATTCATCCAATTAATTCCCAATTCTCTCTCGATTTCGTGATTCCCTTTGTCGGAGTTGCGCCGAGTTGAGAGGGGGATCTCTTCCACCATAGCCCGCTGCCGCGCTGCTGGTGTTCCGGTCCAAGTCTTCCGCTGCTCGTCCTGGACTGGAGCTTCGGAGGCCGTCGTCTCCACCGTACGTGTGTAACGCCCTGCAAGGTGTTGCGCTAGCGGTGCTGAGAGGTCTGCTTCCTCTACACGACCTTGAGGTCGGCTTCGTCGGTCTTCATCGACAACGTTTGTGCGGGAACGTAATCCCCGCTTTCGGTCTACAAGGGTATGTATTCCGATCTCCGTTCGTACTACTATATCTGCATAGAATAGATCTTGGCTTGTTTTAAGTATATCGTTGCTAGGAAATTTTTTGTTTTCTGCACTCGATCCCCTTCAGTGGTATCAGAGCCGATCTATCGTAGATATAGCTGTACGCTGTTAGAACCCGTGTTCTGCACGGGGGCACCGTTCCTGTTATTTGCTACCCTCTAGCGTGCACTTGTGATTCCAGCGGCATCGAGTTGATGAAGCGGCCCGGACCGACTTTACGCGTACGCTTACGCGAGACTGGTTCCACTACTGACATACGGCTTGTACCGTATCTGTGGCTGGCGGGTGTCTGTCTCTCTCTCTTTAGTTGGTCTTGCATTTTCAATGGAGGGCCCGAAAGGGATGCTTAAACATGCAATTATTGGATCGTTGTTGTGGTCATAAGGTTCGTAGGTATGAAGCGGTTCTATTTACGACAGCCCCAAGCCACGTAAAATATGCAAAAGATAAAGTAGAAGCGTCTAACTTTATTTTGCAGGGGCTATGTGATATGGTCAAGGTTTATTAAATTGTTTATGAACTGCGGGCGCCAAGAAGACCATGGCGCAATGGACTATATCACATCGCATTACATTTGATGTTATTGTGTGCATCTTATATTGTGTGATTATATATATTAGTATATATTAGTTACGCGGCGGTAGTTATATATAAGATGATCCCGTCAAAAATACCACTAGTGTTCTTCCTCCAACGAGCACCACCAAGAAAGTTCTACGTTATGAGGCAGGCCGTGACGATCGGGTGTCAGACATATCGTCGTTCGCATACAGTGGGTGTAAGCCATGTTGCACAAGCGTTACGTGGAGGTTATAGTGGCGAGCCTAGCATATGCAGATATGGCCTCGGAACACGGAGGCCGAAAGGTCGAGCATGAGTCACAGAGTTGTTGTGATGGACAATTGTCTACCCTTGAAGTTGTGCTGCCGGCTCTGACGATGAGGGGTGGTGAAATGGATGGGGGTCGTGTAATCGCTTAAACGACCAGGAGGGATGTTCGTTTGAGTGGGAGTTATGTTAGTTATTTTCTAAAAATACTATAACTCAAAATTATTATGAACAAAGTCTTATGTTGTTGCAAATTCCATTGTAGATGTCTCGCCCCTCGTTTAACCTAGGTCTGTTCCTTGAGAAAGAAAAGCTTAAGACCAATGGGTCAAACTTCATGGCCTGGTTCCGCAACCTGAGGATCCTCCTCACTCCCCATAGGGTGGCCTACGTCATTGAGGCCGCCATAGGTGACCCTCCCGCAGATGAAGCCTCTGAGGATGAGAAGAAGGTCTTCCAGACCAAATCGGAGGACTCCGCCTTTGTCCAGAGTGGCATGCTCTACGCCATGGAAGCCGACCTGCAGAAGCGCTTTGAGAAGATGAGTGCCTTCGAGATAATTTCTGATCTCAAGGCTGTCTTTGCGCCGCAGGCTAAGGCTGAGAGATATGAAGCTTCCGAGCTTTTCTTCTCGGCCAAGATGGAGGAGCATAGCAGTGTGAGCGAGCACGTGGTCAAGATGTCTGGCTACGTTCAACGCCTGAATGCTCTGGAATGCAAGATTCCCGATGAGCTGGCGATTGATAGGGTGCTGCAATCGTTGCCCCCTAGCTATAAAGGCTTCGTCATGAACTACAACATGCAGGGCATGGCTAAGTCCCTGGGTGAAGTGTTCGTGATGCTCAAGACTGCTGAGGTGGAGATCAAGAAGGAGCACACGCTGTTGATGGTCAACTAGACCGTCGATTTTAAGAAATCCGGTGGCAAGGGAAAGAAGAGCTGGAAGTCCAGGAGGGAGGGCAAACTGGTTGACAAGCCCAAGACTAACAAATCTGGTCCCAGAGCTGGCGTGGAGTGCTTCTACTGCAAGGGAAAAGGTCACTGGAAGCGCAACTGCCCCAGGTACCTGGAGGATAGGAAAGCTGGCAAGATAGTCGAAAAAGAGCAAGGTATATTTGATATACATGTTATAGATGTGTACCTTACATCCTCCCGTAGCAACACTTGGGTATTTGATACTGGTTCTGTTGCTCATATATGTAACTCTCAGGAGGAGTTACGGAATAAACGGCGGCTGGCTAAGGATGAGGTGACGATGCGCGTCAGCAACGGATCGAGAGTCGATGTGGTGGCTGTCGGCACGCTCCCTCTACATCTACCATCGGGATTAGTTTTGGTTTTAAATAAGTGTTATTTTGTACCATCGTTGAGTGTAAACATTATAAGTGGGTCTTGCCTGTTACAAGACGGTTATTCATTTAAATCAGTATCAAGCAGTTGTGCTATTTATATGAATGATATCTTTTATGTTGATGCTCCCGAGAGTAATGGTTTATTCTTGTTGAATCTCGATCGTAGTACTCACATCCATAACATAGAAGCCAAACGGATTAAGTGTAGTGATGATACCGCCATGTATATGTGGCATTGCCGTCTTGGTCATATTGGTATAAAGCGCATGAAGAAACTCCACTCCGATGGACTTTTGGACTCGTTGGATTTTGGATCCCTCGATACATGCGAACCATGCCTTATGGGCAAAATGACCAGGACACCGTTCAAAGGTTTCGTTGAACGGGCGTCGGATTTATTGGGGATCATACATACAGATGTGTGTGGACCAATGAGCGTATCGACACGCAATGGTTATCGTTACTTCGTCACCTTCACTGATGACTTGAGTAGATACGGTTATATCTATTTGATGAAACACAAGTCTGAAAGTTTTGAAAAGTTCAAAGAATTTCAAAGTGAAGTTGAAAATCAGCTTAACAAGAAAATCAAGCACCTCCGATCCGATCGTGGTGGCGAGTATTTGAGTTTTGAGTTTGGCACACATCTGAAGAGTTGTGGCATCGTACCCCAACTTACGCCTGCTGGAACACCGCAACGTAACGGCGTGTCCGAGCGACGTAATCGTACTCTACTGGATAGTGTCCGGTCTATGATGTCTCTTACCGATTTGCCCGTATCCTTCTGGGGTTATGCGTTAGAAACAGCCGCATTCATTTTAAATAGGGCTCCGTCCAAATCCGTTGAAACGACACCGTATGAATTATGGTATGGCAAGAAGCCTAAGTTATCGTTTCTGAAGGTTTGGGGTTGTGAGGCGTATGTTAAGAAACTACAGCCCGACAAACTCGAACCGAAGTCGGAGAAAGTCGTCTTTGTAGGATATCCGCGGGAAACCGTAGGATACACCTTCTACAACCAAGCTGAGGGCAAAACGTTTGTCGCGAAGACCGGTACCTTTCTAGAGAAGGAGTTTCTCGCGAAAGGAGTAAGTGGGAGGAAGGTAGACCTCGATGAGATCGTTGATCCTGAACTCGAGATTCCGAGTGGCGCAACGGAAGCTGTTCCGGAAACGTCCTCCACAGATGGAGTGGGAGAAACTGTCGAGGAAAGTATTCTACCTCGTAGGTCTGGTAGATCTCGTATCGCACCAGAATGGTATGGCAACATGGTTTGCACCGTCATGTTAATTGAACAAGACGAACCTACGAACTACAAGGAGGCAATGGCGAGTCTAGAGTCCGAGAAATGGCTAGAAGCCATGAAATCCGAAATAGGATCCATGTATGATAACAAAGTGTGGACTTTGATGGATATTCCCGAAGGGCGCAAGGCCGTCGAGAATAAATGGATCTTTAAGAAGAAGACTGATGCTGATGGTAATGTGACCGTCTATAAAGCTCGGCTTGTCGCAAAAGGTTTCCGACAAGTTCATGGGATTGACTACGATGAAACTTTTTCACCGGTAGCGATGCTGAAGTCTATTCGGATTTTGTTAGCAGTTGCTGCCTATTACGATTATGAAATATGGCAGATGGATGTCAAAACAGCCTTCCTAAATGGAAACATTGAGGAAGAGTTGTACATGGTACAACCGGAAGGTTTTGTCGATCCAGAAAATGCTGGCAAGGTATGCAAGCTTCAGCGCTCCATTTATGGATTGAAGCAAGCATCTCGGAGCTGGAATCTTCGATTTGATGAGATAATCAAAGGTTTTGGATTTGTCCAAAATTTGGAAGAGACCTGCATTTACAAGAAAATGAGTGGGAGCTCGGTTGTGTTCTTAGCACTATATGTAGATGACATATTGCTGATTGGAAATGATGTGGAACTTCTGAATAGCGTGAAGGGTTATTTAAACAGTAAGTTTTCCATGAAGGACTTAGGAGAAGCTGCATACGTCTTAGGCATTAAAATCTATCGTGATAGATCAAGACGTCTATTAGCGTTGAGTCGGAGTACTTATCTTGATAAAATACTGAAGCGTTTCGGTATGGAGAAGGCAAAGAAGGGTTCTCTGCCGGTTATCAAGAATAAAACATTGCGAAAGGCACAGTGTCCGGTAACAGAACAGGATAAGGCCGATATGACTAAACATCCTTATGCTTCAGCCATAGGATCGATTATGTATGCAATGTTAAGTACTAGACCTGATGTGGCATTAGCTCTAAGTTTGACAAGCCGTTTCCAGAGTAATCCTGGAATGGCGCATTGGATTGCTGTTAAGAGCATTCTTAAGTATCTCAATAAGACAAAGGAAATGTTCCTGGTCTATGGTGGCTGCGATGAAGAACTTGGCGTAACAGGTTACGTGGATGCAAGTTTCTGCTCAGACCCCGATGACTCTAAGTCACAGACAGGTTATGTGTTCAAGGTGAATGGGGGCGCCGTGTGCTGGAGAAGTGGGAAACAACCCATCGTCGCACAATCTACAATGGAGTCGGAGTACATTGCTGCTTGCGAAGCCGCGAATGAAGCTGTGTGGCTGAGGAAGTTCATCATTGAACTTCGAGTGTTCCCGAGCGTGCAAGACCCCGTGGTCCTCTTCTGCGACTATACGGGTGCCATTGCTAACGCCAAGGAGCCAAGGTCTCACTCCACCGCCAAACACATTCTCCGACGCTTCCATGTGATACGACAGTACGTACAAGGAGGCGATGTGAAGATTTGCAAAGTGCATACGGATCTGAATGTGGCAGATCCTCTGACGAAGCCTCTTCCGCTTGACAAGCACGTGAAACACCAAGATGCTATGGGTGTCCGGCTTTTACCAAGTTGTAATCTAGATTAATTTGTACTCTAGTGCAAGTGGGAGACTGAAGGAGATATGCCCTAGAGGCAATTAATAAAGAGTATTTCTTTATCATATCTCGTTTGTTCATAATACGTTTTTGTGTCATGCTATAACCGTATTAAGCGGAAACATTAATACGGGTGTGATGCGTAAACAACCAGGTCCCTAGTAGCCTCTACTAAGACTAGTTTCGTTGCGCGATCGATGATCGAGGTTTCCCGATCATAGGGCATGGCGCCGGTCGGCAATGGAAGTCATATCGTTGGAGAACGATGTGATGGACATACCCATATTTGTAGAACGTAGTCATTACGCCTTTGACCGTGAGACAAACTCTTATTGTTATTCCTGGAAGATACTTTGATTGCACCAAACGTCGTATCTTAATTAGTATGACAATAACGGTGATACTTTTGGGTATCGGAAAGGAGTAGTTGAGACGAGGGGTCAAGAGCGGGATTTGCCAGTCCGCATAGCAGGATAGATACTCTAGGGCCCACTCGGTGAGATTATGTCTAATGAGCTTGCAAGCATGTGACTAGGTCACGGAGACATGAAATCATAGACGAGTAGAAGATAGTGTTGTCGGTAACGAGGTCAGCTAGATATGGAGATATCTATGAACGACGCTCGGACACGCTAAGTATCGCTATGGCAAAAGGTTTAAGACTTTACGTTCAGGTTTGATAGATGAAAGTCATTCGTTATATCACAGGGATTAATTCATGGGGTCCAGGCCTACGAGTTAGTCGTTGATCAGAGAGGAGTCTCGATCATACCTGTTATTATATCGAACCGCTAGGGTAACACACTTAAGGGGTTTCGACAAGACAACCGGAAAGGAAAGAGATCACCGGGAACGTCCCGGGAGAGGTCCGATGGAGATCGGGCAGCGACGAAATAGTTTTCGGAGCTAGAATAAATTATATATAATATGTTTGATATTAATTAGTGTAATTAATGTCTAAATATGATGTTATATATTTATTTTCGAATTTATTTAGGCTGATTTCCCTAAATGGGCCTTCTAGTGGAAAGAAGGCCCATAAGGGGGGGAAAGTCCCCCCCGGGCTTGGGAATTGGAGAGAGGGCCGGCCTAGGTGGGCCACTAGGGCCCACCTAGGGCCGGCGCACCCCGTTGGCCGGCTGGGGCTGTGGGGTTTAGTCCCACACCCCCCAGCTGGCAAGTTGGCTCCCCCCTGGGAGCCTATATAAGAAGGGGCACCCCTGGCCTTTTAATTCATCCAATTAATTCCCAATTCTCTCTCGATTTCGTGATTCCCTTTGTCGGAGTTGCGCCGAGTTGAGAGGGGGATCTCTTCCACCATAGCCCGCTGCCGCGCTGCTGGTGTTCCGGTCCAAGTCTTCCGCTGCTCGTCCTGGACTGGAGCTTCGGAGGCCGTCGTCTCCACCGTACGTGTGTAACGCCCTGCGAGGTGCTGCGCTAGCGGTGCTGAGAGGTCTGCTTCCTCTACACGACCTTGAGGTCGGCTTCGTCGGTCTTCATCGACAACGTTTGTGCGGGAACGTAATCCCCGCTTTCGGTCTACAAGGGTATGTATTCCGATCTCCGTTCGTACTACTATATCTGCATAGAATAGATCTTGGCTTGTTTTAAGGATATCGTTGCTAGGAATTTTTTTGTTTTCTGCACTCGATCCCCTTCAAGTGGTACTGTAGTAACAATAGACACCACTTCACCCTAACTCATACTCCCTCCGTTCCTACACATGTTTTAATATTGTGCAGAAAACTATACATCCTACATTCAGGAACGGAGGGAGTATTACCCAGAGGATTGGTAAGAAGAGGTGGTCCTACATTGGCCAGCATTGCCACAGTTGGCCTAGTTGCAGACGAGTAAACATCCGTACACAATCCTGGTGCCTAGATCATAGGAAATGAGTATGATTCACTGATTGGAATTGTATTACCCTCAATAGTAGTGGTAGTCTTGAAAGAGGCGGATGAACTTCCAGTTGCATAATTCCCGTGCACACTAGATTCTCTGTCCAGATCCAACTCTCTTTGAAAATCTGGAGATGTGGAGCTATCCACCAATATGCCAGAAATAAAATCATCTAACTTAACAAGCTTCGAATAACAAGCTTCGAATTGGTCTATGCCTGAACCTTGTTTAGGTTGTCTGCCGTATCTGCTTGAATGTTTTCCATTTATAGCTGCGCTTGCGAGAAGGTGTCCAATTTCTTCTGAACCGTGTTCGCGAATTCCTCAAATTTCTCTCGGGGAATGAGATTATTGCCCTCCCCGTCTCCTATAGCCGCCTTGGACTTCCCCATCGCCTACGAGAAGTTGACTTGTGTGTCTTGGATTTTACCGGCAGAACAACGTGTTCCACCAACCAGATCTACAATCAACGACCCAATCGCCTCCACAATACCCTTAAACTCCTGGTTCTTGTAGATCGACTCTGGAATTTTACAAGTAAACCCTGCCAACCGTCGTCAATTTACTCAGATCACGTGGAACTAAGGCCAAGACCGAGTGCTCTGATACCACTTTGTCATGATCTAGTGTGACAATTCCCCAAATAGTACAGATGATCTAAGCAAGAGATGAGATAATCGGAAAAATTAGATGAGAAACAGAGAAACGGAGATGACGGCCTAGCCGAAATGTGGCAGCGACGTTCTAGGGTTCTATTACTCTGAATATTCGATAGGCATCTAGGTTACAATCTAGGGTTTATAAGGCATCCGATGCAACGACAACTACAGGGATAGACGACTGTAGACGGTGTTGGCGGGAAAACTGCCACCTGGCACTTGAATGTTGTCCTTGTGATCTTCATAATCAAATCAGTATCGATTGATCTGGACTGTCTGTTAAATGATAGATATGCTTCAGGATTCAGACAGTGGGTTCATGACACCTTTGCCCCTGGATTTGGCGATGAAAAGTCAAATTACGCATCCATCATGGAGTAGAGGATAAGAGGAGGAGCATGAAGAAAATATGACTGTTGTCGTCGACACTGTGGCAAACTAGGGAGGCGACAATGGCATACTCCTTCAACGACCTAAAAAGCAACGAGATCGGCCTGGAGATTGTAGCCGCAGTCTGTCCAGTCAAAAACACCTTTTCTCTCCTCATGTCTAATTCAACCCCTTTCCTCTACCAGTCTGTCTCCTGCTTATTTCTTCTTTTTTGGCCGTGAACACTACGTGTTCGATGAATTGTTAACTTGCCAAGGCATAGGTTCTGAAGAAGAGTTATCCTAAGGTATTTGTTAAGTTTTTTGAATCAACTTCTAATACATAAAGATGAGAAGAATGTATATTATTTCGGACAGATGCATTTCAAATAGCAAACATGAACATTGTTGGCCAAAAGCATAGGGCTGCACTTTAGTTTGTCACCTCACAGTCGTAAAGATAGTTGTTTCACCATGGCAGTTATTTTATGTTATCATTCCACTATAAAATATAGCTATTGTCCTTATTGTTATCTTAAGCAATTAGCTCAATATGGTCTACAAGATTTATCCTAATCATCCAAGAAATTAATTATTTCCTTTCATTTAGAGGTTGATAATGTTTTTTTAGGTGAATACTTATTATTCCTGTAATTTGTCAGGTAGGATCTGCAGGAGTGAGTTGGCGCTACATATATTTTCTGGATCGTCCTTGGTACTTAACTTTTTTAATCAATTCAAGCCCTTAAGACAGTGTACTTTAAAACGATCGTCATGATCGATGTTGATTTTAGACTAGTCACAATAGGGAGTATCATATACTAGTATCATGCATATGATACTAGTATATGATATTATTTCCACAATGCATAGTAACATATGTGTGATATCATATGACACTACATTTATTAGGTGCTAGACTCATATTGTATTGGAATCCGTTATGTTACGGTATCTACCTATGATACCACTATCATCTCTTTCTTCATTAATTGTTGTGACACATCATCATTTTGCCAACCTGGCATGCATGATACCTATGATACCCCATTGTAACTACTCTTAGGGCGTGTTCGGAAACAGTCAGAATCTCGAAATCCTCCGATCCGGCTCCAGAGACGGGAGCTCCTATTCTCCGACCTGGTCGTGCGCTAATCGCGTCCGCCCACCCCCGTGAGTTAAATGGGCCGACCCAATAACGCTTCTCCTTTTCTTTTCTGTTTTTTTCATTTCAGTTTTTACAGAAAAAATGGCATAATTTGAAAGATATTTGTATATGAACAAAATTTCGAATTTGAACAATTTTTATATTTGAACAATTTTTCAAATCTTTTTTTTTATTTGAATAATTTTTAAATGTGAACTATTTTCGAATTTGAACAATTTTTAAATTTGAAAAAAATTTCAAATCTAATTTTTTTAAAATTTGAATAATTTGTAAATGTGAACAATTTTTAAATTTGGACAATTTTTGAATTTGAACAATTTTTGAATATGAACATTTTGAAAATTGTATTTTTTTTATGTCAACACAAAAAATCCCATGAACGGAAAAAATCTATGAACATAAAAAATAATAGTAAAAATAATCATAAAAATAATTATAGTTGAAAATTTAAATAAAATAAAAAATATTTAAAAAATAAAAACAGAAAAGGAAACGAAAAATAAACATCTGAAAAATAATAAAACGAAAATTTAAACAGAAAAAAGAAAAAGGAAACATAAAAAAAAGAAAGAAGGAAGAAAATCCAGACAGTACGCTATTGGGCTGGCCCACTCGCCCGGGTGGTCGTGCGCTAATAGGGTACGACTTGGTCGTCAAATAGGCGTGACGTCCAGAGACCAAGGTCGGAGCACCAAACGTTCGGTACAGCTCCATAATTTTCAAATGGGCTGGGAGCGTTTTGGGCCGTTCCGGTAGGAATAACTGAGCCCAGGAACAAGTCTGGTCGTCTTCCCCATCCAAGCACAGGGTACAACTCAGGGTGGGCACAAAAAACCGTAACCGAAGACCAAACCCAAAATAACCGAGACCGAACCCAAAAAGACCGAACCCGAAATAACCGGTCACACATTCGGTCCCAACAACTCGATGACCGAAATAATATTGGTCTGTTCGGTCACCATTAATGGAAGACCGAAATACCCATTTAGACCGAAGTTGCCATCATTCCCGAAGGCCCAAAGCCCATGTAGGTACACTGGACAGCTAGGAAGGCTTATCACGTTGTCCGGTTAGTTGTTCGTTGCTCCCTGCTCCGCCTCTGTCTTCGACCCCAGCCGCCGGCACATCCCCGACCACCAGATGCAGACACGGTGAAGGCAGCCTGTGAAAACTGTCGTGCCTCAGTGCTTGGATTCATCTCTCCTGCACCTTGCAAGTTGCAAGGTGAGAATTGAGAATGATGAACTGAGAATTGCTACTTCTAGTGTGATAAATACCTGAAATGATCATCGTTTTGTGTTGTCAAATTTATAAACTTGTGATTATGTTTCGTTTATTTGGTCTATTTGGTCATGACCGAAAACCGGACCGAAAAGACCGAAGACCGAATACGGAAAGACCGAAGAGACCGAAGGTAATTCGGGTAGCGTTTCTAGATGACCGAAATTTTGGATGACCGAAAAGACCGGACCGAGCAAACCGAACAGACCGAACGCCCAGGGTGAGGTACAACCATTCCTCCCTATTCTCAAAAAAAAAAAAAACTACCATTCCTCCCTGGCACCGTCGAACGGGTCGATTCCCGTCGCTCTAGCGTCGTTCCACTCACCCTCCCAGGAACGGCCTCACCAAGGAACGTGTCATGGCCTCCCGGAGCAGCACGCAGGAGGAAGGCGGCGACCTCAAGGAAGGACGTGGCACCGCACTAGGAGGAAAGCGGTGACCCCAACCGAGGACGGGTCGACGCGCTAGAAGGAAGACGGATGCTGTCCGCGGAGCTTCGGTGGCCTGGGTTTCCGGCTTGCCGCCAGATTTGTGGCCGGGTCGCTGCCGGAGTTGAGGACGGAAGTAGGGGCTGTGGTTGCATCGTGCGTGACGAGGGAGGAAGAAAAGAAAAACGAAACGGTAAGCTCACTTCGCAGTGTCATTTCGCTGTAAATTTTGGCTGCTCCGCGATCTGCTGATCCTTGGACCGCTGAAATAGGTACTCCGTAAATTGTACAGCCAAATCGCCCCGCTTCGTGGATCTGGCTCCGTGAAGTTGGCTTGTTCGGCGCTGCTCCGGGCCGGAGCAGCACGGATCTGGGAGCCCGAGAGCTTCCGAACACGCCCGGCTCCGTGAAGTGTTAATCAGTATGTATAGAGAGCTTCTTAAGGCTTTTCTGTTTTCAAATATCGGATCAATTAACACTCTGTATCTTTAATTTGATCAGAAAGATTGCTCAAGATCAAAGTATGCCTAATTCTACTATACTGTAGTCAGCCAGCCATGTTCAGATAAACTTTTCCCAAATTATAAACTACAGAGGGCTCGGTGCTACTTTATTGGCATTGTATCCTCTCTCTCTCTCTCTCTCCCCTATATAGTACATCTCAAGCTGCTGGATTATCTTCGTTATCAGGAGAAAATTTCGCTGTTGTACGAGTGCAATTATTTTGAAGAGAAACATGATGCCATCTTAACAATTCTGTACTACTCCATCTGTTCCATAATAAAAGATGTTTTAGGGGTTGCAAATGTTGTCTAGATTCGGACTAAAAGAATGTCCATGTACAGATAAACATACCTAGATACATGTATATACATATGAATGTGGAAAATGGCTAAAACATCTTATATTGTGAAACGGAGGGAGTATATTGAACGGTCTCCCATCCGTTGCCCCCTTTATAGAGAAATCATAGAGTGCTTTCCCTTCTTAGGTCAAAACTTGCTTCCCATCCATTATGTAGTAAGAAATTTCGACACTGCGTACCAGTTAATTATTACATAAATAACCATGTTCTCTGTGCTCCAAAGACTAACTTTTCTGACTATGTCCTAATGCTTGTCTCAAGACTATTTATCAGTACCTCATTTGCTGCTTCTCTGTTGCAAATTTGAGCTGAAAGTAAGAATGTAACAATACTAATGAGATCGATGTTGCCCAACTATCACGTATTTTCAGTAGTAATCTTTCTAAAAACTATGCACATATTTTTTGTACATTCAAACTGCAAAGATACTCACAGTAAATAATTTTGTAATTTTGTAGCATTGATGTATTCCTTCCTCATAATAGCTAGCCCGTGCAGATGCATGGGTTAATGACTAGTGTACATAATGTCAAACCTGATGTTGCTCTCAACTGTTCACCGAGAAGAATGCTTCTTTAACTGCAATTACTTGACAATAAATTTCATGCATGCTTGGGCGATCTTTTGGTGACTCCACGGAGCATAACAGTCCAACTTTAAGGAGTTGGAGAGCACATATATCCATCATCATAGTTGGCTTACATTCATCTATTTTTGGGCTAGGATCAGTAGGTTGATCTCCAAATTCTGGCATAAGGCTGGGGCGAAGAATGCGTCCAGTTTCTGACAGTGATGCATCTACGTACTTTTGGAGTGTAAGGCCGTCACTGAACGCTTCATCAGTAGGTCTTTTCCCTGTTAGCATTTCTAAAAGTATAATTCCATAACTGTATACATCACCCTCAGCTGAGATTTGACTGCCCATACCATACTCTGCAACCAATGGAAAAACGAAGTTATGAAACACACTAAAACAAAACGTTACTAATCAAAAGTAGTACAGTAGTTTAAACTACTTTAAATTACTCACCAGGAGCAATATACCCAATAGATCCCCTTGGTCCAAGTATGCTTGTTGAGTTGCTCTGTACTCCGAATAATGAACCACGAATTAACCTTGCTAGCCCAAAATCACAGACATAGGCAGTATCGTCCTCATCAAAGAGTATATTGCTTGGTTTCAAATCACAGTGAACAACTGGTGGGATGCATTGGTTATGAAGGTATTCCAGAGCAGACGCAATGTCAACTGCTATGCATATCGCCTTCCCCAAATTCAAATCGGCATCCTTATCGAGCTTAGCATGAAGTTGGCTTTCAAGGCTACCTTTTGCCATAAATTCAAACACTAGAGCTTTGAACTCATTCCCCATCGGATCATAAGTTGAGCATGCAGTTATGACCCTGACAAGATTTCGGTGCCGGATGTTTTGCAAAGCTCTGCACTCGGAAATAAAGCTATCCAATGCACCATACTGATTGAGTTTGAACACTTTCACAGCAACCGAGCTGTCTTCTCCATCCAACTGGCCTTTATACACTACCCCATATTGTCCGGAGCCAACTATGTTGGCTGGAGAAAAGCTATTCGTTGCTTTGCTCACATCATTATATGTTAGCCTTTTCAGCTCCATATAGGACTGGCCAATGGACTGACTTGATCTCCATCTTCTCTTTCTCAAGATATGGAAAACAAGGAAGACCAGCCCTATGATCAAGGTCAATGCAACAAAAGCTGACAAAGCTGCCAACAATGGAACAATGAACTTGCGGTTTCTTTTAGATACCGAGTCGGAGCACCTGGGAAAATCATCGACTCGAACATTTGAGCAGAGGAGTGCATTTCCCTGGAAAGAAGCACTGCTTGTGTTGGCAAATACTCCTTCTATTGGAACTGGCCCGTCAAAGTTGTTGAAGGACATATTTAGGTACTGCAGAGAAGTGAATGTCCCAAGGAATTCTGGTATTGTACCGGATAAACTGTTTTGTGAGAAATCTAATGCTTTGGCACCTTTGAGGTTTGCCAATGATTGTGGAATGCTTCCTTCTAGGAGGTTCCCTTCTAGACGTAGTGATTCTAACCGGACACATGCACCAAGTGTTGATGGGATCTTGGATGTGAGTTTGTTGTGCGAAAGGTTCAAGGAACCAAGGTTTATCAAGCTACCAATTTCTGGAGGTATGGATTCTGTGAACTGGTTATGTGACAGGTCAAGTAACCAACTCAGCTGATTCAATTTGCTGAACATGTGCCCGTTGATGCTCCCATTGAGGCCATTGTTGGAAAGGTTTAGTGCCACCAGTTTCTGGCAGCCAGATAAACTTGTAGGTATGGTTCCACTTAACTGGTTTGCTTGTAAATAAAGTTCCGTCAGCTGATTCAAGTTACCAATGGAAGGCGGAATTTGTCCGTAGAACTTGTTCTGTGACAGGCTAAGGACAAATAAACTTCTTAGCTGGCCAAGAGTGGAAGGTATAGGCCCTGTGAAAAGATTGTTATCAAGATAAAGTAGGGAAATTTTAGACAGGTTTCCAATTTCCAAGGGAATGGTGCCAGAGATGTAGTTTGACCGAAGAGTCAAGCCATTCAAACTTTTGGGCAGATTGGCTACAGAACTAGCCGGCAGGCTGCCGCGTAGTCTGTTCCCTCCCAAGTTGAGCTTTTGCAGCAGCGTACAATTTGCGAAGGAGGAGAAGAATGTCCAGTCTCCAGCTTCAAGCTGATTAGAGTACAGCATGACGACCTGCAAATTCTGCATGGAGCCGAAGGAAGGAATCACCCCACTCAGCGAGTTGTTGCCGAGATACATGAACTCCATGCTGGAGGCGTTGGCCAGCGATGCAGGGATCTCACCCTCAAAATGATTATTAGACATCACCAGCGCAGTGATGCTAGAGAGAGTGTTCCCCATATCAGAAGGAAGTGTGCCTCTAAGATTATTGTTGGCCAACCCAAGAAAGGTCAGGTTAGGAAAGTTGTAAGTGGACGGTGGCACTGTCCCTGATAAATTGTTGTATGAGAGGTCAAGGAATTGCAGGCCTGACAGCTTGGATAAATCCGGGATGTTCCCCTGCAACTGGTTTTGCGCAAGTAATAGCGCGCTAAGCTGCGTGAGATTCCCTACTGAGCGTGGCAAAGTTCCGGTGAGGCTATTCCCGGTGAGCTCGAGGTACTTGAGCTGTGAAGGGATGCTTGTGAAAGGTGGAATTGGCCCAGAAAGGCTGTTCATCCGAAGACGTATCTCTGTGATGGCTGAGCTGTTGAAAAGAGCAGCCGGTATGGCCCCAGAAAGACTGTTATTTTCGAGAGAAAGGTAGCGGAGAGAAGAACTATTTGCCAAAGACTGCGGGATTTCTCCATCGAGGAAGTTGTTGGCGAGAATGACGGACTCCAGAACCGGTGAGCTCCCGAATAGAAGGGGAATCTCACCAGAAAGTCCATTGCTTGCTAAGTCTAGAGAAGAAAGGTTGCGAAGCGTACCAAGGCTCGGTGGGATCGCACCTCCAATGGAGTTGCTGCTGAGCGCCAGGACCTCGAGGCCAGCGCACGATGACAGAGATGGAGGGATCTGCCACTGAGCGTGTTGGAGCTGAGGTTGAGGTACCGGAGTCCGGTGAGCCGGCCAAGGTCATGCGGTATATGACCGGAGAGCTGGTTGTTTGCCATCTGGATTCTCACCAGAGAGGTAAGGTTGGAGATGCAGCGCGGGATGCCACCTGTGAGGCCTTCTGCCTCCATGTCCAAGGCCACAACCAGAGGTAGCTGCGGCTGCCTCGTGCATGAGACGCCTGCCCAAGTGCAAAAATCTGGTGATGTGGTGTTCCATGTGGTGATGGAGAGGACGGACTTGAGGCAGAGCAGAGCGTCTCGGTTGTCGTCAGATTCATCGGCTACTGTCGTCAGTGACAACGGATGCAAAATCGTTGAGACGAGGATAGCTAACACTAGTCAGGGTGCAGGTGGGATTGGACTACCCACGGGGCCCACTACCCAAGCCCACGTAATATCTAAAGTGGACACCCACGGGTAAGAAGGAAAAATTCATGGGCCTCGTGGGACTGCCAATCGTTCCCCACATCCAGCCCGCGTGAGGATAATTCTTCCCCAAATCGAGCCAGAGCAGCCGCCGGCCATGGCAGCCGCTCCTCCTCCTCCTCCAGATCTGGCGGGCTATGTCAAGGAGACGGCTTTCGTAGGGTTCTCGGTCTCCGCGCAGGGCAGCACGGAGATATACGCCATCGAGTGGTCGAACTTCTCCAGCCCGTCCCCGACGCCGTCTGCTTCGCCGCATCCTCCTCGGCTCGATTGCTACCGCGAGCGCAAGCCAATTCGTCTGCTCGGAAGAATGCCGCCACGCCGCACCCGCACAAGCATGCGGCCGTAGCCGGCGCCGCGACGGCAGAGGCTTTCGTGGCGGCGTCGTTTCCGGAGTTCGCGCGCCGCGAAGGCCAAGAAGCGCGACAGCGTACGAAGCGCGAACGGCGCGGAGGCGCGGTCCGAGTTCCTCTCCGAGCTCCACCGGAGAGACGCCACGTACGCCGCCTCTGCCAAGCGTGGCCGCCTCCGCCCTCCGCGCTGCATCCTCCTCCTCGCCGCCGGCGAATCGACTCCAGTGTTCGCTCCTCTGTTCCCATTCAGCAGCCAGTTTCTAAAGCAGTATTCGCCAATACTAGTCACTTATGCGGGCAATGTGGGCACCGCGGGCACCCGCAAAAATTACATGGGCCACCCACGTAATCCCACATATATTACACGGGCTTGTGCGGCATTTTGCGGGACGCCCGCAAGTCGTCCCACTTGCACCCTGAAACACTAGTGCACAAGCCATGTGGTTCCTATGCAATGCGGGCAACCCGTTAATTTTCGTCTGATTTTATAGAGGTTTGTTGCTGGGTTAGGGATCTTAGTGTTGAGCGGCTCCAGTCCTGGCTGATCAGCGTTGTCTATTGCCGCAGTGGCGCAGTGATACAAGTCTAGTTTTCCCATCCAGAAGTGAAGCTTTTTCAACGTATGATAGTGTAAATTTCTGGATCTACAGTTTGAATTTCCTCCATGATGCAAGTACCTATGTTTTAGTCAATGCACGTCCACATTGGGTGTATATGAAATTCAAAACGTATCGGCATCACATGGATTATATCCCTGACTTGGACTTCTCCACTTCGAGGTTGCAGTCGTGCTACAGTTCCTACCAGATTTGAGGTGTGTGCTTCCATACATCCGCTTTTTGAACTTTTCTTGCAGATGAAGCAAATAAATTGGTACTTTCATTAAAAAGGGTAAAACAATCTATTCCACCTGGTAAAAGTCTACTAGGTCCCATATTAAATTTTCGCTAAAACTGATATGAGACAGAAATTTGTACGGAGTAGTATATTCTTTTTGTGCCACTAGTATTTATTTTTGACGGACAACAGCAGGCGCTGTGTCATTTTCCATTAAGAGAAACCGGGTCAAATGCCGGAAGTATCAGTTACAAGAAAAGGTTAGCAGAGGAACTGAACTGAAAACCGAAAGCTAAGCTATGTTAAAAAGTCAGCTAACTAAAGATCGGCAATGTACATGAGAGAAAGGAAGCGAAGGTTGTTAGTTACATCAAGTCGGGATCTCTAATCTCCAGGCAAATCCTGCGCCCCTAAAAGGCCGGCTGAACTCCAGAGGGCCAGCTCCGCGACCACCTTCTCCGCAGTAACCTGTTCCGTTGCAAATTTGTTATTGAAAATTCTGTCGTTGCGTTCTTTCCATAGCTACCACCAGGTCAGCAGCGCGATCGTCCTCCAACGGTCAGCTCGTGATTCAGGCTTGAAATTCGAGCATGCTGTCCACCAATTCTTGAGGCTTGAGCAAGTAGCAGGAGGTGCAAATGCAGGTGGCAAGTGCAGTTTTTGCCTCAGCACTGTCCAGACGTGTCTGGAGTAAGTGCACATCGCAGCCATATGCAGCCCCGTCTCTGGCAGTGCATTGCACAACTTACAGGCTGGATCATGTGGCCATCCCCTCTTCGCCAGATTATCAGCAGTGAGACACTTGTTATGCAGCAGCAACCAGCCGAAAAGCCGGCATTTTGGCGTAGCTTTGACAGTCCATAACTTGTTGAAGACCGAGGACTGCAGGCGGCCGAGTTGCATGGCTTGATACGCCGATGTTGCCGTGTACTTCCCGCTAGGATTGAGACGCCAGGTGAGCAGGTCCGGTTCCTCATTGAACAGAGTGGGTGCATCGGTGTCCATCAGCTCCCAAAGTCGCAGATACTCAATAAGGACCTGATGGGAGGGGTTTTGGCGAACATTGGCGACCCACCTCCTGTTTGTTAGAGCTTCTCTGACCGTGATCGTTTTCTGTTTGGAGTGCTTGTAAAGGCTAGGAAATTGTTCGTTCAGTGGACAACCATGCAACCAGTGACTTCTCCAAAAACTTGTGGATTGGCCATCATTGATCGTGTACACTGTCGCAGCTCTGAATAGGTTTGTGGCGTGGCGATCCTGCGGCAGGGGGAGACCCGACCATGGTTTGGATGAATCTGTCGCCTGTTGCCAGAGCCAGCGAACACGCAATGCAATACTCTGAATGTATAGATTAGAAATACCAAGCCCGCCTAGTTGCTTGGGCAAACAAACTGTGCTCCAATTGACCAGACACTTCCCTCCCACCACCTTATCCGAGGCAGCCCACAAGAACGCCCGACGCAACTTATCCAATTCTTTGTGCAACCACTTTGGATGAAGGATAGCCATTAATTGGTAAGCCGGGAGAGACGACAAAACAGAGGTGATCAGCGTCAGTCTACCTGCCATTGTGATCCATTTAGCCTTCCAGCACGCAAGCTTAGCCCTGAACTTATCAAGGAGTCGCTGAAAGGCCTCCCGTCGCAGCTTCTTATCACATAGCGGTAGCCCGAGGTAGATGCACGGGAATTGCTCCAGATTGCATTGAACCATAGCAGTAAAACTAAGGTCTAAGTTGGCGCAAGCAATTGGAATGATGGAGCTCTTGGCGATATTTGTATGCAAACCAGTTGCCGCACCAAAGAGCTCGAGGATGGCGAAAGTGGCCTGCAGGTCATGGAGATCAGGGCGAAGAAATATCACTACATCATCTGCATATATGGAGGCTCTGAATCGTAGAGTCTGTCGACCAATCGGGGGCAGCATGTTATCAATCTCAGCTTTCTCAAGAATTCTGCCGAGGCAATCCATAACCAAAACAAAAAGCAGGGGAGACAACGGGTCTCCATGCCGGAGACCACGCATGTGGCTGATCTTGTCCGTTAGCTCGCCGTTGACCATAATTCTAGTGGTGCTGGTACTGAGCAAAGCAGAGATCCAGCTGATCCAAGTATCCCCAAAACCTCTTGCCTGCAGCAACTTGATCAAGAACTCCCAAGAAACTGAGTCGAATGCTTTGGCAATATCTAGCTTAAGCATCAAAGCCGGTGTTTTCTTGTGCTTGAGAGAGTGGATCACACCCTGTACATACATGAAGTTATCATGTATTGATCTTCCTTTGATGAATGCATTTTGGCAGGGGGCAACAAGAGTTGGCATCAGAGGTTGCAGCCTTGTGGCAAGCAGCTTCGTAAAGATTTTCCCGAAGCTGTGTACGAGGCTGATAGGGCGAAATTCAGACGGTCTCGCCGCCTCCGGGGTTTTCGGCAAGAGAATTAGCAGTGCGTTGTTAAGCAGGTTCAGACCTTGGGTGCCCGCAGCCTGTAGCTTTTGCATTGCAAGCAATATGTCAGATTTGATGATGGGCCAGGCCATTCTATAAAAGAGCCCCGTGTAACCATCTGGGCCAGGCGCTTTCTCGGGGTGCAGATCAAAGATGGCATCCCGAACCTCTTTTTCAGCTATAGGTTCAGATAAGGCATCGAGCTGGGCAGGGGGAAAGTTGAGCGCTGCAAGGTTGATGGATGAATTTCTTGGTCTGTAGGTGCCGATCAACGTGTTGAAGTGCTCCCAAAAGGCCTTGAGCTTACAGCTTTGGTCGAAACTTGTCGAGTCCCCTACAGTAACGGCAGGGATAAAATTCTTGCGCCGCCTGGCGGTGGCCTTCGTATGAAACAGCTTTGAATTACAGTCCCCCTCTTTTAACCACAGAAACCTAGACCTTTGCCGCCACATACAGCGCTCCAGCGCCGCGTATCCTAAGCACCTCATCTTCATAGCTTTTCTGAACTGCTGCTCTTCTGTTGACAACGCCCGCCTATCCATCTCAACATCCAGCCGGTAAATCAGCTCAGTGACAATTGCCGAGCGCAACCTGATATCGCTGACTAGCCTCGCGTTCCAGGCTTGGAGATGGGCCGCCGTATGCTGCAGCTTCCGGTGCAGATTCACGAACTCATTGCTGGAGTTAGGCGCAAGGTTCCACGCCTGCTGAACTTGGTCCAGGAAATCAGGCTGCCGTGCCCAGAACGTCTCGAACCTGAAACGCCGCACACGCTTAAACTGGGAGTTGGTTGTGAGGACCAGTGAAGCATGATCGGAAGCAGAGGATGACACAGCTTGGAGGAGAGAATTGGGGAACAGATCCTGAAAGGCACAGTTGTAAAGGACTCTGTCCAGCCGACAAGAGGTAGGTGCGGCCCTCTCGTTGCACCAGGTGAATCGACGACCATGGAGGTACAAGTCCTTGAGATGGAGCTCGTTGATGAACTGTCGAAAGGCGGTCATCAGCCCACGGTTGATGGTGCCATTGCTCTTATCCGCAGCCGAAGCAATCAAGTTGAAATCCCCTACGATTGCAAGTGGGGCCTGAATTTGATCCACCGCAGTTTTCACGGCTGCGAGAAAGTTAACTTTCTCAATTGTACCCTGCGGCCCGTACACATTGCAAATAAACCAGAGGGCACCGGTGGCTCTGTCAGAACAGGAAGCGAGTATGAAATTTGGGCCGCCGCGATCTCTTGCAACTGAACAACATCTTCATCCCAAGCAATGATTAGGCCCCCGCTGGCCCCAACAGAAGGAACTGACAAGAAATTTCTGAACCTCGGACCACAAGCATCAAGCACAATCTGAGAATTGACTAGCTGAATCTTCGATTCTTGGATACAGACAATGGAAATCAAATGATCACGCACAAACTGACACAGAACTGACTGCCTAGCAGAAGAATTTAAACCTCTAACATTCCACACTAACACGTTACACTGACATTGATCCATGGGGGGAAACTGATGACAACCGTAGCGTCGCAGACTGCAGGGGCACCGCGATGTTACACCGCAGTCGCCGGTCCCTGGCCAGCAGCTCCACGCAGCGAGGCATTCGCTGCCAGGTCATCCAGGGCCGCGAGCTGGACTGGCGAGAGGTTGGCGAAACCAGCCTCGTACTTCCTCCTCAGCATCTCCTGTTCTTCATCCGCAGTCACTGGCAGCCCGAGCTTCTTGCAGATTAGGCGTTGGGCCTGCTCGACGACGGAGCCGCCACGCTGGCCAGTCTTCGCGAGGCGAGCGCTGGATCTCGACGGTGGGGGTGGTGGCTGGCGAGGTCGACGGCGGCGGGGGGCCCCCATGGCGAGCACTGGAGGGGCACGGATGATACCTGGAGTTGTTTGCTCCCCCACCTGGGCCAGGAACATCTGCAGCGCCTCAGTTGGGCTTCGTGTTGGGCTCGTGGGCCGGCCCACAGGCTGCATCCCTGCTGGCACGGGCGGCGATGGCAGCCCACCAGGCAGGTCAGCGGCATCCGCAGATCGCACCTCAGTCAGCGGCGCCGCGCTGACCGCAGCATGCACGTCCGTGACCAACCCGGAAGCCGGAATGGCAACCTGGGCAGCCGCACACCTCCCCAAGTCGGATGCGGCAACCACAAGAGGCAGAAAGGATGCAGAACCCTGCTCGCCTGCGACTTTTCCAGCCCGCAGCAGAACAGGGCTCACGGGCACCGCAGCAGGGCGCGGCAGAGCTTCAGGCGCGACAGGTGCGGCAGTTTTGGCTTCTTCCTCGGCGGCTTGCAGCAAGCCCGGGCAGGAGTTGGAGCGGCGCAGCGCCACGCCAGCCCTAACCGGAGCGGCCACGCAAGCCCTAGCCGCAGCCAGGTCAGCAACCGCGCCACCTGGAGCCACCGGCGCCGTAGCAACGACTGGAAGCGGCGCAGCATCGATGAAGGCGTAAGCGCGGCGGCGCTGCCGGCGCGGCCTCTGCCCTCCCAGGCGGTCGAAGACGGAGGAGGACGAGCCGGTCTCTAGCCCCATAGCATACGGCTCCACGGATGTCCCATCGACCATCACGCGTCCCCACGGGTACCTGCGCCGCAGCGGGTGGCTGATGCGGGGTGCCCGATCTTCACGGAGGATCTGCTTGATGATCGAAACCCCGCATCATCTTGGTATCAGAGCCTCGGTTGACACGGTAGGATCTTGTATCCCTAGTTTAGTTTTAGTTGTTTTCATTCCTACAGTCCAGAAAAAGCCCCACAAAAATATTTCCCTTTACCTATAGCCTTTTTCAGTCTTAGATCTGTTGGTTTGGTGAGTTTTATCAGGTTCTTGTCCATTAGATTTTTTTGTTTTAGTTGCTGAGTTTTTCCCCATCTGCGTTCTCCATTTGTGTTCATTTCCGTCCAAAAAAAAAAAAAAATAGATCTGTTCGTGGTTGTTTGCTGCCAAAGTTTCAGCTCCTGTTTTGGTTGTTGAGTTCTTCCTTTGCAAAATAAAATTCGTGAAGTTCCACCAAGTGTGTGTTCAGATCAAGTCCCCTGTTGAAAAGTGTGTCAAACACAAAAAAAAAAAAAAAAAAAAAAAAAAAAAAAAAAGAAAGAAAGAAAGAAGAGAAAATCTGGGACTGATCTTCACTTATATCTTGAGAAATCCTTGTTTGTGTGGTGTGAGCTGAAACAGTAGTCAAGTGTGTATCATCCAAAAATTCCTGTTGCAGCAAATCTGATTCATTGCTGAGTGTTCTTGTTCTACACTTATATCCTATTCAGCAACTAAGGCATTCGAATCTTGTGTGGATGATTACTTGGTTTAACAAGAACTAGACTGCAGATTAGTGTGCTGTTTCCACATATATACCCCCACCCAAAGCTCCACAAAACAGCCCCTGCATGTGCAACCCTAGGCTTGTATTCGCTTAATTATCTCTCTCTATACCAACCACCGGCACCACAGTTGAGCATGTTCTGCTCTCACTTGGAAGTTACACGAGCTTCGGTTGGTAAGTGAAGGTGAGATCGAGATGTCACACACATATCCCGTGCTGTAGTATAGAACTTTGCACAACTAATCATGGCAGGTACCGGAGACACGTACGAGGTTGAAGGTAATGGGCATCTCAATGAACCCATCACCCGGTTTCACTTCAATGCCTTGCGTGATCATCTCCGTCGAGAGTTCAAAAACAGTCTTGACCCAATTGAAGAGAAGCAAGACAAGTTGTCACAAGATTTGCAACAACTTATGGGCAATGTGAATGAGCAGCTCACCCAAAATATTGAAGCAATGAGGGCTGATCTTGTTGCTGATATTGTGCGAGAGCTACGTCAAGGTCCTGAAGATGCAAGTGTACATGGAGCTCCCGGGAGAGGAAATGTTGGTGCTGCTGGTCGTGGTCGTGGTGTAGGTGCTGCTGGTCGTGGTCGTGGTGAATATGCTGCTGGTCGTGGAGGCGGCCACCGGAGGGCCAATTTACACGATGAAGACAACGAAGAAGAATTTGAGGAAGATAATTATGAGCAGCACCGAGATGGCAGATTTCGTCGCCAAGGCAACTATGGTCGTTTGCGGCACGAGGAGGAGAGGTTTGGTAAACTTAAATTTACCATGCCTAAGTTTGATGGTGGATCTGATCCAGAAACATACCTCACATGGGAATTAAAAGTTGACAAGATTTTTCGCATGCACAACTATTCCGAACAGAAGAAATTAGCAATGGCCTCTCTTGAATTTGAAGACTATGCTCTAATCTGGTGGGAGCAAGTTCAAAACCAGCGAGAAGAAGAGGGAGAACCTGCTGTAGCTACATGGGCTGAAATGAAAAGAGAAATGAGGGCCAGATTCATCCCAAAGCATTATAAGCGTGACATCTTTGACAAGCTCCAGAATTTGAGGCAAGGAAAAATGACCGTTGAAGAGTATCATAAGGAGATGGAGAAGTCAATGATAAGAGCCAATATACATGAAGATGAAGAGCAATCCATGTCAAGGTTTCTGTTTGGGCTGAATTCAAATGTGAAGCGAGTTGTTGATTTGCAGCCATATCGCAATGTGGTGGAGTTGGTGCATCTAGCTTCCAAGGCTGAAAGACAACTGCAAGAAGACTCAAGGCCAAATAGGACTATGCCATTTTCAGCTAGAGCTACATCAAGTGGGAGCAAGTTTGTACCCCAATTCAATGTTGGGAAAGGTATAATGGAAAATTCTGGTAGTGGTAGCCATTCCAATGTGCGTGCAACCCCTATTAGGAGTGAAACATCAGCCCAAAAGGAGAGAAGTAAACCTGCTGCATCAGCCGCATCTTCAATGGGATCAAGTGGGAAAAGCAGCAAAATTGAGTGCTTTACATGTGGTGGTCGTGGTCACATGAGGAAGGAATGCCCCAATAAGCGTGCTATGCTGATCATGGAGAATGGAGAATATGATTCCTGTAGTGAACTTGAAGAAGATGAGGACGATGATGCTACACAAGAAAATGAACAGAAGTATTGTGATTTTGAAGAAGGAACCTCTCTTGTTGTCACAAAAGTTTTGAGTGTGCAGATTAAAGAGGATGACATTGGACAGCGGCACAATCTGTTCCAAACAAGAGCTAAAGTTCATGACAAGGTATGCAAGGTTATTATTGATGGTGGGAGTTGCCACAATCTTGCTAGTATAGACATGTGTGAGAAACTTGGATTGAAAATGCTCCAACACCCCCACCCATATCATGTTCAATGGTTGAGTGATTGTGGTGAACTGAAAATCACACATATGGTGAAGGTCCAATTCAAGATTGGTGATTATATTGACACTGTTGAGTGTGACGTTGTGCCCATGAAAGTGTGTCACTTGCTGTTGGGAAGGCCGTGGCAATATGATCTTTCAGCTCAACATTGTGGTAGAACCAACCAGTACACCATCAAGTGGAAAGGAAAAGATTTGGTGCTTCGACCAATGACACCACAACAAATCATGGCTGAGCATGTACAAAAAGTTTCTGAAGTAAAATTTGTAAGTGGGAAAGAGGGAGAGAAAAAGAATTCGAGAGACATCCACAAAACAGCGAGTGAGTGCCACAAGCCAAATATGAGAGGTAAAAATAAAAGAGAGGGAGAGAACTTAGTCATGTTAGCCACAAAATCAGAAATGAGAGACGTGAGGCAAAACCCAGATCAAGTTGTCGTTGTACTCGTGTACAAGGATGACGTGATTTTTGCTAATGACTTAACTTGTCTTCCTAGAGCTGTTCGTGATCTCTTGCAGGATTTTAAAGATGTCTTTCCGGAGGATATACCCGCTGGTCTACCTCCATTGCGTGGCATAGAACATCAAATTGACCTCATTCCAGGAGCATCACTTCCCAATCGACCCGCCTACCGCGCCAACCCTGAAGAAACAAAGGAGATACAAAGGCAAGTACGAGAGCTTTTAGGAAAAGGCTATGTGCGTGAAAGTTTAAGTCCTTGTGCTGTTCCTGTAATTTTAGTGCCTAAGAAGGATGGTACTTGGCGCATGTGTGTTGATTGTAGGGCCATCAATAATATAACTGTTAGGTATCGTCATCCTATTCCTAGGTTAGATGATATGTTAGATGAATTGAGTGGTTCTGTTGTGTTCTCTAAAATTGATTTGAGAAGTGGGTACCATCAGATTAGAATGAGAGAAGGTGATGAATGGAAAACAGCTTTCAAAACAAAATTTGGTTTGTATGAGTGGTTAGTCATGCCTTTTGGATTAACCAATGCACCCAGTACCTTCATGCGATTAATGAATCATGTTTTGAGAGCTTACATTGGAAAGTTTGTTGTTGTGTACTTTGATGACATCTTAATCTACAGTAAATCCATAGACGAACATATAGAACATATCAAACAAGTTTTGGATGTGCTAAGAGTAGAAAAACTATATGCTAATATTGAGAAGTGCTCGTTTTGCACAAACAAGGTTGTTTTTCTTGGCTATGTCGTTTCAGGACAGGGAATTGAAGTTGATGACTCTAAGGTGGAAGCAATCAAGAATTGGCCAACTCCTATCAATATAAGCCAGGTGAGAAGTTTTCTTGGCCTTGCTGGTTTCTATAGGAGATTTGTGAAAGATTTTAGTAGCATTGCTGCAGCTTTGCACGAATTGACAAAAAAAGGAGTTGTTTTTAAGTGGGGTGCGCCACAGGAAGAAGCTTTCATTGAACTTAAGAGACAATTAACTGAAGCACCTTTGCTGGTTTTGCCTGATTTCACTAAAACTTTTGAAATCGAATGTGATGCTAGTGGGATAGGCATTGGAGGTGTATTAATGCAGGAACGAAAACCAATTGCTTATTTTAGTGAAAAGCTAAGTGGTGCACAACTGAATTATTCTGTGTATGATAAAGAACTATATGCTTTGGTTAGAGCGCTTGAAACATGGCAGCACTATTTATGGCCTAAGGAATTTGTTGTACATTCTGATCATGAGGCTTTGAAGCATTTGAAAGGACAAGCTAAATTGAATAGAAGACATGCTAAATGGGTAGAATTCATTGAAACTTTCCCATATGTTGTAAAGTACAAGAAAGGCAAAGAAAATATGGTAGCTGATGCTTTGTCTCGTAGACATGTTCTACTGAATCAATTGGAAGTAAAAGTACCAGGACTTGAGAGTTTAAAAGAATTGTATAGTACTGATCATGTCTTTATGGAGCCATATGAAAAATGCAAAGATGGGAAAGGATGGGAAAAATACCATGTGCATGATGGTTTTCTTTTCAGGACTAACAAATTGTGTGTTCCAGATTCGTCGGTTCGACCCTTGTTGTTGCAGGAATCACATGCAGGTGGATTAATGGGACACTTTGGACGTGAGAAGACGTATGAGCTGCTGGCTGATCACTTCTATTGGCCAAAGATGAGGAAGGACGTTGAGAAATTTGTGCAGCGATGCATCACATGTCACAAAGCTAAGTCTAAACTGAACCCATATGGTTTATATACTCCCCTACCTGTTCCGCATGCTCCATGGGAAGATATTAGCATGGATTTTGTTTTGGGATTACCTAGAACAAAGAGGGGGAGGGATTCTGTTTTTGTTGTTGTAGATAGGTTCTCAAAGATGGCACACTTCATTCCATGCCATAAGAACGACGATGCTTCACATGTTGCTGATTTGTTTTTCAGGGAAGTTGTACGTTTGCACGGCATGCCGAGGACCATCGTATCAGACCGGGATGTCAAGTTCATGAGCTATTTTTGGAAGACATTGTGGGCAAAGCTAGGAACCAAGCTGCTGTTTTCAACAACATGCCACCCACAAACTGATGGCCAAACAGAAGTGGTGAACCGTACACTTTCAGCTTTGCTACGGACAATGATCAAGAAGAACTTAAAGGAGTGGGAAGAGTGTTTGCCGCATGTGGAGTTCGCCTATAACAGAGCTATTCACTCGACCACAAGCATGTGTCCATTTGAAGTGGTCTATGGATTCAAACCACTTGCCCCAATTGACTTGCTGCCACTTCCCTTACAAGAGAGAATTAACATGGATGCTTCCAAGCGTGCTGCATATGTGAAGAAAATTCATGAGAAGACAAGAGAAGAGATTGAGAAGAAATCCAAGTATTATGCCGCTAAGGCAAACAAGAACCGCAAGAAGGTGACTTTTGAGCCCGGTGATCTGGTTTGGATACATTTACGCAAAGATCGATTCCCTGAACGACGCAAATCAAAGCTCCTGCCTCGTGGAGATGGACCATTCAAAGTGTTGGCAAAGATAAATGATAATGCTTACAAGATCGACCTCCCTAAAGACTATTCTGTTAGTCCAACATTTAACGTAGCAGATTTGTCTCCATGCATTCATCAAGAAGATCAAGAGTCGAGGACGACTCCTTTTGAAGAGGGGGAGGATGATGAGGACATCCCTGGTTCATCTCATGCATCATCATGTTCACAAGATGAAGCTACAAAAATACAAGGTGAAACCTCTCCAAAGAAGACATACTTGGGTCCCATGACAAGGAGCCGTGCTAAACATATACAACAAGAGGTGAATGCGCTTCTAGCTGATTCTAATATTGATATGAATGAGAACTATATACTGCCTAAATCTTGTGTGTTGCTTTTACTCAGGTTTCTACCTATGGAGATAATTCAAGCCTATGGAGAAAAGTGCAACGAACAAGACTTCATCAACGGCGTGCATTGCTTGAGGACCTCACCTTACACCCCATGGGCCCAGTGGGACGAGAAGGAGTTGGAGGATTACACCATGGAATCCAGCAAGCTGTTCCAGTCAAAAATACATCGCAAGTGCAGCTCCAGTTTTCGTCGCTGATCTTGCTGGGCCATGACACATGAACATGAACGTGTGTAACACGTTTGGAGGGACACATTGGACAGGAAATCAAATCTATTTTGCAGCAAAAGAAACCGTGCACCTTTTGAAGACCCAAGTCAAAAGATATGTGATTTCCAATGCTGAGCTGTCAAGACATTTATTGCTGCGCGAGGCTCCACACTTCTGCTTCCCATCCACCCAAGTTACCACGAATTTGAGCCTCATTTTCGTGCTGGCTTCACACCTAAGCTAGGAGGGCTGTTCCTAGTATAAGTACCCCTTTCCCCACTTCAAGCAGAACTCTTTGGCAATCTGTTTTCAGCATAGGTTAGCTAAGTGCAACCAGAATATTGTTTGAGAGTTCACTTCCTCCTTAGCTCTTGTAAACTTGCCTTGTGAGAGGGTAAACTCACTTTGTGATTTACAACAGCAGCCGTTGAGGCGGCGACCAGTTCGTGCTTCCAACTTCGTGCGTGGTTGTGTGGATTGGAAAAACTGAGAGTGTGGTTGGGCGAATACTTGTTGCTGGTTGTTGCATTGCAATAGTTAGCTTCGGTTTTGTCAGGTTGCACTACTTCTCCATTACCCGACAACGTTGTTGGCTGGGATCGAGGGTTTCCTTCGTACCCTTCAGGTGGCGTTGTTTCGATCATCAAGCAGATCCTCCGTGAAGATCGGGCGCCCCGCATCAGTGGCCATCACCGCCGTCGCCTCCTCCAGGAGGGCGCAGACCAGGCGCAAGCGGGTGGAGGACGAGGGAGTCGAGGTGGACGATGGCGTAGAACCTAGTCATCGGAGGCGGCGTGAACTCGAACACGGCCATAGGATCATCGTCGATGATCTCGTCGAAGCCGGGAGGTAGCCGCAGGCCGTCGTTGAAGCCACCCATCTCCGGCGTGACCACCGGCAGATCGATGGCGACCACCTTGTCAATGGTGTCCGGGTCATGCACCCAAGCATAGACGACGAAGTAGGATAGATCAGATTTGTCGCTGGAGGACTCGGCCACCGTGTGCATCAGGCACGACGGCAGCACCTTGCACGCAGTAGCCACCGTGAAAGCTTGCGCCGGCAGCCCCTCGATGAAGACGCGGACTCGGTAGCGCGGGGTGACATGCTTCGTCATGAAGAGCCTCGACCACGGGCGCAACTGGATAGGAATGCCACCACAGTGGACGACCGCCCGGTTGACGAGGAGCTCGCGGGTGGCGCGGTCAGAGCAGCGGACGATGAAGCTGTCGTTGAAGTAGAGGCTGGCGTTGATGCTTTCCTGCTGCAGTTCATGAAATTCAGCTAACAATGCCTCCTTTACCTTGTCCGGCCAGAAATCTTCGCGCCTCCCCACGACGATCACAGTGACCGCACGCTCACGCAGCGCGGCCTCGTCGGTAAGCATCTCGCTGGTGAGGTTGAGAGTGCAGTAGCCCAGGTCGCGACGGCGCATCGCACCCCCAGGAGCGCAGGGATGGGCCATCGGGAGGTCAGAGGTGTCCATCTGCGAGGCGTAGAACGCGGCCATGTCGGGCGTGTCGCTTCTCGGAGAAGAGGGAGGTGTTACCGGGTCCGGGAACACACCCAGCTGCGAACCCGTAGAAGGGAGGGCGGGGAGAGGGGCAGCGGCGGTGTTCACAGGCGGGGGAGGACTGGCACTGCGGTTGGGTTCAGGTTGTGTGCGGGTAGAGGGTTGCAGGCGCTGGAGAGCGGGGATGCGAGGCGGTGGGTTGGCCTTGATCAGAGGTGAGCGGTCGCTTGGAGGGATGGTGCGGCGAAATGGAATGGTGCGGATGCAATGCGGGGCGAGGATGGCTTTTGTAGGTAGAGAGCAAGCCCGGCACTCCTTGGCAATGTGCCCAGCTTGGAAGCAATGAAGGCAACGGACCGGACCTTTGCATGCCGCGATCCGATGATGCGGAGAAAGACAGCGAAAGCAAAGGCCATACAGATCTTCTTTGCGGATGGGGATGCCCGTAAGAGCTGGCAGGCGGATGCAGAAACGTAGGCGCTGCGCAAACTTCCGGGATTTCTTGCTTATGACCTCAACCCATCCCTCCTGCGGCCCATCAATGGCGCCAGAGCGATGTGACAAGTCCTCGTCCTGAGAATCCGCACAGGCCATGATCCGGGGAGCCGGGCGAGAAGCCGGAGGCGTGGTGAAGCCATTACTCACCACAGCAGCAAATGATTCCTCCAGCACTCTACCCCTCGGAGGGGAGCGCGGAGAAACCAGCATGTCCGAGCTGGTAGCAGAGAGGTCCACCCTTTCCCGCCACTAGTATTTATTATTTGAACATCCTTCTAGTCTAGACCAAGTCTGAACTCTTGACTGGGCCAGATCAATAGATTGCAGTGGCTGTAATTTGGACGTGTTAAGTTGTTTGCAGCCAGATCAATACATTGGGCCAGACCAAGTCTGTCCCGTCTTATACAGCCATACAGGGCTCTCATCCCATATTCTGTAACTTGTTTAGTTTGCCCACAAAGTGCTTGCCCGCATCAGATCACAAAGTGACCCTCACTGTTTGGTCGCCTGCATTTCACGATTTCGTCTGGATCCGTGCAAGTATTGGACGTTTGGAGGTGCAATGCTGTAACATAGTTAGCTCTTCGGCTGAGTGGTGAGCTTAACCAGCACTCGACCAAGAATGACAACACAGATTAATCGCATTAGAAAAAAAAGACCAAGTACCACATATCTAAATGTTTACAAACAACGTTGCTACTGTACCACGAGTTCGCAACAACTTTTTGTGATGCATGACAAGTTCATCATCCAAGCGGTTAGTATATATATACCACCTCATAAAATTTACATACATGGTATTGGTTTCATTAAGTCTTGATATATATAAGTGAGTGGATAGATCATCACCTCACAAAACATACTTCACTATTATCAACAGATTGGCAGCTCCTTACTGGTCGTGGTTGCGCTGTGCATGAAGAAAGTAAACCAATGTATCTGGGATCAGGGGTCATCCCAATATAGCCAAGACTTTGTGCTTTGTTATCCACGAGGTGGACTAAGACTTCCATATATGATATTCACCTGAGCATAGTTTGCAATTGTCTTATTGATGTACTCGGTGTGCTTCAGGTGATCCTAATTTGACAATAGACTTTGTTATGTGTGGCCATATGTAAGTTTTACAACAAAGTGAATCTAATGAAACAATGATAACTTAACCTAACTACAATGTGGAGTACCATGCTCATCCTTCATGGTAATGGTTGTAGATAAAAGATGTGCCAATGTCATGTTGTTTCTATTATTTTGACGTGTGAGGTACATACCAGGTGACAGTACATATCGAAGCGGTTGAGCCTCCACGCGTGGGTCCCGCATCACTAGTTGTGGTAATGTGTTTACTTTTTCAGTCGATTCATAGACATCAAAACCATGCACGTGGCGACTGTGATCCGAGCAATCGTTGCTTAGCGGTAATGTTCTCAGCAAGTGTGGGTGACACACATGGTGAGCTGACTTTCTTTATTGTGAATCTCTAGCCATTTCTTGCTGAAGGCATTACCTAACTGGTCTAAAAAAAATAGTTAATTTGCATCATGCATGAACTAACCTTCCTACTCATTAATTGGCCCCAGTTTGGTAGGTTTGTTAAGTCATGAATTGGAAATTTGGCGGTAATGACGCGTATGCATATTTCAGCAGAGGAACCTGTCAAATTTTTCCTCAAAAGAAAAAAAACGTGACCAACTTCTTTAATAGACTTGTCTAAGCACTGAGTAGTTGATGGTGAAAATAAGTGCACGTAAGTCGTAAGTCCTGACTAAGGCATGGAAGTTTCATATCCCGGTCAACATGATGGGTCAAAGTTTTTTGTTCCCTCTCAACATGATTTGTCTTACTCAAATATCACTGACACTATATATGTAACTTAATTTTGACCCGATCAATATCATTATTTTCCAGTCAAAGTTATTCAAAGTTCCTCTCTCCAATTGATATTATCGTGATACTGGTACCGATCCTTTATTTAGACGAAGGGGAAGCAGCATAACAACCAAACACTGGGTGTGCAAGGGCGTTCCTTTCCCCCCAAAAATGGCTTGGAGGTATCGCTTGGTTCTTCAACTTGTTACAGCTGGGATCGTTCTGCTCAATTTCGTAAACCTGGCATCATCATTTTCGCGTACGTGCTCTTCCCTTGTGAATCACCAACAGTCGAGTTTTCTTATACTGCAGGGGCGGAACTGCACCCCGGGCAGCCCGGGCAACAGCCCCGGTCGTGGCCCTCCGGGTATAGGTATAACTTGTTATTTTTTCCCGAAATTAGGGAACCCATGCAGCCCAGCCCGTGTCATTGGAACTGAACGTCCAGGGCTAATCAGCAACAACAGCCCACCACGGTAGCAATCAGGAGGCAGCGACCCAGCCATCCATCACGCACCGCACGTTCGCGTAAACTGCCTGGACGGCTGCGCGTGGAGTCTGGCGTTTCGATCGCCGCTACCGCCTCTGCCTCTTTCCAAATTCCAATCGCACACAAATCATCGCCAGCTGCCAGCGTCCGCCGTTCAGAATCAGATCGTCGCCGCCGTAGCGCGTAGGGAGCGCTCCTGCACTCGCATCGTTTAAGCCTGCAGAATCGCGCCCAACGCCTCGCCACACGAACGTCTTCTTGCTCGATCTGCATCTCATCGCTCAGGTAAGTTGGTTTCCGGTGCAGTCTGAATTTTAGTTAAGTGAACAGCCAATGTGGTTCTTGATCAGATTATTGTTGAGTTTAATAATCGCTTTGCTGAAAGGTCTACTCAGCTATTGAAGTGCATAGCTTGTCTTGATCCAAAGAATTATTTTGCTAATTTTGATAATGATAAGTTAATTGAACTTGCAAGAATGTATGCCGATGACTTCGTCCTTAGCGACCAACTTGGCACATTTATTGTTGATGCAAGAGATGATCCAGACTTCGCAAATTGTATTGATCTTGGGAAACTTGCTCCGAAGATGGTTCAAACAGAGAGACATAAGACCTTTCCGTCGGTATATCGTCTTATTGAGTTGGCTTTGATTTTGCCGGTTGCAACAGCAACCGTGGAAAGAGCATTCTCGACAATGAAGATTATCAAGACAGATTTGAGTAACAAGATGAATGATGATTGGATGAATCATAGAATGTTATGCTATATTGAGCGAAATATATTTGCAAGCATCGAAGATGATAAGATTTTGGAGTGTTTCCAAAGTATGAGGTCACGCAAGAAACAAATACCACGTGCGGCTAGTGGTGCGTTATTTCTTATCAACACAATATACGTATCATGTATGATGTATTTATCTAAACTATTTTCTCATTATTTTTCTTATCCTCGTAGGATCTGGTTCTTCTCCTATGATTGATGAGGAAATGAGAGGCTAGGATTGAAGCAAAGTTTCGTTATTTAGGTACTAAACATGTGTTTCATTTATGCTATTATGCTATCAGAACATTTTGTGTTTTTCTTATTGTCATTTGGTTAAATATTGAATATGCTTCACGTGAAAGCTATATTTATTTAGTTTTGTGTGCTTTACATAATATATTAAGCTGTTGGGAGAGGGGTCGATACGTATTTTTTCATAGTTTTTTTGGGTGGTAGAAATTAGCCCCGGTCTTTGTCAAATCCTGGGTCCGCCACTGTTATACTGTATGATAGTATCTACTAGTGCATTTCTTTTCGTTTGTTCTTTTTGTGGGAACTACCGTGTAAAATAACTCCCTACATCTAATGAGGCTAACTTCTAGGAGTGTTTTATCCAATCTCATTTTTACTTAATACAAGGTCACCTTAGATGTAATAGTTGAAACTATTTCGATTTGCCGGTGAACTAACATTGAGTTCAAATCACTACAAAGTATTTTTTTTTTGAAAAAAAGTATTGAATGCATTGTTTCGGAATTGTTTGGGCGTACTAACAACAAGCAACTAGAGAAATTTAGTCCATTGAAGTGACAATACAACGTGTTGTTGTTCATTACCATACTTGTCAGTAACACATAACCAAGTTGTGTATGTTCCTTGCAGAAGGCGAACCCAACTGTCCACCTTGTCTTTGCTGTCTCGTCGAGACTACCATTTTGCAGAAAGCTGATAACAGTTTCATCTTTTTGCACTATTTTCCTTCACCGTGTTCTATTAGATGCACGCTAATTATTAGGTTACAGAAGGATCTTAACCAAGAACAAATTGAAGTGTTGGCTACATTTAGTCCAAATGTTGATGGATGTTAAATTGTCAATAGACCAAGATGTTTCATTTGGAAACTAAAATTACCTCATATGTTTACGGTTAAATGTATATGTGTTGACATCATGAATGGACATGTTGACATCATGAATAGAATATGCATGTTTTGGATTCGTCCTTAGGGTGGCAAGGGCGGAGGCGGCCATGGCCTGCATGGTGGCGGGGCTGCTTTGCGCGCCTCGTTTCGCTGTGCTACGGTTCTCGGTGGATGCATAACGCACTAGGCAGCAGGGATACGAGTACCGATGCAAACCAAGCCGACTCCGGTCATGGCAGACGATGGCGACGGCATGGTGTTTCCTTATTGAAGGCATCATCAATGTAGTTCTCGCAACCTCACTCAGATTGTTCCGGGGGAAATCCTAGATTGGGTCGTAGGGTCGGACAATGGTAGCTGTACGTACGTGTCGTTTTCCCTCGTGAGGGCGTTTGTTTTGGAGCAGCTACTAGTCGAAGAAGGCAGAAGGGGGGGGGGGGGGGGGGGTGTGGATTTTACCACTCCGAGCTTCGGTGGCATGGTGCATCGGGTTCTCGGTGGCGGATGCGAGATGATGGACACGCGCATGGTGGTGGAGCTTTCTGGCGACGTGGCGGCGCCGACGACAAGCTTGACAAGGTCATTGCGTTGATCTACCCTGAAGATGGGTTGGTGGAAGACGGCGGCAGCAGCTTCTCGCTGTGCGCCAAGGGTTTGCTGGACCGTTTTGTATTCCCGGATCATTATTGGGTGGCTTTGGTTGGACCTTCCGAATTTAAATGATGTGTGTTGGTATGTGAGGTTAGGGCACTTAGATCCGATTAGGTCCACCCTTCATCAAGAAGTTTGTAGGTGTAGTGAGTTATCGCCTGAATGGTGTGCTTCGCCTGTATTTCTTTGTAATGCTTTGATGGTTTTATGTTTCTACTATTAATAACTAAAAAATTATGTGTGTATTATTTTGATGTAGAGCCTTGCAGGTTATCCTCCATTTCAAAAAATATCATCACAAAATCTAATATGAAATTGGTCGATACTGAAAACACCGAAGCTATAGAAACGAATCACCATCTTGAAAATCGGTGACGGAACTAGGCTAATTCAAACATTAATTTTACACTAAAACGTCGCCATCTTTGGTCCATACATCCCAGTCAAAGTCGTTTATATTAAGGTTTCAACTTCTATGTGCAGTTTCCAATATGTCACTGTTTATGTAAGAAAGGTCATTGTGATGTCATACGCCAACTGGAGTAGGTAAGTCGTCAAAGATTTTGTCAGACTGTAGTAGTCAGTTTAGTTGAGTCTTCCTTATCTCTGCCGCGTATCATATATAGACCAAGAACTCAAGAAGCATGGTTGTACCACATGCTACTCTAGACATAATTTTGCAAATTGAAGGATATGGCTTGGAGGTTCCACATGGCTATTCTCATCACCGTGGTGGAGATCATTCTGCTATCAAGTGTCATCATCCTTGCGACATCTGATCACCGTAAGTAACACGTACTTTCTAAATTTTTTTTGGCTTATCGATAACCAGTTCGTTTAATCTGTTCTCATAGCAGTGTTTCACTATCTCGCCAACTTACTCCTATGAAATGTATAGGTAGTTACTACTATTATGGGAAATTCAAAGTAGGAAAATTTTCATTTCGAAACGATTGGATTGATGCCAATGATCCCCCATATAGAAGTTCTTCATTTTTCTCTCTCTCTCTTCCAATTATCGCCACAGCTCTTCGAAGGAAGCGCCATGAAGAAGAGCCAACGCTACCAGGAGAATGGAACTCGGCTGCCATGGGCCATCTCCTCTTCCTCCGGAGCTCCTATGTTTCCCTATCGGCTATTCTCCCTCACGCACTCCCACTTCCAACTATCATGGATATTTCCCGCTAGGGCTTGAATCCGAACCAACCTTAGCTCCGATAGTCCTTGGCACTCAGGACAGTTCGATCTTGTATTGTATCAACAAGCTCCGACCAGCCCGTTTTTTTAGATAAAAGGCAACAACGTGCCCAACTTTAATAAATTAATAAAGCCTGGTGAGACACGGGCGAACCAACTGACAAGCCCGTTTCATGGCCAGAGGGTCTGGATCGACGAAGGACGGTTCCTCCATTGTTGATGGTGGCGATTAGCTTCCAGTAGTGTTTCATCCAATCTCACTTTCACCTACTACAACAGTCACCTTAATTGTAATCGTTGAAACCATTTCGATTTCCCGGTGAACTAACATTGAGTTCAATTTGCTACAAAGTATTATTTGTTTGAAAAAAAATGTAATTTGCTACAAATTACCATACTTGTCAGTAACACATAACCAAGTTGTGTATGTTCCTTCCAGAAGGCGAACCCAACTGTCCGCCTTGTCTTTGCTGCCCATGCAGCTGTGGTGGACAATGATTACACATCGTTCCAGCAGTGTCGTCAAGAATACCATTTTGCATAAAGCTGATTACTGATTCAAATTTTTGTGATATTTTTCCTTCACCGTGTTCTATCAGAGGCACGCTAAATATAGGCATTAGAAAGATTTTATTCTAAGCCAACATCAAATTGAAGTGTTGGCTACATTTAGTCCAAAGGTTGATGGATGTTGACAATGCATCGAACAACGACAAGGATACAAAGTGTTGAACCCAACTTACACCAACCCACTGCACGCACGCACAAGATATATGACAGCCGAATAAACACCATCATGGTGGCGCCACCTAAGCACAAATCCAAAGAAACTGACAACTAGCAGGGCGGGCAAATTAGTTGGGCCGAAACTCGTCGTCGGGGACATATCGACACACCAACACACGCTACACACCGTCAAAACGAGCAAAGTCGTTGGGCCGAAGCTCCCCCTAGATCCAAGGCCGGCTCACCGACGTACACTGCACACCGCCAAGACATCCACAACTTCCGCAGTGACAACCACCAGGAGAACACCTTCTCGCTGAGGCAAACCAAGGAGGTCCACACAAAGGAACGCCGTGAATGCAGAACAAGACACAAGCTTTGTTGGAGGCTGCAAGCCGAAGAAGCCTCCGTCACCCCACCTCTAGAGAGATACTCGCCGTGAGGTCCAAGACGTTGTGTTCAAGAAGAGTATGACACAGAGGGCCGGCGCTGCCCAATCCGAGAATTTTGGGTTTTCACCCGGAGTATGTAGGAGGCGGTAAAGAAGCCATAGTGAGGCCTTTAAGAAGGGGACAACGTCCATAGAGGCCGTCGCGTCTTGGGACAAACATCCAGGAAGAGGGTTCCCCTCAGCATGACTTCTCCACCTCCCACACAGGGCTAGGAGTGCCTAGGCGGAAACTGCGCCGCTACTACGACACAAAGCTCACTAGGAACCACTTCGTCCGCACGGAAGTAGTCCAAGCAGCACCAGAGTCAAGGGCTCGCGCGCCAGCCCACAAGACTCCCGCCTTCCAAGGCCACCGCCCCGGCGTCCAGGCTCAACGCTTCCCAACTATGAAGAAAGAAGAGGAGAGAGGGCTCTTCCTCTAGATTGGCGGCCAGGAACCCCCACGGTTACCAACGACACCAAAACTAGGCCGAGAACACGTAGATCAAAGAGGGCACGAATCCCTGCCTCGTCGCAAGATCGTTGCTCTATCATCCCCAACAAGGATCCTCCGCACGCACCACCAGGTCACGAATCGTCGCCATCCACACTTTGAACAATACTTTCACGGTTTTATTCATTGTCTTATTCAAAAGATCAGTAACACTATATACATGTAACTTAATTTGACCCGATCAATATCATTATTTTCTAGTCAAAGTTAATCAAGGTTCCTCTCTCTAGCTGATATTATCATAGTACGGGTACAGATCCATTATTTCCATGATAACTCCCTGGCCATTTTGGACCCACATGTCATTGACAGCGTAGGGGGAGCTGTGAGCAACATAATTACACCCAGGGGGTTATCGTCAATATCCCTTTCAACATCCACTCTAATTCGCTTAACTTATTTGTAGGATCGAGACATTTCACATGTGTTTTTCTCGCATTTCATCCAAATGGATATTCCTTTAATTTTCTCATGTTTTCTCGATTTTGTACGTGCAACCCTATCCAATTTTTGAGTTTTTTTCCATTCCTAGGTTTTGTAATCCTGTGGTCCAAAGAAATCTAAGTGCTACAACATTCGTTTTCCCCTAATAATAGCTTGGAGCTTGGAGGAATCGCTTGGTTCGTCAACTTGTTACAACAAGGGTCGCTCTGCTCATTTTCGTTAACCCAGCACCGGCACAATAAAACAATATGCATCCTCCCAAAATTTAATATGATATTGATATTTGATACTCCTTTCGATCGGTATTAAATTGTCGTGAGCACCAATCTTGTACTATCTTTGTGTTGTTTCCACGACAACCAATCTTAGTACTACACACACGTCCTGTAAACTAAAACAGAGGGAGTACTGAAAATTCGAAAGCCGTAGAAAAGAATCTCCATCTTGAAATCGGCGAAGACACCGAACCTAGCACTTATTACAGATCCTTTCGGCACGGCCGCTGCCGAAAAGTCGCCGTCGGCATCAGCGCTACCGAAATGTGGCGGGCCCGGGCTGACGCGTGTCTGCCGCATGCAGCCGTCATCGTGGGCCCTGTCGACAGGAACCTTTCGGCATGGCACGTGCCGATCTGGACGTTTCGGCATGGCTAATGCCGACGGCGCGCTAGTTTCCAAATTTTCCAATCCCACGCGCTATTACTCGAATTTCGCTTTAAAAATCGTATTATTTAAAAAAAACTCCTAATTCAACAACACCATCTCTACCTAATAATAAAAGAAGTAAGGCTTCGTTCGTTTCGTTGGTTGTCCACTTTGCAGAAAACCTTCCGTGCAGAGGACGTACGCCGTAGGGATTTATTTGTTATTCTCGAAAAACCCAGGAACCTTTTTGCAAAAAGACCTTTTGTCTTCAACCTTCGTACGTCGCCAATTTTTCAAAAAACCCCTTGACATTTCGGGAAATTAACCCACAGTCTAGCTCCCCTCACTCTCCGCCCGAGCTGAGCTCCACAGTCCACACCGCCTCACTCCACCCCCACCTCCGCCATGGCCGCCCCAGGCGACGGCGGCCGGTGCGCCTCCACCTCCCGCGCCTCCCATCACTCCGCACCAGAGCCCAGCGAGAACGACGACCTCGCCGCCGCCGCGCCCTCCCCATCCTCCTCCCCCTCCACCACGTTCGGCCCCGCCCCGCCATTCTCGCTGCCCCCGAGGTCCATGTTCGATCCGAGGGATCTGGGGGCCGGGGAAGTGCCCGTGGAGGTGCCTCTCTGCTCCCCTCGCCGGCACGCTCCCCTCGCCTCCTCGTCAAGTCTCCATCTTCGTCAAGTCTCACGTGCTGGGACGCTCGAGGCGCGTCGGAAACGTCGCCACCGTGGTCATCTTCCCTAGGGCCAGCCGTCGGACGCCGGCGCTCGATTCGCCGCCTACCGCCCGCCCCGACTTCGTCGAGCCCTCCATTAAATTCGTGGTAAGCCTCTGGTCCCGCTGGACCATCTCCCTGTACTCCTTATGCCCTGGTTCGTCGCCTCCTTGGCCGCCACCGTCCGCCGTCGCCTAGGAGAGTCGCGACCATATGGTTCTCAGCGCCGCCGTTGATTTTCTCCCGTGGCATCGCACAGGCAATTTTCCTAGTTTATTGTTACGTCGGCATCTTTGGTCCATACATGCCGAGTCAAAGTATTTTGTCAGTTTTTGTGAAGACTTGAACCAATCCTTCTGCAATTCCAAATATGTCACTGTCCAAAGTTAAGAAAGTTCATTGTGATGTCATACGCCATCTGGGGTAGGCAAGTCAAAGCTTTTGTCTAAGACAGTCGTAACCAGTTTAGTTTTGTCTTCCTGTAACTCTGCAAACCATTTATAGTCGGTGTTCTACCACACATGGTACCCTAGAACTAATTTAACATTAGGACGATATGGCTCGGAGGTACCGCATGGCTCTTCTCATCACTGCGCTCGAGATTGTTCTGCTATCTAGTATCATCCTCGTCGCGGAATCTGATCACGGTGAGTACCGCGTACTTGTAATACAGTTTTTTTTGGCTTATCGGTTATCAGATCTGCTCAATCTGATAGCGTAGCAGCGTCTCGTCAGCTTACTCCTAAGAATGTGTAGGTAGTTAAGTTGGAGCACAATTTTGGTACTATACAAAGGCACAAGTTTTTTTCATTTCGAAAACGATTTTAGATTCAGCACACTGATTCCTCTAGAAAACCAGTCACTCGCTTCGGCCCGTAGCCCCGAACGCCTCCGTTCCTACACTGCCTAAGGAAACGCAAGCGGCAAAGCCACCAGGACTCCAGGAGAATAATGTATCTGCCATGGGCGAGAGCTCCTCTGTTCCCCACAGGCGACTCATCCACCTTTCAACCACCATGGATATTTCTTAGTAGAGCTGGACGATGGACTCGACAAAAAGCAGGATCACCATCACCGCGGAGAAGATGGTCACCCAACACCCATGGTGAAGCCGGCAGGCATCAGGGATTCAGGGTCAAGGCTCCTCAACTCCTGTAGAGCCGGAGCGTTGACTACCTCATCCCGTGGGTCACATCTGGGAGGCTTGTAGTACGTTCAAGGCGGCCGGCCGTCATCAAGCTAAATGCCTACTGGCCGGCCGGCCGGTCCTCTTCACCAAGCCGCTACAGAGCCACGGCGTGCACTAGTTGGTTTGCACCCATGCATATTGCCCCCAACTTTGATCCTGGTGTGAGCAGCTGAGGTGGTAGCCGCCCCAGGCCTCCAACTCTCGGCGCCGGCTTCAGAACCCGCATGACGGCTAGAGCCTGTAGAGCGTGATAGCATAGAAGTCAAAGACTCGGGCAGCCTGCAAAAGTTCAAAACCACACATATGATCCCCGCTTATCAGAACGCCTAAAATGTTTTAAGATCCGTGCATAAATCATCATCAAACTTTTAAACATCAACACGGTATCAATCTTTTTTGAATTTATGTAAGTTAAATTTTAGATTCATGTACTAAAATGTATTTTATGTGCATGCATTGATAGAAAAAATTTAAAACCCCGCATTAACATATATTTTTAATTTTATCAACACATCAATTAGTAAGAATAATATTATACACTGATAGCAAAATCAACAATTAAGATAAACGGGGACATCCACATATGTGGGAAAACTGCGTTGGGCACCCTGCACCAGATGAAGATAATAAAGATCAACAACTATGAAATGACCCAAAAGGAAATGGAGTAGACGCCGGAGCGTGACTGCTGGAGTCGTTAGAGTCTTTCCTTGGCACCGGCTCCTTCAGAGTCGACTTGAGTGTTGAGACTTGGCAGACCGCTTTGAACCTCCAGTTAACGTTGCCTTCGCCTCGTCCTCACTCTTTTACATGAGTGCAGCTGCGAGCTTGTCCTGCTCAAATAATGTGGTCCACGGTGATGGTAAAGCATCTATTTCTGCCGCTGTTATGTTTTTGCAAAATTATGTGGTGTCGTTGGATGGCGTTAGGCTGAAAGGAAAGGCTCCGATGGTACCAGTGCGATAGCCGATTCTTGTTGATGACAATAAACGTTTAGATTGGCAGAAGCCTCCTGAAGGATCTGTTAAGATCAATGTTGATGCCGGATAGGATTACCATACCGGACGGGGAAGTACTGCATGGCAGTCCATTGTTGATTGCAAGAGTACGGAGGAAACAGAACAACTTGTCTTGAAGGTCTAAGTCAAATGAAGACTAGGTGTCGAGGACCTGGAATTTTGCAGTTAGATTGTGCAAATGTTATTGCAACACAGAAGTCGCAAGTTGTGAACCATTCTGTCCTCTGGAGTGTTGTCGCGGAGACAGACATACTACAAGGTAGGCCTGATATTGAGTTTTAAAAGATTAGCCGGTCTACAATAGAGTAGTACATAGTTTAGCACGGTTAGGCAAGCGTAAGTATGGTGTGCTCCACGTCGGTCCGCCCTACGTGGTAGCCCTGCTCGTCGAAGATTGTTTGTGTTATTCCTTGATCAATAAAGCTCACCGGTTCCCTAAAAAAACGATACGATACATGAAAAGCAATAGAAAGAGAATAAAACTGAATGGAATAAAAAAAAAGCTTACTAGACGGGGCGGGTTCTTCACACTCAAGGGTTCAACGTCAGAAATCCAGTCCTCTACGAGTGTAGTCAATTAGCCTTCGCCCAGACAGACAACTCCTCTAAACTCAGTCGCCCTAGCAGGACTCGATTTTTAATTCCCCGACCAGTTGAAAAACTTGTGAGCACAAGCCTAGATCTGCTGGACTTGACGAGTCAACCAAACAGTTATTAGGACGGCCTTTTTCAACAGTCGGATCATGTTCCGCATATTCTTGAGAGCATCACGATCTTCATAAGATGTTCGAATATTTAAGCCTTTGTCTTGTTATTGTAGATGAGTTTCTAATATGATGTATAAAACTTGTTAGAGGCGACAGGTTTATAAAAATTCTCAAGCCGTAGATGTTGGAAGTTAGGATCTCACTTTTTTGTTTGTATATGATTGTGATGTACCGTTCCCTTAACTATAAATGACGAATATGATTTCTCAAAGAAAGTTGTACAATGCGCATCGAAATCAAAGTGGCCTATAAAATGTATAATCTACACTCATATAAAATGTACTATTCCTCGAACATGTCTTCAAACTAAAACAACAATTCAATATATCTTTGAAAATTTATTTAATTGAGCATTGAAGAAACTTAAAGTGTAATATGTTGGATTGGTGCCTAAAGAGAATAGGTTTCTTGCGATGCACTTTGTATTCATCTATTGATGTATGTTTTCATTGTTTTGACCAAAGCATAAACCAAGGTATCATTTATCTACACTAAAATTTAAAATAATGGGAATACATAGTTTTCCATATAGTTTCATCTACATAGTATTAATTGTTTGTTAATTATATGGATTATCTTATATCCTTTTTAAATTCCAGTTCAATTAGTTTTCATATTGTTAAAAATTAATATTTAAATTCTTAATTGCTTGCAGGAACCGATCCTGATTGCCCCACGTGTATTTGTTGCCCATGTCGTTGCTAATATTTACTTTATCATGGATGAGTTATGATTGTATTATTCTTATAAGTAGACTACAATTTAACATTGTATGCAACTTCCTGTTGATGTTTGTCGACATTATGATTTATCCAAAATCAGCATAATTACACATTACGTTAATTACGGTCCATATATCCGCACAAGTGTTCAACTGTGGTCATGTCTTGTGAAATGATTCATGGCCATCAACATGTTATGACCAAGCTACTTGCAACGTTAAGTTCAAAATCATTACAATATGTAAGTGTTGCTGCAGAATGAAGTTGTAGCAAGGTTTTGCATAAATTTGGTTGCACTAGCATGCTGTAAAGAATTTTTCTTGCAGTAAACTATACCCATAAAAAATTCTCCACTAGATTCACTATTAAACAGGACAACATCACTAGTTTGACACCTGCTAGTAAATTTCATTAATCCAATATGACAATTCAAAATTAATAATTTTATAATCATATAAAACTAGTCCAAGTGGTCGAGTAGGTAGCTACACGTGGCAGCTGGAACACTGTGGAGAGTCACTCCTGGGTGCCTCCACATGCGCTACTTTTCATGTTTTAGATGTCTCATCGCCAAGTGGATATGTGTGGCTTCTCTTCCCCTATTTTCTAGATGCAAATACAAAAAAAAATTACTGCTGACCCAAGCTTCCAAATCAGTAACTCTACAATTATGAGTCGATATGGAATCTAGAGCGACGTCTACCTGGTTAGGCAGTGCCGAAAGTCGATCCACCAATAAAAAAACTATTGAAGGCACTTTCATGGTTTACCGTCCGACCTAACCAATCCAAATGCCATATGCACTGGCAGCTCTCTGCTCATGAAACTCCCACATCACCGGACGCTAGCTAGACTCTTTATACATAATGGTTGGGGAAAGGCCTGCCTCTGTAGCAATCAAATGTAGGACTGAAACCAAGGGGGCGTGAACATCATGACGCCGATGCCAAGGCATGATCAAGCCATACTTAAATACTAAAAAATACCCTTTCAAACTATTTTGTCAACACTTAAATTCATACAATCTTTATATAACGAAAACCCCAACGGGCACTAACCCTCCTATTATCCGCATTGCTATTAGTGACCCATATATATACAACTATTTCACATCGATCAAATTTGGGATTAGCGTGATCAATCGAATGTTTCATATTTTTATATAAAAAAATTCGGTTTCATGCATTTCAAACCTTACATAACAGCATGATTTTTCAAAAGTTCTCACTACAACATGCGGGGTATCTTGTAACATCCTAAATCACACATACCATATCACGGAGATCGGTGATCTACGACAAATCATCATGATCCCTAGTTGTTCGTCCCTCCTCTGACCCTCATTAAAATCTCCGACGACAAACGGACGAGAGATCTAAATCACCCTTCAACATTTTCATAGAGCCTCATGTGCGATACCGACCGGCATCAACTTCTGCTTGGGTTATATTGTACTCCCTCCGTTCCAAATTAATTGAATTCTATTTGTCCACATGACATACACATATGTGGGCAAATAAAAGTCAATTAATTTAGAACGGAGCGAGTACTAGTTAGTAGTTAAGCCGATGAGCGGTTTAGATGTGAGGACGCGCCTGGACGTGAGCCACTGGGCTGTTTCCGTGAGACGAGTGTCCACGCCGGTGTGAATGTGACACCTCAACTACCATCTGTGGTAGCTCCAACTCCTGGTTGTGAAACCGTGGCAAACTCTCTCCCCGGCTACGTTGTGTCAACCAAAAAGGCCTCGGAATCTCCGATCCTCTGCTCTCTCTCTCTCTCCCTCCCTCCCTCTCTCTCTCTCTCCCTCTCCGAGGTTCTTCAGGTCCTTCTTCTTCTCTTTTGATCACCACATGAACCCTTCTTTTTTACACAGTAACATCACATTCTTTCGACTATCTTGGTTGCGGTGCGGGATCCATTCCAATGGACATGCAGCAAGATCAGTACTAAACTAAAGGTCAGTATGAACTATGAACTGACATGTATATGCCATTGAGTCACTCTCTTTTCTTTTCTCTCCAAGAAAAATCAGAGTCACAATAGTTTTTATTCCATCGTCATTCTCCTGCGGGTGTTTGAGAAGTACTGTATAAGTAAGAGAATTATTTGGTTGCATGTTCGATAGCATCGTTTGGTTCTTTCAAACAATATTGCTGAGCACCAAACGTCTGAGGGAAAACATGGAAGCAGCGGATGCGGAGAAGCCACTGATGCACTACCTACCTCGTCAGGTGATATTTCTGTAAATTAGCTCTATCCATTTAGCGACTAGCGAGTAGCGAGTCATTGTTAATTAGAAAATGAAAAACGTCCATTTTACATTCTGAACCACACGCCCTGTCTTCCCACACAAAACAAAAGAACTATGCACCAATTCAATATGACATCCTCGTGCTCTTTAGTCAAAATATATCTTCAGCTAAGAAATCTGTTTAATTCAAGTTGATATTGGAAACGTCATTTTGGTACTACAAGCGGCATGAAATGAATGTTATCAATCTTGGTGGTGTTCTCTCAAATTGCTACCTAGGTACTGTATTAGCAAAGGGCGTAAAAGGCTTCCATTTGAATACGGAATGCTGCATATTTCGTGTGACATGTAATGACTTAAAGTACTCACAGGGACAAATGAAGGAGCCTATTCTGTTTCCAAAGAACAGAGCCAGTTAGTGTTTGGTGACTCGGTGGAATATGTAAGCATGCTCTTTGATTATCGAAATTTATGCTTGGCACTGTTCTTCAGGATGAAGGTTCGCAATATACAAGTGATGGAACTGTTGATATTAACAACCAGCCTGCTTGTAAGCATAATACAGGGAACTGGAGAGCGTGCTACTTCATTTTAGGTACTGCAATTTGCTCCCACAACCTTCCTCGTTTTCCCAGTACTTTGCCGTCCAACTTACTGTGGTGACTACTGCATCTGCATTAGGTGCTGAATTCACCGAAGGCATTTGCTTCTTTGGGATCCAAAAGAACTTAGTGACCTTTCTCACAAGCGTACTCCACGAAAGCAACATCGATGCCGCGAGGAATGTGTCTACTTGGATTGGCAGTTGCTTCTTCACACCACTCATCGGAGCCTTCTTGGCCGACACATATTGGGGAAGATATTGGACAATTGTTACATTCCTATCTGTCTACACCGTTGTAAGTTTTTCTGTTCATAAAACAAAAGTGTACGTGAAGTTGTCTGTTAATCATTATTTGGTTGTGTTCACCTCATCTTGCATATGCCAGAAGCACGATCATGTCCTGTTATATATGAGAAAAAAACACGTTTAATGCATTATCTGCGAAGTTTCTGAATACTGTTCTATTCTGGTAGGGGATGCTCGCTATGACATTGTCAGCATCGCTTCCCGTGCTCATGCCCTCTATGAGCACTAGCGGAATTCAGCGCGTGGCGGTTTACCTAGGACTCTATCTTGTCGCCTTAGGGACCGGCGGCATCAAGCCCTGCACGTCGGCCCTCGGGGCTGACCAGTTTGACGGCGCCGACCCGGTGGAACGAGTGACCAAGGGTTCCTTCTTCAACTGGTACTACTTCCTGATCAACATTGGCTCTCTGCTGTCAGCGACCGTGCTTGTCTGGGTGCAGGATAATGTAGGGTGGGCAGTCGGGTACGCCATTCCGATGGTGCTAATGGGTTTCGGCCTCGCCGTGTTTGTCGCCGGTAAGAAGGTTTACAGGTACAAGAAACTAGGAGGGAGTCCTCTGAAAAAAGTTTCTCAGGTGGTTGTTGCAGCTGTGATGAATTGCCGCCTTGAGTTGCCTCGTGATAGCTCAACTCTGCATGAGGAGCCGTCACCAGCTGAAGGGAAGTACAAGATTGAGCATACCAGCCAATTCAGGTAGGAGTACTACATGTCCAAAATTATATTCCTGCTAGTTACTGATACAATTCTTGAGTTGGATAGGAACTTACTTATTAATTTATCTAGGTTCCTTGACAAGGCCGCAATTGTACTGCCATCTTCGGGCAAGAAAGGCCCGGCGGTGCAGGCGAGCCCATGGAGGCTATGCACCGTGTCACAGATCGAGGAGCTGAAGATGCTGCTGCGAATGTGCCCAATCTGGGCATCGCTGCTCATCTTTTTCGCGGTCACCGCGCAGATGTCGACGACGCTGATCGAGCAGGGCATGGTGATGGACAACCGCGTCGGCCCCTTCACGGTGCCGCCCGCCTCGCTCTCGACCTTCGACATCCTCACCGTCGTCTTCCTCATCCCCGTCTACGACGTCGTGCTAGTGCCGCTCGCCAGGCGTGCTACCGGGAGGGACCGGGGCTTCTCGCAGCTACAGCGCCTCGGCATCGGCCTCGCTCTGTCCGTGGTCGCCATGGCGTACTCGGCGTTGGTCGAGACGAGGCGGCTGGCGGTGGCCAGCATGGGCGCGGCGGTGGTGCCGGTTAACATCATGTGGCAGGCACCGTCCTACATCGTGCTAGGCGCGGCAGAGGTGTTCACCAGCATCGGCATCCTCGAGTTCTTCTACGATGAGTCCCCGGAGTCCATGAAGAGCATGGGCACGGCGCTCGCCCAGCTCGCCATTGCGGCCGGGAACTATCTCAACTCTGCCGTCCTCGGCGTAGTCGCGGCGGCCACGGCGCGTGGCGACGCGCCAGGGTGGATCCCAGATAACCTCAACGAAGGACATCTCGACTATTTCTTCGGGATGATGGCTGGTGTCAGCGTGCTGAACCTGTTGCAGTTCATGTATTTCTCTGTCAGATACAAACGCTAGCTAGGCATAAAAAATAGTACTGTGTATTTTCAGAGACAGGGTGGTGATGATGAAGTACAATCGATACCTTGCACACTTATTGGACCTTTATGATACTAGGGAGAGCTTTGTTCCAACCTGGTTTAAAGAACAGTTTTTGAATTTTTCCCCATAATTCCTACAAACAACTCCTTGCAGTGAGGAATGTTGTTTTAAAGATGTATGTCAACCGGCATGACAGCATGCTTTGTTTCTTCAAGAAATACATGAAACTGAAAGAGAAAATAGATGTTGAGGAAGTTGCATTTCAGTTCTAAGAGGATCACAAAATGCTCAGGATTTGGTCTGACCTCCCAATGAAAAACAAGATGCTACATAGCACATACACATTGCCTGTCTACAAGGGATTCCAACTCCAGATCCGGAAAATTACAAGGCTTTGTGTTGAAGATACTTCTGAGGTTTCGCCGATAATAGGTTCAGTTTTTGGCTACGGAAAAAGAACCTGCATAGTTTTTCCAGGACACGCATATATAAGGCATGCGCGTCTTCTTTATTAAGGTAGAAAGAGTTTTTACATCATTAATTTACAGGTCCAAACAGAGCACTAGCGCACTGTCACACATCCACAACGCATAGACCCCACACCCTAAGTAACTACTCCTAGCAGCCCACACAAGTTCGCTTCATTCCACAGCTCCCACTCCTCTTTGATTTTCCGACACACTTTGTGCGCCATAGTAGCTATCTTGTCAAAAACTCGACTGTTCCGCTCGAGCCACAGGAACCTTGCTGTGAGGATGATCAGGGAATTGACATCGCGTCGGTGAGCTTTGGGCACTGCCTTGCTTACCGTTGGCCACCACTCAGTGCAAAGGGACTCCGCTCCAGGTATGAATTGCTGGAGACCGAAAGGAGACAGAATCTGGAACCATACTTGTCGAGAGAAGGAACACTGCAGGGTTAGGTGGTTAACCGGCTCCTGTTCTTGACAGCACAGAGGACAAACAGGAGGTTGCTGAAGCCCTCTCCGGCTGAGTCGATCCGCAGTCCATAATCTACCTTTCAGCACGAACCACATATGGAGTTTTAACGTGAGTGGTGCTTTGGAGGACCATAATTCTGCTGCTGTAAACCTGTTTGTGTTGCAAATTTAGTTACGATATATTTGCCACAACAGCTGTAAACCTGTTTGTGTTGCAAATTTAGTAAAGATGGCTCATTTTGTTGCCATGTACTGTTGAAGGCCATGTCATGTGTGTGGGTACGGTCATAACAATTCATCAACATTTCATCCTACCAAGATGGTGTCTTCCACCTGCAGGCATAGAAATTTAGCAAGTTGAACCCCAACCAGAGCTGGCTTCTTAGGACGATCTACAGGTAGAGAGAGCGAGCCATGTGCATCAGTGCATGCTTTACTTTCCGAAATTGCCTCTTGCATGGTGGGGGACCCAGGATTCTACCATAGGATATGCCGGACTAAAATATTGACATTTAAAACTTCTAAGTAATAAAACCTTTTATTTCTATTTTTAGTAAAATCCATTCACCAATTTTGGAAATGATTATAAATATTACAACATAATTTGGTAACCACGCAATAAAGTATGTAAGCGATATACTCCCTCCGTTTCAAATTACTTTTCTTAGATAAACAGACAATACGTATGTACAACATCCTTATAAACGCACGCACGTACACCTTACTCATATGATCAGCTCCGAGATACTGGTCCGGCAGATATTGAGGTTGACGAAGTCACCACCGACGCTTTGCTATTGACGGGCACATCACCTAGCACCACCGGGTGGGCTGGTTCGCAGAAACACTAAACAACATCCCTATTTGGACAAATCAAAATCAACTAATTTGAAACTGAGAGTACTAAATTTAAATGTTTTGTATATTGTCCTACAAATAGTTCTAACAAGAAAATTACAATGCTTATATCCCGGTCTGGTTGGCGGACGCTATCGTGATTTTTTAGATAATTATATATTAGTATCGTGAAATATCAATTACATACAGCCTCTGCAACAAGGTAATAACCAAAGATATTACGGATGCACACAGCCAAAAGGCAATAAGAAGAAGAAATGAAAAAAGAAAAGTCCTGCTACATAGTTACAGTTCTTGCAACAGCAGCACATCCACACCACCAAGACAACACATGATGTTAAAATTCTCCAAAAGTGACGCCTTCATGAGGGAAACAGTGCACATGCGCCGTCGTCGTCCGATCGAAAATCTTGGATTTTCACCCTGGAGATAGTTCTCGCTCGCAAAACAATGTCTTCAACAAGGCTATTGCAAGACACAACCAATTAAGGCACGAGCTTGGATTTTCAACCTGAAAGTTAAGACTTTGAACTTATGTCGCCCCCGTTTACATACCGCTGCTACGGTTCCTGAAACTCCAAGCCAGATCCTCATCGACGCAAAGGCTCCAATAACCATTGGTTGTCCTCCAACCTCAGCTTCCTTGACATTCCCCACTTCTGACTTCACCCTGGATTTGCCCATGATGGAAGCAAAAGCAGAGCTTCGCGCCGCACCCTCCAGCACGACCGAATCCCATCTGATCCAGCAATTCGCCGGCTGAGCCTTCCGGAACCAGACAATCCCGCCAAATCAAGGAGGACAGGTGTGACGGATCTTCATCTTGACGTGAGAAGAACCCAAGGACCACCGCCATTATTCTCAAGATTTGCAGACCCCCACGCCGCCAATCATCCCCCAGCATGAACGGCGGCAAAAAAGAGTGCAAAGGCCGCACCAGCGGCGCGCCACCACCTCCTCATCGCCAGTCTGCCGGAGATCCTTGGGCACCGGCCATGCCTCGTGGCCGACTTCCGCCACAACCACGCAAACACATAGTAGGGGCAGCCACCATCGTCGCAGCACCGTCCACTTCACCGCCGCTCCACAGGCCCGCCCCCATCCTGGAGCAAGGTTGCCGCATCCACGGAGTCCGAGTCGTGGAGCACCGGCTCCCATCCTCGCCGCACCGCGCCCAGATCGGACGCCGCTGCCATGATGGGGAAAGTCCTTGCCGCTGCCATGGAAGGGGATCCACGCCGTCCCCGCACGGGAAATCCCCGGCGGCGACCGCTGGCGGCAGCAGGGGTAGAGGCCGACGAAGGGAGAGGGATTGCGGCGGCTCGGGAGTGCCTCCAGAGTCGCCCGGGTGGGGGGGCGCCGCTACCGTGATGGATTGTTGAGACATCTTGGCCAAGCCAGCCGACAATTGATCAGGTCAGATCACGAAATCCTGTAACAAAGCTGATCGATTGAAGTGCAGTGCACCAATGCTAGGCTTCATGGTTTGATGGGCATAGTCGGTAGGTTCGTGTCCATCAGCCCTCATCCTCCTCTAGACACCAGGAAACTACACGAGAGCCGAGGAAAGGTCTATCCAAGTGGATATGATAGCGTTTCCCTACCCCCACCCTCCCTTCTCAGTTGATAAAGGGGTTGCTTGACTTTCCCAGTCAGGGACGGAGGAAGGGGGACGAGCAGGGGCTAAGCCACCCCCAACATTTAGATTTTCTTTCTAAACTCCCTACTACACATGCTTGTAATTAGTGTTCTAAGCCATGTTTGCCCCCTCCAACAAAACTCTGCCCCCTCCAAGCCTTGGGGCTGGCTCCGTCCCTGTTTCCCGTGAGTTGATGGGGATAACTCGCAATATGATGTTAAACTCTCTTGTTGTTCCCCCGGTTTAACGGATTTTCAAGCCTATGGATATTTGAAACTCCAAACGCTAGCGCATGCAGCCGTCTACTACAAAATGTTTGCAGTCTACCAATATCCAGTGGAACGATATATCACACTTGACTTCTAGTTGATAAACACAAGATCAACAAAGTGATGTGAGGGTTAATATACCTAATCACAACAAAAAGGAATATAATTTTAGATGAAGGCTTACAACAATTCGGCTGAGATATAGGGTTTAGTTTACACATATTCTAAGATTAAAAACCATGAATTACAAACCTATATAAAGATTGTTGGACATCCAAAAGAATTAAGGTTGGGGTCGAAATCAATCGTATCTCTAACTTTCTTAATTTGCAAGGACTCTAGTTGGAAGGTGGCTGAAACAACCATGAACCATCGACTCGTTTTGGTCACGGTACTGTATGTTGAGAATCGGTGAATGAGCGCCTATCCAACACTTGGAAATCTTTCCAATAAGTTCTTATTTTCCTTATTCGGAGTTCATATGAGGAAACCTTGGTTGTTTCAAATTCGTAACTTTTTTATGTCTGAACCGAATCTTTGGAGTTCGTATGAGGAAACCTCGGTTATTTCAAATTTATAACTTTTGTATGTACGAACCGAATCTGATCTGATTTTGAATTCGAATTAGAGGTGATAATTCCTTGTTTCCAGCATCCCTCCTTCTCCACTTCCTACCCCGCCTCCCTTGTGCTCGTCATCTTGATGGTTGTCAACGAGCTTCACTTCTTGCCAAAACCTTCTTGTCCATGGGCCATGCTCTTCATTACTCAAACCTAATGATACAAAAACAGAATGACTTAGAAAGTATAAAGTTCTCAAATGTTAAAGTATCATTTTCATGTTAGGATTGAGTTCAACTTATAATGATCGTCAAAATAGACTCAATACTTATATCACCCACGATTCATGAATATATCCTCCTCTGCAGTCTTCTTAATAAGGTGATTTATGTTGCCCCACCTTTTTGTGCAATTATACGTTGTGTTTTGAAACATTTTTTGTTGGCCCAACAGTTTTTCGCAGTCATTGCCCTTGGCTCTTTTCCACCCTTCTTCTTTCGCCGTCACGCTTCCTGTGTGCGCGCCGAACATCTTTTCAACTCATGTCGACTTCTTCAGCCATCCTGGATCTGCGCAATCGAAAAGGCGTTGGCACATCCAAAAACATACGCATTAGGTTGGTGTAGCCAGGATGTTGTGCCTCATGGCGTACCTACCCATTGACTTCCTTCAAAGTATGCTTCTCTATAGATCGGACAGGGTGTTCCAAGGCTTGCATTGGGTGGCTCATGCAGTGAGGAGCACAAAGGTCTCGGGTGTTTTTTTAGATAAAAGGCTACATAGCCCAGCTTTAAATTAATAAAGCCAGAAGATTCACACACGAGTTACATGCTGAGGCATCACAGCTTCGCCACGAAAGTAATGCTGAAAAGAGATAAAGCGGCACGCAGGCCAAACTACTGGGTGGCGGCTAGGGTAAGGCCAACCCGCGGCGGCGACACCGTCTTGTTGAGGGAGTAGAGGCGTTTAAGTTCGCCCACCATGCGGTCGAGCTCTCCCTTGTCCTGCGCCTTTGCATTTAGTGACCAAAGCTGCAGGAAGACAATAGATTTATAGATAACATCAGCCGGTTGCTTGATGTGCACACGCTCAATCGAGAGTTTATTACGAAATTGCCAAAGAGCCCAAGATTGCTCAAGGAACAGCAGCCAGACCAGCCGACGCGGCTGGCCCGACAAAGCATCAAACCGCGCGTAAAACTGTCCAAAACTAACAGGCGCCCAGCTACACCCAAGTAGTTGTCGCAGCACACTCCAGGCAAACTTTGCTAAGGGGCAGGAGAAGAACGTATGGGCCGCGTCTTCGGCCGTACCGCACAAGGCACAATTGCCATCAAACTTCCCATGTCGTTTGGCCAGTTGTAGCCCCGACGGTAGGCGGTCAAGCACCAACTGCCAAGCGAAAATCCTAATCTTGAGAGGGACATGCGCCTCCCAAACATCCGCAAAATGCGCAACCACCGCCCCTTGGGAAAGCTTTTCATACATTGATTTGACGGTGTAGCAACCCGAGGGGTCAAGCGACCAGGTGATGACCCACAAGTATAGGGGGTGTATCGCAGTACTTTCGATAAATAAGAGTGTCGAACCCAACGAGGAGCAGAAGGTGTTGACAAGTGGTTTTGATGAGGGTTTCACTGTAAACACTAGCAGACAAGTTTTCAGTAGACTTTGATATGACAGATAAATAAAGTGCGAGTAAATAGAGCGCGACAATTATAATTGCAGCGAGTGGCCCAATCCTTTTTAGAGCAAAGGACAAGCCGGTTTGTTTACTTATGATGACCAAACGTTCCTGAGGACACACGGGAATTCTGTCTAGTGCTTTCGCTTCATATTGATGATTAATCTTTAGTGTTTGGATAAGTGTCGTGTGGGTGAACCTATGCTAATGCACCGCCCTTCCTAGGACTAATACATACTTATGATTATACTCCTTGCAAGCATCCGCAGATACAAGAAAGTAATTAAAATAAATCTAACCATAGCTTTAAACTCTGAGATCCTGCTATCTGAAAGTGCATTCTTTGCACTTCCTGTTTTTGGTGACTAGTGACAACACAACAGGTGGTATTAATGTTTGTGATGATCTATGCAGGTTTTAGAACAGGTGTAATAATGTGCTCCAACACATTCAGCATATTTCAGTACTGGACTCTTTTATATTTCAGTCGGAAATCCTTCAGGAAATTTCAGGTACCCGGAAATTTCCGGGCTTCACGCCCGGAAATTTCCGAGTCACTGAAGATTTTTCACCAAGTCCAGTGTTTGAAGCAGTACTGGCATTCAGAGCTTTTCAGTCGGAAATGCTTCAGGAAATTTCCGATGTCCGGAAATTTCCGGCCAGTGTCCGGAGATTTCCGAGCCACCGAAGTTTTTTTACCAAGTCCAGATTGTCAAGCAGTACTTCCTCTCAGAGCTTCGCAGTCGGAATTTCAGGCGGAAATTTCAGGTGCCCGGAAATTTCCGATGGGAGTCCGGAAATTTCCGAGCTGCACGAACAAGATCATCGCCAAGTCAGAAGCTGAACTCGTACTGCCTCCAGTCGAAGATCCGTCGGAATTCCTCGCGGAGATTTCCGCTGCCCGGAAATTTCCGGTGGTCAGTCCGGAAATTTCCGGTCGTCAGTCCGGAAATTTCCGAACTTAACCCGGAAGTTTCCGGGTTGGCGGCTGCACAACGGTCAGATCTCGGGGAGGGGTATAAATACCCCTCCACCTACCTCCAGCAGATCAGCTCTCTTAGATCCAAAACTCGTCATCTTGATGGTTGTCAACGAGCTTCACTTCTTGCCAAAACCTTCTTGTCCATGGGCCATGCTCTTCATTACTCAAACCTAATGATACGAAAACAGAATGACTTAGAAAGTATAAAGTTCTCAAATGTTAAAGTATCATTTTTATGTTAGGATTGAGTTCAACTTATAATAATCGTCAAAATAGACTCAATACTTATATCACCCACGATTCATGAATATATCCTCCTCTGCAGTCTTCTTAATAAGGTGATTTATGTTGCCCCACCTTTTTGTGCAATTATACGTTGTGTTTTGAAACATTTTTTGTTGGCCCAACAGTTTTTCGCAGTCATTGCCCTTGGCTCTTTTCCACCCTTCTTCTTTCGCCGTCACGCTTCCTGTGTGCGCGCCGAACATCTTTTCAACTCATGTCGACTTCTTCAGCCATCCTGGATCTGCGCAATCGAAAAGGCGTTGGCACATCCAAAAACATACGCATTAGGTTGGTGTAGCCAGGATGTTGTGCCTCATGGCGTACCTACCCATTGACTTCCTTCAAAGTATGCTTCTCTATAGATCGGACAGGGTGTTCCAAGGCTTGCATTGGGTGGCTCATGCAGTGAGGAGCACAAAGGTCTCGGGTGTTTTTTTAGATAAAAGGCTACATAGCCCAGCTTTAAATTAATAAAGCCAGAAGATTCACACACGAGTTACATGCTGAGGCATCACAGCTTCGCCACGAAAGTAATGCTGAAAAGAGATAAAGCGGCACGCAGGCCAAACTACTGGGTGGCGGCTAGGGTAAGGCCAACCCGCGGCGGCGACACCGTCTTGTTGAGGGAGTAGAGGCGTTTAAGTTCGCTCACCATGCGGTCGAGCTCTCCCTTGTCCTGCGCCTTTGCATTTAGTGACCAAAGCTGCAGGAAGACAATAGATTTATAGATAACATCAGCCGGTTGCTTGATGAGCACACGCTCAATCGAGAGTTTATTACGAAATTGCCAAAGAGCCCAAGATTGCTCAAGGAACAGCGGCCAGACCAGCCGACGCGGCTGGCCCGACAAAGCATCAAACCGCGCGTAAAACTGTCCAAAACTAACAGGCGCCCAGCTACACCCAAGTAGTTGTCGCAGCACACTCCGGGCAAACTTTGCTAAGGGGCAGGAGAAGAACATATGGGTCGCGTCTTCGGCCGTACCGCACAAGGCACAATTGCCATCAAACTTCCCATGTCGTTTGGCCAGTTGTAGCCCCGACGGTAGGCGGTCAAGCACCAGCTGCCAAGCGAAAATCCTAATCTTGAGAGGGACATGCGCCTCCCAAACATCCGCAAAATGCGCAACCACCGCCCCTTGGGAAAGCTTTTCATACATTGATTTGACGGTGTAGCAACCCGAGGGGTCAAGCGACCAGGTGATGACCCACAAGTATAGGGGGTGTATCGCAGTACTTTCGATAAATAAGAGTGTCGAACCCAACGAGGAGCAGAAGGTGTTGACAAGTGGTTTTGATGAGGGTTTCACTGTAAACACTAGCAGACAAGTTTTCAGTAGACTTTGATATGACAGATAAATAAAGTGCGAGTAAATAGAGCGCGGCAATTATAATTGCAGCGAGTGGCCCAATCCTTTTTAGAGCAAAGGACAAGCCGGTTTGTTTACTTATGATGACCAAACGTTCTTGAGGACACACGGGAATTCTGTCTAGTGCTTTCGCTTCATATTGATGATTAATCTTTAGTGTTTGGATAAGTGTCGTGTGGGTGAACCTATGCTAATGCACCGCCCTTCACCGCCCTTCCTAGGACTAATACATACTTATGATTATACCCCTTGCAAGCATCCGCAAATACAAGAAAGTAATTAAGATAAATCTAACCATAGCTTTAAACTCTGAGATCCTGCTATCTGAAAGTGCATTCTTTGCACTTCTTGTTTTTGGTGACTAGTGACAACACAAAAGGTGGTATTAATGTTTGTGATCATCTATGCAGGTTTTAGAACAGGTGTAATAATGTGCTCCAACACATTCAGCATATTTCAGTACTGGACTCTTTTATATTTCAGTCAGAAATCCTTCAGGAAATTTCAGGTTCACCCGGAAATTTCCGAGTCACTGAAGATTTTTCACCAAGTCCAGTGTTTGAAGCAGTACTGGCATTCAGAGCTTTTCAGTCGGAAATGCTTCAGGAAATTTCCGATGTCCGGAAATTTCCGGCCAGTGTCCGGAGATTTCCGAGCCACCGAAGTTTTTTTACCAAGTCCAGATTGTCAAGCAGTACTGCCTCTCAGAGCTTCGCAGTCGGAATTTCAGGCGGAAATTTCAGGTGCCCGGAAATTTCCGATGGGAGTCCGGAAATTTCCGAGCTGCACGAACAAGATCATCGCCAAGTCAGAAGCTGAACTCGTATTGCCTCCAGTCGAAGATCCGTCGGAATTCCTCGCGGAGATTTCCGCTGCTCGGAAATTTCCGGTGGTCAGTCCGGAAATTTCCGGTCGTCAGTCCGGAAATTTCCGAACTTAACCCGGAAATTTCCGGGTTGGCGGCTGCACAACGGTCAGATCTCGGGGAGGGGTATAAATACCCCTCCACCTACCTCCAGCAGATCAGCTCTCTTAGATCCAAAACGCCCCATTGCTGCTGGAGCTCATTTTCCATGGATCTCCCTATCTAGCCAACCAAATCCAATGATAGTTGGAGATGCGAAGGAGAAGACCCCGATCTACATCGCCACCGAAGGAATTTCACTTTCCCCCTCCCTATCTTGAGGGGACACGAATCTAGGGTTTCCTTTGTGGATAGCTAGATTCTACCTTGTTGTTACTTACTCCTTTGTGGATCCTTTGTGGAATTGACCTCTTGTGGTCTTAGTGAGAGCCCCCAATTCAGTTGTGGGTGTGTGCCTCACAGATTTGTACAGGACCTTCTCCGCCCTTAAAGGAGTCCTTAGTGGAAGGGTGGATTCGGACCTTGGTGGTCGAATTCATCGGAGAATAGGGTGAAGCCTTTGTGGCGTTGAGCTGACCTTTGTGGTTGCTCACACCCCTCCAACGAGACGTACACCCATGTGGTGGAACTCGGGATAAAATTGACGTCTCCTTGTTCCCTAGGTTGTCTCGTTCCACTATCCTGCTTTGTGTTACTTGCTTTTCTTTATTGCATTGTTTTCATTTGTCTAGCACCTTGCTTCATCTAGTAGCACATATAGTAAATTTACTTTTGCAAGCCTAAAACTGAAAAAGTCTTAAAAATTGGTCACCACCTATTCACCCCCCCCTCTAGGTGGATAACTTCCATTCACTATCCCTCATGCATCGGAATATCAACGGGGGTTTAGGTTTCTGTCACTCCGGCAACCCCACAATTAATAACCGAGTACACGATGCATTCCCCTAGGCCCATAAAGGTGAAGTGTCATGTAGTCGACGTTCACATGACAGCACTAGAAGAATGGCACCACAACTTAAATATCAAAACATTAAATATTACTCAACATAGTTCACTACTAACATCTAGACTTCTCCCATGTCCTCAAGAACTTAACGAACTACTCACAACACATCATATGGTACATGATCAGAGATTATATAATGATGGATAACAATCTGAACTTAAACCCTAATTCAACGGTTTCACTCAATAGCATCAATAACAAGAGTAATCAACACCGGGAGAGCTTCCCCTATCAAATACACAAGGTTTAGCCCTAGATGTTACAGCGGGAACGGAGTGGACCGATGGAGATGACGGCGTCGGCGGTGGAGATGGTGGTGTTGGCAATGGTGATGGAGTGCAGCTTGATGACGGTGACGATGGCGACGATTTCCCCCCTCCGGGAGGGAATTTCCCCGGCGGCAACGCAGCCTGCCGGAGAGCTTTTCTCTCTCTGTCTTCTCCGCCTCGTGGTGGCGGCGAAGAGGATTTCTGAACACCCCCCAAGTCTTAGGTTTTCGGGGGGATGAAGTACGCGAAAGGGCGCGCCAGGTGGTGGGCCAGGGTGGCCCCACCACATGCTCGCGCGGCCAGCCTCCCTGCCGCGCCTGGGCATGGTGTGGGCCCCCTGGGCCCCACCTCAGGCTCCCCTTTTGGCCTCCTTCGTGATCTGGTGAGAAAATAATTCCCAGGTGTTTCGTTTGATCTTCTTAGCTTCGCAAATATTGTATCTCGATGACGCTTTTTCCAGCAGAATTCAGACTCCGGAGTTCCATCCCCCAATGATCATCAATCATGCAAAATTGATGAAATAACATAAGTATCATCTCCAAATACGAAATATATCAATGAATAGCAGTAAATTATGATATGAAATAGTGATGCAAAATGGACGTATCAACTCCCCCCAAGCTTAGACCTCGCTTGTCCCCAAGCGAAAGCTGAACTCGGTAAACATGACCACAGGTTTATGGAGTGAAGTGTCGATATAAAATATACGGACAAGAAGCATCACATGTATAAATGCACAAGTCATCTTAGATATCAACTCCGTTCATATAAATCAACTTGTAACAAGTAGAGGAAAACCACAATAAGGTACATAGAGAAAACCTTAGTTAGTGTTGGCAAACTTAGTCCTTGGTCAGAGGACAATGAACATATTGAGCTTAGTTTATAAAACAGCCCTCTTTATTAGTTGATAACTCCAAAAATCAAATTCATTAGATGCCAACAATGTGCTAAGCAAGAAAGAATAAAAGACATGATCAACAATACTAATGTATAACTGGTTGAATCACAATCAACTCAAATGCTTGCTTAAGATAGAAGGAGATAGGTTTACTGACTCAACATAAAGTAAAAGATAGGCCCTTCGCAGAGGGAAGCAGAGATACAAGCATGTGCTACAGCTTTTGGTTTTATAGGTTTTCGAAATCATATAGAGAGCATAAAAGTAAGTTTTGAGCGGTGTTTGTCGTTGTCAACAAATGGTAATGGGCACTCTACCCCCCTTGTCAACCAGACTTTCTTAAGAGCGGCTCCCATGAAGGACGTTATTTCTACCCAAGGGCAGATCATCCCTCTTTTCTCTTTTGTTTACACATGTAGTTTAGAACTAGTATCATTTCTTGGCTGATTAGATCAGGGCAAAAATGTGAAGAGAATGCAGTGGTTAAAGTTGTAATTAATTGGGACTGGGCACCCCATTTGCCAGCTCTTTTTGCAAAGTTAATGGATAAGCGGTGTATATGCCACTAGTCTGGTTGGTGAAAGTCTGTCTAAAAGCAAATGACAAGGTTGATATCCGTAACACCACATACTTCCTCATGAGCTAATAAACATTGACACAAATAAGGGATAATAATTTTGAATAAAGATAGCACAAGAAGTATTTACTTGGAGTGGCGCAAAATACCACATAGTAGGTAGATATGGTGGACACAAATGGCAGGGGTTTCGGTTCATGGTTTGGATGTATGAGAAGTATTCCCTCTCGATACAGGTCTTTGGCTAGCAAGGTTGGGTAGCAAGCATAAGAGTTGATGGATACAAACAAACATACATGTAGTGAAGACAATCATGCAATTCTTACTTGAAGGCACACACAATTTTAAGTTTGTGAATGCTAAGCTTATAATCTACAAGTGAGAAAGATTAATGAATTCTATATTCTACATGTAATTCCTTTTTCCACTTAAGTCTCAAAGTATTGTAGCTACTGACCAATGCTAAGTTTGCCAAAGCCAAAAGATTTACTATATGCTCCCAAAGTGATTACCAACACTAATGACAAGATCAATCATACATGATAAAAGTTGCAAACTAAAATAAAGTGTGCAGAAAATAAATGATAACACTTCTCATTAATATTCCATAACGGCAACTCACACCAAGGGATACATAGACAGCCAACTAAAAGAGAGATACTTCCACACTGCAAACCATCATATAAGATAACTTCCCTACTCATGATATGACTCTACTAAAAGGTAAAAGATGAAAGATAATGGTGATACCGCGGCACTCCCCCCAAGCTTGGAACAAGCTAAGAGAGATGCCAATACCGATGATGAATTACTCCTTCGGTGGTGATGGAGGGACGACTCGAAGTGGGGTAAGGTAACGCTCCAACATCTTGCGAAGCCTGTTGTTCTCCTCTTGAAGTATATGCACTTCCCTCCTCAGGACACGGTACTGCTCGCAAAACTGATCCGTGACACGGAGAGCTTCGGTTGCATCTGGAAAAGAGCTAAGATCCGGAACAGGCGGTATTGCTCCCTGCATGTTATGAGAAAAAGCACGTTGGGCGTTAATTGATCCCACAAAGGTGGGCTTGCTAGTCCCCGTCCTTGCGCGATCTTTCTTGGCCGACTGCATCTTCTTTACTTCCTCCATGACGCTGTCGTCCATGTCCCTGCGCCTAGCCTTCACGTTCTCATCATCCGCCCATCCAACAAAAGACCCTTGATCAAGATCTTGAAGGAGTTCGCGTTGGCGACGAAGTGCGTAGTCTTCGGAACAAGATCCCTGAGACGACATCTGGACAGAAACAGCTCGAAACAAAAACGCGTCGAAAACACGATATACGGACCTCGGGGGCTCCGGGTGAATATATAGCAAAAATTTACGAAATAAAAGGAAGGCAACAGGGCGAAACCGAGTAGGAGAGGAGCTCCGAGGCTCCCCCACCTGGTGCTCGCGCGGCCAGCAAGGGCCCCGCGCCACCACGTGGTGTGGGCGCCTCGGACTTCGTGTCCTGCTCGTTTTCGTCTCGTGTTTTTTCCAAATTTTCCAAAAATAAATAATAGGTAGCTCAAAATTAAATTCACGAACTTTTTCTTACCGAAACTGTACCTTTTCGAAATCAGGTTCTGCAGACTCAGAAATATTTTCCTTAATATAATCTTCCGGAGTAATTGCTTGAATAATATCAACATCTTCATTATAAGAATCTCCAGAAATATAATGCTTGAGTCTTTGTCCATTTACCACTTGTGTAGAGTCATCCTTGAGCGAAGCAATTTTTATCGCACCCGAACGAAACACCTCCACAATGACATATGGTCCTTCCCACTTGGAGAGCAATTTTCCTGCAAAGAATCTAAGACGAGAGCTATACAATAGAACTTTCTCACCAACATGAAACTCTCTCTTAAGGATTCTCCTATCATGCCATCTCTTAACTTTCTCTTTAAATAGTTTAGCATTTTCATAAGCTTCACTTCTCCATTCATCTAAAGAACTTAAATTAAGTAATCTTTTCTCACCAGCAAGTTTAAAATCTCTATTTAGTTCTCTCACTGCCCAATAAGCTTTGTGTTCTAATTCTAAGGGCAAGTGACAAGCTTTTCCATAAACCATTTTATAAGGAGACATACCCATGGGATTTTTATAAGCAGTTCTATAAGCCCACAATGCATCATTTAATTTACTAGCCCAATTCTTCCTCGTCCTATTAACAGTCTTTTGCAAGATAGATTTAATTTCTCTATTTGATAGTTCTACTTGCCCACTAGTTTGAGGATGATAAGCAGAATTATGATTAACACCATATTTAGCAAGAACTTTTCTAAACCCACCATGAATAAAATGAGAACCTCCATCAGTCATATGATATCTAGGAACACCAAACCTAGGGAAAATAATATCTTGAAGCATTTTTAATGATGTCTCACCATCAGCACTTTTAGTAGGTATAGCTTCTACCCATTTAGTAACATAATCAACAGCAACAAGTATATGAGTATTACCTTCTGAAGAAGGGAAAGGACCCATAAAGTCAAATCCCCAACAATCAAACGGTTCAATAACAAGAGAATAATTCATAGGCATTTCATTACGTCTAGAGATATTACCAACTCTTTGACATTCATCACAAGATAAAATAAACTTTCTTGCATCTTTAAAAAGAGTAGGCCAATAAAAACCTGATTGTAAAACCTTTTGTGCTGTTCTATCTCCAGCGTGATGTCCTCCATAAGCACTACTATGGCACTTTCTCAATATCTCTTTTTGTTCATACTCCGGAACACATCTTTGCATAATACCATCAACTCCTTCTTTATATAAGTGTGGGTCATCCCAGAAATAATGCCTTAAGTCATAAAAGAATTTTCTTCTTTGTTGAGCTGAAAAGGTTGGAGGCAAATACTTCGAAACAATAAAGTTAGCATAATCTGCATACCAAGGACTATCTCGTGAACTCGCCCTTATTGCAGCCAATTGTTCATTTGGAAAACTATCATTAACAGGTATAGGATCATAAGCAATGTTTTCCAATCTAGACAAATTATCAGCAACAGGATTTTCAGCACCCTTCCTATCCACAATATGCAAATCGAATTCTTGCAAAAGTAACACCCATCTGATAAGCCTAGGCTTTGCATCTTTCTTTTCCATAAGGTATCTAATTGCAGCATGATCAGTATGAATAATAACTTTAGAATCAACAATGTATTGTCTAAATTTATCACAAGCAAAGACAACAGCTAAAAATTCTTTTTCAGTTGTAGCATAATTCTTTTGAGCAGCATCAAGAGTCTTACTAGCATAATGAATAACATTTAACTTTTTATCCACTCTTTGCCCAAGGACAGCACCAACAGCAAAATCACTAGCATCACACATAATTTCAAATGGTAAATTCCAATCAGGTGGTTGAACAATAGGAGCAGTTATTAAAGCTTTCTTAAGAGTTTCAAAAGCTTCCTTACAATCATCATAAAAAACAAACGGTATATCTTTTTGCAAGAGATTAGTAAGAGGCTTTGATACCTTAGCAAAGTCTTTGATAAACCTTCTATAGAAACCAGCATGACCAAGAATACTACGAATACCTTTAACATCTCTAGGGCAAGGCATTTTCTCAATTGCTTCCACTTTGGCTCTATCAACTTCAATACCTCTTTCAGAAATTTTATGTCCAAGAACAATCCCTTCATTAACCATAAAGTGGCATTTCTCCCAATTAAGAACAAGATTAGTTTCTTCACATCTCTGCAAAACTTTATCAAGATTGTGCAAGCAATTATCAAAGGAAGTGCCATAAACGGAGAAATCGTCCATGAACACCTCCACAATTTCATCACAAAAACCATGAAAGATAGCAGACATACATCTTTGAAAAGTAGCAGGAGCATTACATAAACCAAAAGGCATACGTCTATAAGCATAAGTACCATAAGGACAGGTAAATGTGGTTTTCTCTTGATCTTGAGTTTTAACAGCAATTTGAGAGAAACCAGAATAACCATCAAGAAAGCAAAAATGAGTTTTATTGGCTAATCTCTCCAACATTTGATCAATAAAAGGTAATGGATAATGATCTTTCTTAGTAACTTTATTAACCTTCCTAAAATCAATGCACATTCTACAACCAACAACTACTCTTTGAGGGATAAGCTCATCATGATCATTAGGTACAACAGTAATTCCACCTTTCTTAGGGACACAATGCACAGGACTAACCCATCTACTATCAGCAATAGAATAAATAATACCAGCATCAAGAAGTTTTAATACCTCATTTCTTACCACTTCCTTCATCTTAGGTATTAAACGGCGTTGATGTTCAACAACTGGCTTTGCATCGGGCTCCATATTAATAGAATGTTGACATATAGTAGGAGAAATCCCTTTTAAATCATCCAAAGTATAACCCATAGCTCCACGGTGTTTCTTCAATATTTCCAACAATCTTTCTTCTTCTTTACCTGAAAGGTTAGCACTAATAATAACAGGATATATTTTCTTATCATCAAGATGAGCATACTTAAGATTATCAGGCAAAGGTTTTAAATCAAAGACAGGATCCTCTTTAGGTGGAAGTGTTTTACCCAAGTCTTCCACCTTTAAATTATGTTTAAGAATAGGTTGACGAAGGAATATGTCCTCAAGTTCATTCCTTTGTTCCATAAAATCTTCACTCTCATGATCTTCCATAAATTGCTGAATATAATTACTAGGCGCAAGAGCAATAGAAGAAAGTTGTTCTACTCTAAAATCCTCATTAGGCAATTCGGTTTCATAAGGAGTTTTAGCAAATTTTGAAAAATTGAATTCATATGAATCACCAGCAAATTTAGTAAGGATTTTCTCTTTCTTACAATCTATAACAGCACCACAAGTATTTAGAAAAGGTCTACCAAAAATGATAGGACAAGTCTTACTAGCAGCAGAACCAAGTACGAGGAAATCAGCAGGATATTTAGTCTTACCACATAGAACTTCAACATCTCTGACAATACCAATGGGAGAGATAGTTTCTCTATTAGCAAGTTGAATAACCACATCAATCTCTTCAAGTTCACTAGGACCAATCTCATGCATAATTTCTTTATAAAGATCATAAGGAATAGCACTTGAACTTGCACCAATATCACATAAACCATAATAGCAATGATCACCAATTTTAACAGATAACACAGGAACACTAGCCTTCCTTGGCTTTGCAGGATGAGAAACAACATTAGAAGCATCATCACGAAATATAATATACTCTTCTCCCACATTTTCAGAAACAAGCTCTTTAACTATAGCCACAGAAGGTTCAACTTTAATTTGTTCATCAGGTTCCTTAGCTTTCTTATCACTTTTATTAACCACACTAGCCATAATAGAATGTTCTTTCACTTTAACAGGAAAAGGAATTTTATCAATATAAGGCTCAGGAATGATATGATCAACAATATTAACTTCAATGCTTTTAGCTAAAGGAGCAATAGATTTATCTTTATAAGGTTCATGATATTTTTCAAACCCCTTCTTGGGCAAACCGAAATAGACAGCAAAGGATTTATAATAATTTGCAACAACTTGAGAGTCAAGACCATAAGCACTATTAATATTTCGAAATGCATCAGTATTCATGAAAGTCTTAATGCATTCAAAATCATATTTTATACCTGGCTCCCTACCTTTGTCGTTCTCCCATGCTTCAGTATTTTCTTCAATACGATCATGAAGATCCCATTTAAACTCCTTCTTATTACGAGTGAATGATCCAGCACAAGAAGTATCCAATAATGTTTTATCTTCAAAGGAAAGTCTTGCATAGAAGTTATCAACAATAATATTACCAGGAAGCTCATGAATGGGGCATTTGAGCATTAATGCCTTCAATCTCCCCCAAGCTTGGGCAATACTTTCTCCATCATGAGGCCAGAAATTATATATAAAATTCCGATCTTGGTGAATTTCACTTGGAGGATAAAATTTAGAATAAAAGAGAGGTGCAATTTCCTCCCATCCAAGAGAATCCCTGTTCTTCAGCAGTTTATACCAATGCGCAGCTCTCCCACCGAGTGATATGGAGAATAATTTCTTCCTGACTTCGTCCATTGTAATACCTGCACACTTGAACAACTCGCATAATTCATGTAAATACAGTAAATGATCACCGGGGTGGACAGTTCCATCTCCAACATAGCGGTTATTCATAACACGTTCAATAATTTTCATAGGTATTTTAAATGGCACAATATCATCAGGTGGCGCCTCATGTTCTACCTCAGCAGCGGTAGAAGACTTCCCAAACAGGAAAGCAACATTTCCTCTCTCCATTATTAAGCAAATAAGGAGAAAGAAATAAAAACAGCACTTACAGCTAAAGTTTTCCTTACCAATTCCACTTACCAATAGCGCTTCACTCCCCGGCAACGGCGCCAGAAAATAGTCTTGATGACCCACAAGTATAGGGGGTGTATCGCAGTACTTTCGATAAATAAGAGTGTCGAACCCAACGAGGAGCAGAAGGTGTTGACAAGTGGTTTTGATGAGGGTTTCACTGTAAACACTAGCAGACAAGTTTTCAGTAGACTTTGATATGACAGATAAATAAAGTGCGAGTAAATAGAGCGCGGCAATTATAATTGCAGCGAGTGGCCCAATCCTTTTTAGAGCAAAGGACAAGCCGGTTTGTTTACTTATGATGACCAAACGTTTTTGAGGACACACGAGAATTCTGTCTAGTGCTTTCGCTTCATATTGATGATTAATCTTTAGTGTTTGGATAAGTGTCGTGTGGGTGAACCTATGCTAATGCACCGCCCTTCCTAGGACTAATACATACTTATGATTATACCCCTTGCAAGCATCCGCAAATACAAGAAAGTAATTAAGATAAATCTAACCATAGCTTTAAACTCTGAGATCCTGCTATCCCTCATGCATCGGAATATCAACGGGGGTTTAGGTTTCTGTCACTCCGGCAACCCCACAATTAATAACCGAGTACACGATGCATTCCCCTAGGCCCATAAAGGTGAAGTGTCATGTAGTCGACGTTCACATGACACCACTAGAAGAATGGCACCACAACTTAAATATCAAAACATTAAATATTACTCAACATAGTTCACTACTAACATCTAGACTTCTCCCATGTCCTCAAGAACTTAACGAACTACTCACAACACATCATATGGTACATGATCAGAGATGATATAATGATGGATAACAATCTGAACATAAACCCTAATTCAACGGTTTCACTCAATAGCATCAATAACAAGAGTAATCAACACCGGGAGAGTTTCCCCTATCAAATACACAAGGTTTAGCCCTAGATGTTACAGCGGGAACGGAGTGGACCGATGGAGATGACGGCGTCGGCGGTGGAGATGGTGGTGTTGGCGATGGTGATGGAGTGCATTGATACGTCTCCAACGTATCTATAATTTCTTATGTTCCATGCTATATTATACCAAGTTATTACATGTTTTATATGCATTTTAAATAGTTTTATGCATTTTCTGGGACTAACCTATTAACAAGATGCCACAGTGCCAGTTCCCTGTTTTCTGCTGTTTTTGGTTTCAGAAAAGTACTTAAGGAAATATTCTCGGAATTGGACGATTTCTTTTCAGAAGTCAGTTTTTATTTGGGAACGTTCCAGAAGACCGAACATGAGACGAAGTGGGCGACCGAGGCGGCCACATCAGGTCCTCGCACGGCAGCCTTTCTGGCCGCGCGAGCACGTGGTGTGGGCCCCTCGGGGCGCCACCGACTTCGCCCTTTCGCCTACATATACCCCCCAGACCAAAAACCCTAGCACGGTGTTCATATTTTCCTCCACGGGTCCCGAGCCGCCGCCGTCGTCAACACCAATTCGGGAGAGATCAGAATTCCTCCCCGGCACCCTGCCGGGAGGGGGAATCGTCACCGGAGGCCTCTACGTCGCCATGACCGCCTCCGGACTGATGCGTGAGTAGTCTACCCTTGGACAACGGGTCCATAGTAGTAGCTAGATGGTTGTCTTCTCCTCTTGTGCTATCATGTTTAGATCTTTTGAGCTGCCTATCATGATCAAGATCACCGTTATGTAATATTTCATGTTGTGTTTGCTGGGATCCGATGAATATTGAGTACTAAAGTTATTGCTTCATAATATATCATGTGTGTGCTATTTAATGATCTTGCATGCTCTCCGTTACTTGTGTATGCTCTGGCCAAGTAGATGCTTGTGACTCCAAGAGGGGGTATTTATGCTCGATAGTAGGTTCATGTCTCTATTAAATCTGGGGTGGTGACAGCTAGCTCTAAGGTTGTAGATGTGATGTTGCTACTAGGGATAAAACAGTAGTACTTTGTCTAAGGATGATGTTACTTACTTACTTTACACACAGTGCTTAAGGCGATAATCTGTTGCATGCAACTTAATACTGAAAGGGGTGCGGACGCTAACCGGAAGGTGGATTATTAGTCATAGATGCGGTTGGAACGGTCTATGTATATTGTTGTAATGCCCGAATGAATCTCACACTAGACATCATAACGTTGGTATATGCATTGGTTTGCTCATCATTATTCTATCAATTGCCCAGCTGTAATTTGTTTACCCGCATGAATGTTATTATTATTTATGGAGAGACACCACTAGTGAACTGTGGACCCCGGTCCTTCTCTTTAATCTGATAAACCACAAACTGCAAACCTGTTACTTTCTGCAAACAAACATCTTTCTTCCACACATACGTTTAATCCTTTGTTACAGCAAGCCGGTGAGATTGACAACCTCACCGTTAAGTTGGGGCAAAGTATCTTGATTGTGTTGTGTGCAGGTTCCACGTCACTTACGTCGCAGACTTTTCTGGTGCCGTTGACACCTCGGAGGAATTCATTATTTCCTACTGGTTCGATAACCTTGGTTTCACAACTGAGGGAAACTTGCTGCTACACTACTTCATACCTTCCTCTTGGGGTCTCCCAACAACACACCCACCGTGTGCATCAAGCAATTTTTCTGGCGCCGTTGCCGGGGAAATAAGAGTTCCCTTGAAGACCTTCACACTCCTCCGTCAACTTCGTTGCCGCTGATTTGAAGATTCTTCTACGAGGGGAGTTTTCGCACTTCCAATCTTTTTATTTTGTTATTGTCTTGCTTAGTTTATTTTTATTACTGTCTTGTTTGCTTAATATCAAAAATACAAAAAAATTAGTTACTTGCAATTTATTTTATTGTCTTGTTTGCTTAAATATCAAAAATACAAAAAAATTAGTTACTTGCATTACTTTGTTTATTTTGGTTTGCTATTTTATTTTCAGTTTTTGTTATTTTGGTTATTTCGGTTTGTTAATTAATTTGCTAAAATGAGTACTGCTGAGAATACTAAGTTGTGTGACTTTACAAGCACCAACAACAATGATTTTATATGCACACCTATTGCTCCACCTACATCTAAAGCTGAATTCTTTGAAATTAAACCTGCTTTGTTGAACCTTGTTATGAGAGAGCAATTTTCTGGTGTTAGTTCTGATGATGCTGCTGCCCATCTAAATAATTTTGTTGAACTATGTGAAATGCAAAAATATAAGGATATAGATGGTGATATTATAAAACTGAAATTATTTCCTTTCTCCTTGAGAGGAAGAGCTAAAGAATGGTTGCTTTCATTGCCTAGGAATAGTGTTGATTCATGGATTAAATGTAAAGATGCTTTTATTAGAAAATACTATCCTCCTGCTAAGATTATTTCTCTAAGAAGTAGCATCATGAATTTTAAACAACTTGATAATGAACATGTTGCTCAAGCTTGGGAAAGAATGAAATCTTTGATAAAGAATTGCCCAACCCATGGACTGACTGCTTGGATGATCATCCAAACCTTTTATGCAGGAGTGAATTTTTCTTCAAGAAACCTATTGGATTCAGCTGCTGGAGGTACCTTTATGTCCATCACTTTGGGGGCTGCAACAAAACTTCTAGATGATATGATGGTGAATTATTCTGAATGGCATACTGAAAGGACACCTTAATGTAAGAAGGTAAATTCTGTTGAAGAAACCTCCTCCTTGAGTGAAAAGATTGATATTATTATGTCTATGCTTGCAAATGGTAAATCCCATGTTGATCCAAATAATGTTCCCTTAGCTTCTTTAGTTGCACAAGAAGAGCATGTTGATGTGAACTTTATTAAAAACAACAATTTCAACAACAATGTCTATAGGAACAATTATGGTAATAACAACTATAACCCCTATCCTCCTAATAACAGGAACTCTTATGGTAATTCTTATGGTAATTCTTATAACAATAATAGGACTACCACCTCTGAACTTGAAACCATGTTAAAAGATTTTATCACTACACAAACTCTGTTTAATAAAACTGTTGAGGAAAAGCTTGGGAAAATTGATATACTTGCCTCTAAAGTTGATAGTCTTGTCCTTGATGTTGATCTTTTAAAATCTAAAATCATGCCTACTGAAACTAAAGAGAGTAATCCCTTTGCTAAAATTAATGCCATCCAAGTTCAAATAGATGAAAATGTTAGGATGATGGCCCAATTACGTGCTAGATGGGAAAGAGAGAAAGAACTAGATAAAGAGGCTAATATTGTTAAAGTTTTTACTATTACTACCTCTGAAAATAATGGTGTTTTACATGCTAGTAAGCCTCCTATTATCAATGGTAACATAGTTGGTGTTGGAAATGTCTCCCATACTTCTTCCAAAAATTTAAAATTACCCAAAACTGCTGAAACTAGTGTTGATAAAAGTGCTGAAATTTTTAAGAACATTGGAGAATGTGGTTCGGTTTGCTTTGATGATAATAATTTTGATTTTGATAATTGTAATATCTCTGAAGTTATTAAGTTCTTGCAAAAGTTGGCCACAAGTCCTAATGCTAGCTCTCTTAATTTGGCTTTTACTACTCATATTACAAATGCTCTCATTAAAGCTAGGGAAGATAAATTAAGACTTGAAGCTTCTATCCCTAAGAAGTTACAAGATGGTTGGGAGCCCATCATTAAAATGAAAGTAGATAAATTTGATTGCAATGCTTTGTGTGACCTTGGTGCAAGTATTTCTGTTATGCCTAAAAAGCTTTATGATATGTTTGATTTGCCACCATTGGAACATTGCTATTTGGATGTTTTTCTTGCTGATAATGCTTTGAAGAAACCTTTGGGGAGAGTTAATGATGTTCCCATTATGGTTAATAATAACCTGGTCCCCGTTGATTTCATTGTCTTGGATATTGAAGGCAATCCATCTTGTCCAATTGTGTTGGGAAGGCCTTTTCTTAGAACTGTGGGTGCTATTATTGATATGAAACAAGGTACCATCAGGTACCAATTCCCACTCAAGAAAGGTATGGAACACTTCCTTAGGAAGAGAATGAAGCTACCTTTTGATTCTATTGTTCGTTCAAATTATGGTGTTGATGCTTCATCTCTTGATAATACTTGAGTTTTGCTTTCTGTGCCTAGCTGAAAGGCGTTAAACAAAAGCGCGTATGGGAGACAACCCACTTTTTATTCCTGTTATTTTATTTTGTTGTGTCAAGGATTTGTCCTACCTCTGTAGCAATTCCTTTGTATCTTTATTTTATTGCATTGTTGTGTCAAGATAAGCCTCTAGTTGAAAGTTCATGCTAAATTTGGATTGCTGTGCTGAAACAGTTTTCTGCTGTCCACCGTTAAATTCATAACTCTTTACAGAAAAATCGGATGGACCTGGGATTTTTTGTGCGTAATCCTCAGATATATATGCAACTTTCATTAGTTTTGAGTTTTCTGATCTGAGCAAGTTAAGTGCCTCGAAAATTTCGTCTTTACGGACTGTTCTGTTTTTGACAGATTCTGCCATTTATTTTGCAATGCCTCTTTTGCTATTTTGATTGGATCTTTTTATCCTATGAAGTATCAGTGGCTGTAGCTAATGTCCAGTAGCATTGATAGCAATTGTGTTTCTACAGAATATCATAATTTTTCGTGCACTAACCCTCTAATGAAGTTTACTCTAAGTTTGGTGTGGAGGAAGTTTTCAAGGATCAAGAGAGAAGGATGATATGATGTGATCAAGAGGATAGTAAAGCCAAAGCTTGGGGATGCCCCGGTGGTTCATCCCCAACTTATTTCAAGAAGACTCAAGCGTCAAAGCTTGGGGATGCACAAGGCATCCCCTTCTTCATCAACAAACTATCAGGTCCTTCCAAGTGAAACTATATTTTAATTCCGCCACTTCTTATGTGCTTTTCTTGAAGCGTCGGTTTGTTTTTGTTTTTGTTATTTTCATTCTCTGAATAAAATGGATCCTAGCATTCCTTTGTGGGAGAGAGACACGCTCCGCTTTTTCTTATGAATACTCGTATTCTTCACTTATATTTGTTGAGTATTCCTCTATGTTACTTCAATGCTTTCTAGCTCTTGTTTTTCATGCATCTCTTGCTGGAGCTGTTAGCTTTATTATGTTATACTCTCATATCTCATTGTTATATACTTAGAGAGTTTATCTTTTAAATAAGTTGATTGGTGTTTGGTTGAGAACAGAAAATGCTAAATGTGGTAAATGGTATAATGAAAAAGATATACATGCTCTTATGGATTGTTATCTTGCATGTTGTGGTGCTTGGCAATTGTTTTGAGCTCTCAAGTAGATCATGTTTAAGCTTTTACATCATGTAGTTAAAACCTATTAGTGAGGAACTACCGTAAAACTTGCTGAAATTTGGTTTGCATGTTTGGTATCTCTAAGGTCTAGATATTTTCTAGTTAAAGTGTTTGAACAACAAGGAAGACAATGTAGAGTTTTATAATGCTTGCAATATGTTTTTATATACGTCTTGTTGTCATAGTTTATACTTGTGTTTGTTTCAAACAACCTTGCTAGCCAAAGCCTTGTACTGAGAGGGAAAGCTTCTCGTGCATCCATAATCCTTGAGCCAAAACCTATGCCATTTGTGTCCACCATACCTACCTACTACATGGTATTTCCTGCCATTCCAAGCAAATAGTTCGTGTGCTACCTTTTATTATTCAAAACATATTATCTCTTATTTGTGTCAATGTTTATTAGCTCATGAGGAAGTATGTGGTGTTACGGATATCAACCTTGTCATTTGCTTTTAGACAGACTTTCACAACCGGACTAGTGGCATATACATCCGCTTATCCATTAACTTTGCAAAAAGAGCTGGCAAATGGGGTGCCCAGTCCCAATTAATTACAACTTTAACCGCTGCAATCTCTTCACATTTTTGCCCTGATCCAATCAGTCAAGCATTGACAACAGTTTTTTAACTATATGTGTAAACAAAAGAGATAAGAGGGATGATCTACCTTGCTGGTAGAAATAACGTCCTTCATGGGAGCCGCTCTTGAAAGTCTGGTTGACAAGGGGGGTAGAGTGCCCATTACCATTCGTTGACAACGACAAACACCGCTCAAAACTTACTTTTATGCTCTCTATATGATTTCAAAAACCTATAAAACTAAGAAGCTCTAGCACATGCTTGTATCCCTGCTTCCCTCTGCGAAGGGTGAAGGGAATATGCCCTAGAGGCAAATAAATAAGTGGTATTTATTGCATTATTCCATTAAGTTTATAATATGTTTTTGTATCATGCTATAACTGTATTAATCGGAATTGTTAATACACGTGTGATGCTTAGACAAACCAGAGTCCCTAGTAAGCCTCTATATATACTAGTTCATTGGGCAACAGTTGATCGAGAATTCCCGGTCATGGACAATTGCGTCGGTTGACAATGAGGTCATCTTATTGGTAGAATAAGGTGATGGACATACCCAAAGTATTGCAACAGGATCGTGTCACGATGTTTGCCGTTTGCAATAGGAAAGTGATATGATAGCTTATTCCTCAGACCGTGAGATCATATCAATTGCTGCTCCGTAGGCTACTCTGAGTGCATCAAACGTCATATCTTATTTAGTGTGACAATAAAGGTGTACCTCGTGTATCTCGAAAGAGTATGTTGAGGCGTATGGATCAAGAGCGGGATTTGTTCATCCTCGTGATAGGAAGATACTCTGGGCCCACTCGGTGAGATTACATCTATAGAGCTGCGCAGCTAATGACTAGGTCATGGAGATGTAATATCACAGACGAGTTAATAAACCTCTGTCGGTAACGAGATACAACAGGATATCGGATGTTTACGATCATGTCTCGGACAAGGTAGTATCGAAGAAACAAAAGGAATAGATATCATGTTTATGGTTCAACGACGATATTCGTAGAATGCACAGGGACCGTTACAGATGTACAGGTCTCCCTGGCGGTCATTGGCGAGCGAAGGGTCTCGGCCATGTCTGGAGTGTTCTCGAACCGTGGGGTAACATGCTTAAGGTCTTAGCGACACGTGGAGAACGTTGGTATGATTTATTATTGGAATAAATATGGATATAGGAGAGAGAGAAATAATTCGGAAAAGTTCCGGCAGCATCGGAAGGGTTCCGGGAATGACCGAAGGTAGTTCGGGTGTTCCGGAAGTTGTTTCGGAGTCACAGAATATTAATTAATGTATAAATATATTAATTATGAATTATTTATATTTTATATTAATTTAATATTAATTAAATCAATTAAAAAGGAAAGAAAAAAGGGGGCAGCCCTTAATGGGCCGAATTGGGCCCATGTGGGGGGTGCGCCATGGGGAGGCGTGGGGCCCATGGCCACCACGGCCAGCCCTGGTTCGGCCGAACCCCCTCCCCCTCCTTTTTTCTTTAGTCCCACATGGGGGAGGCAAGGTGTTTGCACACCCCCTCCCCCCTTTATATAGAAGGGCATATTAATTGATTTAAATACAATCTAAAATACAATCTAAAATACAATTAATGTTGTATACGCCGGCCTGAGTTAATTCTCCGCCCGCTTTTCTCTCTCTCTCCCACCAAGGTTATTTTGCGGCGTCCAGTTGCGCTGCGAGATTCCACCAATTGTTCTACTCCTGCGATCTCGGCTAGACCTGAGTGACCGGGGGTTGTCGTTAAGCTCCGTATGTGTGCGAGTACTCGGAGGCACCACATTTGAGGTGCTCGGGCGACATCGTCACGCCCAGCTGCCGGCGCCCTGCCGCCGACGCCCAGCCGCCGCCGGCACCCAGCAGCCACCGCCGTCGCCCAGTCACCGACGCCCGGCGCCCGACGCCCGACGCCCAACGCCGTCGACATCGCCGCGTCATCGTCTACTTCGTCGCGCCAAGTTCTCCGCGACCTTGAGGTCGGCTACGGCGTCTACGTCAGCAACGCTTGTGCGGGAGCGTAATCCCCGCTATTTGGTCTACAAGAGGTATGTGACCAGTTCCGCCCACCGTTACCGCATTACTAGATAGATAGATCCTGGCTGTTTTGGTTTACGTTAGTTAGAAAAATTATTGTTTTCTGCTACGGAACCCCTTCAGTGGTATCAGAGCCGATCTATGCGTAGTATGCTGGTACGGTTAGAACTCGTGTTGAATACGAGGACGTCTTTCTTATATTTGCTTCCCTCTCGCGTGCACTTGCACTGTCGGCAGCATTGAGTTGATGAAGCGGCCCGGACCGACTTTACGCGTACGCTTACGCGAGACTGGTTCCACTACTGACATACGGCTGGTACCGTATATGTGGCTGGCGGGTGTCTATTTCTCTCTCTTTAGTTGACTTTGCATTTTCAATGGAGGGCCCGAAAGGGATACATAAACATGCAATTATTGGATCGACGTTGTGGCACCATGTTCGTAGGTAGGGAACGGTTCTCTCGCGAAAGCCTATAAAGCCACGTAAAACTTGCAAAACTAGATAAAGGTAGAGGCGTCTAACTTTGTTTTGCAGAGGCATTTAAATATGACATGGTTACGGTAAGTTTTGAATTATTCGTAATGTCGGAGGCAAAGGAGGCACCGTAGACTTGGAGCCATGCCGGGACGCCCGGTCCAAGCGCACGGCGCTAAGGAGGTCCAGGCGCACGACCATGTCATATCGCACTTCATTGCATTATTTGATTGTGTGCTGTTGTGTGTATATCCTATTGAGTGCTATATATATATAAGATATACGACGATAGCTATAATAGGATGATCCCTAATAAATACCAAAATTGTGTTCTCCCTCGTTGTGCACCACCAAGAAAGTTCTACGTTATGAGGCAGGCCGTGATGATCGGGTGTCACACATTTCGTCGTTCGCATACAGTGGGTGTAAGCCATGTTGCACGCGCAAGAACATCGAGGTTTAATTGGCGAGCCTAGCATGTACAGACATGGCCTCGGAACACGGATGGTCGAAAGATCGAGCATGAGTCACAGAGTTGTTGTGATCGACATTTCGATGTCCACCTTTGAAGCTGTGCTGCCGGCCGCGATGATCGGGGGTGGTACAGTGGATTGGGGTCGTGTAATCGCTAAAATTATTGAAGGGATAATAATCTTAGTGGAGTTTGTTTAATAATTTGATTATAAACTGAAACTCATATTATTATAAACTTAGCCTTACCCTCTTTGCGATTATATCTGTAGATGGTGCTCTACTTCGATCACTTCCTTAGGAGTCGGTCCTTGTTGGCTGATGGGTCAAACTTCATCTACTGGTACAATAAACTAAGAGAAACTCTCGTACACAATAATATACTCTATGTCATAGAAGAGGGATTAGGAGATGAACCAGATGATTCTGCTAGTGAAGAAGAAGATGAAGAGTGATGAGGACATCCCTAGCTCTTCTACACTTTCTCCAATTGAAGATGTTGCTGTTCAAGATAAACCCAATGAAGTGAGAATTGGACCAATGACAAGATCAAGAACCAAGTTATTAGAACAACAGGTGAACTCACTCTTAATAGAATATGATGTTTGTGATTATGAGAATTTTATACTACCTAAGTCTATGCATTTATGTATGATCAGGTTTGTTGATAACACAAACATTATTGGAGGAGAGGAGCAGCAAGGCATGGAGTACATGGATGATCAGATTAAGAACAAGAAGGAATGCATGGAGGGTAAAATTCAGAACATCTACTACAAGTGCTCGAGGGAGGAGAGGGAGGCAGGAGCACATCGAGAGAGGGAAGAGGATGGCGCACCACACCATGTGGGATGCGCCAAGGAGGAGTCCTAGTCACACAAGGACCAGGACCTGTGAGTCCTTTATGGCTGAACCCAACTCGGGTCAGTTTGTATCCCTAGTTTGAGTCCATAGAGTCCAAACCGAGTTGGTCTAGGAGGTGGTGCGTTTTGGGCTGCTGTGGCCGCACCCCCTCCCCCATATATACCCTTTGCTGCGAGTTAGTTAGGGGAGACGACGTTAAACATAAACCCTAGACTCTAGATCGAATTGCTTGAAGCATTCATCTTGAAGTATCGATAGTGCTTGCAAATTCTGCGTGTTATCTTTTGTTCCACTGGGAATTAGAAGATACAGGACCACTTGTAGTCGGTGGCTACTTGTGCAAGAGTGTGGAGTTGAGAATATCCATAGGGTTGCAAGCTATTGCATTGGCAATAGGGATCGGCCAGGAGAGGTTTCAGCGAGACACTAGTTATCATATCATCCATCCACGAATTCATCGAGATCTCATCGAGAAGATTGGGCCACCCCATATCAAAGAGTTTCATCAGCGTCGTGACGTTTTCATAGAAGTGCAAAGCATCATGGTCATAAGCTTGGCACCAGAGTTGAAAGTTCAGTTTCAACATATGGAACCTTATGATATGATAGATTCGATCAAGGCGCATTTCATAGATGAGATTAAGTATGAGCAATACAAACAGCTGAGGAAGTTCCATTCACTCCAGATGGAGGAACATACCTGTTTGGAAACTCATTTGAAGAAAATGTATGACATTTACTTGAAACTCACAAATGTCTATGACTACTGGATGGCGGATTCATGTGCGATAGCTGCTGCGTTGGCATCTTTACCTCCCAGCTATGAGAAACATGTCCGTGGCTATGCTATAAGAAGAGATACGATGACTTTCTTCCAGTTCATTAGCCAGTTCAGATCTGTGAAGGTTGAACCCATCGAAGGAGAAATCTTCGACGCTATAGGTATATTTGATATACAAAGTTGTAAATGTATTCTTCACGTGATACTTGATGAAAAGCATTTGATGCTTGTTCTGTTCGTGAAACAGGACCCGATTGTCACAAGTATGAGAAGATATATGATGTGACGGTGCACAGGTGATGGCCAGTGGTGTTCACGTCCTCAAGTTATCATTATAGTTATCATTAATAGTTTTTTATAAGACCTTTTGTAATAGTGAGAGTGTGATTTTGTTTTATGTCTTGAATGTTACAAGACAAAGTTATTCATACATGTAATAGAACAAGTCAGTTGTTTTATGTAATAGAACAAGTCAGTTGTTTTATATTATGAGTAAAGCTTTATGCAATCACATCTCAATTACATTGTTTGAATGATAACGCGATATACATTTATAAAAGCAGAAATAGTAAAATCAAATGTCCAAAGATTAAATGATTTTGTTACAAGAACAAACACCGCCGAATTTGATCACAAAGGGAATGTAAGAAAAAAATAGATACTTCGATCTATCCAAGTTACATGTGCCGAATTGATAAGTTTCATTAGATATTGAAGTGTCAATATACAAGGAAATTAATTGAAAGTCATGTTAGATGATTATTAAATTAATTAGTGGTGAATATCATCAATTCGAATTTTCTATGATTCCAAGTGAATAAATGTATTCGCCTAAGGGAACATGAGTCTGAAAATAATTCGATATAAGATCAAAGGAATTTTTCAGAAGAAAATAGATGGAAGTTGTATCCATATAATTCGATTAAAGAGGGGACATTAGTTTTATGGTTTCAACATAAAAGGACTTGTGAAAGTTTGTTCCACAAAATTATAATATCAGATATAGTGATATGTGATATATTATAATCATGCTCTATTTCAGATAAAGTGTGGTCTTTTAGAATCTCTTAATATATTCTGGCATTGTAGTCGTCACCCACTTTAGGAATAGGATATTTTTCAACAAAGATTCGTGTGATCGACAGTGAGTGTCGTGATATAGATGATTATATGACAATACAGAATATACACGAATAGTTCTTTGTAGAATTCTCATATTTAGATGGGACTTTATTCCAAATACCAACAGAAGCAAATTTGAATTGCTGTCTGCGTAATTCATGAGAAAATATGATTTCTCGAATTAAGGTCAATGGAATAAAAGTGGAAGCTTGAAATAAGGTATTGGACCTTGTTTTCATAAGAGTAGAATATTGGAATTTGTTCCGAGAAGAATATCTCTACAAATGGAATTGAAAAATTGATGATAAGACATCATAGTGTTTTCAAACAAGAAGCTTCTATATGAGGTGTTGATTTAAGAATATTTACTGTCTGGTCACAGTTTGATATTCAGTATTTTAGATCATGTTGTCAGAACATGATACACCTTGTAAATACAAAGAAAGTTGAGAAAATATCAGAGTACGAATTAAGGCTATGAGTCTTAAAATCCAAGTTACATTTAGAAGGATTAAAACAGTAAATGTTACTCTGAATCTTATTAAGAGAATAAGGTTATTTAATCATCATATAAAGTGTTATATGAAAGAAATGTAACTATAAGAAAGACTAGAAGCAAATTTTGTCAAGAAGTGTCTTGGACAAAATCAAAGTTGTTGACTACATAAGTGTAGACATGCTTAAAGTCTGTGGAATAAGTATTGGTAGAATACTGTCAGATCGTATTGTAATTCGAATTGATAAATGATCAATGATTTTGGTTTGACCAAAATATCGAAGGAAATTATGAATTTAAGTGGGAGTCGAATTAAAGTTCGAATTGATAAATGATCAATGGTTTTGGTTTGACCAAAATATCGAAAGAAATTGTGGATTTGCTAACTTAAGTGGGAGCTTAAAATTAGTTTACTCAAATATGTGAGAGACATATTTTTGAGTGGGAGTTTAAATCCTTTAAGTAGGAGTTGAATTAGTTTGCTCAATTTAATATGTGAGTGACATATTTTGAGTGGGAGCTAAGATCCACGTATGTGAATGACATATCATGGATAGTACCAGTAGAATTAGAATTAAAGATGAAGTTATGAAATGATTTAAAAGGTTGTGTCTATTTCGAATAGAACAGGAATTTTAAATAGAAGGTCGAGCTGTTTAGATTGGATTCTGAAGTGTCAGAATGGAATAAAGCCAAAGGAAAGGTCCTTGGAAATCCAGTCAAAACATTTAGTGTAATTGGTACACGATAATAGTGGTTGCTAGATATGTTGGTCTCTTATATCATGATAACAGACATCATATAGAAACCATATTATGAGCTCGATAAAGTATGACTCATGTTCTTAGAAGAAGAACAATTATCAAAGTAAATTTGGAATTTACTAGAAGTATAATAGCATTAGGCACCAGACTGACATTGGAATGTCGTAACTCTACATAGATATGAAAGGCATGTAGATGTCGCGAGATTGTACATATTACAGCTAAGTGCGTTTGCAAAGCAGTTGTCTGGTTAACAGAATCAGAGTAAGCGCTGGGAAACGAAAGTCTCACTTAGATTCGATATGTGCATATTTGTTATCAGGATAACAGGATGATATCAAATTAGGTGATATCAGTGAATCGCAAAGAACACACAATTATGTATGGTACAGATTGTTGTGGTAACACTCTTCCACTAGCAGGCATTATCATAGAACACTTATTGGATAAGGTGGTATGATTAAGTGAAATGCAGCTGGTTTATTTGTACTCTAGTGCAAGTGGGAGACTGAAGGGAATATGCCCTAGAGGCAAATAAATAAGTGGTATTTATTGCATTATTCCATTAAGTTTATAATATGTTTTTGTATCATGCTATAACTGTATTAATCGGAATTGTTAATACACGTGTAATGCTTAGACAAACCAGAGTACCTAGTAAGCCTCTATATATACTAGTTCATTGGGCAACAGTTGATCGAGAATTCCCGGTCATGGACAATTGCGTCGGTTGACAATGAGGTCATCTTATTGGTAGAATAAGGTGATGGACATACCCAAAGTATTGCAACAGGATCGTGTCACGATGTTTGCCGTTTGCAATAGGAAAGTGATATGATAGCTTATTCCTCATACCGTGAGATCATATCAATTGCTGCTCCGTAGGCTACTCTGAGTGCATCAAACGTCATATCTTATTTAGTGTGACAATAAAGGTGTACCTCGTGTATCTCGAAAGAGTATGTTGAGGCGTATGGATCAAGAGCGGGATTTGTTCATCCTCGTGATAGGAAGATACTCTGGGCCCACTCGGTGAGATTACATCTATAGAGCTGCGCAGCTAATGACTAGGTCATGGAGATGTAATATCACGGACGAGTTAATAAACCTCTGTCGGTAACGAGATACAACAGGACATCGGATGTTTACGATCATGTCTCGGACAAGGTAGTATCGAAGAAACAAAAGGAATAGATATCATGTTTATGGTTCAACGACGATATTCGTAGAATGCACAGGGACCGTTACAGATGTCCAGGTCTCCCTGGCGGTCATTGGCGAGCGAAGGGTCTCGGCCATGTCTGGAGTGTTCTCGAACCGTAGGGTAACACGCTTAAGGTCTTAGCGACACGTGGAGAACGTTGGTCTGATTTATTATTGGAATAAATATGGATATAGGAGAGAGAGAAATAATCCGAAAAAGTTCCGGCAGCATCGGAAGGGTTCCGGGAATGACCGAAGGTAGTTCGGGTGGTCCGGAAGTTGTTTCGGAGTCACAGAATATTAATTAATGTATAAATATATTAATTATGAATTATTTATATTTTATATTAATTTAATATTAATTAAATCAATTAAAAAGGAAAGAAAAAAAGGGGGCAGCCCTTAATGGGCCGAATTGGGCCCATGTGGGGGGTGCGCCATGGGGAGGCGTGGGGCCCATGGCCACCACGGCCAGCCCTGGTTCGGCCGAACCCCCTCCCCCTCCTTTTTTCTTTAGTCCCACATGGGGGAGGCAAGGTGTTTGCACACCCCCTCCCCCCTTTATATAGAAGGGCATATTAATTGATTTAAATACAATCTAAAATACAATTAATGTTGTATACGCCGGCCTGAGTTAATTCTCCGCCCGCTTTTCTCTCTCTCTCCCACCAAGGTTATTTTGCGGCGTCCAGTTGCGCTGCGAGATTCCACCAATTGTTCTACTCCTGCGATCTCGGCTAGACCTGAGTGACCGGGGGTTGTCGTTAAGCTCCGTATGTGTGCGAGTACTCGGAGGCACCACATTTGAGGTGCTCGGGCGACATCGTCACGCCCAGCTGCCGGCGCCCTGCCGCCGACGCCCAGCCGCCGCCGGCACCCAGTAGCCGCCGCCGTCGCCCAGTCACCGACGCCCGGCGCCCGACGACCGACGCCCGACGCCCGACGCCCGACGCCGTCGACATCGCCGCGTCATCGTCTACTTCGTCGCGCCAAGTTCTCCGCGACCTTGAGGTCGGCTACGGCGTCTACGTCAGCAACGCTTGTGCGGGAGCGTAATCCCCGCTATTTGGTCTACAAGAGGTATGTGACCAGTTCCGCCCACCGTTACCGCATTACTAGATAGATAGATCCTGGCTGTTTTGGTTTACATTAGTTAGAAAAATTATTGTTTTCTGCTACGGAACCCCTTCAAAGGGCCTATCTTTTACTTTATGTTGAGTCAGTTTACCTACTTCTTTCTATCCCCGAAGCAAACACTTGTGTCAACTGTGTGCAACAATTCTTATATGCTTACTTATTGCACTTGTTATATTTCTTTGTGTTGACAACTATCTATATGATATACATGTTCAAAAGTTGAAAGCCAATGCTGAAACTTATATCTTCCTTTGTGTTGCTTCAATGCTCTTTTGCTTAGATAATATTGCTTTATGAGTTAACTCTTATGCAAATCTTTTTGATGCTTGTTTGAAAGTACTATTCATGAAAAGTCTTACTTATATGATGTAGTTGTTTACTCCTTGTCTATTTGTTAGCAAACTATAGATCATTGCCTTGAGTCACTTCATTCATAACATGAGCCTTACATTATATTATGATCAAGATTGTGTTTAAGCATGTCACTCCAGAAATTATTCTTCTTTTATCGTTCTTGCCTACTCGGGACAAGTAGAACTAAGCTTGGGGATGTTGATACGTCTCCAACGTATCTATGATTTCTTATGTTCCATGCTATATTATACCAAGTTATTACATGTTTTATATGCATTTTATATAGTTTTATGCATTTTCTGGGACTAACCTATTAACAACATGCCACAGTGCCAGTTCCCTGTTTTCTGCTGTTTTTGGTTTCAGAAAAGTACTTAAGGAAATATTCTCGGAATTGGACGATTTCTTTTCAGAAGTCAGTTTTTGTTTGGGAACGTTCCAGAAGACCGAACACGAGACGAAGTGGGCGACCGAAGCGGCCACATCAGGTCCTCGCACGGCAGCCTTTCTGGCCGCGCGAGCACGTGGTGTGGGCCCCTCGGGGCGCCACCGACTTCGCCCTTTCGCCTACATATACCCCCCAGACAAAAAATCCTAGCACGGTGTTCATATTTTCCTCCACGGGTCCCGAGCCGCCGCCGCCGTCAACACCAATTCGGGAGAGATCAGAACTCCTCCCCGGCACCCTGCCGGGAGGGGGAATCGTCACCGGAGGCCTCTACGTCGCCATGACCGCCTCCGGACTGATGCGTGAGTAGTCTACCCTTGGACTACGGGTCCATAGCAGTAGCTAGATGGTTGTCTTCTCCTCTTGTGCTATCATGTTTAGATCTTGTGAGCTGCCTATCATGATCAAGATCACCGTTATGTAATACTTCATGTTGTGTTTGCTGGGATCCGATGAATATTGAGTACTAAAGTTATTGCTTCATAATATATCATGTGTGTGCTATTTAATGATCTTGCATGCTCTCCGTTACTTGTGTATGCTCTGGCCAAGTAGATGCTTGTGACTCCAAGAGGGGGTATTTATGCTCGATAGTAGGTTCATGTCTCTATTAAATCTGGGGTGGTGACAGCTAGCTCTAAGGTTGTAGATGTACTGTTGCTACTAGGGATAAAACAGTAGTACTTTGTCTAAGGATGATGTTACTTACTTACTTTACACACAGTGCTTAAGGCGATAATCTGTTGCATGCAACTTAATACTGAAAGGGGTGCGGACGCTAACCGGAAGGTGGATTATTAGTCATAGATGCGGTTGGAACGGTCTATGTATATTGTTGTAATGCCCGAATGAATCTCACACTAGACATCATAACGTTGGTATATGCATTGGTTTGCTCATCATTATTCTATCAATTGCCCAGCTGTAATTTGTTTACCCGCATGAATGTTATTATTATTTATGGAGAGACACCACTAGTGAACTGTGGACCCCGGTCCTTCTCTTTAATCTGATAAACCACAAACTGCAAACCTGTTACTTTCTGCAAACAAACATCTTTCTTCCACACATACGTTTAATCCTTTGTTACAGCAAGCCGGTGAGATTGACAACCTCACCGTTAAGTTGGGGCAAAGTATCTTGATTGTGTTGTGTGCAGGTTCCACGGCACTTACGTCGTAGACTTTTCTGGCGCCGTTGACACCTCGGAGGAATTCATTATTTCCTACTGGTTCGATAACCTTGGTTTCACAACTGAGGGAAACTTGCTGCTGCACTACTTCATACCTTCCTCTTGGGGTCTCCCAACAACACACCCACCGTGTGCATCATGCAGCTCGATGACGGTGACGATGGCGACGATTTCCCCCCTCCGGGAGGGAATTTCCCCGGCGGCAACGCAGCCTGCCGGAGAGCTTTTCTCTCTCTGTCTTCTCCGCCTCGTGGTGGCGGCGAAGAGGATTTCTGAACACCCCCCAAGTCTTAGGTTTTCGGGGGGATGAAGTACGCGAAAGGGCACGCCCGGTGGTGGGCCAGGGCGGCCCCACCACATGCTCGCGCGGCCAACCTCCCTGCCGCGCCTGGGCATGGTGTGGGCCCCACCTCAGGCTCCCCTTTTGGCCTCCTTCGTGATCTGGTGAGAAAATAATTCCTAGGTGTTTCGTTTGATCTTCTGAGCTTCGCAAATATTGTATCTCGATGACGCTTTTTCCAGCAGAATTCAGACTCCGGAGTTCCATCCCCCAATGATCATCAATCATGCAAAATAGATGAAATAACATAAGTATCGTCTCCAAATACGAAATATATCAATGAATAGCAGTAAATTATGATATAAAATAGTGATGCAAAATGGACGTATCACCAGGTCACCACATCATGACCCGGCCCAAGCTCAATGCCTTCAATGATGCTGTCCAACACGTGCCATTGGGCCACTCCCTCACCCGAGAGGGAGCGTCTAAAGGAGAGCAAACCATTGGCAACATGTGCGACCGAGATCGAAGGGTTTGAGCAGATGGCGAATAGAAAGGGGAACCGTTGAAACAAGGGGCCCTCCCCTTGCCAGCAATCCTGCCAGAAAAGAGTTCTTTGACCATTTTTCACCAAGAACCGAGCTCCCAATTTGAATTAGTTCTTTATTTTGTGAAGACTTTTCCAGAACTACGAGGCCCCTTGCCCCGAGCCTGAGAAAAGATCATGAGCATCTGGGTATTTAGCAAAAATCAACTTAGCCCACAAAGAGTCCGGGTTTTGATACAGCTTCCAGACCCATCTGAGCATGAGGGCAATATTCATTTTCTTGGAATTGAAGATCCCCAACCCCCCACAGTCCTTGGGTCTGCAACTGTCCAGCCAACTGACCATATGATATTTGCGTTTTGGCCCCGAGCCCTCCCAGTAAAATCGCGCACGGTGCGAGTCCATGCCCTCATGGACCCCCTCCTGCAGTAGGAACAGCCCCATGATGAATGTTGGCAGGTTTGCAAGGCAGGCGTTAGAAAGTATCAGTCTGCCCCCCGAGGACAGGAAACGTCCCATCCAGGGTTCCACCTTACCCGCCATCTTAAGAATGAGGAAGTGCCATTGGTCAATCGTGATTGGTTTGTCGGAGATGGGAAAGCCTAGGTAAATAAACGGGAAGGCTCCAAGTTTGCAGTTGAGCATGCGAGCGACCCTTCACTGTACCTCAAATGGTTGATCAAGGACAATGACCTCGCTTTTATGGAAGTTGATCTTGAGACCTGACATACATTCAAAGCAGAGAAGCAGAATTTTCAAGTTGGCTACCCCCTCTTCATCGTATTGGAGGAGGATCAGAGTGTCATCTGCGTACTGCAGGTGCAAGATACCTCCCGGCACCAAGTGCGGGACCACCCCTTTAATATGGTCGGCAGCCGCTGCTGTAGAGAGAACACCAGACAGAGCTTTGGCAATGAAATTAAACAGCAACGGGGAGAGAGGGTCCCCTTGACGCACTCCCCGCTTGTTTCTGAAGTACGGGCCAATCTCCCCATTAATCGAGATTGCCGTTTGTCCGCCGGAGACTAATTGGGAAATTCTGTGGATGAAGCCAGCGTCAACCCCTTTTCGACAAAGCACCTCAGAGAGAAAATCCCAGTTCACCCGGTCGTAAGCTTTCTCGAAGTCTAGTTTAAGCAGCACCCCGCCCAACCCTTTAACTTTCAGTTCGTGGATGATTTCCTGCAGCGCAAGGGCTCCATCTAGGATAAACCGCCCTTTGATGAAGACAGTTTGAGTAGGGCTGATCACCTTGTTGGCAATGGATCAAGTCTGGTAGCAACCGCTTTAGCAACAATCTTGAAGATGACGTTTATCAGGGCAATGGGTCTGAACTGAGAAATGAATTCCGCCCCTGTCACTTTCGGAATCAGCGAGAGTACCCCACAGTTGAGGCGGGAGACATCAATTCTCCCTAGAATGAAGTCATTTAGAATGTGGAGTACCCCATGTTGCACCAAAGGCTAGAACTTTTTGAAGAAAACTACCGGGAACCCATCCGGACCGGGGGCGGAATTCGACTTCATGTCAGCCACTACCATAGCTGGCTCTTCTTCGTTGAACGTCAGCGTAAGGTTCAGGTTGTCTCTGGCCGTGACCTGCGCCCCCACCGCCCAGGTGTGGGGCGCCAGACCGAACCATCTAGCCTCTTCCGAGCCAAGCAGCTCCCTGTAAAAGCTGTAAATATGGTCCTGGATGTCTCTTTTACTCGTGATTGGTCCGGAAGGGGAGGAGACAGAGGTGATGAGGCACTTGCGGCGCTGACCGTTGGCCACCGCATGGAAGTAGGCCGTGTTTGCGTCCCCCTGGAGTGCCCACCGCACCCTACCCTGCTGACGCCAATACTCCTCCTCCACCCGTAAAAGATGGAGCAGTTGTTCCTCAAGGAAATACCGATAGGCCCAAGCCTCTTCATCTAAATCTGAGGAGTCGGCCTCCTCATCGAGACGTTTAATTTTGGTTAACAAGGCATCCTTGTTTACCTTGGTGTCTTTCCCTACATTGCGGCCCCAGCCGTGTAGGAATTGACGAAGACCACCGGACATGAAATTCCACCAGTCAACAATGTCCCTGCCGCCCACCCGCTCTACAAGTTTACCCCAGGTGCGCAGCAGCAGATCCGAGAACCCTTCAATTTCGAACCACCCGGTTTCAAAGAAAAACCGATTACTACGGATAGGGGAGCCCTCTCCCGAATCCAGAATGAGCGGGGTGTGGTCGGACCCAATGCTAGATTCTGCCGCGAGAGTGCAAAGTGGAAAGGCTACATCAATTTCCACAGAGATAAAGACACGATCCAGCACGCACCTGACCGGTGTAACCCTTTTATTAGACCAGGTGTACCTCGCCCCCGAGCGAGGGATCTCACGCATAGCCCAGCCCGCGATGTGAGAGTTAAACAGGTGCACCCTAGACCAGTTAATGTTCCCATTATTCTTATCCTCGGCAGAGCGGATTAAGTTGAAATCGCCCCCCATGATGACCGGAAGATCACAGGAGGCAATTTTTCCGGATATTTCGTTCAGGAAGCTAGTGGAGAGAGCGTGGTCTGCCGGGCCTTAGATCCTCATGATCTCAAGCTTAAGTTTGGAGGGACGGTGGATAACCAAGACACTGATGAAGTGTAGACCCCTGTCTACTCTTCCACTTTGAACAAGCTGTCCCTGAGTCCGAGCAGGATACCGCCCGAGTGGCCCGAAGCAGCCAGCCAGGCCCAGAAAAACTTGTTGCCTCCCTCAAGGTCTCTCAATTCCCAATCTGAAAAACTTTGCTTCATCGTTTCTTGTAAACACAGCACATCAATACTGAATTGGCGGAGGAGTCTTTAAGTGTGGCTCGGCGGCCCCGCGCCCCGAACCCACGGATGTTTTGAAAAAGGGCTCGCATTAGGAAACTTGACATTGTGCCCGTGCTCGGCGGGTTAGTGTACGCTTAGTTGGTGGGGCAGTCGCTTTCTTGGCCCTCTTAGCTTTGGGCGCAATCGGTGGCGAAACCACGGGCGTGGACTGTCCAGGCCCATCCTGAGCAGTCGCCTCCTCCTTGGCTTTCTCCTCCTATTCCTTCCTCTGTTTCTCAAGTAGTTCGGCTTCCAATTTCTCTCTGGCCAGAGCCATCTGTGCTTGCACTAGTTCTTTGGCTTGGATCATGGACAGCACCTCCCCAGGTGTGCCAATCTCCAGACGGAACACTACGCAGCTATCCTTAGCAACACCAAGGAGATGGGAATCGGAGAAATCTTGCAAAATAGCAAAGTCGGAAATAGGAGGGGATGAAGTGGTACCTGGGTTGTTCTTGTCGGAGGCACGGCGCATTGCACGGTCAAGGACTGGGCTCTCCGACTATCCCTTGTTGCGCTCGCTGGAACAATGGGCCTGCACCGGGATAGCTTTGCTTCTGGGGGCACGAACTACCGGCGCAGAAATTGCTTCAGCAATCTCTTCCAGCACTGGTTGCTTCATAGATTCATCCACCAACTCTTTGCGGGAACCTTCTTCGACTTCCTGCATCTCCTTGCGAGCTTCTGCCTCCCTCTCCATACGCAGCCGAGACGCCCTCTCGGCACAGCTTTTGCTCCTGCGTTCCTTAACAATCATCTCGGCCAGGGTCTCCGAGTACGAGGAGGTAACCACCAACTCCTTGCATGGGGTGGTTGGGTCTTGCACAAGGGGACGCGTGCCATCCGAGGAGACTTCAATCGTCATAGACGGAGAGAGCGGGGCCTGGTCGCTGCTGGTCATCACCGTGCGGGAATCCAAGCGGAGAGCTGGAGACAAGATCTTGGCGATAGTAGGGAAGATGTTTCCCGAGGCAGTCAGATTGGAGCCGTACTGAGAAATCGCTGTGTCTGGGATCTGCGTAGGCGCGGAGAGCAGTGGCTCCCTAGCCGCTGCCTCCGCCGCCAAGATCGGGACCGAGCGGTGACCAGCGTTCCGAGGGGTACTCACTGGCCGTGGCGCACCCTTGTCCACAGCCTTGTCATCGTGTTTTCCGCGTCTCCCCTCCCAGTCGTCATCTGAGCTCTTCTCTTCTTGTTCATCTTCGGCCGGTCCCTTCGGGGCTGGAGGAGGGGAAGGTGGCATGGTAGGACCTTTGTTCTTGCCATCAGATTCTACTTCCACCCTGATCTTGAAGCCTTGGAGATTGACATGGATGGTCAGGTGGTTCTGTAGCTTGACCGGAGCCTCACAGCCGAACAAAATGCGCACTGGGCCCTCGGGATGGATCAGAGAAAGCTCATCGACCACCAACGGCATCCCCAGCTCACGGGTCGATCCCAGTAACCTGCCCACTTTACGCAGCGGGGCTGGCACATCATGGAGACGGACCCAGGTCTCAATGAGGCGCTCGGAAGCCAGAGGATCCGAAAGGGCTTCCTCCACCACATCACGATTGCCATATTTCGGCAAGCAGAGACCCCCGCCTCTAATCGCCAAACGAAGGCTCTCCTTGGAGGGGAAACCAGGGCGAAGTCTGTATCACACAGCTGCTTAACCTGCCAGTTCCGTTGATCTTCCACGAGCTCCTTGAACTCCTCTTCCACCTGAGCAGCAGTCATATTGGCAGATTTGATAAACACCAGCGCGGAGTTGTACGGTGGCTTCTGCAGTTCCTTCTCTAGGACTGAGACATAGAAGAATCCCCTCCCAGGGAGCCCGAAACCAGCCCACACAGGGTCGCTGTCCTTCTTTCCACACATCGCCGAGGGGTGGCCTTTTGACTTGCACTTCAAGCAATAAGGTGGCTCGGTGCACTCCGCCTGGACATGGCCCTGTTGGCTGCAGTTGTAGCACATGATCTTAGATGCATCCGGCCCTGCGGGGTCCCCTACCACTGGCGGCCCCCCTGGCGGCGGCGATGGTAGAGGCTCCTGTCGCTGGAAGTTGGCCCTGGGTCTGTTGTCCGTCCGCCCCTGGGTGCGCCCGCGGGGAGCAGGTGGCGGGCCACGGGAACGGTCGGAGCTGGCACGCCCCTCCTGGTAGCTGCGACTCGGGCTGCGGCTCCTCTCTGGGTAGCGGCGATGGCGTGCCTCCTCCCTTTCTTGTTGTTGTCTCTGATGCTCTGCGTACTCTTCATCTAGCTTTTGCCCGAGATCTGCTTCCCTGTACCGACCCCTGTCGCCACGGGACTCGGCGAAGGAACGCTTCCCCCCACGCTGCCCTTGGTAGCGGCCGCGGTCCATCGGAGCCAAGGTCGGGGCGCCGGAGATTGGATCTGGGATGAAGGAGAGGAGCTTGGCTTTCTTGCGGTGACTAACCACGTCTCTTGGCGGCGCGAGGAACCCTAAAGAGCGGTCTAGGGTTCGGGCTGGCAGCCAGAGCCAGTTATAAGGAGAACGCTGAATGGGCCGAGGAGGCCTTTCCTGAGTGGTGGGCCCAGCCCAAGAAGCCTCCCCAATCCCACACGGCGCAAACCTAGACAATTGGGCCACCATAGGCCCAACCACCGACTCCAGTGCGCTGAAGCCCGGCCCACCAGGCCCAGCAGACTGGACCGCTCGGAGACCCTTCTCGCGCAGCCCTAACCCTAGCTGGGTCCTCGCCGCCGCCGCCGCCGCCGAGCTCCGCGGTGGCGCGCATGGCACCTCCATCTCGCCCACCACGAAGCTCACGAACGGCGCAGGGCACTCAGCCGGAGGAACCACGCACGACTCCCCCCTGGGCAGCGGTGGGAAGTTGGACAGATCCAGCGCCCTGTCGGCGTAGAGCACAGGTGACGACGGCGACCGGAGGGGCACCTCCCCTTCGGCTCCGCCGAACTGCTCGGCACAGCACCCCAGTGCGTCCGCCAGGAAGTCTCCAAGGAGCACCGGCGAGCAACCAGCACGCCCTCGCGCTGGTCCGAGATCCGCATCTGATAGAGCCACATCCTCGCCATCACAGCAGTAGCTGGAGGTGAACGGCGCCTCCGGCCACTCCCCGCAGACGCCGGCGAGGTCCCTACCTGTCGAGAGCGTGCGGTGGAGCGAAGGGGAGGGCGTCGGGCCGTGCTTCCCGGCCACCGGCGCAGAGGACCCCTTGTCCCCCCGTGCGTCGCCTCCGGAGACGCGAGAGCCCTCACACATCTTTCCCCCCGGGTAAAGTTATGGGTGTTTGAGTGATGATGAACACCATTCCTGGATTTGGCGCTGGGGCAGCAAGCCTCTCATCCTTCCCTGGTGACCTCCCCATTATTGAACGATACCTACGTGATTTCCCTCATTTTGGGAGTTGCTTTCTATGCTCATACCCATAAAATATAGAAAATGTTCTAAAAGTATTCAGGGGGTGCCAGGATATTTCTATGAAAGTGCACATCCGAGACCCAAAATTACAACATCTGAATAAGCATGGAGAAGCAGCCATCAGGTAGGTCATTGCTTCACGGGAGAACTAGCTACCCACATTGTTATGGTTAGTTTGTCCAAATCTCATCTACCAATGCTGACAACATAACCTTAACATTGGCATGAAGATATTTGTTTATCTTTTAGTACAAGGAAAGAAAAATCAGAGTAGTAGTGATGCTGAATTCTAGCCTAGTCCACAGCCTTTTAATATAAGCTAACGATCATACCTTGATAAAGTTTTCTCAGGAAACTCGAAGTTTGAAAAGGTGCTCAGCCAGCAACTTGACTCTTTTTGCTAGAATATATATTTTGTGTTCTAGGACAAAAAAAAAACCAGAGCCGCATATGTAAGGCTATAGCAGACGGCGATGAACGAATTTAGTACCTTTTAAAACCTGAATTGCAGAATGCTCGCGGAAAAATAATTTTAGAAATACCTATTAGGATGTTAAAGACTTTTAGAAAGATACAACGTCACCACCACACCCACACTGATAACGATGAAGTAAGAAATCATAAACTTAAATCAGACTGAAGTGAAGCCTCACTACTACGGCTATGCGGACCATATGCTTTACAATTTCTTTGCAGTTTGTATACACACAAAACCTGAATTACTTGGTTATTATGCTCTGCAATTTTCTACTATACACACAAAACCCGAATCAGTTGTTTTTTATGCTTTACAGTTTCCTCCCAAACCAAAAGGAAAAAAAAAGGAAATGATCAGTCAAACCACATTGTGGCAGCTAAGGCTTGGTTTCCACTGCACCTGCCTGTTCTCCACCCACGCCAAGAATCTGTACACCTTCCCAAACACACACAAGAACACCAGCGAGGCGACGAGCGCGTACACGGCGACGCTCGCCGCGGCGCCCTCGGCAAGCGCCCAACCGGCAAGATAGACGGCATCGCCGGACACGAACAACCAGCTCGCGATCTCCAGCGCCGACCGCGTCCAGGCGCTCAGCCGCTCCTCGCCGTAGATCCGGCACACCATCCTGGAGCAGAGCGCGAAGATAATGGCCAGCGCCGTCTTGGAGAGGCCCCGGTAAAGAACCGTCCGGCCGCCGACGACGAGCGGTTCCATCCGGCAGAGGCAGGTGGCGCACTCTCCGGAGAACCGCGACCACCGGAGCGCGTCCGTCCCCGTGTAGTATGGCAGAACGACCGCGTCGAGGTAGAGGCTCGCGTGCAGGATGCCGGACACGGTGGACGCCTCGAGCACGGCGTACCGCACGTCGCCGTCGGCCTCGTTCCGGAACGCCAGGGCCGATGCCTGCAGCGTGAGCAGCAATGCCGGGCCAAGCCGCGCGAGGGGGAAGACGGCGTTGATCCGCTGCCCCTTGGAGAGGACCAGCAGCACCAGCGGCAGCAAGAAGGGCCCCGACGGCACCAGGTACTTCCTCTTGATCCTCCCGACGCCACCGGCTGCCCTCGCGCCGCAGGCGATCTCTGCCACCGCGAAGACCGCAGCGGAGAGAAGGCAGTAGGCGGCGAAGACGGCAACGGCGACGCCTACGGCGGCGGAGTAGTCGCCAGGGTAGGAGCTGTCGCAGTAGTAGTGGTAGGGGCAGGTGACGAAGTCGGTGGTCTCCTCGAGCTGCCACCTGGTGCACTTGAGGATCTGCCGCGTGATGTTGCTGCCCTGACCCCTCCAAACGCTCGTCGCCGCCGCCTTGCCGGGCATGACTCCAGCACCAAGAACAGAGAGCATCCCATCATATGACATGGCCGGCCAACCTTATCGATTAATCCAGAGGATACGACAATGATGATGATGTTGTCTTTCTTCTCCTTCTCCTCCTCTTCCCCGACTTGCAGCTTCTCCTGCTGCTGCTAACAACAGTGTGCATGCTGCATCTGGTGGCTAATGATGGCTTCTCTTTCCTCCTGCTCACTCATCTTATTGATCCCCCCCGTACCATCATCTGCCTCATGGATGTTGGTGTGCTGCCCGTGTTGCTTGGAGAGTGCCAGATGGGGATGGTCTAACTGATCGATGGGCCCCTCCAGGTGGATTCACAATTTTGCCCCTTGTATTTTGCAATGTGCACAAGCATTTGATGGAGACAAGACAAGATGGGCACGCGATGACTTGGCAGCTCCGCGAGGATGAACAGGTAACCACGATCGCCAATGCAACTCGCCGAGGAATCGGCCAAAATCCAGCTCAAGACAAAATCAGTTCTTGATGGCTTCCTGGGAAGAGAAACCTCAACCCAAAAGGTTTGTGTGTGTTGTCACTTCTCAGTCATCGACTCTTCAAGTTTCCCTGATGAATGCCAAGGCACGTCATCACTTTTCCCAAAAGTAACGTAAAATGGTCTAAATCTGACGATTTGACAAGCCTTTTTGAAGTTACATAAGGGACTCGAAACAGTTTGCCTACCCCTGTTTTTTCCAAAATACTATTGTCCACCACATGTCACCATCCAATTTGCTTAGTATACTAAATCGAGAGGAGGGCTGTATTGGTCATTAGTCCAAATGTTTCGCGATCATGGTAGTTGCGGTGGACGTTTTGACTTTGTTTGTAAGAGATTAGTTGGTGAGGTGCTCACTTGTTTAGCTTTAACCAGCCGGTAGTTATAGTTTGTTGAGGCATTTGGTGCCCACGGCGTCAGCATTGTTGGAGTACCTTTTTCTCCATCACTGCTGCACATTATTGATCATGCTTGACTTGTACAAAGTACAACTCTTTTTCATAGTAATATTTCCCCACTTTTGGAAGTGCGATGATGGAAGTAAGCCGCATGGTGTTATATCCATGCGTTTATAAATCAAGATTTGGTGTTGAATTTTTATCATATATAGTCCTGAGCATCCGGGTGTCTATGAGCATCCGGATGTTGGTGGCAGGCACTAGTCCAACTAGGCCAGGTCAGTTGTATCTTAGTGTCTGGTGTTTGTATCTCTTTGTAAGATCACTGTTCCTGGGTGCCCAACAGAGTGTTGTTCCAACAACCAAGAAAACCAAATATAATCTTGTTAACCTTTGTGTACTTAGGAGGTGCTTAAATGAATGTACTTTGATATCCATATTAGAAGCAACTGGTCAGTTGGATATAAAGAAACAATGGAGGCCCAGATGCAAATCGTGGTAGGTGTGCCAAGTTTATTACTATGAACTACTGATCAGTAGTACTATAATGGAATTAAGCATACCTTCAAACTTGTATGTTTTATGAGAACGAGGAGGCTTAATCTCACATGAGATAAGATGCAAATGGGTAGGTAATGGAGATCATTGGTGATGATTTTCTGAATTTTCGACTACAAAACAGTGGTTCTAAAAGCAGTTGATCAGCTTGTTCACAGTTCAACCTGTCTCTGTTCCCCCATCGCAAGACTAGCAGCAAAAGAGGGTAGTTTTTTATGGAACATACAAGGAGATGGAACTATTCAGAAACAGAACAGAAGGAGGTTCTGAAAAGTACAACTGATTGACGACCAATGTTTCTTCCAAGCTACAGCAATGTATTTTCTAAAGAAAGAAAAAGGTACCCCTAGAGAGAAGAAAGCTACAGCAGTGAAACGTTCAACATGAATATGTAATCAGAAAGTCTATAATTCCATATACATTAAACTCCTTGCCTGATTGCAATCATAGTGCTGCGCAATAATCTTGTGTTACATATCATTATTTACCCATCAATTAGGTCGACTCAACAAGTCCAAGTTTGTTGCAGAACAAGCCCTTTCACATCAATGATGAAAAATTGGTCCATCACATATTCATATGTAAACTGTGAATACTTCAAGTCTGGTATGATGTTTGTCTTGCCAACAAACGTATGGCATGGTTGGTACATTTGGTGATTTGTCTCTGTTGCTTTTCAGACACGGGCACCTTCCATTATCTAACAAAAATCCAAACTCTGAAAGATACACCCAATAACCACACCATATATGACTGGACATGGAGCAGGTAATTTCTAAACAAACTCTTATGGCGAAGGTTGAAGCAAAAGCAGGTTCTTTTGTCTGATTTTTTTAGATAAAGAGTATATATTAATATCGTGAAGATACCAATTACACCCAGACTCTGCAACGACGTAATAACTGAAAGTATTATGGATGCACACAGCTGAAAGATAATAAAAATAAGAAATTAAAAAAAGTCTCGTTACTTACAGTTCTTGCAGCAGCAGCACAATCACCACCAAGACAACACCTGGTGTCCAAATTCTCCACAAGCAACGCCTTCAAGAAGAAGGAAACAGTGTAGAAGCACCGTCGTCACCCGATCGTAGATCTTGGATTTTCACCCTGGAGATAGCCCCGCTCTCAAAACAATGTCTTCAAAAAGACCATTGTCAGGTACAACTAATTAAGGTCAGACCTTAGATTTTCATCCTAAAAGGCAAGATTTTGAACTTCACATGTATTGTCGCCCGCACTTTCATACCGCTGCTACAATTCCTGAACCTCCAAGCAAGTTCCACTTTCATACCGCTGCTACAATTTCTGAAGTTCCAAGCAAGTTCCTCTTCGCCGCCGAAGGCTCCAATCCCCCTTACTAGTCCTCCAATCTCGACCTCCATGACATTCTCCGTCTCGGACTTCACCATGGATTTGCCCATGATGACAACAGAAGTAGAGTTCACGCCGCTCCCTCCGGCGCGAGTGAATTCCACAAGATCCAACAATCTTCAGCATAAACACCCATGATAGATCGTCGGCGGAGTCTTCCGGAACCCAACACTCCAGCCAGATCGAGTAGGACATGCGTCAGATAAATTTTTATCTTAACGCGAGAGGAACCCTAGGTCTCACAATCCAGCCACCGTCGTCCTAAGTCGCCAAGCTAAAACACAACAAAATTAGCTGCTAATTCCGGATACGCATATTCACGCAGATGGACGGGGACGGGCACGTCTGTGGGTTTTTCTGCTGGATCTTGTCTGCAGCAGCTATGCAGCGTGGGGAAGGATTCTGTACTGGTTGGTGCGTGCTGAAATGTGACGTGACTGGCGCTTCGTCATTGGTAGCTCATCACATCGTGTGTGGAGTAAAAAGGTGGAGAGGGTACAAAGAGATCGAGGCTAGGGAGAATTAAGTGGGGCATGTTCAAGTTCAAGAGAGACGATACAGAAGTCCTACACCAGGGAGTCTAGGCAAGTACCAACAAGATGTGTTTCTTGACAAATCGATCATGTTTACAAAATTCAGCCATACATGACTCTAGCCGAAGTTTTAACCAATTGTAAGCTCAGCCAGTGCTCAACACCAGCCATTATGGATCTTAGCATGGAAAAATGGTTAGCAGTTTCACGAGCAAAAGGATGATCTGGAGGTCAACTTGGCGTTGAGATTTGAGAACTCAACTCTGAGGACATTTCCCCTGTTTTTTGTATGGGGATCCTCCATGAAAAGTTTATCGGGAAGAACTGGGTATCTACTATAGTTGCTTAACTGTGCCTTACGCCTGGTCTAACTGTACTGCTGTGCCCGCTTCTCGACTGAAATGGTACCAGATTTTTCAAACAACCAGTCTATAATGATGATTACATATATAGATGGATTGTCAACATCATGTGCTATGCTTTAAAGGGTTTAAAGCTTGCGTTGCTTCCCGCTTTCTCTGGGGTTTGCATGTGGGTACAAGCAGTACAAAATTATTTGCAATATGATAGATCCAAGAAAGGGAATATAAAATATATCAACGTTGACAAAACCCACGCCATGATGAATCAATAAAAACAACCAAATGAGGACAGGTTAACTTACACCACTAAAAAGAGGGCAAAATTTAGTAGGCTGTCAGCTGTCTCGCAATTTACAAATGAAGAGCTCAAGATTGAGTTGCTTACACCAAAAAAAAAGAGCAAAATTTACATTTATGAACATGTGGAGACAGGTTTGAATACAAACTGTTTACGCAGGCATCAGCATGCCCAAGTTGCCTCTTGTGACTACTCTGGATCTGGTTTATATCTCTCACTGTATACCTATGGCTGTACATGGCTTGTATCTGTACTGGCGGTTGAGAGCTAGGGAGTCCGTGGAGTGCGTGGAGAACAAGGCATTCTTACAGGCGAGAACACCACAGTAAGGGGTGCATGATCTGACAGGCTGTAGTTGTCAGGCCACATGCCCTTCTCTACTTCTGGAGGGAACAGAACAGCTTCCTTCACGGTGAAACCAAAGGCTTCATCATTCGGCTCTAACGTAACAAGGCTTCCGTCAGTGATGTCAATTTTGGTGTCATCCTCTTCTTCTTGGTTGTCGCAATTAGGGCTCCAGATACACCGCTTCAGGAGTTTAAGCAACAATATTAATTGTGAGATTCTTAGTGGAACAATTACGCTTTTTTGCAAATAATTTTTTTAAAACGTTTTAGATAGGACAACCGTTGCCAGTTGGTAATTAGGTTTGACAGGGTCATGAACTTAAATAACTATGATTTGAATTTTCTTTGGCATTACAAATTTACACTGATATACTGGCTGTAGTACTAAACTACATGACAGAAAGATGTCCAAGTAAAGTGGGATCACGGACAATAGATGTGTTTTCAGCTGGAATATAGCTGTCTTTGGTATTATCATGGTAAGAACCATGGCATGTGCTCCTAGAAGTTGACTATCGGCCATTAATATTTTTTATGTTCTAAAGTCTGTTGACCTTATTGTTTATTCGCTTTTTGAAACAAGTTGCTCTTTCCGTGTAACATGAATCTCAAGAAAATACAATATTTACCTGAAATTCTTCATAATCAACAAAACCATCCCCATTGTGGTCAGCTTCACTCCATAGATCTTCCATTTCTTCAGAATTTACACGGTCGGGGTGGACCATTCCTAACTGCAAATACAGTAAAATTAGCACCAGCATTATCCAAAATGGATTCTTTTACATAGCATGCATATGATGTCTTCAATACCTGACAAAGTGCCTGGCAGAAACTTGAATATGTGATATGATCATCAGGACTGTCAGCTCTGAGAAGTGCAAATGCATTCTCCGCCGAAAGGGATGCAACTTGGAGAAGAAGATACTGAAAAGTGAACAACTTAGACTTGTTAGGCTGCGTTGGTATTGCGGTGGATTATCATAATCCTGTTTAGCATACCCACTCTGCCTATTTTTGACCTGCTTTTAACTATTTTTGTGGCAAACTTTCAACAGAAGATTATAAAACAAACAAACATGGTGCGGCATAGTACAGCAACCGCAAACTGAACTTTAGTTAAGGGTCCAAGGAACTGCGTGCATTCTTAATAGTTTAGCATGTTCTTCAAGGTCAACTGTTAGTTTATATTACTCCTAGCAATAACATGCTTTTTATTAATGACACAGCATTGATCATGTTGCTTACCTTGATAATACCAAAGACAGCTTCATTCCAGCTAGTTTTCAGGGGCTTCCTGCACTTATTTGGATTCAGAAGCCATATAAAATCGACTCCACAGATGTTCCCTCTATGATTCCGATGACTCACCCACTATACTCAAGAGGAGGTAAGGGTGGAGAAAAATTAGAGTACAATACAATCATCAATATCAAGAATTGGCAGTAAGAGAGATTTGTCCCATTACCTTGTGTGCATCTTCTTCGCTGTCACTGTACTGGTGAGCAGTGTCGTATGATGACACAAATCCTTGTGAACAAAGGAATTTGTAAACTTGGCCACGTTTACTTCCGTTCCAATCACTGCAATACGAATGCCCTAATCATATGTAAATATCCATTTCACTCTGATATCCATATAAGAATTTTAGAAATTAGCCTGCATACTCACTGCAATACGAATGCCCTAATCATATGTAAATATCCATTTCACTCTGATATCCATATAAGAATTTAGAAATTAGCGTGCATACTCACCCACATAGGATAATCGGCATCGGACCAAGTTTATGCTCTTCCTGGTAAGCTTCTATATACTGAAGGATCTTATATACCTGACATTGACACAGCAGGTCAATTTCTGCATACCCTGCTGAAAAACTGCGAGACTGGATAATTATTTGCACATACCTGCTTCAGCCGAACTATCGAAAGGCTGTGATCATGGGGGAACACCAAATGCGTGTTCAAGATGAGGCTCTGCTGCTGGACACAGCTGCTGCTTCGATTTTGCAGGTAAGGCATGGCGGACTCAACATGCAACAGCTGAGCAACTCGATCACCAAAATCATTGAAAAGCAGCTCCCGGTGGTTCAAGACATGGAAGTAATTCTTATGTACAGCTGTCAAAAGACCTGGACAGGAAAAATGGCGTTTCAGAGAAAATTTGTACTAGATAGGTCTTGGTGGTATTTATAATAAGGTTACAACTGAATTTTTCCTACGTGCTTTTCAATAACATTAAATAATAAAACAGACAGCCATGGCTACTAAGAAATATTAGATGCATCAGTTTCAAAGACATTGAACATAACAGATTACAATTGATATGACATATCCTTTTAGATACTGAAAAGGGGAAAAGAAGCATCACAATATAAGGATAATCATGTGAGACATCAACATCATATGCATTCGATGCAAGACATGGATACAATCTGAATTATGATGACATGAACTGAAAAGGACAGGCACGGTAGCCAAGTTGGACGCCAATTGTTCACACGCATCTTGTTCCATTTTTAGTCTATGTTCTGCATTTTCTATGGCACAAAAAATTGGAGCTTTCAGATATTTACTATGTCCATCGCAGAATAAAGAAGTACTTGGACGGAGCAGGCAAAATAGACCGCGTTAGGCTAACAAGAGCAACACAAATCTCCCTACTCCATCCATACCACAAGATATATTGTCATAATTACTGCCAAGCTGAAATGAGTAAGACTGACCGTCTCCACGATTATTTGTCCGGGCGAGCTTGAAGAGCGCATAGTTGGCATCACCGAGCCGCTTCTCGTACATGTTAACTAACTCGTCGTTCCCCAACCACACCTCCTGGAACAGAACCAAGACGAGATGTGAGCCACATCCTTGTGCATTCATTCATTGGAGAAACATGGACGAAACAGGGGGGTGCGCCCTCACCTGGAGGCAGATGATGGAGGAGCGACCGGCGAGGAGGCGTTCGATGATTTTCTCGTTCCTGCTAAACCAGTTGGCCCTGTTCTGGCTCTCCCTGCAATTCTGCGCCGAATGCCAACGTCAACGTCAGTGCACCGATCCAACAGAACACCGGGTGACCGGCAACCCCTCCAAACGCGCGATAAATCGAGTGGATTCCAGGGGAAAGACAAGATCCAGCTCACCTCGGAGTCCATGCGCTTGTAGATCGGCGCGAGGATGTTGAACGTGGTGCAGGAGACGGAGCGCTCGTCCCGCGCCTGCAGCAGCGGCGGCGGGCGGCGGCGCTGCCGCCTGGCGCCACCCTCCCTGCGCTGCTTCTTCGTCTGCACCAACCCACAACGATCTCAGCAACTAAGCTCGCCGACACGCCCCGCGGGGAATCGACATCCCAACCAACAAAGACCATTTTTTTTAATTCCTCACCATTGCGACGGCAGGCGGAACCGAGGGAGCCGGGTGGAGGCAACGATGATGAGGACAACGATGGCGATGAGAGGCGGCGGTGGCGGTCGTCGTGCGTCCTCCTCGGTCTAGCTGCTTCTTTTCTGTCTTTGCGATTTGGCGGCTGCGAGGAGTCGGAGGGGAGAGGAATGAGGCTGCGGAACGAATGATATGCTTTGCTTGCTGGCCTCCGCGTCGGCGGCTCGCCTTTGCCTTTATACACCTCGCGGAAGGAAAGGCTTCTTCCTTATTTTATTGGCCGAAGAAAATAGTAACGAAACAAAACAAAAATTCTGGCGAGAAATAGGCGACCCGAAGAGGCGATGACCTGAGCGGTCCACGTCACCTTCAAAGGGCCCGCTTGTCCGTGGGTTGGCGTGGAGAATGTGACCGTTGGCAACGCGTACAGTCACACTTTCCTGGCTGATTTTTTCTTAGCCTTTCATTTTATTATTATCTTGCTATATTTTCACTGTTCATGTTCTGTATGTGCAAGTGGAATTTCGTAGACAAATTACGTTCTTGCTAAAATAAAATTGGCCACAAATAATGTCTTCTTACACAACATAATTGTGAAGGATGAGTGAGGAAGAGGAAGAGGAACCCACAATGTCTCTGAATCCCGTGTCATTGCAGCTCCATGAAAATAATAGGCCAAAAAGTTTGGATCACTCTAATGCCCTTCCACATCCTTCCTAATGGATTCTTGTGTAGTTGATAACGTGTGACCTTTGAGATTGTATATGGTCTTCACAAATTCTGCTCACTAAAAATATAACGGTGTAGTTGCACGCTGAAGCCTGCTCAACCCAAAGTCTTTTGAATGTCGGAGAGTTCTGAAACACATTAATATCGTTATGCGAATCCGGCATGTCTAAAATAACATGACAAATGCACAAGTTATTTGATGCCACTTCTTTAAGACTAGCCATAGTGGGAGTAACATAGGTAGTATTATGCATGTCACGTTGGTAAAAACATGATGTGGCACATAGGTAGGTAGATGATAGGGGGTATCATAGGTAGATACCGTAACATAACGCATTTCGAAACAAGATGAGTCTACATCCTAATTAATGCAACACTATATGATATCACAAGTAAGTTACTCCCCATAGTGGTGGAAGTAGTAACATAGACATCATATGCATGATACTAGTATATATGATACTCTCCACGATGACTGGCCTAAGTGTTTTTATGTAGGGTGTGCCCCTAGCCTCTACATCCAAAGTATGCAACATCCGTCTTTACTGATATTAAGAAAAAATAGGAATTATCAATCCTTACAAAGAGATACATCGATCAGCCGGAAGTCATCGTCTAGGCAATAAAACGCGACATCTATAACCTTGATGAAAGGGGCGGACCTTATCAGAGCTAATAGTGTTCTCTGACCTCTCACACCTACACACATCACTTAAATCCGGCCCCAACCAAGTTGCCCAGTGGCTAGCCAGGGGCACAAACTGGTACAACAAACACATGATGTGCGGCAATGTGCATGTTGATACTCTGATGTCGCCTTTTTCCACCGATCCAACTTCAGAAATGATAAAATGCAATGACCTTGTCAGGATCGCCCTTGACGCCACCACGTCGCCAAATAGCACCACCGTCATGCGCGCGTCAGTCGTTGAGACCCATCGTCGTCGATGTAGTAGAAGAAACACCAGTTCATCTCCCGGTCCCTCCAGCCATTACTCCAAAATGATTCCCTCGGAAGGGAGAGCGACACCAAAGACGTCGCCATCGTCAAATCCGGGAGACCTAGATTTGGGGTTTCCCAAGGAGCAGCCCGAGTGAGGTAAAGCGAACTACCATGACGATGCCTTGGAACGAAACGACGTCAAAGACGCTAATTTCGTCTGCAATGACCGAAGTCAGAGCGATTATCATCAGTAGTCATGCTACCCGATAGGTTGGATCTGCACGGTGCCACCTCATGAGACGCGCGCACCACCGCTAGGACCTCGATATGGGACCTTCATCCACCCCTTAGCGACCCATCCAAGCGTCGTCGGCTGACCAAGGGCCAACCCATGACAGATCGGAGCAGAGGATCCGATCTACGACCGCCACCCTCGCCGGAAAGCACAGACGAGGACCGAAATCCCCGCCGCCCCTCCGTCCATGGATGAAAACCGCCATTGGTCGACCATGGAAATCTCCCTTGCCGCCGCCACCACTCCCGTCGTCGTGTGTTGCGTCTCCCAGGCTCCGAAGCGTCAGATCGCCACCACACTGAGGCTCCAGCGCTGAGCCCCGCCGCCGCCTTCTAGACTTTGCCCAGCCACACTCTTGTATGGTGGCGAGGGACAGTCGAGGGATGACGGAGGGAGGGTTGTGTGGGGTGGTTAGGGTTCCCTCTCCGGGGCAACGCGGGGGCGACGAGAGGAGTTTAGAGATGCTCCAATGGTATTGGTTGTGATGGCTCGATATTTGCCTTTTAGTGTTCTTTTGCTTGAGACTTCCTTTATAGTTATGCTCGAAAATTTAAAAAGCTGAACTACATGTGAAACTGATGCTGGTTGGCATAAGGGGTGTTGCTAGGAACAGCTACTCTTGTGCATCGGATATTGTGTCCAAGATTATTATCCTTCAGGCTACATTTATGTATATATGGAAACCTCATCATTCTATTGGCCACTATTGGCATATTGACAGCCAGAAATGTACGGCATCAGATGCGCAGATCAGTTGTTCTAATGTGTGTGCTAAGACTAGTTATAGTGGAAGTAATATAGGTACTAGTAACATAAGTGTCATGTAGGCAAAAATAATGATGTGGCGGGTATTTAATGAAGAGAGAGGTGATGGTGGTATCATAACATAACGGATTTCGAGACAAGATGAGTCTATAGTCTAATAAATGTATGATTATATGATACTACTCCTATGATACTACTCCCCACTATTGAGATGGTAACATAGATAGTATTATATGCATGATACCACTCTATGATACTCCCCACTATGACTACTCTAAATGGGTTCTGCAGCTGTAGTCGGTTTTAGCTCCATGACTCTCCTCGGTAATTGCACAGCGTGAGTGTGGCTTGTTGCCGACTACATGTAGTTTTTTTTATTTTAAAACTTGAAAACAATAATTTTGAAGTTCAAGAATATCCGAAAACAAATCTAGTGGTAGACAATGATGTATTCTATCATTACACAAAATTTAAAATTGATGATGACACATAATTTTTTTTTCAAATTTTTATATTTGAAATGTCATATTCATTCTATTTCAAAAAAACGGTTACATATAGCCCGAGCTGCACTTTGCTTTTTTCCGACCAAAGCTATCACTATTCTTCTCTGACGAATTATTCGCTCATCGGAAGAGAGCTGGCTCTCGCGACCATGGCGACCTGGGAGGGCATGCTGCCGCCGGCGAGCTGATCTCCCTCGTCCGGCCTCGTCTCGCGCCGCCGTGCTCAGATCCGTCATCCCTGCCCATTCTCTCTCCTCCGTGCTCGCCTAGTCCTCCAGCTCCGCCGACGGCTCCTCCAGTTCCCTGTCGCCGCTCCTCCAGCTCCGCCCGACGGCTCCTCCAGCTCCTCGCCTAGTCCCTGTCGCCGCTCCTCCAGCTCCGCCCGACGGCCATGCTGTCGCCGTCACCCGCGTCCGCTGCTCTCCGCCATGGGCTTCCCCGGGTGATCTCGAGTTGCCGCCGGCATGTGCCCTTTCCGGGCCGCTGGCGCGGCCTCGCCGCCCAACGGCCGTCTTGCGCAACCGCGCTTGGAGGGCTCTTCCGCGCCGCTGCCACCACTGTCGCTCAGCTCTGCCACCGGCGCAGTCCCCGACCAGGCCAGCCTCCCCTCCGAGAAGCTCTCTTCTCAGCGTGCTACTGCTGCTGCCCTTGCGCCGTCCTCCGCCGAGCCGTGGCTCCACACCGACGCCTCTCCCGTCGTCATCTCAGTGAAGGGGTTCCGCAGCAGAAAACAATAATTTTTTTTAGCTAACGAATACCGAAACATGCCAAGATCTATCTATCTAGTAATGCGGTAACGGTGGGTGGAACTGGTCACATACCTCTTGTAGACCAAATAGCGGGGATTACGCTCCCGCACAAGCGTTGCTGACGTAGACGCCGTAGCCGACCTCAAGGTCGCGGAGAACTTGGCGCGACGAAGAAGAAGACGATGATGACGGCGGTGGCGATGACGCTGGGCTGCAGCACCGGTGGCGAGACGATGTCGCCCTGGCACCTCAAGTGTGGCGCCTCCGAGTACTCGCACACATACGGAACTTAACGACAACCCCCGGTCACTCAGATCCAGCTGAGATCGCAGGAGTAGAACTTTGGTGGAATCCCGCGGTGCGACTGGGCACTGCAGTATAGCCTTGGTGGGAGAGAGAGAGAAGCGGGCGGAGAATTAACTCAGGCCGGCATATACAACATTAATTGTATTTTGGATGTATTCAAATCAATTAATATGCCCTTCTATATAAAGGGGGAGGGGGTGTGCAAACACCTTGCCTCCCCCATGAGGGACTAAAAGAAAAGCAAGGAAAAAGGAGGGGAAGGGGGTTCGGCCGGCCAAGGCTTGGCCGTGGTGGCCATGGGCCCCACGCCTTGCCTATGGTGCCCCCCCACATGGGCCCAATTCGGCCCATTAAGTGGCGGCCCCTTTTTCCTTCATTTTTAATTGATTTTAATTAATATTAAATTAATATATTTATACATTATTTAATATCCTGTGACTCCGAAACAATTTTCGGACCACCCGAACTACCTTCGGACATTTCCGGAACCCTTCCGATGTTGCCGGAACTTTTCCGGATTATTTCTCTCTCTCCTATATCTATATTATTCCTAATAATATACCATTCCAAAGTTCTCTCTGTGTTGGCAAGACCTTAAGCGTGTTACCCTACGGTTCGAGAACACTCCAGACATGGCCGAGACCCCTCGCTCGCCAATGACCGCCAGGGAGACCTGGATGTCTGTAACGGTCCCTGTGCATTCCACGAATATCGTCGTTGAACCATAAACATGATATTCATTCCTTTTGTTCCTTCGATACTACCTTGTCCGAGATATGATCGTAAACATCCAATATTCTGTTTTATCTCGTTACCGACAAGGGTCAATTAACTCGTCTGTGATATTACATCTCCATGACCTAGTCATATGCTGCGCAGCTTTATAGACGTAATCTCACCGAGTGGGCCCAGAGTATCTTTCCATCACGCGGATGAACAAATCCCGTTCTTGATCCATATGTCTCAACGTACTCTTTCGAGATACACAAGATACACCTTTCTTGTCACCCATTTATGAACTGACGTTTGATGCACTTAGAGTATCCTACGGAGCAGCAATAAATATGATCTCACGGTCTGAGGAATAAGCTATCATATTACTTTCCTATTGCAAATGATGAACATCGTGATACGATCCTATTGCAATACTTTGTTGGGTATGTCCATCACCTTATTCCACTAATAAGATGACCTCATTGTCAACCGACGTGAATGTCCATGATCGGGAAATCTCGATCAACAGTTGCCCAATGAACTAGTTTATATAGAGGTTTACTAGGGACTCTGGTTTGTCTATGTATCACACACGTATTAACAATTCCGATTAATACAGTTATAGCACGATACATAAACATATTATAAACTTAATGGGATAATGCGATAAATACTATATATTTATTTGCCTCTAGGGCATATCCCCTTCAGTCTCCCACTTGCACTAGAGTACAAATAAACTAGCTGCATTTTACTTTTAATCATACCAGCTTATCTAATAAGCGTTCTATGATAATGCCTGCTCGTGGAAGAGTGTTAATTCAAAAATCTATACCATATAGAAGTGTATGTACTTTGCGATTCACTGATATCACCTTGTTTGATATCATCCTGTTATCCTGATAACAAATGTACACATACCGTAACTAAGTGAGACTTTTGTTTCACAGCGCTTACTCTGATTCTGTTAACCAGATAATTGCTTTGTAAACACACTCAGTTGTAACATGTACAATCTCGCGATATCTATATACCTTTCATATCTATGTAGAGTTTCGACATTTCAATGTCAATCCAGTGCCTAACACTTTTCTACTTCTAGTAAATTCAAAATTTACTTTGATAATTGTTCTTCTTTTAAGAACATGAGTCATACTTTTATCGAGCACATAATATGGTTCATATATGATGTCTATTATCACAATATAAGAGACCAACATATCTTGTAACCACTATTATTGTGTACCAAATACACTTAATGTTTTAATTGGATTTCCAAGGACCTTTCCATTGGTTTTATTCCATTCTGAACTTTCAGAATCCAATCCAAATAAAACAGCTCGACCTTCAAATTTAAAATTCCTGTTCTATTCGAAATAGACACTACCTTTTAAATCATTTCACAACTTCATCTTTAATTCCACTGGTACCATCCATAATATGTCATTTACATACGTGGATTTGAGCTCCCACTCAAAAATATGTCACTCACATATTAAATTTGAGTAAACTAATTCGACTCCCACTTAAATTAATAAATGGTTTAAGCTCCCACTCAAAAATATGTCTCTCACATACTAAATTTGAGTGAACAATTCGACTCCCACTTAAATTAATAAATTCATAATTTCTTTCGATATTTTGGTCAAACCAAAATAATTGATCATTTATCAATTCGAGTTTCAATACGATCTGACAGTATTCTATTAATACTTATCCCACAGACATTAAGCATGTCTACACTTATGTAGTCAACAACTTTGATTTTGTCCAAGACACTTTTCTTGACAAAATTTGCTTCCATGTCTTTCTTATAGTTGCATTTCTTTCATATAACATTTTATATGATGATTAAGTAATCTTATTCTCTTAATAAGATTCAGAGTAACATTTACTGTTTTAATCCTTTTAAATGTAACTTGGATTTTAAGACTCAAAGTCTTTATTCGTATTTTGGTATTTCCTCAACTTTCTTTGTACTTATAAGGTGTATCTTGTTCTGTTAACAAGATCTAAAATACTGAATATTAAACTGTGACCTGACAGCAAATATTCTTAAAATAACACCTCATTTAAAAGCTTCTTGTTTGAAAATACTATGATCTCTTATCATCAAATTTTCAATTCCATTTGCAGAGATATTCTTCTCGGAACATATTCCAATATTCTGCTCTTATGGAAAAGGTCTAACACCTCATTTTAAGCTTCTACTTTTATTCCATTAACCTTAACTTGAAAAATCATATTTTTCCTTTTGAGTTACGCAGACAACAATACAAGTTTTGCTTCTGTTGGTGTTTGGAATACACTCTCATCTTAATAAGAGTATTCTACAAAGAACTATTCGTGTATATTCTGAATTATCGTATAATCATCTACACCACGACACTTACTGTCGATTACACGAATCATCGTTGGAAAAGTATTCATTCCTAAAGTGGATATCGACTACAATGTTTGAACATATTAAGAGATTCAGACCACACTTTATCTAAAATAGAGTATGATTATAATATTTCATATATCACTATATCTGATATTATAATTTGTGAAACGAATTTTCACAAGTCCATTTGTGTCGAAACCATAATTTAAAAATATTGTCATGTTTGATCGAATCATGTGGATATAATTTCCATCCACCTTTCTTCTGAAAAATTCCTTTGATTTCTCATCAAATTATTTTCAGACTCATGTTTCCTTAGGCAAATACATTTATTTGCTTAGAATCATAGAAAATTCGAAACAATGATATTCACCACTTATTTAATTTAATAATCATCTAATATGACTTTCAATCAATTCCCTTGTATATTGACATTTCAATATCCAATGTAATTTAATCAATTCGGCACATGTAACTTTGATAGATCGAAGTATCTATATTTCTTACACTGCTTTTATGATCAAATTCGGTGGTGTTTTGTTCTTGAAACAAAATCATTTAATCTTTGGACATTTAATTTGATCATTCTTGGTTTTATAAATGTATATCGTGTTATCATTCGAATAATGTAATCGAGATATGATTGCATAAAAACTTCATTCATAATGTAAAACAACTGACTTGTTCCACGATATAAAACAACCGACTTGTTCTATTACATATATGAATAACTTTGTCCTGTAACATTCAAGACACAAAGCAAAATCACACTCTCACTATTGATACGTCTCCAACGTATCTATAATTTCTTATGTTCCATGCTATATTATACCAAGTTATTACATGTTTTATATGCATTTTATATAGTTTTATGCATTTTCTGGGACTAACCTATTAACAAGATGTCACAGTGCCAGTTCCCTGTTTTCTGTTGTTTTTGGTTTCAGAAAAGTACTTAAGGAAATATTCTCGGAATTGGACGATTTCTTTTCAGAAGTCAGTTTTTATTTGGGAACGTTCCAGAAAACCGAATAAGAGACGAAGTGGGCCACCGAGGCGGCGCCACCACGTGCTCGAGCGGCAGGAGCCTGGGCCGCGCCAGCAGGTGATGTGGGCCCCTTGGGGCGCCACCGACCTCGCCCTTTCGCCTACATATACCCCCCAGACTAAAAACCCTAGGACGGTGTTCGATATTTCCTCCACGGGTCCAGAGCGCCGCCGCCATCGAAGACAAGATTCGGGGGACAGAAGTCTCTGTTCCGGCACCCTGCCGGGACGGGGAATTGCCCCCGGAGTCATCTCCATCAACTCCACCGCCATCTCCATCGCCGTTGCTGACTCCTACGATGAGGAGTGAGTAGTTCTCCCCCGGGGCTGCGGGATCTACGGTAGCTATGTGGTCTATCTCTCTCTCCCATGATGTGATCTTTTATGTGATCATGAGCTTTGTAATCTAGTTGAATATGTGATGCTACTCTTTATCTATTATGCACTCTAGAGGTTACTTTAATATGAACTCCGGGGTTATTCACGGATGTAAAGGTGACAGTGTGTGCACCGTGTGTGATTCCTTTATGACGTTGTGGTGTTAGTTTACTCTGACTTTGGGGTGTGCTCTTGTAGCCCTACACAATGAATGGTGTTTATCATCCAACATGAGAGTGTTTGAGAGTAGTGTTTATTTATTTAACTTTGATGTCATTGTTGAGAATGTCCACCGGTGAAAGTAGGATCCCTAGGCCTTGTTTCTAAGCATTAAAACACCGTTTCCAACAAGTTCTGCTACATGTTTGCTTGCTGCCATTTTTATTACAGATTGCAATTACTACTTATAATCATCCATATTACTTGTATTTCACTATCTCTTCGCATAACTAGTGCACCTATACATCTGACAAGTGTATTGGGTGTGTTGGGGACACAAGAGACTTTTTGTATCTTAACTGCAGGGTTGCTTGAGAGGGTTATCTTTGACCTCTACCTCCCTGAGTTCGATATACCTTGGGTGATTCACTTAAGCGAAACTTGCTGCTGTTCTACAAACCTCTGCTCTTGGAGGCCCAACACTGTCTACGAGAATAGAAGCGTGCGTAGACATCAAGCTATTTTCTGTCGCCGTTGCCGGGGAGGTAAGCGTTGGAAGGTATCTCCTTTAGATTCTGCAGTTATTACTTTTTGTTTCTTCTTTTTATTTCACTAGTTAGGCTAAATGGAAAAGAAAAAAAATTAGAGATCTCTATGAAGTTTATATTGCATTAGGACATGATGCTTTTGAAGAGAAAATTAAAAAACCTATGGAACTTTATTTGCATGCTAGTACCAATGTTATTAGTATGAATTCTTTGAACACCATTATTGCTAATGCTATGGAAAAGTCTAAGCTTGGGGAAGCTGGTTTTGATGACCATGATATTTTTAGTCCCTCAAGCACGGAGGAGAAAATTTACTTTGTTGATACTATACCTCCAATATATGATGATTACAATGATGAATATGATATTTTCAGTCCACCTACTATTGAGGAGAAAATTAATTATGATTACAATATGCCTCCTATATTTGATGATTATGGTGATGAGAATAATAATGACAGCTATTTTGTTGAATTTGCTCCCACTACAATTAATAAGAATGACTATGCTTATGTGGAGAGTATTAATTCTTTTATCCATGTGGCTCATGATAAGAATGTTTTATGTGATAGTTATGTTGTAAATTTTATTCATGATGTTACAAGTGAACTTATTGATGATAATGATGAGTATTGCTTAAATATGCTATATGATAATGCTTTAGATGATGGTCCTATGCTTATTGATAATCCTCTATGTTCAGAAGTTATTACATATTTATGTGAGGATGAAAATGATATAATTGCTGCTTGTGATGGTACTCTAACTCATGAGAGTCCTGCTTTGTTCTTGAATTCTCCTAATTACACCATGGAGGAGAAATTTGCTTATGTTGAGAAATACTTATGTAGTTTGCAATTATCTCTAGTTCCAAATCTTTGTTGCAACCATGATATTAGACTTGATATTGATCTTAATAACTATTTTGAAAGAGGGAAGCATGCTAATGAATTCCAAAATAAATTTAATGATCCTCTTTATATGCCTATATTATCTAAGTTGAATGATTCTTGTGGTTATATGGTTGAATTTATTTCTACTACTTGTAACTACTATGAGAGAGGAGAATATGGTTGTAGAAGTTTTAATGGTACTAAAACACCTCTCTCTATGTTGAAAATTTTGAAGTTGCACTTGTTTTGCTTTCCTATGCCTATTGCTTTGTGCTTTCATAACTTGTTTCTTTACAAGATTCCTTTGCATAGGAAGAGGATTAGACTTAAATGTGTTTGATGTTTTTACCTCTTGATGCTCTCCTTTGTTTTTCAACTCTCATCTTTATGAGAGCATCATAAAAATCACTATGCCTATCTTAATGGCTATAAAGAAAGAGCTTTTGGGAGACAACCCAATATTTTATTCCTGTTATTTTATTTTATTGAGTCAAGGAAGATGTCTACCTCTGTAGCAATTCCTTTGTATCTTTACTTTATTGCATTGTTGTGTCAAGATAAGCCTCTAGTTGAAAGTTCATGCTAAATTTGGATTCCTGCGCAGAAACAGTTTTCTGCTGTCCACCGTTTAATTCGTAACTCCTCACAGAAAAATCCAAATAATCTTCCCTTTTTTGTGCGTAATCCTTAGATATATATGCAACATTCATTAGTTTTGAGTTTTTTGATTTGAGCAAGTTAAGAGCCTCGAAAAAATTCGTCTTCACAGACTGTTCTGTTTTTGACAGATTCTGCCATTTATTTTGCAATGCCTCTTTTACTATTTTGAATGGACCTTTTTGTTCCATAAAGTATCAGTGGCTGTAGCTAATATCCAGTAGCATTGGTAACAATTGTGTTCATGCAGAATATAAGAATTTTTGATTATGCACTAACCCTCTAATGAAGTTTACTTTGAGTTTGGTGTGGAGGAAGTTTTCAAGGATCAAGAGAGAAGAATGATGTTATGTGATCAAAAAGATGAAAGAGCCAAAGCTTGGGGATGCCCCCGTGGGTCACCCAAGCATATTTCAAGAAGACTCAAGCGTCAAAGCTTGGGGATGCCTTGGGCATCCCCTTCTTCATCAACAAACTATCAGGTCATCTCTAGTGAAACTATATTTTAATTCTGACACATCTTATGTGCTTTACTTGAAGCGTCTGTTTGTTTTTGTTTTTGTTTTTGTTATTTTCATTCTCTGAATAAAATGGATCCTAACATTCCTTTGTGGGAGAGAGACACGCTCCGCTTTTTCTTATGAATACTCGTATTCTTCACTTATATTTGTTGAGTATTCTTCTATGTTATTTCAATGCTTTCTAGCTCTTGTTTTTCATGCATCTCTTGCTAGAGCTGTTAGCTTTATTATATCATACTCTCATATCTCATTGTTTAATTACTTGGAGAGTTTATCTTTTAAATAAGTTGATTGGTGTTTGGTTGAGAACAGAAAATGCTAAATGTGGTAGATGGTATAAAGAAAGATATACATGCTCTTATGGATTGTTATCTTGCATGTTGTGGTGCTTGGCAATTGTTTTGAGCTCTCAAGTAGATCATGTTTAAGCTTTTACATCATGTAGTTAAAACCTATTAGTGAGGAACTACCGTAAAACTTGCTGAAATTTGGTTTGCATGTTTGATATCTCTAAGGTCTAGATATTTTCTAGTTAAAGTGTTTGAACAACAAGGAAGACAATGTAGAGTTTTATAATGCTTGCAATATGTTTTTATATACGTCTTGTTGTCATAGTTTATACTTGTGTTTGTTTCAAACAACCTTGCTAGCCAAAGCCTTGTACTGAGAGGGAATGCTTCTCGTGCATCCATAATCCTTGAGCCAAAACCTATGCCATTTGTGTCCACCATACCTACCTACTACATGGTATTTCCTGCCATTCCAAGTAAATACTTCATGTGCTACCTTTTATTCAAAATTTATTATCCCTTATTTGTGTCAATGTTTATTAGCTCATGAGGAAGTATGTGGTGTTACGGATATCAACCTTGTCATTTGCTTTTAGACAGACTTTCACAACCAGACTAGTGGCATATACATCCGCTTATCCATTAACTTTGCAAAAAGAGCTCGCAAATGGGGTGCCCAGTCCCAATTAATTACAACTTTAACCGCTGCAATCTCTTCACATTTTTGCCCTGATCCAATCAGTCAAGCAATGACAACAGTTTTTTAACTATATGTGTAAACAAAAGAGATAAGAGGGATGCTCTACCTTGCTGATAGAAATAACGTCCTTCATGGGAGCCGCTCTTGAAAGTCTGGTTGACAAGGGGGGTAGAGTGCCCATTACCATTCGTTGACAACGACAAACACCGCTCAAAACTTACTTTTATGCTCTCTATATGATTTCAAAAACCTATAAAACTAAGAAGCTCTAGCACATGCTTGTATCCCTGCTTCCCTCTGCGAAGGGCCTATCTTTTACTTTATGTTGAGTCAGTTTACCTACTTCTTTCTGTCCCCGAAGCAAACACTTGTGTCAACTGTGTGCAACAATTCTTATATGCTTACTTATTGCACTTGTTATATTTCTTTGTGTTGACAACTATCTATATGATATACATGTTCAAAAGTTGAAAGCCAATGCTGAAACTTATATCTTCCTTTGTGTTGCTTCAATGCTCTTTTGCTTAGATAATATTGCTTTATGAGTTAACTCTTATGCAAATCTTTTTGATGCTTGTTTGAAAGTACTATTCATGAAAAGTCTTACTTATATGATGTAGTTGTTTACTCCTTGTCTATTTGTTAGCAAACTATAGATCATTGCCTTGAGTCACTTCATTCATAACATGAGCCTTACATTATATTATGATCAAGATTGTGTTTAAGCATGTCACTTCAGAAATTATTCTTCTTTTATCGTTCTTGCCTACTCGGGACGAGTAGAACTAAGCTTGGGGATGTTGATACGTCTCCAACGTATCTATAATTTCTTATGTTCCATGCTATATTATACCAAGTTATTACATGTTTTATATGCATTTTATATAGTTTTATGCATTTTCTGGGACTAACCTATTAACAAGATGCCACAGTGCCAGTTCCCTGTTTTCTGCTGTTTTTGGTTTCAGAAAAGTACTTAAGGAAATATTCTCGGAATTGGACGATTTCTTTTCAGAAGTCAGTTTTTATTTGGAAACGTTCCAGAAAACCGAAGAAGAGACGAAGTGGGCCACCGAGGCGGCGCCACCACGTGCTCGCGCGGCAGGAGCCTGGGCCGCGCCAGCAGGTGATGTGGGCCCCTCGGGGCGCCACCGACCTCGCCCTTTCGCCTACATATACCCCCCAGACTAAAAACCCTAGGACGGTGTTCGATATTTCCTCCACGGGTCCAGAGCGCCGCCGCCATCGAAGACAAGATTTGGGGGACAGAAGTCTCTGTTCCGGCACCCTGCCGGGACGGGGAATTGCCCCCGGAGTCATCTCCATCAACTCCACCGCCATCTCCATCGCCGTTGCTGACTCCTACGATGAGGAGTGAGTAGTTCTCCCCCGGGGCTGCGGGATCTACGGTAGCTATGTGGTCTATCTCTCTCTCCCATGATGTGATCTTTTATGTGATCATGAGCTTTGTAATCTAGTTGAATATGTGATGCTACTCTTTATCTATTATGCACTCTAGAGGTTACTTTAATATGAACTCCGGGGTTATTCACGGATGTAAAGGTGACAGTGTGTGCACCGTGTGTGATTCCTTTATGACGTTGTGGTGTTAGTTTACTCTGACTTTGGGGTGTGCTCTTGTAGCCCTACACAATGAATGGTGTTTATCATCCAACATGAGAGTGTTTGAGAGTAGTGTTTATTTATTTAACTTTGATGTCATTGTTGAGAATGTCCACTGGTGAAAGTAGGATCCCTAGGCCTTGTTTCTAAGCATTAAAACACCGTTTCCAACAAGTTCTGCTACATGTTTGCTTGCTGCCATTTTTATTACAGATTGCAATTACTACTTATAATCATCCATATTACTTGTATTTCACTATCTCTTCGCATAACTCGTGCACCTATACATCTGACAAGTGTATTGGGTGTGTTGGGGACACAAGAGACTTTTTGTATCTTAACTGCAGGGTTGCTTGAGAGGGTTATCTTTGACCTCTACCTCCCTGAGTTCGATATACCTTGGGTGATTCACTTAAGGGAAACTTGCTGCTATTCTACAAACCTCTGCTCTTGGAGGCCCAACACTGTCTACGAGAATAGAAGCGTGCGTAGACATCAACTATTACAAAAGGTCTTATCAAAAACTATTAATGATAACTTGAGAACGTGAACACCAATGGTCATCAACTCCTTTGCTTGCCATCACTTGTGCACTGTCACATCATATATCTTTTCATACTTGTGATAATCAGGTCCTGTTTCATAAACAGAATAAGTATCAAATACTTTTCATCAAGTATCATGAGAAGAGTACATTTATAACTCTGTATATCAAATATACCTGTAGCGTCGAAGATTTCTCTTTCGATGGGTTCAACCTTTACAGATTTGAACTGGCTTATGAACTCGAAAAAAGTCATCGCATCTCTTCTTATAGCATAGCCACGGACATGTTTCTCATAGCTGGGAGGTAAAGATACCAACGCAGCAGCTATGGCACATGAATCCGCCATCCAGTAGTCGTACACATTCGTAAGTTTTAAGTAAATGTCATACATTTTCTTCAAATGAGTTTCCAAACAGGTATGTTCCTCCATCTGGAGTGAATGGAACTTCCTCAGCTGTCTGTATTGCTCATACTTAATTTCATCTATGAAATGCGCCTTGATCGAATATATCATATCATAAGGTTCCATATGTTGAAACTGCTCTTTCAACTCTGGTACCATACTTATGACCATGATGGTTTGCACTTCTATGAAAATGTCACGACGCTGATGAAATTCCTCATCTTCTTCTTCGCTAGCAGAATCATCTGGTTCATCTCTTAATCCTTGTTCTATAACATAGAGTATATTATTGTGTATGAGGGCTTCTCTAAGTTTCTTGTACCAGTGGATGAAGTTAGACCCATCAGCCAACAGGGACTGACCTCTAAGGAAGTATTCGAAGTAGAACACCATCTACAGATATGATCGCAAAGTAGTTAAGGCTAAGTTTATAATAATATGAGCTCAGTTTATAATCAAATTATTTAAACATGCTCCACTAAGATTATTATCCCTAAAATAATTTTAGCGATTACACGACCCCAATTCACTGCACCACCCCTGATCGTCACAGCCGGTGGCACAGTTTCAAAGGTGGACATCAAAATGTCGATCACAACAATCATGTGACTCATGCTCGATCTTTCGATCTTCCCGTGTTCCGAGGCTATGTCTGTACATACTAGGCTCGCCAATTAAAGCTCGATGTTCTTGCGCGTGCAACATGGTTTACACCCACTGTATGCGAACGACGAAATGTGTGACACCCGATCGTCACGGCCTGCCTCATAACGTAGAACTTTCTTGGTGGTGCACAACGAGGGAGAACACAATTTTGGTATTTATTAGGGATCATCCTATTATAGCTACCGTCGTATATCTAATATACATATACATAAGCACTCAATAGGATGCACACACAACAACACAAGATCAAATAATGTAATGAAATGCGATATGACATGGTCGTGCGCCTGGACCTCCATGGCGCCGTGCGCCTAGGCCGGGCGCCCCGGCATGGCTCCGAGTCTACGGTGCCTCCTTTGCCTCCGATATTACGAATAATTCAAAAACTTACCGTAGCCATGTCATATTTAAATGCCTCTGCAAAACAAAGTTAGATGCTTCTAGCTTTATCTAGTTTTGCAAGTTTTACGTGGCTTTATAGGTTTTCGCGAGAGAATCGTTCTCTACCTACGAACATTGTACCACAACGTCGATCCAACAATTGCATGTTTATGTATCCCTTTCGGGCCCTCCATTGAAAATGCAAAGCCAACTAAAGAGAGAGAAACAGACACCCGCCAGCCACATATACGGTACCAGCCGTATGTCAGTAGTGGAACCAGTCTCGCGTAAGCGTACGCGTAAAGTCGGTCCGGGCCGCTTCATCAACTCAATGCTGCCGACAGTGCAAGTGCACGCGAGAGGGTAGCAAATATAAGAAAGACGTCCTCGTATTCAATACGAGTTCTAACCGTACCAGCATACTACGCATAGATCGGCTCTGATACTACTGAAGGGGTTTGAAAGTGCATGGTTGCCCCCATGCGTGGTTTTGGTAATTAATGACAATCCTTATGGACTAATGTTTACATTGAGATATTCTTATAGATCTTGTCCATGGGAAAATATAGGAGTTCATGTGTTGGACTCTTCAAGATGACATAATGACCATTGCTCTATTCAAGGGTTAATATGAAGAATGGTCATGTATAGAGTTGAGCTCATCGCAAGTATGGCTTGGAATAGAAGATTGAGTGAACAATCATGTTTACCCCCAAGCCATCATACATATCAAGAGAAGAAGATGAAGTGCAAGTTCAATATGATGCATCTCGGAAGATATCTTTTGATTGAAGCTTGCAAAGGAGACATGAAGACGAAGCTTAGCGAGGCCCTCCCATAATGGAGTATGGGGGAGCATTTGGAGAAGTCCTCATCAAGCATGTGCTAGCAAGCACAATCAAGAAAGGTGTTTCAACTTGAGAGAGTCAAGATCGTCATCATCGAGCTCAAGTGGAATGCGCAAGGCAAAGGTATGATCTTGATAGGTTTTCTATTTTACCGGTCTCATGGTGTTAGTGGGAGACCGGGTTTTAGGATAGATGGCGTACTATCAAGAGGGGCTCTCGAGTGAGTAACTTGATCGCATCTTTGTGGAGAGCTCAAACCTTTGCATGCTTGGCATATCATTTTTCTTGGTTCTTATTTGGTTTTTCTCCGTGTTGGGTTTCGGTCCTTGTCGTGATCTTCATGACAAGACCAAGTGCTTCGAAAATGGTTTTACTTTGGAAAACTTATTGCCTTTTATCTATGTGAGGATTTAGAGCTTGGTTTATCTCCATACTAAGGTCTAGTTCATCAAAAACAGATTTCGTATGAATATCTTGTTGCGTTTTTTATGAAGGAGGTTTTACCGGTTTGCATTGTTTAGGAAAGTTCAACCTTTCCCCATTTGGTTTTATCCTCACATGATGGACTGTGATGTTTCTATGCACATTCAAGTAGAGCTCGTTGTAACGATTCCAACGAGCCAAAAATCATCGAAAACGGAGTCCGGATGGAAAAGATATTGACGTTTTCGTGTTCGGTTTTGCTGCAGTTTTTGCTAGGCCGGAGTCTCCGGTCCTAGACCGGAGTCTCCGGTCCTCGCGATCCGTTTTTTGTTCCAACGGTCGGCACTCTCTGTATAGGGGTCCGGAGTAGGTCCGGAGTGACCCCGGAGTCTCTGGGGGGCCGGAGTCTCCGGCCTATGCGGTCCGGAGTCTCCGGTGTTATTTTCCTGCGTCGACTTTTTTCCTGCTCTTTCGAGGCCGGAGTCTCCGGTCTCAGGGACCAGAGTCTCCGGCCAGGCCGGAGTCTCCGGCCTTCCAGACCGGAGTCTCCGGTCTAAGTGGACTGCAACGGCTCTTTTTCTGGGAGGGGTATAAATACCCCTCCACCTTCCTCCAGCCACTCAGTTCTTCCAAGCACGAAATTTCCCCCTCTCTCACCTCCATTGTTGACCTTGGAAAGCTTGCCCCTCTCCCATTTCCTCCCATGATTCTTGCATATCTTTGAGGGATTTGAGAGAGGAGATCTAGATCTACATTTCCACCAATCCATCTCTCCTCTAAGTGAGGGGAACCTAGTAGATCTTGATCTTGGAGTTCTTGGTGCTTCTCCTCTTTGTTCTTCCTCTCTTCTCCCCCCATAAGCATTAGTTGCTTTTGGTGGGATTTGAGAGTGAAGGATTTTGAGCACTTGTGCTCTTGCCTTTTGCATTTGGTGCACCGGTGTGCTCTCCACGAGGATTCGTGGAAGTTGAAAGCTTGTGAACTTGTTCTCTTGGGTTCTCGGACCCTAGACGCCTTTGTGGTGGTTGGACCCTTGTGTGGTCACTTGAAGCCGTTCGGGAGCCCCCAATCCCATTGTGGGTTGTGCCCCGGATTGTTGTTGAAAGCCGTTCGGGAGCCCCCAATCCCATTGTGGGTTGTGCCCCGGATTGTTGTTGAAAGGCTCCGGATTCCGCCTCGAAGGAATTCCGATAGTGGAAGGTGAACCAAGCCTTTGTGGTGCGGTTCATCGGAGAAGAAGGTGAAACCTTTGTGGTTGTTGAACCGTTGTGTCGGTTCACACCTCTCCAACGAGACGTACTCCCTTAACAAGGAAGAACTCGGGAATACATCCTCGTCTCCGCGTGCCTCGGTTATTTCTATACCCGAGCTTTTACTTATGCACTTTACATTGTGATAGCCTTCGTGCTTGAAGTATTCTATATTGCTATCACCTTGTTGTTTGTCTTGCTTAGCATAAGTTGTTGGTGCACATAGGTGAGCCTAGTTTATTTAGGTTGTCGGCTTGTTAATTTAAACATCTAGTTTTATTCCGCAATTATCAAGCCTAAACCGGAAAAGTTTTAAACCGCCTATTCACCCCCCCCTCTAGGCGACATCATTGTCCTTTCAATTGGTATCAGAGCCTGGGCTCTCTTGTTGGGCTTTACCGCCTAGAGAGTAAAAGATGTCGTTTAGAGAATTAGTGCACGATCCCACTTTCATATTCGATGGCACAAATTATGATGTTTGGAAAATTCGCATGCTTAATCTTTTTAGGGCCATGGGTCCAAATTATATTAATAGGATTGTAGATGTGAGTTTATCTCCTCCAAAGGATTCCCAAGAATTATCTTTAGAGGATGAGATAAACTCTCATCTCGAGACTCAAGTTACTAATGGTCTTATATGTGCTTTGACCGATGTAGTTCTTGCTTCAATCATGCCTTTTCGAAATGCACATGAGCTTTGGACCAAGCTTCAAGATATATATGAAGTGTCCAAAATTATTGAGGATGATTGTTCTCCCTCCACCTCCGGTCGTGATGAGTTCACAAATTCTTCCACTTCACCAACATGTGATTCGTCACAAGGTATTGATATGGTGAGTGGTGATAGAAATTGCCTTGGTGATGGTGAACTTACTATTGGTTATACTTATTCTCTATCACATTGCAATGTTCTATCTTTGGACTTAAACTCTTCTAGCACTCCAAATGTCATACATGCTAGAGTTGATAGTCTTTGCATATCATGTAATAGTTGTTTAACTAAATCTCATGATGATATGCTTCATATGTCTTGTTGCCATGAAAACAATACTTCCATATCCTCTATTTCTTGCATGACTAACAATGTAGAGGAATCCCAACATTTGTTGGAACAAGACATGGTCCTCAATGGTGCTTCAAGTTTTTCTTCATCTCCCTCAACCATTAATCATGTTTGCCTTATGGCTAAGGATTCCGAGGTATCTCCCACCTCGAATCCAAATTGTGATGATGTGGATGAGGATTCTCATGAAGAAGGTTTTGACTTTGAATCCTTAACCAAGATGGGTGAGATGGTACTTGGTGCTCTCCCCAAAGGTAGTAAAGCTATCCCTCCTCTATGTGAAATCATTGCTTATATTATTAAGAGTAGGGAATTCATTGAGGATTTGGAAAGTCAATTTGATGAGAAGTGTCAAATTGAGAGAGATGACTCTATCACCATAGCTTACTTGAACGCTTCTCTTGAAGAAGAAGAAGAGCTTAGGTCTTCTCTTGAAGAGAAACTTGAATCCCTTGATGAGTCTAATGATCTTATTATTGCTAAAATCATTAAGGAAAGAGATCATGCCCTTGCTAAGTATAAAGTGCTTAAAATGGAAAAAGTTGAATTTGGTGTTGGCAATGCTAGACTAAATGAGGACATAGAGAGACTTGACAAAGCTCACAAGGCTTTAGAAAGTGAACACTCTCTCCTTATCAAGTCTCATGATCAACTCCAAACTCAACTATCTAAGAATGACAAGCTTGTCAAATTGTCTTCTTCCATCTCTAATATTAATGATGCTTGTGCTACTAACTCCACTTCTTGTGAAGCATCTATTTTGAAGGAGAATGTTGAGCTAAGGGCTCAACTTGAGTTGCTATCTAGTAAGTATGGGAAATTGGAAGAAAGTCATGAAAAACTTTCTAGCTCTAATGATGATCTTCTAGCATCCCATGCTAGGCTAAAGTTAGCTCATGAGGCTATCTCTACAAAGGTAACATCTTGTGAGCCTCATGTGGATATTGGCACAACTTTTTCTAGAAATGCCTTATTGCCATGTGCTAGTCCGAGTGATTCATCCACTCACAATGCTTCTACATCTTGTGATGAATTACTTTCCATACCTTGTTGCTCTAACAATGAAGCGTCTACTTCCTCTAGTGTTTTTGTTGATACTAACCATGTAGAGGAATTAAATGAGCTCAAGGCCCAAGTCACTTCTTTGAAGAAAGACTTGGAAAAGCGTCATGTTGTTAAGTCCACACTTGACAATATGTTGAGTGTTCAAAGACGCCCCAATGACAAGAGTGGACTTGGATTCAACTCCAATAACAAGAACAAGTCCAAGATCAACAAGAAGAAGAAGGGCCAAGAACAAGTCAAAGATTCGGCCAAGATTGTTTGTTTCAAGTGCAATGTTGAAGGGCACCATGTTAGATCTTGCCCTTTGAAGAAGAAGGCTCTTAGTGAGAAGCAACAAGGGAAGAAGACTCAAGTTCAAACTCAAGCTCCTCAAGTTGAAGAACGGTCTCTTCCCAAGAAGAATCAAGCTACCCCTCCTCAAGTCAAGACTCCAACTAAGAAGAGAGGAGGAAGTAGATGTTGCTACCTATGCCGTGAGAAGGGTCACCTTGCTTCTTCATGCACAAATGGTACCTTATCCAACCCCATTATAGTTGATGATGTTTATTCTTTTCGGAAGGATAAGCTTGGCAATGTGTTTGCCAAATTTGTTGGTACTCAAAGTGGTGTCAAGAAAAGAACCATTTGGGTTGCCAAACCTATTGTGACTAACCTCTTAGGACCCAACTTGGTTGGGGACCAACAAGCTAAAACTTGATCAATAGGTGTTGTTGGAGGACATTGGAGACTTGGCTACACTATGAAGAATTAAGGGATCTTCATCAATTATATTCTCTCAAGTCAATTCATATGGATTATATTGTTCTATCTCATATCCAATGTTCCTCCTTGCGGTAACTTTTATTTAAATCATATATACATTGAAAGTTGCTTGCACCCTTGCATGTGTTAGGTTTTGTACCTTGCTAGTGTTTGTATGTGTTGTGCTCTCTACTTACTTATCTTGAGAAATCAAGTATGTGTATTTTGGTTTGCACACCATCTACTTGTTTTGAGCCCTATTGCTTTTATTTGCTATCTTATCTTGTTGACTCTCTCTTTGAGAGATTAATGGACTATTCCATTTTGGGAGAGTGATATGCTTCGTGCACTTCACAATTCTAAAAATGTGTGTACATGGGAAATACCACTTAGTGTCAATATATCAATATTATTTATTCTCTATGTGGTATGTCTTGCTCATGAGAAATTCAAATTATATAATGTCCATTAATTTCTCTAGTTGTTTTTGTTTGCCTCTTGTGTTAAAATAAATGGATTATCACATTTTGGGGGAGTAATAAGCTATGTGCATATTACAAGCCTAGAAAATGTGAAAATATGAGGTATTGCCACCTAGAATTGATAGTCTTCATTATCTTATACATTTGTGGCATGATTCTCAAACAAGTTCCTTTTTGCTTAAATGCTTTTTGCCTCTCACCGTTAGATCTTGTTTGTGATGGAATTTCTTGATATGGCTTTCCCTAAATATGTTCTCATATATCTTTTTGGGAAGCCAATTGCTTCAAGCTACTCCTTGGAGTTGCTTTGCATGATCACGTGAATATTTGAAGCTATCAAGAATAACTATCTATCTAAGCATGGCTTTTAATTCCTATCCTTTGCCACATGCTTATGTTTTGTGAATATGGTCTTGAATATATCTTTGCAATCCACCCCCGAGAAATATCTCCATACATTACTTGTCGTGACAAGTGATAATCATATTTTGTGGTATATATATTGATCATATTCACTTTGACTCTTGCTTTGAATTGCCTTTTTTGATTGCCAAGAATTTAGTTTGATCTAACTTTCTTTTGTCTTCCTTGTATCTTTTGGATCCTTTATTGCTCTACTTGAAATTTGTTTTGTGCTTTCTTGAGTTGGGACTAGCAATGAACCAATTCTTGTGCATTGACCTTCAAAAGTCATACTTCTTAATAATGCACTATTCTTTGGGAAGCTATCCTACTTTGAGTAAAACACCGTTCTTTAAATTGGTATTGCAATTTCTTGCCTTTCTTGAACATGACTAGTGTTTGAATATATATATGAAGAGTGATGATCTCATTTGTGTGCATTTTGTATTCAAATGCAAAATCATAAATAATGCACACATCTTGGGGGAGCAATCCTATATGCTTTAGAACATTAGTTGTCTTCATTTGATATTTGATCCCGATGACATGTCTCCTTGGAAGACAAACATTTTTCGTCTTGGTACTTTGTGCCATCATGAAAAGTGTAGAGGTTTTGGTTTATTCCTTGATGATATGTTCATCAATTGGTTTCTTGATTTCATTAGCATCTTTTCAAAGTGGTATCTTCACTCATGTGCTGATTTGGGTATTTGATATAATTTGGACAATTTGTTTTATTGTCACACTTGTGTGTGCCTTGTTGGTTTACTTGGTGTTTTGTCTAAATTATATCTCGTTTGGTTCTTGAAAGTCATGTGCATGCATTTTTATTATATGTATATCTTATGGCATGCTTACTTTCGTTGATCCAATATATAGGATAAACTCCATCAAATCCTATATGGCTAAGATGTGCATGAAATTCAATTTCACATTAATATGCACATATTTATGTGGAGTTTGTCCTATGTATTGTAGTTGCTCTAACTACTTTGGACCCAATGAGTTTGGGTACCTTTTTGTACTTGAATTTGTTTTAGGTATATTGGAGATGCATTGGAAGCTTGTCTCATCTAAAAGGAATGTGTTGTCACCATGTGCTTATTGGAGCCAAGCTTGGATGATCATGAGCTCTTATCTTCTACATCACCAATGCTATCTCGGTAACAAGTATCTACCTCATGCATACTTTTCTAGCTTTCAACCTTGTGTAGGTTGATTTCATGGCATGAATCTCTTTGGTTGCAATTCTTTTGATTCTTGCAAAACGTCTTTATTGCAAATGTGAGTAAGCCGGGATGATTACATATCAAGGGAGGAATATATATAATCATTTTCATGATTCACCAATCCCAAATATGTTAATCTAGCACTTTCTACTCTATGTCTCGCATATGTAATATTGATGTGTTTCAAAATCATTTGCCTTTTGTGAGACTTGTTATCTTACTCGGAGCATCCCGTTTATCACCTTATCCCTTGTGGATACGTTTGATGCTATGATGAGTGTGTGTTTGAAGTTCATCTATATCCCTTTAAGATAAAATTGAGCTTTGTGCTATGCTTTTAAGCAAAGATCTTATTGGTGTATTTATGACTTCCTCTTGGATATCATGACCTCTACCTTTGTATCTATCTTGTGTGTACATGTTTATTTGTAGACCCATATCTTAGTGATTCGTGTCTAATTAGAAACTTATACACATGAAAATAGTACATATTTATTTGGTATTCCAATTCCTTAGTGACCACCTCTTATTGCTTTTGTTTCTTTGGTGGTTTCTAATTAAAGGCACAAGCTTTATTTTCATGTGTTATGCTTTTTGAGTTTTAATAAGCTTGTGGAGCTACTTGCTATATCTCCTTTGGTGTGTGAGTATGGGGAAGACATGATATGCACCATGTGCAACTCTTTTTGAAAGACTATGTTGATGTGTTTGCTCATCCTTGTATTAGTCTCCTAAAATGTCTTTATATCTCACACCCATCCTTTTATTTGCCGCTCCTTGCTCATGTTGCAAAACATTTTATTTGTTGCAAATTGTTTTGCTTCTTTTCTCATTTATATTCTCTTGCATGTGCTTGTGTTCGATTTTATCTAGGAGGGAGTGAGGATTCCATGTTGTGCACACTATATTGAAATACAAATCCTATTTGTGCACGTACCTTGGGGAGTTCCCTCTTGATATTTAGAACATTTTTTTGGATCTTTTTGATTGCTTGCTTCTTTTGTTGAAGTATCTTTCTCTTTGATATTCTTTTGCAATCTTTGGATCCTCAATGTAGTTTGATCTCCTTTCCAACTATTCGTTATTGGATATGTGCATTTGATTTCACTCATATTATGAGAAATGCACACATTATGGGGGAGCTCTTACTATATTGGCCTTCTAAATTTTCCTCCCATTTCGGCAATCGATGCCAATGGGGGAGAAGTTTAGAGGGTTTAAGGGAATATGGGTTTGTTCTCTTGCGGTTATCTTGCATCCTTACTCTTTGTGTTGCATGGCTGCTTAAATTCATTATATAAACCCTCGTAAAAGGGATTGTCATCAATTACCAAAATGGGGGAGATTGAAAGTGCATGGTTGCCCCCATGCGTGGTTTTGGTAATTAATGACAATCCTTATGGACTAATGTTTACATTGAGATATTCTTATAGATCTTGTCCATGGGAAAATATAGGAGTTCATGTGTTGGACTCTTCAAGATGACATAATGACCATTGCTCTATTCAAGGGTTAATATGAAGAATGGTCATGTATAGAGTTGAGCTCATCGCAAGTATGGCTTGGAATAGAAGATTGAGTGAACAATCATGTTTACCCCCAAGCCATCATACATATCAAGAGAAGAAGATGAAGTGCAAGTTCAATATGATGCATCTCGGAAGATATCTTTTGATTGAAGCTTGCAAAGGAGACATGAAGACGAAGCTTAGCGAGGCCCTCCCATAATGGAGTATGGGGGAGCATTTGGAGAAGTCCTCATCAAGCATGTGCTAGCAAGCACAATCAAGAAAGGTGTTTCAACTTGAGAGAGTCAAGATCGTCATCATCGAGCTCAAGTGGAATGCGCAAGGCAAAGGTATGATCTTGATAGGTTTTCTATTTTACCGGTCTCATGGTGTTAGTGGGAGACCGGGTTTTAGGATAGATGGCGTACTATCAAGAGGGGCTCTCGAGTGAGTAACTTGATCGCATCTTTGTGGAGAGCTCAAACCTTTGCATGCTTGGCATATCATTTTTCTTGGTTCTTATTTGGTTTTTCTCCGTGTTGGGTTTCGGTCCTTGTCGTGATCTTCATGACAAGACCAAGTGCTTCGAAAATGGTTTTACTTTGGAAAACTTATTGCCTTTTATCTATGTGAGGATTTAGAGCTTGGTTTATCTCCATACTAAGGTCTAGTTCATCAAAAACAGATTTCGTATGAATATCTTGTTGCGTTTTTTATGAAGGAGGTTTTACCGGTTTGCATTGTTTAGGAAAGTTCAACCTTTCCCCATTTGGTTTTATCCTCACATGATGGACTGTGATGTTTCTATGCACATTCAAGTAGAGCTCGTTGTAACGATTCCAACGAGCCAAAAATCATCGAAAACGGAGTCCGGATGGAAAAGATATTGACGTTTTCGTGTTCGGTTTTGCTGCAGTTTTTGCTAGGCCGGAGTCTCCGGTCCTAGACCGGAGTCTCCGGTCCTCGCGATCCGTTTTTTGTTCCAACGGTCGGCACTCTCTGTATAGGGGTCCGGAGTAGGTCCGGAGTGACCCCGGAGTCTCTGGGGGGCCGGAGTCTCCGGCCTATGCGGTCCGGAGTCTCCGGTGTTATTTTCCTGCGTCGACTTTTTTCCTGCTCTTTCGAGGCCGGAGTCTCCGGTCTCAGGGACCAGAGTCTCCGGCCAGGCCGGAGTCTCCGGCCTTCCAGACCGGAGTCTCCGGTCTAAGTGGACTGCAACGGCTCTTTTTCTGGGAGGGGTATAAATACCCCTCCACCTTCCTCCAGCCACTCAGTTCTTCCAAGCACGAAATTTCCCCCTCTCTCACCTCCATTGTTGACCTTGGAAAGCTTGCCCCTCTCCCATTTCCTCCCATGATTCTTGCATATCTTTGAGGGATTTGAGAGAGGAGATCTAGATCTACATTTCCACCAATCCATCTCTCCTCTAAGTGAGGGGAACCTAGTAGATCTTGATCTTGGAGTTCTTGGTGCTTCTCCTCTTTGTTCTTCCTCTCTTCTCCCCCCATAAGCATTAGTTGCTTTTGGTGGGATTTGAGAGTGAAGGATTTTGAGCACTTGTGCTCTTGCCTTTTGCATTTGGTGCATCGGTGTGCTCTCCACGAGGATTCGTGGAAGTTGAAAGCTTGTGAACTTGTTCTCTTGGGTTCTCGGACCCTAGACGCCTTTGTGGTGGTTGGACCCTTGTGTGGTCACTTGAAGCCGTTCGGGAGCCCCCAATCCCATTGTGGGTTGTGCCCCGGATTGTTGTTGAAAGCCGTTCGGGAGCCCCCAATCCCATTGTGGGTTGTGCCCCGGATTGTTGTTGAAAGGCTCCGGATTCCGCCTCGAAGGAATTCCGATAGTGGAAGGTGAACCAAGCCTTTGTGGTGCGGTTCATCGGAGAAGAAGGTGAAACCTTTGTGGTTGTTGAACCGTTGTGTCGGTTCACACCTCTCCAACGAGACGTACTCCCTTAACAAGGAGGAACTCGGGAATACATCCTCGTCTCCGCGTGCCTCGGTTATTTCTATACCCGAGCTTTTACTTATGCACTTTACATTGTGATAGCCTTCGTGCTTGAAGTATTCTATATTGCTATCACCTTGTTGTTTGTCTTGCTTAGCATAAGTTGTTGGTGCACATAGGTGAGCCTAGTTTATTTAGGTTGTCGGCTTGTTAATTTAAACATCTAGTTTTATTCCGCAATTATCAAGCCTAAACCGGAAAAGTTTTAAACCGCCTATTCACCCCCCCCTCTAGGCGACATCATTGTCCTTTCAGGGTTCCGCAGCAGAAAACAATAATTTTTTTTAGCTAACGAATACCGAAACATGCCAAGATCTATCTATCTAGTAATGCGGTAACGATGGGCGGAACTGGTCACATACCTCTTGTAGACCAAATAGCGGGGATTACGCTCCCGCACAAGCGTTGCTGACGTAGACGCCGTAGCCAACCTCAAGGTCGCGGAGAACTTGCCGCGACGAAGAAGAAGACGATGATGACGGCGGTGGCGATGACGCTGGGCTGCAGCACCGGTGGCGCCGGGCAGCGGTGGCGGCGGCGGCGACGGCGCTGGGCAGCGGCGGCGGCGACGGCGCTGGGCAGCGGCGGCGGCGAAGGTGGCCGCGGCTAGGGCGCGGCCGTGGCGGGACGATGTCGCCCTGGCACCTCAAGTGTGGCGCCTCCGAGTACTCGCACACATACGGAACTTAACGACAACTCCCGGTCACTCAGATCCAGCTGAGATCGCAGGAGTAGAACTTTGGTGGAATCCCGCGGTGCGACTGGGCACTGCGGTATAGCCTTGGTGGGAGAGAGAGAGAAGCGGGCGGAGAATTAACTCAGGCCGGCATATACAACATTAATTGTATTTTGGATGTATTTAAATCAATTAATATGCCCTTCTATATAAAGGGGGGAGGGGGTGTGCAAACACCTTGCCTCCCCCATGTGGGACTAAAAGAAAAGCAAGGAAAAAGGAGGGGAAGGGGGTTCGGCCGGCCAAGGCTTGGCCGTGGTGGCCATGGGCCCCACGCCTTGCCTATGGTGCCCCCCCACATGGGCCCAATTCGGCCCATTAAGTGACTGCCCCTTTTTCCTTCCTTTTTAATTGATTTTAATTAATATTAAATTAATATAAAATATATATAATTCATAATTAATATATTTATACATTATTTAATATCCTGTGACTCCGAAACAATTTCCGGACCACCCGAACTACCTTCGGACATTCCCGGAACCCTTCCGATGTTGCCGGAACTTTTCCGGATTATTTCTCTCTCTCCTATATCTATATTATTCCTAATAATATATCATTCCAAAGTTCTCTCTGTGTCGGCAAGACCTTAAGCGTGTTACCCTACGGTTCAAGAACACTCCAGACATGGCCGAGACCCCTCGCTCGCCAATGACCGCCAGGGAGACCTGGACGTCTGTAACGGTCCCTGTGCATTCCACGAATATCGTCGTTGAACCATAAACATGATATTCATTCCTTTTGTTCCTTCGATACTACCTTGTCCGAGATATGATCGTAAACATCCAATGTTCTGTTTTATCTCGTTACCGACAAGGGTCAATTAACTCGTCTGTGATATTACATCTCCATGACCTAGTCATATGCTGCGCAGCTTTATAGACGTAATCTCACCGAGTGGGCCCAGAGTATCTTTCCATCACGCGGATGAACAAATCCCGCTCTTGATCCATATGTCTCAACGTACTCTTTCGAGATACACAAGATACACCTTTATTGTCACCCATTTATGAACTGACGTTTGATGCACTTAGAGTATCCTACGGAGCAGCAATAAATATGATCTCACGGTCTGAGGAATAAGCTATCATATTACTTTCCTATTGCAAATGATGAACATCGTGATACGATCCTATTGCAATACTTTGTTGGGTATGTCCATCACCTTATTCCACTAATAAGATGACCTCATTGTCAACCGACGTGAATGTCCATGATCGGGAAATCTCGATCAACAATTGCCCAATGAACTAGTTTATATAGAGGTTTACTAGGGACTCTGGTTTGTCTATGTATCACACGTGTATTAACAATTCCGATTAATACAGTTATAGCACGATACATAAACATATTATAAACTTAATGGGATAATGCGATAAATACTATATATTTATTTGCCTCTAGGGCATATCCCCTTCACTCCGTGCCTCCCGCGCCGGCGGCCTGCGCGACGGGCCCCATGGAGTGGGGTTTCGGGATGCCCAGGGAATGGGGCTTCGGGATGCCCCAGTCTCCCGCGCCGCGCCAAGCCACGCCGCCCTCCGCCTCCGATGCGATAAATACTATATATTTATTTGCCTCTAGGGCATATCCCCTTCACTCCTCGCCTCCCGCAGGTCGGACCCGGCCATTCGGGGCCGGATGATGGAGCTGCGCCCCAAAGCTGCGACGGGGGGCGTCCTGGCCTCGCAGCCCGCCGCCACGGCTCCCCTCGACTGCGCCATGACTCGGCTTCGCGTCCGCCAACGCCCCTGCAGCGGCGACCCGCAACCCAGCTCCCCTGTCGCGCTGACCTTGACCCCGCGTTCGAGCTCCTCTGTTGCGCCGGCGGCGGCCGCACGACCCAGCTCCCCGGCGGCGTCCCCATGTCCGACCTCCCCTGTCACGGCGGCGGCCACGCGGCCGAGCTCCCCTGTCACATCGACAGCGACTGAGCGGGGCCTCTACATTGGCTCCATTCCCATTCCCTGGTCAACTCCGCCATCGGTCCCTGCAGGCAAAGTTCAAGGGGCTGTCGATGGGCGCAACGACGAGATGATACCTGAGTTGGAGCCTCCTCTCCTTGGCCCATCCTCAGCGCCGACTTGCGGGAGCCTCTCTGCGGCAGCTGCAGCTCTCGAGGCCAACGGAGGTTGGGTGGATGTGGGTCGGGGGTGCCGTTCCAACCGAGGCCCTCCGGCTGAGTCATTAAAGGAAGGTCTTGAGCGCTGCCTCGCCTTCAAGCGTTGGGCTCGAGGAATGTGTTTTCGTTGCCTGGAGCATGGCCACCAAGTCAAAGCATGTCGAGGGCCATTCAGATGTATTCGTTGTCGTGGCGTTGGTCATCGGGAGAGGTTCTGTCATGTCCTCTCTCCGGTTGCTGGCGATTGCTCTCCGGTCACTTGTGCTCCTGACCAGCGAAGGGTCTCCCCGTCCATCCAAGCTTGTCCTCCACATGATGTGTCCCCATCTGGGTGCTGCAAAGACTCTCTCGTCTTTACTTTCGAGTCACAGGTTGCCCTATTGCGCATGGAGCTCCTTCAGAAGGTTGAGTTGCTTCGTTCTGAGCTTCGTGAGGCTCTTGCTGTGCTTCAGGTTGCGTCGGTTGTCTCTTTGCCGTCTCAGCTTCAGGTTGTTTCTGTTGATGAGGGGGCTCTCGAAGGATGCTACTTTGGAGATTTTTCTCCTCGTGGTCCACTTGCGACATCGCCTGTCCTGGGGAGTGCAGTCGCTACTGAGGTTGTAGTTCCTGTCATGGAGATCATGCCCGAGTTGCAGGAGCCTGGTGGGGAACCATCTATGGTGCTACCCATGGACCAGGACTCTTTGGAGTCGTCGGCGGTGGACATGACACCGACAGCCCCTTCGTCCGAGTGCTCCCAGCTGCCTACCTCTTTGGACAGTGGGGGTTCAGTTGTTTCTGTCACTTCTTCATCTTTGGGTGACCAGGTTGATGAGACAGATGTGCTGGCGTCCAACTCTGATACAAAGATCTTTGGTAAAGAGGTTTACGACTTGCTCGCCGGTTTGGAGACGACGTGCACTAGATATCGTAAGGATATTGCTTCTGTCTTGATGGGAAAGGCTTCAGATGGTGTCATCATAAAGGTGGAGAAGTCTCTCAGGAGGGTGCAAAGAAGTTTGATGTCGCAAGGAAAGCTTCCGCTTTCGCTTGATTCTTGAGCCCTTTTCTTGTAGTAGGTTGGGCGAGGTTGTTAGCACTTGGTTGGTTGTTTAGTTCTTTGTTGGACGCTTGTAATTGTTGTGTTGTTGTATCGGTTTTTGCCCGGTTTTCCGTTAATTAACCGGGCACCTCGCTTCTTCTTAATTAATATATGGGGTAAATCTTTTGCTCCCGTTTCAAAAAAAAAAATCTTCTCTGACGCGTGTGTCTTTGCACCTCGCTTGAATCCGCTCCTTAGCATGAGAGGGGGAGCAAGCTAGTGAAATCTGGGAGACCAGCGGAGGAACAAGTGATCAGCTATGATGCTAATGGCGCCACAAGCAGAAGCAAATCAGAGGAGGATATTCAAGCTACGTGAATGGCAGCTGGGAAGATTTGGGAAGCCGATTGCACACGTACCCAACGTGGTGAAGACTATGTGACAAGGTCATGGTCCACTTTTTTTTCTCTAGACCAGAAAACTTGATGACCGCGTTTGGTTGAAAACTTCATTTCAAAGGTCAAATTTGGTCGTGGTGGAATTCTTATCGAGAAACAAGTTTTTTAGTTTTTGCCCAGATATGTATCAGCTGAATCAAAAAAAGTATATATATATATATATTATGATAAGACTATAAAACATTTATTCTTTCATTGTAAATTTGTTTTTTCTATCTGGTCAGCCATCCAGATGAGGTCTACCTTATACCTCAGTAGCGTTGCGAATATTTTTTACAATTACCTAAACGGTGTGAATTCTAAGTTTAAGCGTCTTATAAATCAAAACCTTCTGAGGTTTCAGATACATATATATTAGGGTGGGAGTGAATATTAGGGTGGGAGTGATTGTCGTTATTTGTTCGCTTTGGTTCTGTAGAAATGATAAAGTTTTTAATGATAAAAGTGTTTCTATTATGTAGGTTATTTACCGGTGTACAACTACACTCTGTCATGATCGTTCCTACAGCGTGTGGAGCATCAGGAACTGTTTTTGGAGATGTCTTCTCAATTGGAAACTGCGGTGAGAGAATTGTTTTCTCAACATGGACGACAACATAATCTTCGCATCGGTTCTTCGTCGCCGTTAAACGTCATGACACTTCTATTTCTGGTATTTAATGCGTCTTTTTTTTATTTTCCGTTATGCTGAGACTTGTGAACTCGTTGGGATGTGCACATCCTAATTATACAGAGACAGGATGTAATGTTTAAGCATGAGACGCAAACAACAGTTCTTCATTATGAATAATTTGTAATCAAATGATTAGACATATTGATTATTTACGACTTTATTGTCCAAATCCCGACACGACCAAAGTCTGTTCAGACGTTGGAATAGAATTCTTCGGAAGAATGTCATTCTTTTTTCTTGCTCTCAAAACTTCGTTCAGCAGCGGCGGCATTAACCATCCGTCGTATCTACAAGGACATGCACTTGGTTAGACGGTCACCGAAAGTCGACAGAGCACCTTCCATGCCTATCCATCCATCTCAAAGCAGTGAAACTATATAGAATCAAATGCGCGGATCGTCCAAATAATATTCGTCAAGTAGCTCTCCATTTCGTTGAGAAAGCAGTAGACCAGTGCCAAGCTCAGCATGTGATGCTGATCCGCAGGTTTCGATCTAGTAGAGTTTACGGCAAACGTGTGTGCTGAAATGACCAGGTTAGTTCAGGCCAGCCACTCTCTGTGGTTAATTCGCTACCGGCGGCAGAGAATAGGCGGCGCGAAAGGCACACGATGCATGCATTTGGCAGCCCCACAAAAATGCACGGTGAGAAAAAAACAAGAAAAAACACACTTCAGTCTATATATACAGGACGGCAACCACTTGGACTTGGTCCTCGGCGGAATTAACAATGTGTGACGTGCCATTTCCCTCAAAAAGAAAGTGTGACGTGCGATCCTCTGCCTGCTAGAATCTGTACCGTGCAACGAACTTTTGAACAAAGCGAGATGGGAGCAGCGCACCGGCCCTGCCTGCTGCCGCTTTTGGTCGATGCTCAAAGGTAGGCAAGCTCGACTCCCTTTCGCATCGGTTAACTATAAAGCGCCAGTTCTTTTCTTCTTTCAGAACGGCTTCTCGAATAAGCTGTCCTACCTCTAGTTTTTTTTAGAGGCTGTCCTGAAAAGCTCTCAAAATTTAGTTAGGTTTTTAAATTACTTTAGACTGAACCGTTCTGGAATCCCAAAAGAACTGGGCCTAAGAGCATCTCCACTCCTGCTCACACCGAATAGGTAAGACGAACATAAAATTACTTCTAGTCCGATTTCGTCTGGCACGATCCATTATTTCGTCGCGATAACCAGGCCAGTCTCATCTTGTTAGAAGACAAGTTAGATGAAACCGTGCACATCATCATATCGGATACCGATATACGGACCAACAATGTCGGTACCGACTTACGGGCCAATGATGTCATTGCATGGCGGTTGGTCGGATTAATTAACCGTGAGAGCTGCTAGTCGTGCGAATTAAATGCGGCTACGATCTCCCCCTTAGGATCGGAGAGGCGTCCGTGTTAATGCGCTTATGCGTGCTCGCCTTCCTCCGACGTTGTTAAAAGTCGCGCCTCTCACCGTGTTGTTCCTCATGGCTCTCATCATTCCCCTTCTCTCCCACCGCGGAAAACCTAGCTACCACTGGCGATGTTAAGCAAGAGTTACACGACTTTGGGCCATGGAGGCTCCGACTCGAAGAGGCGACGATGTTGTGGGAGAATGGCTGCCCCGCGCTGCCAGACATGTGTGCCCCGGGCGGCTGGGCATTAAGCGTCAACGACATCCCCGTGCTGCCGACTAGAACATGGTGGCGCGCGCGTGACCATAGTGAGACCTTCAAAAATGAGACCACAGTGAGACCTTCAAAATTGAGGTATAGTTATTAGATTATCTAAATTTCGATCAGACATGTAAAATTTCTAAATGTAAAAAACACAATTCGTTAAATTTTGGTTTTAAAAAGTAAGGAAGACATGACTTGAATGAGAAGCTCTCAGTACCCGGCAAATACGTCCGTTCATTTTTTTTAGGAAACACCGTATATACGCATACGCTCACAAACACGTGCATACAGACACCCCTATGAACGCATGCACGTAAACTCTACCCATATGAACACCTCTGAGAGACTGAGGTTGACGAAGTCATCTGCATGGTTGCCGTTCGAGTGGAGATGTCAGACTAGCTACCGTATTATATTTTCTCAACACAAAAAAAGCGACCGTGTTATATTTAGGCAAAGAAAGCTGAGGATGGAGTCATGCTGCGAGGTGGAGCATAGGGATGACCCCCACGACCGGGAGGCTGGTCGGCTGCCGATGACGGCAGGCGACGCGTGTGGTGGCCGCGGTCGTGCCGGCCGGCCGGCTGGTCGGCAAAGCTGGAGAATTGGCAGTCTGGATTTGCACGCGCATGCGTGCGTGCGGGGAGATTGGCTTCTTTTGAAGATAACCGCGAGGGGGTCCAGGACGTCTTCGCGGGTCTCGGCGCGCGACATGCGCGTCTCATCAGTTGCTTTCGATGACACGTTATAAGATAAACATCGTTTTTCATGCAAAGTTTTCGGGCTGGTCAGAATAAGATTTGCATTCCTTTTGAAGTGGAAAAGCCCTGGTTCATCTCAACTCTGAAAACAAACAAGTCCTAAACTGAGACAGAGATTACCGGACTGCTCAAGTTTGTTTGTTCGGGTTATCAAGCGTCCATGATAAGCAATCACCCGCATTGTATAAGAATGGGAATAATCGACACGCATAACTCATACTCTACGACACCTCCACAAAATCTGCACCCAAGTGCGACCGTATATTGCATTAATTGGCGGTGGGTTTCGTCCAAACCCAAGTTAACAGAAACAACCGTCCATGCACTCGCTTAGTATACTCTCGTCCGTTAGACAACCAGAAGTTTACAGCCACGGAGTATACTAGCAAAAAGGAATAACATAAATCATCGTCCGCCATCTGTATATAAAAAAATATTGGTCGCATGTAGTCAACAAATCTTTAACTTCACGTTTTGGGTTAGCCTATGGGAGCAAAATCGGGGTGCATGCATGCAAACTCAAAGTCCTCAAAGCATTTCATGCACGCGCAACTGGATTCGAGATTGACCCGTGGAATATCTCTCGCTCGCCGAAAGATAGAGCCGGTCATATTTTTGCGCCCACCTGCTTTTGCGCGCGGATTCTAATGGAAAGCTTAATAGTACATAGTTTTCCATTTGTTTTTACTTACCCCTGGATTTTGGGTTTCTAAAGTCCAATGTATAGAAGTTTGAGCAAGTATATACGAAAATTATTGACATCCATAATATCAAATATATATAATATGAAAATGTACTTTATGATGATTCTAATAATATTAAAGTTATATTTTGGAGTTTGATATTTTTCCATTATAGTTGGTTAAAGTTTACAAAAAAATGGCTTTCACTAAATCAAAAATACAAGCTAGTTAATCATGAACAGGATGAGTACTAACACACGATGTGTGTATCTCGTTATTATTGGTCAACTATAAAATATGTTCCAAATGGATTAATGTCTGCATCCTCTACACATGAACAAACATTTTATCTCTCTTCGCCTTGTTTTTTGAGAGAGAACCAGAAGTTTTCTTAAGGACTTATATTCAATCACCCGCATTGTATAAGGATGGGAATAATCGACACGCCGCAACTCATACTCTACGACACCTCCACAAAATCTGCACCCAAGTGCGACCGTATTGGCGGTGGGTTTTGTCCAAACCCAAGTTAACAGAAACAACCGTCCATGCACTCGCTTAGTATACTCTCGTCGTCCGTTAGACAACCAGAAGCTTAGACTAGTCACAATGGGGAGTAACATGGGATTAACATAAGTGCCACATAGGCAAAAATGATGATGTGGCATGCAATTAAATAAGAGAGAGACAAATGTAGTAACTAGCTATGTTACCATAATATCACATATTTCAATTAATAAGATCTTGTATGACAACACATATATGTTACTACCCACTATGGAGGTAGTAACATAGACTTGTAAAACGTGTATGTTACTAGTATATGTTACTCCCATTGTGACTAGTCTTACAGCCACAGAGTATACTAGCAAAAAGGAATAACATAAATCATCGTCCGCCGTCTGTACATAAAAAATTATTGGTCGCATGTAGTCAACAAATCTTTAACTTCACGTTTTGGGTTAGCCTATGGGAGCAAAATCGGGGTGCATGCAGGCAAACTCAAAGTCCTCAAAGCATTTCATGCACGCGCAACTGGATTCAAGATTGACGTGTGGAATATCTCTCGCTCGCCGAAAGATAGAGCCGGGCACATTTTTACGCCCACCTGCTTTTGCGCGCGGATTCTAATGGAAAGCTTAATACATAGTTTTCCATTTGTTTTTACTTGCCCCTGGATTTTGGGTTTCTAAAGTCCAATGTATAGAAGTTTGAGCAAGTATATACGAAAATTATTGACATCCATAATATCAAATATATATAATATGAAAATGTACTTTATCCCACGTTTCTGAAAATGTACTTTATGATGATTCTAATAATATTAAAGTTATATTTTGAAGTTTGATATTTTTCCATTATAGTTGGTTAAATTTTACAAAAAATGGCTTTCACTGAATCAAGAATACAAGCTAGTCAATCATGAACAGGATGAGTACTAACACACGATGTGTGTATCTCGATTATTATTGGTCAACTATAAAATATGTTCCAAATGGATTAATGTCTGCATCCTGTGTTGAGAATATAAGCAATTGTTCGATTATATTAATCCAAGTATAAACTAAAATCATGACGTAGATAGTGCTAATGACATACTGATGCTTAATGACGTAATCATGTACTAGCAAGATAGTAGAAACATCTAAACAGATAACTAGTACGGCAAGCATGGGAATAAGCGGCAGAGGGATGAACATATCATACCCTCCTGTAGGCCAGTTGGTCGAAGCAGAAGCAGCGGCATCGTCGGCAGCCCTCTTATTAGCGGCGGCCTTCTCAGCGGCAAGGCGGTCGGCGTTAGTACCCATGATGATGACGAAGGCGACGCGGACGTAGCGGACGAAGAGGAAGTAGATGCAGATGATGATGATGAACGTAGGCGAGCAGTCGCGTATGAGACGCTCCCCAAAAACCTAATCGCCCATCTCGCGTACATGATTCAGAGAGGCGGGGTTCCGGAGGCCTGCTCTCCCGTCGGCCGTGTACGCGGTGTATGGGATGGGATCAGCGATGTAAGCAACAGGTAGAGGAACGACGGAGGCGGTGGCGGCTGTGGGCAGATGATTCTTTTCTGTGTCATCAGGAGAGGAGCGACCTCTCCTTTATACACGCAGCACAGGAGGCGAGAGGTCCAACAGAAACGTGCACAATCAATTACGTTAAGGCAAATGAATTCTGAAAACGGTCGTACTTAAAAGCACTTAAGACAGACGTTTCAACTTCGAATTCATTTTCCATTAAGGCAAAACGTTTCAAGACCATTGACATTTTATTCCTTCGTGACAAAATGAATATATCGGCTCGGCGAGATTCCCGCAACCCGTGGCGCGGCGCGGCGAGGCGGGCGGCGGCGGAGGAGGAGCGCGCGTGTGGTACACATCCATTCTCCTCATACCTCACACCAACTCATACTAGTAGGAGAATGGCTCAGTATATAAGCTGGTGTACATCTCACTAAACTAGCAGTATGGGAGTAAACTCCCACCACATGCCATGACAACATGGGCCTTAGGGATTTTCAGGAATTGTTAAATGGGCTAAAAGGCCCAACATTTCAGCAATCCCCCACCAGATCCAAAAGACCCATGATGTTGTCATATGTTCCAAACACTGTTTTGATATACCAGTATTTTCAGTGGAGACCCGTTAAGGTTGAACATCCACCTAGCGCAAATACCTACACTCATTCACAACTGACAATGGACTATGCCTTGAATTGTCAGTTTGGCGTAAAGTAGTTTCACCAAATGTCTTACCAATACTAGGCTGCCGAATGCTGACCCCTCGGGTGTAGCATATTAGTCACACTCCTGACCTATTCATGAACTTACTAGAGATCACCCAAATCTTATAGACTGTGACCAGGAGTCAGGTTCATATAGGTGTGTTCCTCCAAAGATCGCTCTGTAGGATAGCGTCTTGCTTGTGCAAAGCTTTGGAACACATTAAGACAAATGTCAACCTGCCATACAGTTACCGAGAGTATTGCATCTCCAACGGAATGGGTTAGTATAGTTTACTCTCTTCAGTTAACCAATGGCTTGTTTTCACAGGTCCTACTTCATGGGATCTCCGATCACATAGGTTGGGTTACTACCGTGGCAACTCATGTGGGTCTCATACCCATCTCCCTCGATGCATTTTCTATCACAACACGTGATAGCCCTTTAGTGAAGGGATCTGCCAGATTCTTAGCTGACTGGATATAATCTAACGCTATTACTCCGGAGTTTCTCAAATGTCTGACAGCTTTTAATCTCATTCTTATATGTTTGTTGGACTGCATGTTGTCCTTTGAACTCTTAACCTTAACAATCACTGTTTGGTTATCACAGTTCATAAGAATAGCCGGAACTGGCTTTTCAACCACTGGCAAGTCCATCAAAAGATCTCGAAGCCATCCTGCTTCGACACCAGATGTGTCCAATGCTGTTAATTATGTTTCCATTGTCGATCTCGTCAGGATCGTTTGCTTGCAGGACTTCCAGGAAACAGCACCACCTCCAAGGGTAAACACATACCATGTTGTGGCTTTCATCTCATCAGCATCAGAGATCCAATTCGCATCACAGTACCCTTCAAGTACTGACGGGCTTCCGGTATAGTGAAGTCCGTAGTTCTCAGTACCTTTCAGATAGCGCATGATTCTTTCGACAGCATGCCAATGCACATCACCCGGATTGGAAACAAACTGGCTAAGTTTGCACACGGCAAACATGATGTCAGGCCTTGTCGCGCTAGATAGGTACATGAGTGAACCAATTACTTGAGAGTATCTCAGTTGATTCTTAGCTGTGCCATTGAATTTTCAAATCTGCACACTAGGATCATATGGTGTTGGAGAAGTTTTGCAGTCCAAATATTCAAAACGACTCAAAATCTTCTCAACGTAATGGGATTGCAAAAGTGTAATCCCACCCTCATTATCTCTCAATAGCTCAATGTTCAGAATAACATCAGCCACACCAAGATGTTTCATCTCAAAGTTCTGGGATAGAAATGACTTGACCTCCTCAATTACTTTGAGGTTGGTTCCAAAGATCAGTATGTCATCAACATACAAGCACAGTATAACTCCTTCGCCCCCACCATGGTGATAGTATACGCATTTCTCAGCTTCATTAACAACAAAACCAACAGAGGTTAAAGTTGTATTGAATTTCTCATGCCATTGCTTAGGTGCTTGTTTCAGGCCATATAAAGATTTCAGTAACTTACATACCTTTCCTTTCTGACCATCTAATACAAAGCCATCTGGCTGTTGCATATAGATTTCCTCGTCTAGCTCTCCGTTTAGGAAAGCCGTCTTAACGTCCATTTGATGGACGAGAAGACCATGCGAGGCCGCCAACGAGAGTAAAACTCGTATGGTGGTCAGTCTTGCCACAGGTGAATAAGTATCGAAGAAATCTTTCTCTTCTTTCTGGGCATAGCCCTTAGTCACAAGTCTAGCCTTGTACTTTTCAATCGTACCATCGGGCCTGAGCTTCTTTTTGAACACCCACTTACATCTCAACGTTTTACAACCGTAAAGACGTTCAGTAATTTCCCATGTCCCGTTAGCCATGATGGAATCCATCTCGCTACGGACTGCTTCTTTCCAGTAATCAGCATCCAAAGATGCATAAGCCTCTGAAATAGAAGTGGGTGTGTCATCCACAAGGTACACAAAAAAATCATCGCCAATGGACTTTGCAGTCCTCTGTCGCTTGACCCTACCAAGGGTTTCCTCATCATCCTTCTCAGGAATTTCATCATGGGTTTGTTCATAATATTCCATAGGAATGGCAGGTTCAGGAGTTTCCTCGGATTCCTGCTTAGAAGTGCTTTGCATATCTTTCATAGGAAAACATCCTCAAAGAAAGTAGCATCTTTAGACTCCATAATTGTACCGACCTTCACATCAGGTACTTCAGATTTCACTACCAAGAATCTATAGCCAACGCTATTCTTAGCGTAGCCCAAATTAACACAGTCCACGGTCTTAGGTCCAAGCTTACATTTTTTGGGGATCGGCACATTGACTTTCGCCAAACAGCCCCAAGTTCGTAAGTATGAGAGGGTTGTCCTTCTCTTCTCCCATTGCTCATAGGGAGTGAGCTCATTGTCTTTTGTCGGAACTTTATTTAGGAAATGACATGACGTCAATATCGCCTCCTCCCACCATGCCTTGGATAAACCCGATGTATCTAACATGACGTTAACCAAATCAGTTAGAGTACGGTTTTTCCGTTCGGCAACCCCATTTGACTTGGGAGAATAGGGAGGCGTTCTCTCATGAATAATACCATGTTCCAAACAGAAAGAATCGAACTCATTGGAGAAGTACTCTCCACCATGATCTGACCGGATGTGTTTAATTTTCTTTTCAAGTTGATTCTCAACTTCTGCCTTATAGATTTTAAAGGAGTTGATACGTCCAAAACGTATCTAATTTCCCGAACACTTTTGCTACTGTTTTGCCTCTAATTTGTGTGTTTTGAATGCAACTAACACGGACTAACGCTGTTTTCAGCAGAATTGCCCTGGTGTCTCATTTTTGTGCCGGAATTCAACTTTCAGGAAAATACCAGGAAAAAAGCCCAAAAGTCACTATTTTGCCCGAAGAGTCCTGTAGCCAGAAGACGAGACGGAGGCGGGCTGCAAGGCGCCCACACCACGTGCTTGAGCGGGTGGGGCCCTGCCGCGCCGGGAGGGGTGTGGCCGACTCGGCCACCCGCTCGAGCCCCCCTCTCGGCTACTTAGCTCCTCTGACCTAAAAACGACGGGGCGTTCATCAATTTTCCCAGAAACATCTCCGTGCGCCGCCGCCACCTCGAAACCCAATTCGGGGACCAGAAGTCTCTGTTCCGGCACCCTGCCGGGACGGGGAATCAAAGGAGATCATCGCCATCGTCATCGCCACCACCTCTCTATCAACCATCCATGATTCCCCCATCCATGTGTGAGTAATCCACTGCTGTAGGCTTAAGGGGATGGTAGGGATTGGATGAGATCGTTCATGTAATGTCTGTAATATTGTTAGGGCATGGTGCCTAGTATCCGTTATCAGTGTTTTACGTCATTGTTGCAACTTGCTATACTTAATGCTTGTCACTAGGTCCCGAGTGCCATGATTTCAGATTTGAACATGTTATTGTATAATGAAGATAATTATTGTTTTGGATCATATCTGCAAGTTGTATTACACATGTCATTGTCCGGAACCCTAGGTCCCAAAGTGACAATAATTGGGATAGCCTCGGGGAAAGGCTGTGATGTGAGGATCACATGTGTTCATGGAGTGTTAATGCTTTGCTCTGGTACTGTCTTAAAAGGAGTACCTTAATTACCAGTAGATTCCCTTGAGTCCCCGCTGCAAACGGGCTGGTAGGACAAAAGATCATGTGCAAGTTTCTCATTGCGAGCACGCACAACTAAATTGGAACACATGCCTATGGTTATTTAATACTTGGATGCTTTATCTTATTTATCTGCAAATGCCTATGTCTTGTTATATGAACTATCTTATCCATGCAACGTCCGTGCATCCGTCCCTATGCCTACAATATTTTAATCCTGCTGTCTACTATAATCACTACTGTTGTTTTCATTCTACTGCTGCTGTTATTTCACTACTGTCAGTACTACAAAACTGTTGCTACTGATAATCTGTCTCGAGCAAGTCTATTCACAGGTGCAGCTGAACTGACAATTCATTTGTTAAGTCTTATAAATATCCTTTGGCTCCCCTTGTGTCGAATCAATAAATTTGGGTTTTACTTCCCTCGAAGACTGTTGCGATCCCCTATACTTGTGGGTCATCAAGACTATTTTCTGGCGCCGTTGCCGGGGAGCATAGCTTTATTTATAAGTTCACCTGAGTGTGATATTGCTCTCTGGAATTCATTCATCATGGGAAGACCTGGTGATAAGAAATTTCCCATCATACCATCCACTACAAGAAAAGGTACAATTTTGAGTTCCGCTGCTGCACTTGATTCTCCGTCTGTAATGAGTAAGCTTATTTCACCGCTACATGCTACTCTTACTATTACTTCTGCTGAATCTAAAAATGCTTCTGAAAATTGTGATGATGCTTCTACTGTGCTTGATGAAAATGGTTCCTTAGGTCCTTTTCTAGATGCTATAATTGATAAATCTAAACAAACTGAAAATGCTGAAAATTCTAATACTTCTGCTAGTTCACCTGAGTCTAGAGAGTATTTTCCAGATGATCCTGATGAAACTTACGTGGAACTTGATGATGATCTTGTTGATGAAATTAATGCTGCTAGTACTGCTAGTGCTAGGAAAAGTATTCTTGAAAAACGTGCTGTTAAATATAAATTATCTCCTGATCCTAAATTTACTACATCTCCCATAAACATTAAAGATAAAGATTATGATTTTTCTCTTGATTTAGCACTCATATCTATTGTTGAGAAAGAACCTTTCTGTGGAACTGAAAAAGAAAGTGCTGTAGACCACATGAATGAACTCTCTACTTTAAGTGGTACATTCTCTGATGATATTAAAATACGCACTTACTTTGTTACTAAAATATTTCCTTTCTCATTAAAAGGAGAAGCTAAAACTTGGTATAATAACTTGTCTCCTGGTTCCATTACTAGTCCTATTGGTTTTCTTGATGCTTTCTTTCTGAAATATTTTCCTGCTAGTGTTCAACGTGAAGCTTTGCCAAGAATTTATAACTTTAATCAAAATGAAAATGAAAAACTACCTGATGCTTGGACACGTTTTTGCTCTCTACTTAGATTTCGGCCTAGTCATGATTTGGAGAAAAATGATTTACTTGATATATTCTATAGTGGACTAACTGTTGAATCTAGAACGTATCTGGATAGTTGTGCTAGTTGTGTTTTCAGAAAAAAAAACTCCAGAAGAAGCTGAGGAACTATTGGCTTAAATAAGCCAGAATTATGATGATTGGAATATTCCGGAACCTACTCCTACACCAACACCAACACCGAAGAAGAGGGGTATTATTGAATTAAGTGATGAGTTGATGAATGAAGCCAAAAGATCTCTTAAAGAGAGGGGTATTAAATCTGAAGATGTGAAGAATTTACCTCCTATAGAAGAATTATGTAAGCCAATTCCTCCTTCACCCATAATTGAGGTACACTCTCTCCAAAGGTTTGATGATGGAGATATTCCTTACTCTAAACCTCCTGATCAATGCTTAGATGAATTTGATACTTTTATTGCTAAATAAGGTAATTTTAATATGAGGATTGAGAATCATTTAATAGAAAACTCTCGAGCTATTAGTAACTTGCATGATATTGTTGATAGAACCTCCAATGATGTTAAAATACTTATTAAACATTTTCATATGGTTCAAACTCAAATTGATCAACTTTCTAAAGTGCAAAAAGAAATGTTAATGAATGCCTCTAGGGATAAAGAAAAACATGTTTGTGAAGTAACAACTAGAGGTGGTAAATCTACTCAAGACCCTTTATATCCTGAGGGACATGCTAAAAGAATTGAATAAGATTCTCAACAAATCAATGGACCTAGTGCTCCTTCTAAGAAAAAGAAGAAGAAACATAAAACTGTTGTAGAATCCTCTGAACCTGTTAACAATCCTAATAGTATATCTGTTTCTGATGCTGAAACTGAAAGTGGTAATGAACTTAATAATGATAGTAACTATGCCAATGATAATGATAAAAATGCTAATTCGGATAGGGAAGAAATAGAAGAGGAACCTGAAAAACACACTAAAAATAAAAAGTACACTAAGAAAGATTTTATTGCTAAGAAACATGGTGGTGAAAGAGAACCTTGGGTCCAAAAACAAATGCCTTTTCCTGCTAAGAAACTTAAAACCAAAGAAGAAGAACATTATACTAAATTTTGTGATTGGATGAAACCTTTGTTCTTGCAAATTCCTTTGACTGATGCTATTAAATTGCCTCCATATTCAAAATACATGAAAGATATTGTTTCTAACAAAAGGAAAATTCCTAATGAGGAAATATCTACTATGCTTGCTAATTACTCTTTCAATGGCAAGGTTCCAAAGAAGTTGGGAGATCCAGGTATACCAACCATTACTTGCTCTATCAAAAATAATTATGTTAGAACTGCTCTATGTGACTTGGGAGCAGGAGTTAGCGTTATGCCTTTCTCTCTTTACAAGAGACTTTATCTTGATAAACTGATACCTACTGATATATCTTTGCAAATGGCTGATAAATCTACTGCTATTCCTATTGGCATTTGTGAGGATGTTCTTGTTCAAGTAGCTACTAATTGCTTAATCATGACTGACTTCGTTGTGCTTGAAATGCCTGAAAATGATAATATGTCTATTATTCTTGGGAGACCTTTTCTAAACACTGCAGGGGCTGTTATTGATTGCAATAAAGGAAAAGTAACTTTTCATGTGGATGACAAGGAACATACTGTTTATTTTCCCAAGAGGTTGGATAAAGTACTTGGAGTTAATACAATTACCAATGTGAGATCTATTAAAGTGGGAAGTATTGATTGCCCTTATAAAGAAGAACACAAAACTCTCATGATTGGATCCATACCCATACGATACAAGGTAACATGAGTGTCCCGTGAAGTTTAAATCTTTTATGTCATATAAAATTTATTTGGTGGCAAGACTTGATCAACCTTGTTAACAAGTGCATTTTAAATGAATAAAAGTGCTAAACAACTTTCTTTCTCTCAAACTTGTTTTAGCTACTGTAATATCATTTGGTTTGCAAAATTTAGTTGAATTTAGTTTTAGAAAACAATTTTTCAATATTAAATGTATTAATGCAAAATATCAGAAAATGCCCAGAAATAAAAATTCTCAGAATTTAAAAACATTTATGTCAAAAATCCTATTTTTCGAGGAGGTACCTGGGAGTACCAGAGGATGACCAGGGGGACCCACCATGCCCCCACATCATGTGGTGGCGCGGCAGGCATCCAGCCGCGCCTGGACATAGTGAGGGCCCACCTGGCCCCTCCACTTACTCTACTTCCTCCCCATCCTTTCTCTCTCCCGACCAGACACCCAGCCATTGAAATTTTTCGTGTTCTTCCTGTTCTTGCTGTGCATTTTTCGATCTCCACCATCAGCCCATCTTTGCTGCTGATATTTGGGGATTTTGCTCTCCGGTAAGTGACTCCTCCGATTATTCAAGTGGAATTTTGATTAGTGGTCTATATCTTGAGTATTTTGCTGCTGTAGGTGTCATGTTTAGTGAGTTTAAATGCTTGTTCTAAGTTGGGATAACTAGTTTTGATGCATGATTAAGCCTCTAGCAAGTCACTATGGTAGTTTCCCTCAATTAGCTAGCTCAAAATCAATTTTTATGACACTTGTTAAAAAATTCAGAATATGGAGTGGAATAGGCATCTCATCAACCAACATGAGCTAGTGGTGCATGATGTCATGGCAGTACACCGAGAAGAGGGTGTATTTCCCGCTGCCTATCCATGCCCCGAATTCATGAATACTGCGGGGATTGCTAGGGATTTTCAAACTTTCCTCTCTAATGTAGGATTGGAGTATTTTGCTGTTGGTGAACCTAACCAATATGCAAAACTTGCTATGTCTGTGGTGCAGGACTTTACATGCAACCTAACCTCATCTAACCCCATGGTGCACTACAAAATTTACAATAAAACTGTCAACTTGCCTTTCGATGATTTTTGTACAGCAATTAAGGTGCCACAATGGGGATCACGAGAGAAGGTGAAGGAGAAACCCAAGCCGTTGATGGACTTATACAAGGACATTTGCCAGGGCAGGAGCTTCGCGGATGAACATGGTAAAATTCGGAGTATTCATCTCCCATGCATTCGATATTTTGCCTATTTTATCACAAAGTGTGTCCTTTCTAGGAAGGTTGGGAGCAAGTTATCTATGCATGATTTGGAATTCTTAGCTGCTGCATTGCGAAGGGATAGGACATATAACGTGTGTGCATTAATAGCTTACCGTCTTGCCACTAACCGCGAGAAGGGTGGTATTTGTGGGGGACTCATTGCTTCACGTTTGCTAGATATGCATGGTTTGGTCCCTCATTATAATGATTTTCAGATTTCTCCGGAGAGATTAGATGTTTTTGCCATGAGGAAACATGGTTTTATTGCCCCATCCGGTAACTTGAGTAGCCTACCGTATGAGATAATCTTTTTCAAGAAGTCAGGCTTGAGAACCAAGGAAATTCCTAGAATTATTTGTTTGCCTGCGCCTTTTTTGTTTGGTTTTGATCCTAGGGAAAGATGGTCACTTTCGGAGGCTGAGCCTGACGCATATGTGGCTCAGCACGGCCAGAGCATGGAGGATGATACGCAGGGGGCCGAGGATGATTTCGGCCAGCCCCCTGACACTGCTGGCTCTTCGTACCCGTACCACGACTACGCCGGGCCTTCCACCTCCTTTTCTGGCTCGACCGGGGCAGAATATGATCACGCCCGGAACGACCCACCAGGGTGGGGTTCGTCATACCGGCCATGGGGCTGATTTCCCACTTAGGCCAAAAGCCTAAGCTTGGGGGGAGGTATACCGATATCACACTCATCTATATATCATTACATCGGTACTTTGTATATCCATGTTTAGTTTTCTTTCTTTCTTTCTGTTGTTTGTTCCTTGCTTTGATTTACTTTCTAAAAACTCAAAAAAAGACCAAAAATATTTTTGTTATTTCTCTTGCTAGTTGATACGTCTCCAACGTATCTATAATTTCTTATGTTCCATGCTATATTATTCCAAGTTATTACATGTTTTATATGCATTTTATATAGTTTTATGCATTTTCTGGGACTAACCTATTAACAAGATGCCACAGTGCCAGTTCCCTGTTTTCTGCTGTTTTTGGTTTCAGAAAAGTACTTAAGGAAAAATTCTCGGAATTGGACGATTTCTTTTCTGAAGTCAGATTTTCATCGGGAATGTTCCAGAAAGCCGAACACGAGACGAAGTGGGCCACCGAGGCGGCTCCACCACGTGCTCGCGCGGCAGCACCTCTGGCCACGCGAGGACCAGGTGTGGGCCCCTCGGGGCGCCACCGACTTCGCCCTTTCGCCTACAAATACCCCCCAGACTAAAAACCCTAACACGCTGTTCATATTTTCCTCCACGGGTCCCGAGCCGCCGCCGTCGTCAACACCAATTCGGGAGAGATCAGAACTTCTCCCCGGCACCCTGTCGGGAGGGGGAATCGTCACCGGAGGCCTCTACGTCGCCATGACCGCCTCCGGACTGATGCGTGAGTAGTCTACCCTTGGACTACGGGTCCATAGCAGCAGCTAGATGGCTGTCTTCTCCTCTTGTGCTATCATGTTTAGATCTTGTGAGCTGCCTATCATGATCATGATCACCGTTATGTAATACTTCATGTTGTGTTTGCTGGGATCCGATGAATATTGAGTACTAAAGTTATTGCTTCATAATATATCATGTGTGTGCTATTTAATGATCTTGCATGCTCTCCGTTACTTGTGTATGCTCTGGCCAAGTAGATGCTTGTGACTCCAAGAGGGGGTATTTTTGCTCGATAGTAGGTTCATGTCTCTATTAAATCTGGGGTGGTGACAGCTAGCTCTAAGGTTGTAGATGTACTGTTGCTACTAGGGATAAAACAGTAGTACTTTGTCTAAGGATGATGTTACTTACTTACTTTACACACAGTGCTTAAGGCGATAATCTGTTGCATGCAACTTAATACTGAAAGGGGTGCGGACGCTAACCGGAAGGTGGATTATTAGTCATAGATGCGGTTGGAACGGTCTATGTATATTGTTGTAATGCCCGAATGAATCTCACACTAGACATCATAACATTGGTATATGCATTGGTTTGCTCATCATTATTCTATCAATTGCCCAGCTGTAATTTGTTTACCCGCATGAATGTTATTATTATTTATGGAGAGACACCACTAGTGAACTGTGGACCCCGGTCCTTCTCTTTAATCTGATAAACCACAAACTGCAAACCTGTTACTTTCTGTAAACAAACATCTTTCTTCCACACATACGTTTAATCCTTTGTTACAGCAAGCCGGTGAGATTGACAACCTCACCGTTAAGTTGGGGCAAAGTATCTTGATTGTGTTGTGTGCAGGTTCCACGTCACCTACGTCCCAGGAAGCATTTTCTGGCGCCTTTACGTCGCAGATTTTTCTGGCGCCGTTGACACCTCGGGGGAATTCATTATTTCCTACTGGTTCGATAACCTTGGTTTCACAACTGAGGGAAACTTGCTGCTGCACTACTTCATACCTTCCTCTTGGGGTCTCCCGACAACACACCCACCGTGTGCATCACGCATTTTTCTGGCGCCGTTGCCGGGGAAATAAGAATTCCTTTGAAGACCTTCACACTCCTCCGTCAACTCCGTTGCCGAGGAAATAAGAATTCCTTTGAAGACCTTCACACTCCTCCGTCAACTCCGTTGCCGGTAATTTGAAGATTCTTCTACGAGGGGAGTTTTCGCACTTCCAATCTTTTTATTTTGTTATTGTCTTGCTTAGTTTATTTTTATTACTGTCTTGTTTGCTTAATATCAAAAATACAAAAAAATTAGTTACTTGCATTACTTTGTTTATTTCGGTTTGCTATTTTATTTTCAGTTTTTGTTATTTTGGTTATTTCGGTTTGTTAATTAATTTGCTAAAATGAGTACTGCTGAGAATACTAAGTTGTGTGACTTTACTAGCACCAACAATAGTGATTTTATATGCACACCTATTGCTCCACCTGCATCTAAAGCTGAATTCTTTGAAATTAAACCTGCTTTGTTGAACCTTGTTATGAGAGAGCAATTTTCTGGTGTTAGTTCTGATGATGCTGCTGCCCATCTAAATAATTTTGTTGAACTATGTGAAATGCAAAAAATATAAGGATATAGATGGTGATATTATAAAACTGAAATTATTTCCTTTCTCCTTGAGAGGAAGAGCTAAAGAATGGTTGCTTTCATTGTCTAGGAATAGTATTGATTCAGGGATTAAATGTAAAGATGCTTTTATTGGAAAATACTATCCTCCTGCTAAGATTATTTCTCTAAGAAGTAGCATCATGAATTTTAAACAACTTGATAATGAACATGTTGCTCAAGGTTGGGAAAGAATGAAATCTTTGATAAAGAATTGCCCAACCCATGGACTGACTGCTTGGATGATCATCCAAACCTTTTATGCAGGACTGAATTTTTCTTCAAGAAACTTATTGGATTCGGCTGCTGGAGGTACTTTTATGTCCATCACCTTGGGGGCTGCAACAAAACTCTTGGATAATATGATGGTGAATTATTCTGAATGGCATACTGAAAGGACACCTCAAGGTAAGAAGGTAAATTCTGTTGAAGAAACCTCCTCCTTGAGTGAAAAGATTGATATTATTATGTCTATGCTTGCAAATGGTAAATCCCATGTTGATCCAAATAATGTTCCCTTAGCTTCTTTAGTTGCACAAGAAGAGCATGTTGATGTGAACTTTATTAAAAACAACAATTTCAACAACAATGCCTATAGGAACAATTATGGTAATAACAACTATAAGTCCTATCCTCCTAATAATGGGAACTCTTATGGGAACTCTTATGGTAATTCTTATGGTAATTCTTATAACAATAATAGGACTACCACCTCTGAACTTGAGACCATGTTAAAAGATTTTATCACTACACAAACTCTGTTTAATAAAACTGTTGAGGAAAAGCTTGGGAAAATTGATATACTTGCCTCTAAAGTTGATAGTCTTGTCCTTGATGTTGATCTTTTAAAATCTAAAATCATGCCTACTGAAACTAAAGAGAGTAATCCCTTTGCTAAAATTAATGTCATCCAAGTTCAAATAGATGAAAATGTTAGGATGATGGCCCAATTACGTGCTAGATGGGAAAGAGAGAAAGAACTAGATAAAGAGGCTAATATTGTTAAAGTTTTTACTATTACTACCTCTGAAAATAATGGTGTTTCACATGCTAGTAAGCCTCCTATTATCAATGGTAACATAGTTGGTGTTGGAAATGTCTCCTCAACTTCTTCCAAAAATTTAAAATTGCCCAAAACTGCTGAAACTAGTGTTGATAAAAGTGCTGAAATTTTTAAGAACATGGGAGAATGTGGTTCGGTTTGCTTTGATGATAATAATTTTGATTTTGATAATTGTAATATCTCTGAAGTTATTAAGTTCTTTCAAAAGTTGGCCACAAGTCCTAATGCTAGCTCTCTTAATTTGGCTTTTACTACTCATATTACAAATGCTCTAATTAAAGCTAGGGAACATAAATTAAGACTTGAAGCTTCTATCCCTAAGAAGTTAGAAGATGGTTGGGAGCCCATCATTAAAATCAAAGTAGATAAATTTGATTGCAATGCTTTGTGTGACCTTGGTGCAAGTATTTCTGTTATGCCTAAAAAGCTTTATGATATGTTTGATTTGCCACCATTGGAACATTGCTATTTGGATGTTTTTCTTGCTGATAATGCTTTGAAGAAACCTTTGGGGAGAGTTAATGATGTTCCCATTATGGTTAATAATAACCTAGTCCCCGTTGATTTCATTGTCTTGGATATTGAATGCAATCCATCTTGTCCAATTGTGTTGGGAAGGCCTTTTCTTAGAACTGTGGGTGCTATTATTGATATGAAAGAAGGTACCATCAAGTACCAATTCCCACTCAAGAAAAGTATGGAACACTTCCCTAGGAAGAGAATGAAGCTACCTTTTGATTCTATTGTTCGTTCAAATTATGGTGTTGATGCTTCATCTCTTGATAATACTTGAGTTTTGCTTTCTGTGCCTAGCTGAAAGGCGTTAAACAAAAGCGGTTATGGGAGACAACCCACTTTTTATTCCTGTTATTTTATTTTGTTTGTGTCAAGGACTTGTCCTACCTCTGTAGCAATTCCTTTGTATCTTTATTTTATTGCATTGTTGTGTCAAGATAAGCCCCTAGTTGAAAGTTCATGCTAAATTTGGATTCCTGCGCAGAAAAAGTTTTCTGCTGTCCACCGTTTAATTCGTAACTCCTCACAGAAAAATCCAAATAATCTGCCCTTTTTTGTGCGTAATCCTCAGATATATATGCAACTTTCATTAGTTTTGAGTTTTCTGATCTGAGCAAGTTAAGTGCCTCGAAAAAATTCGTCTTTACGGACTGTTCTGTTTTTGACAGATTCTGCCATTTATTTTGCAATGCCTCTTTTGCTATTTTGATTGGATCTTTTTATCCTATGAAGTATCAGTGGCTGTAGCTAATGTCCAGTAGCATTGGTAGCAATTTTGTTCCTACAGAATATCATAATTTTCGTGCACTAACCCTTTAATGAAGTTTACTCTAAGTTTGGTGTGGAGGAAGTTTTCAAGGATCACGAGAGAAGGATGATATGATGTGATCAAGAGGATAGTAAAGCCAAAGCTTGGGGATGCCCGGTGGTTCATCCCCAACATATTTCAAGAAGACTCAAGCGTCAAAGCTTGGGGATGCCTTGGGCATCCCCTTCTTCATCAACAAACTATCAGGTCCTTTCTAGTGAAACTATATTTTAATTCCGCCACTTCTTATGTGCTTTTCTTGAAACGTCGGTTTGTTTTTGTTTTTGTTTTTGTTTTTGTTTTTGTTATTTTCATTCTCTGAATAAAATGGATCCTAGCATTCCGTTGTGGGAGAGAGACACGCTCCGCTTTTTCTTATGAATACTCGTATTCTTCACTTATATTTGTTGAGTATTCTTCTATGTTATTTCAATGCTTTCTAGCTCTTGTTTTTCATGCATCTCTTGCTAGAGCGGTTAGCTTTATTATATCATACTCTCATATCTCATTGTTTAATTACTTGGAGAGTTTATCTTTTAAATAAGTTGATTGGTGTTTGGTTGAGAACAGAAAATGCTAAATGTGGTAGATGGTATAAAGAAAGATATGCATGCTCTTATGGATTGTTATCTTGCATGTTGTGGTGCTTGACAATTGTTTTGAGCTCTCAAGTAGATCATGTTTAAGCTTTTACATCATGTAGTTAAAACCTATTAGTGAGGAACTACCGTAAAACTTGCTGAAATTTGGTTTGCATGTTTGGTATCTCTAAGGTCTAGATATTTTCTAGTTAAAGTGTTTGAATAACAAGGAAGACAATGTAGAGTTTTATAATGCTTGCAATATGTTTTTATATACGTCTTGTTGTCATAGTTTATACTTGTGTTTGTTTCAAACAACCTTGCTAGCCAAAGCCTTGTACTGAGAGGGAATGCTTCTCGTGCATCCATAATCCTTGAGCCAAAACATATGCCATTTGTGTCCACCATACCTACCTACTACATGGTATTTCCTGCCATTCCAAGTAAATACTTCATGTGCTACCTTTTATTCAAAATTTATTATCCCTTATTTGTGTCAATGTTTATTAGCTCATGAGGAAGTATGTGGTGTTACGGATATCAACCTTGTCATTTGCTTTTAGACAGACTTTCACCAACCGGACTAGTGGCATATACACCGCTTATCCATTAACTTTGCAAAAAGAGCTGGCAAATGGGGTGCCCAGTCCCAATTAATTACAACTTTAACCACTGCATTCTCTTCACATTTTTGCCCTGATCTAATCAGCCAAGCAATGATACTAGTTCTAAACTACATGTGTAAACAAAAGAGAAAAGAGGGATGATCTGCCTTTGGGTAGAAATAACGTCCTTCATGGGAGCCGCTCTTAAGAAAGTCTGGTTGACAAGGGGGGTAGAGTGCCCATTACCATTCGTTGACAACGACAAACACCGCTCAAAACTTACTTTTATGATCTCTGTATGATTTCAAAAACCTATAAAACTAAGAAGCTCTAGCACATGCTTGTATCCCTGCTTCCCTCTGCGAAGGGCCTATCTTTTACTTTATGTTGAGTCAGTTTACCTACTTCTTTCTATCCCCGAAGCAAACAGTTGTGTCAACTATGTGCAACAATTCTTATATGCTTACTTATTGCACTTGTTATATTTCTTTGTGTTGACAACTATCTATATGAAATACATGTTCAAAAGTTGAAAGCCAATGCTGAAACTTATATCTTCCTTTGTGTTGCTTCAATGCTCTTTTGCTTAGATAATATTGCTTTATGAGTTAACTCTTATGCAAATCTTTTTGATGCTTGTTTGAAAGTACTATTCATGAAAAGTTTTACTTATATGATGTAGTTGTTTACTCCTTGTCTATTTGTTAGCAAACTATAGATCATTGCCTTGAGTCACTTCATTCATAACATGAGCCTTACATTATATTATGATCAAGATTGTGTTTAAGCATGTCACTTCAGAAATTATTCTTCTTTTATCGTTCTTGCCTACTCGGGATGAGTAGAACTGAGCTTGGGGATGTTGATACGTCTCCAACGTATCTATAATTTCTTATGTTCCATGCTATATTATACCAAGTTATTACATGTTTTATATGCATTTTATATAGTTTTATGCATTTTCTGGGACTAACCTATTAACAAAATGCCACAGTGCCAGTTCCCTGTTTTCTGCTGTTTTTGGTTTCAGAAAAGTACTTAAGGAAATATTCTCGGAATTGGACGATTTCTTTTCTGAAGTCAGTTTTTCATCGGGAACGTTCCAGAAAGCCGAACACGAGACGAAGTGGGCCACCGAGGCGGCGCCACCACGTGCTCGCGCGGCAGCACCCCTGGCCGCGCGAGGACCAGGTGTGGGCCCCTCGGGGCGCCACCGACTTCGCCCTTTCGCCTACAAATACCCCCCAGACTAAAAACCCTAACACGGTGTTCGTATTTTCCTCCACGGGTCCCGAGCCGCCGCCGTCGTCAACACCAATTCGGGAGAGATCAGAACTTCTCCCCGGCACCCTGCCGGGAGGGGGAATCGTCACCGGAGGCCTCTACGTCGCCATGACCGCCTCCGGACTGATGCGTGAGTAGTCTACCCTTGGACTACGGGTCCATAGCAGTAGCTAGATGGTTGTCTTCTCCTCTTGTGCTATCATGTTTACATCTTGTGAGCTGCCTATCATGATCAAGATCACCGTTATGTAATACTTCATGTTGTGTTTGCTGGGATCCGATGAATATTGAGTACTAAAGTTATTGCTTCATAATATATCATGTGTGTGCTATTTAATGATCTTGCATGCTCTCCGTTACTTGTGTATGCTCTGGCCAAGTAGATGCTTGTGACTCCAAGAGGGGGTATTTTTGCTCGATAGTAGGTTCATGTCTCTATTAAATCTGGGGTGGTGACAGCTAGCTATAAGGTTGTAGATGTACTGTTGCTACTAGGGATAAAACAGTAGTACTTTGTCTAAGGATGATGTTACTTACTTACTTTACACACAGTGCTTAAGGCGATAATCTGTTGCATGCAACTTAATACTGAAAGGGGTGCGGACGCTAACCGGAAGGTGGATTATTAGTCATAGATGCGGTTGGAACGGTCTATCTATATTGTTGTAATGCCCGAATGAATCTCACACTAGACATCATAACATTGGTATATGCATTGGTTTGCTCATCATTATTCTATCAATTGCCCAGCTGTAATTTGTTTACCCGCATGAATGTTATTATTATTTATGGAGAGACACCACTAGTGAACTGTGGACCCCGGTCTTTCTCTTTAATCTGATAAACCACAAACTGCAAACCTGTTACTTTCTGCAAACAAACATCTTTCTTCCACACATACGTTTAATCCTTTGTTACAGCAAACCGGTGAGATTGACAACCTCACCGTTAAGTTGGGGCAAAGTATCTTGATTGTGTTGTGTGCAGATTCCACGTCACCTACGTCCCAGGAAGCATTTTCTGGCGCCTTTACGTCGCAGATTTTTCTGGCGCCGTTGACACCTCGGGGGAATTCATTATTTCCTACTGGTTCGATAACATTGGTTTCACAACTGAGGGAAACTTGCTGCTGCACTACTTCATACCTTCCTCTTGGGGTCTCCCGACAACACACCCACCGTGTGCATCACTAGTTCATTTGAGTCTCTAGTATTAGTTTGCTTAGTTGTTTAATTCGGTTCCATATGCAAAAACCCAAAAATATTTTGCTTTGTTGTTTGCGTTTCGCGCAGGGACAGATTTCTGCTGTCCACCGTTTAATTTATAACTTCCTGTAGAAAAATCCAAATGACCTGAAATTTCTTGTGCATGTTTCTCAGATATGTACGCAACTTTCATTAGTTTTGAGTTTTCTGATCTGAGCATGTTAAGATCCTCGAAAAAATTCGTCTTCACAGGCTGTTCTGTTTTTAGTTTCTAAATCCGGAAATCCAAAAATATTTGTTGTTTCTTTTTGGTTTTGTATAGTTTGTTTCAGAGCTTAATGCCATCCGTTACTCCGTGGAGATTGGTTTTCATTTCATATTATTCAAGCCACACAAGTGAAGGAGCAATAATGACGATATATGACAATTCGAGTTGGGTAAAAGGCTGGTAATGAACTCTATTTGTTTTTCATTTTTGTACATATACTCATTCATGTGAGCATGCTTAGATGGTTCGGATAACATATATGTCGATTGGTGGATGGTTAGTTGTTTATGTTCTCTTATCATCAATTCCAATTTATTAATAGTAGATGACATGTTTCTATGAATGTTTGCTTGCATTGTTTTGATCATGAAAGAGTATGAAACTGTGGTATCCTCCTCTGAACAAATTCATTTCTATCGACTTGGCACATGCTCACACATGTATATGACTGAAAACAAAGAGTCAATTAAGTCTTGATGATTTATTTTGCCTCAGAGTTCTAGTATCACTTTTACACCTCCGTTAATTTTATTTTGTCGCAAGCATGATTATGACGGTTATTGCTCTCTTGAATTGTCGCTTCCCTGTCTATTGCTAGCCTACACTTGTACTAAGCAATATTGCTTGTGCTTCCAAATCCCTGAAAACCAAGTTATCCCAAAGAGTCCATAATAAATACCTATGCATGGCATTTCAAACCATTCAAGTAAATTTGCATGTGCTACCTTTAAAATCTTCAAACACTTCTCAATTTGTGCCACTGTTTTAAGCTCATGAGAAAGTAGTAGTTGGGTTTTTTATCTTTCATACTAATTAAGTATCGACTTGCATGCTTCATCTGCTTGTCACTAATATTGCAAAAGAGCTGGTTAGACCACTATAATATCAAAAGTTTTTGAAAAGTGAAAAATAGACACTCCTCCATGGTATGTGATTGCTGGTGGGCACCCGAGGATTCGGTTAGCCATGGTTTGTGAAAAGCAAAGGTTGGGAGGAGTGTCAAATATCAAAGAGATTAAATATAAAGATGCATACTATAAATGCTTGTTTTAAATAATTCGGAACCGCTCTAAACTTGCTTAGTATGGAAAATAACAAGAACTCTATTGCCATTCGTTGACGGAACAACCACCGCTCAAAAACAATTTTAACTCTGTTTTCAAAACAATAAAAAGCTCTAGCACATGTCAAATCCCTGCTTCCCTCAATGAAGGGTCTATCTCTTACTTACTGATGAGTCACCATCCTTTTTTTGAGCACCTTCTTGAGAGCATAGTTGTCATTATTAGTGTAATGTGCTTGTCCCAGAATACTGTTAACTGCGGTGTAACTTTGATGATTTTATCTTTGACATCTTTATCTCTATTCCTCTCTTGAATCTCAGAGGTGCCTGGGAATTTATGTTTTGCTGTACACTTTCGGGCAAGCGAGATACCACTTTATCATACTTTCTTATGAGCTTTGCAATCCTGTGAATTGATATGTTTCATGTTATTTACTATTGGTATGATTGGCATCTCTTCATAGTTTACATAACTAATTAGGTGACACCATTTGCATATATCTTATTATGAACAGCCTAAGCATTTGCATATATCTTCTTATGAGCTTTGCGGCCGGGGGGGGGACCCGCGCCGGGAGGGGGTGTGGCCCCCTCGGGGTCCTCCTTCGTGTCCTCCTCGGTGTTCTGAAACCTCCCGAGAAAAATAGGCACTTTGACGTTTCGTTTGTCCAATTCCGAGAATATTTCCTTAACAACTTTTCTGAAACCAAAAACAGCAGAAAACAGGCAACTGGCACTGTGGCATCTTGTTAATAGGTTAGTCCCAGAAAATGCATAAAATGATATAAAAGTGTATATAAAACATGTAGCAAGTGGTATAATATAAGCATGAAACTTAAGAAATTATAGATACGTTTGAGACGTATCAAGCATCCCCAAGCTTAGTTCTACTCGTCCCGAGTAGGTAAAACGATAACAAGAATAATTTCTGAAGTGACATGCTTCACACAATCTTGATCATAGGCTCATGTTATGAATGAAGTGATTCAAAGCAATGGTCTATAGTTTGCTAACAAATAGACAAGGAGTAAACAACTACGTCATATAAGCAAAAACTTTTCATGGCTAGTACTTTCAAACAAGCATCAAAATGATTCACATGAAAGTTAACTCATAAAGCAATAATCTCTAAGTAAAAGAGCATTGAAACAAGACAAAGGAAGATATAAGTTTAAGCATTGGCTTTCAACTTGTAACATGTATATCATATAGATAGTTGTCAACACAAAGGAATATAACAAGTGCAATAAGTAAGCATATAAGAATTGTTGCACACAGTTGACACAAGTATTTGCTTCCAAGACAGAAAGAAGTAGGTAAACTGACTCAACATAAAGTAAAAGAAAGGCCCTTCGCAGAGGGAAGCAGGGATACAAACATGTGCTAGAGCTTTTTAGTTTTTATAGGTTTTTGAAATCATATAGAGCGCATAAAAGTAAGTTTTGAGAGGTGTTTGTTGTTGTCAACGAATGATAATGGGCACTCTACCCCCCTTGTCAACCAGACTTTCTATGAGCGGCTCCCATGAAGGACGTTATTTCTACCCAAGGGTAGATCATCCATCTTATTCTATTTTGTTCACACATGTATATTTTAAAAACTGGTTTGACACTCCTCCCCACCAATGCATACACAATCCATGGCTAACCGAATCCTCGGGTGCCTTCCAACAATCACATACCATGGAGGAGTGTCTATATTAAATTGTATAACACTTTGAAGCATAATAATTTTTTGCAAAACCATGTGAAGAGAATGATGATGAAAGTTGTAATTAATTGGGACTGGGCACCCCATTTGCCAGCTCTTTTTGCAAAGTTAATGGATAAGCGGATGTATATGCCACTAGTCCGGTTGTGAAAGTCTGTCTAAAAGCAAATGACAAGGTTGATATCCGTAACACCACATACTTCCTCATGAGCTAATAAACATTGACACAAATGAGGGATAATAAGTTTTGAATAAAAGGTAGCACACGAAGTATTTGCTTGGAATGGCAGGAAATACCATGTAGTAGGTAGGTATGGTGGACACAAATGGCATGGGTTTTGGCTCAAGGTTTTGGATGCACAAGAAGCATTCCCTCTCAGTACAAGGCTTTGGCTAGCAAGGTTATTTGAAGCAAACACAAGTATAAACTATGACAACAAGACGTATATAAAAACATATTGCAAGTATTATAAAACTCTACATTGTCTTACTTATTGTTCAAACACCTTTACTAGAAAATATCTAGACCTTAGAGATACCAAACATGCAAAGCAAATTTCAACAAGTTTTACGGTAGTTCTTCACTAATAGGTTTTAACTACACGATGTAAAAGTTTAAACATGATCTACTTGAGAGCTCAAAACAATTGCCAAGCACCACAACATATAAGATAACAATCCATAAGAGCATGTATATCTTTTCATTATACCATCTACCACATTTAGCATTTTCTGTTTCCAACCAAACACCAATCAACTTATTTAAAGATAAACTCTCCAAGTTTATAACAATGAGATATGAGAGTGTAACATAAGAAAAACTAACAGCTCTAATAAGAGATGCATGAAAAACAAGAGCTAATAGTATTGAAATAACATAGAAGAATACTCAACAAATATAAGTGAAGAATACGAGTATTCATAAGAAAAAGCGGAGCGTGCCTCTCTCCCACAAAGGAATGCTAGGATCCATTTTATTCAGAGAATGAAAATAACAAAACAGAAATAAAAACAAGCAGACACTTCAAGTAAAGCACATAAGATGTGACGGAATTAAAATATAGTTTCACTAGAGATGACCTGATAGTTTGTTGATGAAGAAGGGGATGCCTTGGGCATCCCCAAGCTTTGACGCTTGAGTCTTCTCGAAATATGCTTGGGTGACCCACGGGGGCATCCCCAAGCTTTGGCTCTTTCATCTTCTTGATCACATAACATCATCCTTCTCTTTTTATCCTTGAAAACTTCCTCCACACCGAACTCAAAGTAAACTTCATTAGAGGGTTAGTGCATAATCAAAAGAAAAAAACTGCGTGAACACAATTGCCACCAATGCTACTGGATATTAGCTACAGCCAATGATAATTTATGGAACAAAAAGATCCATTCAAAATAGTAAAGGAGGCATTGCAAACTAAATGGCAGAATCTGTCAAAAACAGAACAGTCCGTAAAGACGAATTTTTTCGATGCACTTAATTTGCTCAAATCAGAAAACTCAAAACTAATGAAAGTTGCATACATATCTGAGGATTACGCACAACAAATCCCAGGTCCATACGATTTTTCTGTAAAGAGTTATGAATTTAACGGTGGACAGCAGAAAACTGTTTCAGCACAGCAATCCAAATCTAGCATCAACTTTCTACTAGAGGCTTAACTTGACACAACAATGCAATAAAATAAAGATACAAAGTAATTTCTACAGAGGTAGTCATGTTCCTTGACTCAATAAAAAATAAAATAACAGAAATAAAACGTGGGTTGTCTCCCATAAGCGCTTTTCTTTAATGCCTTTTAGCTAGGCAAGGAGATTTTTATGATGCTCTCATAAAAATGAGAGTTGAAAAACGAAGGAGAGCATCAAGAGGTAAACATGAAACACATTTAAGTCTAACCTGTCGGCCCAATGAGGACCGGGGTGTGCATAGCCCACTCCCTACAGGCCTCGCCCACGAGGGATTCGTCAAAACGACTAAGGACCAAGCTACCGCTTGGAGAGACCCTCGAGAGGCATCTCCTCTTGAGGGCCTGAAGAGGAAGCCAGGGCCTGAAGAGGACCCCGCGCTTCAAGAGACTCCCCAAGGCTCAACACGCCTGGAGAGAGGTCAGCAGGAAACCTCCCCACAGGCCACCGCGTCCCTGCGGAGACACTTCGCGGCTAAGCAAGCGGTGCAGGGCGCACATGGCCCCTGCAGCAGCCGCAGGGTGACGCGAGCATCCCAGCTGCCATTCTGATGATAAAGGAGTCAACAAAGCCGCGCCGCCTGCGCCAGGACAGCCAGGACTTTCCTCTTTGGTGATAAAGCGGCTGGACGGCGCAACGCTCCAAGAAGATCGTCATCGTGGGCTCCACCACGACCTCTGCCGCGCCTGCGAGCCGTTCTGCACCGTCTGCAGCCTGTCGGCCACGGCGCGCAACTTTAGCACGGATGGACCGCGTCCATGGGCGGATGAGCCGCGGTGGACTCCCGCTCCTTCGCGCCACCGGCATGTGGGAACCCACCAGCACGAGGATGGAGCCCGGGGCGCCTATAAAAGGAGCAGGAGCTCCACCATAGAGGAGGATTGATCTCCAGTCGGCTGATTGCTTCCTAGACCGAGGGAGCCTTAGCCAAACGCATAGGATAGCCAACTGCTGGAGGAGGAAGACGACCATTGTGTCCCTCTCCAAGCACTAAACTGCTCCAAGAGAGCCCTCGGCAAGCTCATTGTCCTGTAACCTTCACAGTGCAATACAGACAAGCAGGAGTAGCGGTGTTACCTCCTCCTGAGGGCCGTGAACCTGGGTACGGGCCGGTGTCCTTCTCTGGCGTGATAGTTCCTCTCCAGGCCCGGCGAGCACCGTCGTCGTGCCTCTCGAGGATTGTTTGACCTCCGCGTTCAGTCCCCCCTTCGAACCTCTCTTCAGGGTGTGGCTACCCCTGTTCCGTGGGAGTCACTCTCCGACATTTGGCGCGCCAGGTAGGGGGCTGAGGCGCGTCTTCGACCTCCGAACTCCGCGCCATGATGGACACCCGCGCGACGTGCGCCAACCGGCGTGCCTCTGAGAGAGCTCACACCGAGCCTGGCACTGCTCCCACCCGCGGCCGCCGTGGTCGCCCCCGCACGGCCGAGCGCGCTGGCACCGGCCCGCGCGTGGAGGAGCCAGAGAGCGAGGAGCACCGCGGCGGAGACCAGCGCGACGACGAGGACCTCTCTGAGCGCCGTGAGGACGCTGAGTCCTCGCACCCGTCCCGGCGCCAGAGCGTGTCCACGCGGGAGCACCACGAGCCCGCCCCGCACACCGCGCTGCTCATGGCCCAGGAGCTCCTCCGCTACCGGCCAAGTGCCGAGGCACACGACCAGTGGTTGGACCGCCTCCACCACCTCGTCGACATCGCAACCACGCGCCCTGCTCCGTCGCGCTCCATCGTACCCTCCGGCCCTGCAGGGGCGGCCGCACCAGGTGCGCCCCCACCGCCGCCAGGACCACCTCCGGCCGCGGCACAGCGGGCTCCCTCCCATGCTTCCTCGCCGCACGATTGCCAGATCGTGCAGCGCACCGCGCCTGACGCACGTGTGGGCATGGAGCGACGCCGCGACCTCCAGAACCGCCTCGTCGAGGAGCTCGGCCAAGCGGGGCAATAAAACCGCAGGGCCCTCCAGGGAGGAACGGCCACCTACGCCACTGGCTGCATGGCCTTCACGCGCGCCCTGCGTCGTGTGGTCTGGCCGCAGAAGTTCAGGCCAGCGCTCCCCAAGGGCTTCGACGGGTCCACCAACCCTCTCGAGTTCCTGCAGCTCTACACCACCTCCATCCAGGCCGCAGGGGGAGACGACAAGGTCATGGCCAACTGGTTCTCCCACGCCCTCAGGGACTCCGCGCTGTCCTGGCTCCTCAACCTGCCTGAGGACTCCATCGACTCCTGGGAGGAGCTCTGCAGGCAGTTCGTCGCCAACTTCAAGGGCACGTACGAGCGCGCACTCACCCACAACGACTTGCGCGCTGTGGTGCAGAAGAAAGATGAGACTCTTCGCAAGTACATCCAGCGCTTCAGCCAGGTGCGGAACAAGATTCCGAACATCCCCGACACCCAGGTGATCGCTGCCTTCCGCGAGGGCGTCACGAACCGCAGGATGCTCGAGAAGCTCGGCATCCACGACAAGCTCACCTCTGTGGTGAAGCTGTTCGATCTGGCGGATAAGTGCGCCAAGGCTGAAGAGGGACTCCTCTTCGTCAAGATGAGCGCGCGGGGGGACGACCCTGGCGAGGGGTCCAAGAGCCACAAGAAGAAGGAAGAGTCCAAGCGCAAGGCCACCGCGGTCCTCGCGGCAGAGCCTGACGCGAAGGGCTCCCGCAGGGGTTCTCCCGAGCGCGGCGACAAGGAGGTGGACCACCGCCCATTCTGCGTCTACCACAACAGGCGCGGCCATGCCACCGAGAACTGCCACGACCTCAAGAGGCTGAGCAGGGAGCGCGAGCGCGAAGAAGCCAGCGGGAGCCGCGGCAGAGGCCGCGGCTACCGCCGCGACAGCAGAGGCGGACGCGCTGGCGGCTACCAGAGGCCGCAAGGCACTCAGGCCAACGCCGCTGAGAGGAACAACAACCTCCCCGACGAGGAAGATGGAGGCTACCAGGCCCCGAGAGGCGCCATGGCCTGCATCCTCGGCGGGGCTCAAGCGCCCAAGTCGAACAATCAGTGCAAGCAGTTCGCCCGCGAACTCAACGCCGCGCTCCCGAGCACCGAGACCTCCAGGCCCCTCAAGTGGTCCCAGTACACCATCGCCTTCGACGCCAAGGACCACCCCAAGTCGACCAAGACTGTTGGAACCCTCCCCCTGGTCTGCTCCCCCACCATCAACAACATCACCGTCTCCAAGACACTCATCGATGGGGGAGCGGGCCTGAATGTCATCTCTGTCGAGACCTTCGAGACGCTTCAAGTGCCCTACGAGTGGCTTACGCCCTCCAGGCCGTTCACGGGCGTCACCAGTGGTTCAATCGAGCCTCTGGGGCAAGTCCGCCTCGCGGTCACCTTTGGCACGCAGAAGAACTATCGCACGGAGCTGATCGACTTCGATGTCGCCCACATCGGCCTGCCGTACAACGCCATCCTCGGCTACCCCGCCCTCGCGAAGTTCATGGCCGTCACGCATCACGCCTACAACATGGTCAAGATCCCCGGCAGCGCTGGCACCATTGCCATCCATGGTCATATCCTGGACGCCACGCGCGCTGTCGAGAGCGCCTACAAGGCAGCCGCCATGGCTTTCCCGGCTGACGAGGACATGGAGCCTCTCGAGAGGCCCAAGAAGAAGAAGCAAGTGTTCTCTCAGGAGCAAGCTGCCACGAAGAAGGTGTCACTGGACACCACCAGCTCGGGGGCTGAAGGCTCGGGGGCTAGCGTCACCATAGGCGCTGCCCTGCCTCCCAAATAGGAAAGCGCGCTCGTCGCCTTCCTTCGGGCAAACTCTGACATGGTCGCATGGACTCCGTCAGATATGTCCGGTGTACCAAGGGAGGTGATCGAGCACCACTTAGCCGTGTGTCCAGACGCACGCCCCGTCAAGCAAAAAGCACGTAAGCAAGCCCCCGAGAAGCAAGCCTTCATCGTCAAGGAAGTAGAGAAGCTCAAGGCGGCAAATGTCGTCCGCGAAGTCGCGCACCCCACTTGGCTCTCCAACGGCGTGGTTGTTCCTAAACCCGCTGGAGGAGGCCGACTCTGCATCGACTACACCGATGTCAACAAGGCCTGCCCCAAGGACCCATACCCTATGCCGAGGATAGACCAGATCGTGGACTCCACCGCTGGCTGCGACCTCCTCTGTTTCCTGGACGCCTTCTCTGGTTATCACCAGATCAAGATGGCTAAAGAGGACGAGGAAAAGACGGCATTCCTCACCCCTTGTGGTGTGTACTGCTACACATGCATGCCCTTCGGCCTGAAGAACGCTGGAGACACTTTCCAGAGGCTCATGAGGATAGCCTTGGGGGCACAGATGGGCAGAAACGCTGAGGCCTACGTCGATGATATCGTGGTCAAGTCTCGAGAGGGGGACACCCTCTTGAGGGATCTCGAGGAAACCTTCGCCAGCCTGAGAAAGGTGAACATCAAGCTGAACCCCGCCAAGTGCGTCTTCGGGGTCCCTTCAGGCAAGCTCCTCGGATTCCTCGTGTCCCACCGTGGCATAGAGGCAAATCCTGACAAGATCAAGGCCATAAAGGAAATGCATCCTCCCCGCCGACTCAAGGACATGCAGCGCTTAGCGGGCTGCATGGCCAGCCTTGGCCGTTTCATCTCTAAGTTTGGCGAGACAGCCCTGCCATTTTTCAAGATCATGAAGAGATCGGGCACGTTCAAGTGGACCCCTGAGGCGGACAAAGCCTTCGAGGACTTAAAAAAGTATCTGGCCAGCCCTCCAGTCTTGGTGGCCCCCAGGGCAGGCGAGCACCTGAAGCTGTACCTCTCAGCCACCCCTCAGACCGCAAGCGCCGTCTTGGTGGTCGAGAGGGAAGAGCCTGTCCTCCCCAAGAAGAGCACTGCCACTCCAAGCCCAGAACCCCCCGACAAAGACCCCGTCGAAGGAGCAGCCTCCACAGACCCACTGCCAGGCCCACCGCCTCAAGTCGAGTCTGCTCCCCCCACCCCTGTCGAGACGCCTCCACAGGCAGATCTCGACAAGGGCCCTGAAGAGCCCCCACAGAGGGCTGACGCTGCGCCACCTCGGGCAACCCTCGTCGAGCACCCCGTCTACTTCGTCAGCACAGTGCTGCGGGACGCTCGCGAGAGGTATCCAATGCAGCAGAAGCTCCTCGTCGCGCTCCTCATCGCCTCCAGGAAGTTGAGACACTACTTCCAGGGCCACCCCATCACGGTGGTTACTGCCTTCCCCCTGGAGCAGCCCCAACGCCACTGATCGTGTCGCAGGATGGAACATCAAGCTGCAGCCATTCAACTTGCGCTTCGACACTACGAGGGTCATAAAAGGAAGAGCGCTGGCTGACTTCGTCGCCGAGTGGACTGACCCAAGCCCTGAGGAGCCTCGAGAGGCAGAAGCCGAGCCCTCGGGAGGCACAGTGCCTAGCCACTGGACCATGCAATTCGATGGAGCCTTCGCTTGCCGCAATGGCGGAGCAGGCGTTGTCCTAACTTCGCCCAAGGGTGACAAGCTATACTACGCTGTCCAGCTGTGCTTCACGATCGATAAGATCTCCAACAACATCGCCGAATACGAAGGCCTCCTCGCCGGCTTAAGGGCCGCCATCGCTCTAGGCGTCAAGCACCTGCTCGTCAAGGGAGACTCCCAGCTGCTCGTCAACTTCTCCAACAAGAGCTACACGCCAAAAGACGACCACATGGCCGCATACCTCGAAGAGGTCCGCAAGCTCGAGAAGCACTTCAGGGGCATGGAGCTCATGCACATCCCGAGGAAGGAAAACCAAGAGGCTGACGACATCGCCAAGCGAGCCTCGCGAAGGCAACCCCAGCAGGCCGGCGTCTTTGAAGAGAGGCTCGCCAAGGCATCCATCAAGCAGCCTCGAGAGACCACAGCCGCGAGCGCAGATGAAGCGCTCCCACCACCTCCTGAGTCTGGGGCGCCTGATTGCGGTCCCAGCACAGGGGAGCGCCTGTTGCTGACGGCAACCCACCAGGCCTCAGGCTGGATTGATGAGCTCAAGGACTACTTGGTGAAAGGAATCCTCCCTGAAGAGGATGCTGACGCAGAGCGAATCGCTCGACAGGCGAAATCCTACTGCATCCTCGAGGGAAACCTCTACCGCAAGCGCCCAAATGGTATCGCGCTCAAGTGCGTCCCTCCTGAGGAAGGCCGAGAGCTGATCAAGGACATCCACAGCGGGGAGTGCGGCCACCACTCATGTGCGCGCACCCTCGCAGGCAAGGTCTTCAGGAGCGGCTTCTACTGGCCTCAAGTGCTTCAAGATGCGGTCGCCATTGTGAAAACCTGCGACGCCTGCCAATTCCACGCCAAGCAAATTCATCAGCCGGCGCTGGGGCTTCAAACCATCCCGCTCTCCTGGCCGTTTGCGGTCTGGGGGCTGGACATCTTGGGCTCCTTCCCAAGGTCGCAGGGGGGCTATCACTTCCTCTTCGTGGCCATCGACAAGTTCACCAAGTGGACCGAAGTTGAGCCAGTGCGCACCATACCAGCTGGGGCCGCGGTGAAATTCATCAGGAGCTTGGTCTGCCGCTTCGGCGTGCCCAACCGCATCATCACCGACAATGGCTCGCAGTTCACCAGCGGCATCTTCCGAGCCTACTGCGACAAGCTCGGCGTCAAGGTCTGCTTCGCCTCGGTGGCTCACCCACGCAGCAACGGTCAAGCCGAGCGAGCGAACGCAGAAGCCCTCAAGGGCCTCAAGACCAGGAGCTTCAACATCCTCAAAGGCCACGGCAAGGGCTGGATCGACGAGCTCCCTTCAGTGCTCTGGTCCATACGCACAACTTCCTCAAGGCCTACAGGCGAAACGCCCTTCGCCCTGGTCTACGGAGCTGAGGCAGTGCTCCCCGCAGAAATCAGGCATGGATCACCACGGGTCCTTGCCTTCAATGAGGACATCCAAGAGGGCCTCCACAACGATGACCTGCTGTTCCTCGAGGGACTGCGCCGTCAGGCCGCCCTCAGAGCGGCAGGGTACCAGCAAGACCTGCGATGCTACCACAGCCGCCATGTGCGCTCACGCACCCTTGAGGCGGGCGACCTCGTCCTCAGGCGAATCCTCTCCAGGGAAGGCCTCCACAAGCTCTCGCCGATGTGGGAAGGTCCCTACAGGGTCTCCCACGTCGCCAGGCCTGGCGCAGTACGCCTCGAGACCGAAGATGGCATCCCCGTCAAGAACCCGTGGAACATCGCGCACCTGCGCAAGTTCTACCCGTGATCATTGTCACGCCCGTGATCATTGTCACGTCAAGACATCTGGCTGAAGAGGCAGCTTACGGCTCCACCTCCAAGCATTTTTTGTCTCTAGAGGTTAAAAAAGCTCACGGCTTAAACCTCCAAGCCCAAAGGCTTCTCTCGAGGGTCAACCCTCCGAGCTCTCCATATAACGAGCCGCCTCAGGCCGTTGAGAGTCTCTGCCACTAATGGGTGGTCCCCATGCCTCGACATGGTCAAATACATTAACTTGGCAACTCCAAGCATAATGAAACAATTTCGTTCCTAAGTGAACAATGCGCTACGGCGCCACTATGTATTATTTTGGTGGTGAGTTTATTCCAGCGCTATTTTCTTTGTTGAAAATGGGCACTTATATCTCTCCACATGCGCACCTCGCGAGCGGGGGCTGAGTACGGTGCCAGTGCCTCAAATGACACACCAGCAGCACTGCAAAACCCAAGGATCCGAGCTCTGGCTGGAGGGCAAGCTCCCACAAACACGCCATCTCTACAAAGGACCTTGGTACTCTCTCTCCTCGCAAGGAACGCCTGAGGGGACCTATAAGCGCGCATTAGTCCCTGGTACCGTGCACAAGCGTTTGGGTTTGCCCCTCTAACATCTACAGAGAACAAGCGTCTCTACAAGCCTGAGGAGGCGGCAGGGCAAAACCCTTGAAGAGGACCTCCTCGCCAGGCTAAAAAACCTCTACAGGGCAAAAGCCTCGAGAAGCTAAGTCACACACTCGTAACTCGAGAGCTTTTTTCTCCCCAAGCGCACGTTTGTCCCTCGAGCGATTTCATTTTTCCCTTGTGCTTTATGGACTACTCGCACGTCTAAGGGGGGCGCTTGAGCATCGCGACTCAGGGCTCTTACCTCTCCAAGCCTTAAACTCCCCCCGGCCTTGCCGAGTCATTGCTCTAGCATACCGCAGCGGCGGAGTCATAGCGCGAAGAGATGGGACCTAACGACGCAGAGAAAACATAGACATGAAAATAAGGCAGAAAGGGCCTCTCGAGGGGCACACAAGTTAACATCAAGCACTCAAGGAATACATTAGATGCTCAAAATGCATAATGTCTAAACATAAAGCTGTTTCAGATACAGGCACTCAAAGGCGCAATGAATCAAGGGCTCAGGCGGAGTCCGCGCCAGCATGCTCCTCCTCCTCAGCGTCTTCCTCCTCAGCAAGGGCGGCCTCCTCCTCGCTGTCCTCCGCAGCCACCTCTGCGCGCTTGAAGCGGTTGCAGAAGGTCTCGACCTGCTCGCGGAGGGAGTTGGAGACCCGCAAGGCCTCCTCGCCCGTGCGCTCCTCGGTCACCGTGGCGAGGTCAAAGCCGGGCGTGAGGAGCCGAAGGTTGGTGAAGATGCGGTCAACAACCACCCCGAGGAGCTGGCGGCTCTCGACCTCGATCACCTCGCGGAGATCGGCGACGGGGCTCTCGAGGGCCGTGAAGAGCTGGTCGAAGTAGACCAGGTACATGGCAGCGTCGCCACGGCCGCGAACCTCAGCGTGCGGCGCCTCCGCGCCAAGCTGAGCTGCAAGCTCGTTGCCCCTGGCCACCAGCGCCTGGAACATACGCTCCCGCTGCTTCGTGAGCACGCGAGCCGCCTGCGCGGTGTCCACAGCCTCCGTCGCCTGCTTGGCCGCTAAGCCCGCCTGCCCCTCCACGTCCTTGACGAGGGCGTCCAGTTCCAGGACAGCCGCCCTGCGACCATCCTCCGCCTGGCGATAGGCCTCCTTGGCGCGCTGGAGGCGGGCCTCGAGCTTGGAGTTGGCCTTCTCGAGCTCCGCGATCCGCTTGGCATCGGTAGCGTGCTTGGCCTTGAAGCGGTCCTCCTGCTTCTTGGCCTTGTCGCGGTACTCCTTGGAGGTGGTCCGCCTGAACTCCTTCTCGCGCTCCGCGAGGGCCGCCTCCGCCTCCTTCTTCTCAGCAAACCGCTGCTGGAAGCGCTCCAGGGTTTGCCTCTGGGCGGTGACGTTCTCGTCGTGCCTCTGGAGCGCCTGAGCCAGGTCCCCCTCGCGCTGGGTGGCGAGCTCGCCCTCCGCCTGGAGCCGCTGCTCGTCACGCTGCAGCACGTCCTGCTCCCTGGAGGCCAGCAGCCGCTCGCGCTCGGCAAGGCCCTTGCGGTCCTCCTCCAGCGTCTCCTGCGCGACCCGGTGGGCGGAAAGGAGCTGGGACTCTAGCTGGGCCAGCTCGCGACGTTTCTGCGCCAGCGAGCCCTCCATAGCTTCACGCTCGGCCTTCACCTCGGCGAGGAGATCGGCGGCCGCGTTGCGCTCGTCCTGGAGAGGGGCAAGGAGCTCGTCTGCGTCACGGATGGCCCCCTCGCGGACCTCCTTGGCGAAGCGGACGGCCTCCTCGCGAGCGGCCTGGAGGGCCAGATCCTCCTGGCGGCGGGCCTCGACCGCGGCGTGGAAGCGCGCCCAAGCCCCCGCAAGCTCGTCGCGCTGCTGGGTGAGCTGAGCGTCCTCCAGGGCAAGTTGCGCCTCCAAGCCCTCCAGGGACTCCCTCACGACGCGGAAGGCAACCTCGCGGTGCCCCTTGCTCCAGTCCCAGCCGCCAAGGACCAGGTCGCGGCATGTGGAGGTGCCTGCCCCTGCGCCGAGCCCGGAGAACTGAGCCTCTGGGCGTGCCTGGGGGCTAGACCGCGTCCCGTCCATCGCGGCGCCCAAATTGGCCTCTCCGACCTCGCCGCCCGGGCGCGTCACCTCTTGCGCCTCGCCCCCCGCTGCGGGGCGTGGCGGAGACGAAGAAGCTCCCCCTGCAGATGCGCCCGCGCTTGGCGGGCCCTGGTCTGTCCCGGCCTCTGGCTGCGCGGGAGGCGTGGTCGCGCGAGGTGGAGTGGGCTCGCGCGCCGGACTTGGCTCGCGCGGTGGCGTGGCCGTGCGAGGCGGGGTAGGGGCGCGAGGAGGGCTAGAAACCCGCTCCTCCTGCGCCTCCACCACCATCGGCTCGGGGGGCGGCGCAGCTGCCTCCGCCTGAGGCGCCGCTGTCCCGGCTAAGGGCCCAGCTGCCTCCGCTTGAGGCATCTCTTCGGTTGGGCCTGTGGAGGCCGTCTCCACAGGCCTCGCGGCCTCCTCAGCCACGACCCCAGCCGTGGTTCTCTTCACCTCAGCCGCCTTGCGAAGCTTGCGACGCTTCGCAGGCACAAGGTCACTGGCAAGCACCAGGGAAAGATCTTCAAAAATAGGCGGAAAGAGAAAGAACAAGAATCGATCGGCTGAAAGCCTAAAACACTTACCCGGACTCCTTGGCGCCGGTGTCGACCCACGCCAAGCCTGGCGAGCGCCAGGAGGGCTTGGCCTTGGCACCGGACCCCTCCGGAGGCGCCTCGGCTTTCCTCTTAGAGGGGACGTCTGACGGCCTCGCCCCGGACCGATCCACCGCCGCCTTGGAGCGGGGCTCGCGACGCCCTGGCGAGGCCTCCTCGTCAGAGGCCTCCTCCTCGGCCTCCTCCTCCTCCGCGTGGCGCGAGGGCACCACCACGAAGGCGTCGTCGTCATCGCCTGACGAGATGTCGCAAATCTCGCGAGTAAGGGGCCCGGCCCTCAAAGAGGACTCCTCCCCTGCTGCGGCCTCCTCCTCGCCCTGCCCAGCTCCTGAGGCAGAGGGCGTCTCTGCCCCCTCCGCCTCATGCACCACCGGCACAGGCACCATTTTCCCCGCCGGGCCCGCCGGGGTGAACGAGGGCATCCCCTCCAGAATGGCCAGGCGCTCGGTCATGTTGTACTGGTGCAGAGGCCGGAGCGTGATGGGGAGCGCATCCATGGCTGGCACCGCCGGGTTGATGAAGAGCGCGGACAGGACGATGTCGACAGCATCCTTGTCGTTGTCCTCGCGGTGGAGCCGCATCTTGTCCTGGGGGCCGGAGTACATCCACATGGGCGTCGCGTGCGCCTGGAGTGGAGCGATGCGGCGTGTCACGAAGTCCGCAACAATGATCTGCCCCGTGAGGCCCTCCTCCCGAAGGTAGCTCAGGCGGCCCATCAACATTGCGTTCTGCGCGCCGCTAAAGGGGGCCTTGCCCCAGTTCGAGTTCTTCACGGGCGGCGCGTCAGGAACCTCGAGGAAGGCGCAGGGCTGCTCCACCCCGACGAAGAACCACCGCTGGCGGAAGTCGTCCACCTTCTTCGTCACCGAGGTGATGGCCTTGCCCTCGCTCCACGACATGGGGATGTAAACGCTCCCCATGCCATCCACGATGCGGAACGAGACGCATCCGGAGCGCTCATTCTTCGCCGTGTTCCGGAGCGCGTAGAAGCACCGGAAGAGGTCCACCGTGGGCTCCAGGCCCAGGTACGCCTCGCAGAGGTAGGCGAAGATGGCGAGGATGAGCACGGAGTTGGGGTGGAGGTGCAGCAGCTGGATCTGGTAGAAGGCCAGCACCCCCTCCAGGAACGGAGAGAATGGCGGCACCAGCCCCGCAGCGACACAGTGCTGGAAGACGGGGAAAAACCCTCGCGGGCGTTTCCCGTGCGCCGCGGCCTTGAGCGCGGTGGCGCCGTGCTCGTTGGTCCGGTCCGCCACCAGGAAGCGGACCTTGTCGAGGGCCTTGTCGTTGATGCGCACCCCTAGCAATGCCGCGCCGTGCGCGGCCTCGGTAGGCGCCGCCTGCGAAGAAGACCCCGCGGCCGCCTTGCCTTTGTTCTTGGCCGGGCTCATCGTCGGAGAAGAGGTGAGCGCGGCGCGGGGAGAAACTGGAGGAGAAAAGGGAAGAGCGCGCCGGAGAGCAGGAGCGGAGAGCTCGGGGCGGATGACTTCTGCGAGAGAGAATGGAAGCAGTAACGGCTCCCTGCTCCGGCGCGAAGGCTTTATGTCCCGTCGAGGAGCAGTTACCGGGGCGTGGTGGGACCCCCCACGACGCACGCCCCAGATCGTGCGCAACCGTTACTCGCCTGAGTGACGCGTGGCTCGGCCCGGCCGGACACTTTGGGCCCACGACGCTTCGGCTGCGGTCATGGGCTCAGCCGTGCCCATCGCGGGCCCGGGGGCTACTGTCGGCCCAATGAGGACCGGGGTGTGCATAGCCCACTCCCTACAGGCCTCGCCCGCGAGGGATTCGTCAAAACGACTAAGGACCAAGCTACCGCTTGGAGAGACCCTCGAGAGGCATCTCCTCTTGAGGGCCTGAAGAGGAAGCCAGGGCCTGAAGAGGACCCCGCGCTTCAAGAGACTCCCCAAGGCTCAACACGCCTGGAGAGAGGTCAGCAGGAAACCTCCCCACAGGCCACCGCGGCCCTGTGGAGACACTTCGCGGCTAAGCAAGCGCTGCAGGGCGCACATGGCCCCTGCAGCTGCCGCAGGGTGACGCGAGCATCCCAGCTGCCATTCTGATGATAAAGGAGTCAACAAAGCCGCGCCGCCTGCGCCAGGACAGCCAGGACTTTCCTCTTTGGTGATAAAGCGGCTGGACGGCGCAACGCTCCAAGAAGATCGTCATCGTGGGCTCCACCACGACCTCTGCCGCGCCTGCGAGCCGTTCTGCACCGTCTGCAGCATATGTCGGCCACGGCGCGCAACTTTAGCACGGATGGACCGCGTCCATGGGCGGATGAGCCGCGGTGGACTCCCGCTCCTTCGCGCCACCGGCATGTTGGAACCCACCAGCACGAGGATGGAGCCCGGGGCGCCTATAAAAGGAGCAGGAGCTCCACCATAGAGGAGGATTGATCTCCAATCGGCTGATTGCTTCCTAGACCGAGGGAGCCTTAGCCAAACGCATAGGATAGCCAACTGCTGGAGGAGGAAGACGACCATTGTGTCCCTCTCCAAGCACTAAACTGCTCCAAGAGAGCCCTCGGCAAGCTCATTGTCCTGTAACCTTCACAGTGCAATACAGACAAGCAGGAGTAGCGGTGTTACCTCCTCCTGAGGGCCGTGAACCTGGGTACGGGCCGGTGTCCTTCTCTGGCGTGATAGTTCCTCTCCAGGCCCGGCGAGCACCGTCGTCGTGCCTCTCGAGGATTGTTTGACCTCCGCGTTCAGTCCCCCCTTCGAACCTCTCTTCAGGGTGTGGCTACCCCTGTTCCGTGGGAGTCACTCTCCGACATAACCCACTTCCTATGCAAAGGAATCTTGTAATAGGATAAATTATTGAGACATAAAGCAACTATCATAGAAAGATGAAACAAATAAAACTTCAAAGCTTCCAACATAAAGAGAGGTATTTTAGTAACTTGAAAACTTTTACAACCATATTTTCCTTTCTCATAATAACTTTCAGTAGCATCATTGATAAAATCCACAATATAACCATCACATGAAACATTCTTATCATGATCCATATGCATAAAAGTATCATTATTTACCTCATAGGAAAAGTTCTTCTCATTAATAACAATGGGAGCAGGATCATCATAAAGAACTTGAACATGATAGACAAGTTGTGCATTGAAAGTATTGGTTTGAGTAATTCCTCTATAACTATGACAAGTTTCAAAAGGATAATTGTAATAGTAACCTATGTCATAGTATTCTTTATAATTATCAAAGACTGGAGGCATAGTATCATCATAAGCAATAGAATAGTTATCCTCCAAAGTGTGTTCACTGGTTAACATATCATCATTTTTACTAAAAGGGGAGGTATCAAATATATAATAATTAGTAGCAAAAGGATTTTCAAACACCTCATCCCCAAACTCAGAGCTTTCTATATCATCATGGGAAGGAACATGGATAGTACTAATAGTGTAGCAATTATTAACATTATCATTTTCAGAATTAGTGTCCCAGAGATTTTCAATATCAAAAGAGGTGTGCTTTTCCCAATCATGATCACTAATATAAATAATAGGCATAGGTTCATCATCAAGTTCAAAATCATCAAATTCAGAATTATAAGTATCAATTGTAACAGGAGCAACAAGTTTCGGAGAAGATACCGTTTCCTCTCTCCTTTTACTCCTCTTCTTCTTCTTCTTCTTCCTCTTCCCCTTTTTCTTCCTCTTTTACTCTTTAGGAGGGAGAGGCTTGAAAGGAAGCTTCTCCACATAACCTGGTTTAGTATTAGAGACAATGGAAGAAACTTGGGGGAATTCCTCTCTTTCATTAATAAGCTCAAAACACACATTAGTCATGTCATACTTTGGTAAAGTCTCATCCTTTATAATATTTTGTATGTAGGTGTTAGCATGGCAATCATTAACACAATAGAGATAACATCCATGCAACAAATCATTCATATCAATATCACTCATATTTAAAAAAGAAGTTTTTCTTGATAACTCTTCACACCCCAAAAATAATGTAAGCTCATCATGTTGATTAGGAGTGATCATGTTATCACAAAAGTCTCCTACAATATCTTTATTAGATCCTGAGCATTGAAATTCGAAATGACCTTCTTCATATCAAAGTTCACAAATAAAAGGATAGGTGGCACAAATTGTTTTACCAAGATCTCTTAGAACCTTATACCAAGCTCTAGTATTTTCATTCCTATGATGGATACAATATTCATCTTCAATTTGATTAATTCCACAAGGTCTATGTATTCCACAAAAACTAACATGCTAATAAGAAATAGTATTTTCAGAAGTCTGAGCATGTTTATTGCAATTATTAACAACAATTTCATTTTCCATGCAAGTGTCTTTGAAAGGTTCATGATACACGTCCAAATTTTCTTTAGGAACATTAATATGAGAAGCAAAGGTTCTAAAATAATCAACAATAATATGAGAATCAAGACCATATTTAGCACTAAGCTCTTGAAAACCAGCAGTTCCAACGAAAGACTTAATGCAATCATATTCATAGTTTATACCTGATTCTTTACCTTTGTCATTCTCCCAATCTTCAGCATTGTTTCGAATTGTTTAAAGAAGATCCCATCTAGATTCAACCTTCTTACTTGTGAAAGAGCCCTCTGAACAGGCATCTAGATAATCCTTGCAATGACCTGAAAGCCTTGCATAAAAATTATTAACAATTATTTTATCAGGAAGCTCATGGTTAGGACATTTGAGTATTAATGTTTTCAGCCTTCCCCAGGCTTGAGCAATGCTTTCTCCTTCATGAGGCCAGAAGTTATATATAGAATTCTGATCTTGGTGAATCTCACTTGGTGGATAAAATTTAGAATAAAAGAGAGATACAACTTCCTCCCATCCAAGAGAGTGCCTATTCTTCAACAATTTATACCAATGCGCAGCTCTTCCAGCAAGTGACATAGAAAATAATTTCTTATTTACTTTGTCCATTGAAATGCCTGCACACTTGAACAACTCGCATAATTCATGTAAAAATAGCAAATGATTACCAGGATGGACAGTTCCATCCCCTAAATAGCGGTTATCCATAACACGATCAATAATTTTCATAGGTATTTTAAATGGCACTATTTCTTCAGGTGGCTTTAGAATATCACAAGCATCATCAGATTTATCATATATAGGAGGCAAAACATTATCAAGGCAAAATAATTCCTTCAAAGCTGAGGAGCAAAAATGATTATTTTTATGTAAACTAGCTTCCCCAAGCTTAGGCTTTTCCACAGCCTTAGCAATAATAGTGTCCAAAGAATTTATACTAATAACATTACTACCACTATTATGCAAACAAACTTCCATAGGTTTTTTAATTTTCTCTTCAAAAGTATCATGTCCTAATGCAATATAAATTTCATAAAGATCTCTAATTTTGTTGTTGTTTTCCATTTAGCCTAACTAGTGGAATAAAAACAAGAAACAAAAAGTAATAACTGTAGGATCTAAAGGAGATACCTTCCAACGCTTACCTCCCCGGCAACGGCGCCAGAAAATAGCTTGATGTCTACGCACGCTTCTATTCTCGTAGACAGTGTTGGGCCTCCAAGAGCAGAGGTTTGTAGAACAGCAGCAAGTTTCCCTTAAGTGAATCAGCCAAGGTTTATCAAACTCAGAGAGGTAGAGGTGTGATGTGAAGGAGATATGCCCTAGAGGCAATTAATAAAGTGTATTTCTTTATCATATCTTGTTTGTTCATAATACGTTTTTGTGTCATGCTGTAACCGTATTAAGCGGAAACATTAATACGGGTGTGATGCGTAAACAACCAGGTCCCTAGTAGCCTCTACTAAGACTAGTTTCGTTGCGCGATCGATGATCGAGGTTTCCCGATCATAGGGCATGGCGCCGGTCGGCAATGGAAGTCATATCGTTGGAGAACGATGTGATGGACATACCCATATTTGTAGGACGTAGTCATTACGCCTTTGACCGTGAGACCAACTCTTATTGTTATTCCTGGAAGATACTTTGATTGCACCAAACGTCGTATCTTAATTAGTATGACAATAACGGTGATACTTTTGGGTATCGGAAAGGAGTAGTTGAGACGAGGGGTCAAGAGCGGAATTTGCCAGTCCGCATAGCAGGATAGATACTCTAGGGCCCACTCGGTGAGATTATGTCTAATGAGCTTGCAAGCATGTGACTAGGTCACGGAGACATGAAATCATAGACGAGTAGAAGATAGTGTTGTCGGTAACGAGGTCAAGCTAGATATGGAGATATCTATGAACGACGCTCGGACACGCTAAGTATCGCTATGGCAAAAGGTTTAAGACTTTACGTTCAGGTTTGATAGATGAAAGTCATTCGTTATATCACAGGGATTAATTCATGGGGTCCAGGCCTACGAGTTAGTCGTTGATCGGAGAGGAGTCTCGATCGTACCTGTTATTATATCGAACCGCTAGGGTAACACACTTAAGGGGTTTCGACAAGACAACCGGAAAGGAAAGAGATCACCGGGAACGTCCCGGGAGAGATCCGATGGAGATCAGGCAGCGACGAAATAGTTTTCGGACCTAGAATAAATTATATATAATATGTTTGATATTAATTAGTGTAATTAATGTCTAAATATGATTTTATATATTTATTTTCGAATTTATTTAGGCTGATTTCCCTAAATGGGCCTTCTGGTCGAAAGAAGGCCCAAGAGGGGAAAATTCCCTAGGGGAATTCGGTGGGAGCCTTGGGGCCGACCCAGGTGGGCCAAAAGGGGCCCACCATGGGGCCGGCGCACCAAGTGCAGCCGCACCAGGCATGTGGGGATAGTCCCACATTGCCTGGCTGGCAGGTTGGCTCCCCCCTGGGAGCCTATATAAGAAGGGGCACCCCTGGCCTTTTAATAAACCAATTAATTCCCCAATTCTCTCTCGATTTCGTGATTCCCTTTGTCGGAGTTGCGCCGAGTTGAGAAGGGGATCTCTTCCACCATAGCCCGCTGCCGCGCTGCTGGTGTTCCGGTCCAAGTCTTCCGCTGCTCGTCCTGGACTGGAGCTTCGGAGGCCGTCGTCTCCACCGTACGTGTGTAACGCCCTGCGAGGTGCTGCGCTAGCGGTGCTGGGAGGTCTGCTTCCTCTACACGACCTTGAGGTCGGTTTCGTCGGTCTTCATCGACAACGTTTGTGCGGGAACGTAATCCCCGCTTTCGGTCTACAAGGGTATGTATTCCGATCTCCGTTATTACTACTATATCTGCATAGAATAGATCTTGGCATGTTTTAAGCATATCGTTGCTAGGAAAATTTTTGTTTTCTGCACTCGATCCCCTTCAGTGGTATCAGAGCCGATCTATCGTAGATATAGCTATACGCTGTTAGAACCCGTGTTCTGCACTGGGGCACCGTTCCTGTTATTTGCTACCCTCTAGCGTGCACTTGTGATTCCAGCGGCATCGAGTTGATGAAGCGGCCCGGACCGACTTTACGCGTACGCTTACGCGAGACTGGTTCCACTACTGACATACGGCTTGTACCGTATCTGTGGCTGGCGGGTGTGTGTCTCTCTCTCTTTAGTTGGTCTTGCATTTTCAATGGAGGGCCCGAAAGGGATGCTTAAACATGCAATTATTGGATCGTTGTTGTGGTCATAAGGTTCGTAGGTATGAAGCGGTTCTATTTGAAGGGGATCGTGTGCAGAAAACAAAAAATTTCCTAGCAACGATATCCTTAAAACAAGCCAAGATCTATTCTATGCAGATATAGTAGTACGAACGGAGATCGGAATACATACCCTTGTAGACCGAAAGCGGGATTACGTTCCCGCACGAACGTTGACGATGAAGACCGACGAAGCCGACCTCAAGGTCGTGAAGAGGAAGAAGACCTCCCAGTACCGCTAGCGCAGCACCTCGCAGGGCGTTACACACGTACGGTGGAGACGACGGCCTCCGAAGCTCTAGTCCAGGACGAGCAGCGGAAGACTTGGACCGGAACACCAGCAGCGCGGCAGCGGGCTATGGTGGAAGAGATCCCCTTCTCAACTCGGCGCAACTCCGACAAAGGGAATCACGAAATCGAGAGAGAATTGGGGAATTAATTGGTTTATTAAAAGGCCAGGGGTGCCCCTTCTTATATAGGCTCCCAGGGGGTAGCAAATAACAGGAACGGTGCCCCAGTGCAGAACACGGGTTCTAACAGCGTATAGCTATATCTACGATAGATCGGCTCTGATACCACTGAAGGGGATCGAGTGCAGAAAACAAAAATTTTCCTAGCAACGATATGCTTAAAACATGCCAAGATCTATTCTATGCAGATATAGTAGTAATAACGGAGATCGGAATACATACCCTTGTAGACCGAAAGCGGGGATTACGTTCCCGCACAAACGTTGTCGATGAAGACCGACGAAACCGACCTCAAGGTCGTGTAGAGGAAGCAGACCTCCCAGCACCGCTAGCGCAGCACCTCGCAGGGCGTTACACACGTACGGTGGAGACGACGGCCTCCGAAGCTCCAGTCCAGGACGAGCAGCGGAAGACTTGGACCGGAACACCAGCAGCGCGGCAGCGGGCTATGGTGGAAGAGATCCCCTTCTCAACTCGGCGCAACTCCGACAAAGGGAATCACGAAATCGAGAGAGAATTGGGAATTAATTGGATGAATTAAAAGGCCAGGGGTGCCCCTCTATATAAAGGCTCCCGGGAGGGAGCCAACTTGCTAACCAGGCAATGTGGGACTAACCCCACATGCCTGGTTCGGCCAAGCACAGCAGCCGGCCACCTGGTGGGCCCCTTTTGGCCCACCTAGGCCGGCCATGCTCCCCCCACCGAATTCCCTTAGGGATTTTTCCCCCCATGGGCCTTCTTTCCACCAGAAGGCCCATTTAGGAAAATCAGCCTTAATAAATTCGAAAATAAATATATAAAATCATATTTGGACATTAATTACACTAATTAATATCAAACATATTATATATAATTTATTCTAGCTCCGAAAACTATTTCGTCGCTGCCCGATCTCCATCGGACCTCTCCCGGGACGTTCCCGGTGATCTCTTTCCTTTCCGGTTGTCTTGTCGAAACCCCTTAAGTGTGTTACCCTAGCGGTTCGATATAATAACAGGTATGATCGAGACTCCTCTCTGATCAACGACTAACTCGTAGGCCTGGACCCCATGAATTAATCCCTGTGATATAACGAATGACTTTCATCTATCAAACCTGAACGTAAAGTCTTAAACCTTTTGCCACATCGATACTTAGCGTGTCCGAGCGTCGTTCATAGATATCTCCATATCTAGCTGACCTCGTTAACGACAACGCTATCTTCTACTCGTCTATGATTTCATGTCTCCGTGACCTAGTCACATGCTTGCAAGCTCATTAGACATAATCTCACCGAGTGGGCCCTAGAGTATCTGTCCTGCTATGCGGACTGGCAAATCCCGCTCTTGACCCCTCGTCTCAACTACTCCTTTCCGATACCCAAAAGTATCACCGTTATTGTCATACTAATTAAGATACGACGTTTGGTGCAATCAAAGTATCTTCCAGGAATAACAATAAGAGTTGGTCTCACGGTCAAAGGCGTAATGACTACGTCCTACAAATATGGGTATGTCCATCATATCGTTCTCCAACGATATGACTTCCATTGCCGACCGGCGCCATGCCCTATGATCGGGAAACCTCGATCATCGATCGCGCAACGAAACTAGTCTTAGTAGAGGCTACTAGGGACCTGGTTGTTTACGCATCACACCCGTATTAATGTTTCCGCTTAATACGGTTATAGCATGACACAAAAACGTATTATGAACAAACGAGATATGATAAAGAAACACTCTTTATTAATTGCCTCTAGGGCATATCTCCTTCAGTCTCCCACTTGCACTAGAGTACAAATTAATCTAGATTACAACTTGGTAAAAGCCGGACACCCATAGCATCTTGGTGTTTCACGTGCTTGTCAAGTGGAAGAGGCTTCGTCAGAGGATCTGCCACATTCAGATCCGTATGCACTTTGCAAATCTTCACATCGCCTCCTTGTACGTACTGTCGTATCACATGGAAGCGTCGGAGAATGTGTTTGGCGGTGGAGTAAGACCTTGGCTCCTTGGCGTTAGCAATGGCACCCGTATTGTCGCATATGAGGACCACGGGGTCTTGCACGCTCGGGAACACTCCAAGTTGAATGATGAACTTCCTCAGCCACACAGCTTCATTCGCGGCTTCGCAAGCAGCAATGTACTCCGACTCCATTGTAGATTGTGCGACGATGGGTTGTTTCCCACTTCTCCAGCACACGGCGCCCCCTTCACCTTGAACACATAACCTGTCTGTGACTTAGAGTCATCGGGGTCTGAGCAGAAACTTGCATCCACGTAACCTGTTACGCCAAGTTCTTCATCGCAGCCACCATAGACAAGGAACATTTCCTTTGTCTTATTGAGATATTTAAGAATGCTCTTAACAGCAATCCAATGCGCCATTCCAGGATTACTCTGGAAACGGCTTGTCAAACTTAGAGCTAATGCCACATCAGGTCTAGTACTTAACATTGCATACATAATCGATCCTATGGCTGAAGCATAAGGATGTTTAGTCATATCGGCCTTATCCTGTTCCGTTACCGGACACTGTGCCTTTCGCAATGTTTTATTCTTGATAACCGGCAGAGAACCCTTCTTTGCCTTCTCCATACCGAAACGCTTCAGTATTTTATCAAGATAAGTACTCTGACTCAACGCTAATAGACGTCTTGATCTATCACGATAGATTTTAATGCCTAAGACGTATGCAGCTTCTCCTAAGTCCTTCATGGAAAACATACTGTTTAAATAACCCTTCACGCTATTCAGAAGTTCCACATCATTCCCAATTAGCAATATGTCATCTACACATAGTGCTAAGAACACAACCGAGCTCCCACTCATTTTCTTGTAAATGCAGGTCTCTTCCAAATTTTGGACAAATCCAAAACCTTTGATCACCTCATCAAAGCGAAGATTCCAGCTCCGAGATGCTTGCTTCAATCCATAAATGGAGCGCTGAAGCTTGCATACCCTGCCAGCATTTTCTGGATCGACAAAACCTTCCGGTTGTACCATGTACAACTCTTCCTCAATGTTTCCATTTAGCAAGGCTGTTTTGACATCCATCTGCCATATTTCATAATCGTAATAGGCAGCAACTGCTAACAAAATCCGAATAGACTTCAGCATCGCTACCGGTGAAAAAGTTTCATCGTAGTCAATCCCATGAACTTGTCGGAAACCTTTTGCGACAAGCCGAGCTTTATAGACGGTCACATTACCATCAGCATCAGTCTTCTTCTTAAAGATCCATTTATTCTCGACGACCTTACGCCCTTCGGGAATATCCATCAAAGTCCACACTTTGTTATCATACATGGATCCTATTTCGGATTTCATGGCTTCTAGCCATTTCTCGGACTCTAGACTCGCCATTGCCTCCTTGTAGTTCGTAGGTTCGTCTTGTTCAATTAACATGACGGTGCAAACCATGTTGCCATACCATTCTGGTGCGATACTAGATCTACCAGACCTACGAGGTAGAATACTTTCCTCGACAGTTTCTCCCACTCCATCTGTGGAGGACGTTTCCGGAACAGCTTCCGTTGCGTCACTCGGAATCTCGAGTTCAGGATCAACGATCTCATCGAGGTCTACCTTCCTCCCACTTACTCCTTTCGCGAGAAACTCCTTCTCTAGAAAGGTACCGGTCTTCGCGACAAACGTTTTGCCCTCAGCTTGGTTGTAGAAGGTGTATCCTACGGTTTCCCGCGGATATCCTACAAAGACGACTTTCTCCGATTTCGGTTCGAGTTTGTCGGGCTGTAGTTTCTTAACATACGCCTCACAACCCCAAACCTTCAGAAACGATAACTTAGGCTTCTTGCCATACCATAATTCATACGGTGTCGTTTCAACGGATTTGGATGGAGCCCTATTTAAAATGAATGCGGCTGTTTCTAACGCATAACCCCAGAAGGATACGGGCAAATCGGTAAGAGACATCATAGATCGGACACTATCCAGTAGAGTACGATTACGTCGCTCGGACACGCCGTTACGTTGCGGTGTTCCAGCAGGCGTAAGTTGGGGTACGATGCCACAACTCTTCAGATGTGTGCCAAACTCAAAACTCAAATACTCGCCACCACGATCGGATCGGAGGTGCTTGATTTTCTTGTTAAGCTGATTTTCAACTTCACTTTGAAATTCTTTGAACTTTTCAAAAGTTTCAGACTTGTGCTTCATCAAAGAGATATAACCGTATCTACTCAAGTCATCAGTGAAGGTGACGAAGTAACGATAACCATTGCGTGTCGATACGCTCATTGGTCCACACACATCTGTATGTATGATCCCCAATAAATCCGACGCCCGTTCAACGAAACCTTTGAACGGTGTCCTGGTCATTTTGCCCATAAGGCATGGTTCGCATGTATCGAGGGATCCAAAATCCAACGAGTCCAAAAGTCCATCGGAGTGGAGTTTCTTCATGCGCTTTATACCAATATGAACAAGACGGCAATGCCACATATAACGAATGACTTTCATCTATCAAACCTGAACGTAAAGTCTTAAACCTTTTGCCACAGCGATACTTAGCGTGTCCGAGCGTCGTTCATAGATATCTCCATATCTAGCTGACCTCGTTAACGACAACGCTATCTTCTACTCGTCTATGATTTCATGTCTCCGTGACCTAGTCACATGCTTGCAAGCTCATTAGACATAATCTCACCGAGTGGGCCCTAGAGTATCTGTCCTGCTATGCGGACTGGCAAATCCCGCTCTTGACCCCTCGTCTCAACTACTCCTTTCCGATACCCAAAAGTATCACCGTTATTGTCATACTAATTAAGATACGACGTTTGGTGCAATCGAAGTATCTTCCAGGAATAACAATAAGAGTTGGTCTCACGGTCAAAGGCGTAATGACTACGTCCTACAAATATGGGTATGTCCATCATATCGTTCTCCAACGATATGACTTCCATTGCCGACCGGCGCCATGCCCTATGATCGGGAAACCTCGATCATCGATCGCGCAACGAAACTAGTCTTAGTAGAGGCTACTAGGGACCTGGTTGTTTACGCATCACACCCGTATTAATGTTTCCGCTTAATACGGTTATAGCATGACACAAAAACGTATTATGAACAAACGAGATATGATAAAGAAACACTCTTTATTAATTGCCTCTAGGGCATATCTCCTTCACTATTTACGACAGCCCCAAGCCACGTAAAATATGCAAAAGATAAAGTAGAAGCGTCTAACTTTATTTTGCAGGGGCTATGTGATATGGTCAAGGTAGGTTTATTAAATTGTTTATGAACTGCGGGCGCCAAGAAGACCATGGCGCAATGGACTATATCACATCGCATTACATTTGATGTTATTGTGTGCATCTTATATTGTGTGATTATATATATTAGTATATATTAGTTACGCGGCGGTAGTCATATATAAGATGATCCCTTCAAAATACCACTAGTGTTCTTCCTCCAACGAGCACCACCAAGAAAGTTCTACGTTATGAGGCAGGCCGTGACGATCGGGTGTCAGACATATCGTCGTTCGCATACAGTGGGTGTAAGCCATGTTGCACAAGCGTTACGTGGAGGTTATAGTGGCGAGCCTAGCATATGCAGATATGGCCTCGGAACACGGAGGCCGAAAGGTCGAGCATGAGTCACAGAGTTGTTGTGATGGACAATTGTCTACCCTTGAAGTTGTGCTGCCGGCTCTGACGATGAGGGGTGGTGCAATGGATGGGGGTCGTGTAATCGCTTAAACGACCAGGAGGGATGTTCGTTTGAGTGGGAGTTATGTTAGTTATTTTCTAAAAATACTATAACTCAAAATTATTATGAACAAAGTCTTATGTTGTTGCAAATTCCATTGTAGATGTCTCGCCCCTCGTTTAACCTAGGTCTGTTCCTTGAGAAAGAAAAGCTTAAGACCAATGGGTCAAACTTCATGGCCTGGTTCCGCAACCTGAGGATCCTCCTCACTCCCCATAGGGTGGCCTACGTCATTGAGGCCGCCATAGGTGACCCTCCCGCAGATGAAGCCTCTGAGGATGAGAAGAAGGTCTTCCAGACCAAATCGGAGGACTCCGCCTTTGTCCAGAGTGGCATGCTCTTCGCCATGGAAGCCGACCTGCAGAAGCGCTTTGAGAAGATGAGCGCCTTTGAGATAATTTCTGATCTCAAGGCTGTCTTTGCGCCGCAGGCTAAGGCTGAAAGATATGAAGCTTCTGAGCTTTTCTTTTCGGCCAAGATGGAGGAGCATAGCAGTGTGAGCGAGCACGTGGTCAAGATGTCTGGCTACGTTCAACGCCTGAATGCTCTGAAATGCAAGATTCCCGATGAGCTGGCGATTGATAGGGTGCTGCAATCGTTGCCCCCTAGCTATAAAGGCTTCGTCATGAACTACAACATGCAGGGCATGGCTAAGTCCCTGGGTGAAGTGTTCGTGATGCTCAAGACTGCTGAGGTGGAGATCAAGAAGGAGCACACGCAGTTGATGGTCAACAAGACCGTCGATTTTAAGAAATCCGGTGGCAAGGGAAAGAAGAGCTGGAAGTCCAGGAGGGAGGGCAAACTGGTTGCCAAGTCCAAGACTAACAAATCTGGTCCCAGAGCTGGCGTGGAGTGCTTCTACTGCAAGGGAAAAGGTCACTGGAAGCGCAACTGCCCCAAGTACCTGGAGGATGGGAAAGCTGGCAAGATAGTCGACAAAGAGCAAGGTATATTTGATATACATGTTATAGATGTGTACCTTACATCCGCCCGTAGCAACACTTGGGTATTTGATACTGGTTCTGTTGCTCATATATGTAACTCTCAGGAGGAGTTACGGAATAAACGGCGGCTGGCTAAGGATGAGGTGACAATGCGCGTCGGCAACGGATCGAGAGTCGACGTGGTGGCTGTCGGCACGCTCCCTCTACATCTACCATCGGGATTAGTTTTGGTTTTAAATAAGTGTTATTTTGTACCATCGTTGAGTGTAAACATTATAAGTGGGTCTTGCCTGTTACAAGACGGTTATTCATTTAAATCAGTATCAAGCAGTTGTGCTATTTATATGAATGATATCTTTTATGTTGATGCTCCCGAGAGTAATGGTTTATTCTTGTTGAATCTCGATCGTAGTACTCACATCCATAACATAGAAGCCAAACGGATTAAGTGTAGTGATGATACCGCCATGTATATGTGGCATTGCCGTCTTGGTCATATTGGTATAAAGCGCATGAAGAAACTCCACTCCGATGGACTTTTGGACTCGTTGGATTTTGGATCCCTCGATACATGCGAACCATGCCTTATGGGCAAAATGACCAGGACACCGTTCAAAGGTTTCGTTGAACGGGCGTCGGATTTATTGGGGATCATACATATAGATGTGTGTGGACCAATGAGCGTATCGACACGCAATGGTTATCGTTACTTCGTCACCTTCACTGATGACTTGAGTAGATACGGTTATATCTATTTGATGAAACACAAGTCTGAAACTTTTGAAAAGTTCAAAGAATTTCAAAGTGAAGTTGAAAATCAGCTTAACAAGAAAATCAAGCACCTCCGATCCGATCGTGGTGGCGAGTATTTGAGTTTTGAGTTTGGCACACATCTGAAGAGTTGTGGCATCGTACCCCAACTTACGCCTGCTGGAACACCGCAACGTAACGGCGTGTCCGAGCGACGTAATCGTACTCTACTGGATAGTGTCCGGTCTATGATGTCTCTTACCGATTTGCCCGTATCCTTCTGGGGTTATGCGTTAGAAACAGCCGCATTCATTTTAAATAGGGCTCCGTCCAAATCCGTTGAAACGACACCGTATGAATTATGGTATGGCAAGAAGCCTAAGTTATCGTTTCTGAAGGTTTGGGGTTGTGAGGCGTATGTTAAGAAACTACAGCCCGACAAACTCGAACCGAAGTCGGAGAAAGTCGTCTTTGTAGGATATCCGCGGGAAACCGTAGGATACACCTTCTACAACCAAGTTGAGGGCAAAACGTTTGTCGCGAAGACCGGTACCTTTCTAGAGAAGGAGTTTCTCGCGAAAGGAGTAAGTGGGAGGAAGGTAGACCTCGATGAGATCGTTGATCCTGAACTCGAGATTCCGAGTGGCGCAACGGAAGCTGTTCCGGAAACGTCCTCCACAGATGGAGTGGGAGAAACTGTCGAGGAAAGTATTCTACCTCGTAAGTCTGGTAGATCTCGTATCGCACCAGAATGGTATGGCAACATGGTTTGCACCGTCATGTTAATTGAACAAGACGAACCTACGAACTACAAGGAGGCAATGGCGAGTCTAGAGTCCGAGAAATGGCTAGAAGCCATGAAATCCGAAATAGGATCCATGTATGATAACAAAGTGTGGACTTTGATGGATATTCCCGAAGGGCGCAAGGCCGTCGAGAATAAATGGATCTTTAAGAAGAAGACTGATGCTGATGGTAATGTGACCGTCTATAAAGCTCGGCTTGTCGCAAAAGGTTTCCGACAAGTTCATGGGATTGACTACGATGAAACTTTTTCACCGGTAGCGATGCTGAAGTCTATTCGGATTTTGTTAGCAGTTGCTGCCTATTACGATTATGAAATATGGCAGATGGATGTCAAAACAGCCTTCCTAAATGGAAACATTGAGGAAGAGTTGTACATGGTACAACCGGAAGGTTTTGTCGATCCAGAAAATGCTGGCAAGGTATGCAAGCTTCAGCGCTCCATTTATGGATTGAAGCAAGCATCTCGGAGCTGGAATCTTCGATTTGATGAGGTAATGAAAGGTTTTGGATTTGTCCAAAATTTGGAAGAGACCTGCATTTACAAGAAAATGAGTGGGAGCTCGGTTGTGTTCTTAGCACTATATGTAGATGACATATTGCTGATTGGAAATGATGTGGAACTTCTGAATAGCGTGAAGGATTATTTAAACAGTAAGTTTTCCATGAAGGACTTAGGAGAAGCTGCATACGTCTTAGGCATTAAAATCTATCGTGATAGATCAAGACGTCTATTAGCGTTGAGTCAGAGTACTTATCTTGATAAAATACTGAAGCGTTTCGGTATGGAGAAGGCAAAGAAGGGTTCTCTGCCGGTTATCAAGAATAAAACATTGCGAAAGGCACAGTGTCCGGTAACGGAACAGGATAAGGCCGATATGACTAAACATCCTTATGCTTCAGCCATAGGATCGATTATGTATGCAATGTTAAGTACTAGACCTGATGTGGCATTAGCTCTAAGTTTGACAAGCCGTTTCCAGAGTAATCCTGGAATGGCGCATTGGATTGCTGTTAAGAGCATTCTTAAGTATCTCAATAAGACAAAGGAAATGTTCCTTGTCTATGGTGGCTGCGATGAAGAACTTGGCGTAACAGGTTACGTGGATGCAAGTTTCTGCTCAGACCCCGATGACTCTAAGTCACAGACAGGTTATGTGTTCAAGGTGAATGGGGGCGCCGTGTGCTGGAGAAGTGGGAAGCAACCCATCGTCGCGCAATCTACAATGGAGTCGGAGTACATTGCTGCTTGCGAAGCCGCGAATGAAGCTGTGTGGCTGAGGAAGTTCATCATTGAACTTGGAGTGTTCCCGAGCGTGCAAGACCCCGTGGTCCTCTTCTGCGACAATACGGGTGCCATTGCTAACGCCAAGGAGCCAAGGTCTCACTCCACCGCCAAACACATTCTCCGACGCTTCCATGTGATACGACAGTACGTACAAGGAGGCGATGTGAAGATTTGCAAAGTGCATACGGATCTGAATGTGGCAGATCCTCTGACGAAGCCTCTTCCGCTTGACAAGCATGAAAAACACCAGTTAGGTATGGGTGTTAAGCTTTTACCAAGTTGTAATCTAGATTAATTTGTACTCTAGTGCAAGTGGGAGACTGAAGGAGATATGCCCTAGAGGCAATTAATAAAGTGTATTTCTTTATCATATCTCGTTTGTTCATAATACGTTTTTGTGTCATGCTGTAACCGTATTAAGCGGAAACATTAATACGGGTGTGATGCGTAAACAACCAGGTCCCTAGTAGCCTCTACTAAGACTAGTTTCGTTGCGCGATCGATGATCGAGGTTTCCCGATCATAGGGCATGGCGCCGGTCGGCAATGGAAGTCATATCGTTGGAGAACGATGTGATGGACATACCCATATTTGTAGGACGTAGTCATTACGCCTTTGACCGTGAGACCAACTCTTATTGTTATTCCTGGAAGATACTTTGATTGCACCAAACGTCGTATCTTAATTAGTATGACAATAACGGTGATACTTTTGGGTATCGGAAAGGAGTAGTTGAGACGAGGGGTCAAGAGCGGAATTTGCCAGTCCGCATAGCAGGATAGATACTCTAGGGCCCACTCGGTGAGATTATGTCTAATGAGCTTGCAAGCATGTGACTAGGTCACGGAGACATGAAATCATAGACGAGTAGAAGATAGTGTTGTCGGTAACGAGGTCAAGCTAGATATGGAGATATCTATGAACGACGCTCGGACACGCTAAGTATCGCTATGGCAAAAGGTTTAAGACTTTACGTTCAGGTTTGATAGATGAAAGTCATTCGTTATATCACAGGGATTAATTCATGGGGTCCAGGCCTACGAGTTAGTCGTTGATCGGAGAGGAGTCTCGATCGTACCTGTTATTATATCGAACCGCTAGGGTAACACACTTAAGGGGTTTCGACAAGACAACCGGAAAGGAAAGAGATCACCGGGAACGTCCCGGGAGAGATCCGATGGAGATCGGGCAGCGACGAAATAGTTTTCGGAGCTAGAATAAATTATATATAATATGTTTGATATTAATTAGTGTAATTAATGTCTAAATATGATTTTATATATTTATTTTCGAATTTATTTAGGCTGATTTCCCTAAATGGGCCTTCTGGTCGAAAGAAGGCCCAAGAGGGGAAAATTCCCTAGGGGAATTCGGTGGGAGCCTTGGGGCCGACCCAGGTGGGCCAAAAGGGGCACACCATGGGGCCGGCGCACCAAGTGCAGCCGCACCAGGCATGTGGGGATAGTCCCACATTGCCTGGCTGGCAGGTTGGCTCCCCCCTGGGAGCCTATATAAGAAGGGGCACCCCTGGCCTTTTAATAAACCAATTAATTCCCCAATTCTCTCTCGATTTCGTGATTCCCTTTGTCGGAGTTGCGCCGAGTTGAGAAGGGGATCTCTTCCACCATAGCCCGCTGCCGCGCTGCTGGTGTTCCGGTCCAAGTCTTCCGCTGCTCGTCCTGGACTGGAGCTTCGGAGGCCGTCGTCTCCACCGTACGTGTGTAACGCCCTGCGAGGTGCTGCGCTAGCGGTGCTGGGAGGTCTGCTTCCTCTACACGACCTTGAGGTCGGTTTCGTCGGTCTTCATCGACAACGTTTGTGCGGGAACGTAATCCCCGCTTTCGGTCTACAAGGGTATGTATTCCGATCTCCGTTCGTACTACTATATCTGCATAGAATAGATCTTGGCATGTTTTAAGGATATCGTTGCTAGGAAATTTTTTGTTTTCTGCACTCGATCCCCTTCACTGTCACCTTCACAACCGTGAATAACCCCGGAGTTCATATTAAAGTAACCTCTAGAGTGCATAATAGATAGAGAGTAACATCACATATTCAACTAGATTACAAAGCTCATGATCACATAAAAATCACACCATGGGAGAGAGAGAGATAAACCACATAGCTACCGGTAGAGCCCGCAGCCCCGGGGGAGAACTACTCACTCCTCATCGTAGGAGTCAGCAACGGCGATGGAGATGGCGGTGGAGTTGATGGAGATGACTCCGGGGGCAATTCCCCGTCCCGGCAGGGTGCCGACACAGAGACTTCTGTCCCCCGAATTAGGGTTTTTGGTGGCGGCGGCGCAGCGGAACTCTCCTCTGGAAAAGGACTCCGTGGGAGGTCTTATTTTGTCGGGGGGTATATGTAGGCGAAAGGGCGAAGGCGGCGGGGCCTCGAGGGCCCCACACCCCGTGCTCGCGCTGCCAGTGGGGACCCGCGCCGAGAGGGGGTGTGGGCCCCTCGGGGTCCTCCTCCGTGTCCTCTTCGGTGTTCTGGAACCTCCCGAGAAAAATAGGCACTTTGACGTTTCGTTTGTACAATTTCGAGAATATTTCCTTAACAACTTTTCTGAAACCAAAAACAGCAGAAAACAGGCAACTGGCACTGTGGCATCTTGTTAATAGGTTAGTCCCAGAAAATGCATAAAATGATATAAAAGTGTATATAAAACATGTAGCAAGTGGTATAATATAAGCATGGAACATAAGAAATTATAGATACGTTTGAGACGTATCACTCCCATTGTGTCGAATCAATAAATTTGGGTTTTACTTCCCTCGAAGACTGTTGCGATCCCCTATACTTGTGGGTCATCAGTAGTGCAGAGCCTCATCTTTAGTACTTAACAAATATACATAGCAAAATCTAGTTGAATCATCTATCAGTGTCATGAAGTATCTCTTTCCACCTTTAGTCAATACGCCATTCATCTCACGAAGATCAGAATGTATGAGTTCTAACGGTGCCAAGTGTCTTTCTGTAACAGCCCGAATTGTGTGAACCTGAAAATATGAATAAAATTTTCCACTTTTGTGTAATTGCATCATGGCATCCATATCATTTTGCTACTATTGTGTCAATTGCAATCAAACAATTTGAATCTTGGATATTTGTCAAGGAAGTTCCAAGGGTTCCAAATATTATATTTGCATTGTCTCCAAATCATTAAAGTGGCAACTTATGGAAATATCAACAAAATGCCCTTTTTAACACCTATGAACAAAAGTGCACCAAAACATTTTATTTTGAGGAGCCAATTTTTGTGGTGCTTCTACATGGTATGGGCAAGCTACCAAAATTTTATAAAATTTTTCTAAAATGTTTAACTGCCTCAATTAAATCAAAGAAGTGCACTGGATTTAAAAAGAAATAGAAAAGGACCTGTTTGTGATGGAAGGATAAAAGTGCCAGGGGGGTTTTTGCGAAAGTGTCGTCTCCTTCCTGTAGCGACCGCGCGCGAGCTGCTCCCGTCGCGCCCGCTCGACGCCGAGCCTCCCCTGCACGTCGTTGGCCCGCACGAGGAGGATAAGGCCGCCACCGACGCTGCTCTGCTTCTCTCTCCCCAGATATTTCGCGCTGCCCTCTCCCTTTTCTCTCCGTTCCTCCCGAGCCGAAACCCTAGCGCCATGGCCGAGCTCCGCTGCCGCCCCGCCGCCGATTGAAGCATCCCCGAGCAGATCGAGGAGCACCACGAGCTCCGCGACGTCGCCTTCTTCCTCTGCGCCGTAGGAATCGGAGAGGGACGCCGCAAATCGACCGCGCCGTCCTCTTCTTCCCCGACTCCGGCCGCCGCGCCTCGAACACGCTCGCCGCCGCCACAGACCTCCTCCCTCTCCTCCGAGTAGCCGCACGCATCGAGGGTGAGCTGGCGCGCGTCCTGGACATCCTCTCTCCCTCCCTCTAGCTCTAGCTCGCCGTGCCCGTGCAGCTCCGCCGTAGCCGTAGCTCTCCTCCGCCACCGCGGGTCGCCGGAGCATTTCCCGGCGACCTCTTGGTCCGTAGCTCCGCCACGGAGTTCCCCGCTCCCGTGCGCGTCGAACGCACCCGTCCGCGTGATCCCTAGCGTCGTAGAACGCCGTATCCGTGCGCCTCGCCGCCGGCGACCACCACGGCCGTGCGCGCCGGCGTGCGCTGACCGCCGGGTCCCACGCGCCAGTGACCCAGATCCCGCCCGCAGCTGACGTGGACGCCACCCTGGCCCCTGGCCCGCGCATCAGTGGCTCGGGTTAGCCTCTGCCTCGGTGAAAAACGTCCGGGCTAATTTCCTGCGAATTAATAAAAAGCCAGAAAGTGCTTAAAACTTAAAAAAAATCATATCTTTCGCAATATTTATCCAAATTTAGCAAATAATATACCAAAATGCTCAGAAAAATAAATGCTATCTAATGGACTGATTCACACTTCCATTACTGCTACTGTAATTTTCTGTTTTGCTAAAATGAAGAAAAGGGTATAAATAAAAAGAGTAATTTAAATTCATAATCAAATTCTCCAATTGTTAAAAATGGTGCCCTCTAATTAAAAATGCTCACCAGCCCATGTGCTACACTTTAACACTCATTTCAAGCATGTTACCTAAGTTAAAATTGTAGGTGCACATAAAAACAAATAGGAAAATATAATTCCTATCTCGTTGAATAATGATTCCTAGCATCCCATCAAAATGTCATATAATTATTGTAGTAATTCATTGCATTAAAATGTCATACCATCATGTGCTTGCGCATTGCATATGAATTGCTTATATTGATGGTGTGCTCTCCGGTGTTTTTATGCATCGATAGATCACGGAGACGGGGTTTCGCCACATTACCCCGACGATCAGTATTACCCGCCTGCTGAGCAAGGCAAGCGTGATCCCCACCCTCTTGCATATCTTATCCTATTTTATGCAAATTATTTTCTCCACTATAATATTGCATGCGGTTCCAAATGTCAATTTGATTGGATTATAGTATCCTATCGTTGCATTCAGTTACCGAAGCCATTACCTGTTTCCCCTCCTATTATCCTTAGGATTGTGTTGATGGCCTGAATTAATTACTTCGCTAGGTTGTTGCTTAGCCAGGCTTAGTTAACTGCTTAGTGGTCCGATGGATATTCATGTTGGGATCAGATGTGGAAATTCCGCGGATGATGGTGGAGAAATGGTGGTAATAATTAATAAAAATGCTAACAGGTGGGGATGAGAGGCCACATGGAGGTGGTGGGTTGTCTCGTTCTCGCCGCCTAAGTGCGAGTTCTCGCCTTCGAGCCAAGTTGAGCGTGCTACCATGCGTGGGCATATGGAACCTCGTCGACCGACTAACTTGTGGCGGACTAGCCGAGGGTCCTCTAGTTTGGTTTTCCATTTGCGCGTGTGTCGAGATGGTGGCCAAGACTGAGATGAGGATGATGGTGGTAGGAAAATGAGTGGCCGCGGGGCAGGGTGTTGGAGGCACTGAACTTGTCCTACGGTCACTGATGATCCTTGGTTAGTCCTAGGCGAGGTAAAGGTCGTAGCCGCTCCCGCCCAGCCGGCTTTCCCCGGAAGAGAGCTAGTTGTACAGGTAATGGGCCGGACGGTACGCATGGATAAGGAGCTGGGAGATCCCTCGGGAACCTGGCGACTTTCACATTGTACACCCCCTGCAGGGATAAATCTTTTCGAAAAGCCGTGTCCACGGTTAAGGACGACTTGGTGACGAATTCAGTGATCATAGAATAACTTTAACAGAATGATTAAAAACTGGGTACTAAAGGTACCACTCACGATTGTAAGGTTGACTTCCTCGAGGGTGATTCGGGGAGGTGCCTTTGATGAACAGGTACAGTGGTGGATGATGAGTAAGTGAATCAAAAGAAAAGAGTTACTTCTTACCTCTCTTTTAAAATATTCTGATAGTCGATGCCTTGGAGTCAGATTTTAAGAATAAAATCAGCTTTACGCAAAACAGCCATAAAACCTTGAGAGCCAATCATAGAGCAATAGCTCAAAATCTTGTTGAGTTCGTCGAACTCACCCTTGTTTATTTTTGTTTCAGAGGAGGACTTCACCGATCTCGACGGTGGGTTCTATGTTGACATCGACGAGTAGTCTGGGGTTCCCGGGTGGCAGCCTGGGGCAACTAGGAACCAGCTGGCACGGGATTGTTTATCTGTAGGCCTCTTAGGCCATATTTGGATCTTGTTGTTTAGAACAACTTAATTTGCTTCCGCTTGATGTACTGACGGGTCTGTGACCTTGGATTGTAATATTTGCTATCTTTCTCTACTAAGAGTTGAACTATATTATCTTGAGTCGTAGGGTCTGTCATGTGCCAGGTGTTCCGGTGTCTTAGTCTCTTTATTATACTTTGAGGGCTATGCTTTGGATATGGCATGATCGAAGGGTTGTGTGGCCGATGATCCATGCCGAGCACGCCTGCCGATGTTTACTCGGCCTGGGAGTGGTAACCCCAGTAACCTTCGATTATGTAGCATGACCACCGACACATAGCATCACTGTATAATTTATGGATTGGGGCATTACATCTTGGTATCAGAGCAGTACCGCCTGTAGGAAACCCTTCTACTGGTCGACGTTGAGTCTAGTGTTTGTGAAAATATTTTTTAACCTAAAAATGAGTTGTGAAAACCATCTTAGGATTCTTTTTACTCCTTATCTGGTTACCCTCTAATCTCGGAGCAATCTTACCTCGATTTGACTTAAAGGCTTTACTCCTCGTCTATTACTTCAAAATGATTAGAAACGGGGTTGGGGTTCTACCTTTAGCGTTATGTGCCCGGTTGCTTCCGCTGCGTTACTATCAGATATCAGCTCAGATGTTTCTACCAAGTCTAATCCTTTGCTCCTCTGTTGGTTTTTAACCCAAGGTCTTGAACCGAAGGTCCCGGATTGTGCTGTGATTCGGGCATGATAAATTGTGAGGCTTGTTACCCAAGTGATTGTTATGCTACTTATGATTCTCGGTACATGAAGCTGACCTTTAACCCAAGTCCTTTATGTGGTCTGTGTGGTAAATGGTTGAACCCTAGTTTCCCACTCCTCTGCTGACTATGTAACTTTAACTCTGCCATAGCTGGAGATTCTGTCTTGGAACCATCGGGGCTATGAACAGAGTTCTCTTAGCGAATGCCCCATCTATGTTCATGACTCCGCTACATCTCTCCTTTTTGGGCATGGTTATCACAATTGAGTAATAATCGGTGCATCTTCAACATCTTAGGATTCTCATGAGCCTGTTTCTTACTCTGATCTGCTTTCCAACCTTAGTCTGTCTATTGACAGTAAAGTTCCATCTTGCGTTGGTATGTTCCGATGCAAGCCACTCTCTTGATCCGTCAATACTTTCCACTTCGTCTTGTTAGGAGAAACAAACTCCAGTACCTTGTCCACTTCTTGGACCAGGTTAAAGTATTGTAATCTTCATAATGAGGGCCTCGTTTAGCTTTTGTTCTGCTCCACCTTAGAGTGTCACCCTCTTTTAGATCAAGGGGTCGTGCTGAACCTTATGCTCTTCTTGATGGAGTGATGCTCTTAAAATTCATTACTCTCCGTTTTTCTGAGTGACTCGTTACTCGAAAAGGATGAGACGTGAGTATTGATGTAACTATCGGATATTCTTAGCAGTTCTTACTGTGCGGAAATCCAATATCCATTGCCCTCCTTAGCATGATTGGTTAGCAAATCAATAAGCTGAGTTTGACAGTGCTGCCAAGTCAGTTGGCTCTGATGCACTCCCTCGGTCAAAGAGCTAGGTTCGTGCCGAAGCTCCCAAGACCACCTCGTTGTGCCTTGAAAGGCATGATCCTCTCTTGAACTCAAGATCCACCGGTATGTCGTGATATCCTATATGTGAATCGTGATATTCTGGAGGTCTTCCCAGAAGTATCGCCAGATTGTCACCTGACCGTTATGATGAGCTTATGAGTAAGCTGGTTCTCTGAACAACTCATGCTGGATGTCCAGAATTATTCGGTTGAGCTTAAACAAATTGGAGAGTTTAAAGACAAGAGCTCTATCCTGACATAGTTCTGTTTCAAGGGGATGTCTAGTCTGCCCGTGTTGAAGCTAGGTGGTATCCCCTTCGTGGGTATGCTATCCTACAAATCTTTGATTTGAAATGGGGCAATCGTCAAATCAAACTCAGACCGACCGACCGGAATGTGTTAGTCTGACCAATACTTATGCCTCGTTCTGGTGAAATATGAGTCTACCGACTTGGAGTACCCGGATAAGTTGTGGTTGAGCCCATCAACTACCTTCTTATTTTCTCCATGTTTGGGTAGATTCATATTGGATATTGGGCGTTTGCATTGCAAATTTGTTAGAACTAACTTTGTGTCGTCACAAGGTATGTGTTCTGGAAATTAGAAGTGATTCCCTCCGGTTCACGTGCATCTGCTGAAAGATGTCGCCGTGGATCTGGGTGAATTGTCTGGTTTCCTCGGAATCATTTCAACTCGATCATGCACGTGTAGAATATTCTCGGAATGGCATGTTGTTACCTCTTTTCCTTGAGAATTTCATCTATGCATCCAAGTCCCTGACGGAATTGTTCCAGAAAGAGAGGAAGTCTGAGAACTCCTCTTGTCCTCGTTGGTGTTCCCCATCAAGAACTCAATCGTGTCTCGCCGCAAGATATTCAATTAGGGCAGCTGTCTCCTGACAAGTTGCTAATCCGCGGGTTCCGCAATCTCGTTCCTCCTTTGGAGTTTGACCTTGTAGTCCGACTCTTGGGGTCCTAGCAATTGTAATCCGTTGGTATGCATTGCAACGCTTCCTATTCCTACCGGTGCTGAGTCTGGAGTATCTCTACAACTAACCAGATCTGAATTGCCGTCAGAAACGACGGTTGGTGATCCTCAAGAAGCTTGTCCTCGATGTCGAGAACATCAAGAAGTTCTCCCTATCTAACGTTCCCGGAGTTCCAAAGTTCTCTTGGTCCCTCGTTCCGATCCTTCTTCCGTGATCTGAAATGTTCCTCCGTGAGGAAAGTTCTACTCAAGCGGTTTGGGTAGAAGTTTCCTCTTCACCTGTTCGAACTTTATTTCAATGCTCTTCTTCAGAAACTTAAGGCCTTGTGCAAAGTTCATATTCTCAATCTCTTGAGAAAACGTTATCTACCATCTGGAAACCTCTTAGCACTCTTCCGTCACCCGCATGTGTCTCCTAACTATCAATCCAAGGGATGCTTGAGGTCGCATCCTAAGTGCTACCAGGAGGTACTCGGTCGTTGTATCCTCGCAAGATCCATCCTTCCGGTGAGGTTTTCTTTCTGTCCAATGGTGTACTTGGGTGATGACCTCGAAGTGAAGTCGAGGAATATCTTCATGGTGCCTTTGATCAACCTCTTAAAGAAAGAAGCCACCTGAAGCGAGAAGATCGTGTAGTACCGTTGTAACTTTTCCCTCTTTCCTACTCTAAGAATCTCGGGACGAGATTCCTGTAAGGGGGGTAGAATTGTAACAGCCCGAATTGTGTGAACCTGAAAATATGAATAAAATTTTCCACTTTTGTGTAATTGCATCATGGCATCCATATCATTTTGCTACTATTGTGTCAATTGCAATCAAACAATTTGAATCTTGGATATTTGTCAAGGAAGTTCCAAGGGTTCCAAATATTATATTTGCATTGTCTCCAAATCATTAAAGTGGCAACTTATGGAAATATCAACAAAATGCCCTTTTTAACACCTATGAACAAAAGTGCACCAAAACATTTTATTTTGAGGAGCCAATTTTTGTGGTGCTTCTACATGGTATGGGCAAGCTACCAAAATTTTATAAATTTTTTCTAAAATGTTTAACTGCCTCAATTAAATCAAAGAAGTGCACTGGATTTAAAAAGAAATAGAAAAGGACCTGTTTGTGATGGAAGGATAAAAGTGCCAGGGGGGTTTTTGCGAAAGTGTCGTCTCCTTCCTGTAGCGACCGCGCGCGAGCTGCTCCCGTCGCGCCCGCTCGACGCCGAGCCTCCCCTGCACGTCGTTGGCCCGCACGAGGAGGATAAGGCCGCCACCGACGCTGCTCTGCTTCTCTCTCCCCAGATATTTCGCGCTGCCCTCTCCCTTTTCTCTCCGTTCCTCCCGAGCCGAAACCCTAGCGCCATGGCCGAGCTCCGCTGCCGCCCCGCCGCCGATTGAAGCATCCCCGAGCAGATCGAGGAGCACCACGAGCTCCGCGACGTCGCCTTCTTCCTCTGCGCCGTAGGAATCGGAGAGGGACGCCGCAAATCGACCGCGCCGTCCTCTTCTTCCCCGACTCCGGCCGCCGCGCCTCGAACACGCTCGCCGCCGCCACAGACCTCCTCCCTCTCCTCCGAGTAGCCGCACGCATCGAGGGTGAGCTGGCGCGCGTCCTGGACATCCTCTCTCCCTCCCTCTAGCTCTAGCTCGCCGTGCCCGTGCAGCTCCGCCGTAGCCGTAGCTCTCCTCCGCCACCGCGGGTCGCCGGAGCATTTCCCGGCGACCTCTTGGTCCGTAGCTCCGCCACGGAGTTCCCCGCTCCCGTGCGCGTCGAACGCACCCGTCCGCGTGATCCCTAGCGTCGTAGAACGCCGTATCCGTGCGCCTCGCCGCCGGCGACCACCACGGCCGTGCGCGCCGGCGTGCGCTGACCGCCGGGTCCCACGCGCCAGTGACCCAGATCCCGCCCGCAGCTGACGTGGACGCCACCCTGGCCCCTGGCCCGCGCATCAGTGGCTCGGGTTAGCCTCTGCCTCGGTGAAAAACGTCCGGGCTAATTTCCTGCGAATTAATAAAAAGCCAGAAAGTGCTTAAAACTTAAAAAAAATCATATCTTTCGCAATATTTATCCAAATTTAGCAAATAATATACCAAAATGCTCAGAAAAATAAATGCTATCTAATGGACTGATTCACACTTCCATTACTGCTACTGTAATTTTCTGTTTTGCTAAAATGAAGAAAAGGGTATAAATAAAAAGAGTAATTTAAATTCATAATCAAATTCTCCAATTGTTAAAAATGGTGCCCTCTAATTAAAAATGCTCACCAGCCCATGTGCTACACTTTAACACTCATTTCAAGCATGTTACCTAAGTTAAAATTGTAGGTGCACATAAAAACAAATAGGAAAATATAATTCCTATCTCGTTGAATAATGATTCCTAGCATCCCATCAAAATGTCATATAATTATTGTAGTAATTCATTGCATTAAAATGTCATACCATCATGTGCTTGCGCATTGCATATGAATTGCTTATATTGATGGTGTGCTCTCCGGTGTTTTTATGCATCGATAGATCACGGAGACGGGGTTTCGCCACATTACCCCGACGATCAGTATTACCCGCCTGCTGAGCAAGGCAAGCGTGATCCCCACCCTCTTGCATATCTTATCCTATTTTATGCAAATTATTTTCTCCACTATAATATTGCATGCGGTTCCAAATGTCAATTTGATTGGATTATAGTATCCTATCGTTGCATTCAGTTACCGAAGCCATTACCTGTTTCCCCTCCTATTATCCTTAGGATTGTGTTGATGGCCTGAATTAATTACTTCGCTAGGTTGTTGCTTAGCCAGGCTTAGTTAACTGCTTAGTGGTCCGATGGATATTCATGTTGGGATCAGATGTGGAAATTCCGCGGATGATGGTGGAGAAATGGTGGTAATAATTAATAAAAATGCTAACAGGTGGGGATGAGAGGCCACATGGAGGTGGTGGGTTGTCTCGTTCTCGCCGCCTAAGTGCGAGTTCTCGCCTTCGAGCCAAGTTGAGCGTGCTACCATGCGTGGGCATATGGAACCTCGTCGACCGACTAACTTGTGGCGGACTAGCCGAGGGTCCTCTAGTTTGGTTTTCCATTTGCGCGTGTGTCGAGATGGTGGCCAAGACTGAGATGAGGATGATGGTGGTAGGAAAATGAGTGGCCGCGGGGCAGGGTGTTGGAGGCACTGAACTTGTCCTACGGTCACTGATGATCCTTGGTTAGTCCTAGGCGAGGTAAAGGTCGTAGCCGCTCCCGCCCAGCCGGCTTTCCCCGGAAGAGAGCTAGTTGTACAGGTAATGGGCCGGACGGTACGCATGGATAAGGAGCTGGGAGATCCCTCGGGAACCTGGCGACTTTCACATTGTACACCCCCTGCAGGGATAAATCTTTTCGAAAAGCCGTGTCCACGGTTAAGGACGACTTGGTGACGAATTCAGTGATCATAGAATAACTTTAACAGAATGATTAAAAACTGGGTACTAAAGGTACCACTCACGATTGTAAGGTTGACTTCCTCGAGGGTGATTCGGGGAGGTGCCTTTGATGAACAGGTACAGTGGTGGATGATGAGTAAGTGAATCAAAAGAAAAGAGTTACTTCTTACCTCTCTTTTAAAATATTCTGATAGTCGATGCCTTGGAGTCAGATTTTAAGAATAAAATCAGCTTTACGCAAAACAGCCATAAAACCTTGAGAGCCAATCATAGAGCAATAGCTCAAAATCTTGTTGAGTTCGTCGAACTCACCCTTGTTTATTTTTGTTTCAGAGGAGGACTTCACCGATCTCGACGGTGGGTTCTATGTTGACATCGACGAGTAGTCTGGGGTTCCCGGGTGGCAGCCTGGGGCAACTAGGAACCAGCTGGCACGGGATTGTTTATCTGTAGGCCTCTTAGGCCATATTTGGATCTTGTTGTTTAGAACAACTTAATTTGCTTCCGCTTGATGTACTGACGGGTCTGTGACCTTGGATTGTAATATTTGCTATCTTTCTCTACTAAGAGTTGAACTATATTATCTTGAGTCGTAGGGTCTGTCATGTGCCAGGTGTTCCGGTGTCTTAGTCTCTTTATTATACTTTGAGGGCTATGCTTTGGATATGGCATGATCGAAGGGTTGTGTGGCCGATGATCCATGCCGAGCACGCCTGCCGATGTTTACTCGGCCTGGGAGTGGTAACCCCAGTAACCTTCGATTATGTAGCATGACCACCGACACATAGCATCACTGTATAATTTATGGATTGGGGCATTACACTTTCCTCCGCAGCTTTATGAGGCTTGCGAGGTTGCTTTGCTTGAACACACGAGAGACATTTAGAACCTTTGGCTAAAGTGAAAGATGGGATTAAACTTTGTTTTGCTAGCCGCGTCATACAACCGAAACCAATGTGACAAAGACGTGAATGCCAAACTTCTGTTTCATTAACATTCGAATAAATATTGTTCACGACTTTATTACAAAAATCAGCAAGAGAAAAGCGGAACATGCCTCCGCATTCATAACCTTTTCCAACAAACAGTACATATTTTGTAACAACTACCTTATTAGACTCGAATACCAACTTAAACCCTTCTCTACATAGAAGGGAGCCACTAACGAGATTCTTCTTGATTGCGGGGACATGCTGCACGTTCTTGAGCTGCACGATCCTTCCCGAAGTAAAATTCAGATCGACCGTGCCAACACCAAGAACAGAAGCACTCGCTCCGTTCCCCATCAATACGGATCCGTTCCCTGTGACCTGATAAAAAGAAAACAATGAAATGTCAGCACATACATGAGTATTTGCACCTATGTCAATCCACCATTCGTTAGACTGGCAAACTGAAAATACAGTAAACAAATTTCCGTACCCGGATGCACCATTCTCATTGTTGCTCACGATCATGTTGACAGACTTGGAGTCTTGTCCTGGTTTCTTGAACTTCTTCGGGCACTTAGGCGCCCAATGTTCCTCTGAACCACAGGTGTAGCATGCACCTTTCTTCTTATCCTTCTTAAAGGGTTTGTTACCCTTCTTCTTGAAGTCGGTATTCTGTTGGACACCAGTTTTTCCCTTGTGCTTGTGGGAGTTGAAGTTCTTCTGTACCATATTGGCAACAGAAGTACCTTCGCCTTTTACATGCGAGTCCTTTGCCCTGTAATTCTGCTCGACACTCAGATGGCCAATGACATCCTCAACAGAGAATTCACGCCTCTGATGTTTCAGAGTAGTGGCAAAGCTGCTCCATGAATTAGGCAGCTTAGCGATTATGCATCCCGCGACAAATTTGCCCGGTAGATCACACTTGAGAAGCTCAAGCTCTTTTGCGATGCATTGTATCTCATGAGCCTGCTCCAATACAGAACGGTTTTCAACCATCTTGTAATCATGGAACTGCTCGATGGTATACATCTCGCTTCCAGCATCGGTTGCGCCGAATATAGATTCGAGCGACTCCCACAAGTACTTGGCAACCCGCACATGCAAATATGCGTCAACCAACTTATCTCCGATCACGCTCATAACGGCTCCAACAAAGACGACGGTGGCCTCACTAAACGCCTTCTCCTGTTCAGGAGCAATCGTTCCAGTGGGAGTCACACCGGCGACCAAGAACACGTTCATCGCAGCGAGCCATAAGGTGGTTTTGGTCTGCCAACGCTTAAAGTACGTCCCCGTGAACGGGGTTGGTTTCAATGCAGTAGCAAAACCTTGGATCGAAAATTGCCTACACATATTAGGTTTTTGGATTGTTGAGAATATAAACAATTGTTCGATTATATTAATCCAAGTATAAACTAAAATCATGACGTAGATAGTGCTAATGACATACTGATGCTTAATGACGTAACCATGTACTAGCAAGATAGTAGAAACATCTACACGGATAACTAGTACGGCAAGCATGGGAATAAGCAGCAGAGTGATGAACATATCATACCCTCCTGTAGGCCAGTTGGTCGAAGCAGAAGTAGCGGCATCGTCGGCAGCCCTCTTGTCAGCGGCGGCCTTCTCAGCGGCGAGGCGGTTGGCGTCAGTACCCATGATGATGACGAAGGCGACGCGGACGTAGGGGACGAAGAGGAAGTAGATGCAGACGATGATGATGAACGTAGGCGAGCAGTCGCGTATGAGACGCTCCCCAAAAACCTAATCGCCCCTCTCCCGTACAGGATTCAGAGAGGCGGGGTTCCGGAGGTGCTCTCTCGTCGGCCGTGTACGCGGTGGACGGGATGGGATCAGCGATGGAAGCAACAGGTAGAGGAACGACGGAGGCGGTGGCGGCTGTGGGCAGATGATTCTTTTCTGTGTCATCAGGAGAGGAGCGACCTCTCCTTTATACAACCCGCAACGCGCGTCGTGACGTGTGAGGCGAGGCGAGGCGTGGCGAGGCGGGCGGCGGAGGAGGAGGAGCGTGCGTGTTGTACACAGCCATTCTCCTCATACCTCACACCAACTCATACTAGTAGGAGAATGGCTCAGTATATAAGCTGGTGTACATCTCACTAAACTAGCAGTATGGGACTAAACTCCCACCACATGCCATGACAACATGGAGCTTAGGGATTTTCAGAAATTGTTAAATAGGCTAAAAGGCCTAACATTTCAGCATCTCAACACATGAACAAACATTTTATCTCTCTTCGCCTTGTTTTTTTGAGAGAGAACCAGAGGTTTTCTTAAGGACTTATATTCGTGAACAACAATTAGGAATAACAAAACAAAGTATCAATGTCTTGCAATCAGCATGCCTTCATGTTGGACGTTATGGACCTGACCCATATGGGTGCGGACCGCCTCGAGGGGGGAGCTTCTATTCAGTGCTTGTAGCTTATGTTTGTGGGATTATGCGTACCCCCTGATTTTGTGCTCTCGGCCCATTTAAAGTTTCCCCGTTTCCTTATAACGGTAGTTTGTGTGGTGACATTAAACTTTGAGCATGATTTTATGTCTTTTCATTATTTGTAATGTAACGTGCTTATACAATGCTTCGTACATGTAAATTTTTTCAATCAAATTAAATAAAACAAACAAATTTTCTTGTTGCCAATATCATGAAGATTGTGCTTGATGAAAATAAGAACTATAATAACTGAGGCTTTTGCAAAGTTCTCTTTGTTACTTCTCCCTTGGTTCAGAAAACGACAACAAGAAATAAGATCCTGCTTTTGGAGAGAAAAAAAGAAACAATGATCAGGAAAACAAAGAGAACTTATCAACATAAACATACTTATGATTAAAAAAAATTGCGAGACCAAAACAAGGATATAAACTTAGTCTCTTCATGAATTTATACTAATGCTGAAATTAAATTTTTCAGGGAAAAGGATTAACATGGAAAGTACGAACGAGAAAAGAGTCGGAGATGCTTGCTTCCTCATCTTCCATCACATTATTTTTTTTACGTAATAAATGTGGCGCCTTTTAGTGAAAAAGTAAAGTAGTAAAACTAATTTAATATATTTTGCATTTCCTCTGCACTATAGAAAAATACACTAGAAATGATTTCTAGGAAAAACATTAGCTTATATTTTAGCTAGAAATTACAAGCTTGCATGAAGTTTTTTCACGAAAGGGATGAATATCGTCCTAAAGACATGATTTAAAATTGGACTAGTTAGATTGAATTCCAAACTAGAAATTACCCGCAAAGTAAAGAGATAGCCCCAAATCTAGGCTTATGACCATACAAGTCTTTTAAGGGGGAGCACTCAATTAGAATGGAATTAAGACTTCTACCAAAACTTTGCAAGTGGTATCCACGTATGGTATTTGCTTTGTTGAGATTTGAACCCTCGCTTTGTCCAGTTGTCCAGATGGTAAGCCTTTGTTAGCTTGAGCTTCATATGTTATGGGGACTGCAAATACGGATGCGATCAACCGCCATTAGGAGCTAATCTTGTGCTTGTGCTTCAGGGAATACCTGTACCGGAAGTCCGGACACTATCATGTAAAAACTGAGCAATATCATTTGGAATCAATGATGGATCAAATAGATTTAAATCATATATTGTCCCACTCGCTTTAATTCCATCACCATTCCTATTCTTACGAGGGCTAGTATATTTCCGTAAAGCAATGTATATTCACCATTACTTGTTTCATTTAACAAAACAATCATTTTAGCTTGCAAGCCATACCTGGTTTTGGATTACCAGTCCAGTTGTTACTGCTCCTAAAGTCAACCAGAATCTAAGAGAACTTACTTGCCCTGTAAAGCTCGTAGATGGACGGTGTCTAGTTTGAAACATAGTAAATCGCCTCGTCGCATTTGAAACACAATTCATTTGCACGGCCAGCTGCTGTTCCTTCCAAAGTTAACCACTGCATAGTTTCACTGCCAGCATGGAACATCAACCTTGATCGCAACTGGCTCGACACTCGTACAGCTACACTTGTCTATGTCCATATGGTTAGTGTCCTCTCACACCTCTTGTTGAACTTGAGCCAAGTAAGAGGCTAGTGGCAATTTATGGGGTGTGGCACATTTGGAAAGAACGGTGTCGAAGAGTGTTCCAGCAGCTAATCCAGGCCGAAACCACGCTCATTGAACTGATTAAGTATGATTTGCTTCTTCTGGGCACCTATCTGCAAGAAGAAAGGGAACGCAACCGTGGGGATGAGCCAGACGCCCAGCCTGATATTTGGGAGTAGTCAGCTTAGTTTATCTATCTATGATTTTAAATTTCATGGAATTCTCTGTTCCCCAGCTAGCCTCTTACTAGATTGTAACAAACTAGTTCTCTCCCGCTTAATTGATTCGGCAGAACACCTGCCACTTAACCTTCAAAAAAGAACTTGAGCCAAGAGGTATAGGCATGCTCCACCTTCGGTAGGACTTGGGATTACACTACGCCTCGAATTTCAGTTTTCATTCCACGAATAAGTTTTGATATGGAGCAGCAACATACGTGGTGTTCTATAAATGGGCCGTATTGCTCTTGTTTACTTGTTGTTCGTGTGAGGGAATTGTTTACTTGTTGTTTGAGTCTTTGGGCCACAGCCCACACCCCAGATTTGCTTCATGTAACAGCAGTTCACGAAGCTGCGTCAAGTGGGATCCCACCATTCTCCCACTTCTAGTTCATTTGTGAATTTCTAGTTCAAATTTTGATCCAAAATTTTGTACTAGAAGCCCCCGAATGAATTAGAAGTGGGATATTGGTGGGATCCCATTTGCATCTCTAGCGAGCAATGAAACTGGAACGCCAATCGATCGATCAAAATGCCTTGCTTTAAAAAAAGATCGATCGATCTGCTTAGAGCATCTTCTCGGTAGGCCAACCTACAAACGCGACGTCACGGGACGGCCGGCGACTGCGCGCGGCGTGCGCCCAGCTCCCGTCAGGCTGCGGCGAGGCAATTTGCTAACAACACCTTAAAAAATAATCTGTTTTCTATAATGTCACTCAGGGATATACTGTGCACTTACGATCTTTACGATCTTAGCAAATGTAGAAAAATATGCTGGCATCTGCTACAACACTGATATCCACCCAAACCTGAAAACCCTGAGCCCGAACCTGAAAAATCGAAACCCGACAAACCCGAGAGCTACATCGTGTAGCAGTTTGAAAACTCGAATTTTATTTAGCAAATTCGGGTTGCAAGTTACGGTACCTGAACTGCCCCAACTGTCTGGACTTGTAGAAAGCCTAGTGAAAAGATGTCCTCGTTTTGTTAAGGCCCAGCCCAACATCCCAACCTAACTAGTCCTTAGCTGGATTGGTGGATCCTTGCCCACGACCCCATCTCTGAATCTCCAATACCATTTCGCGCCAAAAGCACCAAGACCTAGCTGCCGATATCTTCCTGTCCCTAGCCGCCACCCTCGCACACGACGCGGACGACCAGCCTTTCCTTCCCTACCGCCATCGCCTCGGAGCAGCAAGGAGCGGCACAACCACCGCCCCGGCTGCCTTCCTTTTACCCGCCGATGGGGCGCAACCACGACGACGACCACGCCAACCAGCGCCGTGATGGAGCGGTGCCAGCGCCGCGCCCGACCGCCTTCTTCCTCCCTTGTATCCCATCAGTCATTGTTGGTTGGAAGCTGCTTTTCCCAGTTCCCCATGCTGGAAGAATTTTGAGACGCTACTCCTATTCGGGAAATCAGGAAAACCCGAGCCCGAACTCGAAATGTCGGCTTGTTGTTTTTTTATTTGGAAAATTTCTGGTGTCATTTCTCGAAACCAGAACTTCTTAAAACCTTATTTACCCAACCCAATTTTGTCAGGTAACCCGAACGCTCACCCAGACGCCTAATGCTAGACTGGCACTCGTTTTTTCACGAGCTCCCTCAGACCTGTTACTAGGCTTCACTTCTGCTTGATGTATGGGAAACTTCTCTCAATTGGTATCCAAAACCCAAGGTCCCTGATGGCCTATGGGCCTTGATCTAGTGGGAACAATTACAATTGTTTGAATTTTAATTTTATATTTTTTTTGAGAAATAACTTTAGAGCACTTAAGGCAATCGATCCAAATTTGGTGTAAAATGGTTTGATTGTACTACAGGAAGTATCTAGGTACACTTAACGAGTATGGCTGTATAGAGATCAAAGAAAACTAGCTGAGACCCCTTAGTTCCCGCATAAAAAAAATGTTCTTCATATAAAAAATAGCATGAATAATCTGGAAGTTCGAAGATATGAAGGGGTCCATTTTAAACAATGGGAGAGTCCCCCCCCCCCCCCCCCCCCCCCCTGCAATTTTTATTTAAATTCAAGATTTATATACAAGAGAAAAGAGGGAGAAATAAAGGGATAACAACCGCTTGGCGGGAGTTAACCAACTAACTTGCTGAAACTTGTAATATGAAGAGATGGCCCTACTGGAAGAACGGTCGACGAGGCATCATAATTTTGAGTGAACATGAAAGTTATTTAATGCCATGCCAAATATCATGGTGTAGACCTTTGCAAGTTATTTGACGAGGTTGATGCTCAACTGCTGAAAGAAAAAGATGCAGCTCTGAATGAAGCCAGACAGACAAGTGTCAGTTTATGTATGTCATGTCATATTGTAATTCTTATCATTTTGCTGATAATTATTTATGAGAACATTTTGAGATTACTGAAGCTAATGAACTGTTTGAAAGTTCAGAAGATGAAAATTGCTGACTTATTATTATTATTATTATTATTATTATTATTATTATTATTTCTTAGCTACTAACTCATAGAACCTTTCACCTAAGGGAATACAATTCTTTACAAGTTGGGTTGTAACTATTTGTGCTCATATATTTTCCTGGTATTGCTTTCTTGGTTCCAATAGATCTAAGTTACTGTTTAGCGTAAAGTAAAAGCTGACAAGATTTATGACTGGTTGTGGCCATTATTTGAGATGAAAGAGATGCACATATTTTATTCATTTTTCAAGGAACTTGTCGAAATTGAATCACTTAATTTGTAGGAACAAGAAAAAAGAGAGAGGGAGGAGTTGGATAGGATGCTTGAGGGGAACCTTCAAAAAGTAGAGGAATCTCAAAGAAAAGAAGCTCTGGAGCAGTAGCAAAAAGAGTTGGAGTAATATTTGGAGCTGGAAAGTATCCATAAGCAAAGAGAAGAAGCATTACTCAGAAAGAAGATAGAGGAGGAGGAAGAGAGAGCTAGGAAGATGAACTTATTAGGAAATAATATGTACTGATGTTGTCACAGTGTTGTAATCTGTTGATGCCTTACAAAGCCGGGAACACAGACCTCAAATGGCTGATGCATCTTATACATCTGATCCCACTTGTGTCTGAGTTGCTCTCCCAGGCGCATTGTTGAATCCTACTCAAACGAAAAGGATGTACTTGTGTATGGTGGAACAGGTCCATCTCATATTTCATAATAAAAATTTAGACGTAACTGGCAGGAAAAAACTTATTAAAATAAACGATCAATTTCTATCAATATACTCTAAAGCACAAAACTATGGAAGGTTGAAGCAACAAGTTTCAGACGCACACTCTTCCTTATCAGGATACCTATGGGGACTGTAAGATTTTTAATGAGATTGCTTGCTAGCTTAATATATTGTTAGATTTTTAAAAAACTCCAAAGCACAAAACTATAGAATACTAAGCACGGGTGCTACATAGAGACATGTTGCTATTTCCCGCATTGGAAATCCTACTTCCTTTTTAGAATACATATATGATCATCGTTGACTATATTTACGATTTTTTTTGGAAAATTGTGAACTTCAAAATTCAGTTTTCGATTTTCTTTGGAAAAAAGAACTCACTGTCGACTGAGCTCTAAAGGGCTGCACTCCAACTTTTATGGCTTGAAGGAGTAAAATTGTTTTGCTACTGTGTATTACTTATGTGGTGGGTATCTTTGGATACGTTGGGCTCATCTGTAGTAGAAGTTCTGTTGAACCACAGTGAATCTTTTGCTCAGTCAATTGGGTGACTATTTTGCACCCGCACGCTATGCCGTTCTGATGCTGAAGTGAATCTATTTATTGGGAACCTGTTGCAATTTTGCCAGAGAGAACACAACTGAAAGAAGAAATTGCTTTATTGGTAAGACGGGAATCGGATGCATTATTGCAGGCGTTTTAGATGGATGGATAGCCCCAGCATTATCTGCAAATGAGGCCACTAATATGGACGTCGCACAAAGCATGTAAAGATGACGATACTGTTCAACGCAGAGCGCGCAGTTCAGATAAATGTTATGCTACGGCGTAATCACTTTTTTGGGGATTGGGATTGGGATTATTTTCTTCTTTCAAAACAGCGACAACTGAACTGAAGCTTACTATTTTCGTGGTTGTTCGATTCAACTATGCGTTCTTTCCATCTCAAAAATAGAAAAGAAAAGAAAGTTTGCAATTTTTCCCGCTTTGATACGATGATTTCCGTCAAGAATCTAAAATCTTTATCCTGTACTAATTGCAACTGCAGCGTCACACGTTTTTTTCCTAACCAAATAATAAAAGTGTTCGATGTTCTATCAAACACTGTGACCTTGGCCATTCAGGATTTGCACATATCGCTTTGAGAAGAAGTAAACACAACCCACCTACAGCACAATAACTCATGTCCAACGGCCCCATTTTTGTACGAAGCTCAGTAGCGTTATCATGATGGACATGCCGTGCTTTCATTTCAGGTGAATGTTGAGAGCAATCAGGTCAGATGACAACCAAGACATTCAATCACACATGGTGTATAACACACTCGTGGCCATCTCATGCCTAATTGAGTAATTAAGTCGAGAGTAATCGACAAGCCCCAGTATCGGCGCAGCGCTCCAGGTTGTTTCCACATCCACAATTCGACGTGGCAAACAAAGCAACAGGTATCCGATTGACGAAGTGAGACTCCGATTGACGACATCAGCATAAAGATATGTTGCTTTGCTTGTTGAGGTGGAAACAACTGGAGCAACACATATCAACATCGATGTGAGAGTCCGATTGACGACATCAATAATCCAAACTTTATACTGATAGGACGAAATGATAGAGCTTTAAAAACTTCACCCTCTGTCTTTTTTTTGAGAAACACAGTACAGACGCAGACGCTCACAAACACGCACGTACAGACACCCCTATGAACGCACGCACGCAAACCCTACCCCTATGAGCACCTCCGAGAGACTGGTCCGGCAGATCTTGAGGTTGACGAAGTCAGCACAGGCGTCTCGCTGTTGACGGGCACGTCACCTACCACTGAAAGCATAACGACGATTAAATCCTGGAAAATCCAGGAAAATGTGAACACCCACGTCAAGTCTGGGACTTGAACCTGGGTGGGCTGGTTCCACCACAAGGAACCAACCAGTTGAGCTAGGCTCACTTCACAACTTCACCCTCTGTCTTCTTTCAACCAAAGGATCAGTTGTCATTTTCCTTCAAAGAAAAGTATTATTCGTCATACTAGTGCTCCTGATTATTACTCTCATCCAGCAAAATAAAATACAAGTACCTAATTCATACACTTAAAACTTTAGAATGAGAAATATGACAAATTTCAACAATGATAACAAGGGATCGATGGATTTTCCTAGAGTTATCCTTTTACGTGACCGCCTTTTACATGACCGACTATTACGGGAAACCTAAAGAGCCACGGCCACTACCAGTCTCCTGATTATTAGTTCTAGGCGTTCGTCTCCCATATAGCAATCACTATGCCCGTTTGATCAACGGCGGTGAGGTGTGGGTGTGATGCAAAACAAGACATCGACGTGGTATCATGTGAACTGGTGAGGCCTAGTGGTTATGTGACTCACCTACTGTTGCGGCTCCGACCCTACTGGCAACCTTGGAGGGTGAGGTGGACCATCCGATCATGGCCTCGGGAAATAAGGGATTGTTGATGAATGCTAGTTTAGAAGATGGTTGGACCCTTGGAGGTGATGACAATGGCACCCGACAATATGGACGTGTTGTGGGGGTGCACTCCTCGTCTCTCCCGCCGAGTTGATTACTCCTAGTCCTAGGAAACCATTGATCATGATTTTCTCGGATCGGAGGACTAAAGTGCATATGCCATGTTTCCTCTTGGATGCATTGTGTTGGAGCTAGACTAGGATGGAACTGATTTAGTTAGCGACCAAAATAGGAATGCCAATGGGGACGATCAATGTTGGAGCGCAACAATGTTCCGGTAGTCTGCTCTTTGGCGTCTTTGCATGGTGGCTCAGGCGTATTCCTATTGTCTTGATGTTAGAGCTAAGGTGGTGGTTGTTGTCCAGGTAGTGATAATGATTACTGACCTTTTCTGGTGCTCCACCTTGACGAAAACCTTCATATTGTTCCTTCATAGCCCGCCTTCAAAAATAGAGTAGCCTTGTCACCTACGCGTGTGGCCGACTATTTGGGTAAAGGATCTTCGTGGCTTCATGACACACAAGAAACACATATATATATTTCTATTGAACTTTATTATGTTAATATCCATGTTATATGTAATGTTGTATATTTCCTTCTATAAGATTTACAAGATTTCTCACGAAATCCCCACTATTTTGTTATCTAATGCTAGAAAGCAGGACACCCCTCTTTCAGAACCGAATCCAATTAATTTGGGGAATTATCCTGTTTCAATATTCTCTATCATGCAGAAATTAACTGCCGAAGACGGAACCAAGGAGGCCAACAAGAAACAAAGGAGGGCCATGTCTATCCCCTGTACCGCATGTCGTGGTGAGCCTAGTTTCCTAGAGCGTCTGGCTGTCTCGATTATTTCGTTGTTGCTTCTGTCTTAAGCTACAACCATGTACATATCGTAGCAGGATTTTTCTCGCAACATATAGGGAGATACGTGAAAAAAAGAGAAGCAGAAAAACATAATCCCATCACTGGAGAAGATTGGAGGGGGACCGCCGCCGAACTCCTCCAAGCATCATCTTTGACCTCTCCAATGATTTTTCTCTCCGCATCCATGATGAATAGGGAGTAGTTCACTACCGTACTATGACTTTTTGACAGTAGCTTGATTATATCTATCTATGTTTTCATTGTTTTAGCACCATATGAGTTTTCATACATGATTATCATCACATTTGTATACCCTTGACGGTGGATATTTATGTTATGAGATGATTTATGCTATGCAAGTATTTGTGTTTTTTTCTTGATGTATTTGTGTATGTATATTACTACACCATTTTTTTGTGAAAGGAGACGCGGTAGGGGAAGCCCCTACAACGTTTCTTTTTAATAATATGAACCCAAATGTGCGTCCGTGAGGACTTGAACATAGGTGGTTGGGTTGTAAATCCACTTTTCTAACCAAGTAAGCTGGACTCACTTCTTATACTACACCATTCTTATATGTTTTCTTCTGATCAACTTAGTATGCTAAGCCATGTGTGGAGAAACGTGTTAGATGGAGTAAAACTTGTAGTAAGCTTTTGTTAGTGCCAAAGGCCGCTATGGTTTTTACCTTTGTTTCTTTACCTCACTAGGGATAAAAGGAAGACAGATTGATGTATTGCTCAGTGAAAAAAGTGATCTTGTTTTGTCCATAAAATATATCAATATCATGTTATTTACTTGATGCAGTACTATGTTTTATTACCTAATTTTAAGTGTGCAAACAATCCACCCGTTCGAGTAAGAGCGGGTTGTGTTGCATCATATCTAAATTAGCTCATGATCCGCATAAGAACATGAATTAATATTAAGCCACATAGAAGTTTTTTTTGCGGGTAAAGCCACATAGAACTTCCAATCTGGGCAATTATTGCATACCAGTGCTTATTTTGTGTCACGGTGTTTCAGAGCAAGATCAAGTGAAGCCATAAACTTTGGTGCATTTTCCAGCATAATAAACAAATTTACTTCACTTTTCCTGCTATTAGTTTTTTCCTTTAAATTATTGTGAAACTGCAGATTAACTTTTAGACTGATTTTCATTAATCTAATCATATTCGTTGCTCTGCCGTACGTTATATCTGCCTACCTACGGTGGTGCTGGGAACAACACTTCAACTTTGTGAGCATTTACAAGGTTGCTTGATGAAGCAAAACCTTCCTTAAGTTTGTTTTTTAACCTGGATTCATTCTTTTGGGGAAGAGCATTACTAGAACAGTCTGCGTTTAAAATCTCAACTAATTGGTAGACACGAAGATTCTTGTCCTCAAGATTGCCAAGATCTCCACATCAAGAGCTTCACGTGGTTCGTTGCAAAGAGGTCTTTCTAGACGGTGGTCCGCAGTGCAGTAAAATTTGCTACCTTCAGGAAAAATTGATGACGACTACAAACGATTCCGGTGATAGTGTTTCTTCTTGGTGGAGAGCTTTTTTGTTGAAGGCCTGATGGTGCTCTTTAGGCTCTCACTGTTCCATGATGGCGGGCATGAGCACTTATATTGGTATTTTCGTCTATTTTTGCTACGCACGTATCATGTTGATTTTCCGATTGTACTAATTTATACCTATAAAGAGTAAAATAAATCCGTATGTGAAATTTATTGCACAAAGATTGGATTATATCTAATTGTGATACCACATTAAAAGTTTGATGTATATCTTTTTCAGAAAATAATTATTAATCTTATGTGAATGTTAGTGGGAAAAAAAGTGAAGCCAGAACATATGTAAAGCATATTTACATGATCTTGTTGTAAGTAATAAAGTGCCCTCTTAAGTTAGTTCCCATGTCAAACATATGTAAAACACGTGTATTAGTATTTGCAAAATTATCCTTTTGCACAAAGGCCTAGATAGGCTGACTTCTTTTGGGCTTCTTGCTCTGCTTCTGGGTTTAGAAGCCCAGAAGCTGAAAAGAACTCTCCAGTTTCCCCCCACCGCAAAACTCTCTAGAAGCCATTTTACACACAGTGGGTAGAAACTGGGTCGGACCAGTTTCCCGAGCTTCTCCACTCTGCCCGCGAAGCGCTCCACAAAAAAGGTCATTTCGTTCTCGAAATTTACCTCCGAAATGCCACCCCACTCATTTCCCTTTTATTTCTCAATCAATGGATGACGGAAAAAAAAAGAGAACACAATCCCCACCTCGCGTCGCCTCCGACCTTGCATCTCGACCCGCACCTCACGAGCCCCACCGCCGTCCGCAAGTTCTCCTCACCACCGCCACTCCCCGTCGCCGGCTCCTCCTCCCCGCCTTGCAAGTTCTCCTCCCGAGCTGCTCCTCCCGCCGTCCGGCTCTGAATCGAGCCATCAGGCCCAGCCTCTCACGCTCGATGCTCGCGTTGCTTGCTGGCGACACGCGCCGCCACGCTGCCTTGCTTTTCGCCCGCCCCTCCGCCTGCTCTTCAGCGCCTCAGACTGCTCCTCTCCGCCGGCCAGGGAGCTCGGCTGTGGATGCAGATGCATGCACGAATTGGTCATCCGAGCAGACTGCAGATGCATGCACGAATTTTTTCCTGTTAACTCAAGTATGATGGTAACACCTTCGTCTTGAAATTTGGTACAACTCAATAACCAAGTTTAATTTTATAAAACTAATAATCTTGTTCAGCTTAGATGTGACCATAGAGGGCGTTATAGACTTCTCACAACCCAATCCAGCAAAAAAGCTAAAATTTTAGAAGCCCAAAAGAAGTCTCCGGTACAGTTTCTAGAGTTTCTCCCCACCGTAGTTTCTCCACACCGGAATCTATAAGCGTGCTTATGCATAAGCAGGAGCCCAAAAGAAGTGTCCCATAGTCTAGTTTGGTGTACTCCAACAACATTTTGGTGACTTGCAGAAAAAGTCTAAAAATGAAGAACACGTAAGTCAACAATCAACCAACTAATTAAAGTGGTAAAAGCTAACTGTCCCTAATATAATTTGGGTGACTGCTGATCAACTACAAAAAAAGAAATAACTTTGTAAGTACACCAATACAGAAGTATGAAGGAACACACACTGAGCAAAATATCCATAAACCCAGTATCGTAAGAAGAAAACATAGTAAGTACCCCGCTATATGTTCATAATTACATCAGTATATATTAGGTCAAGTATACATAATCGAATATTCTGACTCAGTTTGGCCCTGAATCAACAATCGAGCAAGAAAAGTTCAGAGCTACCTGAACTTGATTATTTATGAACTGGTAAAAGCGGTTAAAGCAGTGGAACATTTCTGAATATCAGAATGCACATACTAATCTAGGTCCAGGAAGATAGGGTGCATTTCATTTTGAGTATTAAGCCGAATAAAATATAATCCTAATTGTCAGCACAGCCGAGCATCATGGCATATCAATGATGCCAAGGTTATTTCTTGTCATCCATACCATTTAGCGGTGAATAATTGGAGGTGGTACTCTTGTATCACGGTGATGCTTCTTGATTCATCTCCATATCTTCATTATCTTGCTCTGCTTTTGATAAACAACATACCTGACCTTTAGATAAACAATCACTGTATTGTACTATTATTTACTGTATTTTGCATTCCAATCAAGTTAAGACCGCCACACCTACATCTCCAGATTGATATTCGATCTCTACTCTGATGTCTAGAATCTGGACATGAGTAACTCCAAAAGAATTACTACAGTTCGAGATGACCTGAAAATTCATATAGCATCGAAAGAAAAATCAGATACGTTATTAATTAGAAAAGAAACAATAGATCAAACATGCATATCTGATTCGGATGTCTCCACTTCCTTTTTGCCCGGAAAGGCACCAGAGCGCTGCCGCGTTCGTACAATCAGCGTAGCTGTGCTTACCAGAGCTGACTCGATAAATACCTGAAAATTGATGTAGCAGCAGTGATTACGGACCAATCGCTGCGGCGGCCGACGGATCTATGTGCATCGATCTGTTTGAGCCCCATATGACCACGCACGACATGTAGCGCCCACTCCTGGTTTTTAGTAGGTTTCAGATCAGCGTCGGATTGGCTTGAGCCCCGTGCGGCGCTGCTGGTTTTTGTCGCAAGTAGTACATGATACACTTACCTGCAGATCGGCGTCTGCTAGGTCAAAATAACAGACGATGCCCCGCGTGAGGCGCTTATTCGCGAGAGGATGCCGAAGAACGTTTCGCACTTTGTTTCGGGTAACACCGAAACGTTTTCTTTCAGGGTAGATCCCGTTAATTAAATTGAACGGGGTAGATTTGGATCGTTAATTAAATTGAACGGTTTAGATTTAAATTATCAACACAACTCAACACATGTTTGCTCTTTTAATATTAGTGTAGATTAGTTAAGTATAAAAGTTGGCAAGCTGAACCCGTCCAAAGGCTTGGCTTCAATTATTAGCAGGACTCGATTACTAGGGACGAGCAAAACCTGAACCCGTCCAAACTGTGGAAACCGGCTAGCAGTTCATAGCTAGTTCCTTTTCATAAGAGTTGCAGATAGTGTGTCAAAACTATACACAAATTAGAACTACGATTTGGATGGAACTTTTCCTCTTTTTTTTTGCACAACCTTATCGATTAACAAGGTTAAACAGGAACAGATAATCCAAAGAACTAATCGCTTGCGGTTTAGAAAAAATAGAATTGATCGACGGGAAACGCCATAAGTGGCCATAAGTGGTAAATTCGACCGCGCTCCAAATTGATGGATCGATTGAGAAATATTCATGGAAGACACGCCATAATTTAAGTGGTAAACGGCGTCAGCACTCAGGCGACCACTTGTACAAGATGGAGATACAATTGGCTGGCAGCATGGAAATATTCTTCCAGAAAGAGAGAAAAGCGGGGGCTTCCTGCCGGCCGGTCGCTTGAGCGCATGCATGCGACGCAGACCCGGCCTTGTGTGCGTTGTGAAAGGAATTGAAGAGTGTGTCGTGTTGGGATCGCTTGCCTGCCTTGCGATATATACCACCCAAGCAGTGCTTTTGTATAGGATCGATGGATCATGCAGAAATCATGGAGAAGGTGAGCACGACAGGACATGAAGGCCTCAAGGTCATAACCTTTCATATCGACGACAACCCCTCTCCCCTCACCTTGACAGTGTAGCAAAACAAAGCATTTATCTGATTTTATGCATGCATACGTACGTGATTACATTATATATATGTACGTGGAAATTAAGTCTCTTTTCCACGCAAATGAAAACATGTCTCTTTCTTCCACTTTGGAAAAGATTATTCAAAGTCTTGTGTTGGTGGGTGTAACAGGAAAAACTTCTTTAAATATTTTTGTTTCTTAATAATGTGTGAGTTAGTTAGAGATTCACATCAAGGCGCAAACAAGGTACATATTCATAAATATAACATTTTAATTTGTCACGAAGTTTTGTTGTTTTGAAGAGTGCTAAGATCCCTGCATCAAACATTTCAAACAGCCGTTGCCATGAGGTTTTTGTAAATGGTTGTCCGCATTCCGGTCAAAATTTCTACGTGAAGGAGGAGTAATAAAGACTACGAGCAGTTTTGGCAATGGTTTTTCTTCTTGATGTATTGGGTTTTTCAGTCCACTTTCGCCAGTTATGCCTAAGTAAAAAAAATTAGCTAAGATGAGCAAAGCTATTGACCCGGTTTAAAGTCGTAGAGTTAATCTACGGTAGCTCACAGAAAAAGAATTGTTCTATGGGTGGTATAAATCGACCACACTCCGAACTTTATGGAGAATTGGATTCAGCGGAACATTTTGGGTCGGTTCAGAAATGTACACAGAAGACACACAAAAGGTGGTAAACGGGGTCGGCACTTAGGCGGCCATTTGTACAATACAGGGATACAATTGGCCGGCAACATGTAAATATTCTTAGAGAAAGAGAGAATAGAGGTGGTTGTTGACATGAGGTTTTTGTAATTGGTTGCCCGCATTGTAGTCAAAGTTGCTACTGAAAGAGGAGTATTGAAGTCTACAAGAAATTTTGACGATGGTTTTTCTTTGGTGGTGTGGGTGAAGTCTTTTTGTTAATGGGCAGATGTTGCCTTTAGGCTCTCATTTTTCCGTGATGGAGGGAATGAGCGTTTAAACCGAATCAATAGGTTTGCTCACCTTAGCTAACTCAACTAAGTATTTGCGTAGTACATTTTTATCTAAAAAAAATCGCGTAGTACATTGTACACGGGTCCAAATCTTGCTGGTGGTTTGCGTAACGGTGACAAGAATAGTTGGTAGTTTGTACAATTTACTCTGGTTTCCATACATGTGTCTTGAAGGGTGTCGCATCTCATAATTGCCGTTTTTACGTTTGATCTGTTTTGTAAAAGAGTTAGATCATAATTTTCTATTGTTCTGTCCGGATGGGTTTATTTATAAAAGCAAGGTAATAACCTGTTTTGAGATGATTTGAGAAATGACTATGTGTTTCCGGTTTTCTCTTCTCAAATATAGATGTTAATCACTGAACCTTATCAACAAATAATATCTCCTTAGTATAATTTCTGCAAAGCGTAAGTTTTAAAAGGATAGGCACGATCGATCAGTCGGTCGCGCTCCGTTGGGAGTTTATGTCCTAGCATGAACGCACCACCCAAAGCAGCGTAGGCGGGCAAATATGGCACCATCCAGGGGCAGACTATACAGGTAGCGAGCAAGCGATTCCCTAGGACTAGCAGACCTCGATCGCTCTCATGACACAACGGGAAAAAAAGATATACGTCGACGGTCTGGTTTTACACGACGGCAAAATATCGGGGCATTCGGCCTAAGAAATGGGATTGACAGCAGGAAAATAAAGCCGACGGGCAAAATTAGCCGTTGACGTACTGGGCACGCGTATGAGTACTGGGATACGCCTACGGCAATACCGTCGGCGTATGCACTATTTTTTTCAATTAATATGCAATAATTCATATCTTTGATTCATAAATCAAAATTTAACAAATAAAATGTCTAAATCGATTAAAAAAATGAGAGAAATCCAAATATGATAACCATATCATCTTTTGCATCACGGAAAATCATTTAATCAATTTGGATTAATTTTGATAAATCGACATAAACTCATTTAAGCAGGCGAAAATAGGTACAAATCAAGAAAAATCCTAATACTTTGGGATTATCCATCAAATGTGTACTACTCTTTGTGAAAATAAGATGGGTGCGCACCATATTTCTTGTACTTGGTTCACAAAACAATCATTTTTGGCACTTAAAATGGAAGATGATATTTATAAAAATAATTTGACAAATCCCTTCGGCATTTTTGTGTCCTATACCAAGATGCACCTACATGCGGAATATGAGATCTTTATCACAAACTATGCCGTGGAAATGGCCATACCTTTATCATTTGGCTTGAAACTTATACATGTTTATATATGATAGATCTTTTTATGAAGACTTTTTTTCAAAATTTTGTCAAAAATCAAGTTCATCATTTTTCATTACAACTAGTACACATATAAAGACCCCATGCCAAAGGATATCCTTTTTTAGGTGTTTATCATTTTATGTCATTTTTTGTAAGAACGATCAAAATGGTCACCATGACTATTCATCCAAAAAGGTAATATTTTCTAAAATTATCCATATTTCTGTGATATAACCACTAGTGTGTACCTTAAAATGATTTTTTCAAAAAATTCAGACCAAACTATCGAATAGTTGTAGTCCAAATTTGAATTAATTTCGGAAAATCGACATAAACTCATTTAATTAGGCGAAATTAGGTAGAAATCAAGAAAACTCCTAATACTTGGGGATTATCCATCAAATGTGTACTACTCTTTGTGAAAATTAGATGGATGCCGTTTTGCATCATATTTCTTGTACTTGGTTCACAAAAAAAGTCATTTTTTGCACTTAAAAAATGGAAAATGATATTTATAAAAATAATTTGAAAATCCCCTTCGGCAAGATTATTTCCTATACCAATATGCACCTATTTGTGGATTATGAAAACTTTATTACAAATTATTCTATAGGAATGGCCATAACTTGATTATTTGGCTTGAAATCGTTAGTTTTGGATTACAATAATTTAGAAAAATCAGGACCTATCGTTGTTTCTGTAATGCAAAAGATGATTCACATGTCATATTTGGATTCCTCTAATTTTTTTAATCAGTTTAGATATTTTATTTGTCAAATTCCGATTTAACGATTTAAAGATACGAATTATTCCATACTAAATGAAAACGTCAAAAATAAAGTAAAATTTATTTTATCATTATTTATTTTAATATTATTATTATATAATCATTGTTGTTTATTCAACTAATTTTTTAAAATTTAAACAATGAAAAAGTGTAACATCATGACCGAGTGGTTAATATGATTGATAAGATAGTAATATCAGATTGGGTTGGAGAAATTTGAAGGTGGGTGGCCGAATGGGAAGTTTGACTAGATTATATAGTTTGACTTGAGATTAAGTGTGTATTTAGTGATGAAGCGTGTGGGTTAGTGGGTAATTAAGTGTGTGGCTAAGTGAGAAATTCCGAAATAGAATTTTTTTTTAAAAATAATTTAAAAAAAAAGATCTGGAAAATGATAGGCCGACGGCAATGCATACGTATGCGTAGCCTACGCCGACGGCAAACAGGGCCTAGGCCGACGGTGGCCGGCCGTCGGCGTATTGTCTCTTCCCCGTAGTGTCACTCCCGGCCCCCGTTGGTCTCCACTACATTCTGAATTTTGGTCCACGAGCTGCAAAACTTTAAAGCAATCCACGCACGTAGAATCGTGAGTTTCTTCTTCCTAATCGCTAATCTAGATTCGGACACTCCATAACTAAGCCACGGGCTTGTGGACTGGCTGTTCGGTCTCTTCTATCTATAGAAGAACGAGACCAGGCAGGACCAGCCTTTGACGACACATTTTTATAGAAGAAGCCCACTTGGGGTGAGATATCAAATAATCATTCTGATAGAAATTCGAACTCTGGCCAACAAGGATGCACCACTGTGACTCTACCACTAGATCTCAGTTTAGTTTGAATCGTTTTTTTTTGCGAGACACAGTACAACGCAAGCGCTTATATACTCACCTATATGAACGCATCGCACGCACACCCTACCCCTATGAGCACCTCCGAACGACTGAGCCGGCGGATCAGGTCTTGATATTGACGAAGGCACCACAAACGCCTCGTAGTCGACGGGAATGTCGCCTCCCACTAAAGAATATTTCGCCTAAATGAGAAGCGTCAGCGTCAAATCTGGGATTTGAACTCTGGTGGGCTGGGGATAAACCGCACTCCTAACCATCTTGCCACAGACAAGTTCTCAGTTCTTATCGCTGTTATCTATGAAATGAGACGCTTTACCATAGCGTATTCTTGAAGAAGAAGAAAATCCTAGGTTGAATATTTGGACTTCGATAATGGGCATTTGTAGGTGCATAGCGTGAATTACCCGACTTATAAAGATTGGCACTAATGTATGGGCGGCAACGCCCTTTAAAAATTAATCAAACATTTTTTAGGCCATGCGATCGAGAACCGACACTCGAGATATATTGTTACTCTCTATTTTAACAAAGAGAAAAGACATGGCTTTGTTATCTTCCTCTCCGAAGACTCTCGATCTTCCAACAAATCTATGATAACACGGGACGTTTTTAGAAAATAATTGAGGAGAAAACATGTCACTTGAACTTGAACCTACTTATCTCAGCCAGGTACAGCAAGTACTTGTATTAGCTTTATCAAATAACATGTAGAATCCCTATTAGGCTATTTTAGTTGGTTCTCACTTGTATTTAAAAAAGTTAATTCTCACTAGAAAATAAAATAAACAAGTGAATAAACATGTCAGTCAATTTTTAAGAACAAATCAAGAGGACATCTCCTTGTCGCCACATGAGTTGAATCGAAGGTGGCACAACCGGAAGTGGGATGGTACATGACGTTTTCTACTTCCAGGTTGATGACACTGATGACTTCAGTGACAAATATGACACACTCCAATGGAAACACAAGATTTCTTTCCAGATAATGTCTACACGCGCATACATCGGGCTGCAGACGAGTCCAGTTCGGGCGAGATAGACTAGACTCAAGTCAGCTCATGCTAAACTTTGAACGAGTTAAAGTAAGTCGAGTTAAACGCCTGAGTCAGAAAATTTGTGTTCATAAGTCGAGTTAAACGCCTGAGCCATACTTTTGGCGAAAACAATAGGAACCAAGTACATAGCATAGATTCATACCACATACCTTGTTAGATCCTAAATTTTCTCTGTGCTTAATTAATATTGGCTCAAAATCAACTCGTTTTCATAGCTATATAATACAGTTATAATTGGATCATTTTATTTCGAATCTACCTTGAATTGGACTCACATAAGATTGTATCTAAGATGTAGCAGGGAACTAGGGACATGTTTAAGCTTTATCTTACTTGATTTTTTTTTGGGGATAACTCTAGGAGTTAGCCAGAGATTCCCATGGCAGGAACCACTGACCCGTAAAATTTTGAGAAAAATCAGGAACCACTTACCCCGTAAAATATCGAGAAAATTCAGGAGGTCTATTCGTGAGGGAGAAACGTTGAGCCAAAAGGCCTTGCGCATATGGGTTACTGGGTCCGCATGGCAGTATCCTGGTGACGTGTGGCCTAGGCGCATGATTCCCATATGAAGGTCTTCCAACTTCACCCTTTGACGTACCGTTTTTCCCGATTATGAGAGCCCTAATTTTCGAAACCATATGAGGTGGTGGTCTTTGTAATCCAGGAAGGGGTAGATCCTACCGCTCTCCTGCCTACAAGAGGGGGAAATTTCCTCCATCATATACAACAACACCTCCTCGACGTGAGGAGCGCCATCTCTACCAATAGCACCACCTCCATTTTTACCATCATTGACTATGTCGATCTCCTCACAATTTGTGTACATCGAAACACCGGGTAACTTTTTAGTGTTGTGTGCATGCTATATTACTTGATGAATTTAAGATTTCAAACGGTCTTCTATATCATATGGCTCTTATCATGACGATATTTGTCTTTCTGAGTAGTTCATTATATTTCCGAGGGCATAAAAAGCCCTAGTCATGGTTTTATATGATTCGGCAATGAGATTGGTTTCATGTTTCGTAAGTGGTAATTAAATGATGGAAGTATACAACGGGCGAATGCACACTACTTCACCATTTATGTGATCATAGGGTTACACCACCTTGAAAGCAAAGGAGGAGAGGGAGGCCAAGGGATGACAAAATTGTTTCTCAAACCCCGAAATTGTAATGTGGCAGACCACCATGGCCTTACAATTTAATGATGTGGATGATCTTTTCCTCAATATATTTCTTGAAATTCCGCATAGATATAGGTGCCCTTACCATTTAGCATTAGCTCTGAAACATCAAAGGAACTCTCGATCTTGGACTACACCACCATACGATACCGAGTCATCCCTTACAGCCTATTCGGTGATATATTTGTCGCTTTGTTCTAATACTTTCCGGTCTACTACAGGATAGCGCGATCTAGCGACAATCTGGTATCATGGTTTTCCAAATGGCTGACTATTGTCTCCCACTTCAGGGTCGAGGCTGAGTATCATGTTGTTGTTCATGTTGTTGTTGAATGTTGTTGGCTTCAACAACTTCTCAAGAGCTTCATCAACCTATACGCTCCACCATTGTTATCTTGCGATAATGTGGTCTACAACTGTACATGCTATCCAATCCAATTCAACAGTTTCGCACCAAGCACACTAAAATAGCCATTCATTTTGTACAAAAGAAGATATATCTTGGTCAGGTGTTGAGTTATACATGTGTTGTACGCTCAGAAAGTTGGTTGATGTCATGACCAAAGGACTTTGGCTATTGCTCTTATTGAACTTTCGAGATGATCGGCCCAAGGTGTGTTGTTTTACTCAATCTCGGCCGATCGTATGGAGAACCTTTTTCGATGTCGGTGTGTTTTGAGGGATGGTGGTAGTGGTTTTCTGTCAGGGTAACATGAGTTTTGCGGGAGAGAGCAAAGAGTACTTAGTGTAATCTTGATCTTATCGTATAAGTCAAAGAATATCCCGGCAGTTGGTTCTTTTTTTAGTATTGCCATGCCGTCATGCGTCGCTGAGTTGTCAGATGGACGGGTCGTCCTTGACCGTTAGATAGCTGATGATTTGATCGAATGGCCCAAAATACAATCTTTAGAAGGAGTCACTAGCTAGTCTTTTTCAAGTTTTGAAACCACAAACATACAGTAGCGTATGGGCAATGTTGGCCGGCCCGGTTGAGTGTCTATATAAGGGTGCGCTTGTGGAGCTCGCATGACAACTCACCAAGCAGGCAGGCAGGCAGGCGTACCAGGCCATCGGTGCTTGATCCATATAGACAGTCTGAGTCGAGGCAGTTAGTTGGAGCTTGAGAGGGTCACATGGAACTCGCCGGGAGATGGAGGAAGGTGATGCCTTACCTAGCAATGGTCTTCCTCCAGTTCGGCTTCGCCGGCCTCTTCCTCATCTCCGTCGCCTCGCTGCGACAGGGCATGAGCCACTACGTCCTCGTCGTCTACCGGAATGCCGTCGCCGCCATCGTCATGGCGCCCTTCGCGCTGTGGTTTGAGAGGTTGTTATATATTATCGCTGTTGCTGATCGATCCGTGCATCGACCATCCATCTCACTGACTACCGTGAATCATTTGAAGACGTTAATTAGATGCGTCTGTTTGATCAGCCTCTATGCTTTGCTTAGTTTCACGCAGATAGCATGTGTTGTTGCAGTTATTGGTGTGCATCCATTCGATGGCGGTGCTTAACTATGGTCAAATTAGTCACTCGATTAGTTCGATATACTTTGGAGGAGTTCCGTTTCGATCGATTCGAAAGCTGTACACTGTTGTGTTTAGTATGCGGGGAAAATCGGTTTGGTTATTTCGGCAAACAAAGACGTCCAAAAGTAGGATAAAAGTTATAAGTTTAGGATTAGCTTCTGGTACTATTTTATTGGTTATCGTCGAACTGACGGGAACAATACTAAGATTCCTAACAGATCATTACATACCACTACATTGTTCATTCTATCAGGGCATCCCTTCGATATATCTGTTAGCAGTAGTCGCTCTTCTGACCATTCAGAAGCAGCTAAAAGAACAGTAGCAGTTCCCTGTGTCCATCATTGTCGATTTTCCCGTGATAAATCAAGTAAGGAGAGCCACTTGTTGTCCCTTAACAGCATGTACAATCTTCTTTTGGCGTGACAGGAAAACAAGGCCTAAATTGACCCTCTCGGTGTTCTGCAAGATCCTCGCTCTGGCACTACTTGAGTAATGATCGACTGCCATGTAATTCATTTTTTGTTGGTGGGTTCTCATACTTATTTTTTTCCTCCAATTGTTTAAGGCCTGTGCTTGATCAGAACTTCTTCTACATGGGAGCTAACAACACGTCGGCGAGCTTCTCGTCGGCGCTCACCAACGTATTGCCCGCAGTAACATTTGTAAATGCCATCCTGCTCAGGTGATACTCCAAACCAATATCTATTAACTGTAGAAACAACCACAAGTCGAGAGTTTTAGTCATGATTTCTCCGTTTCTAAGAACATTGTGCTTAAGTTTGTAATGAAATTCTTGTCCACAATTGATTTAGGATGGAGAGAATAAACGTCAAGGAGCGGCGGAGCCAGGCAAAGATCGCCGGCACGCTGATCACTGTCGGGGGAGCGCTGCTCATGATACTCTTCAGCGGCCCTGTCGTGAGCTTCCCATGGACCAAGCACTCCGCTAGCCACGCCGCCGCGGACATCACCAGCCACAGCAGTAGCCGCTGGCTCATGGGCATCTTCATGATCCTGCTGAGCTGCTTCTGCTGGTCGGCCTTCTTCATACTACAGGTCAAGTCACACTCTTCTCTTGCCTTCTGTTTTATGTAGTACTATATTGCAACTGCAGAGATCAGTAGAGAAATTACTAATAAGCGATCGATTTGGTTTGTGATTTTCAGTCGCACACGCTGAGGAGTTACCCGTCGGAGCTCTGCCTGTCGACGCTGATATGCGCCCTGGGCGTCATGCAGAGCGGCGCGGTGGCGCTGGTGATGGAGCGTGACGTGAAGGCATGGGCGATCGGCTTCGACATGAGGCTCTTCACGGCCGTTTACTCTGTAAGCAGTAACCAAGCGAGCTGAAACGACGCCTAACTTCTGTGGATGATGAATAATGGTTCGAGTTGCAGGGCATCATGTGTTCTGGGGTCGCCTACTATGTGCAAGGGATAGTGATCCAGGAGAGGGGGCCGGTGTTTGTCACTGCGTTTAGCCCTCTCTGCATGATTATAGTCACCGTGCTAGGCTCTTTCATTCTATCCGAGGTGATCACATTGGGAAGGTATGTACATCTTATTCATACTGGAAAATAAATCCATACTCTGTTTTTTATATATAGATAATAAAGGAAGATGTTCTTTGGTATCTGCATCAGATTTATGCCCCACGACGCACTCTCAATACAGTTGTTATTCATCCACTCACTGATATGTTTCCATGTAGGATTATTGGTGCTATGGTTATAGTTGTTGGTGTCTATGCTCTCATCTGGGGCAAGAGCAACGATCATGTTGTGAATCAAGTTGAGCGAGAGGACAATATTGAGAAGCACAAAACTTTTGACTTGCCGTTTACTACGGACAACATTACCAAAGCCAGTAACGTCGAACGCATTTGACGGCCGGACACTGAATTTAGCTGCATGCACTGTGGAGAGCTTGAGGCAAAATCAACTTTGCAGTGGTGATTTTGGAAGCGTCGATGTCCCGATGTTTTGCTGCTTCGTTTCTTTGCACGTGTACTCTCGACTTATTGAGTTGATGTAACTTTAGCTCGTCACTCATTCTACATATATCCACGGAGCAGTAAATAAAAGATGTGTGTGTTTTGTTCACACTACTAACCACGCACGTGCAACGCACCTACGTTCCAACAAATTGTAGCTTGTATTGTATCATATATATACCATAACAATATTGATATTTCCTCACTTGTACATACTGCATCTGTACTTGCATATAACAATCACTTATGTCTGGCCTCTTCTGATTGACCGACGCCTATAAGAAATTATCAATTTTCCAAGTAAAAGATCTTTAGCAACTTGTTTGGCACTTTTCAGTTCATTTCATTTGGTGAAAATTAAATGACACATGCGTCATCATTTAATTTATCCAATTTGAAACTTCATGCTAAAACATATATAGCTGCCATAATGATTTATGAAGCGAAATTATTTCCACTAGAACTAAAGAGTAAGAGACGTGAATTAACTTAAACCGCCATTCACTTTCGCTTAACTTTTCCAATTGAAACAAGGGTTCAAAAAGCCAAACACGATTTAGTTACGGAATCTCGATTAAGCTCCACGATTCTGCCACGAAATGATGGCTAGCAAACAAGTTATACGATATTTTCACACTATGCATCTACCCGGTAAGTTTGCTTAGGTGATTTAATACTACCTCTGTTCCGTAATAAGTGACGCGAATCGTACATAGATTTGTATGTGTCAAGTGCATTCGTGCTGACACATTTTTCGGTTTGCAGGGAGTAATCTGTTACTGGAAATCACGGCCCTTGGGCCTGGAACGAAACCGAGCCCAGTACCTCTCGGGTCATCCTGATCCAACCCGACGTGATAAATGATTATGTACTGTTCACTAATAAAAGAAAAGATATTCCATAAAAAAATAAAAAAAGATAATGCACCGAAGTACAATAATAATGGCGGGCACAACCCGACAGCAAACCCCGTCCAGCGCATCTTTCCAGAATTCCAGCGCATAGCTGCGCCGCTCAGATTTCACAGTAAAAATTAACAGGCAAGGACCACCCAAGCAATCTCCGCCGTCCATCGCAGCCGACAACGGCGACCCGTCCGACCGTTCTGTGGGCCCGTGGGCCCCCACGTCCACCTAAGCAACTCGCCTCTCGTCCCCTCGTTCTCTTCCTCCTTGAATCTCCACAGCTCTTCTGATCTCTTCTCGCACGCACGAAGAAAAGAAAAAGAAATCCGGGATTAATCAATCGGCAGGTCGGTCTCTCTCTCTCTCTCTCTCTCTCCTGCATCCCCTCCTACGCTTCCGATCGCCGCGCACAATCCGCTCCAACACGATCCGATTCCTTCGAATTTCCCGTACGCAATCCTGAAATCCGAGGCGTTTCTTTTTTTTTTCTCGTGTCTGGGGGGTTTGATCAGATTGTTCCGAGATGGCGGCGTGCCGGGGGTTCTTCGAGTGCCTGCTCAGGCTGCTCAACTTCGTCCTCACCGTCGCGGGCCTTGCCATGGTTGGCTACGGGGTCTACCTGCTGGTGGAGTGGATGAGGATCTCTGGAGGCGGCGGCGGGGCACCGCCGTCCCCGGCCCCGCCGGCGGCGGAGTTGCTTCTCTTCGGCCGCCCGATGCTCACGGCCGTTGCCCTGGGCGATGGCGGTAGTATCTTCGACAAGCTACCCAAAGCATGGTGAGCCGATTCTGCATGTCCATTGTTTATTTCTATTATCGTGCTATATGGTTCCTGTTTCTGTTGACTGGATAATGATTGACATGGAGGGATATTGGAAGATTTGTGTGTAGCAATAAAGGCATATCTAGGAATAGAAGAACTCTCCATCTTACCATAGGCAAATTTGATGGTCACCAAATTCATGATCCCGAACCCTAGCGCCATGAATATGTGGTGGATCAGGGGATTAGTATTTTTGGTTTGACTCTGAAAAACGTTTCTGTTAAGTTGCAGTATCAGTTTTCTAGTTTAGTTTGTCAACCAATAAAGAATTTGTGCTTTCCCGGCAGGTTCATCTATTTGTTCATTGGTGTTGGTGCTGCTGTCTTCATCGTCTCTCTTTTTGGCTGCATTGGAGCAGGGACAAGGAATACTTGTTGCTTGTGTTGTGTATCCTCATGATCTGTCTTCCAGTCATCATTTTTTTTCTTTTTTCATGATGATGATTACTGAATGCGTAAGAGAAGAAAACATGTGCTATATCGATGGTGTCAATTTGCATGCATTAATGAACACTTAACATGCTCAACAGGATGTGCTTTCGAATCTGCTTTAATGACATCGAAAAGGCATACAATAAACTATGTCATATTATATAAGCATGAGCATCCCAAAATGTAATTGCATAGCATATGTTGTAATTGGTATTTTTCTAGATTTATCCCAAAATTTCATAGCATATAATTTTATTGATCTGTAAAAGGTTCTGAAAGAATTGTGGTCAGAGTGTTACCTTGTAGATTGTCAATTTGTAAATGTATTATATTTGTATTGATCACAGGATGAAAAAGGTTGATTATTAGTAAGATTAGTTGTTTCTGATATCCTAAGATATTACATGGAAGATATTATCTGCTCATGTTTAGTGATCCCATTCCATATATTTGTTTCCTTTGACGTTTTAAGTATTCTTTCTTGGTCATATTGTTGATCCTTGTTGAGGCTGGAGCTGCTGCATTCATATTCTTCGACCATAGCTGGAAAGATGTGAGGCTGCTGTTTAGTGCTAACTTAGAAATTAAGTTATAGCTTCATCCTTTTATTAAGTCATCATGCCTCTGTGTATTTGTTTCCAGGTAATTCCAGTGGATAAGACACAGAATTTTGATGAAATATATGCCTTTCTGAAGAATAACTGGGAGATTGCAAGATGGGTTGCTCTTGGTGTTGTTGTTTTTGAGGTATAAGAGCAAAGTCAAGCATATTATTGTTGTGCCTTTTCTTTTCAATAACACTACATCTTCCTACACACTTGATAGTTCACTAATCCTTTCCTGAATATGTAGTTGTTACCAGCTTAAGCTACATTCGTTTTGTATAATACTACATATTAATTCTACTATGTCCTTGTAATCTTCTTACTGTGAGTAAGTTATAGCTGATTTGACGAACCATGGTACTGGACGAGGCAATGAGAGTATAGAAATGGCTGATGATTTAGTTGTAGACAGTCAGTTGCAGTTCGTATATCTCTTTTAGCTATTGTTGGTCTAGCACAGGTAGACTGATGTTGACCCATATGCAGGTATTGCTTTTCTTGTTAGCCATGATTGTCAGGGCAATGAACAAACCTGCTCAGTATGACAGTGATGATGAAATCATTGGAACTGCCCGAAGCAATAGCATCCGTCAGCCTCTTATCCATTCCCAGAATACTCAGGCTACTGGTGTTCCTGTCCCAACGCTTGATCAACGTGCGAGCAGAAGCGATGCGTGGAGCCAAAGGATGCGAGAGAAGGTACGTACATGATAGACCGGTTTCAGCATCCTTGATCATTATCATATTTTTTTTCATTGGTCATAGTTAGTAATTATTTCATTACAAATCAATATTTTCAATATTCTGCCTGGTGCAGTATGGTCTGGACACGAACCAGTTTACATACAACCCATCAGATGGAACCAGATATCAGCAAAATGGGGCACCTCCAGCCGAAGAAAGGAGCCGTTGCACCATAATGTGAAAAATCCTTGACGATGCTGTCTAGTTTGATGGTTCTTCTTGAACAATCTTTCTCAGCTTGCACAGTTTGGTTGTACCCTGTTGTTCATAGTGGTGTATGGAGTAGAGGTATTGTACCTTGGAGCTTATATTACTTGCCGTCTTCTGAACAAATACTACATGCACCTGTAATTTCCTTGTGAAATAGGACTGGCAACATGTCATCATATCCCGTGCTTATTGGATGTTCTTTTCGTTTGCATTATTTTTTGGCCCTCTTATCCCTTTCAAATTGTATTATGAACATCGAGCATATATGTTTATTTGACATTGTACTCATGTTTACAGCTTTTTCTTTCTAAGAATAGTGTGTGGCGCAGTGCATTGGTCTAACTGTTTGATATGAACTGAGTTTCATCTTGTGCTGAAAAATATACTAAGTGAAGTGTTCCACGCTCTCTAAACCCCAGAGAAATGCCTGCAAACTAACTTTTCATATGGTAAGAAAAAACCTGTTGCTAGATGGGTCTCTTTTGTGGTTCATATGTAAGAAAAAACGTCGGAATAGAAAACCATACGATTGCAATGTCATGTCCATTTCAATTCTACAGGATTTTGCTTGCATCAAGATTTGTTTGATCTATCAAAAGAATTGTAAAAATAGATTGGAATGAATGGTAGATTTCATATGTGGAGTAGTTTAAAATATTCCTTAGTGAAAAACTACTCTCTCTCTCTCTGTAACCCTTTAGATCATTCTGGAACAATTATGGTGACTCTCTCGCATGTTCTCAATCATCGTTGTACTCAACTAACTTAATAAGACTTAATCATGTGTTCATGACATTGATTGAAACTCCTTCTGGTCAATAATCAATAGCGTAGTCTCGGAGTTATACTAATAAATTTGATTGTACCTGTTCTTCCCGTACGTGGTCTCCGTTACGTCACGACACTAAACAAATTCTAAGGTGAGATATGTCCTTATCGCTCCAATTGGTCACTATACATGTTAACCTTGTTACAAGTTTGTTTATCTTTTTCTTGTTTACCTATTTCCCGTGTTCTTGTGGTCATATACATTGTTTTTGTGCAGTCTATAATGAAAACCTTAATACCAACTAGGCTCTGATAGTATCTCTACATCGTGGGAGGAGCAAATACTAGTCTTGAACTATTAAGTCTTAACCATAGATTATAGACTTAAAACGAGCATATCAACATGCATAACGTCAGTTGAGTGACAATTTAGTTAATTCTCAGTCGACTGCGCCCTAATCACACCCATTTAATAACACCAATAGGGCTCCAATAGTATCTCTTTGTTACAGTTGGAGGAGCGAATCTCAGTCTTGAACTATTAAGTCTTGGACATGCTTTTCCGAGATACTTGGAAATTGTCGTTATGATGTCCTTGTTATGGTTGACGATGACAGTACCAAAGCAAAACATTCAAAATGTAGGTTCACAACATTCTTATGTGCTACTAGATGAAGAAAAGTGGTAGACAAAAGAAAAACAGTGCAATAAAGAAAAGCAAGTAACACAAAGGAGGATAGTGGAACGAGACAACCTAGGGACAAGGAGACGACGATTTTATCCCGAGTTCCACCACATGGGTGTACGTCTCGTTGGAGGGGTGTGAGCAACCACAAAGGTCAGCTCAACGCCACAAAGGCTTCACCCTATTCTCCGATGAATTCGACCACAAAGGTCCGAATCCACCCTTCCACTAAGGACTCCTTTAAGGGCGGAGAAGGTCCCGTACAAATCTGTGAGGCACACACCCACAACTGAATTGGGGGCTCTCACTAAGACCACAAGAGGTCAATTCCACAAAGGATCCACAAAGGAGTAAGAAACAACAAGGTAGAATCTAGCTATCCACAAAGGAAACCCTAGATTCGTGCCCCCTCAAGATAGGGAGGGGGAAAGTGAAATTCCTTCGGTGGCGATGTAGATCGGGGTCTTCTCCTTCGGATCTCCAAATATCAATGGATTTGGTTGGCTAGATAGGGAGATCCATGGGAAATGAGCTCCAGCAACAATGGGTGTTTTGGGTCATGGAGAGCTAGACTGCTGGAGGTAGGTGGAGGGGTATTTATACCCCTCCCCGAGATCTGACCGTTGTGCAGCCGCCAGCTCGGAAATTTCCGGGTTAAGTTCAGAAATTTCCGGACTGAAGACCGGAAATTTCCGGACTGACACCCGGAAATTTCCGGGCTACGGAAATCTCCGCGAGGGTTCAGCTTCTGACTTGGCGATGATCTTGATCGAGCAGCTCGGAAATTTCCGGACTCCCATCGGAAATTTCCGGGCACCTGAAATTTCCGCCTGAAATTCCGACTGCGAGGTTCTGGGAGGCAGTACCGCTTGACAATCTGGACTTGGTGAAAAATCTTCGGTGACTCGGAAATCTCCGGACACTGGCCGGAAATTTCCGGACATCGGAAATTTCCTGATGCATTTCCGACTGAAAAACTCTGAATGTCAGTACTGCTTCAAACAAGGACTTGGTGAAGAATTCTTCAGTGACTCGGAAATTTCCGGGTAATCCCGGAAATTTCCGGGTACCTGAAATTTCCTGAAGGATTTCCGACTGAATAAATAAGGGTCCAGTACTGAAATATATACCTGTTCTAGAACCTGCATATAACATCACAAACATTAAATCCACCTTTTGTGTTGTCACTTGTCACCAAAAAACAGGAAGTGCAAAGAATGCACTTTCAATCTCCCCCTTTTTGGTGAATGATGACAACACAAAAGGAGAGCGGATTTGCAAAATATAGACGGGCTCCCCCTAAGTGTGTGCATTATCTTTGGGATGTTCTTGAATACAAAATGCACACAACTTAGGATCACTGCTCCCCCTAGATTTTACAAACCACGCAAGCAACGAAAATATACCCACAAAGACAAAGTAGAACATGCATAGTTTACCAAATTTAACTAGCTATTACAATAGGAGTTTAAGAGGTCCTCATGTCTCACAAACATGCAACTAAAGAAGTCCAAAAAGGATAAGAATAGGGAGCACTCGAACAAAGCAACCGAGATAAAAGAAGATGTGCTCCCTCCCAAGCAAATCCCGTGAGTCCTATGAGATACTTCTCCCCCTTTGGCATCAAGATACCAAAAAGGGAAGAAGTAGCTACTAGCGTCCCGAGACTCAAGAGTCGGAATCTGAACTGTGCTCCTCCTCCTCCTCATCATCATCAGCTGCTGGATCCACCTCGATATCCTCAGGCACTATGGTGTCCCATGTGAATCCAACTGTGTCTTCAGAATTCCACTCAACATATGGTACTATGGGCTTTAGTGGTCTCTTGGGAGGTGGCATCTTCAAATGAGCTCGAATTTCTTCCTGCTGCTTGAGAATGCGGTGGTTCTGCTGGTAGATGGCATAGTTCTCACTGTGAATGCAGCAGTTCATGTTCAACACCTTCTCCATGGCTCGAACAATCCAAGGGCGACTCTTCTTTTCAGCTTTCTTGATGTTGTGGCGGCGTGGTTGGCGAGTGGGACCACCAAACACATCATCCTCATCGATCTCTTGAAGTGTAGCTTGCTTTTGCACCACATGAGCTTTCTTTTGAACAAGGTTGGCAGCTGTGTGGGGAATGCATCCAAGGGCACTATCCATATCGCCGCCATCTTCCTCAGATAACTGAAACTTGCGCTTGATGAGAAGCATCACATAGGGAGCATAGGGGGGAACCTTCCTCTCAAACACAGACTGACTCATTTCTTGAAATATGAAGTCCATCACATCAATCTTGTACTCCTCCTTGTCCAGCTCATACTCGCCAACAAATGCTTCATGTGCTTTGGCCATCAAGTTCACGAGACCTCCAGCAATGTTGTCAGCATTGCCTGCAATGGGAGCAATGGTGTTGCGAAACATGCGGAGGAGAATATCATAAGTGGGCAGCAAACCATGCTGCGAGCCAATCTCTCCACCAGGCATATATAAATCAGACATGGCGTTCTTGTTGTAGGCCACGCCCTGAAGATGCATCCTTTCACCAGCTGCCACAGAGCTCCCACTGAAGGAACAGCCAAGAATCCTAGCAAACTCTCGGAAAGAGGAGGTTAAGCGCTGTGTGCCAGTCATCCAAGTCATGCCAATATCTTCTGAATTGTCAAATACAACTGTCGCATAGAACTGATGAATGATGGACACGTTTTAGCTGCACTCAGTCCTCATGAGATGCTCCAAACCCAGCACCTTGCAAACCTGAATAGCTCCCCCAAAGTAATCTGCCTTCTTCATGAGCTTGTCGAAGTTGATCCATCTCATCGGGCAAACTGGCGCTTTACTCGAGAACTTGAGATATACCTCGCGATACAGCCACGCCATCTCGGTGCAGAAGAACTTGGGATCATCCTGCTCAGCCCCATAGGACAGCTCACTGCGCCACTTGCGAAAGCTTGCCTTGTTGAAATCTGAAAGTTGAAGCTCGGGCTTCTTCTTCTTGTTAGCCCCAGTGGATTTTCTGAGCTGTGCAGAAGGAGGGAGCTCACTCTCATCACAGGAGGGATCACTAGATGGCCGAGAGTGAGTCGCTTTCGGACGACTAGCCATTGACTTAAGGCGACCTCCTCGGGTAGAAGAACCTGCAAACAAACAGCATAGAGCAGATAGAAAGCAGAGGGGATAAGCACTCATGTCCAGGAAGGCGTAGGAAATAGTACACGAGCCGTTAAAAATTCACAGAACTTGTCTGTTTTTCAGAATTTTGGACAGGCCGGATATTTCCGAGTCAGGTCCGGAAATTTCCGAGGGGTCGGAAATTTCCGAGTCTGAACCGGAAATTTCCGGTCTGCACGAAATTTTGAAAAACTGAACCAAATCTATGAACGAAAAACAGATCTGTGCACGAGGAAGGTAGGTCAAGCCTAGAGGAGCAGTTCTACCAAAGGAAACCAGCAACAACCTCCTAAATCGGCTAGGTTAAACGAAAATAGATCTCGTCCTAGATTTGAAATAAGAGGAGTTACCTGCAGACATGGTGAAAACCGTGCGGAGGAAAGTGATCCCCGCGGCGAGGAGAAGCAGATCCGGCAAAGAACCGGAGAGATCGACGGAGAAACGGCCCGGGGACGGATCAGAGATGAGTTTCTTCTCCGGCTTGGAGAGAGAGAGAAGGGGCACGGGGTGGATGAACTGTTAGGTTCGAACAGCCCACCCGTGCCCTATTTATAGCCGGAGAAGTTTGAGTCGGAAATTTCCGGACTTAGGTTCGGAAATTTCCGGACACCGGAAATTTCCGGCACTATTTCCGGTTCAAAACACGATATATCTGAAGGGAATATGCCCTAGAGGCACTTAATAAAGATAGTTTATTAGTCATATTCCAATTGTTCATTATATGTTTTATACCATGCTATAACTGTATTAAGCGGAAACATTAATACACGTGTGGTAGATAAACAACCAGGTCCCTAGTTGCCTCTGCTAAGACTAGTTTCATTGCGCGATTGATGATCGAGGTTTCCCGATCATGAGACATGGCGTCTGTCGGCAATGGAGTCATATCGTTAGGTGGAACGATGTGATGGACTTACCCATAATTTGTAGGACGTAGTCATTACGCCTTTGACCGTGAGACCAACTCTTATTGTTATTCCTGGAAGATACTTTGATCGCACCAAACGTCATGTCTTATAAAGTGTGACAATAACGGTGATAGTTTTGGGTATCGAAAAGGAATAGTTGAGACGAGGGGTCAAGAGCGGGATTTGTCAGTCCGTATAGCCGGATAGATACTCTAGGGCCCACTCGGTGAGATTATGTCAAATGAGTTTGCAAACATGTGACTAGGTCACCAGCTGACATAATATCATAGACGAGTAGAAGATAGTGTTGTCAGTAACGAGATCATGCTAGATATGGAGATATCTATGAACGATGCTCGGACACACTAAGTATCGCTATGGCAAAAGGTTTAAGACTCGACGTCCAGGTTTGATAGATGAAAGTCATTCGTTATATCACAGGGGTTAATTCATGGGGTCCAGGCCTACGAGTTAATCATTGATCGGAGAGGAGTCTCGATCATGTCTGTTATTATATCGAACCGCTAGGGTAACACACTTAAGGGGTTTCGACAAGACAACCGGAAAGGAAAGAGATCACCGGGAACGTCCCGGGAATGGTCCGATGGAGATCGGGCAGCGACGAAATAGTTTTCGGAGCAAGAATAAATTATATATAATATGTTTGATATTAATTAGTGTAATTAATGATTAAATATGATTTTATATATTTATTTTCGAATTTTTAAAGGCAGATTTCCCTAAATGGGCCTTCTAGTGGAAAGAAGGCCCATGAGGGGGGGAAGCTTCCCCCCAAGGGAGGAGGGCTGGTTCGGCCGGCCTAGGTGGGCCACAAGGGGCCCACCTAGGGCCGGCGCACCTTGCAAGGGTCGTGGCTGGTGTGGGATAGTCCCACACCGCCCGACTGGCAAGGTTGGCAGCATGCTTGCCCCTTTATATAGAGGGGCACCCCTGGCCTTTTAATTCAACCAATTAATTCTCGATTTCTCCTCGATCTCGTGATTCCCTTTGTCGGAGTTGCGCCGAGGAGGATGAAAGTTCTCTCTCCACCATAGCCCACTGCCGCGCTGCTGGTGTTCCGGTCCAAGTCTTCCGCTGCTCGTCCTGGACTGGAGCTTCGGGGGCCGTCGTCTCCACCGTATGTGTGTAACACCCTGCGAGGTGCTGCGCTAGCGGTACTCGGAGGCCTACTTCCTCCACCCGACCTCGAGGTCATCTTCATCGTCTTCGTCGCGCCGAGTTCTTCGCGACCTAGAGGTCGGCTACGTCGTCTTCGTCGTCAACGCTTGTGCGGGAGCGTAATCCCCGCTTTTCGGTCTACAAGGGTATGTATTCCGATATCCGCCGTACTTCTATATCTGCATAGTGTAGATTCTGGCTAGTTTAAGGTTATCGCCGATAGGAAAATTTTTGTTTTCTGCCTGCGATCCCCTTCAGTGGTATCAGAGCCGATCTATCGTAGATATAGCTGTACGCTGTTAGAACCCGTGTTCTGCACGGGGGCACCGTTCCTGTTATTTGCTACCCTCTAGCGTGCACTTGTGATTCCAGCGGCATCGAGTTGATGAAGCGGCCCGGACCGACTTTACGCGTACGCTTACGTGAGACTGGTTCCACTACTGACATACGGCTTGTACCGTATCTGTGGCTGGCGGGTGTCTGTCTCTCTCTCTTTAGTTGGTCTTGCATTTTCAATGGAGGGCCCGAAAGGGATGCTTAAACATGCAATTATTGGATCGTTGTTGTGGTCATAAGGTTCGTAGGTATGAAGCGGTTCTATTTACGACAGCCCCAAGCCACGTAAAATATGCAAAAGATAAAGTAGAAGCGTCTAACTTTATTTTGCAGGGGCAATGTGATATGGTCAAGGTAGGTTTATTAAATTGTTTATGAACTGCGGGCGCCAAGAAGACCATGGCGCAATGGACTATATCACATCGCATTACATTTGATGTTTTGTGTGCATCTTATATTGTGTGATTATATATATTAGAATATATTAGTTACACGGCGGTAGAAATATAAGATGATCCCTTCAAAATACCACTAGTGTTCTTCCTCCAACGAGCACCACCAAGAAAGTTCTACGTTATGAGGCAGGCCGTGACGATCGGGTGTCAGACATATCGTCGTTCGCATACAGTGGGTGTAAGCCATGTTGCACAAGCGTTACGTGGAGGTTATTGTGGCGAGCCTAGCATATGCAGATATGGCCTCGGAACACGGAGGCCGAAAGGTCGAGCATGAGTCACAGAGTTGTTGTGATCGACAATTCGTTGTCTACCCTTGAAGTTGTGCTGCCGGCTCTGACGATGAGGGGTTGTGCAATGGATGGGGGTCGTGTAATCGCTTAAACGACCAGGAGGGATGTTCGTTTGAGTGGGAGTTCGGATAGTTATTTTCTAAAATACTAGAACTCAAAATATAATGAACAAAGTCTGTTTTGCAAAACTTTGTATATATTAACCATTGTAATAGCATCTTTTAAAATTAGGCGCATTCCTGCGATTGAGAAACTTAAAAGGTTGGGTCCAAACTTCATAGTTTTATACATTAGCTTGAGGATACTCCTTGTTTAAACCGTTAGCTCTTTGTGATACAATACACGCTAGGAGATAAACCCGGAGATTCCGCTGACAAAAGATAATTTGGATTATCAGGTTTTGTGCGGATGATATCATCATAGTCCAGTGTATGCTATGATCTCTGCCATAGAGAACCAACGGTGGGTACGAGTTATTAGATCGCGAACATATGAGATGGTCGCTAAACTCGGGGTACCCCTAAAGTTGGGTTGATGAAGTTTATCAGTACGTTGACTGATTGTCTTCTCAACCAAGATGGAAGAGAATACACACATTGAAGGAGCACGTGGCAGTCATACTTGATAACATTGGTTATACTTGATGACATATGGTCATACTTGATGAACATTGAGACGCCTCGCTCAGCTCGATCAATGGATGACAGACGTCGTTGCCAAGTGCAAATGATATGTCATAGACTATGTCATGCAAGGGGAATCGTTCACCTTCATGGTTCTTGATTACGTTGGAAGTATCAAGAAGATGAAACAGATCGCCGGAAGTCATCAATGATGATGGTGTATATATGATATACATGTTATGAATGTTTACCTAAGTGACGAGTGTGTGACTCGGCAAATCCCAGGGTTGTGCACCCCGGGTTGATTGAGGGGGAGAGAGATGAGCGTTGGTGATCACGACGGCTGACAAGCAAGGCGCTTTACCCAGGTTCAGGCTCCCGGAGGATAACACCCTACTTCCTGCTTGTCTGGTATTGATGGCGAGTGGCTTACAATGGCGAGATGGCGACCTCCCTAGGGTTCGGTGGCGGCGGCTATGCGCGTATCTCTGTCCGTGTCCTCTGACGAGCAACCCTCCTAGCCTTTATATAATAGGCTAGGTCTCGGGTGAACGGTGCCGATGGTGTTTACAGATATGGTAAGTCGCATGACCTAACTGACTATTCTTGGGCCATACGCTATCTCTACTGGGCCTTCCTTGGGCCTTTGCAGTCTTGGCGTGACCCAGGTATCCTCACCGTGGGATAGTCGGAGGGTAGCCCTACGTCAGTAGCCCCCGAGTGCTTGGTCGAATCGCAGAGTCGGGCAAAGGACTCCTTTCTCCTGGGCACGCCGCCGGGTTGCTTGTAGTTGAGGTTGGACTCGTTTTCCTCCAGTCGAAAAGCCGACTCCCGATGGGAGTAAAAGGTCGTGTCTTTGGCTTGCTTCTGTTCAGCCTATTGGCTTACTGTCAGTTAATTTCAGCTTGTGAAGCTTACTGAATCTTCTTGTAACCCGTTTGCATGGTTCGAGTCCTTGCATCAGCACTGGCATACTGGGGCGATTTCAGCTGTGAAGCTTACTGGGTTTACCTATCACTCGAATTATGCGTTCGAGTTCTCTGCCTGGCGTAGATTTTCGGCTATTAAGCTTACATGCATGTTCAGGGACACCCGACTGATTTGTTCGAGTTCTTCTTCCGCGCTGCGGCTCACTTCATGCACTTGTGTTGATGACGTCAGCGCTGACGCTTCGTAGCACGCCTCTGCGTCCGATAGGACGTGACGGAAGTGGCCCCACTGTCAGCGTTTACTGACCGCTTTTTCCTGACGTGGGCGCGAAAATTTTCGCGGTGTAATGATGGTGCCTTGATTCCCGCGCGTAGTGGACGGAGTGGGAGGCGACGGTTTGTCTCTCCACGCGACACGTGGACGGCTGGATGGAGCTGCGGAGAGCAGTTTCTTCGGGAACGGCTGGGATGGACTGCGGCGCGCGGTATAAAATTGTACTGCGGCGGGGAACAGGTCGTCTTCTCCATTTGCCGTCGCCCTGTTTCCTGCGCCGTTCTTGCCTTTCCCTCTCTCCACCTTCGTCGAAACGATGAAGAAGATGAAGTCTGCAACCAGCACCGCCGCCGCCGCCGAGGCAGTGGCGATGAAGAAACCCGACGGCGACTGGCAGAAGTCGTCGGTGAAGAAGGCGGAGCTGGAGGTTCTTCGCGCGCAGGGCCTGCTGCCGCCGGCGGACCAGGCGGCGGTGCGCGCGCCTGGGAAAGAGGTATACCCTGCCCCTCGGGAGGGGGAGCGCGTTTGCTTCATGGACTTTCTTCCACGGGGCTTCGGGTTCCCTCTCCACGATTTTGTTCGTGGTCTCCTGTACGCCTATGGGGTTCAGATCCATGATCTGACTCCCAATGGCGTCTTGAGCATCGCGAGCTTTATCGTGCTCTGCGAGTGCTTCATGGGGATCGCCCCCCATTGGGCCTTGTGGAAGTCGCTCTTCCTTGTTAGGAAGAACGTGGGGAAAAGCGGGTCGGCGTACCCGGTCGGCGGCTTCGGCATCCAGGTGCGAGGTGATACTTCGTACTTCCAGATGAAGAAGTCGGACTCCGTCCAAGGATGGCGGAAGAGGTGGTTTTACATCAGGTGCGACCAGGCCGGGTTGCCTGACTTCGACAGCGAGCGCGAGTTGCGGAAGACGTGCGCGTGGGCGCACCCGCTCGCGAAGGAGGAGAAGGAAGCCGTCAAGCCGCTGCTGAACCTTCTGCGCCACCTGCTGAAGACTTTGGGGCGCGAGTCGGGTGGCGTCCACCTCATCGGCACCTTCTTCAGGCTTCGAGTGCAGCCGCTCCGTGCTCGCCTCCACCCGATGTGGGCGCACGAAGGCGTTGGCGACTTGCAGCTGGACGACGAGGAAGTGGAGTTGAAGGTGAGGAGCATCACGAGCCTCCGAGCCGCAGACCCCTGCAACGTCAAGTGCCCGGTCGCAGTTTACGGGTCGACGAACCCTGTTCCTGAGGTAAGCTTCTGTCTTTTCCCTTGCTTGCTATCTCGATGCTCTTTTTCTTGATTCGACTGGCACTTTGTTTGCAGGGTCGTTCCTCCATTGTCAGCCTTCCTCCACTCATGGAGAACGGACCCCACGACGAGGCGACGTTCCTTGAGGAGGAAGGTGATGAAGATGACCTTCCTTCCGCTACCTCCCCGAGTGAAGAGGTGGAGGTAGATGAAGATGAAGAGGAGCCGCTGCGGAAGAAACAGAAGCGGCAAGGCGGCGACTCTGCTACTGCTTCCTCCCCTGTAAAGGATGCGACTGCAGAATTGGAGGAGGATGATGCGTCGTCTTCGGGTGCCAAGAACCTGGGCGACTGGAGCGCGCCTATGGCCGTGCCTCCTGTCAGTTCTGCGCCGCCGCTCGAGTTCGCCAGGATGGCCTCCGTTTCTTTGGGAAGCGACGATGGTGTCGAAGTCACCAGGTTAGTCATGCTGGTTCTTTTTGCGACTCTGCTATTGCTTTCTGACTGTCGGGTTCTCTTGGTTGAACTTTTCTTGCATCTTTTGCCAGCCGTCATTCTGGTGGGACCTGTTCCCCTCCACACGAAGTGGAGCACACGTCCGCCCCTTCGGCCGAGCGGGCTGTGCAGGTGGCCGGGGAGCATGCGCGGGCTGGTGACTGCACGGCGCCACATGATGCTGCCGCGGCGACTTCGTCGGATGCTGATCTGGTGGACCATGTGAGTACTTCTCGACTAGTTCCTCCGCAGTTGCATCGGGTGCGCGAACAGCGCTCCCGATGGGAGTAGCCCCCGAAGGTGTGGGCGACTAGGATAGTCGGGCACAACTTTAAATGTGCTTGTTTGTTTGCAGCCATACTACCGCCAGCAGCTTGAGGGAGCCGCTGCCTTCGTTCGCCTGGAGAGGGAGAGGGATCAGCTGCGTATCTCCCTGGACCAGGTCACGAGGCGAGCCGCGGAGTTGGAGCAGAAGTTTCAGGCTCAGGCGGAGCTGGAGAAGGCTTTGTATGAGTCGCAAGAGCGCGAACGTGCTCGGGACAACCGGGAGAAGACCCAGGTCGACCGTCTGCTCGCACTCGCCAATGTCCTCGGACGTAAGTTTTTCGGCTTGACGCTTACTTGTATAGTTGTTGAATTTGAATTGGGTTGACTCCTTTCCCTTGTTCAGAGAGATGCGGAGGCGCTCCCCCGGAAGGCACGTCTAGCGACGGTGTCGACCTGGCGAACGCTGTCGGGTTCCTCGACCGCGTCTGCGCGTATGCTTCGACCGCGCTGCAGCAGTCGACGACGGCGCTGCAGAAGTCGACTGGGGCGCTGGCGACTGTGCACCGGAGCATCTTCCCCAGCAGGTCGCCACCAGCTGCCGTGGACGCGCTCGCGGCGCCTTTCGAAGACGACGCGACCACCATCGCGGACTTCACCCGGGCGCAGACGGTACGCGGCTCCGAGCTCACTTTCCAGCTTCTTCTTGGTCATCAAGTTGCTGGCGACTTTGAGAAGGTTGTCAGCGACTTCCCTCGAAAGCCTGACGGCAAGACCGCGTCTCTTAGCGGGGTGAAGGCACAGGCGAGTCAGCTGGCCGCGAAGCTTGTCGCAACCTTCGAGAGGAGGATTGCCAAGGTAGCCGAAGCGGCTGCTGCTAGGAAGAGTCGCTCCCAGTCGGAGTCTGTAGTGTAGTAGTCTTGTAATCTGCTTTTGAGTCTGCAGTCTGTAATGAATTTGTATTTTGCGGGTCTTCTGGCCTTGAATCATATTAACGCTGAAATGTGAATGCTTTCCTTCGACTTTGGCTTGAATGAGAAGCGATTCTTATCTGTTTTGACACTGTCGATTCCTGGCAGCCTGAAACGGGCGAGGACACTCCAGCTGCTGCGGCGACCGGCGCGGGTGATGAAGAAGGCGCTCCTTTGGCTGAGCCTGCTGTTCGCCCTCGTCAAGAGACTTCGGCTCCCGCACGAAGTGCAAACGACCAACGGTTGATCACCTATATGAAGAACAAGGTGGTTGAGCTCGAGGCGAAGCTGAAGCGTGCTGAGTTGGAACTGGAGCGTTCTAGGTCGCGTCCTGTTGCAGAGTTCTCTCAACGTGAGGAATTCCTGCTTGGCGAAATCGACTTGATCGGTCGACAACTGCAAGGTTGGTCTTCTTAGCGCTGAGCTTTGGCTTCCTCTTCCTTGCGATGTGCTGACTGTAGTGTCTTGGTGCAGACGTGAACCCTGACTGGCAAGCTGAGCAGACTCGGGTGAACGAGCGGGTCGCCAGAGAAGCCGCGGGTAACACGTTCGAGGCGCGCCATTTTTGGTCGAATGCGTCCAAGGGGCGGATCCTTGCGTGTATGCTGGACCGCACCTGGCGGGCTGCTCTTCTCCTGGAGGGGTGCAGGAAGACTCTCTGGCAGATCCACCGGGTGTTCTTTCCACACAATGGGCAGCCCAACGAGCTGGCCACGTTGTTGGAGAGGTTCCGCGAAGGTGGTGCGCTGAAGGAGATTGTCAATGCCCAACTCGTTGCCGGAGCGAACGTGGCGCTGGCGTACGTCCGACTACATCGGCCGAACCTTCCGCTGACAAGGTTGCTAGGTGGCTTGCCTGAAGAAGACGATTACGCCGAGACTCTGTCTCCTGCTCGTCAGATGATTCAGCAGGTCCAGAGGCTGAGTGAGCGTCTTGTAGGGCCACTCGATGCCCCGAAGGATGAGCCTGCGGAGTAGGAGTAACAGACTTCCGTTGTACAGCATTAGTTCGAAAAGGCAGATTTGCCAAGTGTAAATATCAATGTATGTGAACTGAGATGGGCGCAGCCCCCGAGTGCGTCGAGTAGCAGACTAGGATTAACTTTACACCTGTATGGCGCAGCCCCCGAGTGCGTCGGGTGGCGACCTAGGTTTTCGAATGATACCTGTATGGCGTAGCCCCCGAGTGCGTCGGGTGACGGCCTAGGGTTTTTGACATGGACCTGTATGGCGCAGCCCCCGAGTGCTTCGAGCGGCGTCCTAGGCTGTTCAAGTGATACCTGTATGGCGCAGCCCCCCAAGCGTTCCGGCTGGCGGCCTAGGATTTGGACTTGACCTGTATGGCGCGGCCCCGAGTGGTTCGAGTGGCGCCCTAGGGTTTTGATTTGACCTGTATGGCGCAGCCCCCGAGTGGTTCGGGTGGCGGCCTAGGGTTTTCAAGTGGTACCTGTATGGCGCAGCCCCCGAGTGGTTTCGAGTGACGGCCTAGGATTTTGGACTTGACCTGTATGGCGCAGCCCCCGAGTGGTTCGAGTGGCGGCCTAGGATTTTGATTTAACCTGTATGGCGCAGCCCCCGAGTGGTTCGGGTGGCGGCCTAGGCTTTTCAAGTGGTACCTGTATGGCGCAGCCCCCGAGTGGTTTCGAGTGACGGCCTAGGATTTTGGACTTGACCTGTATGGCGCGGCCCCCGAGTGGTTCGAGTGGCGGCCTAGGATTTTGATTTGACCTGTATGGCGCAGCCCCCGAGTGGTTCGAGTGGTGGCCTAGGTTTGTAGTTGCTTTTTTGACTGAAAAAAGTAAAAGGGAGAGCTTGTTCTGCAAATCACTGTATTGATTTTTGCGAGCAGGCCGCCTCATTAAAACCCTTCCAGTCCCCTTAGGTACCCTGGTAAGGGAAAGAGTGCGTCTGAAACCTGCCGCCTTGATATGCTGATTGTGGTACAACGAGGGAGTCAACTAGGCGTAGAAACGACGAAGCTGCATGACGTTCCATGGGTTGCTGCAGACTGCTCCTGTCTTCGAGTCCTTCAGGCGGTAAGCTCCGCCGCCGATTGCTTCTGTCACAATGTACGGGCCCTCCCATGGGGAGGCGAGCTTGTGCACCTTCTTCTGTTTGAGGCGAAGGACCAGGTCGCCTGCGACGAATGCTCTTGGCCGCAGCCTCCGTCCGTGGTAGTTGCGCAGGTCTTGCTGGTAGACGGCTGTCCGTGCAAGGGCGATGTCGCGGGCTTCGTCCAGGACGTCCATGTCGTCTTCGAGTGCTTCTTCTGCGTCGGACTCGTCGTAAGCCACCACCTGTGGTGCGTCGAACTTGATGTCGCAGGGCATGACCGCCTCTGCGCCATACACCATGAAGAACGGTGTGTATTGGGTGGATCTGTTTGGCGTGGTTCGCAGGCTCCAAAGTACTGACGGCAGTTCTTCGACCCAGGCGCCCGCGGCGCGTCTCAGCGGCACTCGCAGGCGCTTCTTGATGCCGTTGCAGACTAGGCCGTTGGCCTTTTCGACTTGCCCGTTGGACTGCGGGTGCGAGACAGATGCATAGCTGAGTTTGATGCCTTGTTCGGAGCAGAAGTCTTTGAATTCTTCAGCTGTGAAGTTCGAGCCGTTGTCGGTGATGATGCCGTTTGGTACCCCGAACCTGAAGATGATGGACCTGATGAAGTTAACTGCTGATGATGCAGTCGAGCTTGTGATAGGCATGGCTTCGATCCACTTGGTGAATTTGTCGACTGCTACCAGGAGATGGGTATGTCCCCCTGGTGAAGATTTCTTGAGCGGGCCTACCATGTCGAGTCCCCATTGAGCGAAGGGCCAGGCTAGTGGTATGGTTTTCAATGCGGATGCCGGCGCATGTGGCTTGTTGGCAAACTCCTGGCAGCCAAGGCACTTCCTTACTAGGTCTTCGGCGTCTTGCATGGCTGTGGGCCAGTAAAATCCGGCTCGCAGTGCTTTGGCCACCAAGACACGACTGCTGGCGTGATGCCCGCAGGTGCCAGCATGAATGTCGAGTAGGATGGCTTGACCGTCGACTGGATCTACGCATCTTTGTAGAACTCCTGAGATACTTCTCTTGTAGAGCTCGCCGTTGATGATGGTGAAACCCTTGGAGCGCCGGATGATGCGCTTGGCTTCGACTTGGTCAGCTGGCAGCCTTTGGTGCAGCATGTAAGCTAGATATGGTCCTGTCCATGTGGCTTCGACCAGCATTACCTCCATGGGCTCCTTCTCCTTGCTTGGCGGGTCAGCGGTCTTCGTTGAAGGTTCGGAGGGACCTGATTTGGGTCGAAGCTTGATGGACCGCTGTGTAATGCGCTCGAGAAAAACGCCGGGTGGCACTGGCACCTTGTCTGACCCCATGTTGGCGAGGACGTCGGCTTCTTCGTTGCTTTCGCGGCCAATGTGCCGCAACTCGCAACCGTCGAAGGTGCCCTCCAGCTGGTTGTAGAGGTCTCTATAGGCGATCATGTTGTCAGCGATGGCGTCGCAAGCCTTCATAGTCTGTTGTACGACGAGGTAGGAGTCGCCGTAAATCATGAGGTGAGTGGCGCCGCAGTTTTTGGCCATCCGCATGCCATGGATTAGGGCCTCGTACTCTGCCTCGTTGTTAGAGGGTGTTGGGAAGTCCATCTGCAGAACGTACTTCAACTTGTCGCCTTTGGGGGAGATGAGGATGACTCCTGCCCCAGCTGTTCTGAACTTCTTGGAGCCGTCGAAGTACATTGTCCATGCATTGGACAAGTCGGGAAGGTCTGGCAGCTGAGCTTCTATCCACTCGGTGGTGAATTCTGGTAGGACTTGGGCTTTGATTGACTTCGGGTGAGCGTACTTCAGCCCCCAGGGCCCTAGCTCGACAACCCACTTGGCGACTCGCCCTGTTGCACGTTGGTTTGTGAGGATGTCAGAGAGCCCGGAGGAGCTTACCACCATGATCGGGTGCTCGGAGAAGTAATGGACGACTTTTCTTGAGGTCATAAAGACCCCGTAGGCCAGTTTCTGGTAGTTCGGGTAGTTTTGCTTGGACAGGGTGAGAACCTCGCTGAGGTAGTAGACTGGTCTCTGGACAGGATGGCTGTGCCCTTCTTCCTCTCGTTCTACCACAAGTACCGTGCTCACCACCCTGTTGGTGGCTGAGACGTAAAGGTAGAGCGGCTCGTTCGCCAGCGCCGCCACCAGCACTGGGGAAGTCGTCAAGGTCTTTTTGAGGTGATCGAATGCGTCCTGCGCTTCCTCTGTCCACTCGAACTTGTCCGTCTTCTTCATCAGTTGGTAGAAAGGCAGAGCCTTCTCACCCAACTTACTAATGAACCGGCTGAGAGCTGCGACTCGGCCGGCTAGGCGTTGCACCTCGCGGAGCTTGGTCGGTGCTGGCATTGTGAGTATGTTTTGCACCTTCTCGGGGTTTGCTTCAATTCCTCTCGCGGAGACGAGGTACCCTAACAGTTCTCCGGCTGGCACGCCGAAGACACACTTTTCCGGGTTCAGCTTGATCTGGTACTCGTCGAGTGCGGCGAAGACCTTGCGGAGGTCTGCCACGAGGGTATCTTCCTTGCGGGTGGTGACGACGATGTCATCTACGTAGACTTGAACAATCTGTCCGATGAGTCCTTTGAGGCATGCTTGCATTGTACGCTGGTATGTGGCGCCGGCGTTTTTCAACCCGAAGGGCATGGTCTGGTAACAGAAGACGCCGTCGGGTGTGATGAATGCTGTCTTTTCCTCGTCGTTGACGTTCAGTCTGATTTGCTGGTAGCCTGAGTAGGCGTCCAAGAAAGACAGGCGCTCGCAGCCTGCTGTCGAGTCGATGATCTGGTCTATCCGCGGGAGCATGAAGTGGTCCTTGGGGCAGCATTTGTTGACGGCGGTGAAGTCGACACACATGCGTAGTTTCTTCGTCTTCTTCTTTTCCACCAGGACGGGGTTGGAGACCCAGTCTGAGTCCTTGATCTCTCGGATGAACTTGGCGTGCAGTAGTCGGTCGATTTCCTGACTGATCGCGTCTCGCTTGGGTCCGGAAAAACGTCGCATGGCTTGTTTGACGGGTCTTGCGTCCTTGTAGACTTTTAAGGAGTGCTCGGCGAGATTCCTGGGTATCCCTGGCATGTCAGAGGGTTGCCATGCAAAGATTTTCCAGTTCTCCCGTAGAAACTCGACGAGCGCGCTTTCCTATGCGGGAGTTAGACTCGACGATACTTTGACCGTCTTGCTGGCGTCAGTCGGATGGACTTGATGGGTTGATGTGTCGTCATTCGTGTTGAAGGCGGCGTCCTTGGCTGGCTTCTTGCGGGCCGGGAAGATGGTCCTGTCGTTATCGACTGCCATCGCCTCAAAGTGCTCTGTGACTCCGAAGAACTCGGAGATTCTGCTGAACTCGCGGTCACAGCTGTTGGAGCGGTCGAAGTCACCATGCACAGTGATTACCCCTTTGGGTCCAGGCAGCTTGAGCATCAGGTAGGCGTAATGAGGTACTGCCATGAACCTGGCGAAGGTTGGGCGCCCAAGTATTGCATGGTACTGCGACTTCCAATCGACGACCTCGAAGTCGATCGACTCCCTCCTGAAGTGCTCGGGTGTTCCGAGGATAACATCGAGTGTGATTGTTCCCATGGGCGTGATTGCTTGCCCTGGTACTATGTCGTGGAAGGTAGTCTCAGACTCCGGCAACTTCTCTGTCGACCTGCTCATCCTTCTGAGGGTGTCAGCGAAGATGATGTTAATGCCGCTGCCTCCATCCATGAACACCTTCTTCAGATTGTAATCTCCGATTAGGGCTTCGACTACCAGGGCAGCATGCCCGGGCCGAGGTACTACCGGCGGGTGGTCTGCCCTGGAGAACGTGATCGGTGTTTCCGACCCCCTCAGGTAGTCTGGTACTGCACGGGGGCAGGTGGTGGCTTGGAGTACTTGGCGGGTGATGAGCTTCTGGACTCTGTTTGAGGGGCGCCCCTTCTGTATCATGTTGAGCTGTCCGCGTGCGGCTGGGTACGCGTCGTGTGCCGCCGGCTGGGCTTCGTGCTGCGGCTGCTGCTGCTGCTGTTGGGGAAAGGCTCCCGCCGCATGTCCTGGGGTAGCGTTTGTGGGTGCGGGTGCTGCCTGGATGGCGAGCTGTGCGGCTGGTAGCAGTGCGGATGTAGGGGTGATGATGTGCTGCATGGCCTCATAGATCTTGCGCGCTTTGCGACAATCCTTCAACAAGTGGTTGGCGCCCCATTTGCCCGTTTCCGGGTTGCGGAACATGTGATGCTTGCAAGGTTGCGCCAGCTCCTCGGCTGGGGTCAATGCGCGTCTCCACTCGCGTTTGGGACCCCCGTCGCTGCGGTTGATGCTGCTGCTGCTTCGGTTGTATTGCCCTTGGTCGAACTGGCGACCTTGGTTGCCGCTGCGGCTGTATTGATGACCTTGATCGTATTGGCGATTGCTGTCACGTGTCTCATCACGGGGGGTTTGGTATCCCGCCGCTACTAGCTCGATCGAGTCGAGGTTGGTGAAACGTGGTTTCTTCTTTTGGCGTCCTTCTCGCCAGTTACTTGGTCCGGCCTCGTTCTTCGGGGAGGTGTCGCGGACGTAGTCCTCTCCTTCTGCCCACTGGTTGGCCACCTTCATGAGCTCGATCATGGTCTTCGGCTGGAGCCTACCGAATTCTTCGCGGAGGTCGCGGCGGGAGACGCCGTGCATGAAGGCGTCCATCACCCGATCTTCTGAGCAGGCTTCCATAGTGTTGCGGAGGAGTGTCCATCTTTGGATGTATGATCGGAGCGACTCGTCTCGCCCCTGCTTGCAGGCCTGTAGCTCGATGTAGGTTGTTGGCCTCGCGTATGTCCCAAGGAAACTTTTGATGAAGGTATCCCGGAATTCCTCCCAGGTACGGAAGGAGTCCTTAGGCTGGCTGGTGAGCCACCCGCGTGCTGAATCCGTGAGCATGAGCTGGATGTACTGCATCGCCGTGGTTGAAGTTCCACCTTGACAGGTGCAGGCGATGAGATAGTCTTCGAGCCAAAGGCGCGGGTCTTGTTTCCCGTCGTACTTGGGTGTCCCAGCTGCGAGCTTGAAGCCCTTGGGCATGCGAGTGTCGCGGATGTTGAAGCTGAAGCATGCGGCGCCACACGGTTCAAAGTCGCGGTCGGCTTGATCGTCCGGGTTCGTCGCGCTGGTCGTACGCTGGGTGCGGTTGCGATCCACCGTCCTTTGCGCGATGACGTTGCGGAGGTCTTCGCCTGGTTGTGGCTGTCGTAGTTGCCTGGTCGTTGGGCCAGCGGGTGTTGCAGGCTCGTGGGCGCGGCGGCCTCGCTCCTCTCGTGCCTGCTCGTTTGGCGCCTTGCCCGCCAAGGCATCCTCTATTGCCCTCATGGACATGATTTGTTGCTTGTGGAGAAGGGCGCGCGCGTCACCCTCCGGTGGCTGCGTGAGTCGCAGGTAAGTTTCGACTGCCATGAGCGCGGCGTCGGCTGTCTTGGGAACGGGTATCCCGTTCTCATCCTCAGTTACGAAGGATGAGTCAAGGTTGCGGGTGACCCTGGCTCGGTCGGCTTCAGTCATAAGGGGCACGCGAGCCCTACGGCGTCGCGCTCCTTGGTTGACTTCCGTGGAGGAGGTAAACGAGTAGGCGGCCCTCCTGGCGCTTGACACGTCAGCCTCCCTCCTGCGTCGAAGGAGTTCAGCTTTTTCCGCGTGAAGGCGTTCGCCTTCCTTGCGTAGCAAGTATTGGACTGCCAGCTGATCCTCCCGGGGTGCATCCGGTGGGGGGAAGGTGCCGTCGTCGACATGCTTCATGGCCCTGATTGCCATGTCTCGCGTGATGGTGAGTTTCGTCACCTGGTCGGGCATGGTCACCTCGAGCGGGTACGCAGGTTCGTCGTCGTTCCCGGGTGGCACCGGGCCAGCCATGAAGACTTGCGCGGGGTAGACTTGGGTCGGGGTGTGGACGCTGCCGCTGCTGCTTCCGTCGTCCGAGTCTGGCTCGGGGTCGAAAATCGCTGCAACGTGGTGGGTACCGCGGTCGCCGCCGCGTCTTCCTTTCTGAAATTCCACGGTCTTTGCCGCGGGCACGGAGAGCGACTTCGCAGTCCTCGGCGCGAGTGCGATTGGCTTGGGGAAGACTTGGCGGGTCGGTGAAGATGCGTGCAGCGCGGGTGATGGTGGCGCGACCTTGGCCGCTCGCGAGGGTGCGGTCGACGCAGTCGAAGTTGATGCAGATCTTGGTTTTGCCGGCAGCGCGATCGAGATGGTCGGAGTAGACTCGATCTGCGTGACGGCCGCTGAGGCGGTTGACGTGGCCGACGCAGACGTGGGTTCTGCAGTCGAAGATGCGATCTCCGCAGTCGCGGTGGGTGCGATCTCTACGGCAGACGACGGCGCGGACGGCATGGTGGTAGCAGATGCGGGTGTCGCCGCCGCGCGTGGCGCGATCGCCATGGACCTGAACACACCACGACTCTCTACAAGGTAGTGTATAGTACCGAAGGTGAGGCACATACCTACGTGCAGATCGGCGTACACCGAACGGTGGGCCGGCGGGTGGAAGGTGTACTCGAAGGAGCCGAAGCAGATTGGCTCCTGGGTAACGCAGACGTCGGTCTTCTTCGTTGATGGAGCCGGTGCGACCATGGTTCCAACGCTCGTTCCTTCCCACAGACGGCGCCAATTGACGAGTGTGTGACTCGGCAAATCCCAGGGTTGTGCACCCCGGGTTGATTGAGGGGGAGAGAGATGAGCGTTGGTGATCACGACGGCTGACAAGCAAGGCGCTTTACCCAGGTTCAGGCTCCCGGAGGATAACACCCTACTTCCTGCTTGTCTGGTATTGATGGCGAGTGGCTTACAATGGCGAGATGGCGACCTCCCTAGGGTTCGGTGGCGGCGGCTATGCGCGTATCTCTGTCCGTGTCCTCTGACGAGCAACCCTCCTAGCCTTTATATAATAGGCTAGGTCTCGGGTGAACGGTGCCGATGGTGTTTACAGATATGGTAAGTCGCATGACCTAACTGACTATTCTTGGGCCATACGCTATCTCTACTGGGCCTTCCTTGGGCCTTTGCAGTCTTGGCGTGACCCAGGTATCCTCACCGTGGGATAGTCGGAGGGTAGCCCTACGTCACTAAGCAAGTACTCGTAGTAGTGACTAAGTTTTGATACTAGTCATGTTTTATGAAAACCAGGTTTACTGCTTGAGTGGCTTGAAAGGATGAGGCGACATTGCGTGTTGATAATGGCAGACAAATTGTTGTGATGGCCATAGACACTCTCCCTCTAGATCTACCATTTGAATAAATTATTTATGATCGCCTGTTAGTATGATCGTTATAAGTGTGTCTCCTCTAGCGAGACAATTGTTCATATATATTAGTGACAAATTCGTTGTCCTATATTTATGAAGTAATGATCATATGCCGATTTGAATTTAGATGGTAGAAGCTCCCACATTCATAATATTAATGCCAAAGGATACAAACTTAATAAAGACACCACATATGTGTGGCACTACCGTTTAATTCATGTCAATGTTATAGTCAATGAATTAGCTCCATACCGGATGGATCTACAAGTCCTTAGATTTGATCTTTTGACACTTGCAAAATAACTAAGACACCGTTTTCGGAAAACGGGCATATAACTTATTGATAGTCATACATATAGATGTATGTGGTTCAATGAAGTAATTGACGGGTAGTGGAGATCTTTATTTCGTAAACTTCACTGAACGTTTTGAGTATAACTTGTTGAGAATCATGCATATAGGTGTATGTGAATCAATGAAGTACTTTAACGTAAAGTGGAAGTGTTTATTTCATAGACTTCATGAATATTCCGAGTAGATATATGGATATCCACTCAGGGAATGTTAGTCTGGAAATTTTGATTCGATCAAACAAGTTCAGAGTGAAGTAGGAAATAAATTTAACAAGAAAATCAAATTCCCGCGATACAGATTGAGGAAATGAAGATTTGAGTTATAATGTTGGCATATCATTGGAAGACTTGTGAGAAGAGTTCCACAAATTACGTCGCATGGAATACCATAGTGTTATGGTATGTTAGGACGTCGTAATCGCACCCTATCGGATAGTGTGTGGAAAATAAATCTCTTACCGAATTATTGTGATCATTAGAGTTGTATGGTAGAAACGAAACACTCACGTTAGATAATAGGGAAACCATTTGAATCCATGGAGACAATACCATATTAGTGATGGTATGGCTTTTAGCCTAGATTGTCGTTTCAGCAATTTAGTGTTTTGATGTGATCAAACCTAAAATGGATTAATCTTTGTAGTGTACCGTACCTAAAGAGTTAGTTGGGTACATGTCTCACGACATAGGCAAAATCGTTTCCGGGATATACCTTGTGAAAGAAATAGTTTCTTGTCCAAGGGTATAAGTGAGAAAGAAAGTAGAGCAAGACAAAGTTGATGAACTTTCTCTCCAGACATCAGAGTGGCGCAACCGAAAGTGTTTTCGGTGTCATGCTCCATAGCTTGAAAGAAGCTGATGATACAAGATCATGATGTTCTGAGCTCATACTAAGAACGTAGGCGTACGAGGTTGTGTTTCACACTGTGTGTTACGACAATCTTGTTATGAAGGTCATGTTAATGGAATATGACAGACCTACGAACTACGAAGAAGAGATGGTAGACCTAAGTCCGAGAAATGGCTATGAGTCATATATGATCCGAGATAAAATCCAGATACGATTACCAGGTAATGACTTGGGAGATCTACTTGATGGCATCTAGGCTGTTAATAGAATATGGAATTTTATGAGAGAATATACGCTGATAAGGATCGATTTGTCGTGAAACAGTTCCGACAGATTCAAAAGTTGACCACAGCGAGATTTTGTCTCAAGTGGCGAAGCCTAAATCTATTCTGGGTCGTTTAGCAATTACTATAATTTCGAATGAGAAATTGATAGATGGATAAGAAAACCATGTTTCTTAATAGTGTCATTAAGAAAGAGTTGTAATCAGTACAATAATGGTTTGGTGATCCTGAGGATGCTAAACATGTATGCAAACTTCAGTTGTCCATTCATGGGCTGAAGCAAGCATATCGGAGCTGGAATCTTCACTTTGATAATGTGATCAAAGGATTTTGGAGTTGTCCAAAATAGTTGAAGAGACTTGCATTTGCAAAGAAGTGAGTGGGAGCAAAGTAGCTTTTCTTGATCTTATATGCGGAAGGCATATTTGAGTGGGAGCTAAGTAGCTTTCCTTGATCTTATATGCGGAAGGAATATTTGAGTGGGAGCTAGGTGTCATTCATGATTTTGTATGTGACGACATATTGAATGACACAGATCCTCTAGTAGAGTGTAAAGGATTATTTAAGTGATTAAATTTTCTATGAAAGAAGTTAGGAGTATTAGGCATCCGATTTATAATTGTATAAATCGTAAGGGGCTTAATAACATTAGGTCGGAATATTTCCTAAGTTAAGATTCTGAAGTGTTTCAGAATAGAACAAGCAAAGAAGATTGTTCTTGCTTGTATGACTAGGTAAAATATTAAGTTTATCTTGGCATTTTCAGTGATAGAAAATGATGTTCGACATTCTCTATGTATCAGACATAGATTCTATCAGACTGAAAGCTCGACTTGGTGTGACCCGAGTTCTTGGTTGAAGAACAAGTTCTAGAGTGATCCTTGTGTGGATCAATGAACAAACGTTAAGTATATTTTTCAGTGTCTATGAGAACTGAAGATATGTTTTCTAGTAAAGGGTAAGAGTGGAAAGACAACTTGCCGTAAAATGGTTACGATGATGCAAGTTGTGACACTGACCTGTACGACTAGAAATCTCATATAGGAGATGTCCTTTATTTTGAAGAAAGACATGGTTAGTTTGCGAAGTCGCATATGAATGCACTGTTGCATAATCTACATAGGTATAGAAATATATGCCAACTTCAGAAGTTGCAAGTGTGATTGGACTGAGCAGTTTTCCGAGCGTATGTGGTCCCCTTAATAGATCTCTTAGACTTTTAAGGCCCATGCTACGCGAATGTTCGAGTCTCACTCCATCCACTAGGATATATTTCACCGTCATCGTAAGATACAGGATGATGTCAAACTAGGTGACATAGAAGTGTAGCAAAGCACATATAGGTCTCAATGTGTGAGATCTGTTGACTGTATTCCTCTTCCACGAGACAAGCATGCACCAAGATGCTATGGGTGTTGAGCTTTTACCAAGTTGTAAACTAGATTAAGTGTTACTCTAGTGCAAGTGGGAGACTGAAGGGAATATGCCCTAGAGGCACTTAATAAAGATAGTTTATTAGTCATATTCCAATTGTTCATTATATGTTTTATACCATGCTATAACTGTATTAAGCGGAAACATTAATACACGTGTGGTAGATAAACAACCAGGTCCCTAGTTGCCTCTGCTAAGACTAGTTTCATTGCGCGATTGATGATCGAGGTTTCCCGGTCATGAGACATGGCGTCTGTCGGCAATGGAGTCATATCGTTAGGTGGAACGATGTGATGGACTTACCCATAATTTGTAGGACGTAGTCATTACGCCTTTGACCGTGAGACCAACTCTTATTGTTATTCCTGGAAGATACTTTGATCGCACCAAACGTCATGTCTTATAAAGTGTGACAATAACGGTGATACTTTTGGGTATCGAAAAGGAATAGTTGAGACGAGGGGTCAAGAGCGGGATTTGTCAGTCCGTATAGCCGGATAGATACTCTAGGGCCCACTCGGTGAGATTATGTCAAATGAGTTTGCAAACATGTGACTAGGTCACCAGCTGACATAATATCATAGACGAGTAGAAGATAGTGTTGTCAGTAACGAGATCATGCTAGATATGGAGATATCTATGAACGATGCTCGGACACACTAAGTATCGCTATGGCAAAAGGTTTAAGACTCGACGTCCAGGTTTGATAGATGAAAGTCATTCGTTATATCACAGGGGTTAATTCATGGGGTCCAGGCCTACGAGTTAATCATTGATCGGAGAGGAGTCTCGATCATGTCTGTTATTATATCGAACCGCTAGGGTAACACACTTAAGGGGTTTCGACAAGACAACCGGAAAGGAAAGAGATCACCGGGAACGTCCCGGGAATGGTCCGATGGAGATCGGGCAGCGACGAAATAGTTTTCGGAGCAAGAATAAATTATATATAATATGTTTGATATTAATTAGTGTAATTAATGATTAAATATGATTTTATATATTTATTTTCGAATTTTTAAAGGCAGATTTCCCTAAATGGGCCTTCTAGTGGAAAGAAGGCCCATGAGGGGGGGAAGCTTCCCCCCAAGGGAGGAGGGCTGGTTCGGCCGGCCTAGGTGGGCCACAAGGGGCCCACCTAGGGCCGGCGCACCTTGCAAGGGTCGTGGCTGGTGTGGGATAGTCCCACACCGCCCGACTGGCAAGGTTGGCAGCCTCCTTGCCCCTTTATATAGAGGGGCACCCCTGGCCTTTTAATTCAACCAATTAATTCTCGATTTCTCCTCGATCTCGTGATTCCCTTTGTCGGAGTTGCGCCGAGGAGGATGAAAGTTCTCTCTCCACCATAGCCCACTGCCGCGCTGCTGGTGTTCCGGTCCAAGTCTTCCGCTGCTCGTCCTGGACTGGAGCTTCGGGGGCCGTCGTCTCCACCGTATGTGTGTAACACCCTGCGAGGTTCTGCGCTAGCGGTACTCGGAGGCCTACTTCCTCCACCCGACCTCGAGGTCATCTTCATCGTCTTCGTCGCGCCGAGTTCTTCGCGACCTAGAGGTCGGCTACGTCGTCTTCGTCGTCAACGCTTGTGCGGGAGCGTAATCCCCGCTTTTCGGTCTACAAGGGTATGTATTCCGATATCCGCCGTACTTCTATATCTGCATAGTGTAGATTCTGGCTAGTTTAAGGTTATCGCCGATAGGAAATTTTTTGTTTTCTGCCTGCGATCCCCTTCAATATCCAGTACCGAGTTTGTAAACGGACTTAGTGCGGAAATTGACGGAGTCATCGGAAATTTCCGGACTTGGTTCGGAAATTTCCGGGCCCCGGAAATTTCCGGCTCTATTTCCGGTTCAGATTCGGCAGAGTGCAGTGCCGAATTTGAAAAGGACTTAGGCGCCGAGAAATTTCAGGGACCGGATATTTCCGAGTCACACTCGGAAATTTCCGGTCACCGGAGATTTCGGAGACTATTTCCGGTCAAAATCCAGCAAGGTGCAGTGCTGAGTTTTGAAAGGACTTAGTGTCGAAAATTTCTAGTGATTCGGAAATTTCCGAGGGTGGCTCGGAGATTTCCGCCCAACAAAACAGCAAAAGGAAACAAATGGACATGAGTGAGAATTAAGCAAGTCTTGAGAGGGAGAAAGGCTTAGGATAGAGAAGCAAACTGTCGATGGTACTTCACACTCAAATTGCAAAACCAATAAAACACAAGAACTACCAACTTGAGTGTGTTTTCCACAAGTGCCCAAAAAGCGAATGAAATCCAAGGGTAAAACCAAATGAGATCCAACTCTTCCAAAGGAGGAGGTGGTGGCCGAAGCCACCGTGTATGAGATTATAGCATGGCACCGCGAAGATGTATCTTGGGTCCATAACTACTACTCATCATTTAAGCTCACAAATTATGGATTAATTTGAAGTTTATCAATGATTCATTGCTATATGCATAATAGGGGGAGGAAGAATCCAACGTATTAGGAAAACACTCCCCCTAAGTCCATGCGTACATCTACACCTAATAGAGCATTAAACGTTGATGTGTGTGCACCATTATCAAGCCAAAGTCCAAGAATCCACGATATTTAACTCATTCCTCAAGTAACAAAATCGGGCTTCGTCAAGGGGCTTCGTGAAGATATCCGCCAATTGATCCTTTGTCCCAACATAGGAGAGGTCGATGTCTCCTCTTGCCACGTGATCTCGAATGAAGTGATGGCGAATCTCAATATGCTTGGTCCTTGAATATTGCACCGGATTATAGGCGATCTTGATCGCACTCTCATTATCACAGAGGAGCGGCACTTTGTCCAAATGGACCCCGTAATTCTTTAAAGTTTGCCGCATCCAAAGGAGTTGAGTGCACCCACTTGCGGTGGCGACATATTCGGCCTCCGCGGTGGAGAGAGAGATGCAATTTTGCTTCTTCGAGGACCAACTCACCAATGATATTCCAATGAATTGACAAGTTCCCGAGGTAGACTTCCTATCATCCTTGTCACCCGCCCAATCGGAGTCGGTGTACCCACAAAGAGACAAGGTGCCATCTTTGGGGTACCACAACCCATAGCTTGGAGTATGAATCAAATACCTGAAGATTCTCTTGATAGCCACTTGGTGACTTTCCTTAGGCGCGGCTTGGTAACGTGCACACACTCCAACGCTTAACACTATATCCGGCCTAGATGCACAAAGGTAGAGAAGAGACCCAATCATAGAACGATATACCTTTTGGTCTACCTCTTTACCATTAGGGTTAAGCTCGAGGTGGCACTTGGTTTGCATAGGAGTAGCGGCGCCATTTAGATCGAGGAGCTTGAATCTCTTGAGCATATCTTGAATGTACTTGGCTTGACAAATAAATGTTCCTTCTTTCAATTGCTTGATCTCAAAACCAAGAAAGAACCTAAGTTCACCCATCATGGACATCTCGAACTTGTCGGTCATAAGCTTGGCGAACTCTTCATTGAAAGAGAGATTAGTAGAACCGAAGATAATATCATCCACATATAATTGACAAATGAAGAGTTCCCCATTAACTTTCTTTGTAAAAAGAGTGGGATCGATCACCCCGACTTCGAATCCACGGTCTAACAAGAACTCCCGAAGGTGTTCAGACCATGCTCTAGGTGCTTGTTTAAGCCCATAGAGAGCCTTATCCAACACGTAGACGTGGTTCGGGAAGTCGCGGTTCTCGAAACCCGGAGGTTGTTTAACATAGACAAGTTCATTAAGTGGGCCATTGAGAAAAGCACTTTTAACGTCCATTTGTTGCAATTTAAAACCATGATGAGATGCAAAGGCAATTAGAATACGTATCGACTCGAGGCGTGCAACCGGCGCGTAGGTTTCACCAAAGTCGATGCCTTCAACTTGAGGAAAGCCTTGGGCCACCAATCGCGCCTTGTTCCTCACAACGATGCCGTGTTCATCTTGCTTGTTCTTGAATATCCACTTGGTGCCGATAACATTGCGGCAAGTATTTGGCTTCTCTACTAGTCTCCACACCTTGTTTCGCTCGAAGTTGTTGAGCTCTTCGTGCATAGCTTCAAGCCAATCGGGGTTTTCAAGAGCATCGAATACTTTCTTGGGTTCCACCATGGAGATGTGTGCTTGATGTTCACTAAAGTTGGCCAATTGACTCCGAGTGGACACCCTTCTTCTCACGTCACCGATGACCTTGTCAAGGGAAAGAGCCCTTAGTTCCAAAGATCTTCCAACTCTTGCTTGGCGGCGAGTTTCGATTGCCTCTCTAGATGTAGAGGGAATCTCTTGATCAACTTGATCTTGTGGATCCTCGCCATGACCATCATGCGTGCCTTGAACAACATGAGTTGTATCTTCACTTGAGTGTGAGGGGCGATCTTGCACATGAGAGGAACTTGCACTCGAGATACTTGCTTCATTTGACTTGGAAGGGGACTCAATATCTCCTTGAGGATGGAGAACTTGTTGGAGCGGTCCTTGCGATGGATCATCTTGTTGAGGAAGAAGATGTTCTTCTTGTGGAGGTGCTTGAAGATGATCTTGAGATGCTTCACAATTTTCTTCGGGTGGGGTATCATAAGATTCATGTGATGGTGAGTGCTCTTCATATGAAGAGCTTGTTCCGTCTTGATCAACTCCTTGATGTACTTCAATGGGACGATGGAAGCCTATTCCCATTCTCCTTATTGCATCTTGGGGTTGATCATCACCTACATCACTTATTCCAACTTGCTCCACTTGGGAGCCGTCATTCTCATCGAATTCCACACTACAAGATTCTATGACGATCCTTGAGGATTTGTCATAGATCCTATAGGTGTGGGATTCAATGCCATAACCAACAAATATGCCTTCAAGAGTTTTAGAGTGAAACTTACCCAATCGGGTGCCCTTTACGAGGTAGTAGCATTTGCAACCGAAGACTCGGAAGTAAGATATGTTGGGCTTGTTGCCGGTGAGTACTTCATAAGGTGTCTTCTTGAGGCCTTTGCGGAAGAAGAGGCGATTTGAAGAATGGCACGCCGTTGCAATGGCCTCCGCCCAAAAGTTGATTGGGGACTTGAACTCGGCCAACATAGATCTTGCCATGTCGATGAGAGTACGATTCTTCCTCTCCGCAACGCCATTTTGTTGCGGAGTGTATGCAGCGGAATATTGATGACGAATGCCTTCGTCACTTAGGAAGTCGTTGAGCGTGTAGTTCTTGAACTCCGACCCGTTGTCGCTTCGAATCACCAATATGAGAAGGTTGTGTTGGCGTTGAACCTCCTTAGAGAAGTCGATGAAGACTTGTTGAGTCTCATCCTTGGTCTTGAAGAAATATACCCATGTATACCTTGAGTAGTCATCCACGATCACCAAACAATATTTCTTGCCACCAAGACTTATCTCCGGTATTGGACCAAAAAGATCAACATGAAGTAGTTCCAATATCCGGGTGGAGGAGATGATTGTCTTGCTTGGATGATGAATATCATGCATCTTTCCCTCCACACATGCCCTACACACTCGATCTCTGGAAAAAGTAACATGGTCTTTTAGTCCAAGGATGTGGCCCCCTTTGTGGAGACTTTGCAAAGTCCTCATGTTTACGTGGGCTAGTCGGCGATGCCAAAGCCAACCCACGTCGGCCTTTCCGAAGAGGCACATATCATGAGTAGTGGTGACTCCGGAGAAATCAACCACGTAAAGCTCATGTTCGACATGCCCCACGAAGGCCACTCGAAGGGACTTGCTCCACAAGAGGACCACGATGTCCGGCTCAAAGAAAGTTGAGATACCCAACTTTGCTAAAGCACGAACCGACATCAAATTATAGACAAGAGAATCAACAAGCATGACATTGACAAGAGTAATATCGGGGGCAACTACCACTTTGCCAAGCCCGGTTACCTTAGACCTTGACTTGTCACCAAACGAGACGGTCACTTGATCAACATTAGGCCTCATCTCCGTGACAAGCGCCTTGCTCCCGGTCATATGACTTGTACACCCACTATCAATTATCCATTTCGAACCGCCGGGAGCAAGACCCTACAAAAGATTAATTCTTGACTTTAGGTACCCATTGCTTAACAATGGGTGCCTTAAGGTTAGCCACAAGGGTTTTGGGAACCCAAATAGAGTAAGCAATAAAACCATCAAAAGGACCAATATAGCGAGCACAAACATTTCCATAGTAATTCACATAGAGTGCATAGTTTGGGTTAGTGTCTCCCGCAAAGTCATTGCGAGTAGGCTTGCCCCTTGTGGCATTCCCACTTGCAATGTTGTTCACCTTTGCTTGTGCGGGAATGGTCTTCTTAGCACCAACCTTGTTAGGCCTCACATAACCAAGACCTTCCTTCCCTTTGCGAGATTGAGGCTCATAGGTGGGAGTCTCAACAACATTCTTACCCTTGAGAAGGATGATCTTAGCGGAGGAGGCCTTGGCAATTTCTTCCTTCAACCTAACATTTTCATTCATGATATTTGCATGATCACAAGAACAAGTAGAAATGGACGTGCTTGGTTTCTCAAGATTAGTTAACCGAGTTTGTAATTGATCATGTGACTTCTTAAGAAGTTCATGTTCACTCTCCAATGCCGCATGGACATTGACGAGCTTCTCCATGTCTTCAACAAGACTCACATGGCCAGCCACAAAATCGGCCTTATCCTTTTGTGCCAACTTGTTCTTAGCAAAATAGAGGTCACGTTCTTTAACAAGTTTAGAATGCATAGAGTTATGAGATTCCTCAATGTTCTCAAGTTCTTCTTCTAGACGAACATGAGACTCTTCAATATCTCGGAGAGAGGATTGAAGATGTGCTATGGTGATAGCATCCTCTCTCTCAATCTTACCCTTTTCCTCAATGAGGTGTTCGAGCTCGCCAATGCGACTCATAAGGGCTCCCACATGTTTCTTGCTATCTCCTTGCAAGTTAGCCATAAAAGAGTCAAAAGCAACAAGCTCCTCCTTTATTTGGAGGCTAGCGGCATCATCAAGCTCATTCATATCATTCAAGGAAGTAGAGGATGAAGGTACCTCGGATGCCTTGGCCATAAGACATCTCACACTCTTGTTGGGGGAGTTCTCGTTGGGTGAGTCAAAGAGTGAGCTTGAAGATAACGTCAATGTAGCTCTTGCCTTGGAAGTAGTAGCGTTAGGCGACGTGGATGGAGTTCTTGGTGTTGAGGAAGTAGCTTGATGGGTCGAGGTAGTAGTTGAAGTAGTCGCAATAGCCGCCACTTCATTTGGAGTTTCTTCTTCTTCCGACTCATCTTCATCTTCGGTGGGATACTCCTCTTGAGTCATCAACACGATCCGAGGTGCCTTCTTCTTGAAGAAAGCCCTCTTATTCTTGACATAGGCCTTCTTGGGAGGCATCTTGGACTTGTCCTTGAGAATGAGTCTTCCACCATTCTCTTCCCTCTTTTCATATGGGCACTCGGCAACGAAGTGATACTTGTCTTGACAATTGTAGCATGTCCTAGCCTTGGAGATGTCCCTCTTTCCCCCTTGTGGAGATCCAACAAGGGGATGCCGGTAGAATTGAGCTCTTGCCCTTGAAGGATTCTCCCAAAAGCCTTTTGCCGCAAGAGCAAGATGATCATTGTATGCGAGCTTGAGACCTTCATTGGATAACAAAGAGGAACTCTCAAAGTCATCTTCACTTCCACCTTCAACCGTTGCCTTCAATGCAAGGTTTACTCCCTTTTGCATCCCAATGGCTCTTGCCCTAGCATCTTCGGCATTCTTGGTAGCAACCTTGAAGGATGTCATCTCTTGCATGACTTGATTTGAGGTCATGAGGTCATAGTTGTGTCTTCCTTGCAAGGTCTTCAAGTCCGTGCCCTCAAAAGGCATGAGGGAGCTCACGTACTTCCTCTTGATCCAAGCATCATCAATATAGGTTGCACCGAGGTCACGAAAGCTTGTGGCAATAGAAACCAACCTCCGGTACATCTCTTCATGATCTTCACCATCCAACTTATAGAAACCTTCCGCCTGATTGCTTAAGGCATCGTAGCGATTTCTCTTCATGCTCTCATTTCCAACAAATAAGTCGGAGAGAGCGTCCCATGTCTCCTTGGCGGTGGAGAAGGGTTGGATGAAAGGCATGTCCTTGGCGCCCACGGCATGTTGGATCATGTTGAGTGCGGTGGCATTGAGTTGAGCATCCACCACCTCTCTCCGTGTCAAGTTGTTCGGGTCATGTGGCTTGAATCCAACTTGAATGATTCTCCATAGTTCGATCGAAGAGCTGCACACATGGGATTTCATTAAGAATTGTCATTGTGAAAAGGAATGATCTTTAATTTTAGGGGGATCATTTCTAATAGTGATATGAGGATGAGGAATGGGAGGATCGGGAGAGTAATGATTGGGTGGTGGCACATTGCCATATTTGTTAGACTCTGAAAGAGCATCTTCTAGTAGACCCTTGTTTTGGTGCTAATGACAACACAATCTGTGTTCTAACATGGCTATTAAAGTTTGCAGGATGTATCTAAGAACTTAGCAAAAAGGAAAGGATCGAATCGGGCGCTGCGAAAGCTTTTCAGCAAGCCTTGCTCCAGGCAGCGGTAGTACCGCCGGCATCAGCGGTAGTACCGTTGCACTGGGCTGAGCCTTGCTCGGAGCCCTGGCTGCCGCTGGCGGTACCGCCCGAGCTACCGCCGTTTTCGGCGCTCTGTTGCGCGGCGCGGTACCCCCAGCGGTACCAGAGCGGTACTACCGTTGTCCAGCGGTACTACCGGGCCTTACAGCGGTAGTACCGCTGTGTTATTTTTTGCAGGTTCGCAGGCTAGCTCGAAGTCGAGGTACCGCTGGCGGTACCGCCGGAGGTACCGCCGTTTTCAGCCTTCTGTTTCTCAGAGCGGTACCTCCAGCGGTACCGGAGCGGTACTACCGGCTCACAGCGGTACTACCGGGCTCGTCAGCGGTAGTACCGCTGCGTGAAGTTGGACTCACTGTGAAGTGCGTGAAGCGGGCAACGGCTGGATTCAAAGGTCCAGCGGTACTACCGGCCTCCCCAGCGGTAGTACCGCTGCGTATGTTTCAGCTCCAAACGGCCAGATTTTGGAGGAGCTATAAAAGGACCCCTTCACCTTCCTTGGAGACTTGAGCTTCTACACTCTCTCACCTCAATTGATGCAAAGCTAAGAGGTCCAAGTTCTCCCAATCCTCCCACCCAAACTCGTTGACCTTTGGAGGATTGAAGGAGAAGGCCCCGATCTACATCTTCACCGAGCCTTTTTTCATTTCCCCCTCATTCTTTTGAGGGAACACTTGCTAGGGTTTCCACTAGGAAAACCTAGCCCATCGTTGTACTTACCTATTGTCTTTGTGACAGATTGTAGCTGTTCGGGAGCCCCCAAGCCCTTTGTGGGTCGTGCCCCGAATCGTTGTTGTAAAGGCTCCGGATTCCGCCTCGAAGGATTCCGATAGTGGAAAGTGAACCAAACCTTTGTGGTGCGGTTCACCGGAGATTTGGGTGAGGCCTTTGTGGCCGTTGAACCATTGTGTTGGTTCACACCTCTCCAACGAGACGTACTCCCATTTAAGGGAGGAACTCGGGAATACATCCGTCTCGTGCTTTCACTTCGGTTACCTCTTTCCTTGTTTACCGCTTTTACTTTGTATCTTGCTTAGTTGTTAGCTTGTCATATAGGTAAATTCACCGTAGTTGCATATCTAGAGAATTTACCTTTCGTGTCAAGCTTATTTTGAAAAAGAACTAAAAATTGAATTAGCACCTATTCACCCCCCCCCCCCCCCCCCTCTAGGTGTCATACCGATCCTTTCAATTGGTATCAGAGCTAAGGCTCTCTTGTTGGGTTTAACCGCCTAAGAGAAGTATGACACATAGTGAGGATGAGGCCGAGACTCTTGCCAAGGCTAATGAGGCCCTTGAAAAGGCCAAAGTCACCATTGAAGGGGATCGCAGGCAGAAAACAAAAAATTTCCTATCGGCGATAACCTTAAACTAGCCAGAATCTACACTATGCAGATATAGAAGTACGGCGGATATCGGAATACATACCCTCGTAGACCGAAAAGCGGGGATTACGCTCCCGCACAAGCGTTGACGACGAAGACGACGTAGCCGACCTCTAGGTCGCGACGAACTCGGCGCGACGAAGACGATGAAGATGACCTCGAGGTCGGGTGGAGGAAGTAGGCCTCCGAGTACCGCTAGCGCAGCACCTCGCAGGGTGTTACACACATACGGTGGAGACGACGGCCTCCGAAGCTCCAGTCCAGGACGAGCAGCGGAAGACTTGGACCGGAACACTAGCAGCGCGGCAGCGGGCTATGGTGGAGAGATCCCCTCTCAACTCGGCGCAACTCCGACAAAGGGAATCACGTTATCGAGGAGAGAAAGAGAAATTAATTGGTTGAATTAAAAGGCCAGGGGTGCCCCTTCTTATATAGGCTCCCGGGGGGAGCCAACCTTGCTAGCCAGGCAATGTGGGACTATCCCACATGCCTGGTTCGGCCAGGCTTAGTGCGCCGGCCCTAGGTGGGCCCCATTTGGCCCACCTAGGCCGGCCAAGCCCCCCCACCGAATTCCCTTGAGGGGTTTTCCCCCCCATGGGCCTTCTTTCCACCAGAAGGCCCATTTAGGAAAATCAGCCTAAATAAATTCGAAAATAAATATATAAAATCATATTTAAACATTAATTACACTAATTAATATCAAACATATTATATATAATTTATTCTAGCTCCGAAAACTATTTCGTCGCTACCCGATCTCCATCGGACCATTCCCGGGACGTTCCCGGTGATCTCTTTCCTTTCCGGTTGTCTTGTCGAAACCCCTTAAGTGTGTTACCCTAGCGGTTCGATATAATAACAGACATGATCGAGACTCCTCTCCGATCAATGATTAACTCGTAGGCCTGGACCCCATGAATTAACCCCTGTGATATAACGAATGACTTTCATCTATCAAACCTGGACGTCGAGTCTTAAACCTTTTGCCATAGCGATACTTAGCGTGTCCGAGCATCGTTCATAGATATCTCCATACCTAGCATGATCTCGTTACCGACATCGCTATCTTCTACTCGTCTATGATATTATGTCAGCTGGTGACCTAGTCACATGTTTGCAAACTCATTTGACATAATTTCACCGAGTGGGCCCTAGAGTATCTATCCGGCTATACGGACTGACAAATCCCGCTCTTGACCCCTCGTCTCAACTACCCCCTTCCGATACCCAAAAGTATCACCGTTATTGTCACACTATATAAGACATGACGTTTGGTGCGATCAAAGTATCTTCCAGGAATAACAATAAGAGTTGATCTCACGGTCGAAGGCGTAATGACTACGTCCTACAAATTATGGGTAAGTCCATCACATCGTTCCACCTAACGATATGACTCCATTGCCGACAGACGCCATGTCTCATGATCGGGAAACCTCGATCATCAATCGCGCAATGAAACTAGTCTTAGCAGAGGCAACTAGGGACCTGGTTGTTTATCTACCACACGTGTATTAATGTTTCCGCTTAATACAGTTATAGCATGGTATAAAACATATAATGAACAATTGGAATATAACCAATAAACTATCTTTATTAAGTGCCTCTAGGGCATATTCCCTTCAGTCTCCCACTTGCACTAGAGTAACACTTAATCTAGTTTACAACATGGTAAAAACTCAACACCCATAGCATCTTGGTGCCGGCTCGTCTCGTGGAAGAGGAATACAGTCAACAGATCTCACACATTGAGACCTATATGTGCTTTGCAACACTTCTATGTCACCTAGTTTGACATCATCCCGTATCTTACGATGACGGTGAAATATATCCTAGTGGATGGAGTGAGACTCGAACATTCGCGTAGCATGGGCCTTAAAAGTCTAAGAGATCTATTAAGGGGACCACAGACGCTCGGAAAACTGCTCAGTCCAATCACACTTGCTACTTCTGAAGTTGCCATATATTTCTATACCTACGTAGATTATGCGACAGTGCATTCATATGCGACTTCGCAAACTAACCATGTCTTTCTTCAAAACAAAGGACATCTCCTATATGAGATTTCTAGTCGTATGAGTCAGTGTCACAACTTGCATCAGCGTAACCGTTTTACGGCAAGTTGTCTTTCCACTCTTACCCTTTACTAGAAAACATATCTTCAGTTCTCATAGACACTGAAGAATATACTTAACGTTTGTTCATTGACCCACACAAGGATCACTTTAGAACCCGTTCTTCAACCAAGAACTTGGGTCACACCAAGTCGAGCTTTCAGTCTTGATAGAATCCATGTCTGATACATAGAGAATGTCGAACATCATTTTCTATCACTGAAAATGCCAAGATAAACTTAATATTTTACCTAGTCATACAAGCAAGAACAATCTTCTTCGCTTGTTCTATTCTGAAACACTTCAGAATCTTAACTTAGGAAATATTCCGACCTAATGTTATTAAGCCCCTTACGATTTATACAATTATAGATTGGATGCCTAATACTCCTAACTTCTTTCATAGAAAATTTAATCACTTAAATAATCCTTTACACTCTACTAGAGGATCTGTGTCATTCAATATGTCGTCACATACAAAATCATGAATGACAGCTAGCTCCCACTCAAATATGCCTTCCGCATATAAGATCAAGGAAAGCTACTTAGCTCCCACTCAAATATGCCTTCCGCATATAAGATCAAGAAAAGCTACTTTGCTCCCACTCACTTCTTTGCAAATGCAAGTCTCTTCAACTATTTTGGACAACTCCAAAATCCTTTGATCACATTATCGAAGTGAAGATTCCAGCTCCGATATGCTTGCTTCAGCCCATGAATGGACAACTGAAGTTTGCATACATGTTTAGCATCCTCAGGATCACCAAACCATTATTGTACTGATTACAACTCTTTCTTAATGACACTATTAAGAAACATGGTTTTCTTATCCATCTATCAATTTCTCATTCGAAATTAGAGTAATTGCTAAACGACCCAGAATAGATTTAGGCTTCGCCACCTGAGACAAAATCTCATTGTGGTCAACTTTTGAATCTGTCGGAACTGTTTCACGACAAATCGATCCTTATCAGTGTCTACTCTCTCATAAAATTCCATATTCTGTAAACATCCTAGATGCCATCAAGAAGATCTCCCAAGTCAATACCTGGTAATCGTACATGGATTTTATTTCGGATCATATATGACTCATAGCCATTTCTCGGACTTAGGTCTACCATCTCTTCTTCGTAGTTCGTAGGTCTGTCATATTCCATTAACATGACCTTCATAACAAGATTGTCGTAACACATAGTGTGGAACACAACCTCGTACGCCTACGTTCTTAGTATGAGCTCAGAGCATCATGATCTTGTATCATCAGCCTTTTTCAAGCTGTGGAGCATGACACCGAAAACACTTTCGGTTGCGCCACTCTGATGTCTGGAGAGAAAGTTCATCAACTTCGTCTTGCTCTACTTTCTTTCTCACTTATACCCTTGGACAAGAAACTATTTCTTTCACAAGGTATATTCCGGCAACGATTTTGCCTATGTCGTGAGACATGTACCCAATTAACTCTTTAGGTACACTACAAAGATTAATCCATTTTAGGTTTGATCACATCAAAACACTAAATTGCTGAAACGACAATCCAGGCTAAAAGCCACGCCATTACTCATATGGTATTGTCTCCATGGATTTAAATGGTTTCCCTATTATCTAACGTGAATGTTTACGTTTCTACCATATGACTCTAATGATCACGATAATTCGGTAAGAGATTTATTTACCACACACTATCCGATAGGGTGCGATTACGACGTCCTAACATACCATAACACTATGGTGTTCCATGCGACGTAATTTGTGGAACTCTTCTCACAAGTCTTCCAATGATATGCCAACATTATAACTCAAATCTTCATTTCCTCGATCTGTATCGCGGGAATTTGATTTTCTTGTTAAGTTTATTTCCTACTTCATTCTGAACTTGTTTGATCGAATCAAAATTTTCAGGCCAACATTCCCTGAGTGGATATTCATATATCTACTTGGAATATTCATGAAGTCTATGAAATAAAGACTTCCACTTCACGTTAAAGTACTTCATTGATTCACATACACCCATATGCACGATTCTCAACAAGTCATACTCAAAACGTTCAGCGAAGTTCACGAAATAAAGGTCTCCACTACCCGTCAATTACTTCATTGAACCACATACATCTATATGCATGACTATCAATAAGTTATATGCCCGTTTTCCGAAAACGGTGTCTTAGTTATCTTGCAAGTGTCAAAAGATCAAATCTAAGGACTTGTAGATCCATCCGATATGGAGCTAATTCATTGACTATAACATTGACATGAATTAAACGGCAGTGCCACACATATGTGGTGTCTTTATTAAGTTTGTATCCTTTGGCATTGATATTATGAATGTGGGAGCTTCTACCATCTAAATTCAAATCGGCATATGATCATTACTTCATAAATATAGGACAACGAATTTGTCACTAATATATATGAACAATTGTCTCGCTAGAGGAGACACACTTATAACGATCATACTAACAGGCGATCACAAAGAATTTATTCAAATGGTAGATCTAGAGGGAGAGTGTCTATGGCCATCACAACAATTTGTCTGCCATTATCAACACGCAATGTCGCCTCATCCTTTCAAGCCACTCAAGCAGTAAACCTGGTTTTCATAAAACATGACTAGTATCAAAACTTAGTCACTACTGCGAGTACTTGCTTAGCTAAAACATTCATAACATGTATATCATATATACACCATCATCATTGATGACTTCCGGCGATCTGTTTCATCTTCTTGATACTTCCAACGTAATCAAGAACCATGAAGGTGAACGATTTCCCTTGCATGACATAGTCTATGACATAGCATTTGCACTTGGCAACGACGTCTGTCATCCAGTGATCGAGCTGAGCGAGGCGTCTCAATGTTCATCAAGTATGACCATATGTCATCAAGTATGACTGCCACGTGCTCCTTCAATGTGTGTATTCTCTTCCATCTTGGTTGAGAAGACAATCAGTCAATGTACTGATAAACTTCATCAACCCAACTTTAGGGGTACCCCGAGTTTAGCGACCATCTCATATGTTCGCGATCTAATAACTCGTACTCACCGTTGGTTCTCTATGGCAGAGATCATAGCATACACTGGACTATGATGATATCATCCGCACAAAACCTGATAATCCAAATTATCTTTTGTTAGCGGAATCTCCGGGTTTATCTCCTAGCGGGTATTGTATCACAAAGAGCTAATGGTTTAAACAAGGAGTATCCTCAAGCTAAAGTATAAAACTATGAAGTTTGGACCCAACCTTTTAAGTTTCTCAATCGCAGGAATGCGCCTAATTTTAAAAGATGCTATTACAATGGTTAATATCTACAAAGGTTTGCAAAACAGACTTTGTTCATTATATTTTGAGTTCTAGTATTTTAGAAAATAACTATCCGAACTCCCACTCAAACGAACATCCCTCCTGGTCGTTTAAGCGATTACACGACCCCCATCTGAAGGGGATCGCAGGCAGAAAACAAAAAATTTCCTAACCGCGATAACCAAAAACTAGCCAAGATCTATACTATGCAGATATAGTAGTACGCAAGGGGGGTCGGTATACACACCTCTTGTAGACCGAAAAGCGGGGATTACGCTCCCGCACAAGCATTGACGATGTAGACGCCGTAGCCGACCTCAAGGTCGCGGAGAACTTGGCGCGACGAAGAAGACGATGACGCAGCGATATCGGTGAAACCGATGACGACCTCGAGGCCGTATGGAGGAAGCAGACCTCCAGCACCAATAGTGTGGCACCTCGCAGGGCGTTACACACATACGGTGAAGCCGATGAACTCCGGGCCCGATCCAGGGACGAGCAGCGGAAGACTTGGACCGGAAGACCAGCAGCACGGCGGCGGGCTATGGTGGAGAGAGAACTCTCATCCTCCTCGGCGCAACTCCGACAAAGGGAATCACGAGATCGAGGAGAAATCGAGAATTAATTGGGTGAATTAAAAGGCCAGGGGTGCCCCTCTATATAAAGGCTCCCGGGGGGAGCCAACCTTGCCAGCCAGGCAATGTGGGACTATCCCACAGCCTGGTTCGGCCAAGGAGCAGCCGCCGGCCCTAGGTGGGCCCCATTTGGCCCACCTAGGCCGGCCCTCCCCCAATCCGAAGCCCTGGGGGGACTTCCCCCCTCTTGGGCCTTCTTTCCACCAGAAGGCCCATTTAGGGAAATCAGCCTTTAAAAATTCGAAAATAAATATATAAAATCATATTTAATCATTAATTACACTAATTAATATCAAACATATTATATATAATTTATTCTAGCTCCGAAAACTATTTCGTCGCTGCCCGATCTCCATCGGATCTCTCCTGGGACGTTCCCGGTCTCTCTTTTCCTATTTTTCTCTTCCGGTAAAATGTCGACTCCCCTTAAGTGTGATACCCTAGCGGTTCGATTATCTCACCAGACATGATCGAGACTCCTCTCCGATCAATGACTAATTCGTGGACCGAGGATACCCAGAATTAATCCCTGTGAGATAACGAATACTTTACCTATCAAACCTGGACGTCTGAGTCTTAAACCTTTTGCCATAGCGATACTTAGCGTGTCCGAGACTCATTCATAGATATCTCCATACCTAGCTTGATCTCGTTACCGACAACACTATCTTCTACTCGTCTATGATATTATGTCAGCTGGTGACCTAGTCACATGTTTGCAAACTCATTTGACATAATCTCACCGAGTGGGCCCTAGAGTATCTATCCTGCTATGCGGACTGGCAAATCCCGCTCTTGATCCCCCGTCTCAACATACTCCTCTCCGACACCCGAGAGGGACACCTTTATTGTCACACTATGTAAATATGACGTTTGATGCAATCAAAGTGTCTTCCAGGAATAGCAATAAGAGTAGATCTCACGGTCGAAGGTGTAATGACTACGTCCTACAAATATTGGGTATGTCCATCACATCGTTCTACCAACGACATGACTTCATTGTCAACTGACATAAATGTCACATGATCGGGAAACCTCGATCATCAATTGCCCAATGAACTAGTCAAGTAAAGGATACTAGGGACCTGGTTGTTTATCTACCACACGTGTATTAATGTTTCCGCTTAATACAGTTATAGCATGGTATAAAACATATAATGATCAATTGGGATATGACTAATAAACTATCTTTATTAAGTGCCTCTAGGGCATATTCCCTTCAGTCTCCCACTTGCACTAGAGTAACACTTAATCTAGTTTACAACTTGGTAAAAGCTCAACACCCATAGCATCTTGGTGCATGCTTGTCTCGTGGAAGAGGAATACAGTCAACAGATCTCACACATTGAGACCTATATGTGCTTTGCAACACTTCTATGTCACCTAGTTTGACATCATCCCGTATCTTACGATGACGGTGAAATATATCCTAGTGGATGGAGTGAGACTCGAACATTCGCGTAGCATGGGCCTTAAAAGTCTAAGAGATCTATTAAGGGGACCACATACGCTCGGAAAACTGCTCAGTCCAATCACACTTGCTACTTCTGAAGTTGCCATATATTTCTATACCTATGTAGATTATGCGACAGTGCATTCATATGCGACTTCGCAAACTAACCATGTCTTTCTTCAAAATAAGTTTGCAAACATGAATTTCTATACCTATTTTTCTCTTCCGGTAAAATGTCGACTCCCCTTAAGTGTGATACCCTAGCGGTTCGATTATCTCACCAGACATGATCGAGACTCCTCTCCGATCAATGACTAATTCGTGGACCGAGGATACCCAGAATTAATCCCTGCGAGATAACGAATACTTTACCTATCGAACCTGGACGTCTGAGTCTTAAACCTTTTGCCATAGCGATACTTAGCGTGTCCGAGACTCATTCATAGATATCTCCATACCTAGCTTGATCTCGTTACCGACAACACTATCTTCTACTCGTCTATGATATTATGTCAGCTGGTGACCTAGTCACATGTTTGCAAACTCATTTGACATAATCTCACCGAGTGGGCCCTAGAGTATCTATCCTGCTATGCGGACTGGCAAATCCCGCTCTTGATCCCCCGTCTCAACATACTCCTCTCCGACACCCGAGAGGGACACCTTTATTGTCACACTATGTAAATATGACGTTTGATGCAATCAAAGTGTCTTCCAGGAATAGCAATAAGAGTAGATCTCACGGTCGAAGGTGTAATGACTACGTCCTACAAATATTGGGTATGTCCATCACATCGTTCTACCAACGACATGACTTCATTGTCAACTGACATAAATGTCACATGATCGGGAAACCTCGATCATCAATTGCCCAATGAACTAGTCAAGTAAAGGATACTAGGGACCTGGTTGTTTATCTACCACACGTGTATTAATGTTTCCGCTTAATACAGTTATAGCATGGTATAAAACATATAATGATCAATTGGGATATGACTAATAAACTATCTTTATTAAGTGCCTCTAGGGCATATTCCCTTCAGTCTCCCACTTGCACTAGAGTAACACTTAATCTAGTTTACAACTTGGTAAAAGCTCAACACCCATAGCATCTTGGTGCATGCTTGTCTCGTGGAAGAGGAATACAGTCAACAGATCTCACACATTGAGACCTATATGTGCTTTGCAACACTTCTATGTCACCTAGTTTGACATCATCCCGTATCTTACGATGACGGTGAAATATATCCTAGTGGATGGAGTGAGACTCGAACATTCGCGTAGCATGGGCCTTAAAAGTCTAAGAGATCTATTAAGGGGACCACATACGCTCGGAAAACTGCTCAGTCCAATCACACTTGCTACTTCTGAAGTTGCCATATATTTCTATACCTATGTAGATTATGCGACAGTGCATTCATATGCGACTTCGCAAACTAACCATGTCTTTCTTCAAAATAAAGAACATCTCCTATATGAGATTTCTAGTCCTATGGGTCAGTGTCATAACGTGCATCCTCGTAACCATTTTACGGCAAGTTTGTCTATCCACTCTTACCCTTTACCAGAAAACACATCTTCAGTTCTCACAGACACTGAAGAAAATACTTAACGTTTGTTCATTGATCACACACAAGGATCACTCTAGAACCCGTTCTTCAACCAAGAACTTGGGTCACACTAAGTCGAGCTTTCAATCTGATAGCATCTATGTCTGATACATAGAGAATGTCGAACATCATTTGCTATCACTGAAAATGCCAAGATAAACTTAATATTTTACCTAGTCATACAAGCAAGAACAATCTTCTTCGCTTGTTCTATTCTGAAACACTTCAGAATCTTAACTTAGGAAATATTCCGACCTAATGTTATTAAGCCCCTTACGATCTATACAATTATAGATTGGATGCCTAATACTCCTAACTTCTTTCATAGAAAATTTAATCACTTAAATAATCCTTTATACTCTACTAGAGGATATGTGTCATTCAATATGTCGTTACATACAAAATCACGAATGACACCTAGCTCCCACTTAAATATGCCTTCCGCATATAAGATCAAGGAAAGCTACTTAGCTCCCACTCAAATATGCCTTCCGCCTATAAGATCAAGAAAAGCTACTTTGCTCCCACTCACTTCTTTGTAAATGCAAGTTTCTTCAACTATTTTGGACAACTCCAAAATCCTTTGATCTCATCATCAAAGTGAAGATTCCAGCTCCGATATGCTTGCTTCAGCCCATGAAGGACAACTGAAGTTTGCATACATGTTTAGCATCCTTAGGATCACCAAACCATTTCATTGTACTAATTACAACTCTTTCTTAATCATACCATTAAGAAACATGGTTTCCTTATCCATCTATTAATTTCTCAATTTGAAATTATAGTAATTGCTAAACGACCCGAATAGATTTAGGCTTCGCCACTTGAGACAAATCTCGTTGTGGTCAACTTTTGAATCTGTCGGAACTGTTTTACGACAAATCGATCCTTATCAGTGTCTACTCTCTCATAAAATTCCATATTCCATTAACAGCCCAGATGCCATCAAGAAGATCTCCCAAGTCATTACCTGGTAATCGTACATGGATTTTATATCGGATCATATATGACTCATAGCCATTTCTCGGACTTAGGTCTACCATCTCTTCTTCGTAGTTCGTAGGTCGGTCATATTCAATTAATATGACCTTTCATAACAAGATTGTCGTACCACACAATGTGGAACACAACCTCGTACGCCTACGTTCTCAGTATGAGCTCAGAGCATCATGATCTTCATCATCAGCTTCTTTCAAGTTGAGGAGCATGACACCGGAAAACACTTTCCGCTGTGCCACTCTGATGTCTGGAGAGGAAGTTCATTAACTTCGTCTTGCTCTACTTTCTTTCCCACTTATACCCTTTGACAAGAAACTATTTCTTTTGCAAGGCATATTCCGGCAAACGTTTTTGCCTATGTTGTGAGACATGTACCCAACTAATTCTTTAGGTACGGTACACTACAAAGATTTATCCATTTTAGGTTTGATCACATCGAAACACTAAATTGCTGAAACGACAATATAGGCTAAAAGCCACGCCATCACTCATATGGTATTGTCTTCATGGATTTAAATGGTTTCCCTATTATCTAACGTGAATGTTATGTTTCTACCATACTAATCCAATGATCACAATAATTCGGTAAGAGATTTATTTACCACACACTATCCGATAGGGTGCGATTACGACGTCCTAACATACCATAACACTATGGTATTCCATCCGACGTAATTTGTGGAACTCTTCTCACAAGTCTTCCAATGATATGCCAACATTATAACTCAAATCTTCATTTCCTCGTTCTGTATCGCGGGAATTTGATTTTCTTGTTAAGTTTATTTCCTACTTCATTCTGAATTTGTTTGATCGAATCAAAATTTTCAGGCCAACATTCCCTGAGTGGATATTCATATATCTACTTGGAATATTCATGAAGTCTATGAAATAAAGACTTCCACTTCACGTTAAAGTACTTCATTGATTCACATACACCCATATGCACGATTCTCAACAAGTTATACTCAAAACGTTCAGCGAAGTTCACGAAATAAAGGTCTCCACTACCCGTCAATTACTTCATTGAACCACATACATCTATATGCATGACTATCAATAAGTTATATGCCCGTTTTCCGAAAACGGTGTCTTAGTTATTTTGCAAGTGTCAAAAGATCAAATCTAAAGACTTGTAGATCCATCCGGTATGGAGCTAATTCATTGACTATAACATTGACATGAATAAAACGGCAGTGCCACACATATGTGGTGTCTTTATTAAGTTTGTATCCTTTGGCATTAATATTATGAATGTGGGAGCTTCTACCATCTAAATTCAAATCGGCTTATGATCATTACTTCATAAATATAGGACAACGATTTTGTCACTAACATATATGAACAATTGTCTTGCTAGAGAAAACACACTTATAACGATCATACTAACAGGCGATCATATAAGAATTTATTCAAATGGTAGATCTAGAGGGAGAGTGTCTATGGCCATCACAACAATTTGTCTGCCATTATCAACACGCAATGTCGCCTCATCCTTTCAAGCCACTCAAGCAGTAAACCTGGTTTTCATAAAACATGACTAGTATCAAAACTTAGTCACTACTGCGAGTACTTGCTTAGCTAAAACATTCATAACATGTATATCATATATACACCATCATCATTGATGACTTCCGGCGATCTGTTTCATCTTCTTGATACTTCCAACGCAATCAAGAACCATGAAGGTGAACGATTCCCCTTGCATGACATAGTCTATGACAAAGCATTTGCACCTGGCAACGTTGTCTGTCATCCAGTGGTCGAGCTGAGCGAGGCGTCTCAATGTCATCAAGCATGACCAATGTCATCGAGTATGACCAATGTCATCAAGTATGACTGCCACGTGCTCCTTCAACGCGTGTATTCTCTTCCATCTTGGTTGAGAAGAAAAACAGTCAACGTACTGTTAAACTTCATCAACCCAACTTTAGGTGTATCCCGAGTTCAGCGATCATCTCATATGTTCGCGATCCAACAACTCGTACCCACCGTTAGTTCTCTATGGCAGAGATCATAGCATACACTGGACTATGATGATATTATCCGCACAAAACTTGATAATCCAAATCATCGTTTTGTTAGCGGAATCTCCGGGTTTATCTCCTGGCGGGTATTGTATCACAAAGAGCTAATGGTTTAAACAAGGAGTATCCTCAAGGTAAAGTATAAAACTATGAAGTTTGGACCCAATCTTTTAAGTTTCTCAATCGCAGGATTGTGCCTAATTTTCAAAGAAGGCTATTACACTGGTTAATATCTACAAAGGTTTTGCAAAACAGACTTTGTTCATTATAAAATAGGGTTCAAGTTTTAATAAAATAAAACTATCAGAACTCCCACTCAAAACGATATCCCTCTAATCGTTTTAGTGATTACACAACCCCCATCCATTGTGCAACCCCTCATCGTCAGAGCCGGCAACACAACTTCAAAGGTGGACATCGAAATGTCGATCACAACAACTCTGTGACTCATGCTCGACCTTTCGGCCTCCGTGTTCCGAGGCCATATCTGCATATGCTAGGCTCGCCACAATAACCTTCAATGAACGCGCGTGCAACATGGCATACACCCACTGTATGCGAACGACGATATGTCTGACACCCGATCGTCACGGCCTGCCTCATAACGTAAAACTTTCTTGGTGGTGCACGTCGAAGGAAGAACACTAGTGGTATTTTGGAGGGATCATCTTATATTACTACCGCCGTGTAACTAATATATACTAATATATAATCACACAATATAAGATGCACACAAAACATCAAAATGTAATGCGATGTGATATAGTCCATTGCGCCATGGTCTCCTTCGCGCCAATAGTTCATAAACAATTTAATAAACCTACCTTGACCATATCACATTGCCCCTGCAAAATAAAGTTAGACGCCTCTACTTTATCTTTTGCATATTTTACGTGGCTTGGGGCTGTCGTAAATAGGACCGCTTCATACCTACGAACCTATGACCACAACAACGATCAATTAATTGCATATTTATTCATCCCTTTCGGGCCCTCCATTGAAAATGCAAAGCCAACTAAAGAGAGAGAGACAGACACCCGCCAGCCACATATACGGAACCAGCCGTATGTCAGTTGTGGAACCAGTTTCGCGTAAGCGTACGCGTAAGGTCGGTCCGGGCCGCTTCATCAACTCGATGCTGCCGGCAGTGCAAGTGCACGCGAGAGGGTAGCAAATAATAAGAACGATGTCCCCGTGATAAAACACGGGTGAAGCTAGCGCATAGCTATATCTACGCATAGATCGGCTCTGATACCACTGAAGGGGATCGCAGGCAGAAAACAAAAAATTTCCTAACCGCGATAACCAAAAACTAGCCAAGATCTATACTATGCAGATATAGTAGTACGCAAGGGGGGTCGGTATACACACCTCTTGTAGACCGAAAAGCGGGGATTACGCTCCCGCACAAGCGTTGACGATGTAGACGCCCTAGCCGACCTCAAGGTCGCGGAGAACTTGGCGCGACGAAGAAGACGATGACGCAGCGATATCGGTGAAACCGATGACGACCTCGAGGCCGTATGGAGGAAGCAGACCTCCAGCACCAATAGTGTGGCACCTCGCAGGGCGTTACACACATACGGTGAAGCCGACGAACTCCGGGCCCGATCCAGGGACGAGCAGCGGAAGACTTGGACCGGAAGACCAGCAGCACGGTGGCGGGCTATGGTGGAGAGAGAACTCTCATCCTCCTCGGCGCAACTCCGACAAAGGGAATCACAAGATCGAGGAGAAATCGAGAATTAATTGGGTGAATTAAAAGGCCAGGGGTGCCCCTCTATATAAAGGCTCCCGGGGGGAGCCAACCTTGCCAGCCAGGCAATGTGGGACTATCCCACAGCCTGGTTCGGCCAAGGAGCAGCCGCCGGCCCTAGGTGGGCCCCATTTGGCCCACCTAGGCCGGCCCTCCCCCAATCCGAAGCCCTGGGGGGACTTTCCCCCCCTCATGGGCCTTCTTTCCACCAGAAGGCCCATTTAGGGAAATCAGCCTTTAAAAATTCGAAAATAAATATATAAAATCATATTTAATCATTAATTACACTAATTAATATCAAACATATTATATATAATTTATTCTAGCTCCGAAAACTATTTCGTCGCTGCCCGATCTCCATCGGATCTCTCCCGGGACGTTCCCGGTCTCTCTTTTCCTATTTTTCTCTTCCGGTAAAATGTCGACTCCCCTTAAGTGTGATACCCTAGCGGTTCGATTATCTCACCAGACATGATCGAGACTCCTCTCCGATCAATGACTAATTCGTGGACCGAGGATACCCAGAATTAATCCCTGCGAGATAACGAATACTTTACCTATCGAACCTGGACGTCTGAGTCTTAAACCTTTTGCCATAGCGATACTTAGCGTGTCCGAGACTCATTCATAGATATCTCCATACCTAGCTTGATCTCGTTACCGACAACACTATCTTCTACTCGTCTATGATATTATGTCAGCTGGTGACCTAGTCACATGTTTGCAAACTCATTTGACATAATCTCACCGAGTGGGCCCTAGAGTATCTATCCTGCTATGCGGACTGGCAAATCCCGCTCTTGATCCCCCGTCTCAACATACTCCTCTCCGACACCCGAGAGGGACACCTTTATTGTCACACTATGTAAATATGACGTTTGATGCAATCAAAGTGTCTTCCAGGAATAGCAATAAGAGTAGATCTCACGGTCGAAGGTGTAATGACTACGTCCTACAAATATTGGGTATGTCCATCACATCGTTCTACCAACGACATGACTTCATTGTCAACTGACATAAATGTCACATGATCGGGAAACCTCGATCATCAATTGCCCAATGAACTAGTCAAGTAAAGGCTACTAGGGACCTGGTTGTTTATCTACCACACGTGTATTAATGTTTCCGCTTAATACAGTTATAGCATGGTATAAAACATATAATGATCAATTGGGATATGACTAATAAACTATCTTTATTAAGTGCCTCTAGGGCATATTCCCTTCACCATCCATTGCACAACCCCTCATCGTCAGAGCCGGCAGCACAACTTCAAGGGTAGACAATTGTCAATCACAACAACTTTGTGACTCATGCTGGACCTTTCGGCCTCCGTGTTCCGAGGCCATATCTGCATATGCTAGGCTCGCCACAATAACCTCCACGTAACGCTTGTGCAACATGGCTTACACCCACTGTATGCGAACGACGATATGTCTGACACCCGATCGTCACGGCCTGCCTCATAACGTAGAACTTTCTTGGTGGTGCTCGTTGGAGGAAGAACACTAGTGGTATTTTGAAGGGATCATCTTATATATAACTATCGCCGTGTAACTAATATATACTAATATATAATCACACAATATAAGATGCACACAAAACATCAAATGTAATGCGATGTGATATAGTCCATTGCGCCATGGTCTTCTTGGCGCTCGCAGTTCATAAACAATTTAATAAACCTACCTTGACCATATCACATTGCCCCTGCAAAATAAAGTTAGACGCTTCTACTTTATCTTTTGCATATTTTACGTGGCTTGGGGCTGTCGTAAATAGAACCGCTTCATACCTACGAACCTTATGACCACAACAACGATCCAATAATTGCATGTTTAAGCATCCCTTTCGGGCCCTCCATTGAAAATGCAAAGCCAACTAAAGAGAGAGAAACAGACACCCGCCAGCCACAGATACGGTACAAGCCGTATGTCAGTAGTGGAACCAGTCTCGCGTAAGCGTACGCGTAAAGTCGGTCCGGGCCGCTTCATCAACTCGATGCCGCTGGAATCACAAGTGCACGCTAGAGGGTAGCAAATAACAGGAACGGTGCCCCCGTGCAGAACACGGGTTCTAACAGCGTACAGCTATATCTACGATAGATCGGCTCTGATACCACTGAAGGGGATCGCAGGCAGAAAACAAAAAATTTCCTATCGGCGATAACTTTAAACTAGCCAGAATCTACACGATGCAGATATAGAAGTACGGCGGATATCGGAATACATACCCTCGTAGACCGAAAAGCGGGGATTACGCTCCCGCACAAGCGTTGACAACGAAGTTGACGTAGCCGACCTCTAGGTCGCGAAGAACTCGGCGCGACGAAGACGATGAAGATGACCTCGAGGTCGGGTGGAGGAAGTAGGCCTCCGAGTACCGCTAGCGCAGCACCTCGCAGGGTGTTACACACATACGATGGAGACGACGGCCTCCGAAGCTCCAGTCCAGGACGAGCAGCGGAAGACTTGGACCGGAACACCAGCAGCGCGGCAGCGGGCTATGGTGGAGAGATCCCCTCTCAACTCGGCGCAACTCCGACAAAGGGAATCACGTTATCGAGGAGAGAAAGAGAAATTAATTGGTTGAATTAAAAGGCCAGGGGTGCCCCTTCTTATATAGGCTCCCGGGGGGAGCCAACCTTGCTAGCCAGGCAATGTGGGACTATCCCACATGCCTGGTTCGGCCAGGCTTAGTGCGCCGGCCCTAGGTGGGCCCCATTTGGCCCACCTAGGCCGGCCAAGCCCCCCCACCGAATTCCCTTGAGGGGTTTTCCCCCCCATGGGCCTTCTTTCCACCAGAAGGCCCATTTAGGAAAATCAGCCTAAATAAATTCGAAAATAAATATATAAAATCATATTTAAACATTAATTACACTAATTAATATCAAACATATTATATATAATTTATTCTAGCTCCGAAAACTATTTCGTCGCTGCCCGATCTCCATCGGACCATTCCCGGGACGTTCCCGGTGATCTCTTTCCTTTCCGGTTGTCTTGTCGAAACCCCTTAAGTGGGTTACCCTAGCGGTTCGATATAATAACAGACATGATCGAGACTCCTCTCCGATCAATGATTAACTCGTAGGCCTGGACCCCATGAATTAACCCCTGTGATATAACGAATGACTTTCATCTATCAAACCTGGACGTCGAGTCTTAAACCTTTTGCCATAGCGATACTTAGCGTGTCCGAGCATCGTTCATAGATATCTCCATACCTAGCATGATCTCGTTACCGACATCGCTATCTTCTACTCGTCTATGATATTATGTCAGCTGGTGACCTAGTCACATGTTTGCAAACTCATTTGACATAATTTCACCGAGTGGGCCCTAGAGTATCTATCCGGCTATACGGACTGACAAATCCCGCTCTTGACCCCTCGTCTCAACTACCCCCTTCCGATACCCAAAAGTATCACCGTTATTGTCACACTATATAAGACATGACGTTTGGTGCGATCAAAGTATCTTCCAGGAATAACAATAAGAGTTGATCTCACGGTCGAAGGCGTAATGACTACGTCCTACAAATTATGGGTAAGTCCATCACATCGTTCCACCTAACGATATGACTCCATTGCCGACAGACGCCATGTCTCATGATCGGGAAACCTCGATCATCAATCGCGCAATGAAACTAGTCTTAGCAGAGGCAACTAGGGACCTGGTTGTTTATCTACCACACGTGTATTAATGTTTCCGCTTAATACAGTTATAGCATGGTATAAAACATATAATGAACAATTGGAATATAACCAATAAACTATCTTTATTAAGTGCCTCTAGGGCATATTCCCTTCAACCATGGCATCTATGGCGGATATCAAAGCTTTGGAAACAACTTTGACATCGACCATGAATGCCAAATTTGATGAGTTTCGTGACATGTTCATGAAATTTGCAAATGGCAAGCGCTCGGAAATCATCCCACTAGAGGAAGCCTCTAACTCCGAAGAGGGTGATTCCAAGGAGGACAAAGAGAAAAAGAAAAAGGGGGTTGAAACCGATACTAGACCTAAAACTTCTCCTACTTTGCATGAGGAGAAGGAAGGGTATCATGCCGTTCCGGGATGGTACTCTCCCGATCCAATTATTACAACCCGCATAAACCCTCTAGGTCCTCCACCTAAGCTTAACGCATTAGCTTTTGCAAGTTGGCAACGCTCAATGAAATCTCATGTTAACAGTGCCTCCATCGAGCTTTGGAGGATCATTGAAGATGGATATCATGTTGAGGATCCAAGCAACATGATGAAAAGAGAGTTCGTCGAAAAGCAACTCAATGCTTCCGCCCTCCACATGATCGAGCTCGCCTTGGGCGACAATGACAAACATCATGTTCTTCATGTCACCACCGCCAAAGAAGCTTGGGATTGTCTTGAAGTTGCTTTCCTTGGAAATGATAGCATGAAGAGGAATAGATATGAATCCTTGAGCAATGCCGCCGAAGGTTTCTACATGCTTGACAATGAGAATCATGAAGAGATGTATGGAAGACTCAAGACTCTTGCCAAAGCCTTCTATGATGTGGGGGCAACATATGTGGATGATGCTTGGGTCAAAAGAAAGTATGTGAATGCTCTCTTGCCCTCGGAGCCTATGGAGTTGAAGTCAATTCAAGGGAGATACAACTATCAACAAATGTCTTCACATGAAGTTATGCAAGAGGTTCAAGCCTCCAAGGTTGCCTCCAAGAATGCGGAAGATAACCGTGCTAGGGCCATGGGAATGAGACAAGGCCCCTCACTTGCCTTGAAGGCCAAGGTGACTAGTATGGATGAGAACGATGAGGTTGAAGCTTGCCCAAGCAACATTGCTCCACATGATCTTGAGCAAGCCCTCAATAGTCACATTGCTCTTGCCACAAGGGTGTTTTGGAATGACCCGGCAAGTGCTAAAGCTCGTGTTGATCGAGAGAACAACTCAAGTGGCAAGAAAGAGCTTGCCTCAAGGACAAAGACTTGCTACAATTGTCATGACAAGAATCACTACATAAGAGAGTGTCCATATGAGAACCGTGAGCAAAATGGTAGGAAGCTTATCCCAAAGGATCACTCCAAGTTGATTCAAAAGAAGCCCACAAGACCAAGGAAGCCCTTCTTCAAGAAGGCACCGAGAATTGTGTTGGTGGCACAAGAGGAATATGCCACAAGTGATTCCGAAGATGAAGATGCACCTAACAAAGAGGTAGCCGCATTGGCTATTGTCTCCACTTCATCATCATCTCTCTTTGAATCCCCCAATGAGAACCTCTCCACCAACACCGCTCGTTGCCTCATGGCTCATGTCACCAAGGTATCATCCCCTTCTCCTAAGACTACGCATGATCAATCTAGTCTTGAGATTAAGAAGAAACTAGTTTCCTTCGATACTTTTGTGACTAACTTGCAAGGTGAGGCCAAAGAACATGTTGAGTCTCTCATGAGACAACTATGTGCGGCCGAAGAACTTCTTCAAGAAAAGAGTAAGATTGAGAGAGAGGATTCTCTCACCATTGCTTCTTTGAATGCTTCCATAGCATCCTTAAATAGCTCTCTTGATGAAGAAAGTGAATATAGAACCACTCTTGAGGAAAGAATTGAGTCTCTGGATGCTAAAAATGATGAAATCATTGATAAAATCATTAAGGATAGAGATCATGTCTTTACTAAATATAAAGTGATTAAAAAGGAGAAAGTTGAACTTGGAGTTGTGAATGCTAGACTTCTTGGGGATATGGAGAAGCTTGAAAAAGCTCACAAGGTCTTGGAATCGACCTACTCCCTTCTAGTCAAGTCTCATGAACAACTTCAAGCTCAATTTTTTAAAACTCGTTCAACTAGTATATCCATTCTTCCTCGTATTCATGAAGATGTTAGTGAAGAAAATGCTAGGTTGAAGGTGGATCTTGCTAAGACCTCTATTCCCAAAGGTAAAGATAAGGGTATTGCTTACTTGTTTGAGCAAAAACCACACAAAAGGAAGGAGGGTCTTGGTTATGTGGCCGAAGCAAAGAAGAAAGTGAGCAACATCAAGAAGAACAAGACCAAGCCCGCACAAGCCAAGACTCCCATTGCGGGTAGTAATGCCACTAAGGGCAAGACTACTCGTAGTGACTTCGCGGGGCATAACAATCCCAATTATATTCTTTATGTTGACTATTATGGTGATGTTTATGCAAAATATGTTGGTCCTTATGATGGCTACATTGATTACTCTATTTGGGTTCCTAAGACCCTTGTTGCTAACCGAAAAGGACCCATTGAGAAATGGGTACCTAAATCCAAGATATGATCTCTTGTAGGACTATGCTTCCGGTGGATCTAAATGGGTGATTGATAGTGGATGCACTAGTCATATGACCGGAAGCAAGGAGATCATGACGGAGTTGAGACCAAATCTAAATCACTCAACCGTCTCTTATGGTGACAAGTCTAAAGCCGAGGTAAAGAGTCTTGGCAAGGTGGTAGTTGCAAGGGATATCACCCTTGTAAATGTCATGCTTGTTGAGTCTCTAGGTTACAATCTTATGTCCGTTCGTGCTCTTAATAAGATGAACTTTGATGTCCATTTCACTCTTGATATGGTGGTACTCTTGAGGAGCAAGACTCTAAAGGTCATGCTCGTTGGGTATGTTGAAAATGAGTTGTTTGTGGTGGACTTTTCGGGGTCAACCAACACTCAAGCAATATGCTTATTCGGAAAGGCCGACGTGGGGTGGTTGTGGCATCGCCGCTTATCCCATGTCAATATGAGAACTTTGCAAAGTCTTCACAAGGGTGGCCACATTCTTGGACTAAATGAGAATGTTTCTTTTTCTAGAGATCGTCTTTGTAGGGCTTGTGTTGAAGGAAAGATGCATGATTCTCCCCACCCAAGCAAGACCATCATCTCATCAACGAGGATATTGGAACTTCTTCATGTTGACCTCTTTGGTGCCGTACCGCAACCAAGTCTTGGTGGGAAGAAGTATTGCTTGGTGATTGTTGATGACTACTCAAGATTCACTTGGGTTTTCTTTTTCAAGACGAAGGATGAAACTCAACAAACCGTCATCGACTTCTCCAATGAAGTTCAACGTCAACACAATGTTCCCATATTGGCCATTAGAAGTGACAATGGCTCCGAGTTCAAGAACTACACTCTAAATGAGTTTCTTAGTGATGAGGGAATTCGTCATCAATATTCCGCTGCGTATACCCCTCAACAAAATGGTGTAGCCGAGAGAAAGAACCGGACTCTTATGGATATGGCTAGGTCCATGTTGGCGGAGTTTAAGTCTCCACTCTTCTTGTGGGTCGAAGCTATCTCCACGGCGTGTCACTCCTCCAACCGGTTATTCTTTCGCAAAGGGAAAAAGGAAACTCCTTATGAAATGCTTACCGGCAACAAGCCCAACATCTCCTACTATCGAGTATTTGGTTGTAAGTGTTTCTACAAAATCAAAGGTGTTCATTTATCTAAATTTGAAGTTAAAGCTTTAGAAGGTGTTCTTGTTGGGTACGGTGCGAACTCTCACACTTATAGAGTCTATGACAAATCCTTAGGGAGAGTTGTGGAATCTTGTAGTGTGAGGTTCGATGAGAATGACGGCTCCCAAGTGGCGCAATTTCATGTTTGTGATGTAGATAATGAGGAACCTCAAGATGCCATAAGAAGAATGGGAGTTGGTTTCCATCGCCCCATTGAAATCCATCATGAGCCTCCTCAAGCAAGTACAAGCTCCACACAAGTGGAGACTCCATCATCACAAGTTGAAGTGGCACCTACTATGGAAGCAAATGAGACACCTATCCAAGAACAAGAACAAGTTACTCCTCAAGTTGACAATGAGGCCACACAAGAATCAAGTTCTCCTATTGTCAACTCTAGTCAAGATCAAGATCAAGAGCAACCATCTACTCCCATTATTGAAAATGTACAACAAGATGGTCAAGCTCATCATTCCGGTCAAGACGGGGACTCAAATGATCAAGATGATCAAGCCGAAATCCCTCGCAACAATGGGGATATCGAAACCCGTCGTCAAGCAAGAGTCAAGAGAAATTTGGAAATCAAGTGTCACAAGCTTGAAGCCATCATTGGTGATGTATCTCGCAAGGTCTCCACAAGAGGTCAATTGGCAAACTTTAGTGAACATCAAGCTCATATCTCTATGGTGGAACCAAAGAAAGTCTTTGAAGCTCTTGAAGATCCGGATTGGTTGGAAGCAATGCATGAAGAACTCAACAACTTCAAGCGCAACAAAGTGTGGAATCTAGTGGAGAAGCCAAAAGATTGCAAAAATGTTATAGGCACCAAGTGGATATTCATGAATAAGCAAGATGAACATGGAATGGTTGTGAGGAACAAGGCAAGATTGGTAGCTCAAGGGTACTCTCAAGTTGAAGGCATTGATTTTGGAGAGACCTATGCTCCCGTGGCTCGCCTTGAGTCCATCCGTATCCTTCTTGCATATGCATCACATCACAACTTTAAGTTGCAACAAATGGATGTGAAAAGTGCCTTTCTTAATGGTCCCTTAAAGGAGTTGGTATATGTTAAGCAACCACCGGGATTCGAGGATCCACACTTCCCAAACCATGTCTACAAGCTTGATAAGGCCCTCTATGGTCTCAAACAAGCACCTCGTGCTTGGTATGAGCACCTAAGAGAGCTACTAATAGACCGTGGCTTTGAAGTGGGGCAAATCGATCCCACTCTCTTTACCAAGAGAGTAAAAGGGGAGCTTTTCATATGCCAACTTTATGTTGATGATATTATTTTTGGCTCATCTAACAAAGCTTTTAATGATGAATTTTCAAAGCTTATGACCGATAGGTTCGAGATGTCCATGATGGGATAGTTGAAGTTCTTCCTTGGTTTTGAAATCAAGCAATTGAGTGGAGGGACCTTCATCTCACAAGCCAAATATATTCAAGACATGCTCAAGAGGTTCAAGATGCAAGATGCAAAAGAGAAGAGGTTTCCTATGGACACCAAATGCCATCTTGAACTTAGTCCAAAGGGTAAAGATGTCGATCAAAAACTCTATCGCTCTATGATTGGTTCCTTGCTTTATCTTTGTGCATCTAGACCCGATATTGTGTTAAGTGTAGGAGTGTGTGCAAGGTACCAAGCGGCTCCTAAAGAAAGTCATTTGATAGCGGTGAATCGAATCTTCCGATATTTGGTTTATACCCCAAGGTTTGGTTTGTGGTATCCTAGGGGGTCCAACTTCTCTCTTGCCGGTTACACGGATTCGGATTGGGCCAGTTGCAAGGATGATAGGAAGTCAACCTCCGGTGCATGTCAATTCCTTGGGAAGTCATTGGTGAGTTGGTCCTCCAAGAAGCAAAATTGCATATCACTATCCACCACCGAAGCCGAATATGTGGCGGCCGCTAGTGCTTGCACTCAATTGTTATGGATGAGGCAAACTTTAAAGGAATACGGTGTCCATTGTGACAAAGTGCCTCTTTTATGTGACAATGAAAGTGCCATCAAGATTGGTCACAACCCGGTGGAGCATTCAAGAACGAAGCATATTGAGATTCGCTATCATTTTATTCGTGATCACATCAACCGGGGTGACATTGAACTTGGCTATATTCCCACGAAGATTCAACTTGCCGATATGTTCACGAAGCCACTTGATGAAGCAAGGTTCACATTTTTGAGGCATGAGCTAAATATCGTGGATTCGAGGAGCGTCGGTTGATCACCTTGCATGCACACCTCTATCTTAACTATCTAATTGATCTAGGTGTAGGCATGGACATAGGGGGAGTGCGGTCCTAAACCATTGGACTACCCCTCCCCCATTATGCCGATAGCAAGTGTTCTTTTATCTCTATATTCATTCTTATGTCTAAATGAGCTAAAATGACGGGTATTGGTTATGTACCCAAGATATATCTTCGCGGTGACATGCCATACGCTCCAACATGGTGGCCTCGGCCACCGCCCTCTTCTCCTTGTAAGAAGAGTTGGATTTCATGACATTTTCGTGGTTTACTTAATGCGTCGTCATGGTTTTGTGGGAAACACACTCATTTTGGTCTTCTTGAGTTTCATGCGTTTTGCAAAGTGCGTGTGAAGTACCACTCTCGGTTTGAGTTTCTATCCTAAGCCCCAACTCACTTCCCTAAAGCCTTTCTCTCTCTAAATGCTTTGTTTCATGATCTGGGTTGTGTGGATGGTCGGAACCGGCGTGAAAAACGCGTTGTGGGCATCATTTTGAGCCACAACCCATTTTTCCCCAGGTGCCGGTACTACCGGTCACCCTAGCGGTACTACCGCTGCATCGCACCACGCGGTACTACCGCTGTCCCCAGCGGTACTACCGTGCGCAGAGGCAGTTTCGCTCGGGCGCCTGACAGAACCGGGGCGGTACTACCGCTGGACCGAGCGGTACTACCGCCGCGGGAAATCTGGACGATAAGGGCACAGGGCTGGGCGGTTTGAGAGGGCACTCCCTCACTTTCCCCCAACCCCATCTCCTTCTCCTCCACGTCCCCGCCGCCGCCGGCCACTCCACCGCCGGGAAGAGCCCTTCCCCGGCCTTGGACCTCGTGCTCCTTGCTACGGGAGGACTCTAGCTTCTCTCCTCCTCCTCGATCCTTCACCATGAGCTCCGGTAAGCCAAATCCCTCTCTCTCATCTAGTTGATGGATAGAGATGATATTAGCGCTTTTCTCTTCGGATGTGTGGTTGAATGAGTTGGTAGAGATGCTTCTTTATGGATTAAGAACCTTGTGTAGAAATTTAATGGAAAGTTATAGGCTAGATTTAAAGTTCCCCTCTTAGATTTGTCGGAGCAACCCTAGATAGGTCTAATGCTTGTCTTAAGCTTTACATCTACTCATTGTTGCACCTTCAAACCCAAATGTGGTACTTACCTCTAGATTTACTCTTCCTAGAATTTTGTACACTCGTGTTCTTCGTTCATAATTCATGAAATTTGTGCATTCTCATCTATATGCTTTCCACCTCATGCTATTCACAGGTAGGGGTCGTACCAAGTCCGTTGCGGGTAGGAAGAAGCAAAAGACCGCTCCCACGGATGAAGTCCAAGATGCTCTTGATGGATTGCAACGCCGGAGGTACCCGGCTCCATCAAAGTCCATTCCCAAGCGCCCGAAGACAGCTAGTCAACTCAGTGAGCCCGAGTTTGTGGCAAAGAGAGCTGTGGATTACTATGTGATTGATCGTATGGATCAAATGCCCTCCGTTCGCGGCAATAATCCATATTTTCACAACTCCTTCCAAGAAGAGTGCTACCGGGAAATCCTCTTAAAGAAACCAAAGGACAACACCGTGATCCAACACCACATCAACATCGAGTTCATGAGGTCCAAGCCCAACTATTTTGGTGAAGCTTTGGAAATCTGCGAGGAGTTTGATCTTTTTCACATCATGGAGCTAGAGCAAGACTATGATGAGGATATTGTGGCTCAGTTCTTAGCCACCGTGCACATGGGCAATGAGACCAAAAGAAGAATCAAGTGGATGACCAAAGAGAAGGTGTTTGAAGCCACTTGGGAAGATATTGCCGAGTCCCTCAACTATCAAGAGTTTGGCCCTTTTCCTCCGGAAGAGTTTGATGAGACCCACTTCCGTGTTCACTTCCAAGGTGGAAGTGCCTATGGTGTTGAGAAGCTTGCTCCCCTCTACAACCCGGATAGTGCGGATAAGTGGAAGTATGGAGATTCCAAGGGCCTATACCCCACTTGGGACATCATGCACCGCATCTACCGTGAGACAATCAATCCAAAAGTGGGCAACTTTGATGAAATTCATGGCTACTTGAAGAACTTGATGGTCCTCACCATGCAAATGAAGGGACAAGGCAAGAAACTTGATGTGATGGACTTCATTTGGCATGAGCTATGGCATGTGATTAGCAAGAAGAAGAACATCTCCTTTGCTCCTTTGATCATGAGGATCGTGGTGTGGAAGTGGCTTGAGCACAATGACATTGATGATCTCGGTGACACCGAGAAGTGGGCCCCTCACAAGGGCAAGAGGCTCCTTATCAAGCCCCACAAGCTCAAACCTAGGAAGGAAGTGGTGGATGAAGCCGGGCCCTCCAATGCCTCCAAAGGTGGTTCTTTTGCTTGGATGGCTCGTGCTATGAAGAAGATCTTCCAAGTGTCCAAGAAAGTTGAGAGGCATCAATATGATGTCCATGAGGAGAAGATGAAGGCTCGCCAAGTTGAGGTTGCTCGCCGTCGTGCCGAGGGGGAAGATGTGCCTTCCGGGTCCGAGCAACACATCCCCACGTGGGATGAATGGCAAGCCAAGAATGACGAGGGCGAGATCATCACGTGGTCGAGCCCAGAACCTGATGGTGCTTCTTCCTCTCACCCGGATTGGGACCCTTGGGGCGTGTAGGTCCGATCTTTTCCCTTTTTGGTGCTTTGGTGCCAAAGGGGGAGAGATAACTATTAGGTTGATCTCGGGAAGTTGCATGGGTGGGTGTCACGAGCTCGTTTTTCACTTATTTCGACCTTTTTAAAGCTTGTGAACACCTAAATTTATCGTTACTTGTGGAACTCCTTTATGTATGCATGGTGTAAGACATGTGAAACTCGTTATCTATCTATGTGTTTGCTTATTTGTATTTTGGTTAATGTTGCATTTGTGGTTGCTATCATTGTGGCTTGGCTTGTAAATTTTAGGGGGAGTGTTGATTCTAGATGTTGTGCATTTGTGTATTCAAAGCACTCTAAGAATATGCACACATCTAGGGGGAGCTCTGTCGAAATTCTATGAAGCCTCGCTTTATATGTTGTGTTGTCATCAAACACCAAAAAGGGGGAGATTGAAAGAGCATCTTCTAGTAGACCCTTGTTTTGGTGCTAATGACAACACAATCTGTGTTCTAACATGGCTATTAAAGTTTGCAGGATGTATCTAAGAACTTAGCAAAAAGGAAAGGATCGGGCGCTGCGAAAGCTTTTCAGCAAGCCTTGCTCCAGGCAGCGGTAGTACCGCCGGCATCAGCGGTAGTACCGCTGCACTGGGCTGAGCCTTGCTCGGAGCCCTGGCTGCCGCTGGCGGTACCGCCCGAGCTACCGCCGTTTTCGGCGCTCTGTTGCGCGGAGCGGTACCCCCAGCGGTACCAGAGCGGTACTACCGTTGTCCAGCGGTACTACCGGGCCTTACAGCGGTAGTACCGCTGTGTTATTTTTTGCAGGTTCGCAGGCCAGCTCGAAGTCGAGGTACCGCTGGCGGTACCGCCGGAGGTACCGCCGTTTTCAGCCTTCTGTTTCTCAGAGCGGTACCTCCAGCGGTACCGGAGCGGTACTACCGGCTCACAGCGGTACTACCGGGCTCGTCAGCGGTAGTACCGCTGCGTGAAGTTGGACTCACTGTGAAGTGCGTGAAGCGGGCAACGGCTGGATTCAAAGGTCCAGCGGTACTACCGGCCTCCCCAGCGGTAGTACCGCTGCGTAAGTTTCAGCTCCAAACGGCCAGATTTTGGAGGAGCTATAAAAGGACCCCTTCACCTTCCTTGGAGACTTGAGCTTCTACACTCTCTCACCTCCATTGATGCAAAGCTAAGAGCTCCAAGTTCTCCCAATCCTCCCACCCAAACTCGTTGACCTTTGGAGGATTGAAGGAGAAGGCCCCGATCTACATCTTCACCGAGCCTTTTTTCATTTCCCCCTCATTCTTTTGAGGGAACACTTGCTAGGGTTTCCACTAGGAAAACCTAGCCCATCGTTGTACTTACCTATTGTCTTTGTGACAGATTGTAGCTGTTCGGGAGCCCCCAAGCCCTTTGTGGGTCGTGCCCCGAATCGTTGTTGTAAAGGCTCCGGATTCCGCCTCGAAGGATTCCGATAGTGGAAAGTGAACCAAACCTTTGTGGTGCGGTTCACCGGAGATTTGGGTGAGGCCTTTGTGGCCGTTGAACCATTGTGTTGGTTCACACCTCTCTAACGAGACGTACTCCCATTTAAGGGAGGAACTCGGGAATACATCCGTCTCGTGCTTTCACTTCGGTTAACTCTTTCCTTGTTTACCGCTTTTACTTTGTATCTTGCTTAGTTGTTAGCTTGTCATATAGGTAAATTCACCGTAGTTGCATATCTAGAGAATTTACCTTTCGTGTCAAGCTTATTTTGAAAAAGAACTAAAAATTGAATTAGCACCTATTCACCCCCCCCCCCCCCCCCCCTCTAGGTGTCATACCGATCCTTTCAGACTCTCCATCCTTGGATGTGGAAGAGCCTTTGGTTTTAGAAGAGTTATCATTATCACCCTTTCCATCCATGCCCTTAGACATTTCGGGATCCGTACCACTCGATTCACTCGGAGGTGTTGGAGGAGATGAGGGCGATGCATTCTTTGGATTCCTTGAATTCATGAGTGCCTCAAGCATGTCATGAATCTTTTGGAATTGAGCTTCCATGGACGATGTCAACTTTGTTTCCAAAGCGTTGATATCGGCCATGGTGGCTCCTTTAGATTGCATCGCTGCCATCGCCTTTGCGGCCTCTTCGGTGTCAACTTCCTTAGTCATGGAAAATCTCAAGCGGTAAAGCTTTTAAGAGATAACCTGGCTCTGATACCAATTGAATGGAAGTTAACCACCTAGAGGGGGGGGTGAATAGGTGGTGACCAATTTTTATGACTTTTTCAGTTTTAGGCAAATTTACTATATGTGCTACTAGATGAAGAAAAGTGCTAGACAAAAGAAAAACAGTGCAATAAAGAAAAACAAGTAACACAAAGGAGGATAGTGGAACGAGACAACCTAGGGACAAGGAGGCGACGATTTTATCCCGAGTTCCACCACATGGGTGTACGTCTCGTTGGAGGGGTGTGAGCAACCACAAAGGTCAGCTCAACGCCACAAAGGCTTCACCCTATTCTCCGATGAATTCGACCACAAAGGTCCGAATCCACCCTTCCACTAAGGACTCCTTTAAGGGCGGAGAAGGTCCCGTACAAATCTGTGAGGCACACACCCACAACTGAATTGGGGGCTCTCACTAAGACCACAAGAGGTCAATTCCACAAAGGATCCACAAAGGAGTAAGAAACAACAAGGTAGAATCTAGCTATCCACAAAGGAAACCCTAGATTCGTGTCCCCTCAAGATAGGGAGGGGGAAAGTGAAATTCCTTCGGTGGCGATGTAGATCGGGGTCTTCTCCTTCGGATCTCCAAATATCAATGGATTTGGTTGGCTAGATAGGGAGATCCATGGGAAATGAGCTCCAGCAACAATGGGTGTTTTGGGTCATGGAGAGCTAGACTGCTGGAGGTAGGTGGAGGGGTATTTATACCCCTCTCCGAGATCTGACCGTTGTGCAGCCGCCAGCTCGGAAATTTCCGGGTTAAGTTCGGAAATTTCCGGACTGACACCCGGAAATTTCCGGACTGACACCCGGAAATTTCCGGGCTACGGAAATCTCCGCGAGGGTTCAGCTTCTGACTTGGCGATGATCTTGATCGAGCAGCTCGGAAATTTCCGGACTCCCATCGGAAATTTCCGGGCACCTGAAATTTCCGCCTGAAATTCCGACTGCGAGGTTCTGGGAGGCAGTACCGCTTGACAATCTGGACTTGGTGAAAAATCTTCGGTGACTCGGAAATCTCCGGACACTGGCCGGAAATTTCCGGACATCGGAAATTTCCTGATGCATTTCCGACTGAAAAACTCTGAATGCCAGTACTGCTTCAAACAAGGACTTGGTGAAGAATTCTTCAGTGACTCGGAAATTTCCGGGTGAATCCCGGAAATTTCCGGGTACCTGAAATTTCCTGAAGGATTTCCGACTGAATAAATAAGGGTCCAGTACTGAAATATATACCTGTTCTAGAACCTGCATATAACATCACAAACATTAAATCCACCTTTTGTATTGTCACTTGTCACCAAAAAACAGGAAGTGCAAAGAATGCACTTTCAGTAAGGACACTGAGTATGTTAACTTCTGTAATATTACTAAGAACATTATGACGATAATATCTCTTAGGGCTCGTTTGGCACCCATCATTTCCAACCAGAATCATAAAATTCATTTGTGATTACACACCCAACCTGTTTGACCGTCATGAAAGAAGAAAGTCCACTTTTCGTCCATAAACTTATAGGAAAGTTCACTTTTGGTCCTAAAACTTTTGTTGGTTTGAAATGAACCCTAAACTTTTGAAAAAGTTCATTGCACGTCTAACTTAAGAAAATGCTTGCATGGACAATAAGTAGCAACAAAAGGATAAACTCGTCTGAATTGGAACCAAATCTCGATATATCACATGTTCCATTGATTCAAAATCCCCGCTTATACTCTAAATTCTCGAAACTCCAATGTGCCGACTATGTTGTCGTCTGTCTAGTGCGCGTTGTCCATCTCTTGCATGCCCCGTCCATGAGACAACTCACCCGCGTCCCCAACCCGTCTACACATTTGAACCTCCCTACTCGTGCGGGTTGATGTCAATCTGAGTGTTGTTGTTGCACTCATCATCGACATCCCGTCAATGTCGCGCTCGTTGGAGGGATCCCGTGAACGATTCATGCCGACATGCTTGTTCCTTCAAGCTGGGAGGCACAACTAGTGGGTCGGCTTCAAGGTGGTGAAGCGACGGGGCTTGTTCGAACTTTTTCAGGAGTTTATGGTTTGTTTTGGACCAAAAAAAAAGTTATAGGATGAAAAGTACACTTCCTTGAGAGTTCAAGGATGAAAAGTGGACTTTCTTCGTCATGAAATTGGCATGCCGATTCATTGGAATTCCAGAAAATACCTATTACATGTTATACCAATTCAAGTCTCTAACCTTGTCATTTCACTTTTCAAATGATTTCTGCCAAATGAAATGAAAATATGGGTGTCAAACAACCCCTTAGCATATCAAATGGTTAGATCTGTCCAACACTCATTGTTCCACGAATGCTCCCATTGTGTTGTTATATCTTGTACCCATGACCAGAAAAAGGGGACTATCTTAGAACACATGATCTGATCTAAGTGGCAAGACTAGGAACTATTTTGTGTTTGTGTTTTTATACTTTTTTATAGGGTATCATCTGAATACCAAAGTCAAGAACCATAACAGTTATACCACATAAATATAAACATTAATCATGAAACAAAAAAGAATAATAAAATTTATTATAATAATCTAGTTTTACATGTAGTGCGACGATTTGGAGGACGAGCTCCATAGAGTTTTTTTTAAAACTTTTATTTCACTAGGGTGTTTATAAACACTGACTGAGTTTTTGGAGCGCAAATTGTTTTTTTACTAAGTTTAAGTGCGTGTTTGTGAGGGTATATTGTGTTTGTCAAAAAATTATCACTTTGTCTTGTTCATTGGGACTTATATACAAAACAAGCACAGTAACATTTTTTGCAATTGGTTGAATAGTTTGGATCATAGGTTTAAACAGCACTTCCCGTTATACGGTTGTTTTAGCTGCGTAGAAATGACAAGTTTTTTTATGATAAAAATTCTTCTCTCATACAGGTTACCTACAGGAGTACAACTACACTCCGTTTGTGGTTTCAGTCGCAACGTGTGGAGTATCGATTCCTATTTACAGAAGTGTGTATAAGACTGAAGGATACGGTGAGATAATTTTTATCCCAACATGGATGACAACATAATTTGCGGATCGCCCTCCACCATCATAGATGTTTTTACAATTTCTCATCATGATTTGTGATACGCCTTATTTTCTTTTATACTGTTATACTCGTGACGGATGTATGCATCCTAAATATGCAGAGGCCGAATGTAATGTTTAAAACTTTTTAATTCATAAAACTCCCTTTATCAAAAATATATAAAATAAAAAACAAAAAATCCGCTTGCATCGATCTGCTGGGCGGCCCATTCCGACCCCGTCCGCGTCCACCACCACCCCACGCCACCGCGACCAAGTCCACCTCCGCTTCTTTACCCCCAAACCATGGCCTCGGCGCCTGCCGCTGCTCAGAAACCAAACACCCTCGCGCGCGCACAAACATGGCCGCGCCGCGCTCGCTGCGCCGCCCCATCTCGGCGCCGTGCTTCCTCATCTGCTTCCTCCTCGGCTTCGTTGCCGGCATCTTCCCCTTCGTGCACCACCACATCCACCTCGACCCCCACCTCCCCCTGCCCTCCGCTCCAGCTCACCCGCTGCCGCCGACGGCTGTACAACGGAAGCTGCTCCTGGTCGTGACGCCCACCCGCGCCCGCCCGCTCCAGGCCTACTACCTGCGCCGGCTCGCGCACACGCTCCGCCTCGCGCCGTCCCCGCTGCTCTGGCTCGTCGTCGAGGATGGCGCCGCTACGCCCGAGACGGCCGCTCTGCTCCGCGGCTGCGGGGTCATGTATCGCCACCTATCTTCCCCCGCCCCCGAACCGCCCCAGGAACCCCGGCGCCGGAGACAGGAGCTCCCGGCGGACAGCCGCGTGCGCCGGCGGAACGCGGCGCTCGACCATATCGAGCACCACCGCATCCACGGCGTCGTGTACTTCGCCGACGAGACCAACGTCTACTCCCTTGACCTCTTCCACCATCTTCGCCAGATAAGGTAACATATCAATTGTGTCTCCACAGTTCCGACGATTTAGCTACTACCATTCAGCGTGGTTGAAGTTCGAGTCAATTTGGTCGCGTACACCAATTCCTTATTGGAAATCCGGGACTCGGTCATGCTAATTGGCGAGCAATCTTGATTCGATTGTGCTGTTTTAGGAGTTTCGGCACCTGGCCTGTCGCAATGCTTGCCCCGGGGAAGAGCAAGACGATACTGCAAGGGCCGGTGTGTGACGGGAGCCGAGTGGTGGGGTGGCATACGGACAAGAACAACAGGAGGCTGCGTATGCGTAGGTTCCATGTGGATATGTCAGGGTTTGCCTTCAGCAGCACTATGCTTTGGGACACCAAGAAGAGGGCTCATCAGGCCTGGAATTACATCCGCCTTCTGGACACGGTCAAGGAGGGGTTTCAAGTAAGTTGCTTATGTCTCGCACAGTCGCACTCATTGCCCTGATTGAACTCCTCATCATGTTGCATTCATCTGATGCCAAGTTGTTGCATACCGTTTGTAGTTAAGTAGTAGAAGGGGGCATGAGGGTTTTTCAACGATAAAAATTATGTCTCTGCCGTTTATGTAAATCTTGGCAGTAACAGATACTTTTGGATTTTGGCCCTGCCCAGTACCTTCAGGTTGCTCTAAAAACTCATCGAGTACCAGCTAAGGGCATCTCTAAGGATGTTCCCTAAACCTTCCCCAAATCTTGTCTATATGGGAAGAAATGGGGAGGACAACTTTACCATGGTACCCAAGTGTTCTCCCCATTTATCCATTTCATCTCTTTTCCTCTCTATGTAACAACATTTGACAATATTTTTCGATTGCTTTATCATCACGATATTTTTGGATAAATATTCCGCCACATAAAATTCATGAACATTTGCATTTGGTTTATAAAAAACTATTAGAAAACCACACACGTATAATAGAATCCCGAACTTGGTAATGCTGTTTACTGATCTGATGTCATTGAAAATGAAAATTCTTACAGGAGACAACTTTTATAGAACGGCTTGTGGAAGATGAAACTCATATGGAGGGCATACCACCTGGTTGTTCAGAAATCATGAACTTCCATCTTCATGTGGAAGACAAAGATCTCTTATATCCAAAGGGTTGGCAAATCACGGAAAACCTGGATGTTATTATTCCTCTGAACCAAGAGGCAAGTACACAAGTGTAGCTCCTTGTTTACATTGCAGGTATGAACATGGTCATTTAAATACCTTATCCGTGGTCTTTAATCTTGATCCTAAAACAGCTTTCATCTTTATAGAAATGTTATTTTGTATGCTAATATTGTGTAGTTTAGCTATCGTTCTGATGCCCATTCCTGATCTTAACAAGAAAGAGAGAATGTCTATGACCACAACAGACAAGTGCAGAAAGTTGAGCACAATTTGTTACCAAAGTGATACTTGTTTCAGTCAGTGTGTCCCCTTTGCGTGTAGTTCATCTCAGTTGTTTTATAGTGTCCTCCTTTCTTTCCGAATTGCTTCAGTTTAATGCTAATTCCCTTTTCTGACGATTGGAAGCTGTTACTGTATTAGCAACTAATCTTTCATTTGCCTAAAGCAGATAACCTTCAGCCAACTGACAGAAGGATGAATGTATATCGTCAAGCCATCGTAATACGACCTGCTTTGCACCGTGTGCTTTAAGCAAACCATATGCCAGCGAGCCTGCAGAAATAGGGGTGGTTCTTTAGGGATGTAAAGTTGGAGAAAGTTGACTAGGAAACCATTGTGGATTGGGTGTACATACAACATACAAATGGCAACTTACACTTTTTTCACATCTTGTAAGCAAGATGTCGCTAACTTCTGATCTCAATTTTTATCTTCAGCCTATGTGCCTTGTAATGTAATCGCTTTGTGCGGGCGCGCATGCCTGCGTCAACAAACCATATTTTGACTGATGAACCCTTGGAGCTTCACAATTTCAATGCAGTGAGAGTAAAAATGCATGGTGACTCATTGAACTTGTCGTGCAAGGTCGATGTAGTCATCTAACTCCCATAAGAGGTCGTTTGATAGCCATTATTTTGAGCCGGAATCATACAGTTCATTTGTAGTTCCATACCTAGCATGTTTGGCTGGCATGAAACTGAACATGTCATTTCAATTGAAATTTCAGCAAATGTGTATTGTATGGTATGACAATTTCTATCTCTAACCCTGTCATTTCACTTTCCAGTCATTTTATTTTTATCAAATGAAATTGATGAATGCCAAACGAGCTCTAATTTCTAGGTCCTCAAATTTCTTATACACGGTCGTAACATGGACTGGGCGACGATGGGAGCGGAGCGTGCATGGGTTCTGTTTTGTGCTAAACCCAGGTCAGTTTGATAGGCCTCTCGCACGCAGATTATGAGGTTAGTGAGTAAGAGCTGAGCCACACATCATCATCATGATTGTTAAAAATAACGAGTCTACGGAATGAGTTAACGAGTTGCCCGTGAGACTCGATAAACTTGTAAAATTCTCTGCGCTAGGCTGGAACAGGCCACGTGTCAGAATAAGCCATGGGTCCACATCCACTGAACACAACTGCATTTAATAGACCAAGATACACAGGTTAACTGCGCTTTCCATCCATACACACCAGCCGATCGGTCAATAACTTCGCGTGTGACCTGTAGAAGGCATGTCGCGCCGACTCCTTCTCACTGCCCCACTATGGCGAGGTCGCCATTACTACATCTAAATATCTAATCTTCCGATCATGTGTGCATGGTTCAAGGCTATAGTTGCCCTTGTGCCGGCTTCTATTCGAGCTCGTGATAATTGTTAATGGAGAAGACTAGGCATCAGGCGCCTTATATTTGGCAAAACCGTACGCACGGGGATGGGTATGAACGGGAGGAGAAAGGTATAGAAAGCATGCATGCACTAAATAACAGAATTGCTGATGTCATTCCACATTAAATGCTAAATTCGAAAATTTGAAATGTTTTGTAGGCCAAACCGTTTATCCGATTTAGAATCCGTTTTCACCGCTGAGCTAGTTGCGACGAGATCTTCGAAACTAGATCACATGTTGACATATTCTGATAACTTTTTTTTTGTCCCAAAAGTTACCCACCTTTAACACGGGAGTTATCGATGTTGTAGTATATAAGTTACCGTCATATTAACGATTAGTTTTTGAGTTCAAATAGTTTGTTGTTCTTTTCTCTTTTTTTACAAAATTTGAAGTTACCACACCTAGTGTTTCATAAGTGGATATTACTTTGCAATGGTGAACAAAATATTATGCATATTTGGTAACACCGTACAGATTCATAAGTATTAGGATGATATTTCCGGAAAAAAACTACACCATATGATGGCATTGTGTTCATAACTATTATTTAAAGTACATGATACTAAATTGACTTTGTGGTGGATAACTACATCATGAATAACTTAATAAGTACTGTGTGGTAAATCAATAAGTGTTGAGTGCGTAACTATTACCAAGAGAGTATGCTAACTACATTGATTCCGTATATGGATAACTACATCACGAAACGCATGGATAGATAACTTTATGAGTATTGGGTGGGTAACTTCATCAATATTATGGTGGTAACTATTATCGAGCGGGTGAGAGTGTATGGTAACTATATTAATTTCATGGTGATAACTTCGTAGGTATCGAGTGGTAAATTAATCAGTATTGGGTGGGTAAATATTGCTGCAAAGAGTATGGTAACTATATTAATTTCGTGGTGGATAACTTCATAAATATTAGGTGGTAAGTTCATCAGTATTGGGTGGGTAAATATTACCGAAAGAGTATGATAACTACATTAATTTCGTGATTGATAACTTCATAGGTACCGAATGGTAAGTTCATCAGTATTGGGTGGGTAAATATTATCAAAAGAGTCTGGTAACTGTATTGATCTCATGGTTGATAACTTCATAAAAACCGCGTGGTAAGTTCATGGGTATTGGGTGGGTAAGTATTGCCGAGGGTAACTACGTTGATTTCATGATTGATAACTTCATAGGTACCGGGTATACTTCTACCACACGAAATACATTTCGCAAATTTTTGTGATGAATAACTATACATTGAATACGTACGTGGGTGACTCTAACACTACTAGGTAATATGAAAAACTACCGAAGGCGGTGAGAAAGTCGAAAAACGCTTACATGTCAATGTCAGATGCACATGTCCGATGTGTCCAAAATAATTTCATTTTTCTATCATTATTCAAATTTGATGCAAATATTTTGCACACATCACACAAAAGAGTACAAAATCCAAATTGACTGAGACAGCAGCAGCAAACACAAACTTGTATATGGAAAAAGACAAGCAGTTCAGATTCAGCCAATGAACACATCCAATCAGCAGTACTACTGTCTACTGATGAACACCTAGCGCATCCATTCTATATCGTGGCTCGTGGCACCTCTGGAAAGAAAACTCTGGATGGCGACGAACTGCAGCAAGTGAGCAGTGAGCAGGGAGGTTGCCGGCTCGCTCGCACGCGGCAGGAGGGGAGGCCGCCAGCTCGCGCGCGCATGCGGCAGGAGGGGAGCTCGCCGTCGAGCAAGGAGCGGGACGAGGAGGCGGAGGGGCACGAGGAGGACAGCCGGCGAGCAGGAAGGCCGCCTTCACAAAGCAAGCGGGCGGGGAGGCTGCCGGCGAGAAGAGGGGCTCTAGGAGGACGACCGGGGGGTGCCATGACTTGAGGAGGACGGCCAGCGAGAGGGGTACCATCACGCGCTGCCATGGCGTGACGAGCCTGGGGACGGCGGGCGTGCGGACGGACGGCGCAGCATCGAGGACGGCAGAGATAAGATGGAGACTTGGAGAGAGAGGAAAGAAGGGAGAATCCCACGTAAAGTCAACCGGCAAATCTCAGCCATCCGTCCATGATCCAACGGTTCTCCTTGCTGCGTCGAGTTAAGCCCGGTAGAAGGCGCCTGCTGATTAGATTTACCGTTGTTAATTATACGACACATGTGTATATTCATATTTGTATATGCCAGATCTCACGTGTTTGATTGCGTTTAATAAGGCTGGATTTGTTAGTATATTGATAGGGTGTTCTGTTATATTTATTTATGCACTAGTCCGAAGGTGTTATATTATTTTAATCTAAATTGTTAGGGTATCTTGTTAGTACTTTTCAAAAAAAAAAGGGTATCTTGTTAGTACCAATATCTCTCAGTATATTGTTTATTAGGACGTTCTATTAGATCTTGTTTGTCAGGGTGATTATGTTAGATCTTGTGACTATTTTAAAAAAATTACCGGAAGGATTTGATAGACCATGTGTCACAAATAAGTGAGTTAAGGTCATAATCATACGATGTATGGACTTGTATCACTTCCAGTTCACGATGTTCAAAGACTCCCACGATCAGACGGTCCTCACTTAAAATCTCTGGGGACCTAATATGAAGTGTTACAAAAAGACTCACTGGAGATTCACTAAACCAGACGTACATTGAAAGAAAGTTACAAGATCAACGTAACGTGTCATACATAAAAAGGTCACAAATGAGTTATTATGGCCTTTCTGTGACCAATATTGGGGGGTCACCAGTTGACATGTTTCTTGTAGTGATTCCCAACATGCAAGATTGAGACTTCCACCGAAGCCAATAAATACTAGAATGCGTCCAACCAGAAGGAGAAGTTCATCTATGCCCAAGTCAAAGCCCTAGTCTTTGTAGGATCTATAGTCATAAACCCTAGCTACATTTAAACTTGTTGGGTGCGTCTGTAAACCCTACGAGATCCATCTTGTAAGTCGTGTACGATCTTGTGATCACGCTTGAATAAATTGAGAGGGAAGTTCATCATATCGTTGTCTTGATCCTCACTTGTTGACCCATGCCCCCTAATGAACAAATAAATCTGCTCCGAACACCGGAGGTGAGATTGTTATGACATAAAAAATCATCATTCAACAACATGTGATTTCCATCTTTAGTTATGTTTTTCATTTTATACTTGTGTAATGGGGATTTATTTTTGTGACAATATAAGAAAAACAAGAGAATGAAGGTGTGCGATGTTGTGCATGTTTCTCGTTGCGGCTATTTAGAAACCAGGCACCATCCTAGGAAGTCAACTAATCATGTGCTCCAAATCTTGTTGGTTTCGACTAGTCAAACATGGAGGTTTGACTTTGTTTGTTCACAGCATAGCATGTCGTCACTAGTACCGCATTTGTTATGCAGAGGTTGGGGTGTGCTCCTTTTCTAAAAAAAAAGTACCGCATTTGTTACACTTCGAAAAGAGTGCGCACAGAGTAGTTGCAGGGTTTGCTCGACGAGGTTCACGGCATTCCCTTGCCTTCTCTTGGCCAACCTGTATTTTCTAGTAAGTGACTAATCATTTAAATTTGCAATTTTTTCTATTTTAACATTCTTGCATCGATGAAAGTTTTGGACAAAACATGTAGTCTCCCTTTGAGAAATACTTGCAAGTACGAAAGTGCTCCTCCTTCAACGAGTGACGCCTACCATTCAAGGTTGATGTGTTCCGGCTGCAGCGTGGTGCCCCTTTTGGCGTCTACCATTCGAAGAGTGGGCCGATATTGCACATCTTATCACTTATGCAGCCTGTCCCAAAAGAAACATCATGTGCAACATGTTCAAGGACGATGGTAATTAAAGGGAGGTAGAGAAATCCCCCCCCCCCCCCCCCCCCCCAGAACTTACGTTTCTCAGGAGAACAAAAACGTAACCAAGAAAAACACTATTTTATTCTTTTGTGTATCTTTCACATTTATATAGCCACTAACGACATTTTCTGTCGCAGTGTATGCATACATTGTGTTTGAAATGTGTAATTAATGAAATATAATTCACAGTTGCTACTGGATGAAATATATTCTAGATATATGCATTGGTTTGCAGGTGGGGCAACACCTACCCAGCATGGTCCCACATATTTAAATGGTGTGTGATGGTTCTTTAAAAACACACGACTAACTTTAGTTAAAATGTTTGTAATAAACAACATAGGCACACACAAGCAATTATGCTATGTGTGTGCATTTTTGGCAGTACACATATGGGTAAGGGTTTGACAACTATGTGTGATAGCTCCATCATCGCACCGATGTGTTACGAGCGATTGTATGCGATGTTAAACCCGTTGTTGATGATCAATCGATTGGCTTCCCTTTTCGTAAAAGAAAAAAGATTACCAATTGCCAATCCACGCATGGTGATGATTCGGTAAATCGTGTGCGATGATCCATTACAAATGTGTACGGTTGCATGTTCTGTATTAGCGGATGGGTTAACGGGTTCTATGTGTTTTGGTGGTCAGCATAATATGGCAGAGGTAGTTTGGTGACAGTTTGCTGATGTCGTCCGTAATATGTGTATAACGACATTTGGTCGTGGCCATGTCTTGAGTATAAATCTTTCTCTTATTATTATTATTACGTTGATACACAACTTTCTTGTTGCTTGGGAAAAAACTATTACCAAAATTATCCCGTCAGCCGCAAGAAAAAAAGAACCAAGAAGTACACATGTTTTCCCATCTTAGTGTCCACTACTCCAGAATATATTTTTTTTGTGGAAAATACTCCAGAAATATATTTACAGAATGCGATCATGTTAGTGACTGAACCATTGGTTGATCCAGCACCATAGGACCAAGAAAAAAACCTACTAGAGAAGTATTTGTCATGGAGTGTTGCATTAGTCACAGGTACGGTGAAACTCCTCCTATAAATACATAGAGACCACAAGTTCCCATGGCACTCCATACACCTACAAGGAAGCTATAGCAGAGCGCAGCACGCAACAATGGCTCAGGAGAGGCACATCAGGATTCTCGTGGCAGTTCTCCTGCTCCTCACCCTCGCGAAAGGTAATACCTCCAGTTCAGAATCATGTAATCATCTTGAGCAATCAGTACTTGAGTTCCTAACAGGATTACATTATGCTCGTGGGATATATCGATCTTTACCAGGGAGCAGCTGCAACAAGACATGCACCGTGGCGGACCTGGAGATGCGGCACATCCAGGTCGACAGCTACAAGCACGGCGACCGCACGCAAGAGCAGCACATGAACTCCGCCACTACCGGCGGCCGGAAGCTCAACCAGATGCCCATGATTGTGTCGGTGTCCGTGTTCAACCACTGCCCATGCATGGTGGACAACGTGGTGATCTACGCGCCCGGCGGCTTCCCCACCATTTTCCCCAACGGAACCGACGAGAGGACCTTCTCCAAGGTACGGGAGCACCTCTACCTCATCAACGAGGCCGGCCCGCTCCAGCCTTCGGTGAGCCGCGGCTGCGCATTTCATCCCTCTTCGCTCGAGGCTTCAGCGAAGCATAATATATCTGGCGCCGGCCCGCTCGAGGCTTCGGTGAAGGATTCTATCTGCCCCTCGGCCTCATTTTTTTATACCTCGTACGAGCTGATCGAGCTGAAGCCTGCGTTCCTCGTGCCTCACTGCTAGAGCTAGCTGCTAGAAGATATTCCATCTCGATCCACTTGAGAGATCCGTCATAAAAATACCCATAAGTTGATGTGCCTGTGAGCACTACTTGTTGTTACTCCATGTGTGTGGTTTAGCCGAGAGTTAATTTTTAGGATGAGGACCGGTGCCAGATCTACTCTTCTCACGGATATGTAAGGATCTGTTATGGTTGCAGAATAAATCAATACAGTATTTGCAGTATGTTTTGTGGAGTTGTGTGTACTTTATGTTTCAGTTTTTCTAAACCTGGTTCCTCAACAAACAATGCGTTTTTAGTAGTGGCATATATGGTGTTTTCAACGATTTACAGCACATATCAATGCATCACCTTCTTTTTGGGTGTTAGTGGAACATGCAAGCAAGAATCTTTTTTTTTTTTTTGATGGAAGGCAGTAGGCACTGCTTCGATTAATTAAGAGGAGCCGGGTCAAATGCCGGTTTAGTATCAGTTACAAAGATTAGGAACAGAAGGGTATAAGAAAATGAAAAGGAAAAAGGAAAAACAGGTATAAGTGTGTAAGTTGCTAATCTCCTGTGAGTCTCGACGGCCCAAGCACACCGGCCATTTTCCAGTGGCTGATCTCAATCGAGATGCTATCGGCAACCGCAGAAGGTGTGGTTGCAATCTTGTTGAAAATTCTGTTGTTTCTCTCCTTCCAGAGTAACCACCACGTTAGCAGGGCAGTGGTTCTCCAGCGATCGACAGTGTCTGTAGGTGTAGTCTCTGTACATTGTTTCCACCAAGTCTTCAGCTGTTCACAGTCGTGGTCGGGGTTCATAGTGGCAGGCAAGTTTTGCATTGACAAAACGAGACGCCAGACCTGTCTTGCAAAAGAACAGGTAGCTGAGAGGTGGACGGCAGTTTCGGGATGAATATGACATAGGGGGCAAGTAGGATCATGTGGCCATCCCCTCTTTGCCAGATTATCCGCAGTCAGGACCTTGTTGTGCATCAACAGCCAGGAGTGTAGTCGACATTTTGGTGTTGCTTTGGTGCTCCAGATTTGAGGCCAAACGGTTGAGGTAATATGTCCTAGCAGCTGTGCGTGGTAGGCGGAGGAAGCTGAGTATGTACCATTTGTAGTCAGGCGCCAAGTCATTTTGTCTTCCTGCTGATCCACAAGTGCCGGGGTGTTTGTGCGTAGTAGTTCCCACAAGCTTAGGTATTCAGTTAGGACGGCAATTGTTGGGTTGACTTTGATGAGGGCAATCCACTTCTTCTGCAGCACGGCATCTCGGACCGATATGTTTTTGAGCCTAGAGTGCTTGAAAAGCTTCGGGTAGCGTTGGCACAGAGGCCATCCTTCCATCCAATGACTCTTCCAGAAGCTAGTAGCAGCACCACTATGAATGTGGATTTGAGTAGTAGCATGAAATAGTGTCAGCACATCTTTGTCAATTGGTAACGGCAGCCCTGCCCAAGGCTTGGATGGGTCTGTTCCTTGTTGCCAAAGCCAGCGGAGACGAAGTGCATTGCTTTGAAGTTGGAGGTTAGGAATACCCAGCCCGCCAAGGTTCTTCGGCAAGCACACTGTTGTCCAGTTGACGAGACATTTTCCTCCAGAGACCTTGTCAGAAGCATTCCAAAGGAAGGCCCTGCGCAATTTATTCAGCTCACGGTGCAGCCACTTGGGGTGCAGGACAGCCATCAATTGATACGCCGGTAGGGCAGAAAGGACGGCGGTGATCAGGGTCAGTCTTCCCGCCATGGTGATCCACTTGGCTTTCCAACAAGAAAGCTTCTTCATGAATTTATCCAGCAATACTTGGAAAGCATCTCTTCTCAGTTTTTTATCAGATAGCGGCAATCCCAGATACTGACACGGGAATTGTTGCACTGTGCACTCAGTTGCACTAGAAAAATCCAGGTTGATGGCACCGCAAGCAATTGGAAGAATTGAGCTTTTGGCCACATTGGTGTGCAGACCAGTAGCGTCTCCAAAAAGGCGCAGAATCGCAAAGGTGGCTTGTATGTCAGCAAGATCAGGCCGCAGGAAGATAACAACGTCATCCGCATAAATCGATGTTCTGAATCTGAGCACATGGTTGTTAATTGGGGGTAGCAACATGTCTTCCTGAGCCTTCTCCAACAGTCTACCGAGGCAGTCAATGACCAATACAAATAGGAGAGGAGATAAGGGGTCTCCCTGCCGCAACCCCCTTCTATGATTAATATCTTCAGTCAAATCACCATTAACAATGACTCTTGTATTGCTCGTGCTAAGGAGGGCACTGATCCAATTTATCCAATCATCACCAAAGCCTCGGTGTCTCAACAGTTTGATCAAGAACTCCCACGAGACAGAATCGAAGGCTTTAGAGATATCCAATTTGAGCATAATGGCCGGTGTTTTCTTGCGCTTGAGAGCATGGATCACCCCTTGGACATAGACAAAGTTGTCATGTATTGATCTACCCTTGATGAAGGCGTTTTGACATGGTTCAATCAGATTGGGCATGAAGGACTGCAGCCTTTTAGCAAGAATTTTTGTAAATAGCTTTCCAAAGCTGTGGACCAAGCTTATCGGCCTGAACTCGGACGGCTTGCTTGCCTCCGGAGTCTTTGGCAAAAGAATGAGCAATGCACAGTTTAGAGTACTTAGGCCCTGCGTACCCGCAGCCTGCAGCTTGTGCAGAGCAAGCATAATATCCTCTTTGATAATATCCCAAGCAAGTTTATAAAAGAGGCCGGTGAAACCATCGGGACCAGGTGCCTTCTCCGGGTGCAGGTCTAGAATGGCAGCCTTGGCTTCATCGTAATCAATAGGCTGCGACAGGCTTGCTAGTTGCACCTCAGGGAAATGCAGAGAATTCAGATTAATGGAAGAGGGGCAAGGCTTGTAAGTTCCAATAAGCTCATTGAAGTGTGACCAAAAAGCTTGGATTTTGTTTCCTTGATCGACAGTGGTAGTGTCACCAACGGTTACCATGGGTATGAAGCTTTTCCTTCTTCTGGCCGAGGCTTTCATATGGAAAAAATGTGAGTTGCAGTCGCCTTCTTTGAGCCACAGGAAACGAGAACGCTGCCGCCACATGGACCGCTGAATGGCGGCAAGGCCAAGGCATTTGATTTTAAGCCCTTTTCTGAACCGATGTTCCTCAGTCGACAGTTGTCTTGTTTCCATTGCCACATCCAAGAGAAAGATAAGCTCGTTAACAATTGTCTCCCGCAGTTTCAGATCACTGACCAGCCTTGAGTTCCAGCGCTGAAGATGAGAAGCAGTGTGCTGCAGCTTGAGGTGTAGGTTGATGAAAGCATTGGAATGTGTAGGTGCCGCAGTCCATGCTTCCTTCACTTGTTCCATGAAGTCAGGTTGCCTTCCCCAGAACGATTCAAAGCGAAATCTTCTCGTGTGCTTGAACTCGGCATCAAAGGTGAGGATTAGTGGTGCATGATCCGAGGCCGAGGAGTTGATGGCTTGCAACATGGCATTAGGGAACATATCATGAAAGGGGTGATTGTACAGCACCCTATCAAGTCTGCACATCGTGGGGTTTAGCCTCTCGTTACACCACGTGTACCGACGCCCGTGAAGATAGAGATCTTTTAGCTGCAGGTCGTTGATAAATCTTCTAAAGGCCAGCATGAGGCCCCGATTGATTGAGGTGTTGCTCTTGTCCGCTGCTTCTGCGATTAGGTTGAAGTCACCAAGGATGGCAAGCGGCTGCTGGATGTTTGCGACCGCGGCTTTGAGATCAGACAGGAAATTAACTTTTTCCACCGTACCCTGCGGCCCATAGACGTTACAAAGGAACCAAGTAGCTCCAGTAGCACGGCAGAGGCAGGACACAAGCTGGAAGTTTGGGGACGAGGCGATTTCAACAATGTGCACAGCGGAGTCATCCCATGCGATCATGAGACCTCCACTCGCGCCAGCAGAGATAACAGACAGGTGATCTCTGAATTTGCTCCCACAAGCATCAATGACCAGTTGTGCGGAGACAGACTGCAACTTCGTTTCTTGGATGCAGACGATGGATACAAGGTGATCATTAACCAGACGGCACAGCACCGCTTGCCTAGCTACAGCATTGAGCCCTCTAACATTCCAGACCATGAGTTTGCACTGATACATAAAAACTTAACACGACAGGGTGAGATCCCGCAGACGCAAACACCTAGGCAGTTGCCGAGGCACTCCGAGCAGTAGGAGCTGTGGCAGCTCTCAGTGTGGCCTTGTCCACCAGATCGTTGAAGGCCTCCATCTGCCCAGTGGAAAGAGTGTTGTCGAAGACCTTCTCGAGCTGCTGCCGCCGAGAGTCTCTGTCCAGAGCTGCGGCCGGGGGCACCCCCAGGCGCTGACAGAGCAAATGTTGTGCCTGGGCGAGGACTGTTCCTCCCGTCTTCTTGGGCATCGCTGCAAGCCTGGCGCTGGAGCGCGATGGCGGTGGCGGTGGCGGCGGCTGGCGCGGTCGGCGGCGGGGAGCACCGAGCTGCATGACAGGAGGGGCGCGCACCAGACCTGGGGTGACAGGCTCTCCAACATGGGCCAGGAAAGCCGAGAGCTGCTCTGCTGGGCTTCTTGGTGGGCTTGAGTTTCGTCCCGAGCTTGGCCCAGGCACGAACATCTGGTTTGGCAAGGCGAGGGTGGCCGGCTGCCGTTGAGGCGAGAGGACAGGAGAGTTGACCACAGAGTCTTGGCTGACTCCCGTATCGGCAATGAGAAGTACCTCAGAGTTTGCAGCGCAGACAACCTCAGACGGTGCAGTTCCCAGCAGGGAAACAATAGGCTCTGTCTCCACAGCGTCAGATGGAGCCAAAACTGTCGGGGCGGTCACGGGGATGGTGGGGATCGCATCGGTTGGGACGCTGGTCTGCATGTCGTGGGCGAGGCCAGCCTGCGATGGCGCCACGTTCGTGGCTGGGGCGATGGAGGGCCACGATCGTGCACGCCGCAGCACCACCCTAGGACTAGGGTTCTCTGGAAGCACAGCCGGCGCCGCCACCGCTTCCATGGCCGCTTGCGTCAGCCCCGGCGCCGCCTGTGTCGGCCCCGGCGCCGCCTGCACCGGGACGCTCGAGATTGGGCAAAAGTTGAGGACGAGCTGGCGATAGCGACGAGGACGGCGTGCACCAAGGCGGTCGAACACCGAACCCGGCGCAGCGGCCAGGCTCAACGTTGGAGCATCAGGGTGTCCCGCCGAGGTGCCGTCCACCATGATCCGTCCCCAAGGGTACCTTCTCCTGATGGGGTGGCCATCTCCTCCATCGCCGCCCCCACCAGCATCGGCGCCCTCAGGGTGGAGAACAACCGAGTCAATGTGCACCGTGGCATAGAACCTAGTCATCGGTGTAGGAATGTAGCGGGGCAGTGCAGTGGGATCGTCGTGGCTGATCTCATCGAACCCCGGAGGGAGAATGAGGCTTTCAGGGGCATTTGCCGCAGGGATCACCGGGAGGTCGACGGCGACCACCTTGTGGATGGTGTCAGGGTCATGGACCCAAGCATAGACGATGAAGTAGGAGAGGTCGGACTTCTCCGAGGACGAAACTGCAACAGTATGAAAATGGCAGGAAGGGAGGACCTTGCGCGCATTGGCGACGGTGAAACCCTGGGGTGGCAAACCCTCAATGAAGACGCGGACACGGTAGCGCGGGGTGACCTGCTGCGTGAGGAAGTAGCGAGTCCACGGCCGAAGCTGTAGGGGTACCCCGTCGCCATGGATGAGCTGCCTGTCGAGCAGCAGGTCGCGCCAGCGACGCTCCTTGCAGCGCACCAAGAACGTACCGCTGAGGTAGAGGTTGACGTCGATGTCCGGCTGCGGTATCTCCGGGAACTCGGTGAGGATTGCTTCGCCGATCTTGCGCGGCCAGAAGGCGGCCGCATCGCCCACGACCACCACAATGACCGCGCAGGCATCCAGCGCGGCCTCATCAGCCACTGTCTCCGAGGTGAGGTCGAGGGTGCAGTAGCCAAGCTCGGGGCGGCGCATGGCGCCACCAGGCGCGTACGGGTGGGCGATGGGGAGCTCCGAGGTGTCCGTCTGCGCCGCATAGTAAGCTGCCATATCAGTGGTGGGGTTGCACGCCTCAGAAGCACTCGTAGCGGCGATGTCGGAGTAGGGCACGGTCGCAGGAGCGACAGATGTTGTGGCAGCTTGGCTTGAGGAAGATGGCGAGTGAGCTCGGGGGCGGGCGGCGGCGAGCGTTGGAGGTGGGGCACCAAGCCGCTGCGCAACCGGAACCCGCAGAGGAAGCTTCTTGATCACCGGAGAGCGGGCACTAGGCGCTAACTTGTGGCGATGCTGGATGATGCGAATGCGTGGAGGTAGTATCGCTTTTGTAGGGAGAGAGCCCGCTCTACACTCCTTGGCGATATGGCCGGCTTGAAAGCAATGAAGGCAGCGCACCGGTCCCTTGCAGCAGGAAACCCGGTGATGGGGAGAGAGGCAACGGTAGCACAGGCCGAAGAGGTCGTCTTTAGTGATGGGGATCCCGGTCAGAGCAGGAGGCCGGAGCCGAAGTCGGCTACCTACGCGGCGGGCTATCTGCCGGGTTTTCTTGCTTTGCACATCCACCCACCCCTCCTGCGGCCCATCAATGGCGACAGGCGGATGGGACATGACCTGCGGGATAGCCAAGGCAGCGAAGAGCGGCCGGGGGGTCAGCGGAGAACCGGCGCCATTACGCACCACGGCCGCGAAGGATTCCTCCAGGACCCGGCCACAGGGAGGAGAACGCGGAGAACCCTCCAGATCTGAGCTTGTGCCCGAGAGACTGACACGCTCGGCATGGGAGCAAGGTGCAGCGGGGGTGGTTGGCGAGCGGGAGTCTGCGAGCCCGGAGGAGGGGTCCATGGCTCGCGGGGGAGGCGCGGTGGCTGGGGCGGTGGCTATGGCGCAGAGTGGCGGCCGAGATGGCCGCCGGCGGTGGAGCGGTGGAGCGGGAGCTGGAGCGGTCACCAACTGATTCTTCTAATTTGCCATTCAGTACTATTCGCACATGCAAGCAAGAATCAAAAGGCCAATGGTGCCATTACTGTTCTTCAAGAACAAAGCATGCATTTCCTGATGTTTAATCTTCTTCCACACTTCAAAGCATTGAAAACTGAAATACGGGGAACCTCATGTGACCGGGGGCGGAATTAAATAAAAAACAGGACTATACAGAAAGTCTCTGTGCATAGAGTTCTTTCCGATGAGAAAAACTGCCACCACCCATCGTTACTCGCAAAAATGCCAATTCAGAGATTTCCCAATACAGGGCACCACTAGTGCAGCCACACACAGGCCATGTTGCAGTTACCTCATAGCATCCAAATATGTTCCATGACAGCTATAATTATGTATAAGTTGCAGATATGCACATGGAAGAATAACCTGATATTTATCTTTCTTTCTTTTTGAGATGTGATATTTATCTTCTTCCACACTTGAACGAATGAAAACTGAAAGCACTTTGACTGGGAACCATGCATGCATGTGACTAGGAGTGGAAGTTACATAAAGAAATAAGGACTATGGGGAAAGTTTCCAATGATAAAAACTACCACCAGCTATCCTGACTGGCAAGAATGGAAGTTCAGTTTTTTTCCCGTAGAGGGCACCACTAATGCAGGTATACAGGCCATATTGTAGTTCACTCATACCAGCTATATCAAAAGAATATTGTCTTGTTTGGAGGAAAAGTTAGCTATATGGTATTTGCATTAACCATTCATATGCATAATGCATTCATCTAAGATTCAGCAAGACAAAACAACATTCCAAAATCTGAACTGGTTTACCATTCACTCTCATGCTTTTCCTACTTGAAGCCTGTGTTCCACGTGCCTCACTACTAGCTAGCTACAAGAAATTCCGTCTCGATCCACTTGAGAGTTCGGTAATAAAAACACCCATTAGTTGTTATGAGTAGTACTACTTGTTACTCCGTGTGCGTGGTTTAGCTGAGAGTTTCTTGGATGAGGACCGGTGCCAAATCTTCTCTTCTCACGGATATGGTAGGATCTGTTATGGTTGCAGAATCAATCAAAATATTATTTGGCTATTTGCAGTATGTTTTGTGGAGTTGTGTGGAATTATGTTTCAGTTTATAAGCCTGGTTTATCAACAAACAATGTGTGTTTAAGCATACATAGTGTTCTCAACGATTTACAGGAAATATCAATGCATCACCTTCTTTCTTGGGGTTGGTGGAACATGCGTGGAAGAACCAAAAGGGAAAAGGCCAATGGTCTCACTACTGTTCTTTAAGAACAAAACATTACCTGATGTGTTTATATACTTCCACGCTTCAAAGCATGAAAACTGAAATACGGGGAACCACATGTGACCGGGGACGGCAGTTACAATAAAAACGAGGATTATATGGAAAGTTTCTGTACAGAGTTCTGTCCGATGATATAAACTGCCACCACCTATCGTGACTGGCAAGAATGACAATTCAGATATTTCCCGATGCAGGTCACCACTAATGCAGTCACGCAGGCCATGTTGCAGTTACCTCATAGCATCTAAATATGTCACATGATTGCTATAATTCTGTATAAGTTTCATATATACAAATCGAAGCATAATCTGATGTTTATGTTTTTTTTTAGAAACACGGTACAACGCAGACGCTCACAAACACACGCGCACACTCACCCTTATGAACGCATACACGCAGACGCTACCCCTATGAGCACCTCCGAAATACTTAGCCGGCGGATTGAGTCTTGAGATTGACGAAGTCACCACGGGCGCCTCACTGTCGACGGGAATGTCGCCTCCCACTGAAAGAATATTCCGCCTAAATGCAACACACAGACGTCAAACCTGGGGTTTGAAATCTGGTGGGCTGAGGGTACAACCACCCTGCTAACCATCCAACCACAAGTTGGTTTGCGTTTATGTCTTTTTTAGCTGTGATGTTTATATCTTCTTCCACACTTGAAAGCATGAAAACTGAAAAAGGCTTCGACTGGGAACAATGCATATGCATGTGAATGGAAGTAGTACATAAAAAACAAGGACTATGGGGAAAGTTTCTTTACAGAGAGTTCTCCCGATTTATAAAAACTGCCACCACCTATCGTGATAGGCAAGAATGGCAACTCAGTTTTTTTTTTCCAATAGAGGGCACCACTAATGCAGGCATACAGGCCATGTTCTAGTTCACTTATACTAGCTACTGCAGAAAAAAGCTCCAAATTTACTTATATTTTTTTTTAGAAAAGGGGAAGTCCCAGCCTTACTTATATACAAGTTTACATATAAGAATATTGTCTTGTTTAGAGGCAAAAATTAGCTATATATTTGCCTCAACCATTCATATATATACACTCATCTAAGATTCATCAAGACAAAACCACATGGCAATATCAAAACTGGTTTATTATTTTGATATATGCATGTATTACTTGTACGTTGCTATGGTAAGACTTTTTAAATTCAAGCATGTTCCTGAATGTGCGTCTTCTACTGCAGGGACGGATCCAGGTTCTCGAACTTGGGTGTTTAATTTTTTTGGCTACTCTATAAAGGATAATAACAGTTAAAATTAAAACTTTTTTGCCATATCTAGATATAGAGAAGAAGTATTACACAATCATAAAATCTTAAAGTTAGATTGGTGTTAACTGTTAAGTACTTATTTTGCTCTAAACTATAATGTCATTTGATACATACACCTATTATATGTACTCCCTCCGTCCTAAAGTAAGTGTCTCAATTTTGATAAAAAGTGGATGTATGTAGACTTAAAACATGTCTACATACATCCAGTTTCTATCAAAGTTGAGACACTTATTTTGGAACGGAGGGAGTAATATACATATCATTTTGTTTTGCAAAAAATTGGGTGTACTTCTGTACACCCATGATCCTATGTGGATCCGTCCATGTTCAACTTCCCGCTTGGCTTCACCGCACTAATGTGGTAAGACATCATCATCACTTCATCTCATCAGGACAAAAAAAAAGGTCTTGTGGATAAGAAACATGTGTGTTTACTTTCTGCTATGTTGAAGGCCTCTGATGAAAACCATTCAACTAAGTGCAAATGGTGGCTAATTGCAGCATAAGTGTCTCCCTTCCACAGAGCTTCAAAAGTTAGGAGACGAACAGGCTGTGTGTTTCTCTTCCACACAAAAATGACTTAGAATTGCAGTTACGACTTACGAAGGCTATAGAGGCAGGAAACGACTAGATTGATTGTACCGATGGTTGCGTAACGCTCCACTCGCAGAAGCAAAGCAGCGAGATAGCTTTTGCAGCGATATTTTGCTGGGACTAGTTCTCGAATGCAACAAAGGCTACATTTACTTTAGTGGTCTTCCATATACTCTGAAAGCTCCATGACTAAAATTAGAATCATATGGGTACTTTTATGGATATCGGATTATGCAGTAAATCAACTTAATATTCGTGCAAATATGCAATAAAATGTACCACCATACACAAGTGCATACACCATTTCATTACTAGACATTCTTTGTATGCGCCCACCAAATGGGTAACAAGTTATTGTCATATGTTTAAGATTCTCGAAACAAAGGTGGCATAATTTCACAGTGCAAGAAAATACTATCCAAGGGATCTGCAAGAGTCCAAGATACTGCATAAACATAAGTTTAACGGTAGCGGCGAAGGGAAACGGTTTGGTTGCGCTTCCAGGTGGCTCTCCTTGATGGCCTGTTCTTGTGGTGCCGGGTACCCTTGCCACGCAGGCCACGGAACTTCTTGCCAGCAGATGTGAGACCACGAAGCTCACGGTGCTTGTGCACAGGATTGCAGAGCCAATTGATCCTTGGGTCGTTGCGGACAGCACTATGAGCGACATCCACAAGTATCACCTCAAAGTATTTGTAGGTTGAGTCCTGTGTTAAGAGATAGAGCAATAAGTACAGGCCACGGGTAATGTGGTGAAAAGATTGATCACACAGTATGATATTTTTACATATATCAGTTAAAATGATGTACCTCGTTCACCCAGTAGGAGTTGAGCACCCTCAGGCCACCCAACCTGCGTCCAGCTCTCTCCTCAGCAACAGACCTCTTGTTTCTCTGGAACTTGAGCTGGGTAATACCCTGGTGCTTAGGCTTGCCATAAACAATACCCTTGGACACAGGCCTCTTCCTGCCACCACGCTTGACACGGATCCTGTAAACTACATAACCCTGGAAGACAAACAGAAAATATTGTGATTTGTCAGATGTGAAGCAGATTGGCTTCATGTTTCAAGCAAGACCCAGGAGAACATGTGTACGTGGTGCGCAGGACATAAACAAATCAGTCAATTGCATAACCAGAACCAAGAATCTAAGAAATACAATTGGTCGCTAACAGGCAAACTTCCACCATTAAAGATCTAAGGAGCAGCCAACACTAAGAAGCAAATAACTAGCAATAGCTACAGAAATTGGCTCGTGTCTGCACCAAATATTAAACCAGCAGAAGCCAATACCAGGTGCAAAATAAAACAAAGAACCTGGTGAAATTGTATTTAACTGTAGTGAGTCACATCAATAAAGAAATTTATTACGAATGCTACTGACATACTACCTCTGTTCCAAAATGTAAGCCTTTTTAGCGAGCTAAACTAGCTAGCTAGAAAGGCAACTTACATTGTGGAACAAAGGGAGTACTACATTAAAATGCTACTGTAGCTATGAATATTACTGTAGCCATCGTGCAAGCTCCTCCAAGCAAGTTCAATGAATCCGTATAAAAACTATGTGCGGGGCTGCAACTTTTAGCCCATGGTAGCGTCTAATTAAGTAAAATTCTACATTAAGTGCCAAAAATCATAAACTAATTAGCATTGAAGCTCAAACCAGGCACTTACTTATTGCTACTGGGCATATAATTGAAATACATCCATTCACAATTTTTTTTTGAAATACATCAATTGATAAAAGTAGCATAGTCATTGAATAAGCACACATCACAACACAACAGCACATGCTAAAATCTACATCAACTGAGGAAGATAGCATACTCATCGAATAAGCAAACACAACAACCAACAGGGCATGTTCAAATCTATAAACTAAGCATGTGCATTCAAGAACTACCATACAGTACAAATTCTTCAAGCCACAATAACACAATTGCTTTGTATCCTGCTTCATTCAAACAGCAAGATCCTAATGCAAAGCACCTCCATTTTCTTTCCAACATATGAGCCGCAATAAAAAACAGACCGGTTTACACTAAAAACGAAACATTAAATCCACGCGGACGTCAAATTAACTAAATGAACTGAGAAACACAGTACCATAAATCGGATGCTAAATTGTGAAAAATTCCCTTGAATTACACGGTAGTTAATAAAATCCTCACACAAGTCAGGTACGCGTTACATATAGATCCATTCGTACAATCTTTGGCAAGAAACACGCAGATAAATGACGGAAGTGTGGAGAGATCCAAGGAGAAGGTTACCTGCTTGGCCTTGAAGCCGAGGCGTCGCGCCCTGTCGGGACGGGTGGGCCTGGTGATGCGCACGATCGCCGGCTGCTGCCTGTACTCCCAGCACCGCACGCGCTGCACGAACCTCATCACGTCGGACTGCTTCCTCCTCCATAGCTCCGAGACGAACTTGTACGCCCCTGGCAAGAGTCCATCAAAACGCGTCAGGTGAGACGACTCGCTACGAGAACGTAGAAACACGAAAGGGGGAGAGAGTGCAGAGGGGCGAGAGCTCACCCATGGCTGCGCTACGGTGCGCCTGCTTGCGTTTGTGCGGCGGCCTGGAGGCAAAGAGTGTTCGTGTGTTAGGGTTTGTGTCCAGACTCCAGAGTCCAGAGCGAGTTTCTATTGACGAGGAGATGGGCAAGGGTTTAGAAATGGGCCGGACCTCTGGGGAAGATCATGAATGGGCCATAATTTCAGATTTTTACTCCCTCCGATTTCAACAGGTTACATTGTCTTATCTCAAAAAAAAAAACAGTTACATCGTCAGCGTCCCGGGCCCAGCTCCACACACTCGACGTTTCCTGGCCCACGGCCGGGTACACAACCCGGTCGTGGGCCAGGAAACGTCCAAACATGACGCGAGTGTGTGGAGCTGGGCCCGTGACGCTGATAATTGGTATTAGAGCCAGGTTTCGCCATGCTCGCCTAGGGGGCTTCCTAGTGGGATGGGGTGTTAGGTACCGAGCGTTGCCGGTGACTTTAGTCCCACCTCGCTAGTGAGAGGAGGCCACACCCAACTTATAAGGGAGAGATTCCTTCCTCCAATCAGTCCGGCCTTTTGGGATGAAATGGATTTTCTTATAGTTGGGCTGTGTGCGCGGCCGTGGGCCAGGAAACGTCCAAACACGACGCGAGTGTGTGGAGCTGGGCCCGGGACGCTGACATACATACAAGATGCAACTCGTACTTTCTCTCTCAAAAAACAAAAAGTTCCAACTTGTACGGAAATTTATATTTCATTGTAGATGGTAATTCAATTATGTTTTAATTGGTATGGAATAATATTACAAATTATTATGATTGATTGGTATTGGGGAAGAAGAATGTAAGTGATGTAAATTCTTATTCTATGGCTGCCTCTCAACGCAAATACAGAAAACAAATCTATATGGTTGGCAAACATATGGTTGGCGTTGGCAAATATATGTATCTCATCAAGTTTGTCGTTTTATTGCGTGGGATCCATGTGTAGTCTATTAATTTGGAAGAAACTAAAAACTGATTGTACGGACATGGCGATAATTTTGACGGTAGCTGACAGTGACATAAATATTTTCCTTAGAAGATTACATAATTGTTCACGATGACCGATTTTATCTACATAATCAAAATGCCCTACAAACCTCAAGCTTGTTAAAAGCTCCAGATATACTTCTTTTGAAAGCAAGAAAACAATCTACGAAACATAGTACAAGTAGACGAAGAACTTCTACGAGAGTTGACTCGAAGTGTTTCCACAATTGTCTCGATGATTCTTTTACAAAACACAAGCTTATGATTTTATTGATATATGGGAGATATGTTACAAAGCTTGGTAGCCAAACAAACTAAACATGAAGAAAAAGAGGGGGGGAAATAAAATGGAAAAGACCAATACAATCCTAGCTAAATTCACCCTGTCGTTACAGAAGCCACCGTTGTGTCACCGAGAGTCCGAGATAATCTGAGCTCGCACCCAACAAAGTGCAGGCCTCTTTGGATTGAAAGATTTTCATAGAAATATTGGAGGATTTCAATTCATAGGATTTTTACCTAAGGATAGCATTTGGACCAAAGGATTGACACCTCCAAAATTCCTACGGATCTCTAATCTCTTTTTTACACTCATTCGTGTAAGATCGAGACACTTTTCCTGTGTTTTTTCTGTGTTCCATCCAAATGACCATTCCTTCAGTTTTCTTCTGTTTTGAAATCCTCTATTTTGCACCTGCAATCCTGTCAGATTCCTGTGTTTTTTCAATTACTGTGTTTTCTATTCCTGCGATCCAAATAAGGCCTAAGATCCTCCGAAAGGTATAGAACTGAGTTGGATCAATTGTTAAAGAGGTAATTGCACGCGCAGTACACAAACTTGGCATGTGAGAACAAATTCATACACGAAGTTTCAAAATGCAATGACATGATGCGTAAACTTGGCTTGTGGGATCATTTTGCCCCAAAACTGGTCTGTTAGGCTAAAACTCGGCACGGTGGCACGACAGGTCAGCAGAGAGCTCACGAGCTGGGCACGTGAGGAGATAAGCGGCTGAACTTTTAACCTTTAGCCCCCTGCCCTTTTTGTTTTGTGTATTTCCCATCCTTCTTCTCCAAATCCCTAGCCGTGGCGATTTGGGGATCGATGGCGCAACATAGTTAGGTCCTTGCAGCCTGGCATCGGAGGCGGCGTGTTGGGGGTCGATTCCGTGATGTTGCTTGGTCGTGGTCGCTGCGCCAAGCTGGCGGGATCATGGTGGCGGCGTCGAGCTCGCTGGGTCGTGGCCCGGGAGATGGAGCCGACGGACGACGGTGAATGGGCAAGGGTTACGCCGGTTGTGTACTACGACTCCAGCAAGGAGCGGAGGGAGAGGAAAGCCAATCCAGCCACAGACATGCAGACGGTGAGTTCTCTGAATTTTGGGTGAAATTTGGGGTGTGTTGATCTGAAAGATGATTTTTGTTTGAAACACTGAAAGATGGATTTCCTTCCAGGAATGTGATGTGCTCCCGTAGTTTGCCGATGTTCTCCCGCAATACGAGTATGATCTGTACTAAAATGGAATCGAACAGAATACCAATGCGAGATGCGGGCATTTAGTTACGCCGGGTTTGTAGCGAAGGTTCAGACGCTGGTAGGCGTTTTCTAGGTTGTCCATTTGAGGTGAATTTTGAATTTTGTTTGTATTGTCAATTTATTTCTAAAGATTTTCAGTTGACTTGATGCACTGTAATTATATTACAGGGAGATTTGAAATGCCCCTATGTTGAGGGGAAAGACACTGAATGGAAGGGGAGAGAAAGACTACTAATTTTGCAACTTACCGAGAAGAACAACAAGATGAAGTCGGCTGTACAAGAATTGGAGCAGATAAACAAACTGAGGGGAGGATAGCAAATGGCGATTGGAAAGAACGAGGGACCTTCCTGCAAAAACAACATCGCACCGTACCTCATCTCCTCACGGGCCCAGCTCGTGAGCTCTCCGTTAACCTGTCGTGCCACCGTGGCGAGTTTTAGCCTAGCAGACTAGTTTTGGGGCAAAATGATCCCACAAGCCAAGTTTATGCATCATGTCATTGCATTTTAATACTTCGTGTATGAATCTGTTCCCACGTGCCAAGTTTGTGTACTGTGCGTGCAATTACCTCATTGTTAAACGCTCATTGTATTTTTTTTTTCAATGCTGCCACCAGACTAAAGTCATCGCAGAGGATCAGCTCGGCACTGAAAGATGTCGTGAAAACATCTTCCAGATTTATGTTTAGATCTACATGTTCAAACTGCTTGACGAATTTCAAAATATACTATCAACCTATTTGAAGAAGATTCCGATTCCGAATGTTCTGGGTCTTGTCACTCACTCCGGCCATGTTCCGCAACAAGGTCCTCGTGCGCGCCGTCCCCTCCTCCTCTACGCCACCGCCGCCGTTCCTCCTCCGCCAGGTCTCCTTCTCCACCGATGTTCCATCTCTCGACGTCGAAATCCTCTGCTGCAGGCTGTCCCGCCGCCACCGTCTCGCGTGCCTCCCGCAGCCCCCGACCGACGCCCTCCTAGTCTACCAGGTCTCGCTCAAGTGCTTCCCGTTCGTTCGTTCGTTCGTTCGTTCGGTTCTTATTAGACAAAGAAATGTGACCTGTGAGATTCCGATCCTTGCAGAGATGCCAGTCTCGTGCGGCCGCGGAGGTGGCCTCCGAAATCGCGGCAGCCTTCACGAACGCCTCGGTGAGCGCTCGCTCCCTGTGCCCTTCACCTGCTCGACGCTTTGCTTTTATGGGTGTTTACAGGCTAATTTTGCGTCTATCTGGTCTGTTGTAAGGTCGGTGAGGAGGAGGAGGTGGTGTGCTCGGGCTCACTGGTTGCAAAAGCTGTTGAGTGCGGACTGCGATGTTTGATGCTTGAGCGCGGATGGAGGTTTGTTGGGCAGAGCATATTTGTCGACTCCACATTTGCTGCGGGCGAGGAGAGCACTGATCTGTGTGCGTTGAATGTGGTATGACATTTTCACCATGTTCACCTAGCACCACATTGCTGCATGTTGGTGTATAAATAAATGACAGGCCTCGTCTCCAATATGCGAACAGTAGTTTTGTCAAAACAGGACTTACCAGTTAACTATACAATCTGACTGCTGTCTTTGCAACTCAACGGTTCACCCCTTAATAAAGAATCATGTGTACATTCGCACTAACATACTTCTAGCATTCGAGCATCCTAACATACTTCTAGCATTCGAGCATAAGCCTCAATGGTTCATATAAAATGTAAGCAATGTTTGGCTTTCGGCTACCAAAGATGGTAAAATAGTCAATTTCAGTCAACAAGGCAAGTATATAAGTATAAGTGTATAAGACCACAGAATGCATCCAGATAGAGTGCCTTTTGTAAAGTTACATAAACAGTTCTACCTCGAAGTAGTTTTTTTTTTGTTTGATGCAAATAAGCGATTACATAATCTGGCTACACTGTTTCTCATTATTTGTTCTTTTCTTTCTCAAATTGTGGTTTATCCTCTTTGGTTGTCAAATTTCTACAGGAAGTCAGATCTGGACTAAATGATGATTACGAGTTTGTTGTCTCACCTGATGCATTTCGGTTTACTGCACTTAAGGTATTATTAATTATTCATTGGGAACCTTAGAGCAGAAACTAGCTCAGTAAACTATTATGCGTTGCTGCTAGATCTCTGATGTTGCTAGCTCCAGTGTGATGGAAACATTCCAACACGTTCAGGAAGTAAGTTTGAATAGTTATAGCCTCCAGACAGCTTGTGCAATTCTTCCAACATTACAGGAAGGTCATGTGATAGGTAAGCTAGAGTTTTGATGCTACTTGTTAAAACATAGATCATTGTTCTCAACATAATTCTCTTATTTTCTTAGGTTTTAGCAAACTACTTCCTTCAGGGCAGAACCTGGACAACTTTACAGAGCTTTGCTCAGTTAAGGTGGCATATTTGGCATTTCGTAACACTGGCATTTTGTACCGTCTTAATATTATTTTTCATTTGGTATGCTTTTCCTTTGGATTAGTTCTTGCATGTCACATATTGCTCACTTCACAAGATTTTATTCTGCAGCATGGTTTAGAGACGAACTATAGTTATCATGCAGTGGTCAAACTGACATGCGGAGTTTCCTGGGAGAAGCAATGGTAGTTTTTTATAGATAATGTTGTACTTTTGTTGCTGTGCACAGTTGTTATTGATATGCCGACCATTATCACTTGTCACTTTCATGTCAACATGTATCTGATATTCTGATTTATCTAGTTTTATCCAACTTCTGTAGGCTGCCTTCTCCATTAGTCCTCCAAGGTTCAGGGCTTCAACCTGCCCTAAAATCTGTTAGAGCATCAAAGGCAATGTCTTCCTTGCAGTTTTTTATAGAATTGTTGACAGGTGATTTTTTTCTGTTGTCTATCGACTTGGCAGTTAAGGATAAAGGAGATGATATCTATAGGGTAATTAGAAGTCTGGGTCCTTTAGGATGCGTGTTCAGTTCCTATGTTTGGATCATTTTATCATTCATCTTTACTAAATTACTCTGGGTAGTAGTCTATTTCATTCAGGAAATAATAACTGTGTTGGTTCCTATTTAACTTCACATTTTTTTTCAGCTTGGAATTTCTTTGGTCAGAATCAATTAGTAATTAAGGTACTCCATTTCCTTGACCTTTCAAGTAAATAATGTTCGATGTGTCATATTTTTCTCTTTTCTTCGTATCATGGTATTATTTAATGGTCCTTGCAAAAAACAGTACTATTAAATGGAACAAAATATTTATAAATCGCTGTTAACAATTATAGTTTCTCATTAAACTACGTGAACTTTATTCTCCAGTAATTAATTAATGAAATTGGACATAGTTTGTATTAGTTTTTAAGGAGGGCGGTAATGTTGCAGGAACAATTGCTAGTTAACTGCACGGAAATTCTGCCTACTTGGGACAAAGCTTTAAGTAAATTGTCAGTGCAAACTGCAAGAACCGACAATTCAGAGGATCTTGGTTTAGTTCATACAAGTTTTACGGCCAAAGAACAATTACTGAATCTAGGTACATTTTTTCAAAAGAATTTTGCTGCTCGTATGGCTAAAAGTTGTATGTATTACCTGCTAAATGGATACATATTTTTCTGTACTACAAGATTTCCGCACCCCAAAACCAGCTGTCTTCTGCTCTTCGAGTGCCAAAGTTCACGAGATAGCTCAGTGTAGGGATGATGATGGCACTGGCACCCGTTCCATCAGCCATTTTTGTCCATCACAAACTGTTGTCCTAACCAATTCATTCAAGTGTAAGATTATACTTTGCTTTCTTACTTTTATTTATTGGTACCATCAGGAAATGCAAAAAAAACATCAGGTTAGAAAAACATTTTTCATGTTCCTGATAGGTCAATATTCATATTTTATCTATGGAAGTTTTTAATTATGTCATTCCCATTTCCTTCACAGTTCAACTGAGAGTGACCTCAGTTCTGTATTACAAATCTCTTCCGCAGCGCAAGTTACATTATTGAAGCCTTCATTCAGCAGAAGTAAACGAGCAGATGAAAACAAGTCCCATTTCCTTCACAGTTCAACTGAGAGTGACCTCAGTTCTGTGTTAAATATCTCTTCTGCAGCGCAAGTTACATTATTGAAGCCTTCATTCAGCAGAAGTAAACGAGCAGATGGAAACAAAACAAGTTGCTCTTCAGGTAAATACGTTAGTAAATTTGTATGTTGATGGTCCTATTGCTAATTTATTTAATTAATTAGCACATTCCATTCGTTAGAAAAACAAACTAAAATGTCCTATTAATGTTTTTTTGCATCAGAACAATCTGATGCTGATAGTTCAAACAAATCGAGTATAACTGGCCTACCAAAACCATCACACAGAAGTTCTCCTAAAGCAAGTCATGCGAATCCTATCAATTCATCAAGTGCAATTCTTCTCAATCAAGTCATTCAGGTATGCACTTAGCAGAAAGAATACCCACGTCCTTAATCTTGTGTGCTTGGCTAGCTATAATATGCCAATTGAAGCAATATTGTCATATGTGGGCCGTAGTGCCATAGTGTGGTACCGTTGTTGGCAGCAGCAAATTGATTGTATTCCGACAAAACTCAAAAGGCTTTTCGTCACATTGTATTGACAGAAAGAATGTTCTGTATAAGGCTTAGCAAGGTAGTCCATGACAAAAAGCACAAGTGTGCCTGCTTACTTGCAGCCGTTTGGCATCAAAGACACACAAATGGCACTGTTTCCATATGTAAATACAGTTATAGCTCAGATTACTTTGAATCTTTGTAGGCGCGTTTCGGGCAACAATAATAATATTAATTCAAGCATATCGCTGATTACCAGTAGCTCCTATAACTCAAATACACAGGAGCTTGTGAGCTAAATGAATTGAATTCATGTTTGGTTCGGGAAGAGATCATAAAAGTTGCAAACTTAATAGCAAGATAATCTAACTTACGTTACAAGATTTATGAGATAACATGACCCAACTAAGCCTCACTCTCTGAGCCTTCCTGTTGCTTTTACAAAACTTCTATTTTGTATCACCAATCCATCATCCATTAACACAACCCCAACACTTTTTTAGCCCAAATTCCAGGCAGGGAGGTGCAGCGACTTCTGCAGCCACTCAGCAAAGTCGTCCCCACCCTCCGGCGACTACCCCATGCTCCTATATTCTAATCCAAGATAGAAGCTCATGCCAGATTTTTTTAAGGACCATGTAGAAGAGCTGCGTGGATATATATTAGAAAGAACCTCGTGGCAGACATGGCACAAGAATACATGTTCCATTAGCAAATTAGGGTTTAGGGAAGGTCAACGATTTTAGTTGAGGTGGTTATGGATAAATATGTTAGTTTCCTTTTTATTTTGTACCGAGTTAGCCAATTACTTTCCCCTAAAAATGTTATCTGGTTAATTTATTTCTATGTAAAATTATTTTATAGCCAGCTATTTTGTTCTACCAAGCTTCAATCTTAATAATTCTCTTGTGTCCTTACATGATATGTTTTACGACTAAATGTCGCTCGTGTTGAAAAATAATTAGATCATCGTACAAAAAATATCTTAGATTATCTGAAGTTCCACATGCTGTTAATTATGTTAAAGTAAGCCTGATTCGAACATGGATTGGTACCGGTGTGCATGATTGGAAACATGAATTTGAGCATAACCCATCATCCTTACAGGTTTCTGAGTATCCTAAAAGAAAGCAGGCAGCGTTTCTGGAGAACAGTGGTAAAGGAGAAACTGCAAAAGGTACTATCAATCAGGAGACTGCTCCACACATATCAACTGTAGCAACATGTTTGGGATCTAATCATCCATATATCCTGTGCAGTACACAAAAAAGATTATTGCGACAGGAAGAACTTGGACCCAAAAAAGATATGTCCTTTACTTTTTCTCTACTTATTTTCTGTGTGGGAGAGTGCTGATAATTCTGATTAATTTTGTAAAAGTATCATTGCTTTTCTAAGTAAAATATACTGTTTGTGTAAGTAAATTTGGATCATGCGAAAACTGTATGGGAATGAAAACATCTTAAGGCGAGACGTATCTTGTACTTCATATAAAAGATGCCTCAATGGATATGAAAATGGTCAAATGGGGGAGGGGACACTAGCCACTGACTTCCTTACTCTAGTACTTTTCTTGTTTTATTAAGTGTCCATGAGAAATTTAGATGTTGTGGGTAGCTTATTTATTACTATGTGGTTAAAATACATAGCATACATATAGCACACTAAGATTTTTTGCGGGAATTGGATGTAAAGGCTGCAAATGAGATAAGATAAAAAATTCAAACTTGGACTGAGGAAGGAGAATTATTATTTGCATCAGTTTTAGAGTACCATCCAAATGGAAGCTATTGTCCTAGGATTTCAATGATTTAGTTATACTTTGTGCTTTGCACTACACATCTCATAGCTTGTGAACAGCAAACCTACTGGAATATTTGTAGCTGAATTTGTACACATTGTAGTCTCAGTTGCCCAGTTGCTAGTTCAGTAGCTAACACAGATATTGTTATGTTCACAGTAAAGATTATATAACAGATGTCCGGCAAGACACAAAATCAATGCTAGATATTCATAAGGATGTGCTTAGCGCAACAATAATACATACAAAATCAAAGTCTATGGTCGGCAAGGATGAGATAAATGCCACGACAAAATCAAAAAGAAAGCCAGCAGTTGTCAAAGATGAGTTAACCAAAAATGTGAGTTACCTATTTTTCTTTTTATGTATGATAATCTCTGGAAACCATTCAATCTTATATGAGGTGATTTAAACAATGAAGTTGTGTTCTGGGATTAAATTCTTACAGGCGTTAGATCATCAAAAGGATGTTACTGAGAAGGTGGCAAAGGCGAAGACAGTAATTGCCAAGGATGAGTTAACTTCAACAACAAAGACAAAAGTGAAACTCGATGTTAACGAGTCAACTCAAAAGGTGACTGTAACTTTATATTATTTTGGCAGAGGAAAGTCTGATGTATACCTGCCGTTTCTTGAGATGGTCAATGAGTTAATAGCTTGAAATCGAATTCAGGTCATAGATCATCATAAGCGAAGTGAGATGCGTCTTCTTACAGTTGCTGAGCTGAAGTGCTTCCTCAGTGCAAGAAAAGCAAAAGTTGGAGGTACAAAGGAAGTGCTTATCCAAAGAGCAACTGAACTCCTTTCTTGACATAGGTATTTCTGTAAATATGTAAGTTCCAGCCTAAATGTGCAGCAGTGTGTCGTGACATGGTGTTCCTGTACATCCAACCTACCTCCTCCACTGTGTGTTTATAATATATGCCGTCGACATGATATTGGAAGTACTCTCAGCTAACATGATATTAGACCAGCAAGTTCAAGTATTTACGATATGATCGGAAGAATTGCTGATGTCATGGTGATGCGGATGTTATTTTGGAGAAACTTAAAATGTTTGCCTCTGGATGCATTGATAGAAAAGAGAGTTTTAAACCTTCGTTTCGAGCATTACCAAAGATGATGCCCTTCCAGAGGTTACCAAATGATATATATACTGTAGCAGGGAAGAGAGGGAGGAGTAGCCAGCGGCGCAGTGGTGATCCAGATGGGATCACCGGCACCCAAGGCAATTCATAGGTGATCCCATCTGGATCACTGTCCAGCTATCATGACATCTAAGGTGAACGCGGCGAGGAAGCGTACGGAGTACTTGATGTCGGGCTCGAGCCAGAGCATATCCTTCTTGAGGTTCACATCATTGCAGATGGTGACGCCTTCTCGTGTTCTACGTACGGTGTCACAATTAGGGTACCCTACGACCCTACTTAGTTTAATCAAATTAACTGAAGTTACAAAGTCACATCACTTTCCGAAAAACTAGCTCATTTGTTTGAACTAAGTAGGATCGGGTTATCAACTTATCATAACGGTGACCCACTTGCATATCTCTAGTATGTGTACTTCAGCCTCAGCCATGGTGGTGGTGCAAGTGCACCATAGTCACACGCAGGAACTCCACGGCAGAAAATGGTACCACGCCCTCGCGATGGTGGTGGTCGTGCAGCAAGATAGCTTTTGCAGCGAGGATGTTTTGTTGGGATCTTTTCTCGAGTGGTAAGTTGGTAACAAAGGCTACATGAATTTAGGCATCTTACGAATAATTTTGAAGCTCCATGACTAAAATCAGAATCATATGGGTACTTTTATGGATAATGAATTATGCAGTAAATCAACTCAATATGCAAGCAAATGCACGACCATTCCAAAGTGCAAGCATTTCATTACTAGACGGTATAAATTACCTAGTTCAAGCCTGATGACTACTTTCTTTGTAGTAATATTTAGCCAATGCATATGGTTGTTTACTCTGTTTCTCATGATCTGATGTTTAACAAGGTTGCTTTGTATGTCAATATCATCAAAACTAAAAGCATGCTGTAGAAGAATTACTACTAGTAGAAAGCTACCATAGTATGATTAAGACTATTGGTTTTACAATGTTAATTAAAAGTATTCTTTGTTGAGGTTGTGGATCTACTTCACGTATTTCATTCTTTGTGCGCCTTCGTACTATATTTTCTTGGTGGCTCTGTCGCATATCTTATCTGAGGAATAAAAATAGGGCAAAATCATGAAGTTGAAGATCCGTCGCATATCTTATATTTAATTTTGTTTGGAACAGTTCATTGCTTCATCATTCTCTACATTGGATTATTGTTCGGGCGCCTTCTAGATATACTACAATTACTTGTTGATTGTGATTGCATTTAATTAATTAAGTTATCTTCATGTTCAGAACCAATTAAAACACAATCCTTATACGGTTGTGCGCCAAATTGGATATCCTACAACTTTCTAGTTATACGTTTTTGCTTGCAACTTGCTCTATTGAGTTTTTGTAAAAAACAGTTATGGTCCAAAGGACATTGCCAATTTTGAGTTGGTAAATGAATTTTGTAGAAGGTGAAACCTTGTAAACAAGATAGAGGGCTTCTATTAGATGTCATTTATTATTTTTATTTATTTATACCCATTTAGACAAAATGGTTCACTATTTAGGTAGATAAGTAGGTGTAAATCCCTATCTGAATTTAATTTGAGTTGATTATTTTCTAGGTTCATTATGTTTTCTAGCTGTTAGGTCACGTAAGAGGACGCCAAGCGAAGGTTTCCCTTTTTTTGAATTAGTTGGGCCTAACCCTAGGTCGAAACCGTGACCGTAAACCCTAACCCTGAACCTAAACCTAACCATACCTCTGTTCCAACAAAAAGCGCCAAAGATCTCTAAATAAAGTACATACTATCGATCTAAAGGTGATTTTTAAAAAAAATCACGAGCAACATTTTTCTGACACTTGTAGTTCCAGTCGTACCCAGTTCCAGCAAAATCGGCATAAACTTCTATAAAATATGAGAAATACCTAGCAATGTTTTTATATTCAAACCTAGGGTCATATGTCCTTATAAAGTGGTATATGATTTCTTATACCTCTGCGTGCATGCTTTCGAGGAGTTGTTTTGGTAGTTGCTTAAACACAGCCATTTTCGGCACTCAGAAAATGTAAAAGGCGTTTTGGACAAAGAAAATGAAAATTCCCTTCTTCAACATTTTTCTACATCCGAGATATATGATTGTGTTAAATATTGCCTCATTTCGGCAAACTATTTCATGGTTAAGGCCATGACCTAGCTCATTTGATTCGAAAGTCATACATCTGTGTACCTCGTAGCTCATTTTTAAGAAGGGCTTTTCACAAACACTCATAACCCATGTTAGTTACTCCCTCCGATCCATAAAAAGTGTCGCTCACATAGTACAAAGTTTATACTAGCTTAGTACAAAATGAGCGACACTTTTTTATGGATCGGAGGGAGTAGTTTTCTTGGTGGTATGGACGTGGGCTTAGTCTCCAGAGAGGCTGTGACGGCCCAACTTGGCCCAAGCCACTGTGACGGAGGCCCACCCTGGGCGACCGACGCAGATGGCAACCCTAGATCTGGATCGGCGGCACCCTGCGCCGCCGTCGGCGAGATGGCCACCACCAGTTCGACGATGCGCATAGAGACCGTCCCCAGCGGGTACGAGGCAGCACACGCCGGAGCAGGCGAAGGACAGAGCGCCGGGAAGTTCGTCTCGTCGTAGAGCAGCGTCGACACCGGCTGGTCGGAGGAGTATAGGGGCGGAGAGGAAGGCGAAACCACCGGTGACCCAGCGCCAGCGAGCCGCGAAAATCTTGCGTCGAAGAAGCCCCCGCAGACCTTCCTCGCCGAACTGCCGCGGCGGCGGCCCCGAGCGTGGGGAGAGTGACCCTTCACTCTCTACATCTTCAGATGGGAACACGTCGAGGGCTGCGAGGAGGTCAAAGGAGCCACCGCCCAACCCCACCCATGGGGAGGCGCCGATGCGGCCGAGGCTCCGAGGCGGCGAGCACCGGGACTAGGCGCGAAGGCCGGCATTGCGATAGCGAGAACGAGAGCCAAGACACATTTTAGAAGTGCAGGTCAAGCATTGTTCGGCTGGTGTTAGTTTCACCTCCACTTGGAGGCCCTTTCCAAGCTTGCAACGGGGAGATCTTCTGGGGTCTAAGTGGTTTCGTCCAGCTCCGGTGAGCATGGCTGTTCTTCAAGCTTGCACTTCCATGCGGCGGACTTGATTTGTTTTCCCAAATTTTAGTCCGGGTTTATATTGTAAATCAAGGGACATGTTAGTGACTGTTTTTTTTTCCTTCGAGGTCCCTTGTGTAATTTGTTACCTGCTCGAAGCATCCAGACCCTTCGGGGGCTCGGGGCCTCTCCGTTGTTCAAAAGAAAAAAGCCCAGAAGAAGTAGAACCGGCAGCAGAAGAATGAACACCAGGCGAACGGACAGAGCCAGGCCCACGAGAAGACAATACATGCTGATCCAAAGAAGGCTGCGGCAAACGCAAGGATTCAGCAGGCCAGAAGCAGAAGCAGCAGCAGATGTCGGATCGTCTGATGCACGTCGCTGACGTCGAGACGGCCGAACAGGAACATCAGGCGATAGCCATCCCAGAGCACGGCGCGGGCGGACAGAGGCTCGCACCCGAGAAGATGAGATAGACTGATCCAAATGAATACGCGACGAATCGGCCTCAACAGGGTCAGAAACAGGCGCAGCCTCGAGATTTCTCTGCTGCCTCTATCCTTGCTCCGCCTTACTGACGGCGTCGTCGGTGCTGTAGGCGACGGAGGGGGGGTGGCTTCGAGGTAATATCATGCTCCCTAATCCAAAGCAACAGCCAGCTTTGTTGGTCGTCGTCCGTCCACCCGCCGAACCTGTAGACGGCCGGGTCAAACGACACCGTCCAGTTGGGGGCTACGGAAGAGAAGCGGAGGACGGTAGGTAGCCTTCGGTTATCCTGTCGCGCTTGGCATCCTCCAGCAACTGCTTTTTCGCTCCCGGGCCCGTCACGCGAGCGAAGGAACCAAACGCTGTGAAGCAGCAAACCAAACAGCTAAACAGTGTAGACTTCTACAGTACGATTTGCATCGCTTTAATATACTCCCTCCGTCCAATAAAGGATGTCTCAACTTGATCAAAAATTTGATATATTTAGACATGATTTAGTGTATAGATACGTCTAAATTTGATAGAAAGTGTGATATCTTTTCTTTGACAGAGGGAGTAGTTAGTATAATTTGGAAGGATCACATCGTGGAGTGATAATAGTTGATTACTTAATTTCATATGCATATCGTACATTCATATGCTAGAACGTGCATTCAGGCTAAGGCAGATTCAGAGGACAGTAGAATGTAGCCAGACATCGTGAATCATGTTCTCCAGATATTTATCATCCACGATTAACTCTGAAATACATAGATGGTTTCTTCGGTAGATACAACAATGAAAATGGCGATAGACCAATGCATATAATATGTAGAGAGAATTCCTTATTTGGCCCTTTCTTAAAATCTTCTTCCGTATTTGGCCCTAAAATTTTTCTTCTTCCCAATTTGACATCTTCATTTCATTTCTTTCCTTATATGGCCCTATAGTGCATTTTGAACACCAAAAAGACTTTATTGCCCCTGATAAATTATGTGACGGCATTTTGAGCATATTTTTGTATGCAGACGCTAAAAAGTATACACACGACGGGTGGCAGAATGACACTGACGACCACGACGCCGAGCCGCACGAGGACGCAGAGTTGGAGTGCAGCCTCCGCGCCCGCGACGAGCGCTCCAGATTGTCACCGACGATCACGACACCGAGCTGTGCGGGGACGCGGCGTTGGTGTACAGCTCCTCGAGCGAGTCTTGCTATCTAATGTACTCCCTCCGTTTCAAATTAATTGACTTCTATTTGCCCACATGACATACACATATGTGGGCAAATAGAATTCGAACGGAGTGAGTAGTAGTATGAGAGTAGCTAGCGAACGACTCGAGTTAGGATGAGCTAGCTAGTTTACAAATAAAGCGAGCGAGCTGGGCACCACAAAATAGCACGTCTCGTACGTAGCTTTATGCGACATACCTGTTACGATCCTATCTAGTGGCAACACACCAAATAGACTGGAATCATCACGCTGGTCTCAGATATGCATAATCAGATACAAGAGTTGCTGAGATTCAGAATTGAGAGGAGGAAGAAAGAAGGAGCAGGTAGAGAGGAGAGTCAGCGAAACACGCTTCTGATCATCGATGCCTGATCGATTCCTCTGTGGCTATTACATGGGTCGTGCCCTGGTCAGCTGGCGCAACAGCATGGACCCCCATGGGCCTCAATCTCGCTGGCTTGTGCTTGGTTGTCGCGGCCCATTAGTGGTCGTGACATTCCCCTCCCCTTGAGTTTCTGCTTGACCCCAAGCAGGGGCATCCGGGAAATCGAGCAGGAGACGATTCTTGTTCTCCCAGGTCAGCCAGGTAACAGGTAAACCAGTCCACTGCACCTGCACCATAGAGACATCATTTTTACCTGATCGAATATTGCGATGAGCCAATACCCTTAATGGTTCCTGAACCCCCTGAAGCATAGCACATTGAGATGGCATGTCCGGTTGAGCGACAGTGTTAGCTGGTAAAGCTTGTTTGAGCAATGACACGTGCACGACGGGATGAATTTGACTCGCAGGTGGAAGCTGGAGTTTGTATGCCACTGCACCCACACGTTGGAGAACAGTATATGGTCCAAAGTATTTGTAACTTAACTTCTGATTTGTTCGCCTAGCCACTGACATCTGAACATAAGGCTGAAGCTTGAGATACACCTGATCGCCAACCTGAAACGACCTTTCCACTCTATGTTTATCTGCTTGAGATTTCATCCGTTGTTGTGCCCGCAGCAAGTTCTGTTGAATCAAGTGTTGCATATCATCTCGTTCTTGCAGCCATGTTGCCAAATCTGGTACAGTGTCTGGTTTAGGATCTTGTATCCCAAAATGCTTTGGTTTGTAGCCGTAAAGTACTTCGAATGGCGATTTGCCCAGAGCTGAGTGATAGGTAGTGTTGTACCAGAACTCTGCCAAAGCCAGCCATTTTGACCACTTACTTGGACAAGCTTGAGTCATACACCTCAGATACGTTTCCATGCACTGGTTTAGACGTTCAGTCTGCCCATCGGTCTGAGGGTGGTAACTGGAACTCATGTTAAGTGTAGTGTCGGTGAGTCGAAATAGCTGCTGCCACACAGCACTGGTAAACACCTTGTCTCTGTCGGAAATGAGCACAGATGGTAATCCATGTAACTTATAAACGTGATCAACATAAAGTTGTGCTACTGTCATAGTAGTAAATGGATGCGCCAAGGGTATGAAGTGACCATATTTGGTATATTTGTCAATTATCACCAGAATGGTATCATACTTGGATGATTTTGGTAGTCCTTCAACAAAATCCAAACTGACTATTTCCCAAGCACGTGTAGGGATTGGAAGAGGTTGGAGTAACCCTGGTTTTCCGACATGCTCTGGTTTAGCCTGTTGACAAACACCACAGTGGGCCACATACTTCTTGACATCTTGCTTCATGTTTGGCCATGCGAACAATGCTTTAATCTTGTGATATGTGGCAGTAAATCCACTGTGACCTCCGATTCCACTATCATGTAGAGCCAAGAGAATTGCGTCCTTAGCTTCAGAGTGATTGCCAAGCCAGATGCGATCTTTGTATTTTATAACCCCTTCATGAAGAGAATACCCTTGTGCGTCTGGGCTTGCTATACTGAGTTGTGTCAGCAATTCTTTTGCCCGCGGATCTGCAGTATAACTTTCAATCACGATTTCTAACCACTTCGGTTTGCTAATGGACAATGCATGAATTTCTTGATGAGAAGGACATCTTGACAGAGCATCAGCTGCTGTATTAGCGCTGCCTTGATGATAAGAGTTTACAGAATGCTTTGTGTTGCATGGAATTTGTGAGTTGTTGCGATTCCAAGTGTATCAGACTTTTGTGGTCTGTGTAAATGGTGAATCGCTGATGCTGCAAGTATTGTTTCCACTTCTCCACTGCCATGATTAAAGCCAAACATTCCTTTTCATATGTGGATAATGCCTGATTTCGTGGACAAAGGGCTTTGCTGAGGTAAGCCACAGGATGTCCACTTTGTGATAACACTGCTCCCACTCCTAGACCAGAAGCATCGGTATATATATCGAATGGCAACTGAAAATTGGGCAAGGCCAGCACTGGAGCATTCATTAGTGCTGTCTTCAGAGCTTGGAAGGCTTGCTCAGTAGTGGAAGTCCACAGAAATTGGGCATTCTTCTTCAATAACTCTGTGAGAGGTTTGCTAATGAGACCGTACAGGGCAATGAATTTGCGGTAATAACCTGCAAGTCCCAAGAAAGCTCGGAGTTCCTTGACATTCAGAGGCACTGGCCAATCTCGAATTGCTTGTATTTTTGATGGCTCAGTGGCAACACCCTGAGCACTAATGATATGGCCTAGGTATTCCAACTCCGTTTGAGCAAACGAGCACTTAGAAAGTTTAACAAAGAATTTCTGCTCTGACAATATGCTGAACACTTGCTGCAATAATTCTTTGTGTTCTTGCAAGGTGCTGGAGTATAGTAAGATATCATCCATGAAAATCAATACCCCTTTACGCAACAGAGGAGCAAATATAACATTCATCGCCATTTGAAAGGTGGCTGGAGCATTTGTAAGGCCAAAGGGCATTACCTTAAACTCCCAGTGCCCATGGTGAGTTTTAAATGCCGTTTTGAACTCTTCTCCGGCTGCCACCCTGATTTGATGGTACCCGCTACGCAAGTCCAGTTTGGTGAAGAAGTTAGAGCCATGCAACTCATCTAGCAACTCATCAATCACCGGGAGTGGATATTTATTCTTAACTGTGAGCGCATTGAGATAGCGGTAGTCAACACACATCCTCCAACTACCATCTTTTTTCTTTACTAAAATAACTGGTGAAGCATAAGGACTTTGACTTGGCTGAATAACTCCTTTTTTAAGCATCTCGGCAATCTGTTGCTCCAACTCATCTTTCTGAGTAGGAGCATAGCGATAAGGCTTTTTCTGTATCGGCACTGCACCAGAGATCAATGGAATCTGGTGATCAAACGTTCTTCTAGGTGGCAACTCCTCAGGCTCCTTGAGGATATCAGCATTTTGATCAATTACCTGCTGAATTATCACTGGCACAGTAGCAGAATCTGTATTAATGTGGGCAGCTTGTAAGGTGATAATCTGGGCCACCGCATCCTCCTGAATGAGTTGGTTGACCACATCTTCAGTAATTTTCGGACAGTAGCTGTTATTGGCAGAAAGGCCACGAAGTGTTATTCTGTGTCCTTCATGCATAAACCGCATTTTCTTGCGTTTCCAATCAACATACATCTTCCCTCCATTACAGGATTCAAGCCACTCCATACCAAGAATGATATCGTAGCATTTAATCGGCAAAACACGCACATCTGTGGAAAACTTGGTGTCTTGAACACCCCACCTGAGCTGTGAAATACCCTCCTTGCTGGACAACTTGTTGCCATCGGCAATAGTGACTTGGACTGTTGGCAGTTGCTTTACTTGCAGTTGTAATTTGGAGACCAATGCACTGTTAATAAAATTGCCAGAGCTCCCAGAATCAATTAAGATGAGCACTTGAGTTTTGCCAATGTAGCCCAATAGCCGCATTGTTTTCTTGCTAACAGTGCCTTCAGCCGCTGCCAAAGAAATGCAATTAGCTTGTTCATTATCAGACTCGCTGCTGTCAGAGCTAGCATCATCTTCTTCGCTAGAGCTACTGTCAATTTCTAATTCTAATGCGGCACATATTTCATTCACCACTGCTAACTGCACTTGATCAGGGCATTTGTGTCCCGGTCCATACTTGCCTCCACACTTGAAGCATTCACCTCGAGCACGCCTTTGAGCTCTCAAGTTATCCAACTTGCCTGCCACGATTGGGGCATATGGTTTGGCAGCTTCAGCTACCACTTCAGCTGGGTATGGTCCCAATTTACCAGGACCAGCTTGATTATGCCATCGTTTATATTCATAACGCTTCTGTTTACCCACTTGCAACTGAGCTTCCTGTAAGAGAGCCAAGGATATCGCAGCATCAATGGTTCTAGGTTTGTGGAGCACTATAGCAGTACGGATTTCTTTCTTCAGGCCTTTAATGAATTTAGCCACAAAGAAAGTATCATCTAAGGCATGATTATGAGCTAGCAATTGATGCATTAAGGTCTCAAATTCTTTCTGATAGCTATCTACATCACCAGTTTGCCTAATACTCAAAGTTTTACTCATGTCAGTGTAATATAAATCTTTTGCAAATTTTTGACACACTGCCACACACAACTGAACCCAACTATCCACTGAATGTTGAGCTTCATAAGTTTGTAGCCATAAGGCAGCAGACCCAACGAAGTGCAAGGTAGAATAATCTACTTTGTACTCCTCGGGGACATGGAACATGTTGAAATATTTTTCTGCCTTTTCCTTCCACAGTTTTGGGTGAGTTCCATCAAATTTGGGGAAATTTGTTTTAGGCATGTGAAATTCACGAGTGTGAGTATCTCTATGGAATCTATCATGACAATGAGAATTATCATGAGATGTGCTAGATTCAAACTGATTGTGAGGAATATGAGACGCACCATTGTCCAGAGCACGCATAGTAGCAGTGCCCTGGTTTAGCAATTCTTCGCGGCGGCCTTCAGGCCTGATTTGTTGAGGCAACACGGCAGTGATTTTGCCTTCCAATGATGTGAGACGGGAGCCAATCTCCTGGACTTGTGTCTCAATGGACGATACTTTATTGGAAACCGCGTCTTGAGACTTCAGGATGCGCTCAGTAGTAGCTCGGAGCTCTTGACAGCTTGTTGCATTTTGAGTTGCTGTCGCTGCTGCAGACGCGAGACCAGCGAGCGCACTGCGCATCTGCGCATCAAGCTCAGCCACCGTCATGGTCGCCGTTGCCAGGCCTTGCTCGACCATAGTGACGCGAACCGTCAAGGAAGGTGGACGCGCCGTGGTCGAAAATTTTCAGACACCGAGATCTACCGCCGCCTGACGAACGAGTGACTCCCGTTCCTCTGCAATTGGTCAACAATCCGCCTCTTGAACCACACGAACTCGACCAAGTTGACAGGGATTTTACCTTAGCGCAACCGGGGACGCTAAGAACCTTCAATTGTCGTCAAATCCGAGAGAAAATCTTTCACCGTCGCCCCGCTCGTCGGCGCCGCACACTCCACCACGAGCACCAACTTGATTGGCCTCCAGATCCCTCCGGGATCCTCACTTTTTTTTTTTGACTTTTCTGGCTAATTCCCCACCGATCGACTGGCTCGTGATACCATTTGTTACGATCCTATCTAGTGGCAACACACCAAATAGACTGGAATCATCACGCTGGTCTCAGATATGCATAATCAGATACAAGAGTTGCTGAGATTCAGAATTGAGAGGAGGAAGAAAGAAGGAGCAGGTAGAGAGGAGAGTCAGCGAAACACGCTTCTGATCATCGATGCCTGATCGATTCCTCTGTGGCTATTGCATGGGTCGTGCCCTGGTCAGCTGGCGCAACAGCATGGACCCCCATGGGCCTCAATCTCGCTGGCTTGTGCTTGGTTGTCGCGGCCCATTAGTGGTCGTGACAATACCACGTATGATTTACGGATATATGTGGCGCCTATGCGGACTACCGCAGTGTGTCCCGTTTGCACTCTGACGTACCAGCGATCAGGACGTGCATGGTGCCTCATTCACGCATCGATCCATCTCCTTCATTGCACATCATATGCATCGCCGATTGCTACTTCTACTCTTGCTCATCCAGTCATCAATTCGTCATGGTAGGTGCTCAAAGTGGGATTATGTTATCTTGAAAATGGAAGCAAACATTAATGTGATTTCACATTCACAGACAAATCAGGGGCAAAAGAGTCTTTTTGATGTTCAAAATGCACTATAGGGCCATATAAGGAAGAAAATGAAGTTAAGATGTCAAATAGGGAACCAAAAAAATTTAGGGCCAAATAGGGAAGAAGATTTTAAGGAAGGGCCAAATAAGGAATTCTCTCTAATATGTATGTGTAGGTGCAAGGACCGTAAACTAAAATCCACAGGAAGTTGGATAGCTTGTATGAATTAAACATAGGCTTCAGATCACCTGAAGCAACTAAAGCAGCCACCAAACTAAAAACAATTAATCCATCAGCTACCAACATACGATTTATTCTGAGTCAGAGGATAGTTCAGTTGGCCAAGAGAAACATTTAGTTACTACCTCCTTTTTTCTCTAAGCCTGTTTGCTGCAGCCAATCTTTGTCCAAACGGGTCTTGAAACTAATGTTGATTTCATACTGAGCCCCCAATATACGCAACCGTTTTAACCAGAAGAACTTCTTGGGCAATTCATGTGTCTCCGCCATTTTCTCCACGAATACTTTCTTCACGTGCATCGAGAATTGCTCCCTGGATTTCTTATCAATATGAGGTGATCGTAGCACGGTGTATAAGGATCGCGATTCAGGCAATCCAACCTTGCGCATGTAAGGCTCAAGACTACTCAGATTGTTCTTTTGGTTATTGAAAGATTTCATCACAATTCGTATCTTGGCAGGCAAGCTGTTAGAGTGCTTCCTGCTTTCCTCAGTAGGCTTGTCAACCTACAGCAGTTAAAACTTAATATTATTGGTTAAAAAAAGCAGAAGCAACATGTTTTCTACTTTTCTTCTCAACAATTAGACTTGTAGCCTTTTTCTAATAGTATTTCCTTCTGCAAGATATCGTACTGACCAATCCACTACCAAAAGTCGGAGAAAGTTCTGAAAAAAATGTACACATGGTTCTAGTTTTACTCTACCAATCTTTTGAAATGTTATTTTAAATAAAACATATGTAGCAGTAATAACTAAAAGAAATTTCAGTCAGGAATAATGCTGAAAAATAGTTAAAATTTTCTTGTTAATGTTTGCTCTGAACATAGGTCGCGCTTACACTTCATTTAGATATAGATAGACCAAATTCAAAGATATAGGCCACATCTCACCCAATATTTTTCATCATAAGCAAAGTGACTATTTTTTAAGTTTGAATGGTCTTCTTTTTGTTGCTCTAAGTGTATATGGCAGGAGTTGTGTTATTAAAATTGTTTCAAAAAATGAAAGTCGTCCTGTGCTATATAGGTTACTAATCTCTACCAAAAAAAGAATCTTCAAAGAGGCTGGAAATGGTTAATGGCTTAAACAGAGAGACTCCTAAGGATATTAATATATGAACAAAGGCTTAATGCCAAAGGTGAGGAAACATTCACAAAGGTAGAATCATACTTTCAAAAGGAGTAGAGAAGTTTTCTTCTAATTCAAATCGACATGAACAAACAAAAGAATGTGTTAGTTCAGATTGCATTTTCTATTTGTAGGTCACGATCAGGTATGTGGCAAAGCAAAGCTGCCTGGGAATTAAGACATACTCTAACAAGCAGGGAGCCTAGCCTAGGATCTGAACCGAGTTTGCCTCATAGGCCAGCTTCATTCATACGTATAGCCTAATGACGATGAATCTAATATGATACTATAGTCGTAGTCCAGCATTTGATTCATTTGATTCCTTACCCGGAACCAGCATTTTCTAATTCAAAGTCGACATGAACGAACAAATGAATGAATTCCTTTAGATTGGATTTTCTATTTGAAGGTCAGAATCAGGTATGTAGCAAAGCAAAGCTGCCTGTGAATTAAGCCATATTCTAACCCGCAGGAGCCTAGCCTACGATCTGTACTAACTTCCCTCATAAGCCAGGATCATTCATATGTACAGTATAGCCTAGTGACGTATTAATCTAATCTAATCTAATATATAGTCCTGGTCCAGCATTCGATTCATTTGATCCGAGCTTGCTAATACAGAGTATGTTGTTGGGGGGGGGGGGGGGGGGGGGGGGCATGAATAAACTAACTTATTCGAGGTAAAAGCACATACCATGGAGCTGGTGTTGCCGGATCCATTCGGGCTGCCATTGCTGAAGAAGCGAGAGCCCGCCGTCGCCCCAACAGCAGCAGGCGGAAGCACCGGACGGCGGAGGAGCGCGAGGCCAGCAGTGGGGTTGCTGCATCCAGCGCTGCCGAAGAAGCGCGATACCGCCGCATCAGGTGCTGGTGCCGACCGGCGAAGCGCGGGGCCAGCGGCAAACCGGAGCATCGCCATCGCCGAATTAGGAGAAAGCTAAAAAGGCTAAAAATACCTTATATTTAGGAACAGAGGGAGTAATAAAGTAGCACTCTACACACTAAGTACAAACAATTATCAACTAATTAACATTCAAGCCCAAACCAAACCAGGCAACAAGCACATATTTGACAAATAATTGAAATAAATCATCTGATAAAAAGTAGCATAGTCATTGGATAAGCAAACACACATTCAAGAGGACTTTTAAAATCAAAACGCTAATCATCAGAATTCAGCTACCAGACAGTAGTTTTTAAAGATAATATAACACAAATGCTTTGTATCATGCTGCATGCAAACAGCAAGTTCCTACGGCAAAGTAAACTCCATTTCTTTCCAACTGGGAAACGAGAACATACCGTACAACAAATAGGATGCTAAATAGTAAGTAATTCACTTAAATTACATGGGAGTATAAGATCCTAACACAAGTCAGGTACGAGTTACATATAGATCCATTCGTACAATCTTTGGCAAGAAACACGCAGATAAATGCCGGAAGTGGAGAGATCCAAGGAGAGGGTTACCTGCTTGGCCAACTGAACTAGAGGCGGTCGAAGTGAGTGCAAAGGGGCGAGAGCTCACCCATGGCTGCGCGGTGCCTGCGTGCGTTTGTGTGGCGACCTGGAGGCAAAGAGTGTTGGTGTTAGGGTTTGCGTCGACACTCGACAGCGGCGGCCTGGAGATGGGCGCACGGTGGGTGTCGGATGGGTCAGGATGGGAATATAGCTGGCCATCGGGCCGGGCCGGCACGGCACGGCCCGACTAAATCTAAGCACGGTACTGACACGCGAGGCATGATCAGCTAACGGGCCGTGCTCGGGCTGGCCCGCGTGCCTCAGCTCGGCCTCCGGCACGGCACGGCCGGCACGGATAGGGCCCGGCAGCCCGGCACGACCCGTCAAGCACGGTAAATAAAAAATAAAAAATAGCTATAAAAAATCAAAAAATAAGTAAAAATAGGTAAAAAGTCATAAATTTTTTTTTAAAAAAAGTTAATCGGGTCGTGCCGTGTCGGTCCGCGTGCTTCAATCTGAAGTTGGGCACGGGCCCGCATCGGGCCGGGCCGTGGCACGGCACAATTAAAATCGGGCCCGGCCGTGCTCGTGCCGGGCCAAAATGACCGTGCCTTGGGCCGGCCCGTTTGGCCAGGTATAGATGGGAATGGACCGGGTCGGCCGCTGGGTCGATGACCCGACCCAATATCTTCATGACGAGCGGTGAGTTAACACACAATCAAGCAAATACTTTCTATCAAAAAAACCAAGCAAATACTTTGCCCTAACCATCTAACTATCCAGAAAGGTTGTCAAGGTTCCGTCTTGCTGAAAATATGATAATTATGAAAAGCGGCCCGCAAACAAATGACTATGAAAATGAGTAATAAACAGTGTAAATAATATAATAAAAGATGGACCGGGGTCGTAGTTTCACTAGTGGTGTTTCTCCATAAAAAAAATAGGCAAACATGCGGGTAAATAAATTACAACTAGATAAATCTACTGTAATTCTCCGTTACTTGCAACTTAATACTTCTGAGTGACATACTAGATAGTGATCCTAAGATGAATTATTAGTTATAGATGCAGTTAAATTACGGTCTATATAGTTTGACGTAATGCTCAATATTGAAGGTTTTAAGTCAATTTTTATCATAACAATCTCTACAAAATGCTTCCATGAATTTGTCATTTGGCCAGCTGTAATTTGTTTACCCACATGTATGCTTATCTTTTTATTGGAGAGACACCACTACTGAAACAATGATCCTCGGTACATCTTTTATTATATTGTTTACATTGTTATTACTTGATGTTATAATCAATTGCTCGATGTCCGACTTTCATAAACATCATATTATTTCCACCATACGTTTGACGCCTTTGTTTTCAGCGAAACAGGAAGCTTAACAACCTTACTGAAAAGTTAGGGCAAAGTATTTTGTTTGGTTATATGTAGGTTTGCGTCGTCTCTCAAGCGCAAGGGGGAGAATACATTGAGTTGCAGCTCACCACTCATACTGGACGATTCTTTCATTAGGGGAAGATTGACGCTATCCGCATCACACCTTCCATTTGGGGGTTTCCAACGACTGTGTTTTCACAGCATCGGGAATTTATTGCAATTATCCGCTGCTTGCAACTTAATACTTTTGCGTGACATGCTGGATAGCGATCCGAAGATGGATTATTAGTCATAGATGTAGTTAGATTATTGTCTATGTACTTCGACGTAATGACCAATATTGAATATTTTAGTTCAATCTTTATCATAACAGAGTGCTATAAAATATTTTCATGAATTTGTCAGTTGATTAGCTGTAATTTATTTACCTGCATGTTTCCTATCTTTTTATTCCAGAGACACCACTAATGAAACTATGGCCTCCGGTCCATATTTTATTATATTGTTACAACGTTTATTACTTGCTTTCATATTCATTTAATAGTTGTCTATTTTTCATAATCATCATATTATTTCCACCATTTGACAACTATGTTTTTAGCAAGACGGAAGCTTGACAACCTTCCTGGATAGTTGGAACAAAGTATTTTGTTTGATTGTGTGTAGTTCCACGTCACTCCAAAGCGTCTGAGGGAGAAAACACCAAGTTGCAACTCACCACTCCTCCTGGACAATTAAACCATGGTTCTTTCACTAGGAGAAATTTTCTGATGTCTGCATCACACCTTCCTCTTGAGTTTTCCCAACAACTGCACAGATAGCAATGATCCATACGCGCATAAATATAATGGGAACCAAAGAATATTAACATATAACCATACAACTCGAATGAACCAAAGATATTCAATAATTCAACCATATGACAAAAAGATCTACGCAAAACATAGTATAAATCATAAAGAAACATTTGTAACATCAAAATACCGTGTTTACATAGAGGATCAAAGAGGTTTGTGGGAGAGCGGACCACTGTAGATACATGGAAATGGCGATGGATATGGTGGTGAAGATGAAGAAGGGGACAACGCGGGGCGCAGGGCGGCGCCGGTGGCCGACGATGGCAGATGGGGCTCCTCCTGCGCCGCCGGCCATCAAGTGTGCCGCCCCTTAGCCCCCTTCCTCCATGGCTTCTTGGTGCTGTAAGGACCTTTGCCCCTTGGATATGAGGTCCATGGGGAGGCAAAACCTTGGCTTTGGTGGCTGCAAATTCGTGCTCCCCCGAAACTAGGGTTTCCTCTCTTTATATAAGCTGGGACGATCATCCTTGGCCCTTCGATGGATGCCCCTTTGATCTAGTAGCTCTTGGGCACCTTTAGAACGTTCTTAGGGTCATGTCTCGGCCCCTATGAGTCAATAGGGTCGTGAACTGGCCGAATCCAATAAGTTTGGTAAGAGTTGGAGTCAATCATGTCATAAACTTTCGGAATCCCGTAATCAGATATTTTGCCTTCCCTAAAACGGGTCCACAGGCCGCATCCGAATTCCGATTGGGTTGTTCTTGGGCTTGAATTTTTATATGGAAATTTCCAACAACTTTGTAGGCCATGAGATTTTCGACGTTGTATTCGATGATAAAACTTATGATCTCGGAAATCAGTAGGGTAGATAAATTTCAGAAAGTCAGAGCCCACCTCAAACAAGGCTCCGTTTACGTTTTTATCAATTTTCAAGTAATTCGTACATCAAAGTGTAAAACAAGAATATTGTGCACTTTTGTGACTATTAACTAGTTTGTCCAAATTAATCATAAATTTAATATAAAAATAAAACAATCAAAAATTATAGATACGTGTTGGATGTATCAATATGAAGGCGTCGAGCTAGGCCTAATCATGTCAGGTGCTACGCACAAATGTGTCCTTCATGTGTCAAGTCATGCTTGTTGCTGCTCGATTGAACATAGTGCGATATTAGCTGGAGGCATGTACGGGACATCATCAACTTCCAATTTCTTCTCCAGCGGCATCTGGCTAGCTATGAGTCGTTGGCCGGAGAGATGATGGTAGTATAAGCGTCAACATCGAGTTTGTATATTTTGGTGAAAACACTTCGGCAATCCTAAGCTTGACATTGGTTGGACTGGTTGTCATCAACGTACAAACAAAGGCTTTGCCTAAAAATTGTGTACTTTCTCTTTGTTTTTTCTTGGTGGAGGTAATATCGCGAGGCATTTAGCTTTCTTTTTATGTAATATAAAAAAGTTGTATGCATGATTTTTATATAGAGGCTGGCCTTGGCTTCCAATTAAAAGAAAGCGTTGCTAATGTGTTATCCGAACCGTTGGTTTCGATCAAGCGTCCCCATAGCTCGATCGAGACGGAACCCTTTGCTTGGCGGCGACCAGCCGTCGGCGTAAAATCCAAGCAGTCCCGAGAATCACATTCGCCTTGCGTCAGATCCACACGGGAGGGTAGAAGAGCATAAGGGAGAGGCGGAGCAGAGAGAAATCAACAAAGCGAGGAGGAGCCAGAGGAAATCGGATCCATGGAGGGGTGGGACAAGGGCACGAAGAGCGTGGTGGGCGAGATCCCGCTGCTGTCGACGCGGGCGGGTCCCCGGGACGGCGATGCGTGGCGGCAGCGGCTCAAGGAGGAGTACCGCGGCCTCATCGCCTACACGTCGGTGAACAAGTCCAAGGACAACGACTGGTTCCGCATCTCCGCCGCCAACCCGGAGGGCACCCGCTGGGAGGGCACCTGCTGGTACGTCCACAACCTCCGCCGCTACGAGTTCCCCCTCCAGTTCGACATCCCCGTCGCCTACCCTCAGGTCGCCCCCGAGATCGAGCTCCCCACACTCGATGGCAAGACCCACAAGGTTCTCATCATGTTCTTCACCCGTCTCCGCGTGGCCTCTTTGTGGATTGCTTTTGTTTTTGTGGGGGGATTAGAACTGTTGTTGTGAATGGAATATGAATGCAGATGTACCGCGGGGGCAAGATCTGCCTCACAGTGCACTTCAAGCCGCTGTGGGCGAAGAACTGCCCGAGGTTTGGGCTCGCGCACGCTCTTTGCCTCGGGCTGGCGCCGTGGCTCGCGGCGGAGGTGCCCATCCTGGTCGATTCGGGCATGGTGAAGCACAAGGACGATGAGGCAGCTCCTGCAGACGCGGCGGCTGCGTCTGGGTCTTCAGCTGCTACTTCTTGGCTCTAAGACAGTTACAGTATGGTTCTTGCCAAGGGGAATATTGGAGGATTGACAATACACTCGGTTGTGGACTAATAAGAGCAATTCATATACTCTAGTTATCATGTGCTACCTGCGGTTCCATATTTTGCTGATCAGAACTGTAGTTTATTTGCCGACTGGTTTGGTGCACATAGAACTAGTAGATTTGCATCCAACACGATTTCGTAACAAATTTTGAACAGATCAATTGCCCTCAAGTCTCCTACTGGCTGCTGGGTGGCAATGTGTAACCTTTAGGTTCATGCTGTTTACCCGGAATGGAACCAGATACTTATGGGTTAACAAAAGACTTGGTTCAGTCTCAACAAAGAACATCAGCATGATCCAGTGCACAATTATCATTTGGAAAGTTTCTTGCCTTACCAATACCATCCCAGGAAATATTAAATCACTCAAAATAAGAATATAACCAAATAGTTTAATTTATTTGTTCATCTACCTGAAAAGTCAATTTGCATACTTTGAGGTGTATTTTGTTTGAGTAGAGTTTGGATGTCTGTTTGTTGCAGAGCGGCCATTGTGTTTTTACGACACAGTGATGTTGAGACATCAACCTAGAACTGATTGAGTTTGTTAGCTTTTATACTGGTTTGATTTTTGGGATTTTTAATAAAGTGAACCAAATTGAGGGGTTTTTGGGATTTTTATACTGGTTTGATTTTTGGGAGTTTTGCACATGTTGTATATAATACAGTGAACCAAATTGAGGGTTGTGTTTGTAATGGATGTGCTGCTCGTTTTTTTTTGGCTGGAAGTTCAATATGATACTGGGATTAACATGTAAGATTCTGCATTCGTCTTAGATTTTTTAGGGGATTTGTCTTAATAATAGGTCGCATTCTTCTGATGGCCTGGTATGACGTATTAACACTTTTGACTTTAATTCAGCAATCTGTGGCTTTTGATAACATTTGTTTCTTTTCATATCTTCTGATTTAACATGTACTAGCAGCTAACAAGGTTCATTTAGTAGTTAATGATCCGTTTGGTCTGCTTGAATCCACAGGAAATAGTTGAACCACAGAAACTAAAACCATGTGTTGCATTTTAAGGGTTGTGGTTAAGTTTGTGATGGCATCATATCTTCAGTTATTTGGTTAAAATTTGACCCTACAGGAAAGAAGTCTTATTATGAGAAGTGAATATGTGCGGTTAACATTTGACCCTACAGGAAAAGAAGTCTTACTACGAGATGAAAATTGAAATGGTGTGGTAAATATGTGTGTTATGAATTTTGAAACTATGTGTGGATATGAAAATGGATATATTTCTGTATCCAGATAAAATCATCTTACTCAATTTTCGTCAGACAAGGTAGTTAGGATCTGAATTCCATACCGGATTGACAACTACTCCCTCTGAAACAAAATGTAAGACGTTTTGGTAGCTAAATTTGAGCTATCAAAACGTACCATATTTAGATACAGAGGAAGTATCTGCTAATATTGCAAATCATGGATCATGGATTCTACTTACTAGTATTTTTTTTGTTTGTTTTTTACTTACTAGTATTGGTATCATAGATCATCCAATCAATCTAAGATTATAAAGTCATACTAGAATAATCAATCTAAGATTATAAAGTCGTAGAATTCCATGATAGAAACGTCAAGATTGTAAAGTCGTGGAATTACATGATAGAATCTTTTTTTGGGGGGGGGGGGGGGGGGGGGATTTTGACTATCTTCTTAGTCTAACAGCTCCATATGTCAATTACCCAGCCTAAAATAAATAGTTCTCAAATGTACATTTAACTTAAACTATCGTGTATTATTATAGCACTGTATTTATCTCCATACCGTTCTATATGGGTCTGTTTTTTGTTATATTGGTTTCGAATTGAAAATTCATTTGATCTGCATCCATATTTGAGTAACATACGTTCCAAATTTGTATTCGACAACATCCACATTTATAACCGTATTTAATCAGAAATATGAAAAAAAAATAGATGTGAGAAGGGCACTATCTAATCCGCAGCTCATACGTTTCAATCCTTATGGGTATATATGTTAGAGTTGCTTTTAGAATACTATAGGCGGCGTTATCCTACTCTTCATCTCCTCTAACCGCATGAGGGCAGTGGCTCTAGATGTAAATCGCTCCCCGGTGATTCTGTTGCACCAATTTCCCTCTGACCGTCGTCCTTGTGCCGTAAATAGGAGGGATTTCTGATTTTTGTTTTTTTCATGTGCTTTACTCCTAGGTTTTCGGGTTTCCTCTATCGGCATCATGGTAGGAAAATCATCATAGTGTTGGTAGGAATAATGGTGTCCTAACTCGTGCTCCTGTTCGTTAGAGGTGTTGTTGGTTCCGATTAGAGGACGGAGTCCAAACTGTTTGAGCGAATGCAATCTGACATTGTGTTTTAGCGTGGCGGAAAGGATAACTACTCTTAGAGTGCGGCGGTGTTGACAGTTGTGGATCTGCTGGGGGGTAAGTCACCTAATGACATTGCCCCCAAATTTGGCGTTAAAGAGGACCAGGTGGCTCCATCAGCCGATGTTCTTTGTCGGGTTAGATCCAGCCTTACGGGGGTGGTGACTACCATGGCTCATTTTTTCAGTGTAATATAAGGACTAGCTGTTGGTTCTCTCCTTCTCTAACGATGATGAAGCACGTGGTTGCTTGATAGTTGCGGTGAGTGTGACATGTAGCAATACAACCACTTGTATCCTTCTAATTTTTGTTAATTGTATGTATGTGTATCATCTTTACCGTAGAAAGAGAGAGTTTCTTATAGCATCTCCACCACAAACCGCGAAAGTACCAGTAGGATCCGGACACAAAAACTGCCCCAACGGCCACCCCCATCGGTCTGACACCCCCGAGCCACCCCTAAGCTTGGGGGCCATGCTCGCAGGCACCAAACAATGCCTAGGCACGTCCCTTCGTCGAATCGTCCCACATGTCAGTCATCCTAGCACGTGGTGATGCAGTCAAGGATTTTGTGGGGCTGGACCCATGTGTGTCCCTAAATAATGTTCTTATATGGTTGCAGAACATCCAGTGAGTTGATGGAGTAGACCCGCCACCTATATATGTCCACTCACGAGATTTTTTGTGCCTAGGCACACCACTATGTCCCTAAATAAAAAAACATTGCATGGCCACGAAAGATTCCGTAAGTGGATCGAGTGGGCAGCTCATTTCAAGCAATCAACTCACCCTATTTTCTATAACTAGGCATGTCAAAAAAATCAAAGTAATGTTTTTCTAAATCTATAATAAAAAATCATAGAAGATCCAATAACCGGCGTATTTGTCCTGAGAGGTCAGGCACTGGCCCCTCCACACCGGAGACAAAAATGACGCTGCCACAGGCGATTTCTCTTCGCCGTCCAGGAGGATTGTAGGATGGAGGGGAAAGAGGAGAGTCGAGGAAGACAACGACGAGTGTTTCATGTAGTTAAACAACACATCAACCCTTTGGACCAATACCTGACCCGGTTCAACCACTTAGGACATGTTTGGTTACCCACCGCTAGCCCATGCAACCTCCCGAGATGCATTTTGGCATGTTTGATTGCCTGAGCTGCATCGCGTTTTTGCACATCACGAACCTTAAAGCAGGCACGGGCCAGGCGCAACAGGAACGTCTGATTCGGCCGTTCCCACAGAGCCACCCTCTCGTAAGCCAAATTTCGACTGAGGCTGCATGCACGGGGAAGGGGCGGGAGACAACGCGTTCCTTCCCGAGCACGCTGATACGTCTCAAACGTATCTATAATTTCTTATGGTCCATGCTTATATTATACCAATTGCTACATGTTTTATATACACTTTATATGGTTTTTATGCATTTTATGGGACTAACCTATTAACAAGATGCCACAGTGCCAGTTCCCTGTTTTCTGCTGTTTTTGGTTTCAGAAAACCACTTAAGGAAATATTCTCGGAATTGGACGAAATTAATACCAAAGTCCCTATTCTTCACGGGAGGTTCCAGAACACCGGAGAGCTAACGGAGAGGGGCCACGAGGCCCCCAGATGAGGTGCCGGCGCGGCCCCACTTCTGGCCGCGCCAACACCTCATGAGGGAGCCTCGGCCCTCCACCGCCTTCGCCCTTTCGCCTATTTAAAGCTCCCGACAATACAAGACCTAAGACCCGAACACTTTTCCACAAAACATTACGGAGCCGCCGCCGTCGTCAACCCTAGTTCGGGAGGGGTCAGAACCTCTTCCCGGCACCCTGCCGGAGAGGGGAATCATCACCGGAGGGCTCTACATCACCATGCCCGCCTCCGGACTGATGCGTGAGTAGTTCATCCTTGGACTACGGGTCCATAGCAGTAGCTAGATGGTTGTCTTCTCCTATTGTGCCATCATGTTTAGATCTTGTGAGCTGCCTATCATGATCAAGATCATCTTTATGTAATGCTACATGTTGTGTTTGCTGGGATCCGATGGATATTGAATACTATGTCATTTGCTTCATAATATATCATGTTGTGTGTTGTTTATGATCTTGCATGCTCTCCGTTGCTAGTAGATGCTCTGGCCAAGTAGATGCTTGTGATTCCAAGAGGGGGTATTTATGCTCGATAGTGGGTTCATGTCTCTATTTAATCTGGGGTAGTGACAGCAAGCTCTAAGATTGTATATGTACTTTTGCTACTAGGGATAAAACAGTATTACTTTGTCTAAGGATAATGTTATTACTTACTTTACACACTTTGCTTAATGCAATAATCTGTTGCTTGCAACTTAATACTGAAAGGGGTGCGGACGCTAACCGGAAGGTGGATTATTAGTTATAGATGCGGTTGGAACGGTCTATGTATATTGTTGTAATGCCCAAATGAATCTCACACACATCATGACATTAGTATATGCATCATTATGCAGCTCTTTATTCTGTCAATTGCCCAGCTGTAATTTGTTTACCCGCATGTATGCTATTATTATTATTATTTATGGAGAGACACCACTAGTGAACTGTGGACCCCAGTCCTTTTCTTTAAACTGATAATACAACCAACTGCAAACTGTTACTTTCATTCTCTGCAAACATCATCCTCCACACATACGTTTAATCCTTTGTTACAGCAAGCCAGTGAGATTGACAACCTCACTGTTTCGTTGGGGCAAAGTAGTTTGATTGTGTTGTGCGGGCTCCACCTCCCTTTCCATCGCCAGGGAGACCTTCAGACGTGTTCTTCATCTCCCACTGGTTCGATAACCTTGGTTTCATAACTGAGGGAAATTTGCTGCTGCACTAATTCACACATTCCTCTTGGGGTTTCCCAACAACACCACCGAGTGCATCAAGCAATTTCTGGCGCCGTTGCCAGGGAGCTGAAGCACATCTGCAAGGGGTGTCTCTCACTTCCCAATCTCTTTACTTTGTTTTTGTCTTGCTTAGTTAAATTTTATTTCCTGTTTTGTTTGCTATTAAATATCAAAAACACAAAAAAATTAGTTACTTGCATTTTATTTAATTACTTTGTTATTATCTTGTTTGCTTCTTAATATAAAAAACACAAAAAAAAAATAGCTACTTGCATTAATTTTTATATTTCGGTTTGCTTTTAAATTTTGCTAAAATGACTACTGCTGAGAATACTAAGTTGTGTGACTTTACTAGCACCAACAATAATGATTTTATATGCACACCTATTGCTCCACCTGCTTCCAAAGCAGAATTCTTTGAAATTAAAACTGCTTTGTTAAATCTTGTCATGAAAAAGCAATTTTCTGGTGTTAGTTCTGATGATGCTGCTGCCCATCTAAATAATTTTGTTGAACTTTGTGAAATGCAAAAATATAAGGATATAGATGGTGACATTATAAAACTGAAATTATTTCCTTTCTCCTTGAGAGGAAGAGATAAAGAATGGTTACTTTCATTGCCCGGGAATAGTATTGATTCTTGGATTAAATGCAAAGATGCTTTTATTGGAAAATACTATCCTCCTGCTAAGATCATTTCCCTAAGGAGTAGCATTATGAACTTTAAGCAATTTGATAATGAACATGTTGCTCAAGCTTGGGAAAGAATGAAATCTCTGGTTAAGAATTGCCCAACCCATGAACTGACTGCTTGGATGATCATCCAAACCTTCTATGCAGGACTAAATTTTTCTTCAAGAAATTTATTGGATTCGGCTGCTGGAGGTACTTTTATGTCCATCACTTTGGGGGCTGCAACAAAACTTCTGGACAATATGATGGTTAATTATTCTGAGTGGCATACTGAAAGGACTCCTCAAGGTAAGAAGGTAAATTCTGTTGAAGAAACCTCCTATTTGAGTGAAAAGATTGATATGATCATGTCTATGCTTGTGAATGGTAAATCTCATATGGATCCTAATAATGTCCCCTTAGCTTCTTTAGTTGCACAAGAAGAGCATGTTGATGTGAACTTCATTAAAAATAATAATTTCAACAATAATGCCTATAGGAACAATTATAGTAATAGCAACTATAAGCCCTATCCTCCTAATAATGGTAATTCTTATGGTAATTCTTATTGCAATAATAGAAATACCTCCTCTGAACTTGAAACCATGTTAAAATATTTTATCACTACACAAACTTCCTTTAATAAAACTGTTGAGGAAAAGCTTGGGAAAATTGATATGCTTGCTTCTAAAGTTGATAGTCTTATTATTGATGTTGATCTTTTAAAATCTAAAGTCATGCCTAATGATACTAATGAGAGTAAGACCCTTGCTAAAATTAATGCCATCCAAGTTCAAATTGATGAAAATGTTAGGATGGTGGCTCAATTGCGTGCTAGGTGGGAAAGAGAGGAAGAATTAGCTAAAAGTGATGATATTGTTAGAGTTTGCACCATTACTACTACTGAAAATAATGTTACTTCACATGCTAGTAAACCTCCTACTATCAATGGTAACATAATTGGTGTTGGCAATGTTTCCTCTACTACTTCCAAAAAGTTAAAATTGCCTAAAACTGTTGAAACTAGTCTTGATAAAAGTGCTGAAATTTTTAAGAACATGGGAGAAAGTGGTTCGGTTTGCTTTGATGATAATAATTTTGATTTTGATAATTGTAATATCTCTGAAGTTATTAAGTTCTTGCAAAATTTAGCCACAAGTCCTAATGCTAGTTCTTTAAATATGGCTTTTACTACACATATTACAAATGCTCTCATTAAAGTTAGGGAAGAGAAATTAAAACTTGAAGCTTCTATCCCTAAGAAGTTAGAAGATGGTTGGGAGCCCATCATTAAGATAGTTCTTTGTGTGACCTTGGTGCAAGTATTTCTGTTATGCCTAAGAAACTTTATGATATGTTTGACTTGCCACCTTTGGAACATTGCTATTTGGATGTTTTTCTTGCTGATAATGCTTTGAAGAAACCTTTGGGGAGAGTTAATGATGTTCATGTTATGGTTAATAATAACCTTGTCCCCGTTGATTTTATTGTCTTGGATATTGAGTGCAACCCCTCTTGTCCTATTGTTTTGGGAAGACCTTTCCTCCGCACGGTTGGTGCTATTATTGATATGAAAGAAGGAAATATAAGGTACCAATTCCCACTTAAGAAAGGTATGGAACAATTCCCTAGGAAGAAGATGAAGCTACCTTTTGATTCTATTATTCGTACAAACTATAATTTGGATGCTTTTTCTCTTGGAAATACTTGAGTTTTGCTTTCTGTGCCTAGCTCAAAGGCGTTAAACAAAAGCGCTTATGGGAGACAACCCACTTTTTATTTCTGTTATTTTATTTTCTTGAGTCAAGGAACATGCCTACCTCTGTAGCAATTCCTTTGTATCTTTACTTTATTGCATAGTTGTGCCAAGTTAAGTCTCTAGTATAAAGTTGATGCTAGATTTGGATTTCTGCGCAGGAACAGTTTTTCTGCTGTTCACCGTTAAATTCATAACTCTTTACAGAAACGTCAGAAAAATCTGATATTTTCTGAGCATGATCCTCAGATATGTACGCAACATTCATTAGTTTTGAGTTTTCTGATTTGAGCAAGTTAAGTACCTCGAAAAAATTCGTCTTTACGGACTGTTCTGTTTTTAACTGATTCTGTCATTTATTTTGCATTGGTTCTTTTGCTGTTTTTGAATGGATCTTTTTTTTTCATAAAATTCCAGTGGCTGTAGTTAATGTCCAGTACCATGATAATGCTTGTCTCCATGCAGAATATGAGAATTTTTGATTATGCACTAACCCTCTAATGAAGTTTACTTTGAGTTTGGTGTGGAGGAAGTTTTCAAGGATCAAGAGAGAGGATGATATGATGTGATCAAGAAGATGAAAGAGCCTAAGCTTGGGGATGCCCCCGTGGGTCACCCAAGCATACTTCAAGAAGACTCAACCGTCAAAGCTTGGGGATGCCCAAGGCATCCCCTTCTTCATCAACAATTTATCAGGTTATCTCTAATGAAACTATATTTTAATTCCGCCACATCTTATGTGCTTTACTTGGAGCGTCTGTTTGTTTTTATTTTTGCTTTTGTTATTTTCATTCTCTGAATAAAATGGATCCTAGCATTCTTGTGTGGGAGAGAGACACGCTCCGCCTTTTCTTATGAATACTCGTATTCTTCACTTATATTTGTTGAGTATTCTTCTAATGTTAAAAACAACCGTAATAACTTTGTGTTATGCGCTACGGTCGGGGTCCCAACAGTGACTTGTTCATTTGCCACAGTCCCTCATGGAGTGATTTTCATTATGCCATGTAAGATCATATTTCTAGTTGGAATCTTTTTGCTTGTGAGTTCTAAAGCTGCGGTTTTCATGGCACTTCCACCACCATACTTGCTAGACTCTTCGGTACTTTGCATTGCCCTTTCTCACATTGAGAGTTGGTGCATACTTCGCGGGTACATCCAAAACTCGTGGGAGATCTTCATCATGTTCTCCTACACATAAGCCAAATATCTTCCTCAAAACATCCACCATACCTACCTACTACAGCATTTCCATAGCTGTTCCGAGATATATTGCCATGCAACTTTCATCTTACATTACATGACTTGTTGTCATTTATCATTTATATATTGCTTTGCATGATTCTATATAGCTGATGTGTGCTTTTACCCATGTTACGCTAGATCATTGCATATCCTGCTACACTGGCAGAGGCACCATTTCATACACCATGTTTTATCCTTTATGAGATCCTTGTATAAAAAGTGTGTTGTCATGATAGAATGTTTGCCCCTAAAAGAGAAAAGAGCCATGGAGGCCATCGAAAAGAGAAACAGAAAAATAAAAAATGGAATATTAGAAAAAAAGAAAAAAAGAAAGAAAGAATAAAAAAGGGGGCAACATTACTACTCTTTATCCACACTTGTGCTCATGTTATAGCACCTGTAATATTCATAGTCATCATTTGTGCTCATGTTTAGCACCTTTACTCCATATGTGAGAGTTTTCATGTTTTACTTGTATAACTATGTTGGGAACTTTACACTATAGAACTTGGCTTGTATATTCCAATGATGAGCCTCCTCACAAGTGCTCTAGGTCTTCGTGAGCAAGCAAGTTAGATGCAACCCCACTAGTTCCATTGGAGAGCTTTCATACACTTATAGCTCTATGTGCATCCGTTGTGTGGCAATCACTACTCCTTGCATAGCTTCGATTATAAGGCTTCCTCTTGTCTAATGATCACTTTCAGCTGTGTGAGACTTTCTTCCGTTGGCCTTCCAAACCCCCATTATTATTCTTTTAGCCACAACATCCTGGTGCCAGGAACCAACGCTGAACACTTGCTTGTCTTTGAGTGAACAAATAGAGAGATGATTTTCTACGTGCATATTGTTATTGCTTGACTTGATCCTTTCACAAAGTTGTCATGAGTGTTTGATTCATTAGATGATTATATTGTTGTTCTTGAAGCTTAAATCATCTTTAATATCTACTTTGCACGGTTGATTGTTCTCTAGTACTAATTCATTAAAAGTTTTGCTTTGTTCTTCCTACTTGTTTATTCATTACTCATTTGATATCAATATAAACTACAGCTTTTATTCATTTGATCTCAACTTACATGCATTACATTATTATTTGATCAAGATTGTGTGAAAGCATGTCACTTCAGAAATTATTCTTGTTATCGTTTTACCTACTCGAGGACGAGTAGAACTAAGGCCCAGTTCTTTTGAGCTGCGGCTTGTGCATAAGCCACCCTGAGCATAGCTGTCCAAATAAGCTGCTGTGGATTTAAGCTAAGCAGAAATTGCAGTCCAGTTCTTTTGGGCTTCCCCTGTCCTAGCTTATTGTCTGAGTTGTATGATGAAAAGTCTGGAATGCCCTTGTGATAAATTGATGTTCTGATTATAACAAATTTGAGTTCGTTTGTGTTGTTTTCGCATGTGTGATCACAAAATAGCATTTTGATCATCACATTCATCCGCCGTAAAAAAAAAGGATTCATTGTTAGTTGATTACAACTTAAATAAAAGAAAGGACATGCAATGTTCTCTTTCCTAGAAATTATAGAAATATAGTCTAATAATTCTAAGGAAACACACTCATAGCAATATCATCACGGATCTCTTTCATGTAAGAACCATCATCTTCGGGTGGAGCACTAGGATATGAAGCACTCTCCTCCTGAACATATCCTCCACCATCAAACATGTCAAAATGTTGATCACGTAGATTGCTATCACGAATGTAGTTGTGTAGACACATGCAAGCGGTAATTATCATCTTTTGGCGCTCAGGTGGTCGACGAGGTATGCCTTGAAGTATTCGAAATTTCATTTTGAGACACCCAAATGCTCGTTCGACCGAGTTTCGCGCCGATGAATGACGATAGTTGAACGTCTCTTCTCTTCCCCTTGGAGGATTATGTTGGAAGTCCGGTACATGGTACCGAGTAGTTTTGTATGGCGCTAGATATCCTTGTCGGTTCGGGTATCCCGAATCGACAAGATAGTATTTTCCTGTGGTGATATGAAAAACAACTTATTAGCGAACATATAAGATGTAAGGAAACATTAAGAAAACATGTACACAAAAGATTACCTGTCGGGGGGTGAGGATAATGGGGATATGACACTTGAGCATCAGACCATACACGTGTGTCATGAACTGATCCGGGCCATCCAGCAACAACAAAAGTGAACCTCAAATCAAAATCACAAATCGCCATCACATTTTGACTCGTATCACCGTGCCTGTTTCTGTGTACCTCTAGAGAACTTGGCACAATTACTTTAATGTGTGTTCCATCTATAGCACCAATGGCATCCTTGAAATGTGGCCAAAATCTAGTAGTTTGCATTTTAGGATGCACTTCGGTGAAATTTCTATCTTTTGGCCTAATGTAATCACCAGCCATGCGGTCTACACAGTCTAGAACTTCATAAAACTTTTTGCTAACTGTAGACCGACTATGTTCAAATCGATCAGCAACATTATCAGTTGTTTGACAAGTCCCCACCGACCATAAAAAGAGTGCCAATGCTTCTTTCGCGGACATGTTGCAACTTGATGTAAGACCATAGGTTCCAACCAACAGATCAAGCAATGGATCAAACACATACCTCCTCATTCTGAACAAGGAATAGAAAACTTGTGCATTCGCTTCTTTGTGTTCCACCCATTGAATACCTGTTATCTTTGGATTTCTTCGTGGTGCATACGGCAACTTCTCAGTAGATAGGTTGGTATAGGCGGCAATTGCAATCATGAACATATCATATTCTTCATCATCTTCATCACCTGGAATATCCATCTGCCACACAAACAACACAATTAATTACCAACATATACGGCAAGACAATACAGACAATACAAATGGATAGGTTCAACCAGACAATACAAATTTATAGGTTCAAATCAATAAATAGGTTCGAAGCAAATTACAAATTGATAGGTTCAAAGACAACACAAATTCCGAAGGTTCAAAGCAAATTAAAAATTACAAATTCCGATGGTTCACTTAACAACATCTACTCCCTCCGTCCCAAAATAAGTGTCTCAACTTTGATAGAAAGTGTATGTATGTAGACATAAAAACATTATGTCTACATACATACACTTTCTATCAAAGTTGAGACACTTATTTTGGGACGGAGGGAGTACTAATTTTTCCTCTCTTCCCATGCCATCCGAATCCACTCAAGTCTCACATCACTTGCAGCCTCCATGTAACAACTGAAGGCAGTACGATATTCAGCCTTCATAAACAATTGTGAAGCATAGAAATGTTCACGGGTACCAGGTCCACATCCATCATCAACAACCTTGGCCATCATATCTAAAAACTCCTGCCTTGCTGGATCAACTTTCGCCTGTGACGGCTCCGAGTTCTGTGAAGTCATGGAGTTTCTACTTTCTTCCCTCTTCTCAAATATGTCACATATACGGCGCAAACAACTTTTTTCAGCACTATCTCTAGCCATCTTTTCAACTAATGCGGGACTAGGTGAATAAGGACATGCTCTCTTTTTTCCATGCCCTGTCACAGTTGGTGTAACTTGTGTCTCCAACTCTGTCCCTAAAAGTTCATCATCCCCAACATCAAAAGAAGAGGGAACACCTTGAGAAGGACCAGCCATAGATGTTGGCAGTGGCACCCTTGCATGTTCATTGGTAACACAATTGGCATCAAATATTTGGCACATTTTATCCTCATTAGCTAGTGGAGCTCGTCGAAACTTGGCCGCATCTGGGCATCTCTGCATAAATTTAGCTCAACTTCAGTACACTACTTGGATTAGAAAATAATGCATACAAACAGATATACAAAATTCCATGTACATTAATCTCAAGATCCAACCACTCATCACTAGCATCGATGGTCTTGGTGATAGGATCTCTTCCAAGATCTGATGCATTTTGATTGAGTGTTTTCCATGTGCTGTACTCTTTTTTGAGTGTCTCCCACCTATTCTTGAATTGCTTGCGGTTATAGTTTCTCTTAGTTCGATCAGAGAAATTCTTTATCAAATTGTCATACCCATTTTTGTTCAAATGACCTTCATGACGGTTTCTCTTTAGTACTTCCTCTATACACAAATCCAGAAAAACTTCAGCTGCAAATGGATCCCACACATCCTTCTCACTATTCCCAGATTTTCCAGATTTGCCTTTGTCCATCTAGTGATTATGTGTATGACAACATTGTTCAATATAAGGTGCAGGAGACATAAAATAGGTAGGAATTCGTATGCACAAGACATTTTACATGCTAATCATCTCATAAATCTACATATAAACGACACTACAATATGTACATCTCAGAAAATAAAAAGAGGAATTTCGGACAGGAGATGCAAGGTCGGGTACACGTGAGGTTCTTACCTTGAGCAGTCGGTGGCTGGAGCTCCGGTCTGGTGCAGGCGTGCAGCTGACCTGCCTGGAGGATGCGAGCGCCGGTGGCTGCAGGTTGCGGAGCGCCGGCGGCAGTGGTCGTTGGCGGCAGCGCTGGATCGAAGCTGCGGAGCGACGGCCGGCGAGCTCGAGATGAGGAGCGGGGACGGCGGGTGGCGGCGGCAGCCGGTGGCGGCGGCCGGAGCCTAGGGTTCCGCTCAGATCGAGCTATTTGGGACGCGCGTGCGGAACCCTTCGCGATGGAGCGCTGGAGAGAAAGAAAAGAAAGGAAAGAAAAGGAACGCTTTGCTGTTGACTAGGCGGTGGCAATTTGGTGTAATATCCGTGTCTAACAGGGGCAAGTACAAAAACGGTTCGTTTTCATTTGCGGGAAGCCCACGGCGGCGGTGGGAAGTAGGGGTACCCCAGCTTATTTCAACTATGAAGAATTTGTACAAGCTGGCTGCCTAAAAAAGCTGCTTAAAAACGAGTTCTTTTAGGCTTAGGCTTTTTTTCACCTTTAAGCTGTCTATAAGCCCCAAAAGAACTGGGCCTAAGCTTGGGGATGCTTGATACGTCCCAAACGTATCTATAATTTTTTATGTTCCATGCTTATATTATACCAATTGCCTACATGTTTTATATACATTTTATATAGTTAACCTATTAACAAGATGCCACAGTGTCAGTTCCCTGTTTTCTGCTGTTTTTGGTTTCAGAAATCCACTTAAGAAAATGTAGTACCCCTGATTTTTAAGTTATTAATTAAATTAAATAATATAGTTTAGCTTCTAAGTATGATTTTTACAGATCTTCATTGCTTAATTTATATGTCTTTGTGTGCTTGGAATAAAAATAGATGAAATAATCAAATGGTAAGCTAGCCTCATTAGTTAGCAGCTAGTACTTTGGCCATGCATCCATCGATCAGCTAGCTTAGTGTAGACGTTGCACTTGTGTCATGCTTACGTCAATTGAGATATTATCCCAAAGTAGGCCAGCCCAAATGCTTTGCTGGCAGCACGCTAGTGGCTGACCCTGTCTTTGTTTCCTACGTGTGGTCGTGCATGGTAGCCGCCTGTGCTAGGCAGCCACGTACGAGGCAGATCTTTTGAAATCAGCGGCGGCGATGGCCTAGATATTTTGCTAACGCTGCCTCCTATAAATACTCAGCCTAAGCGGCAAGGCGGTCAGATATTTTAGACAGCCATATTCACATCCGATCGATTCCTATATACTGTAATATAGAACAGCTCAGCTCTAGTTTTCCTCTCGGCCGATCAAAGTGAGTCAAGAGAAAGACTGAGAGATCAGTGAGCTAGCGACGGCGGCAAGAGAAAGCCAGCGAGCTCTGCCATGCGGTGGCCGGCGAGGAGCTCTCAAGAGATGCAGCATCAGGAGAGCACGATCAGAGAGATCAGAGGAGAAGTGTGAGAGAAAGAAGGCCGGCGATTTGGAGGTACCCGATGATACTTGCTGGTAGCCAGAGTGATGCCGCCGATCCATCGTATCAGAGGAGATGATTCATTGGCATTCTTTAGGCGGCGAGTGGAGGCTATCGTATATCATCTTTGCTGGCGGTATTCTTTAGGCGTATTGGAGTATGAGCTCGTATGCGGATTTTATCTATCAGCTGGAGTTGTGTTATTTGATATCTACGACATAGTTTACTGAGGCAAGCGGTTCCTATCTCTTGAAGGGGATCGCAGGCAGAAAACAAAAAATTTCCTATCGGCGATAACCTTAAACTAGCCAGAATCTACACTATGCAGATATAGAAGTACGGCGGATATCGGAATACATACCCTTGTAGACCGAAAAGCGGGGATTACGCTCCCGCACAAGCGTTGACGACGAAGACGACGTAGCCGACCTCTAGGTCGCGAAGAACTCGGCGCGACGAAGACGATGAAGATGACCTCGAGGTCGGGTGGAGGAAGTAGGCCTCCGAGTACCGCTAGCGCAGCACCTCGCAGGGTGTTACACACATACGGTGGAGACGACGGCCTCCGAAGCTCCAGTCCAGGACGAGCAGCGGAAGACTTGGACCGGAACACCAGCAGCGCGGCAGCGGGCTATGGTGGAGAGAGAACTCTCATCCTCCTCGGCGCAACTCCGACAAAGGGAATCACGAGATCGAGGAGAAATCGAGAATTAATTGGTTGAATTAAAAGGCCAGGGGTGCCCCTCTATATAAAGGCTCCCGGGGGGAGCCAACCTTGCCAGCCAGGCAATGTGGGACTATCCCACATGCCTGGTTCGGCCAAGGACAGCCGCCGGCCCTAGGTGGGCCCCATTTGGCCCACCTAGGCCGGCCCTCCCCCAATCCGAAGCCCTGGGGGGACTTTCCCCCCCTCATGGGCCTTCTTTCCACCAGAAGGCCCATTTAGGGAAATCAGCCTTTAAAAATTCGAAAATAAATATATAAAATCATATTTAAATATTAATTACACTAATTAATATCAAACATATTATATATAATTTATTCTAGCTCCGAAAACTATTTCGTCGCTGCCCGATCTCCATCGGACCATTCCCGGGACGTTCCCGGTGATCTCTTTCCTTTCCGGTTGTCTTGTCGAAACCCCTTAAGTGTGTTACCCTAGCGGTTCGATATAATAACAGACATGATCGAGACTCCTCTCCGATCAATGATTAACTCGTAGGCCTGGACCCCATGAATTAACCCCTGTGATATAACGAATGACTTTCATCTATCAAACCTGGACGTCTAGTCTTAAACCTTTTGCCATAGCGATACTTAGCGTGTCCGAGCATCGTTCATAGATATCTCCATATCTAGCATGATCTCGTTACTGACAACACTATCTTCTACTCGTCTATGATCTTATGTCAGCTGGTGACCCAGTCACATGTTTGCAAACTCATTTGACATAATCTCACCGAGTGGGCCCTAGAGTATCTATCCGGCTATACGGACTGACAAATCCCGCTCTTGACCCCTCGTCTCAACTACCCCTTTCCGATACCCAAAAGTATCACCGTTATTGTCATACTAATTAAGATACGACGTTTGGTGCAATCAAAGTATCTTCCAGGAATAACAATAAGAGTTGGTCTCACGGTCAAAGGCGTAATGACTACGTCCTACAAATTATGGGTAAGTCCATCACATCGTTCCACCTAACGATATGACTCCATTGCCGACAGACGCCATGTCTCATGATCGGGAAACCTCGATCATCAATCGCGCAATGAAACTAGTCTCAGCAGAGGCAACTAGGGACCTGGTTGTTTATCTACCACACGTGTATTAATGTTTCCGCTTAATACAGTTATAGCATGGTATAAAACATATAATGAACAATTGGAATATGACTAATAAACTATCTTTATTAAGTGCCTCTAGGGCATATTCCCTTCAGTCTCCCACTTGCACTAGAGTAACACTTAATCTAGTTTACAACTTGGTAAAAGCTCAGCACCCATAGCATCTTGGTGCATGCTTGTCTCGTGGAAGAGGAATACAGTCAACAGATCTCACACATTGAGACCTATATGTGCTTTGCAACACTTCTATGTCATCTAGATTGACATCATCCCGTATCTTACGATGACGGTGAAATATATCCTAGTGGATGGAGTGAGACTCGAACATTCGCGTAGCATGGGCCTTAAAAGTCTAAGAGATCTATTAAGGGGACCACATACGCTCGGAAAACTGCTCAGTCCAATCACACTTGCTACTTCTGAAGTTGCCATATATTTCTATACCTATGTAGATTATGCAACAGTGCATTCATATGCGACTTCGCAAACTAACCATGTCTTTCTTCAAAACAAAGGACATCTCCTATATGAGATTTCTAGTCGTATGAGTCAGTGTCACAACTTGCATCATCGTAACCGTTTTACGGCAAGTTGTCTTTCCACTCTTACCCTTTACTAGAAAACATATCTTCAGTTCTCATAGACACTGAAGAATATACTTAACGTTTGTTCATTGATCCACACAAGGATCACTCTAGAACCCGTTCTTCAACCAAGAACTTGGGTCACACTAAGTCGAGCTTTCAATCTGATAGCATCTATGTCTGATACATAGAGAATGTCGAACATCATTTGCTATCACTGAAAATGCCAAGATAAACTTAATATTTCACCTAGTCATACAAGTAAGAACCATTTTCTTTGCTTGTTCTATTCTGAAACACTTCAGAATCTTAACTTAGGAAATATTCCGACCTAATGTTATTAAGCCCCTTACGATCTATACAATTATAAATCGGATGCCTAATACTCCTAACTTCATTCATAGAAAATTTAATCACTTAAATAATCCTTTACACTCTACTAGAGGATCTGTGTCATTCAATATGTCGTTACATACAAAATCACAAATGACACCTAGCTCCCACTCAAATATGCCTTCCGCATATAAGATCAAGGAATAGCTCCCACTCACTTCTTTGCAAATGCAAGTCTCTTCAACTATTTTGGACAACTCCAAAATCCTTTGATCACATTATCAAAGTGAAGATTCCAGCTCCGATATGCTTGCTTCAGCCCATGAATGGACAACTGAAGTTTGCATACATGTTTAGCATCCTCAGGATCACCAAACCATTATTGTACTGATTACAACTCTTTCTTAATGACACTATTAAGAAACATGATTTTCTTATCCATCTATCAATTTCTCATTCGAAATTGTAGTAATTGCTAAACGACCCAGAATAGATTTAGGCTTCGCCACCTGAGACAAAATCTCATTGTGGTCAACTTTTGAATCTGTCGGAACTGTTTCACGACAAATCGATCCTTATCAGTGTCTACTCTCTCATAAAATTCCATATTCTGTTAACATCCTAGATGCCATCAAGAAGATCTCCCAAGTCAATACCTGGTAATCGTACATGGATTTTATTTCGGATCATATATGACTCATAGCCATTTCTCGGACTTAGGTCTACCATCTCTTATTCGTAGTTCGTAGGTCTGTCATATTCCATTAACATGACCTTCATAACAAGATTGTCGTAACACACAGTGTGGAACACAACCTCGTATGCCTACGTTCTTAGTATGAGCTCAGAGCATCATGATCTTGTATCATCAGCTTCTTTCAAGCTGTGGAGCATGACACCGAAAACACTTTCGGTTGCGCCACTCTGATGTCTGGAGAGAAAGTTCATCAACTTCGTCTTGCTCTACTTTCTTTCTCACTTATACACTTGGACAAGAAACTATTTCTTTCACAAGGTATATCCCGGCAACGATTTTGCCTATGTCGTGAGACATGTACCCAACTAACTCTTTAGGTACGGTACACTACAAAGATTAATCCATTTTAGGTTTGATCACATCGAAACACTAAATTGCTGAAACGACAATCCAGGCTAAAAGCCACGCCATCACTAATATGGTATTGTCTCCATGGATTTAAATGGTTTCCCTATTATCTAACGTGAGTGTTACGTTTCTACCATACAACTCTAATGATCACAATAATTCGGTAAGAGATTTATTTACCACACACTATCCGATAGGGTGCGATTACGACGTCCTAACATACCATAACACTATGGTATTCCATGCGACGTAATTTGTGGAACTCTTCTCACAAGTCTTCCAATGATATGCCAACATTATAACTCAAATCTTCATTTCCTCGATCTGTATCGCGGGAATTTGATTTTCTTGTTAAGTTTATTTCCGACTTCATTCTGAACTTGTTTGATCGAATCAAAATTTTCAGGCCAACATTCCCTGAGTGGATATTCATATATCTACTCGGAATATTCATAAAGTCTATGAAATAAACACTTCCACTTTACGTTAAAGTATTTCATTGATTCACATACACCCATATGCATGATTCTCAACAAGTTATACTCAAAACGTTCAGTGAAATTTACGAAATAAAGATCTCCACTACCCGTCAATTACTTCATTGAACCACATACATCTATATGTATGACTATCAATAAGTTATATGCCCGTTTTCCGAAAACGGTGTCTTAGTTATTTTGCAAGTGTCAAAAGATCAAATCTAAGGACTTGTAGATCCATCCGGTATGGAGCTAATTCATTGACTATAACATTGACATGAATTAAACGGTAGTGCCACACATATGTGGTGTCTTTATTAAGTTTGTATCCTTTGGCATTAATATTATGAATGTGGGAGCTTCTACCATCTAAATTCAAATCGGCATATGATCATTACTTCATAAATATAGGACAACGAATTTGTCACTAATATATATGAACAATTGTCTCGCTAGAGGAGACACACTTATGACGATCATACTAACAGGCGATCATAAAGAATTTATTCAAATGGTAGATCTAGAGGGAGAGTGTCTATGGCCATCACAACAATTTGTCTGCCATTATCAACACGCAATGTCGCCTCATCCTTTCAAGCCACTCAAGCAGTAAACCTGGTTTTCATAAAACATGACTAGTATCAAAACTTAGTCACTACTGCGAGTACTTGCTTAGCTAAAACATTCATAACATGTATATCATATATACACCATCATCATTGATGACTTCCGGCGATCTGTTTCATCTTCTTGATACTTCCGACGTAATCAAGAACCATGAAGGTGAACGATTCCCCTTGCATGACATAGTCTATGACATAGCATTTGCACTTGGCAACGACGTCTGTCATCCAGTGCTCGAGCTGAGCGAGGCGTCTCAATGTTCATCAAGTATGACCATATGTCATCAAGTATAACCAATGTTATCAAGTATGACTGCCACGTGCTCCTTCAATGTGTGTATTCTCTTCCATCTTGGTTGAGAAGACAATCAGTCAACGTACTGATAAACTTCATCAACCCAACTTTAGGGGTACCCCGAGTTTAGCGACCATCCCATATGTTCGCGATCTAATAACTCGTACCCACCGTTGGTTCTCTATGGCAGAGATCACAGCATGCACTGGACTATGATGATATCATCCACACAAAACCTGATAATCCAAATTATCTTTTGTTAGCGGAATCTCCGGGTTTATCTCCTAGCGGGTATTGTATCACAAAGAGCTAACGGTTTAAACAAGGAGTATCCTCAAGCTAAAGTATAAAACTATGAAGTTTGGACCCAACCTTTTAAGTTTCTCAATCGCAGGAATGCGCCTAATTTTAAAAGATGCTATTACAATGGTTAATATCTACAAAGGTTTGCAAAACAGACTTTGTTCATTATATTTTGAGTTCTAGTATTTTAGAAAATAACTATCCGAACTCCCACTCAAACGAACATCCCTCCTGGTCGTTTAAGCGATTACACGACCCCCATCCATTGCGCAACCCCTCATCGTCAGAGCCGGCAGCACAACTTCAAGGGTAGACAATTGTCAATCACAACAACTATGTGACTCATGCTCGACCTTTCGGCCTCCGTGTTCCGAGGCCATATCTGCATATGCTAGGCTCGCCACAATAACCTCCACGTAACGCTTGTGCAACATGGCTTACACCCACTGTATGCGAACGACGATATGTCTGACACCCGATCGTCACGGCCTGCCTCATAACGTAGAACTTTCTTGGTGGTGCTCGTTGGAGGAAGAACACTAGTGGTATTTTGAAGGGATCATCTTATATATAACTACCGCTGTGTAACTAATATATATACTAATATATATAATCACACAATATAAGATGCACACAAAACATCAAATGTAATGCGATGTGATATAGTCCATTGCGCCATGGTCTTCTTGGCGCCCGCAGTTCATAAACAATTTAATAAACCTACCTTGACCATATCACATTGCCCCTGCAAAATAAAGTTAGACGCGTTCTACTTTATCTTTTGCATATTTTACGTGGCTTGGGGCTGTCGTAAATAGAACCGCTTCATACCTACGAACCTTATGACCACAACAACGATCCAATAATTGCATGTTTAAGCATCCCTTTCGGGCCCTCCATTGAAAATGCAAGACCAACTAAAGAGAGAGAAACTGACACCCGCCAGCCACAGATACGGTACAAGTCGTATGTCAGTAGTGGAACCAGTCTCGCGTAAGCGTACGCGTAAAGTCGGTCCGGGCCGCTTCATCAACTCGATGCCGCTGGAATCACAAGTGCACGCTAGAGGGTAGCAAATAACAGGAACGGTGCCCCCGTGCAGAACACGGGTTCTAACAGCGTACAGCTATATCTACGATAGATCGGCTCTGATACCACTGAAGGGGATCGCAGGAAGAAAACAAAAAATTTCCTATCGGCGATAACCTTAAACTAGCCAGAATCTACACTATGCAGATATAGAAGTACGGCGGATATCGGAATACATACCCTTGTAGACCGAAAAGCGGGGATTACGCTCCCGCACAAGCGTTGACGACGAAGACGACGTAGCCGACCTCTAGGTCGCGAAGAACTCGGCGCGACGAAGACGATGAAGATGACCTCGAGGTCGGGTGGAGGAAGTAGGCCTCCGAGTACCGCTAGCGCAGCACCTCGCAGGGTGTTACACACATACGGTGGAGACGACGGCCTCCGAAGCTCCAGTCCAGGACGAGCAGCGGAAGACTTGGACCGGAACACCAGCAGCGCGGCAGCGGGCTATGGTGGAGAGAGAACTCTCATCCTCCTCGGCGCAACTCCGACAAAGGGAATCACGAGATCGAGGAGAAATCGAGAATTAATTGGTTGAATTAAAAGGCCAGGAGTGCCCCTCTATATAAAGGCTCCCGGGGGGAGCCAACCTTGCCAGCCAGGCAATGTGGGACTATCCCACATGCCTGGTTCGGCCAAGGACAGCCGCCGGCCCTAGGTGGGCCCCATTTGGCCCACCTAGGCCGGCCCTCCCCCAATCCGAAGCCCTGGGGGGACTTTCCCCCCCTCATGGGCCTTCTTTCCACCAGAAGGCCCATTTAGGGAAATCAGCCTTTAAAAATTCGAAAATAAATATATAAAATCATATTTAAATATTAATTACACTAATTAATATCAAACATATTATATATAATTTATTCTAGCTCCGAAAACTATTTCGTCGCTGCCCGATCTCCATCGGACCATTCCCGGGACGTTCCCGGTGATCTCTTTCCTTTCCGGTTGTCTTGTCGAAACCCCTTAAGTGTGTTACCCTAGCGGTTCGATATAATAACAGACATGATCGAGACTCCTCTCCGATCAATGATTAACTCGTAGGCCTGGACCCCATGAATTAACCCCTGTGATATAACGAATGACTTTCATCTATCAAACCTGGACGTCTAGTCTTAAACCTTTTGCCATAGCGATACTTAGCGTGTCCGAGCATCGTTCATAGATATCTCCATATCTAGCATGATCTCGTTACTGACAACACTATCTTCTACTCGTCTATGATCTTATGTCAGCTGGTGACCCAGTCACATGTTTGCAAACTCATTTGACATAATCTCACCGAGTGGGCCCTAGAGTATCTATCCGGCTATACGGACTGACAAATCCCGCTCTTGACCCCTCGTCTCAACTACCCCTTTCCGATACCCAAAAGTATCACCGTTATTGTCATACTAATTAAGATACGACGTTTGGTGCAATCAAAGTATCTTCCAGGAATAACAATAAGAGTTGGTCTCACGGTCAAAGGCGTAATGACTACGTCCTACAAATTATGGGTAAGTCCATCACATCGTTCCACCTAACGATATGACTCCATTGCCGACAGACGCCATGTCTCATGATCGGGAAACCTCGATCATCAATCGCGCAATGAAACTAGTCTCAGCAGAGGCAACTAGGGACCTGGTTGTTTATCTACCACACGTGTATTAATGTTTCCGCTTAATACAGTTATAGCATGGTATAAAACATATAATGAACAATTGGAATATGACTAATAAACTATCTTTATTAAGTGCCTCTAGGGCATATTCCCTTCATCTCTCTCATATATTTTGTAGACTATGCTTTGATGTGAATATGCATGATACCCCGAGTGGTACGAGATTTGTGTCGGTATATCGGGGCTATTGCACTGGCGTCGTTACGGTGATGGATCCGTAGGAGTCACCGGTACGAGTCGGGCTTAGCACGTATATTCGACATGGAAAATTAAACAAGTGTTTTACAAAGTAAACTTGGTGCTACGAAGGTGATCGTATTGTACCGGTCACAGTACAGGTATGAGACTGTCTGAGTTCTCCGCGAGGGGCGGCCCTTGAATTGAAAGTGTTGGTGATGGATCCGTAGGAGCGACCGACATGAGTAGATCAAGGTGTTCGGTGTCTAAGCGGGTAAAAGTGAAGGAGATATGCCCTAGAGGCAATTAATAAAGAGTGTTTCTTTATCATATCTCGTTTGTTCATAATACGTTTTTGTGTCATGCTATAACCGTATTAAGCGGAAACATTAATACGGGTGTGATGCGTAAACAACCAGGTCCCTAGTAGCCTCTACTAAGACTAGTTTCGTTGCGCGATCGATGATCGAGGTTTCCCGATCATAGGGCATGGCGCCGGTCGGCAATGGAAGTCATATCGTTGGAGAACGATGTGATGGACATACCCATATTTGTAGGACGTAGTCATTACGCCTTTGACCGTGAGACCAACTCTTATTGTTATTCCTGGAAGATACTTTGATTGCACCAAACGTCGTATCTTAATTAGTATGACAATAACGGTGATACTTTTGGGTATCGGAAAGGAGTAGTTGAGACGAGGGGTCAAGAGCGGGATTTGCCAGTCCGCATAGCAGGACAGATACTCTAGGGCCCACTCGGTGAGATTATGTCTAATGAGCTTGCAAGCATGTGACTAGGTCACGGAGACATGAAATCATAGACGAGTAGAAGATAGCGTTGTCATTAACGAGGTCAGCTAGATATGGAGATATCTATGAACGACGCTCGGACACGCTAAGTATCGCTGTGGCAAAAGGTTTAAGACTTTACGTTCAGGTTTGATAGATGAAAGTCATTCGTTATATCACAGGGATTAATTCATGGGGTCCAGGCCTACGAGTTAGTCGTTGATCAGAGAGGAGTCTCGATCATACCTGTTATTATATCGAACCGCTAGGGTAACACACTTAAGGGGTTTCGACAAGACAACCGGAAAGGAAAGAGATCACCGGGAACGTCCCGGGAGAGGTCCGATGGAGATCGGGCAGCGACGAAATAGTTTTCGGAGCTAGAATAAATTGTATATAACATGTTTGATATTAATTAGTGTAATTAATGTCCAAATATGATTTTATATATTTATTTTCGAATTTATTTAGGCTGATTTCTCTAAATGGGCCTTCTGGTCGAAAGAAGGCCCAAGAGGGGAAAATTCCCTAGGGAATTCGGTGGGGGGCATGATGGCCGGCCTAGGTGGGCCAAAAGGGGCCCACCATGGGGCCGGCGCACCAGCCTGGCCGAACCAGGCAATGGGGGATAGTCCCACATTGCCTCGCTAGCAAGGTTGGCTCCCCCCGGGAGCCTTTATATAGAGGGGCACCCCTGGCCTTTTAATTCATCCAATTAATTCCCAATTCTCTCTCGATTTCGTGATTCCCTTTGTCGGAGTTGCGCCGAGTTGAGAGGGGGATCTCTTCCACCATAGCCCGCTGCCGCGCTGCTGGTGTTCCGGTCCAAGTCTTCCGCTGCTCGTCCTGGACTGGAGCTTCGGAGGCCGTCGTCTCCACCGTACGTGTGTAACGCCCTGCGAGGTGCTGCGCTAGCGGTACTGGGAGGTCTTCTTCCTCTTCACGACCTTGAGGTCGGCTTCGTCGGTCTTCATCGTCAACGTTCGTGCGGGAACGTAATCCCGCTTTCGGTCTACAAGGGTATGTATTCCGATCTCCGTTTGTACTACTATATCTGCATAGAATAGATCTTGGCATGTTTTAAGGATATCGTTGCTAGGAAATTTTTTGTTTTCTGCACACGATCCCCTTCAGTGGTATCAGAGCCGATCTATCGTAGATATAGCTGTACGCTGTTAGAACCCGTGTTCTGCACGGGGGCACCGTTCCTGTTATTTGCTACCCTCTAGCGTGCACTTGTGATTCCAGCGGCATCGAGTTGATGAAGCGGCCCGGACCGACTTTACGCGTACGCTTACGCGAGACTGGTTCCACTACTGACATACGGCTTGTACCGTATATGTGGCTGGCGGGTGTCAGTTTCTCTCTCTTTAGTTGGTCTTGCATTTTCAATGGAGGGCCCGAAAGGGATGCTTAAACATGCAATTATTGGATCGTTGTTGTGGTCATAAGGTTCGTAGGTATGAAGCGGTTCTATTTACGACAGCCCCAAGCCACGTAAAATATGCAAAAGATAAAGTAGAAGCGTCTAACTTTATTTTGCAGGGGCTATGTGATATGGTCAAGGTAGGTTTATTAAATTGTTTATGAACTGCGGGCGCCAAGAAGACCATGGCGCAATGGACTATATCACATCGCATTACATTTGATGTTTTGTGTGCATCTTATATTGTGTGATTATATATATTAGTATATATTAGTTACACGGCGGTAGTCATATATAAGATGATCCCTTCAAAAATACCACTTGTGTTCTTCCTCCAACGAGCACCACCAAGAAAGTTCTACGTTATGAGGCAGGTCGTGACGATCGGGTGTCAGACATATCGTCGTTCGCATACAGTGGGTGTAAGCCATGTTGCACAAGCGTTACGTGGAGGTTATAGTGGCGAGCCTAGCATATGCAGATATGGCCTCGGAACACGGAGGCCGAAAGGTCGAGCATGAGTCACAGAGTTGTTGTGATGGACAATTGTCTACCCTTGAAGTTGTGCTGCCGGCTCTGACGATGAGGGGTGGTGCAATGGATGGGGGTCGTGTAATCGCTTAAACGACCAGAAGGGATGTTCGTTTGAGTGGGAGTTATGTCAGTTATTTTCTAAAAATACTATAACTCAAAATTATTATGAACAAAGTCTTATGTTGTTGCAAATTCCATTGTAGATGTCTCGCCCCTCGTTTAACCTAGGTCTGTTCCTTGAGAAAGAAAAGCTTAAGACCAATGGGTCAAACTTCATGGCCTGGTTCCGCAACCTGAGGATCCTCCTCACTCCCCATAGGGTGGCCTACGTCATTGAGGCTGCCATAGGTGACCCTCCCGCAGATGATGCCTCTGAGGATGAGAAGAAGGTCTTCCAGACCAAATCGGAGGACTCCGCCTTTGTCCAGAGTGGCATGCTCTATGCCATGGAAGCCGACCTGCAGAAGCGCTTTGAGAAGATGAGTGCCTTCGAGATAATTTCTGATCTCAAGGCTGTCTTTGCGCCGCAGGCTAAGGCTGAGAGATATGAAGCTTCCGAGCTTTTCTTCTCGGCCAAGATGGAGGAGCATAGCAGTGTGAGCGAGCACGTGGTCAAGATGTCTGGCTACGTTCAACGCCTGAATGCTCTGGAATGCAAGATTCCCGATGAGCTGGCGATTGATAGGGTGCTGCAATCGTTGCCCCCTAGCTATAAAGGCTTCGTCATGAACTACAACATGCAGGGCATGGCTAAGTCCCTGGGTGAAGTGTTCGTGATGCTCAAGACTGCTGAGGTGGAGATCAAGAAGGAGCACACGCTGTTGATGGTCAACAAGACCGTCGATTTTAAGAAATCCGGTGGCAAGGGAAAGAAGAGTTGGAAGTCCAGGAGGGAGGGCAAACTGGTTGCCAAGCCCAAGACTAACAAATCTGGTCCCAGAGCTGGCGTGGAGTGCTTCTACTGCAAGGGAAAAGGTCACTGGAAGCGCAACTGCCCCAAGTACCTGGAGGATAGGAAAGCTGGCAAGATAGTCGAAAAAGAGCAAGGTATATTTGATATACATGTTATAGATGTGTACCTTACATCCGCCCGTAGCAACACTTGGGTATTTGATACTGGTTCTGTTGCTCATATATGTAACTCTCAGGAGGAGTTACGGAATAAACGCCGGCTGGCTAAGGATGAGGTGACGATGCGCGTCGGCAACGGATCGAGAGTCGACGTGGTGGCTGTCGGCACGCTCCCTCTACATCTACCATCGGGATTAGTTTTGGTTTTAAATAAGTGTTATTTTGTACCATCGTTGAGTGTAAACATTATAAGTGGGTCTTGCCTGTTACAAGACGGTTATTCATTTAAATCAGTATCAAACAGTTGTGCTATTTATATGAATGATATCTTTTATGTTGATGCTCCCGAGAATAATGGTTTATTCTTGTTGAATCTCGATCGTAGTACTCACATCCATAACATAGAAGCCAAACGGATTAAGTGTAGTGATGATACCGCCATGTATATGTGGCATTGCCGTCTCGGTCATATTGGTATAAAGCGCATGAAGAAACTCCACTCCGATGGACTTTTGGACTCGTTGGATTTTGGATCCCTCGATACATGCGAACCATGCCTTATGGGCAAAATGACCAGGACACCGTTCAAAGGTTTCGTTGAACGGGCGTCAGATTTATTGGGGATCATACATACAGATGTGTGTGGACCAATGAGCGTATCGACACGCAATGGTTATCGTTACTTCGTCACCTTCACTGATGACTTGAGTAGATACGGTTATATCTATTTGATGAAACACAAGTCTGAAACTTTTGAAAAGTTCAAAGAATTTCAAAGTGAAGTTGAAAATCAGCTTAACAAGAAAATCAAGCACCTCCGATCCGATCGTGGTGACGAGTATTTGAGTTTTGAGTTTGGCACACATCTGAAGAGTTGTGGCATCGTACCCCAACTTACGCCTGCTGGAACACCGCAACGTAACGGCGTGTCCGAGCGACGTAATCGTACTCTACTGGATAGTGTCCGATCTATGATGTCTCTTACCGATTTGCCCGTATCTTTCTGGGGTTATGCGTTAGAAACAGCCGCATTCATTTTAAATAGGGCTCCATCCAAATCCGTTGAAACGACACCGTATGAATTATGGTATGGCAAGAAGCCTAAGTTATCGTTTCTGAAGGTTTGGGGTTGTGAGGCGTATGTTAAGAAACTACAGCCCGACAAACTCGAACCGAAGTCGGAGAAAGCCGTCTTTGTAGGATATCCGCGGGAAACCGTAGGATACACCTTCTACAACCAAGCTGAGGGCAAAACGTTTGTCGCGAAGACCGGTACCTTTCTAGAGAAGGAGTTTCTCGCGAAAGGAGTAAGTGGGAGGAAGGTAGACCTCGATGAGATCGTTGATCCTGAACTCGAGATTCCGAGTGGCGCAACGGAAGCTGTTCCGGAAACGTCCTCCACAGATGGAGTGGGAGAAATTGTCGAGGAAAGTGTTCTACCTCGTAGGTCTGGTAGATCTAGTATCGCACCAGAATGGTATGGCAACATGGTTTGCACCGTCATGTTAATTGAACAAGACGAACCTACGAACTACAAGGAGGCAATGGCGAGTCTAGAGTCCGAGAAATGGCTAGAAGCCATGAAATCCGAAATAGGATCCATGTATGATAACAAAGTGTGGACTTTGATGGATATTCCCGAAGGGCGTAAGGCCGTCGAGAATAAATGGATCTTTAAGAAGAAGACTGATGCTGATGGTAATGTGACCGTCTACAAAGCTCGGCTTGTCGCAAAAGGTTTCCGACAAGTTCATGGGATTGACTACGATGAAACTTTTTCACCGGTAGCGATGCTGAAGTCTATTCGGATTTTGTTAGCAGTTGCTGCCTATTACGATTATGAAATATGGCAGATGGATGTCAAAACAGCCTTCCTAAATGGAAACATTGAGGAAGAGTTGTACATGGTACAACCGGAAGGTTTTGTCGATCCAGAAAATGCTGGCAAGGTATGCAAGCTTCAGCGCTCCATTTATGGATTGAAGCAAGCATCTCGGAGCTGGAATCTTCGCTTTGATGAGGTGATCAAAGGTTTTGGATTTGTCCAAAATTTGGAAGAGACCTGCATTTACAAGAAAATGAGTGGGAGCTCGGTTGTGTTCTTAGCACTATATGTAGATGACATATTGCTAATTGGGAATGATGTGGAACTTCTGAATAGCGTGAAGGGTTATTTAAACAGTATGTTTTCCATGAAGGACTTAGGAGAAGCTGCATACGTCTTAGGCATTAAAATCTATCGTGATAGATCAAGACGTCTATTAGCGTTGAGTCAGAGTACTTATCTTGATAAAATACTGAAGCGTTTCGGTATGGAGAAGGCAAAGAAGGGTTCTCTGCCGGTTATCAAGAATAAAACATTGCGAAAGGCACAGTGTCCGGTAACGGAACAGGATAAGGCCGATATGACTAAACATCCTTATGCTTCAGCCATAGGATCGATTATGTATGCAATGTTAAGTACTAGACCTGATGTGGCATTAGCTCTAAGTTTGACAAGCCGTTTCCAGAGTAATCCTGGAATGGCGCATTGGATTGCTGTTAAGAGCATTCTTAAGTATCTCAATAAGACAAAGGAAATGTTCCTTGTCTATGGTGGTTGCGATGAAGAACTTGGCGTAACAGGTTACGTGGATGCAAGTTTCTGCTCAGACCCCGATGACTCTAAGTCACAGACAGGTTATGTGTTCAAGGTGAATGGGGGCGCCGTGTGCTGGAGAAGTGGGAAGCAACCCATCGTCGCACAATCTATAATGGAGTCGGAGTACATTGCTGCTTGCGAAGCCGCGAATGAAGCTGTGTGGCTGAGGAAGTTCATCATTGAACTTGGAGTGTTCCCGAGCGTGCAAGACCCCGTGGTCCTCTTCTGCGACAATACGGGTGCCATTGCTAACGCGAAGGAGCCAAGGTCTCACTCCACCGCCAAACACATACTCCGACGCTTCCATGTGATACGACAGTACGTACAAGGAGGCGATGTGAAGATTTGCAAAGTGCATACGGATCTGAATGTGGCAGATCCTCTGACGAAGCCTCTTCCGCTTGACAAGCACGTGAAACACCAAGATGCTATGGGTGTCCGGCTTTTACCAAGTTGTAATCTAGATTAATTTGTACTCTAGTGCAAGTGGGAGACTGAAGGAGATATGCCCTAGAGGCAATTAATAAAGAGTGTTTCTTTATCATATCTCGTTTGTTCATAATACGTTTTTGTGTCATGCTATAACCGTATTAAGCGGAAACATTAATACGGGTGTGATGCGTAAACAACCAGGTCCCTAGTAGCCTCTACTAAGACTAGTTTCGTTGCGCGATCGATGATCGAGGTTTCCCGATCATAGGGCATGGCGCCGGTCGGCAATGGAAGTCATATCGTTGGAGAACGATGTGATGGACATACCCATATTTGTAGGACGTAGTCATTACGCCTTTGACCGTGAGACCAACTCTTATTGTTATTCCTGGAAGATACTTTGATTGCACCAAACGTCGTATCTTAATTAGTATGACAATAACGGTGATACTTTTGGGTATCGGAAAGGAGTAGTTGAGACGAGGGGTCAAGAGCGGGATTTGCCAGTCCGCATAGCAGGACAGATACTCTAGGGCCCACTCGGTGAGATTATGTCTAATGAGCTTGCAAGCATGTGACTAGGTCACGGAGACATGAAATCATAGACGAGTAGAAGATAGCGTTGTCATTAACGAGGTCAGCTAGATATGGAGATATCTATGAACGACGCTCGGACACGCTAAGTATCGCTGTGGCAAAAGGTTTAAGACTTTACGTTCAGGTTTGATAGATGAAAGTCATTCGTTATATCACAGGGATTAATTCATGGGGTCCAGGCCTACGAGTTAGTCGTTGATCAGAGAGGAGTCTCGATCATACCTGTTATTATATCGAACCGCTAGGGTAACACACTTAAGGGGTTTCGACAAGACAACCGGAAAGGAAAGAGATCACCGGGAACGTCCCGGGAGAGGTCCGATGGAGATCGGGCAGCGACGAAATAGTTTTCGGAGCTAGAATAAATTGTATATAACATGTTTGATATTAATTAGTGTAATTAATGTCCAAATATGATTTTATATATTTATTTTCGAATTTATTTAGGCTGATTTCTCTAAATGGGCCTTCTGGTCGAAAGAAGGCCCAAGAGGGGAAAATTCCCTAGGGAATTCGGTGGGGGGCATGATGGCCGGCCTAGGTGGGCCAAAAGGGGCCCACCATGGGGCCGGCGCACCAGCCTGGCCGAACCAGGCAATGGGGGATAGTCCCACATTGCCTGGCTGGCAAGGTTGGCTCCCCCCGGGAGCCTTTATATAGAGGGGCACCCCTGGCCTTTTAATTCATCCAATTAATTCCCAATTCTCTCTCGATTTCGTGATTCCCTTTGTCGGAGTTGCGCCGAGTTGAGAGGGGGATCTCTTCCACCATAGCCCGCTGCCGCGCTGCTGGTGTTCCGGTCCAAGTCTTCCGCTGCTCGTCCTGGACTGGAGCTTCGGAGGCCGTCGTCTCCACCGTACGTGTGTAACGCCCTGCGAGGTGCTGCGCTAGCGGTACTGGGAGGTCTTCTTCCTCTTCACGACCTTGAGGTCGGCTTCGTCGGTCTTCATCGTCAACGTTCGTGCGGGAACGTAATCCCGCTTTCGGTCTACAAGGGTATGTATTCCGATCTCCGTTCGTACTACTATATCTGCATAGAATAGATCTTGGCATGTTTTAAGGATATCGTTGCTAGGAAATTTTTTGTTTTCTGCACACGATCCCCTTCAAAAAGAGCTCTGCTCGTTCTGGAACCTGGTGGTTCTGGTCGAGGCTGTCGATGTCGGAGTACCCCTCTTAAGAGTGTAAAAGCGTGGATATTCACCCCTGTGATTCCCGGGTAGGGAAACTCACTTTCATGTGTGGCACCATGTGTTTTCAATCTGGCTAATTACTTAACCACACAATGATTTACTTATATTTATAAAACCTAGTATATTTTATAAAGTATATGAAAGTGTATGAATTGCTTGCTGAGTATGACTCTCGTTATACTCACCCTTGCTCCCGTTGTTTTTAGCTGCAGCCGACGGCGTCATCAGAGTGCGCAGCGGAAGACATCGTCGTTCGAACAGTAGGCTGGACCAGTGGGTGGAAACGTGTAGAGAATCTATTTATTTCTCTATTTATTTCTGTAAATGTAATAATCTTATAAAATGAGTAAAAGAGCTGCTTGAGATCCACTGAGCTGGTTTATCCTGCTTTTCTAGCCTTGCGCGTGTATAGGCTTTCGGGTCTATAGGCGCGCGGCGGCTGTCATCCTTCCGGGCCGGGTCTCGGGGCGTGACAGGAAATATTCTCGGAATTGGACAATTTTTATACCGAAGACCTTATTTTTCCCGACACGTTCCAGAAGTCCGAAGAAAAGATGAAGAAGGGCACCGAGGCGCCGCCATCAGGTGGTGGCGCGACTCCCCCCTCTGCCGCGCCAGCACCTGAGGGTGGGCCCTCGGGCCTCCACCGCCTTCGCCCTTTCGCCTACTTAAACCCCCCGAAAACCTAAGACATAGGGGCCGAACACTTTTTCCAGAAACCTTACGGAGCCGCCGCCGTCATCAACCCTAGTTCGGGAGGGTTCAGAACCTCTTCCCGGCACCCTGCCGGAGAGGGGGATCATCACCGGAGGGCTCTACATCACCATGCCCGCCTCCGGACTGATGCGTGAGTAGTTCATCCTTGGACTACGGGTCCATAGCAGTAGCTAGATGGTTGTCTTCTCCTATTGTGCCATCATGTTTAGATCTTGTGAGCTGCCTATCATGATCAAGATCATCTTTATGTAATGCTACATGTTGTGTTTGCTGGGATCCGATGGATATTGAATACTATGTCATTTGCTTCATAATATATCATGTTGTGTGTTGTTTATGATCTTGCATGCTCTCCGTTGCTAGTAGATGCTCTGGCCAAGTAGATGCTTGTGACTCCAAGAGGGGGTATTTATGCTCGATAGTGGGTTCATGTCTCTATTTAATCTGGGGGAGTGACAGCAACCTCTAAGATTGTAGATGTACTGTTGCTACTAGGGATAAAACAGTAGTACTTTGTCTAAGGATAATGCTATTACTTACATTACACACTTTGCCTAATGCAATAATCTGTTGCTTGCAACTTAATACTGAAAGGGGTGCATACGCTAACCGGAAGGTGGATAATTAGTCATAGATGCGGTTGGAACGGTCTATGTATATTGTTGTAATGCCCAAATGAATCTCACACTAGACATCATGTCATTAGTATATGCATCATTATGCAGCTCTTTATTCTGTCAATTGCCCAGCTGTAATTTGTTTACCCGCATGTATGCTATTATTATTATTTATGGAGAGACACCACTAGTGAACTGTGGACCCCGGTCCTTTTCTTTACACTGATAATACAACCAACTGCAAACTGTTACTTTCATTCTCTGCAAACATCATCTTCCACACCATACGTTTAATCCTTGTTACAGGAAGCCGGTGAGATTGACAACCTCACTGTTGAGTTGGAGCAAAGTTTATTGATTGTGTTGTGCAGATTCCACCTCCACGCGCAAGCACTTTGCTGGCGCTGGGAGACCTTCGTCGTGTTCTTCAACCTCCTACTGGTTCGATAACCTTGGTTTCATAACTGAGGGAAACTTGCTACTACGCTCATCATACCTTCCTCTTGGGGTTTTCCAACTCCTCACACCCGTGAGCATCAACCACCCCGCTGTCCACAGCTCCATCGCTTCATCCATGGCGGTAAGTACCTTCCGCACCCCTTCTTAGGTTTAGATTTGTCTAGGTTTAGGGTTCGATGTCGTTTTTTGGTTCGATCTGCAAAGATTAGCACGAGTTCGTGGGGATTTTTGACGCGGGTCGATGATGAACACTGCCTGGTAGCAGTTGTGTCTTAGGGATCATGGGCACCGTTCCGAATCCAAGGTAAACGACATGTCTACCTTGGCTTTGGCACGGTGCTCCGACCCCTATGCATTGTGCTTGCTTTTGGTAAGTGAGGCATGTAATACATCTTATAGATCAACATTTTTCTTGATTCGGACCGATGATTAAACTAGACCAGGATATTTGGAAGAAAAGTGTGTACCGAATAAAGTGGTAAGATGCAGGGATCATGCTTGCATTTCCACTTCATTCATGTACACACTTTTTCCCACTTCTGGCTATGACATATGAGGCTACAATGCATTCGAGAGGTGTTATAGATCTACTGTTTTCTTGATGCGGACCGATGATTAAACTAGGCCAGGATAGTTGGAAGAAAAGTGCGTACATAACCAAGTGCTACAATGCAGCGACCATGTTTGCATTTCCACTTCGTTCTTGTACGCACTTTTTCCCACTGTTGACTGTGATATATGAGGCTACAATTTTACCAACATGCATTCGAGAGGTGTCTTTTAGTATTTGCTGCTTTGCATAATTAGAACTAGTTGTGTATGATAGTAGATATTAAGGATAATCGCTTGAGTGATGCTTTTGAAGTACTGCTGATGATGAAAGTGTGATAGCAATGTGGCATTGTCACCACATGACAGACACCAAAATTAAAAACCTTGCAAAAGAAGATTTGTCTTTCACTTGATTTTGTTGGTTGTCATGTTTTGCATGGTAATTTAAGCCCTCTCACTTATTAATCTTACTGAGACTTCTATGTGAGTACATGATTTTTTGCATGCGATGATCAGTTCGACTATTGACGCACTACATGTAGTGTCACCACTAGATCGCCACCAAAATCAAGAACCTTGCACAATTTCATGTGTGTTGCACTTAGTTTTGTTGGCTATTCTGGTGGTGCGTAGTTGTTTAGGCCTTGTCATTTGTCAATATATATGAGGCTTCAATTTTCTGTCTTATGGCCGATGATGAAAATATGATGCACATTATTAGAAGAGGTGATTGTACTGAACCAGGCAGTCGACAATACAATGGTTGTTCTTCTACCTGGTTCAGTAGTATCATCTCTTCTTTTGTACCTACGCTTGTGTGCTTGTTTGTGAGGCCAGTTGTTCAACTTTGACTCTTTGTTCTACATATAGCCCATGTTTGTGACATTTTTCCTTTGTAGTCATTGAAGGGCAAGAAGCCTATGTCCATTGCTTCGAAGAAGAGGAAGGTCAAGAGCGGGCACTTCCATGGCGAAGTGTCTCCAACGCACTTCTGCAAGCTCATACGGGAACCTGGCTTGGTGTTGCTGCCAATTCCTCCAGCGCTCCGTGAACATCTAGGAGACCTCCCCCGAAAGATCATCCTTACGATGAACACTGGATGTAACTGGAGGGTCAGCGTCGTGGACCACAATGCCTCCATTACGATCGATAACGGATGGTCATCATTTGCCATGTGCCACAAACTGGTCAAAGGCCACTTCTTGACCTTCAAGATGCTGAAGCAGCATGCTTACATGGTCATCATTTTCAGCACCGATGGCGCTGAGACCGTCAAGAGGTGTGATGAACATCTGATGAACTTGATGCTGCAGTCGGACGCCCCTAGAATCGTGAACAGTGCTGATCTCTCTCTTGTTTTGTTTAAGTTTTCATGTTAGACTATTGTTGTTGAACCGTGCTTGCTACTTGTTGTTGAACCGTGCTTGCTACTTTATTAAAGTTTTGATGTTAATTTGTTCCTTGTTATACCTGAAATGTGCTTGGTAGAGGTGTGCATATACTTATAAGATGGTGACAGTCAGAGTAATTTTTGTATCTAAACTGAACACACATGCCACCAAACACCTGGTGTCTAAAATCTTGCACTCAGCAAAATGGAGCAAACCAAAACATTGTTAGTAACCAAATGGGATGCACAACATGACTCGGGCCACGTTTTATCACGGGCAAGCTGAGTTGGGCCAGGAGACGTCATCCGGATAACCTTTAACAAATTATCCAAATGAATTCATGTGCCCACCGGACAAAGTTCCTATACGACGACGCACACATGATTTTTCTAAATAAGTTTTAAGGGCGCTCATATCTGTCATCCGATTAGATAGATAGAATGTTTACCTGCCGAGACGGCAGTCTGAGAAAGGATCAGAGTCCAAAAGCTGACTTAAAAAAAGAAAACTAGTCTCCCGGGTCCTGCCCGCGAGGCAGCGCCCGCTGCTCCATCTCCTCCCAAACAAGGTGCGCCACCATCGTTGACTGGAGAGCTCGGTGTTCCTGAAGACTCGCATGTTCCTCTCCTTCCAACACCCCCACATGGAGTAGATGTAAGCACCACTCGCCCCCTCTGCGCCTCTCCTTCGGTATTGCAACGAGCATGCCGCTCCCCCAATCGTCGAGGCTTCGGTCGAGCAGCGGAGGCGCCGACCCAAAGGCGACGGATCAATCAAAAATCTGCTCTCGGACCAACTTGGAGAAGGTGCAATCGAGGAGGAGGTGTTGCAGTCTCCGGGTGAATCCGGCATAACTTGCAAATCGGATCGTGCGGCCATCCCCGGATCGACAGGTTCTCCACCGTGAGGATCTTGCCATGAACGGCCAACCAAACGAAGAATTTGTACTTTTACTCCGTATCCGCCTTCCAGATTTTTGCCGCCCGAAAGGGTGTGCAAGCGCCCTGGAACTGGCATGAGTAGGCTGAAACCGCCGAGTACACCCCATTAGTTGTCCACCGCCATGCAATTGCATCTGGTCTGGGCAGCAACACCACCTCCCGCATGGTGGTCTACAGAGATATAAACTGCCGCAGCTGCTCCGGGGTAGTGATGCGGTACATCGCCTTCATCCAGTTCGCATCCGTCAACTTCTTCTGAACGGTTATAAATTTGCAGGTCGTGACGACATATAGTTCTGGGAACTGCAACCTGAGCACCTCCCCCCCCCCCAGTCCAATGGTCATGCCAGAAGAGAAACTTGGCCCCATCCCCAACGGTGATATCCGTTCAAGCACGAAACAACTACATGTCCGTCTTATCGCAACGCAACGCCATGCCATGCCACGACCAACGAAGACGTAGAGCCCTCCCAAACTTCTCGACATGATTTACGTGACGGGCAGCTAGATCGCATTAAATCAAAATTTGCTACCCAGCATATCGGCAATAGATATCTATCTTTAACCATATGATCTTGTATCCCGTTTACGCAAGAGCATATCATTACGTATTTAGAAATATCTTGAAATAGATGCGCCCCATTAAATGGTCGACCATCCCCGCTAGCGCACAAAAAAGGGAGGATCAAACGAACGACGAATGCTATTTGTCTGCGTTCTTTTTTTAGGTTGTAAAAAAAATTCATAGAAAATCTATTGACCAATGCATTTGTCCGTCTGTTTGAGGGTGTAGCAGGACATCCCATTGTGTCGAATATGTGTTTTGCAACTCTAAATGGAACATTTTTTTTAAGGCAAATGGATCATTTTTGGGGTTGCCGGACAAAGTTTGAACTGATGATGAAGATGACAGGCGGGGCAACCGTTTGATGGTGTAGTTATACAATCACATTTAGAATTTTTTTTAGGGACATGCACATTTAAATTTTGTACAAAGGCACTCACGACGTATATCAATACGCACCGCATCCATTCTTTAGCGCTGTAAAAATACAGAGAAACACACATAGAAAAGGAAAAAACAAAAGTCATTACCACGTTTTTCGGCAGACGCGCGGCTGCACTCGAGGGATATAAAGGGGAAAAAAGAATTCGAGAGCAGCCGCCGCTGCTGCCTGCGTCAGCACGCAAGGACAGGAGGGAGCCCTGTTCTCCCCGTGTCGCCCAAATTCCACCCGCAACCTGAGTCCGCCACCTGAAATCTGCAGAAGATCCGCAACAGATTGAGGCGAAAGTAGAGGTGGAGTCAGGCCAATAGGAACAGATTGGTCATGGCTCGAGGCAAAAAGGATTCCCCGGCGGCAGGCGGTTCCGGCGATTTGATGGAGGAAGAGGAGGAGGATGCGGCGGCGGCGGTGGAAGAGGAACAGGGAGATGCAGAAGAAGAGAAGGGGGTGGAAGAGGAGGAGGAGTGGAAGGAGGAGGACGAGGAGGAGGAGGAGGAGGAGGAAGAAGAGGAGGAGTGGGTACAGGAGGAGGACGAGCAAGATGAGGAGGAGAACCCCGAGGAGGAGCCGGTGCAGGGGGTGGCCGGAGACAAGGCGCCGAAGCTAGCCGAGGGATTCTACGAGATCGAGACTATCCGCCGCCGCCGCCTCCGTAAGGGCCACATACAGTACCTCGTCAAATGGTAATGCCCCCTTCCGCTCGCAACCTCTTCCGTTTCAGGGAATTACCGTCCTGTCTACTGTTAGTATTGGCTGCTCCTGAAACGCATTTGTTGTGTGTAGCAGCGGTAGCTGTTTTTCTACACTGTTTTGCTTTTGTACTTCTTGCATACGAGGCGTGGTTGCGATATGATTTTGTTGGTTCATGGGCAGTGGGAGCATCCCTAGCCGAACACCTAGATTTTAACTCCTCAAAAGTCAAAACTGAGGAGTTAAAAAAACGGGGAGCTAATCGAACACCTAAAACTTAACTCCCTATTGAACTAGATATTTGCACACATACTAGTTCGAAACTTCATAATTTAAGATAGCATAATTCAGTGAAAAATTCAATTATCAAATTCAAACACACAGTAGGGTTCCAAATGAACTGATAATCCAAATAAAAAATGATAAAAACAGAGGTATGAAAGTAATCTCGCGCAAGCTTGCGATGACCTTCTGCACTATTACCCTATTACAGTTGATGTACAAGCGGCCGAACTGAGATCCTAGTCTCCGTCTCATATGCTCTTACTCCCGAACGATCACGTCAATGGCCATCTCAAAATCATCGTCAGTTCGTCACTACATCTCCCTCAACCCCTTCATCTAAGAATTGCAATATTGAATGATCAAATTGATCGCAAACACAACAAATAAATAAATGAAAAGTGAACCTAGGTGATTCGTTGACTACTTGGCAGGCCGAGGAGGTGAGAACCGAGGCAGCCGACGTTGTTGCAACGTGAAGGCTGTAGGTGGATGACAGAGGGATGGCCTACAGGCGTTGAGGAGCTTGATTCCCCTCGAATCTGTGCTCGCCATTCGCCGAGCAAGCCCGCCGTGAACCGAACTCTTAACATTCGGAATGTCGCCGGTGTGTCCGTGATTCCGCCGGAATCACGGTTTAGCTCGAGAGCGGGTGCTCTACGATGTGGCCCTAGTCCATGAGCTCCCAGTCGCGATGGCGAAGAGATGCAGGGATTCCGTCGGCGGCAGTCGATGGACGAATCAAAGGTGGGGCCGGAGGTCAGCAGGGTTGTGGGGTGTTGGCGGGCGTGCGGGGTGGCTGACAGAGGCAATGAACGTGCCAGATGTGGCGCCGATGTGGAGGGGGCCGAGCGAGAGAGTGGAGCGGATGAAAAGGAATCTTTTGCTGAGAGTTGGTGCTGAGTGCTCAAATTCGAGCGGCGGTGGACACTTCTCAAATTCAAGAGTCGAGCTTGCCTTCCTGAAAACCGCAATATGACCTGTTGGCATCTGTATATTGCTTCATTCGCAGCTGAGCTTTGAGTTACCGCTGCATCGAGAACTCAGAATACAATACCCTATCTTGAATCACATCCATAACTTCACTTGAGTTATCCATATTAGCCCGTAATGAGGTGCATGACCATAGAGATATTAAAAGGAGAGCAACCTAGAGCAGACTGAAAGGAAGTATTGTACCAGTATTTAGCCATTTGCAGCCATGAAACCCATTTGGTAGGGGTGGTGTTTGCAGCACCACAAATAATTCTCCAGGCACTGGTTCACCTCAGTCTATCCATCATGAGGGTGATACGCTGAGTTTTGAGTGCCATGGCCTTTGAAAATTTCCTGCCAGACAGTACCGACAGAAATCTTCTCTTTGTCAGACAACCGATGGTTTAGGGCATACTGTGCAATTCCACCACATTGTCAAAGAATAGAGAAGCCACTTGTGAAATTGTAATATAGTAAATGGGTGTTTCAGCGTAGAGAAATGTGCATACTTTGTAAACCGATTAACAATAATGAAAATGACATTCTAACCAGATGAGGTAGGCAACCCTTCAATAAAGCCCATCGAAATATCTTGCAAGTAACCTCTGGGAATAGGCAGTTTACGGTTTTCATGCTTAGCCTGTTGACAAATTGTACACTGACAGACGCAGATCGCCGACAGTTCCTGATCGAGAACACCAACTGGTTTGGTAGGGATTAGGTTCTGTTTTGCGTTCTGGAACTGTAATAAAAGTTGAAGAAACCTGCTAGGGAAGCGCATGTGCTTTCCCTCGTGTACAAACTTTTTCCCTGCCTTCATCCTTCATTTTATAATCTCTGGTAAGTAGACACCAGAGTTATTGGAGAGGAGTGGAACGCCTGCATTAGTTTGGGCTGTGATGCAATGTTGGCTCAAACCCACAATTTGTCTCCTAGTTTGATTAAGCCTTTGCACGGAGGAAAACCTTGTTCATTGGGACTGTGAATAGACAACTCTTGCAATAAGGCTTGAGCTTGAGGATCAGTGCATACGACTTCACCACATCTTGTATCCTGTTCCTTGAAAGATGGAACTTCTATTCTCTTATGTACTCATAATTGGCAACATCAGAAATTGGAAATTACTTTCTCTTAATCTTCTTGCTATATGGCTAGATATTTCTTTCAACCAAGCAGGGGAGAAGGACTCTCTATTGGACTTGTTCCATTTGCCTTTGTCTATAGCAGCATACACACAGTTCCAACAGTTTGAAGAGTTAATCTTGCAGCAAGAAGGCACTGATGATCATGGTAAATGGACCTATCCTTGGGGTAGAGGGTTTTTAGTGGCTAAAGCGTTGCTCATGTTCCAAATTGCCCTCCGCCTGCATTTGGTTTGCTCTGGAAATCCTGTTGCCAGCAGAAAGACATATTTTTTTCTGGCTTCTGCTCCAGAACAGATTAACATTCGAGACATGTCGCACAGAAAGACTTTATTCTTACCTGATCACACCTGGGTCATGTACAATGACATGGTCTTGGAGACTATAGACCACCTCTTTTTTCACAGCGAATTCGCTCAAGCTTGTTGGCAGTATTTGTGTCCTGATTGGTTTGTTATTGCTAGACAAGGACATTTGAGTGTGTTACATTGTCGGAGCCGATAAAAATAAACCTATTTTCACGGAGTTTATCATCCTGAGAGCTTTGGGCTGTTTGGAAGACCAGAGATTCATTCATCTTTCAGAATAAAGTGCCAAACTTGTATCACTGCAGTTCAATATTCAAAGAGGAATTGCCCTGTATTAAGTTCAGAGGCTCAAGAATACTGTATATACAAATTAAGTAGTCTGAGTGAGCTTTCTCCTTGATATGGATGTCGTGATTGTTCATAAACTCCTCTAAAACCAGACATGCTTATTATTAGTTATCCAAGCTCCATTTGTTCCAGGGCTAATACTACGTTGGTGTAGACTCCCCTTATCCTTCCTATGGCATTCGCTGATCTATTTCTAAATTAGTGGAATTTAGATTCTCTGCTAAAATAGCAATGGTTTCCTGTTCCACACTGACCCTAGGATTGGTGGCTTGGCTTAAAGAATATGGGATTCTCTTTCGTCTTTCCGGTGGAAAATGACAAGACTGTAATTGAGACTGTTTATTTATTTATTTTGTACACGCGTAACCCAAAAACTGAAAATTTAAATATATGCAATAGAATGCAAAAAAAAGAAGGTTGAACGGCAAACACAGTCTGCATCTGCCAGATATGACCCACTCTAGACAGAGCATCAGCAGCTTGGTTTTTCATGCCCTTTTGTATTTAAATTTGTACTCAGCCCAATGACTTTTGTCATAGCTTTCTTTTGTTATTCAGAAGAGAGTGACTAATCTTCTAGATCGCAAAGGCTCCTTTGATCTGTCTTATTGATGAAAGGCCCCCTGACCAAATATGTTCTCCATTTTTCCAAGGCCATGGTGATGGCAAGGAACTTGTTTTCATATATGGCAAGCTTTTAATTGGTGATGTCCAAAGCTTTGCTATAGAAAGCAATGGGGGTAGTCCTCTTGAGACAATGCTGCACGATCCCCAGTAGAACATGCATCTGTTTCAGTAGTAAATTGCTTTGAGAAATCTGAAAGAGCTCGTACTGGAGTATGACACAGGGCTGCTTTCAGTGTGTCAAATGCTTCTTGAGCTTGCGGAGACCACTGAAAGGAAACATTCTTTTGCAGCAAAGTTGTCAGTGGTTTTGCTGGAATGCCATATCCTTGTACAAATGTTTTATAGTGAACCTATTAGGCCCAGAAAACCCCTTAATTCCAAATTCATTAAACATTGGAAAGTGGCGAGCATTTGTTAATCCAAAAGGCTTGACTCTAAACTGGAAATGTCCATGATGGGTTTTAGAAGCAGTTTTCTGTTCATTACTCGCTACCATTCTTATCGGATGATGGCCACTTCTCAAATCCAACTTAGAGAAAATCACTTCTCCAGCGAATTCGTCTAGCAACTCATCAACAATAGGAATAGCGAACTTATTCTTGACAGTCACCAAGTTCAATCTTCTGTAATCCACACAGAACCTCCATGTCCCATCCTTATTCTTTACTAGAATAACTAGTAAGGAAAAAGGACTCAAACTAGGTGTAAGAATATCAGTTTGTATCTTTTCATGAACTTGTTTCTCAATTTCATCTTTCTGATATGTAGAATATCTATAGGGTCTAGAATTTTCTTGTTCAGAGCCAGGTAAGAGAGAGATAGCATAATCAAAAGCTCCGCAGGGAGGTAAAGAAGATGCTTCCGGAAAAATGTTTCATACCTTAACAACTCACACTGACTGTCAAAACTTGATCATTGGTCAGTGCAACTTGTGGATTTGTTTCAACATAGTTGTCTCGTCAATGCTGAGTTGTTCAGAATAAGCTTCACCCCTGTCATGTGACCTCTTGTCCATTTTTAGTCACTTGTATCCATTTTTGTTGCCAGTGACACTTCATAGATCTGTTAGTAGACAACCAATCCATACCTAGGAATCCATCAGAGCCACCCAGATCCAGGACTTTCATGTCACGCGTAAATGTTTGATCAGCCATCTACCACACAAAACCTGACACAATAGATCGACAATTCATTTATGCTCTATTAGCTACCTTAACTGGCTGGGTAGGAATTTCTCTGGGTATGATGCCCAGTATTGCCACCATCTCAGCATTCAACAAGCTGTGAGAACTCCCCAAGTCTACTAGCAGAAGGAAAGCATCTTGAATTTTCTGAACCAGCTTAAGCATTGAGTGACAGATAACACCCATCAACACCATGGACAGCTTAGATTCCAGCAAATCATCAGCAAGAGTGCAAAATCTTCACTAAGCTCCATAGTTTTTAATTGTGCATGAGTAGCTCATTGATGATTGGGAGCAAATATTTCTCCACACTTAAAAACAAAGTCCAATGGCTCGGCGGAATTTTTCCAATTGCTGAGCCTTCCACAAATCGCATGGACCATATTTGGACTTGTCATACTTAGGAGCTGAATCTGCTTTGGAAAATTGTGGTCTGTTATTCCAATCTCTCTTACGCTCCAACACACCTTCCTGAATCAGTGCAAAGGTAGCTGCCTGAACCACAGTTGTGGGTTGTTGAGTTTCAACATAACAAAGCTTGAGATCCATTATTAACTTGTTCACCAGCATTAGACCGCCAACGGAACCGTCATACAATTTTATCTGATACACAAGCTGGTCAAATTTGGACTTACTACTCAGAAACTGAATCTGTCTTCTTCAGCAAATGTAGTTCCCTCAACACGTCACGATTAATATTCATATCACATCCTCTCTGAATTTTGGCCAATCATGCCACCCAACAGTTTGCTTGTACGATTGATACAAATGAGAGGCATTATCCACCATATACAGAGTGCCTGCTACCCTCAATCCTTCTACAATTTGCGACATCTCAAAATAGGTGCTACATGTATCAGTCTAATCACACACGGGCCCAGTGCCATCAAACTTAGGAAATTCCATTTTAGGCAACCAAGCACATCGCCCCTTGATGATCGAACCCTCAGCACCCTCATGAATAACCGGAGTAGGTGGAACTGTGTATTCCTTCCCGGCAGCATCGCGCACGGAGGAGGCTGCTGCTTAGTTGGTGGCGGGGTGAAGCCGCTCGGCGTCCCCAAAATCCTAGGACCATCGCGATCTGGCACCTGCAGCAGTGGTGGTCGATTCGCTGAAGCTGGCATGAGACCCGAACTTGCTCCTGCTGTACTTGACCAATCAACAGCAGCGAGAGATCCAGCTTGGTCTGGATTTTATGAATGTGCTATGCTCAAGTCTGGTGGTTGGTGTGTGTTGATCCAAACGCTGGCCAAGCTCCTCGACTTGCTCCTGACACGATCCAGTGCGGCCAGGCGAGCTGACAGTGCAAATATCTGCTCCAAGAGCTTCTCCTCCATAGTTTGCCTCCCGGCGATGATGTGTTGGGTCTGTGGGCTTGGCTTAAGCAGTCTCGTTGCTTCCTCCAAATCTACCCCAACTGCAACTCGGATTTACACTAGTTCGCCTGGGGGCAACCAGTGACCAGTTTGCGGGATTGTTTTTTCTGGGTTGATCAAGAGGTTGTGAGGAACACATGTCGGACTGATTAGACTCTGATAACCGCGATGTTATGAACGGTTCCAAGAGAGATCAGACGTAACAGGGGTACAATGGAAATCTGGGAGAGGAGAGATGAACTTGGGGAGGTTTCAGATTTCGCTAATCAATTCACTGGTTCTCTCTTTACAGCGGTTGCGGGTAAATAACGTGCACACTGGCCACCCGGGTCCACACGCACTAGTCCAACTCTCACTCGAACTCCCTTACTGTTTCTCTTAGATGAAGGTGTAAGCACTTCCTGCCTCCTATCTCTAAGGAACAGGCCTCGTTGACCCCATAGCAGCTACTGCGACCGAAGCAGAGCCCAGCATGAAAGACGGTTATGAACTCCCGTGAATAATGCCCTTGAATAATTCACTGTTTGATCTTGCGTTCTAGCCAAATGGATTCTTGTATTATAGGCATACTGGTAGTAAAATTGATTATAGTTGCGCTTTTGGATATCTTGAATTCTGTGCTCTGTCTGGTCATGTCCTTTGCCAGTCCTTTGCAGTGTAACAGATTTATATGTCTGTTTTTTACATCTTTAATTGAATTATTGGATCAAACATTGCATCCTCCAGTTGTATATATTTTTGGTAGGAACTAAACTACGTCTAGCTCTAACTTCTTTTTTGATTCTTCCGATGGATGCATTTGTACTGCATGGATGCCTTTTAATCTCTCTTTCTTAGTTTGTGATGATTCATTTGGCTGCATCTTTGGTTTATGCATATTTGTAGTGCAATTGTACTGGATTGTTAGTTCTGATGCTTATATACCTTATATTATGAGTTATAAGGCGCGGGTGGCCAGAGACCGCTAACACATGGGAGCCAGCCGACAACCTCAAGGCCTGCTCTGACTTTATTGATGCCTTTGAGAAACGGTATCCATCTGAAACACCTCTGTATCTAAGTTTTAATTACTTTTGCATAAGATAAGGTACAATAGTTTTGTGTATGCATTGCAACAGGCAACCAAGGAACCATGGTAAGCGCAAGCGTAAGATCACGACTATTCCGGTGAGGAGTCCTAACACTTCTCATGGTAAAAGGGGCCGCCCACGCCGTTCAGATCCCCGTTTTCTATCCCACCTTCCTGCCCCAGGACGCAAAACGTTGCCTCTCAGGACAAGTAGTAGGAGAGCTACTAACAATAGTAGTAAGAACCCTATTGAGGGGTTTGATGCATCAGTAAATGTGGTCGCACAGCCAGTTCTTCCTCAAAGTGTGCCACAGGAGGGTAGTTCCAATGTGGTGCCTGATAGGTTTCCATGTCAAAGAGCACCTATATCTGTTGTGGTTCATCAACAAGATGAGCGTGATCAGCCTGTCAATGTTTTATCGAAGGTTGAAAATCCAGTACAGGCACCTCCATCTCAGGGTGTACCTCCATCTCAGGGTCTACCTCCATCTCAGGGTGTCCAGGTGACCGGTGCCAAGAAGCGCAAACTTGGATCAGTGAGGAGGTTCAAGCAGGATAAAGCACAGCAAGATCAAGGTGAACTTCATACTGGCAGGCGTGAGAAGCCTGGCAAAGAGGATGTTGATTCCACAGAAGGAGAAACTGGTGACAGGACCAAGGAGGAGGATTGCGCTAACCGAATTACTAGGATAATCAAACCAGTGCGCTATTTCGCCACCATGACAGATGATGTGCAGCAAGTTTCGATAACATTCAAAGCACTCAGGTGACTTGGTTTTAATGGCTAGTTCTCTTGTTATAAGTTCAGTTTTCAATTATTGTTATTCCATACTGTTTTGGCATTGTTCCATTGCAGCAACAGACATTATTTGTTTGTGTATCCTTTGCTGCAATTCACCTGGATGTAAAAACTTGCTGTATGCTCAGAATTTGTTGATGAATATAGTAGTAATTAAAAATCTGGACAAACAATGGCAAAGCATTTGCAAAAAAAACTTTAAATGTTTACAGAAGTAGATCGATATTTGTCATGCATTTACAATCTTTATGCACTGCATCAGAACATGAGTTGAATACCATAGTTGTTAGCGGCATCGGCCAGTAATCACCCTCGATTTTTGTTAAACTCTGTCCCTCATTGTGATGATCAACAGGTCTGATGGGCAGGAGGTCCTCGTGGACGACAAGGAATTGAAATCTAATAACCCATTGGTGGTATGTCAGCATTGTCTTCTCTGTCATGTTACCTTATGAATGAAAGTATACTAACAATGTCCTTTTGCAGCTTATAAACTACTACGAGCAGCACCTCCGCTATAATCCCACCTCGTGAAAAAATGCACGGAAGAAGTTGGGTTTGGTTCGCTGCATGAGCTGAGATGTCTTTACTACATTCTTTGTGCTAGAGAAAGTTGCGGTAATATGTAGTTTTAGCCTGGTTGCGTAGAAGAAGTCGTGATGAATGAAGGAAAACCAGGGAGATATCCTTTGTAATATGCGCTGATAGGTTATTGGAGTTTTTTTTTGTGAACAGCATCCCTGTCCTAGGCACCCTGTATTTTGTGTAGTGCGGTCCAATGTGGCTCATGCCCTGCCGTTCGAGAGATATAAAATGGAGTAGCTATGTAGTTTCTTGCTAGGCGTCACTGCTTTGAATTACATGAACTACCTTCTAGTATGAAGTTTGAACCAGAACATTGTGGGAAACATCTTAGAAACAGGCCTTTGCTTGCACAACTCCAAAGCAACAAGAAACATGTTGCTAACTTGTATGTACTGGTCTCAGGAGGGTAGACCGGTCAATGGTACCTGCATTTTGTTAAGAATGGATGATTGGGAAACAGTTTACCCCGCCAAGGCTAGCGCGGGGTGGATAGGCGAGTTTGGGTAACCAAAGGCCAAAGGATAAACCGGACTCAATGAATACGAGTACCTTGTTGAAGCTACATGGGCCAAAAGGTAAAATTTATGTAATTTTTTCTGAAACCGTTCAGTTCCCGTGAGGCGGGGGAGGGCGGCGGCCATCGCTTGATGCTGTGGTTTTTTTTTAAGCCTCAACTGAGATACAAGTTGTAGCATCTGATCAGATACACAGACACACACATATCACACGCACGCACACCTCACTCACACCACATCTATGCACCTAACAAGACCTACAACCTAATCCAAACATGTCCTAAGAGACTTCCGAAGCCGGGACTCCGGGAACGGCGGGCACGTCGTTCTCTCCTGTGGGTCGTGGACACGTGTGAGGCACCTGCAGATTTATTGTGGGAAAACTCCCAGTGAGACACCCAACTGCCGCTGGCCACCGCCAAGCCAAGCCATCGCGCTATCAAGCGCGTCTCTCGATGCTGTGGTGGGATCGTGGGGATTTTTTTTTTTTGAAACTGAGATTTGTTCTTTTTGAAAAGAGGGATCGTGGTCGTGGGGAGCTTGGGATGAAGGGTTACGGGAATTGTTTTTTTTTTCTTCCGTACCGAACATCGGGAGGGCTGCGGACGAACGACTCACCACTGTTCGCATCTTCAACGCCCGACGTATTTTGATACCAAATTTGATTCGATTTGATCCATTTGCATCGGGTCATGAACAAAAATTGACATTTGTCCTCCCCTTTTCCGTTTGGGTCGGGTGCTCTCCCAGCGTTTCAACGCATTTTAGGTGCTCGGCCTTTTTTTTCTTTTCTGTTATTAACATTTGATAAATATTTTCCAATCTATTGAAATAGCATACAATTGCATTGAAATAATTATAAATTTCGAAAATGTCATCCAAATCTGGATCAATACCAGCAAAAACATCTCGGAACAAGGTTCTAGCGCCATGCCAAATGTGTCTGAAAAAGAAGAGCAAAGCAAAGGTAGCATGACCAAAAGTGAACCAACCCCTTGGACTGCTGCGAAAAACACCATTGTTCAAATAATATGAATAATGGGAGTAAAGTGACAACATAGTTCAAAAAACAAACATAGTTGAAATGAAAGCAAGAGAAGATAAAACTAGTTATCTCCTGGAATGATCCTGGCAATGCTCATTAATGTTCAATCAAATCCTTCTGCATCTGGTCGTGAGTAGCGCCATCACGGATATACTCGTGCTCATGGAGGAACTCCTCTGCTCCTTGATGTGGGGCAACCAACTCATTTTGAAACTCCCACCCTTGGTCATGGATGCCTTCATCGCACTCATCATCGACGATCATGTTATGCATGATCACACAATCAGTCATGACCTCCCACATCACCTCTGTGCTCCATGTTCTCGCAGGGTGGCAAACAATAGCCCACCTAGATTGGAGCACACCAAATGCACGCTCCACATCCTTCCTGCATGCTTGCTTAGCAAACCTTCTACTTTTCTCCTCCGCTGGTTCACGAATTGTCTTCACAAAAGTAGACCAGTCGGGATAGATGCCATCGGCAAGGCAATAGCCCTTGTACGGATGGCCGTTGATTTCATAGTTAAACACCGGAGCACCACCCTCCGCTAGCCTAGCAAAGACCGGAGAATGCTAGATCACATTGATGTCATTGTGGGAGCCGGCCATGCCAAAAAAAAGAGTGCCAGATCCAAAGATCTTGTGATGCCACGGCCTCAAGAATGACAGTGCAACCCTCGGCATGCCCGCTATACTGACCTTGTCAAGCAAATGGACAATTCTTCCGCTCCCAATGCATGCAGTCAATACTTCCTATCATCCCCGGAAACTCTCTTTCCTCGCTGATCGACAGCAGCCTAGCGATGTCCTCAACAGTGGGCTCTCTAAGATAAACATTGCCAAAAACCGCTATGACCGCTTTGCAGAATTTATACATCTACTCAAGGCAGGTGGACTCGCTCATTCGCAAGTACTCATCTATAAGTTCACCGGTCACTCCATATACAAGCATGAGAATAGCTGCAGAACATTTCTGATAGGAAGTGAATCCAAGCTTATCGGTGGCATCGGGCCTGACGGTAAAGTAAGTGTCATGTGTCCTCACTCCGATCAAAATCCTCAAGAACAACGGCCTTGACATCCAGTAGCGGCGCCCAAATCTTTGTGCATCAAAGATTGGGTTGGTGGGATGAAAGTAGTCACGGTAGAGTTGGTAGTGGCCCCTCTCTCGGTTGCGCTTGACATTGGCTTGCATCCCTTGACCGAGCCCCTGTACACTGGCCTCGAAGTGTGCTCATGGGCGAGCATTGCCGCGACCATCATCAGCTCGGTATTATCGTCGGACTCCTCGTCCGACGATGGCTCGATGACGGTCTGTAGAACTTTTGGATCCGCTTGCTCAGCTCCATCTACGAAAAAAATAAGCATATGATGAACATTTGTGCCCCTATCATACATACAATGGCTCAGGTGGCCGGGATCTCACCTGAAAAACCGGCCGCGCAAATGGCCGAACACCTCGTGGGGGCGGAAGCAGGCGGCCCAGAACGAAGCCTACGCCGGTCAGGTGCGGTGGCATAGCTGCCGGGAAGTGCGAGCACAGACTGCCGGCCGGGTGGTGGCGGCGGTGGAGAGTCGGGGACAGCAGACGGGCGGCGGAAACGGCGGCTGTCAGGGGGTGGCGGCGGTGTGCGGCAAGTTTGCGGTCGTGGAGGGAAGCGATTTGGGGGCATTTGGCGTACGATGCCACTGGTGAGCGGGCCCGAGTACAAAAGGAGGAGGGCGTGCACGGACGTGTCGGTCAGTCCGCAGCGACGCAAACCACGCTCAAATTTGGGTCGCGTTTGCGTCGCCGGGGACAGCTCGGCGAAAATGCGTCTGGCCGCTCGGCTGGCTTTTTTCCCGGCCCAAGTCATTTCCGGACCGAATCGGACGCCGCGTATCCGTTTGCGTCGGGCCGTTGGAAATGCCCTTAGGCATCTCCAGCTGTTCGGCCCTGAGGCGCTAAAAATGGGCCTTTCTGGAGGTCGCGGAGCTATTTAACGCCTTGGGGTGCGCCGATTCCCAACCGCTTTGCACCTGGGCTTCGGCCCAAATAGTTTGAAAAACAAAACGGTTTTTGACTCACCGAAATTTTGTTGAATTTGGGCGAAATAGCGTTAAACTTGAGTGATTTTCATTGAACAGAGGTGATTACATGGGCGGTTTACATAGGAAACATAAAAAACTTAACTTTATTTAGGAGAACGACGTTCTACATGCCGAGTTGGGTGTAGAACGCCGGGTAGTCGATGTCGTCGTCGTCGTGGTCGCTCGGCGGTGCGGCATAGGAAGGACCGGCGCGGTTGGAGGGGCCGACCTCGTCGTCTTCGTCGTCGTCAAGGATGACGACGTCGTGGCGCTCCTGGAAGCTAGCGCGGAGGCGGTTTCTCGTCGCCTCTTCCATCAGTCGCCGCTGCCGCTCGAGCTCCCCCTGCTTGTACTCTCACCTGGACACGGGGATGGCGGCGATCTCCGCCGCCCTCTCCACACCCTTTGGCACGGGCGGCACCATCACGCCGACGACGCTGAGCCGCCATGCGCCGGGGACGCGCATGTCGGGCGGCCCGGGGTAGTCTGCCTCGAACAACAGCCTCGCCTCCTAGTTGTGGAGGAATCGCCGCCCGAAGCCGTTGGCGGCGCCATCGCCTGGGTATCGCTCGGCCATCGCCGGAGTAGGGTAGAGCTCAAAGGAGAGAGTAGGCCGGAGAGAACTAGGGCAGAGAGAAGGGAGTGCCGTGTGTGTTGGCTCGGCGAGGCGCTCGGGTTATATAGTGCCGGGGGCGGCGGTGGGTACGGCGATGCCGCGCCATTAACTCCGACGTGTGAAAACGGGGAGGCGTACCGGCGACAGTGCGCCATAACTACGGCGTCTCAGTACTAGCTCGGCGGCAGTCAGCTTGACCGACGCTGGAGCCGAGGCGATGAAGACGAAGACCGCCGCTTCGAGCGTGAATTTCCGCTTAGGCACTGACAGGCCGGTCCCACCCGTTTTTTCGCGCGAAAACTCAGCTCCGGAGCCCCTAGAAGGCCCCCAATGCGTCGGGTTCAGCCTAGGTTCGCCGGATGAAAAAACGGTCTAATCCGGTGTTTTTTGGACTCTCGGGGCACGACTGGACGAGAAACGGCGAAAAATCACCATCCAGAGCCTAAAAAGTGGCCGGGGGGGGGGGGGGGGGGGGGGGGGGGGGGGGTTGGGGGACGACTGGAGATGCCATTAGACTAGCTGTGTTAATCGCAGTACCACCCTACCGAGACTATCCAACGTACTATTGATTCAAGAATTAATCATGAAACACGGCTACTTTTGTTCTCGGGGTTACTAACAGGAATTTTTGGGAAAAGAAACCCAAATCATAAGTACATGGGAAATGAGAGATACATGTTGCTGCAGCTTTAACGAGGTAATGGTTGTGAACATACATAAAGGGTAACAGATCAATGAGCATCAACGGATCAGCAAACAAGAGATCACCACAAATACAATATTTCGACACAACTCTTAATGGTGATGTTATCAGAAATGTTAGCAATTCTACAGCCAAGCATGTTTGTTTGCATATTCCAACTTCCAGAGGACATCACTGATAAGCACAATATAACAGTGATCGACTGCACATATGAGGTTAAGAATGTTATCTGTCCTTTTTTGTGCTAGATATTGATGAAAAAATAATCGAATGTTCATAATAAAATGTAATTAATTGATCGACAATGATTGCTCTCCCAGACTGAAGGATGCGGGTGTTAATGGTCTTCATTTTAGGAGGCATCATCCTACGGTAAGTCACAAGCAGCCATTTGATTCTTTGGCTTCACCTGTCCGAGCATCTCAGCTACTGTCTTGCAACGACATTGTTTGCCAGGACGAACGACATCCCCATAGACAGCCATCTCGATTACATCAAGTTCCTTGTCTGGGAGATGAAAAAAAACACTAAAAAATCAGATTAAGTTTGCATCATATGAAACTGGGAGAGATGTGGATGCATGCCGGATAGTGTAGATGAGAAAAGTCATATTTGATTGGAATCTGATGCTAATGCATCCCAAATAGTACAGACAAAGTTATGTTTACTCGGAGATTCTAGCCTGACTACTGAATCTAGATAGTTATGATTTTATATCACAGAGAAAAACGAACAGTACAAGGATATTCAGTCTGTTGGCAACTTGAAGCTCATCTGGCCAATGCAGCCCACAATAAATCATTGACACCTTGGATACCAGGTACTGCAGATGAAATGGGGGAACTGGGATTGGGTTTCATTGAGTTGGGTATTCGGCTGATCCCGACCCGATCCATAACCCCACCAGTCTCTGTCACAGTAAAACAGATTCCTCTGTAACCCGTCATGTCCTTCAAATAGGTAACATCTCTCCCACCGCAAATCCTCCTTACAATCACATGATGGCACTCAGACCACCCCAACCTCTCCCACGTTGTCGCCGATGGTGTCCAGTGACATCTCCTATCCTTGTAAGCATCCTCTACTACTGTGCTTTCCTCCTAGGTCTCCTCTGCCGCTCCTCATTCAGCCTTAAACCCCATCGCCCAGATCCGCAGCAGAACAACGTTAACTGGATCTGTCGGCCTCCATAGCAGAAGACAACTAGATCCAGCCTATAATCGCTCATGGCCCCGAGAGCCTTTACAGATCCCATCTCCAATGCTCTCACCATCCACCTATGTCCATACCTTCTTCAGGACCGTCGCCTGCGACTTGCGAGTGCGACTTCCACGTTTTGCTTGTTATACTTATGGTTCTGTCCACACACGGTGATTACTAGTACCAACACTACTTTGTGGAGAAATGAAGTTCATCTGCTGGACTTGGGAAATGTTTTTCTATGGTCTAGTTGTATACTTGTAGTATTGTGTGCTCCATCAAGTGTTTGCATGTTTTGACAGATCCAGCTGCTAGTGAGAACTCGGAGGTTAACCTTCCACTTGGCGATCATTGTCCAATGTGAAGAGAATAACACTGGACATAGGAGCATGTATTGGTCATGAATTTTTTATCATGAATTTATGGAAAGGTTCAAGGAGAAGCAGAGCAAGCCACCAAAGGGTCTATTGACAAAATGTTTAGCTGCAATAGATTATTAGTGTAAGACTTTATCATGAATTAAAGATTCTTTCTGGTAAAATGTGCGCATTCAGATTATTTGTTATATTTGCATTCTACTTATTGATGGATCAAAATGGCTGCAACTGGTGTGACTAAGTCATAATCAGATTCCTAAAAATATTTGTAATTCTATTTAGTTTGCAATTACAAATGGAGGCCAAACATAACTATTAGAGCTGGAGTCCAATTTGTACCAGTTTCATGTCTAGAATAAATGGTATTTGAATCTAATTGAATTTATCAAATTGAATTCATGGTTGCCCAGAAACTGTTATTATTGTGAGCAAAGAAGAAATATTAGCTAGTGATCAAATAAAGATAGAATACTATTTGATTACAGAAGGGATACGATTAGCATAAACATACGGGTGGAGATTGGATTAGTTTCCTTTGAATTCGAGATAAGCTTCCTTACAGATAAGTTACCAAGGTAGCCTGTAACCTAAGCTTCAAAGCCTCTTTTCCACATCAGGAACAATCCCTATAGCTGGTAGTTCGGGCAACTGCACTATCCCCAGTCTTTGAACCCTTACCCTACCCGGATTAATCTGTTGTCAGCAAAGGTTCACAAATGGAACCAAAAACCAGATTTTTCCTCAATCTATGTTAGAAAAGGCTATTAAAGAGTCCAACCCTCAATCAGTTTTATGCCTGTGTCTTACGTTAAATTCAGTCTAGACCCGTTCCATAAATATCAACACAGGGTGAATGATGAATTGATTAATCTGGACAAAAGGAGGAAAGCAGTACCCGTACACTTGACAAAAATCAAAGTAAGTATTGCAGGATGATTCAAAGGATTATTCAATAATTCAGCTTCCAGTAATTTCCACTTACTGAGACGATATGCAATACTTTTCATAACCACTGATAAATTTCTATTAAACATCAGTAAATCATTATATCCTTTATCTGGTAAGGGAATATGTATTTAAGTCATCATACAGGTATGTCTATCACTGTTGCCCAACAACATTAAGCAAATAATGTATCACAAGTTATTCTGTTCGAAATAAGAAAATCAGAACAAAAGCTACATTCCCTATAATTGCTGAAATGTAGGGATTCAGATGTTGCTTAACTCACCGGTGAACTTGACATCGCAGGAAAAGCCTTTCATCTCCGCCTGCTCCACCCATGCTTTATCAGACTTGGACCGGTTCACCCTAGTCTGAAGGATTTGGCAATTGTCAACAGTAGACTCCCCTCCTAAAACCAATGATCAACAGTTAAAATTCCGCACTCAAACTTAACTAACGGAAAGACAGAACCTTTGGGTATACTGCAAAATAGCCGCAAAGATAAATTACAGACAAATAGGAACGGGTAAGAAGTAGAAACCATAGATGATGCCGCTGACATCAAATTCAAGATGCATAACTTAAGGAGCAAAAGATGAGAACTTGATCAAAAATTGGATGTATCTAGACATGACTTAGTGTATAGATACATCCAAATTTGATAGAAAGTGTGACATCTTTTGTTGGACAGAGGGAGTAGCATACTTGTTTTAAGATCGAGGTATAAAAAAAACCATTCACTTTGTTTTGGACTGCAACTGTTCAGATACAGAAACATATACTAGTGGGAATTGTTTCATAGTAATCAAATCGCTAGGGCTCGAAATCTGATAGCCTAAACTAGTATTCAGTAAATTTAAGACTTACAATCAGCAATCATATGATCCTAAATAAGTCATTAGCGCCATTTAAATACATGCAAAAATATTTAGCATCCACGATTTTTATAGCATTATTGTCAAAATTACATGCAGTTGAACCGAACATAAATATTCATCCCCATTCATATTTCAGAGCAGAATGAGCACGTGATTGGACGGAGGATTCAAAAATGAACAATGAACAAATTATCCATAAGAACCTCCTCATCTGCCGCTGAATTTAATTTACAAGTGCTCAATAAAACACACATTAAATCAAACTTAATCAAAGTTTCAAAAAAGCTCACATGAAAGAATATCAACTGCTACAAAGTAGGCGGTTTAATCTCCATCTTCTCTTTAAACAAGAAAGTAAGTAAAAGATTTAGTACTGTTTTCTGGCGGAAAGAAGAAGGTGACCTTTGGAGAATGGGACGATGTGGTCGTATTCATAGCAGAGGCAGCCGTGGCAGCTCCAGAAGCGGCGACACACTACGTTACCGGCCGCGTCCAGCCGCCACCGCTCTGGGTGTCGCCCTGCCAGCACCGCCGCCTTTCGCCAGCACGCGGTACGAGTCTTCTCGTCAAAGGACCTTGGCCGATCCTTCTCCTTCGGTTTTGATGCCCCTCCGCTGCTGCTCGCCTCACCCTTGTGCTCTCGCTGGGATGCGGAAGGCTCCATTCACCTCAAACACCTTTAGCTTTCTATTTCGGCGACCAGTAGCCGTAGCCCAAGAGGAAGCTCCTAGAGATTCATAACTTAGCCCTTGGAAAGAAGGGAAGGGAAAGGAGCGCGCCGGCGGCCGACGACTAGGGTTAGCCACGAGACACCGCCGCCGCGCGTTGGGAACCAGAGGCGAGCGGGAGGAAGAGAACGAACGCGGACGAGTTGGGCTGGGCCGATGACCAAGGGCACCTGTCCTCAGAGTGAATTTGATTATTTGACGATTTGCGGGGGCCACGAGTTTCTGACGCGCTCTTTTCCTCACCAGGCTGCCTAAGGGGACTGGGAGGTTTTTAATAAGGCAGCTTGTGTGCTTTTTAATAAAGTGTCGTTTTAATCTCAATTTTTTTTTTTGACGATTACTAGTTAACATGCACGTGCGATGCACACCTCCCTAAAATGATTATAACTTCATTACATCCATGACTTGTTAAAAATATGAAAGCTTTTCTATCTAATCCAAATAATATTTACATGATTTCCAATAAAATAAAGATCATCAATTAAAGATATAAATTAAATTAATATACTGGAATAATAAAAAAGCAAATTCTTTGAGAAGTACAGCAAATTAAGATTATGATATCTTCCTATTTTTGTTCATCTTGAACATTTGCGTGTCTATGAGCGAAAAGAAGTGGTGGACCCATAAACTTCTTGAAGCATGGATAAACATGTAGGAGATATGCCCTAGAGGCAATTAATAAAGTGTTTTATTTATCATATCTCATTTGTTCATAATACGTTTTTGTGTCATGCTATAACTGTATTAAGCGGAAACATTAATACACGTGTGATACCTAAAACAACCAGGTCCCCAGCAACCTCTGTTTGGCTGGTTCATTGTGCAATCGATGATCGAGGTTTCCCGATCATGTGACATAACGTCTATTTGACAATGAAGTCATATCGTTGGTAGAACGATGTGATGGACATACCCAATATTTATAGGACGTAGTCATTACGCCTTCGACCGTGAGACCTACTCTTATTGCTATTCCTGGAAGACACTTTGATTGCATCCAACGTCATATCTTACATAGTGTGACAATAAAGGTGTCCCTCTCGGGTGTCGGATAGGAGTATGTTGAGACGGGGGGTCAAGAGCGGGATTTGCCAATCCCATAGCAGGATAGATACTCTAGGGCCCACTCGGTGAGATTATGTCAAACGAGCTTGCAAGCGTGTGACTAGGTCACCAGGACATAAGATCATGGACGAGTAGAAGTTAGCGGTGTCGATAACGAGATCAAGCTAGGTATGGAGATATCTATGAACGAGTCTCGGACACGCTAAGTATCGCATGGCAAAAGGTTTAAGACTTAGACGTCCAGGTTCGATAAGGAAAAGTATTCGTTATCTCGCAGGGATTAATTCTGGGTATCCAAGGTCCACGAATTAGTCATTGATCGGAGAGGAGTCTCGATCATGTCTGGAGAGGTAATCGAACCGCTAGGGTAGCACGCTTAAGGGGAGTCGACATTTTACCGGAAGAGAAAAATAGGAAAAGAGAGACCGGGAACGTCCCGGGAAAGTTCCGATGGAGATCGGGCAGCGACGAAATAGTTTTCGGAGCCAGAACAAATTATGTAATATGTATTTAATATTAATTAGTGTAATTAATACTTAAATATATTTTATTTTAATTTTTTCTGAATTTTTAAAGGCAAAAATCCCTTAATGGGCCTCTTTGGGCAAAGAGGCCCATGGGGGCCCACCTAGGCCGGCGCACCAAGCTGCCGGCTGGGGTGTGGGAATAGTCCCACACCGCCAGCCTGGCAAGGTGGGCAGCCCCTGGACCCCTTTATATAGAAGGGTACCCCTGGCCTTTGGATAGACACACAGTTTTCTCTCTCTCTCTCTCCGAGGATCACGTGATTCCCAAGTTTGGAGTTGCGCCTCGGAATTGTTTCTCCACCATACGCACACCGTCGTGCTGCTGGTCTCCCGGTCCCAGTCTTCCGCTGCTTCGTCCCTGGATCGGAGCCCGGAGTGCGTCGGCTTCACCGTACGTGTGTGACTCCCTGCGAGGCATCACACTTGTGGTGCTAGAGGTCTGCTTCCTCTACACGGCATCGAAGTCTTCGTCGGCTTCATCGACAACGCTTGCGCGGGAGCGTAATCCCCGCTTTCGGTCTTCAAGAGGTATGTGCGAAGACCCCCCTGCGTATTACTATATCTGCATAGTATAGATTCTGGCTGTTTTTAGGTTATCGCTGTTAGGAAATTTTTTGTTTTCTGCCTGCGATCCCCTTCAGTGGTATCAGAGCCGATCTATGCGTAGATATAGCTATGCGCTAGTTGAACCCGTGTTCTGCACGGGGGCATCGTTCTTATTATTTGCTACCCTCTCGCGTGCACTTGCAATGTCGGCGGCATTGAGTTGATGAAGCGGCCCGGACCGACCTTACGCGTACGCTTACGCGAGACTGGTTCCACTACTGACATACGGCTAGTTCCGTATATGTGGCTGGCGGGTGTCTGTCTCTCTCTCTTTAGTTGGCTTTGCATTTTCAATGGAGGGCCCGAAAGGGATACATAAATATGCAATTATTTGATCGTTGTTGTGGTCATAGGTTCGTAGGTATGAAGCGGTTCTATTTACGACAAGCCCCAAGCCACGTAAAATATGCAAAAGATAAAGTAGAAGCATCTAACTTTATTTTGCAGGGGCTATGTGATATGGTCAAGGTAGGTTTATTAAATTGTTTATGAACTGCTGGCGCGAAGGAGACCATCGGCGCAAGGGGCCATATCACGTCGCATTACATTTGATGTTTTGAGTGCATCTTATATTGTGTGTATATGTATATAGTATATATTAGTTACACGGCGGTAGTAATATAAGATGATCCCTCCAAAATACCAATTGTGTTCTCCCTTCGACGTGCACCACCAAGAAAGTTCTACGTTATGAGGCAGGCCGTGATGATCGGGTGTCAGACATATCGTCGTTCGCATACAGTGGGTGTAAGCCACGTTGCACGAGCATTTACGTTGAAGGTTATTATGGCGAGCCTAGCATGTACAGACATGGCCTCGGAACAAGGTGACCGAAAGGTCGAGCATGAGTCACAAAGTTGTTGTGATTGACATTCCGATGTCTACCTTTGAAGTTGTGTTGCCGGCTCTGATGATGAGGGGTTGCATAACGGATTAGGGTCGTGTAATCACTCTAGCGATGAGAGGGATATTCGTTTGAGTGGGAGTTCTTATAGTTATTTTTGAAAATACTTGAACTCAAATCTTTTATGAACAAAGTCTTATATTTTGCAAATTCCATTGTAGATGTCTCATCCCACCTTTAACCTAGCCCTGTTCCTTGAGAAAGAGAAGCTTAAGACCAATGGGTCCAACTTCGTATCCTGGTTCCGCAATCTGAAGTCCATTCTGAATGCCCACAAGGTGGCTTACATCCTTGAAGCCCCCTTGGGTGATCAGCCAGCAAACACCGCCTCAGAATTCACTAGGAGTGTCTACGAGTTTAAGGCGGAGATTTCCTCTTTTGTTCGGAGTGGCATGCTCTTTGCCATGGAGGCTGACCTGCAGAACCATTTTGAGAACAAGAGTGCTTATGAGATAATCACTGAACTCATGGTTGTTTTTGCACGACAAGTCAAGGATGAGAGGTTTGAAGCTACCAAGCTTTTCTTCTCAGGCCAGATGGAAGAGCACGGTAACATAAGTGAGCACTTAGCCAATATGTTTGGCAGCGTTCAGCTCCTGAAAGATCTGGGATGTGAGATCCCGGAAGAGCTGGTTATTGATAGGGTGTTGTTGTCGCTACCCCCTACCTATAAAGACGCCATCATGAACTACGACATGATTGGGACATCAAAATCCCTGTCGGAAATTCTTATGATGCTCAACATGGCCGAATTGGAAATCAAGATGGACAAGATGGCAGTGACCGTCAGATCCCTGGAAGCACAACTCCCCAAGTGTCTAGAAGATAAGAAGGCCGGCAAGATTGTCGGAAAAGAGAAAGGTATATTTGATATACATGTTATTGATGTGTACCTAACCTGCGCCCGTAGCAATACCTGGGTATTTGATACTGGTTCTGTTGCTCATATATGTAACTCTCAGGAGGAGTTACGGAATAAGAGGCGCCTGGGAAAGGACGAGGTGACGATGCGCGTCGGCAACGGATCAAGAGTTGACGTGGTGGCTGTCGGCACACTCCCTCTACATCTACCATCGGGATTAGTTTTGGTCCTCAATAAATGTTATTTTGTACCGTCCTTGAGTGTAAACATTATCAGTGGGCCTTGCTTGTTGCAAGACGGATATTCGTTCAAATCAGTATCAAGTGGTTGTGCTATTTATATGAATGATATCTTTTATGTTAACGCTCCCGAGAGTAATGGTTTATTCTTGTTGAATCTCGATCGTAGTACTCACATTCATAGCATAGATGCCAAGAGGATTAAACTTAGTAGCGATACCGCCATGTATATGTGGCATTGCCGTCTCGGTCATATTGGTATAAGGCGCATGAAGAAACTCCATGCCGATGGACTTCTGGACTTGTTGGATTTTGGATCCCTCGACACATGCGAACCATGCCTCATGGGCAAGATGACCAAGACACCGTTCAATGGTTTCATGGAACGGGCGTCGGACTTATTGGGAGTCATACATACAGATGTGTGTGGACCAATGAGCGTGTCGACACGCAATGGTTATCGTTATTTTGTCACCTTCACCGATGACTTGAGTAGATATGGGTATATCTATTTGATGAAACACAAGTCTGAAACATTTGAAAAGTTCAAAGAATTTCAAAGTGAAGTTGAAAATCAACTCAACAAGCAAATCAAGCACCTTCGATCCGATCGTGGTGGCGAATATTTGAGTTTTGAGTTTGGCACACATTTGAAGGCCTGTGGCATCGTGCCGCAGCTTACGCCAGCTGGAACGCCGCAACGCAACGGTGTGTCTGAGCGGCGTAATCGCACTCTACTGGATAGCGTCCGATCTATGATGTCTCTTACCGACTTGCCCGTGTCTTTTTGGGGTACGCGTTAGAAACAGCTGCATTCATTTTAAATAGGGCTCCGTCCAAATCCGTAGCAACGACACCGTATGAGGTCTGGTATGGCCAGAAGCCTAAGCTGTCGTTCCTGAAGGTCTGGGGTTGTGAGGCGTATGTTAAGAAACTACAGCCCGACAAACTCGAACCGAAATCGGAGAAAGTCGTCTTTGTAGGGTATCCGCGGGAAACCATAGGATACACCTTCTACAACCAAGCTGAGGGCAAAACGTTTGTCGCGAAGAACGGTACCTTTCTGGAGAAAGAGTTTCTCGCCAAAGGAGTAAGTGGGAGGAAAATAGACCTCGACGAGATCGTTGATCCTGAACTCGAAATACAGAGTGGCGCAACGGAAGCTGTTCCGGAACCGTCCTCCACAGATGGAGTGGGAGAAGATGTCGAGGGTGCTATTCTACCTCGTAGGTCAGGGAGATCTCGGGTCGCCCCTGAATGGTATGGCAACATGGTTTGCACCGTCATGTTGATTGAACAAGACGAACCTACGAACTACAAAGAGGCTATGGCTAGTCCTGAGTCCGAGAAATGGCTTGAAGCCATGAAATCCGAAATAGGATCCATGTACGATAACAAAGTGTGGACTTTGGTAGAGATTCCCGAGGAGCGCAAGGCTGTCGAGAATAAATGGATTTTTAAGAAGAAGACTGATGCTGATGGTAATGTGACCGTCTATAAAGCTCGGCTTGTCGCAAAAGGTTTCCGACAAGTTCATGGAATTGACTACGATGAAACGTTTTCACCGGTAGCGATGCTAAAGTCTATTCGGATTTTGCTAGCAGTTGCCGCATATTATGACTATGAGATATGGCAAATGGATGTCAAAACAGCGTTCCTAAATGGCAACATTGAGGAAGAGTTGTATATGGTACAACCTGAAGGTTTTGTCGATCCAGGGAATGCTGGCAAGGTATGCAAGCTTCAGCGTTCCATATATGGACTGAAGCAAGCATCTCGGAGCTGGAATCTTCGCTTTGATGAGGTGATCAAAGGTTTTGGATTTGTCCGGAACAGAGAAGAGACCTGCATTTACAAGAAAATGAGTGGGAGCTCAGTTGTGTTCCTGGCACTATATGTTGATGATATACTGCTGATAGGAGATAATGTGGAACTACTGAATAGCGTTAAGGAATATTTAGACAGTAAATTTTCAATGAAGGACTTAGGAGAAGCTGCATACGTTTTAGGCATTAAAATCTATCGTGATAGATCAAGACGCCTATTAGCGTTAAGTCAGAGTACTTATATTGACAAGATATTGAAACGGTTCAATATGGATGGGGCAAAGAAGGGTTTTCTGCCTATTGTCAAGAATAAAGTGTTGAGCAAGGCACAGTGTCCGGTGACGGAACATGATAGAGTCGCGATGACTAAACATCCTTATGCTTCAGCCATAGGATCGATCATGTATGCCATGCTAAGTACTCGACCTGATGTAGCATTGGCTCTTAGTTTGACGAGCCGATTCCAAAGTAATCCTGGAAAGGAACATTGGGTAGCTGTTAAAAGTATTCTTAAGAATCTCAAGCATACAAAGGAAATGTTTCTTGTGTATGGGGACTGTGAGGAAGAACTTGGCGTAACAGGTTACGTTGATGCAAGTTTCTGCTCAGACCCAGATGACTCTAAGTCACAGACAGGATATGTGTTCAAGGTGAATGGAGGCGCTGTGAGCTGGAGGAGTGGGAAGCAACCCATCGTGGCCCAATCTACAATGGAATCGGAGTACATTGCTGCTTCTGAAGCCGCGAATGAAGCTGTGTGGCTGAGGAAGTTCATCATTGAGCTTGGAGTGTTCCCTAGCGCGCAAGACCCCGTGACCCTCTACTGTGACAACATGGGTGCTATTGCTAACGCGAAGGAACCGAGGTCTCACTCGACTGCCAAACACATACTCCGACGCTTCCATGTGATACGACAGTACGTACAAGGAGGTGAAGTGAAGATTTGCAAAATACATACGGATCTGAATGTGGCAGACCCGTTGACGAAGCCTCTCCTGCTAGACAAGCACGTGAAACACCAAGATGCTATGGGTGTCCGGCTTTTACCAGGTTGTAACTAGATTAAATTGTACTCTAGTGCAAGTGAGAGACTGTAGGAGATATGCCCTAGAGGCAATTAATAAAGTGTTTTATTTATCATATCTCATTTGTTCATAATACGTTTTTGTGTCATGCTATAACTGTATTAAGCGGAAACATTAATACACGTGTGATACCTAAAACAACCAGGTCCCCAGCAACCTCTGTTTGGCTGGTTCATTGTGCAATCGATGATCGAGGTTTCCCGATCATGTGACATAACGTCTATTTGACAATGAAGTCATATCGTTGGTAGAACGATGTGATGGACATACCCAATATTTATAGGACGTAGTCATTACGCCTTCGACCGTGAGACCTACTCTTATTGCTATTCCTGGAAGACACTTTGATTGCATCCAACGTCATATCTTACATAGTGTGACAATAAAGGTGTCCCTCTCGGGTGTCGGATAGGAGTATGTTGAGACGGGGGGTCAAGAGCGGGATTTGCCAATCCCATAGCAGGATAGATACTCTAGGGCCCACTCGGTGAGATTATGTCAAACGAGCTTGCAAGCGTGTGACTAGGTCACCAGGACATAAGATCATGGACGAGTAGAAGTTAGCGGTGTCGATAACGAGATCAAGCTAGGTATGGAGATATCTATGAACGAGTCTCGGACACGCTAAGTATCGCATGGCAAAAGGTTTAAGACTTAGACGTCCAGGTTCGATAAGGAAAAGTATTCGTTATCTCGCAGGGATTAATTCTGGGTATCCAAGGTCCACGAATTAGTCATTGATCGGAGAGGAGTCTCGATCATGTCTGGAGAGGTAATCGAACCGCTAGGGTAGCACGCTTAAGGGGAGTCGACATTTTACCGGAAGAGAAAAATAGGAAAAGAGAGACCGGGAACGTCCCGGGAAAGTTCCGATGGAGATCGGGCAGCGACGAAATAGTTTTCGGAGCCAGAACAAATTATGTAATATGTATTTAATATTAATTAGTGTAATTAATACTTAAATATATTTTATTTTAATTTTTTCTGAATTTTTAAAGGCAAAAATCCCTTAATGGGCCTCTTTGGGCAAAGAGGCCCATGAGGGGGGGGAAGTCCCCCCCATGAGGGAGGGGGCAGTTCGGCCGGCCCTAGGTGGGCCACATGGGGCCCACCTAGGCCGGCGCACCAAGCTGGCCGGCTGGGGTGTGGGAATAGTCCCACACCGCCAGCCTGGCAAGGTGGGCAGCCCCTGGACCCCTTTATATAGAAGGGTACCCCTGGCCTTTGGATAGACACACAGTTTTCTCTCTCTCTCTCTCTCCGAGGATCACGTGATTCCCAAGTTTGGAGTTGCGCCTCGGAATTGTTTCTCCACCATACGCACACCGTCGTGCTGCTGGTCTCCCGGTCCCAGTCTTCCGCTGCTTCGTCCCTGGATCGGAGCCCGGAGTGCGTCGGCTTCACCGTACGTGTGTGACTCCCTGCGAGGCATCACACTTGTGGTGCTAGAGGTCTGCTTCCTCTACACGGCATCGAAGTCTTCGTCGGCTTCATCGACAACGCTTGTGCGGGAGCGTAATCCCCGCTTTCGGTCTTCAAGAGGTATGTGCGAAGACCCCCCTGCGTATTACTATATCTGCATAGTATAGATTCTGGCTGTTTTTAGGTTATCGCTGTTAGGAAAATTTTTGTTTTCTGCCTGCGATCCCCTTCAAAACATGTTTAAGATGCCAGTTTTTTTTTTTGGATAAAAGCACTATACAAGATTGGGGATAGCCCGGACATCATAATTATATTTACCATATGCAGATCCTTGCTTGCAGAAGTGCACTCAGCAAGATTGGAGATAGCTCGAACATCATAATTTGTTGATCCTTATAATCATGGAATTGTGAAGTGAGTCCCATCATGGTATATCTGGATACATGTAGTGTCAATTAGATGTAAAGTTAGACAAATTGTCATCCAGACATCTTAAGTGGACACAAACTACTAAGATATTAACCGCCACAATGTAAGCCTCAGAAATTAAATAGATTCACTTGTTTGTGCACCTAGAAATGGTATGAGTACATGAAAATCCATACACACAATTTATTGATACAATTCACATGGATGATGGGTCTGATTTGGCTTGAGTTATTATGCCACTCACATACCTAGCTTCAAAGTTGAGACCAGTCTGCATAAGTCTGCTATATGCCTATCCAACATGAAGCTTTCACGTGCACAATACTGCTAAGTCCGCATGAGCTACAAATAATTTCATGCATCCATTTTATTAATTACTCCGGTAGCAACACACTGGATTTCACTTAAAGGATAAAAGGATCGCCAACTCCCTCCATGCTAACCCCTAGATAAATTGGTAAATTTAGTCGAAAATCTATAAGAATTCAAAACTGGACCTCTATAGAAGTGTTCGACAGTACTTTCAACAAATTCTGCATTCACATGGAAAGAGAACTGACATACAATTTTAATCTCTACTACTATTAAAAGAGAAAACATTATCTTTGCTATGCTCACCCGCCAAACACAACCACAATGACATGGAGCAACTGGAGCCTCACGATCGGACCTGCTAACTGAAATCTATCCATCAAGATAATAACTAACCGGCACCGTGTGTACGTTTAGCAAATTGATTGGGCAGACGAATACTCTGCCATCAGCCTTCGTTAGGAGAGAAAGGGGCGCAATAAGGGGACGACGTTCCGCAAACTTTAATTGCTCCAGTCCCCTGTAAACAAATATGTATTAATGGCCAATTAATAGCTCCGCTAATTTCTCTCCCATTAACTGCGTTGCACTTTCCATGTAAGTTCTTATGCATGTCGGCGTCGCCGCGCCTTCTTCTCTCTACCCTCGCACCATGCCTGACGCTCTGCCGTCCTAGCCATCTCTCGGCCACACTCCAACGAGCACCTCCGTCGGCCCCGTCTCATTTTTGTCAGGCGCGTGCGCGGTGGCTTCCAGGTGGCGCGCCGGCGGTGGCCTGTGGGCGTGCTGCCCTAAGGTCGAGCGGGGCAGTGGTGTCCCTAGGGTAGGCGCTGTCTGTGGAAACAGCGTGCAGGTCGGCCGCTTGAGGGCCTGTTTCGAACTCGTGAGGTTGATGCTGAACGAGACGAATGATTTGTTCTTCCGCTTGTAATGATGTTCTACTGCTAGATGAAACCAGGTGCCTTTTTTACCCTTGTTGTGCACGGTCTCAAGAGGAAGAGTAGATGTCCTATACTTGGTTCGTTTGTGTTTATGCCATTATTGCTTGGCAAGAACATACATTTTATATCTCACAGACTATCACAAAACTGCAGGGTAAAACATTAAGTACTATCACCAGAAAATGTACAGTATTCAGGAATATCAAGACTTGCTTTTGCACTTCTATTTAACAATCATGCAAGACCTTCATCTCCAGGTACCTTCTCATAGAAAGCCAAGTGAGATAGGTATGTTTCTTGTTTCTGTCAAGACGTCTTTCATTACATAGATGCACACTAGCACCTTTTGCTCTTGACCTCATAGGTATGAGTAACGGGCCATACATGCAATGCTCTATATTCAGGCAACCATTCCTTTCATATTTATTAAAATTGTATGTCAGTTCTCTTTCCATGTGAATGCAGAATTTGTTGAAAGTACTGCCGAACACTTCTATAGAGGTCTGATGCACCGGTGTGGTGTTGTTGGGAAACCCTAAGAGGAAGGTATGAAGTAGTGCAACAGCAAATTTCCCTCAGTTGTGAAACCAAGGTTATCGAACCAGTAGGAAACTAGAGTTTTTCTGAAGGTGTCAACTGCCCCAACTTAACAGTGAGGTTGTCAATCTCACTGGCTTACTGTAACAAAGAATTAAACGTATGGTGTGGAAAATGATGTTTGTTTGCAGAGAATGAAAGTAACAGGATTGCAGTAGGTTGTTTTATCAGTTTAAGGAAAAAGGACCGGGGTCCACAGTTCACTAGTGGTGTCTCTCCATAAATAATAATAGCATACATGCGGGTAAACAAATTACAGCTGGGCAATTGACAGAATAATGAACTGCATAACAATGCATATACAAGTCATGATGTCTAGTGTGAGATTCATTTGGGCATTACAACATGATACATAGACCGTCATCCAACTGCATCTATGACTAATAATCCACCTTCAGAATAGCATCCGCAACACCATTCAGTATTAAGTTGCAAGCAACAGATCATTGCATTAAGTAAAGTGTGTAATGTAAGTAGCACAAATATCCTTAGATAAAGAACTACTGTTTTATCCCTAGTAGCAACAGTACATCTACAATCTTAGAGGTTGTTGTCACTCCCCCAGATTAAATAGAGACATGAACCCACTATCGAGCATAAATACCCCCTCTTGGAGTCACAAGCATCTACTTGGCCAGAGCATCTACTAGTAACGGAGAGCATGCAAGATCATAAATAACGCACTCACAAGATATATTATGACGCAAATGACATAGTACTCAATTATTCATCGGATCTCAGCAAACACAACATGTAGCATTACAATAAGATGATCTTGATCATGATAGGCAGCTCACAAGATCTAAACATGATGGCACAATAGGAGAAGACAACCATCTAGCTACTGCTATGGACCCGTAGTCCAAGGATGAACTACTCACGCATCAGTCCGGAGGCGGGCATGGTGATGTAGAGCCCTCCGGTGATGATTCCCCTCTCCGGCAGGGTGCCGGGAAGAGCTTCTGAACCCTCCCGAACTAGGGTTGACGACGGCGGCGGCTCCGTAATGTTTTATGGAAAAGTGTTCGGGTACCTAGGGTTTTCCCGTTGGGGGGTTTAAGTAGGCGAAAGGGCGAAGGAGGTGGGGCCCCGAGGGGCCCACACCACGTGGTGGCCGCCTCGTGGCCCTCCTCCGTGTCCTCTTCGGTGTTCTGGATGCTCCCGGTGAAAATAGGGGTATTGGCTTTTGTTTCGTGCAATTCCGAGAATATTTCCTTAACAGCTTTTCTGAAACCAAAAACAGCAGAAAACAAGGAACTGGCACTGTGCCATCTTGTTAATAGGTTAGTCCCAGAAAATGCATAAAATCCATATAAAGTGTATATAAAACATGTAGCAATTGGTATAATATAATAATGGAACATAAGAAATTATAGATACGTTGGAGACGTATCAAGCATCCCCAAGCTTAGTTCTACTCGTCCCGAGTAGGTAAAACGATAACAAGAATAATTTCTGAAGTGACATGCTTTCACACAATCTTGATCATATAATAATGTAATGCATGTAAATTGAGATCAAATGAATAAAACTTGTAGTTTATATTGATATCAAATGAGTAATGAGTAAACAAGTAGCAAGAATAAAGTAAAACTTTCAATGAATCAATACTAGAGAACAATCAACCGTGCAAAGTAGATATTAAAGATGATTTAAGCTTCAAGAACAACAATATAATCATCTAATGCATCCAACACTCATGACAACTTTGTGAAAGGATCAAGTCAAGCAATAACAATATGCACGTAGAAAATCATCTCTCTATTTGTTCACTTAAAAACAAGCAAGCGTTCAGCGTTGGTTCCTGGCACCAGGATGTTGTGGCTAAAATAATAATAAGGGGGGTTTGGAAGGCCAACGGAAGAAAGTCTCACACAGCTGAAAGTGATCATTAGACAAGAGGAAGTCTTACAATCGAAGCTATGCAAGGAGTAGTGATTGCCACACAACGGATGCACATAGAGCTATAAGTGTATTAAAGCTCTCCAATGGAACTAGTGGGGGTGCATCCAACTTGCTTGCTCATGAAGACCTAGAGCACTTTTGAGGAGGCTCATCATTGGAATATACAAGCCAAGTTCTATAATGTAAAGTTCCCCACATAGTTATACAAGTAAAACATGAAGACTCTCTCATATGGAGTAAAGGTGCTAGACATGAGCACAAATGATGACTATGAGTACTACAGGTGCTATAACATGAGCACAAGTGTAGATAAAGAGTAGTAATGTTGCCCCTTTTTTTTCTTCTATTTTTCCATTTTTTTTTACCTTTTCTGTTTCTCTTTTCGATGGCCTCCATGGCTCTTTTCAACTTTTAGGGGCAAACATTCTAATATGACAACATACTTTTGATACAAGAACCTCATAAGGGATAAAACATAGTGTATGAAACGGTGCCTCTACCAGTGTAGCAGGACAATGGGTAACATGGGTAAAACCACACATCAGCTGTAAAGAATCATGCAAGGCAATATGTAAATGACAAATGACAACAAGTCATGTAATGTAAGATGGAAGTTGCATGGCAATATATCTCGGAACATCTATGGAAATGCTGTAGTAGGTAGGTATGGTGGATGTTTTGAGAAAGATATTTGCCTTATGTGTAGGAGAACATGATGAAGATCTCCCACGAGTTTTGGATGTACCCGCGAAGTATGCACCAACTCTCAATGTGAGAAAGGGCAATGCAAAGTACCGAAGAGGCTAGCAAATATGGAGGTGGAAGTGCCATGAAAACCGCATCTTAGAACTCACAAGCAAAAAGATTCCAACTAGAAATATGATCTTACAAGGCATAATGAAAATCACTCCATGAGGGACTGTGGCAAATGAACAAGTCACTGTTGGGACCCCGACCGTAGCGCATAACACAAAGTCATTACGGTTGCTTTTAACATTAGAAGTCATATATCATCATGCTATCAACTGGATATTTAAGTGTGGCACAGCTTCAAGTTTTCTAGACCAACCATTAATCATTCCACTTTACTAAACCATCATGTTTTACCATTAAGCATATTAATATCTCAAAACAACATCAATGATTCAAGTAACACAATTTAATGATCTACAAGATTATGTATCATTTCGTCATACCATCTACCACATTTAACATTTTCTGTTCTTAACCAAACACCAATCAACTTATCTAAAAATAAAATCTCCAAGTATTTAACAATGAGATATGAGAGTATGATATAAGAAAACTAACAGCTCTAACAAGAGATGCATGAAAACGAGAGCTAATAGCATTGAAGTAACATAGAAGAATACTCAACAAATAATAGTGAAGAATATGAGTATTCATAAGAAAAAGCGGAGCGTGTCTCTCTCCCACAAAGAAATGCTAGGATCCATTTTATTCAGAGAATGAAAATAACAAAAACAAAAACAAACAGGCGCTTCAAGTAAAGCATATAAGATGTGTCGGAATTAAAATATAGTTTCACTAGATAGGACCTGATAGTTTGTTGATGAAGAAGTGATGCCTTGGGCATCCCCAAGCTTAGACGCTTGAGTCTTCTTGAAATATGCTTGGATGAACCACGGGGGCATCCCCAAGTTTAGGCTCTTTCATCTTCTTGAACACATCACATCATCCTTCTCTCTTGATCCTTGAAAACTTTCTCCACACCAAAATCAAATTAAACTTCATTAGAGGGTTAGTGCATAATCAAAAATTCTTATATTCTGCATGGACAAAACCATTACACATGCTAATGGACATTAGCTACAGCCACTGGTATTTTATGCAACAAAAAGATCCAATCAAAAACAGCAAAAAGAGCAATGCAAAATAAATGGCAGAATCTGTCAAAAACAGAACAGTCTGTAAAGACGAATTTTTTCGAGGCACTTAACTTGCTCAAATCAGAAAACTCAAAACTAATGAAAGTTGCATACATATCTGAGGATCACGCACAAAAAATCCCAGGTGATTTTGATTTTTCTGTGAATTCTTACGAACTAAACGGTGGACAGCAGAAAACTGTTTCTGCGCAGGAATCCAAATCTAGCATCAACTTTCTACTAGAGGCTTAACTTGACACAACAATACAATAAAGTAAAGATACAAAGGAATTGCTACAGGGGTATACATGTTCCTTGACTAAAGCTGAAAATAAAAGATAATGGGTTGCCTCCCAAAAGCGCTTTCTTTAATGCCTTTTAGCTAGGCTTGATAGTTCTAATGATGCTCTCATGAAGATAGAAAATGAAGCAAAAGGAGCATCAATAAGCAAATTCAAAACACATTTAAGTCTAACCCACTTCCTATGCATAGGAATCTTGTACACAAATAAATTCACAAAGAACAAGGTGACAAGCATAGGAAGATAAAACAAGAGTAATTTCAAAACTTTTAGCATATAGAGAGCTGTTTTAGTACCACGAAAAATTCTACAACCATATTCTCCTCTCTCATAATAATTTTCAGTAGTAGAAATATATTCAACCATATAACCACAAGAATCATTCAACTTAGATAATATAGGCACATAAAGAGGATCATTAAATTTATTTTGAAATTCATTAGCAAGCTTTTCTCTTTCAAAATAGTTACTAAGATCAATATCAAGTTTAAGATCATGGTTGCAACAAAGATTTGGAACTAGAGACAATTGCAAACAACATAAGTATCTCTCAACATAAGCAAATTTCTCCTCCATGGTGTAATTAGGAGAATTCAAGAACAATGTAAGACTCTCATGAGTAAGAGTACCATTACAAGCAGCAATTATATCATTTTTATCCTCACATAAATAAGTAATAACTTCTATACATAGAGGATTATTGGATAAGCATAGGACCATCATCTAAAGCATTATCATATATAACATTAGGGAGCACATTTTTACTTTATGTTATTTCCTTTGTTGCGTCAACGAACATGCCTTTTTCAAATTTATCAAAATTAGATATTTCAATAGATTCATGACATTCAACAATATAGCACACTTCCTCCTTAGACACGCATGGAGGGCAATCAAATAATGTAAGAGTTAAAGAGTTACTATCTTTAGGAGGTAGATCCTCCTTTTGTTTTTCACTCTCCTCCTCTTTTTCATCTAATGAGCTTTCAGGTTCAGCAATTTTTGATTATGCACTAACCCTTGATACGTCTCAAACGTATCTATAATTTCTTATGTTCCATGCTTATATTATACCAATTGCCTACATGTTTTGTATACATTCTATATGGTTTTATGCATTTTCTGGGACTAACATATTAACAAGATGCCACAGTGCCAGTTCCCTGTTTTCTGCTGTTTTTGGTTTCAGAAAACCTGTTAAGGAAATATTCTCGAAATTGGACGAAACAAAATCCAAAATGCCTATTTTTCTCGGGAGCTTCCAGAACACCGAAGACGAGACGGAGTGGGGCCGCGAGGCGCCCACACCATAGGGTGGCGCGGTTTGCCCCCTGCCGCGCGAGCACGTGGCGTGGGGCCCTCGGGCCTCCACCGCCTTCGCCCTTTCGCCTACAAATACCCCCCGATGAGAAAACCTAAAACACCCCGAACACTTTTCCAGAAACCCTTACGGAGCCGCCGCTGTCACGCCCCCGCTAGCGGAGAAATAATCGCGACAGTCCGCCGTATACTTATAAGATAAAGATACCCCATAAGCATACAAGGCGTAAGTAGTTTTCACCCAAGTTAGGAGCACAATACCACATCAGGTTCCATTTATTCATTAGTACATCGTGGCTTACAAAGGAGAATAGGCAAACTAGACCATACACTATTCCATCGTACTACACATGCATCTATGCATCTTTCCATTTATTCATGTCTAAGATAAAAAAAAAGTAGCCCCAACACTTTGGTCTAGGTGTCTAGTTATTTTCTATGACTTCCATAGTCTCCTGGTCAGAATCATCACCCTTAAACACTGCACATACCAGAGAAAAGAGATTGGCCGTGAGTATGTTGAGACATACTCAGCAAGGATAAGAACATATATAATTAACTGCATGAGAGTTTATCAATTCCACAAAATAATCATGTTAGGGCAAGATGAATATAAATATCAAATAATTAGTATGCCACAATGCAACAAAAATATAAATAAACACCACATATCACACAAATGACCGTCGTAATCTCCACCAATGGTGATACCCATCTCCGAGAATCACGACGCCGAGAATCATTCAACATCACAATGTATTATTCACCTCACGAAGATCACACAACCATTACGTTTATATCGCATGTAAAAATATTTAGGTATTTCAAGTTATCCATCAAGATTATATCTCAGAAATTATTTATAGAAGAAACTGGTATGCACAGCCTTGCCTGATCCGGTTCTTCTCTGCTACCTGCTCCCACCTAAACATGTTGTACAGATTATATTAGCTATAACATTACGAGTCCAATCAATCATTATTTCATGCCGTGTACGAGTGAACATGAATGAACAACTAGCTACACCGCTAGCCTGGTAAAGAATCAATTCATCGATTGACCATACTGTATGTATGCAAGCTACGGAGTAGCAAATTCACACAAGGTGCATGCATAGTACTAGTACTAGTGTCTTGAGTAATTATTTCAGACTATTTTCTCAAGCATACACCACACTTAGTACTAATTATATTTAGCCACCAGATTTAGCACCAAGAATGCTACAGGTTTAACCGAAACAAGTTCCGATCCATTTACTAAGTAAAACCTTATGGCGTGAAGCTCTTGATCTAACAATATTTAGAACATCTTTCTTTAGCTCTTAACTTGTACAGAGATTGAGATCCAGTCTAACCGATGCAAGAACTAGCAGATCTATGAAAAAGAAGGAGAGAAGCTAGAATAGCAAGCTATGATTCTAGACTGGAGTAGGGCTCATGCAGCTGACCATACCTTTCCTGTCTTCGCTTTTCAGATCGGACCAGCAAGGGAAAAGATTTGGGCGATTTGCACTGTGTGTTGACGGACGGGTTGTGCTACCGGCGGTCTATTTATAGGTCGGAGGGTTAGCTAGGTGAGTGACATCTGTGCAGGGTAAGCCAAGGAATAAATGAAGTGGATGAAAACGACTGGTCCTGTTACCACCGGTCCGGTTACATCGATGTTTATCCACAGCTTTCTAATACTAGTAGATATTTTGAGATTTCTTAGGGTTACTTTTCCATTTATTTTGGAAGCTAAATTTTGACAGAACTGCACATGTTGCTACCAAAGATAAAATAAAAGAAACGCACATAAAAATCTAGCATCAATGTCAAATTAATATTTTGGATATTACATCCGCCGTCGTCAACCCTAGTTCGGGAGGGTTCAGAACCTCTTCCCGGCACCCTGCCGGAGAGGGGAATTATCACCGGAGGGCTCTACATCACCATGCCCGCCTCCGGACTGATGCGTGAGTAGTTCATCCTTGGACTACGGGTCCATAGCAGTAGCTAGATGGTTGTTTTGTCCTTTTGTGCCATCATGTTTAGATCTTGTGAGCTGCCTATCATGATCAAGATCATCTTTATGTAATGCTACATGTTGTGTTTGCTGGGATCCGATGGATATTGAATACTATGTCATTTGCTTCATAATATATCATGTGGTGTGTTGTTTATGATCTTGCATGCTCTCCGTTGCTAGTAGATGCTTTGGCCAAGTAGATGCTTGTGACTCCAACATGGGGTATTTATGCTCGATACTGGGTTCATTTCTCTGTTTAATCTGGGGGAGTGACGGCAACCTCTAAGATTGTAGATGTACTGTAGCTACAAGGGATAAAACAATAGTGCTTTGTCTAAGAATAATTGTATTACTTACATTACACACTTTGCCTAATGCAATAATCTGTTGCTTGCAACTTAATACTGAGAGTGGTGCGGATGCTAACCGGAAGGTGGATTATTAGTCATAGATGCGGTTGGAACGGTCTATGTATATTGTTGTAATGCCCAAATGAATCTCATACTAGACATCATGACTATAGTATATGCATCATTATGCAGTTCTTCATTCTGTCAATTACCCAGCTGTAATTTGTTTACCCGCATGTATGCTATTATTATTTATGGAGAGACACCACTAGTGAACTGTGGACCCCGATCCTTTTTCTTTAAACTGATAATACAACCAAATGCAAACTGTTACTTTCATTCTCTGCAAACATCATCTTCCACACATACGTTTAATCCTTTGTTACAGCAAGCCAGTGAGATTGACAACCTTAATGTTTCGTTGGGGCAAAGTAGTTTGATTGTGTTGTGCAGGCTCCACCTCTCTTTCCATCAAGCAATTTCTGGCGCCATTGCCAGGGAGACCTTCAGACGTGTTCTTCATCTCCTACTGGTTCGATAACCTTGGTTTCATCACTGAGGGAAATTTGCTGCTGCACTACTTCACACCTTCCTTTTGGGGTTCCCAACAACACCACCGAGTGCATCAAGCTAATTTCTGGTGCCGTTGCCGGGGAGATTGAAGCTCTTCTGCGAGGGGAGTCTCTCACTTCCCAATCTCTTTACTTTGTTTTTGTCTTGCTTAGTTAAATTTTATTTCCTGTTTTGTTTGCTTTTAAATATCAAAAATACAAAAAATTAGTTACTTGCATTTTATTTACTTTGTTATTATCTTGTTTGCTTCTTATTATTAAAAACACAAAAAAAAATTAGTTACTTATATTAAATTTTGTATTTCGGTTTGCCTTTTATTTTGCTAAAATGACTACTGCTGAGAATACTAAGTTGTGTAACTTCACTAGCACCAACAATAATGATTTTATATGCACACCTATTGCTCCACCTGCTTCCAAAGCAGAATTCTTTGAAATTAAACCTGCTTTGCTAAATCTTGTCATGAAAGAGCAATTTTCTGGAGTTAGTTCTGATGATGCTGCTGCCCATCTAAATAATTTTGTTGAACTTTGTGAAATGCAAAAATATAAGGATATAGATGGTGACATTATGAAACTGAAATTATTTCCTTTCTCCTTGAGAGGAAGAGCTAAAGAATGGTTGCTTTCATTGCCTAGGAATAGTATTGATTCTTGGATTAAATGCAAAGATGCTTTTATTGGAAAATACTATCCTCCTGTTAAGATTATTTCCCTAAGAAGTAGCATTATGAACTTTAAGCAATTTGATAATGAACATGTTGCTCAAGCTTGGGAAAGAATGAAATCTTTGGTTAAAAATTGCCCTACCCATGTACTGACTGCTTGGATGATCATCCAAACCTTTTATGCAGGACTGGATTTTTTTTCAAGAAACCTTCTTGATTCGGCTGCTGGAGGTACCTTTATGTCTATCACTTTGGGGGCTGCAACAAAACTTCTGGATAATATGATGGTTAATTATTCTGAGTGGCATACTGAAAGGACTACTCAAGGTAAGAAGGTAAATTCTGTTGAAGAAACCTCCTCTTTGAGTGATAAGATTGATATGATCATGTCTATGCTTGTTAATGGTAAATCTCATATGGATCCTAATAATGTTCCCTTAGCTTCTTTAGTTGCACAAGAAGAGCATGTTGATGTTAACTTCATTAAAAATAATAATTTCAACAACAATGCCTATAGGAAAAATTATGGTAGCAATAACTACAAGCACTATCCTTCTAATAATAGTGGTGGTTATGTAAATTCCTATGGTAGTTCTTATAGCAATAATAGGAACACTTCCTCTGAACTTGAAACCATGCTTAAGGATTTTATCACTACACAAACTACCTTTAATAAAAGTGTTGAAGAGAAACTTGGGAAAATTGATGTTCTTGCCTCTAAGGTAGATGTCTTGCTCTAGATGTTGATCTTTTGAAATCTAAAGTTATGCCTAATGATGCTAAAGAGAATAAGACCTTTGCTAAAATTAATGCCATCCAAGTTAGAATTGATGATAATGTTAGGATGATGGCTGAATTGCGTGCTAGATGGGAAAGAGAGGAAGAACTAGCTAAAGATGATAATATTGTTAGAGTTTGCACCATTACTACTACTGAAAATAATGTTATTCCACATGCTAGTAAGCCTCCTACTATTAATGGTAGCATAATTGGTGTTGGCAATGTTTCTTCTACTACTTCCAAACGTTTAAAATTGCCTAAAACTCCTAAAACTATGCCTGATAAAATGTAACATCCCAAAATTTTGGAATGTTTAAAAATCACTAAAATTTAAAACTTTTATTTCTTATTAAAATAAAATCATCAATATCCAAGAAGGACAACTAAAAAGGATTTATTATGACTTATTCAAAAGTATTATGTTATTAATTCAATCAAGTAAACTTTATTTTTCAAACTTGAGTGTTGAGCTATAAATAAATATTCTAAATATTCATTAAACCCTAAAACCATATTGCAAAGTATTTCAAGTTATTTAAATTATGCATATTTATAAAATGGTGTTGGTTACTTTATATAATTCAAAATCCTTGTATATGAGTTCTTAAATAAACCCTAGGCCTATATCTATAATCACAACACTATTTAGAACATTTTCCTATTTTAAAATATAAATGTGAATCAAGTATTGATTTTGAAAATAGTTTTGAAATGATTATTTTAAACATATGTATTGTGATATTCTCCTTGATTTTGTTAAGAGACAAATCCTCTTATTGAAACTCTATTTTAAAATTTGTCAAAATGTGTCAAAATTTCATTATTTAAAAATGTCACTACTGAAAAGTTTGGGGAAACATGTATTTGAATGTTTTAAATGAAGGATATGATTTTTACAAAACTATAGAAATTGGTTTGAACTCATTTGGATAAATAAAACAAAGGTTATAAAATAAATAACAAAAACAGAAAAGAAAAAGGAAAAGAAAATGAATCAGAAAAAAAAGAGAACAAGCTATTTGGGCCGAGCCCACACTTACCAGCTGCACGTGCAACGCGCAAAGGCCTAACAGCAGCCCTGTTCTGGCCGCGGCCCTCTCTCCTCCTCTCTCTTGCTGACAGTGGGCCCCACCCGTCAGTCATCCCCTACCTCTAACCGTGCCCACGACCGGAGCAAGCGACGCACGATGCCGCCCCACTCCCCACTCCCCCGAGCACCCCCACGACGCTTCCACGGCCCTTTAAATCCCCGCAACCTCCTCTCCTTTTCCCCCCTTTCCCCATCTCGATTAGTGCCTCTAGGTTTGGTGAATCGCTCGCCGGAGTTCACTAAAACCGCCGCCATCCGTCCCCGTTTCCGGCGAGGTACGCGACCCCGGCGCCCGATAACCCCCTCATCCTCTACCCCTCTCTCTGGCGCACCACCCGATCCCCTTCTTCTAATTTTCCTCGCAGCGGAGCATCGGGCACGAGCTCGACGGATACCGCCGGCAACTGCCCCACTCCGTTCGCCTCTCGCCGCCGCTCCAGGACTCCTTCCTCGTCTACGAACATGCCATAGTCTCCGCCGTGAAGAGAAGATCCAATCCGTCGCCTCCTGGAGCCCGGAGGACCACCGCGGCGACGAGCGCGTCCACTCCCGAGACCGGCGCCGCCGTCTGCACCATTTCCGGCGACCGGAGCGCCGCCAGCTTCTGGCCAAGCGAGGTGACCCGTCCGATCTTTTGTAAACGGTCGCGATTAGATCTTTTAAACTCGAACCGGTACGTGCCGCGTCAGCGTCCAGTCAACACCACGTCAGCGCCATGTCACCCCAGCCTTTCTGGATTTATCCCGAATAAAATTTAAATTGTTGTTTTGCAGAAAAGCCCCTGCCACTTAGAACTATTATATCTTTTTAACCACAAAGCCAAATTTCACAGACTTTATACCATTGGAAAGCCCTTGACCTGTAGAATCTTTTAGCACTGTCCAACATCAAATTTGACTAGTTTAAATTCATTCAAATATCAAATGGAAGATTTGAGTAAATGTGACCTAGGTTCAAATCCATAAGTCCAAAAATTGCAAATAAAATATTTTTGGAAACTACAGGGTCTGTCTAATAAGGTTGCACTGTTAAAATTAATTTTTAGCAAAGTCATTTCCATTTAAAAATTAGAAACCCAATTTGTAAGTTTTAAACATAGTTTAAATTCTATTAACCTTATTAAATTGTTTTCTTTTACAAAAATAACACAAGTATTTTCTTTTGACCAGAAGTAACAAAACTAAGCCTACTCAACCACTTTTGAAATATAAACTTGTAAGGAGGTGTTTAAAACATGTTAGATTTCAAGATGTATTAGTTTAAGTATATTCAAATTTCAAATGGGAGATTTGGGTAAATTTGACATGAAAATAAATTCATGGACCCTAGAAACATGCAAATAAAATATTTTTCAAACCTTGCAACTAGTAGAACATCATGCCACTATTAGAAATAATTTTGTCTAATTAAACATTGTTTTATAAATCAGAGATACAATTTGTGTAATTTACATATAACTTAAATTCTACAAATCCTTTTAATGTGAAACCTTTTGCAAATGTCACTAAAATAACTATAGGCTTAGAGAAACCAATACTAAACTTCATTAGGTCCATATGATTCATAAACGTGTGAAGTTGATTAGAATCTTGTGACCTTCTTAAATCACAACCATAGTTTGAAAATGGTGTTATTTTACTTTTGATAAAAGCATTGTGCAAATATTTTGAACATGACCAAACATTACGATATTGAAACAATACTTCAACCTATTCAGATTTGAAATGTTCAAATTTGATTTAGACCATCCCTCGACCATAAATGGCAAACCCTAAGTCCTATCACATTAATTCCTTTTGTAAATTGAATTATGTGATAAGACTTGACTATAAAATAAATGAACTAAATAAAACAACTATTGATGAACACATTATTGTGATGTATGCTTTTATGTGTTATGTGTTTGTTCGAATTGTTTGTTTATTGTACTTCTCTTTCCTCGTATAGATTGAATGGTGTGAAACGTTATTCGTTGAAAAGAGTGTGAGAAACGACAACTTCCAAAAGGCAAGTGACGCTCATAAACCTCCTACTATTTTGATATATTGCACAGTAGTATTTTCTGTAGTATGCATGTTAGGAATTGTTTGCAGATACTATATTTTGCTATGCTCCTATTTAGTGTGTAGCCTCCCCCCACCTTGAAACGTAGTAGCACCATACATGGTAGAATGCTTAGTCAAGCAATAAAAATGTTTTGATTAGTTGGATAGTGAAAATTAACAGAAACTAATCAATGAACTACCTGGGTGCTGGTTGGAGAACCATGGTGGGTGGCTACTCAGGGGGTCCATTTCTATGGTTCATATCTATGGTAATAACGCTTGGTGGAAGCGCACAAATGTGGAAAGTCACCCAGGCTTAAAGAGATTGTAGACGCACCTTGTTTAGTAGCTTCCAGTGAAGCCACATGTCATATGGGCTCTGTCTTGACCATATAAGTTGCGAGACCCCGAGATCCGCGTGACCGGCAGATGTAGGGGGTGATAGGTGGGGATGGGTCCGCTTTATGGATTTTGGGGAATTGCTTTTGAAAGGTCTCGTCTCGGTCTTCTCTTTTCCATTTCATAATTGGGTGACATGGACGAGGGAATGATTGGGTCTTTTGGTGAAAGTGCACACCCTCTCGAGAGTTAAAAACTAAGTATACTTAGCCGTGTCCCCGGTTATGGACATTTGAGCAACTAGACAGGGCAGATGTTGAAGATCTCCTCATCACAATTTCTTAATAAAATTTGATGGGTGAACAAGGGTTTGGGAGAGCTCACTGGTATCTATCGGTGGTGCTCGTTGTGAGTAGTTTTCAAAGTTGTTCATCGGTATCTATCGGTGGTACTCTTTGTTGTCAAAGGTGTTCACTGATATCTATCAGTGGTACTCTTTGTCTAAGATGAAAAGTTGTTTTATAAATGATAGGACAAAACTGGCTTTATGCAAATCAGCCTCAAACTCCACCGAGCCAAATATGCATGTAGATATAGTCTTAGTAATTTTAACTATAAGTGTCATCTTGCCACCACAATTCAATTGTGCTGACCCAATATAGTTTGGGCTGCAACTCACCATTGCAGGACCCTCTGACGAGGAGTAAGGATTGTTAGGGTCGCGAGTCTCCAACCAACATGCCTTGCCTATGGCACATGATGAAGATGGAGCTCACTTTATCCATTTGCTTTCCGCTGTGTGTTTATTCCGGTTTGAGCTAGCCTTGAGCTATGTACCTTGTATCGAACCTTTTAATACTGGATCATCGTGTAATGAATATTGACGCAATATTATGATATTTCATCTTAAACTGTGTGTGCTAGCAAGTCGATACAGGGACTAGCACGATACGCAGGAGGTCGCTACCTTATAATAAAAGGAGGGCCTTTACATAAAAGTGCTGAAATTTTTAAGAATACAGGAGATAATTGTCCTATTACTTTTGATGATAATGACTTTGATTATGATAGTTGTAATATCTCTGAAGTTATTAAGTTCTTGCAAAAGCTAGCTACAAGTCCTAATGCTAGTACTTTAAATATGGCTTTTACTACACATATTACAAATGCTCTCATTAAAGCTAGGGAAGAGAAATTAAAACTTGAAGCTTCTATCCCTAAGAAGTTAGAAGATGGTTGGGAGCCCATCATTAAAATAAAAGTGAATGAATTTGATTGCAATGCTTTGTGTGACCTTGGTGCAAGTATTTCTGTTATGCCTAAGAAACTTTATGATATGTTTGACTTGCCACATTTGGAACATTGCTATTTGGATGTTTTTCTTGCTGATAATGCCTTGAAGAAACCTTTGGAGAGAGTCAATGATGTTCTTATCATGGTTAATAATAACCTTGTCCCCGTTGATTTTATTGTCTTGGATATTGAGTGCAACCCCTCTTGTGCTATTGTTCTGGGAAGACCTTTTCTTCGCACGGTTGGTGCTATTACTGATATGAAAGAAGGAAATATAAGGTACCACTTCCCACTTAAGAAAGGTATGGAACACTTACCTAGGAAGAAGATGAAGCTACCTTTTGATTCTATTATTCGTACAAACTATAATTTTGATGCTTCTTCTCTTGGAAACACTTGAGTTTTGCTTTCTGTGCCTAGCTGAAAGGCGTTAAATAAAAGCGCTTAGGGGAGACAACCCACTTTTTATTTCTGTTATTTTATTTTATTGAGTCAAGGAAGGTGTCTACCTCTGTAGCAATTCCTTTGTATCTTTATTTTATTGCATTGTTGTGTCAAGTTAAGCCTCTACTAGAAAGTTGATGCTAGATTTGGATTCCAGCGCAGGAACAGTTTTCTGCTGTCCACCGTTTAGTTCGTAAGAATTCACAGAAAAATCAAAATGACCTGGGATTTTTTGTGCTTGATCCTCAGATACGTATGCAACATTCATTAGTTTTGAGTTTTCTGATTTGAGCAAGTTAAGTGTCTCGAAAAAATTCGTCTTTACGGACTGTTCTGTTTTTGACAGATTCTGCCATTTATTTTGCATTGGTTCTCTTGCTGTTTTTGAGTGGATCTTTTTGTTCCACAAAATTCCAGTGGTGGTAGCTAATGTCCAGTAGCATGATAATGATTATCTCCATGCAGAATATGAGAATTTTTGATTATGCACTAACCCTCTAATAAAGTTTACTTTGAGTTTGGTGTGGAGTAAGTTTTCAAGGATCAAGAGAGTGGATGATATGATGTGATCAAGAAGATGAAAATAGACTAAGCTTGGGGATGCCCCCGTGGGTCACCCAAGCATATTTTAAGAAGACTCAAGCGTCAAAGCTTGGGGATGCCCAAGGCATCCCCTTCTTCATCAACAACTTATCAGGTTATCTCTAGTGAAACTATATTTTAATTCCGTCACATCTTATGTGCTTTACTTGGAGCGTCCGTTTGTTTTTATTTTTGCTTTGTTATTTTTGTTTTCTGAATAAAATGGATTCTAGCATTCTTGTGTGGGAGAGAGACACGCTCCGCTTTTTCATTTGAATACTCCTATTCTACACTTACATTTGCTGAGTATTCTTCTATAGCTACTGCAATACTTTCAGCTCTTATTTTTCATACATCTCTTGTTAGAGCTGTTAGTTTTCATATGTTATACTCTCTTGCTTCATTGTTAAATACTTGGAGAGTTTATGTTTAAATAAGTTGATTGGTGTTTGGTTGGAAACAGAAAATGCTAAATGTGGTAAATGGTATAAAGAAAAGAAACATGCTCTTATGAATCGTTATCTTGTATGTTGTGGTACTTGGCAATTGTTTTGAGCTCTCAAGTAGATCATGTTTAAGCTTTTACATCATGTAGTTAAAACCCATTAATGGAGGAAGACAATGTAGAGTTTTATAATACTTGCAATATGTTTTATATACGTCTTGTTGTCATAGTTTATACTTGTGTTTGCTTCAAACAACCTTGCTAAGCCAAAGCCTTGTACTGAGAGGGAATGCTTCTCGTGCATCCAAAATCCTTGAGCCAAAACCCATGCCATTTGTGTCCACCATACCTACCTACTACATGGTATTGTCTGCCATTCCAAGTAAATACTTCATGTGCTACCTTTAATTCAAAAGTTACTATCCCTTATTTGTGTCAATGTTTATTAGCTCATGAGGAAGTATGTGGTGTTACGGATATCAACCTTGTCATTTGCTTTTAGACAGACTTTCACAACCGGACTAGTGGCATATACATCCGCTTATCCATTAACTTTGCAAAAAGAGCTGGCAAATAGGGTGCCCAGTCCCAATTAATTACAACTTTAATCGCTGCAATCTCTTCACATTTTTGCCCTGATCTAATCAGCCAAGCAATGATACTAGTTTTTAACTACATGTGTAAACAAAAGAGATAAGAGGGATGATCTACCTTGCTGGTAGAAATAACGTCCTTCATGGGAGCCGCTCTTAGAAAGTCTGGTTGACAAGGGGGGTAGAGTGCCCATTACCATTCGTTGACAACGACAAACACCACTCAAAAACTTACTTTCATGCTCTCTATATGATTTCAAAAACCTATAAAACCAAGAAGCTCTAGCACATGCTTGTATCCCTGCTTCCCTCTGCGAAGGGCCTATCTTTTACTTTATGTTGAGTCAGTTTACCTACTTTTTTCTGTCCCCGAAGCAAACACTTGTGTCAACTGTGTGCAACAACTCTTATATGCTTACTTATTGCACTTGTTATATTCCTTTGTGTTGACAACTATCTATATGCTATACATGTTCAAAAAGTTGAAAGCCAATGCTGAAACTTATATATTCCTTTGTATTGCTTCAATGCTCTTTTATTTAGAGAATATTGCTTTATGAGTTAACTCTTATGTAAATCTTTTTGATGCTTGTTTGAAAGTACTATTCATGAAAAGTTTTTACTTATATGATGTAGTTGTTTACTCCTTGTCTATTTGTTAGCAAACTATAGATCATTGCCTTGAGTCACTTCATTCATGACACGATCCTTACAATATTATATGATCAAGATTATGTGAAAGCATGCCACTCCAGAAATTATTATTGTTATCGTTTTACCTACTCGAGGACGAGTAGAACTAAGCTTGGGGATGCTTGATACGTCTCAAACGTATCTATAATTTCTTATGTTCCATGCTTATATTATACCAATTGCCTACATGTTTTGTATACATTCTATATGGTTTTATGCATTTTCTGGGACTAACATATTAACAAGATGCCACAGTGCCAGTTCCCTATTTTCTGCTGTTTTTGGTTTCAGAAAACCTGTTAAGGAAATATTCTCGGAATTGGACGAAACAAAAGCCAAAATGCCTATTTTTCTCGGGAGCTTCCAGAACACCGAAGACGAGACGGAGTGGGGCTGCGAGGCGCCCACACCATAGGGTGGCGCGGTTTGCCCCCCTGCTGCGCGAGCACGTGGCGTGGGGCCCTCGGGCCTCCACCGCCTTCGCCATTTAGCCTACAAATACCCCCCGATGAGAAAACCTAAAACACCCCGAACACTTTTCCAGAAACCCTTACGGAGCCGCCGCCGTCGTCAACCCGTGTTCGGGAGGGTTCAGAACCTCATCCCGGCACCCTGCCGGAGAGGGGAATCATCACCGGAGGGCTCTACATCACCATGCCCGCCTACGGACTGATGCGTGAGTAGTTCATCCTTGGACTACGGGTCCATAGCAGTAGCTAGATGGTTGTCTTCTCCTTTTGTGCCATCATGTTTAGATCTTGTGAGCTGCCTATCATGATCAAGATCATCTTTATGTAATGCTACATGTTGTGTTTGCTGGGATCCGATGGATATTGAATACTATGTCATTTGCTTCATAATATATCATGTTGTGTGTTGTTTATGATCTTGCATGCTCTCCGTTGCTAGTAGATGCTCTGGCCAAGTAGATGCTTGTGACTCCAACAGGGGGTATTTATGCTCGATAGTGGGTTCATGTCTCTATTTAATCTGGGGAGTGACAGCAACCTCTAAGATTGTAGATGTACTATTGCTACTAGGGATAAAACAGTAGTGCTTTGTTTAAGGATAATTGTACTACTTACATTACACACTTTGCCTAATGCAATAATCTGTTGCTTGCAGCTTAATACTGAAAGGGGTGCGGACGCTAACCGGAAGGTGGATTATTAGTCATAGATGCGGTTGGAACGGTCTATGTATATTGTTGTAATGCCCAAATGAATCTCATACTAGACATCATGACATTAGTATATGCATCATTATGCAGTTATTCATTCTGTCAATTGCCCAGCTGTAATTTGTTTACCCGCATGTATGCTATTATTATTATTTATGGAGAGACACCACTAGTGAACTGTGGACCCCGGTCCTTTTTCTTTAAACTGATAATACAGCCAACTGCTAATTGTTACTTTCATTCTCTGCAAACATCATCTTCCACACATACGTTTAATGCTTTGTTACAACAAGCCAGTGAGATTGACAACCTCACTGTTTCGTTGGGGCAAAGTAGTTTGATTGTGTTGTGCAGGCTCCACCTCCCTTTCCATCAAGTAATTTCTGGCGCCATTGCCAGGGAGACCTTCAGACGTGTTCTTCATCTCCTACTGGTTCGATAACCTTGGTTTCATCACTGAGAGAAATTTGCTGCTGCACTACTTCACACCTTACTCTTGGGGTTCCCAACAACACCACCGAGTGCATCAACCCTCTAATGAAGTTTACTTTGAGTTTGGTGTGGAGGAAGTTTTCAAGGATCAAGAGAGAAGGATGATGTGATGTGATCAAGAAGATGAAAGAGCCTAAGGTTGGGGATGCCCCCGTGGGTCACCCAAGCATATTTCAAGAAGACTCAAGCGTCTAAGCTTGGGGATGCCCAAGGCATCCCCTTCTTCATCAACAAACTATCAGGTCCTCTCTAGTGAAACTATATTTTAATTCCGACACATCTTATGTGCTTTACTTGAAGCGTATGTTTTTTTTTGTTTTTTTCATTCTCTGAATAAAATGGATCCTAGCATTCCTTTGTGGGAGAGAGACCCGCTCCGCTTTTTCTTATGAATACTCGTATTCTTCACTATTATTTGTTGAGTATTCTTCTATGTTACTTCAATACTATTAGCTCTCGTTTTCATGCATCTCTTGTTAGAGCTGTTAGTTTTCTTATAACATACTCTCATATCTCATTGTTAAATACTTGGAGAGTTTATTTTTAGATAAGTTGATTGGTGTTTGGTTAAGAACAGAAAATGTTAAATGTGGTAGATGGTATGACGAAATGATACATAATCTTGTAGATCATTAAATTGTGTCACTTGAATCATTGATGTTGTTTTGAGATATTAATATGCTTAATGGTAAAACATGATGGTTTAGTAAAGTGGAATGATTAATGGTTGGTCTAGAAAACTTGAAGCCGTGCCACACTTAAATATCCAGTTGATAGCATGATGATATATGACTCCTAATGTTAAAAGAAACCGTAATGAGTTTGTGTTATGCGCTACGGTCGGGGTCCCAACAGTGACTTGTTCATTTGCCACAGTCCCTCATGGAGTGATTTTCATTATGCCTTGTAAGATCATATTTCTAGTTGGAATCTTTTTGCTTGTGAGTTCTAAGATGCGGTTTTCATGGCACTTCCACCTCCATATTTGCTAGCCTCTTCGGTACTTTGCATTGCCCTTTCTTACATTGAGAGTTGGTGCATACTTCGCGGGTACATCCAAAACTCGTGGGAGATCTTCATCATGTTCTCCTACATATAAGCCAAATATCTTCCTCAAAACATCCACCATACCTACCTACTACAGCATTTCCATAGCTGTTCCGAGATATATTGCCATGCAACTTCCATCTTACATTACATGACTTGTTGTCATTTGTCATTTACATATTGCCTTGCATGATTCTTTACAGCTGATGTGTGGTTTTACCCATGTTACGCTAGATCATTGCATATCCTGCTACACTGGCAGAGGCACCGTTTCATACACTATGTTTTATCCCTTATGAGGTCCTTGTATCAAAAGTATGTTGTCATATTAGAATGTTTGCCCCTAAAAGTTGAAAAGAGCCATGGAGGCCATCGAAAAGAGAAACAGAAAAAGTAAAAAATAAAAGGAAAAAAAGAAAAAAAAGGGGGCAACATTACTACTCTTTATCTACAATTGTGCTCATGTTATAGCACCTGTAGTACTCATAGCCATCATTTGTGCTCATGTCTAGCACCTTTACTCCATATGAGAGAGTCTTCATGTTTTATTTGTATAACTATGTGGGGAACTTTACATTATAGAACTTGGCTTGTATATTCCAATGATGAGCCTCCTCAAAAGTGCTCTAGGTCTTCATGAGCAAGCAAGTTGGATGCACCCCCACTAGTTCCATTGGAGAGCTTTCATACACTTATAGCTCTATGTGCATCCGTTGTGTGGCAATCACTACTCCATGCATAGCTTCGATTGTAAGACTTCCTCTTGTCTAATGATCACTTTCAGCTGTGTGAGACTTTCTTCCGTTGGCCTTCCAAACCCCCCTTATTATTCTTTTAGCCACAACATCCTGGTGCCAGGAACCAACGCTGAACGCTTGCTTGTTTTTAAGTGAACAAATAGAGAGATGAATTTCTACGTGCATATTGTTATTGCTTGACTTGATCCTTTCACAAAGTTGTCATGAGTGTTGGATGCATTAGATGATTATATTGTTGTTCTTGAAGCTTAAATCATCTTTAATATCTACTTTGCACGGTTGATTGTTCTCTAGTATTGATTCATTGAAAGTTTTACTTTGTTCTTCCTACTTGTTTACTCATTACTCATTTGATATCAATATAAACTACAGCTTTTATTCATTTGATCTCAATTTACATGCATTACATTATTATATGATCAAGATTGTGTGAAAGCATGTCACTTCAGAAATTATTCTTGTTATCGTTTTACCTACTCGGGACGAGTAGAACTAAGCTTGGGGATACTTGATACGTCTCCAACGTATCTATAATTTCTTATGTTCCATTCTTATATTATACCAATTGCTACATGTTTTATATACACTTTATATGGCTTTTATGCATTTTCTGGGACTAACCTATTAACAAGATGCCACAGTGCCAATTCCCAGTTTTATGTTGTTTTTGGTTTCAGAAAAGCTGTTAAGTAAATATTCTCGGAATTGCACGAAACAAAAGCCAATACCCCTGTTTTCACCGGGAGCATCCAGAACACCGAAGAGGACACAGAGGAGGGCCACGAGGCGGCCACACCTGTTGGTGGCGCGGCTCCCCCCTTGGTCGCGCCAGCACATGGTGTGGGCCCCTCGGGGCCCCACCTCCTTCGCCCTTTCGCCTACTTAAACCCCCCGACGGGAAAACCCTAGGTACCCGAACACTTTTCCAGAAAACATTACGGAGCCGCCGCCGTCGTCAACCCTAGTTCGGGAGGGTTCAGAAGCTCTTCCCGGCACCCTGCCGGAGAGGGGAATCATCATCGGAGGGTGATGACCCACAAGTATAGGGGATCGCAACAGTCTTCGAGGGAAGTAAAACCCAAATTTATTGATTCGACACAAGGGGAGCCAAAGAATATTTATAAGCCTTAACAGATGAATTGTCAGTTTAGCTGCACCTGTGAATAGACTTGCTCGAGACAGATTATCAGTAGCAACAGTTTTATAGTAGTGACAGTAGTGAAATAACAGCAGCAGTGAAATAAAGACCGCAGCAGTGATTATAGTAGACAGCAGGATTAAAATACTGTAGGCACACGGACGGATCAACGGGCGTTGCATGGATATGATAATTCATGTAATATCAAGATATAGGCATTTGCAGATAAATAAGATAAAGCATCCAAGTATTTATTAACCATAGGCATGTGTTCCAATTTAGTTGTGCGTGCTCGCAATGAGAAACTTGCACATCATCTTTTGTCCTACCAGCCCGTTTGCAGCGGGGCCTCAAGGGAATCTACTGGTAATTAAGGTACTCCTTTTAATAAAGTACCAGAGCAAAGCATTAACATTCCGTGAACACACGTGATCCTCACATCACAGCCATCCCCTCCGGCTGTCCCAATTATTGTCACTTTGGGGCCTTCGGTTCCGGACAATAATATGTGTATACAACTCATAGATATGATCTAAAACATTGATTATCCTCATGATACAATAACATGTTCAGATCTGAAATCATGGCACTCGGGCCCTAGTGTCAAGCATTAAGCATTACAAGTTGCAACAATGACGTAAAACACCGATAACGGATACTAGGCACCAAGCCCTAACAATATTACAGCTATTACATAAACGATCTCATCCAATCCCTACCATCCCCTCAAGCCTACAGTGGGGAATTACTCACACATGGATGGGGGAAACGATGATGTTTGATGGAGAGGCGTTGGTGATGACGATGGTGACGATGGAGAGGCGTTGGTGATGACAGGGTGCCGGAACAGAGACTTCTGGTCCCCAAATTGAGTTTCGAGGTGGCGGCGGCGCACGGAGGTGTTTCTGGAAAAAGTGATGAACGCCCTCTCGGTTTTAGGTCTGAGGGAGTTTATATCCGAGAGGGGCCACGAGGGGGTGGTCGAGTCGACCTCATGAGGTGCTGGCGCGGCAGGGGCCGGCCGCGCCAGCACCCTGTGAGGTGGGCTCGTTGCCCCCCTCCGTCTGGTCTTCTGGCTCCGTGGGTCTTCGGGCAAAATAGGGACTTTGGCATTATTTCTAGTATTTTTCCCTAAAGTTGAATTTCTGCACAAAAATAAGACACCAGGGCAATTCTGCTGAAAACAGCGTTAGTCCGTGTTAGTTGCATTCAAAACACACAAATTAGAGGTAAAACAATAGCAAAAGTGTTCGGGAAAGTGGATACGTTTTGGACGTATCAACTCCCCCCAAGCTTAGCTTATTGCTTGTCCTCAAGCAATTCAGTTAACAACTGAGTGCGATAAAAGAACTTTCACGAACACATTTGCTTCATATGATGTAAATATTCTCATTATCTGGCAAATGCTTAGGCTATTGATAATAAGATATATATAGATGGTGTCACCTAATTAGTTATGTAAACTATGAAAAGATGCCAATCATACTAATAGTAAATAACATGAAACACATCAATTCACAGGATTGCAAAGCTCATAAGAAAGCATGATAAGGTGGTATCTCGCTTGCCCGAAAGTGTACAGCAAAGCATAAATGCCCAGGCACCTCTGAGATTCAAGAGTAGACTAGAGATAAAGATGTCAAAGATAAAAGCATCAAAGTTACACCGCAGTTAACAGTATTCTGGGACAAGCACATTTCACTAAGAATGACAACTATGCTCTCAAGAAGGTGCTCAAAGAAGGATGGTGACTCAACAGTAAGTAAAAGTTATGCCCTTCATTGAGGGAAGCAGGGATTTGACATGTGCTAGAGCTTTTCATTGTTTTGAAAACAGAGGTAAAATTGTTTTTGAGTGGTGGTTGCTCCGTCAACGAATGGCAATAGAGTTCTTGTTATCTTCCATACTAAGCAAGTTGAGAGTGGTTCCGAATTATTTTAAAATCAAGCATTTATAATATTCATCTTTATATTTTATCTTTTTGATATTTTGACACTCCTCCCAACCTTTGCTTTTCACAAACCATGGCTAACCGAATCCTCGGGTGCCCACCAGCAATCACATACCATGGAGGAGTGTCTATTTTTCACTTTTTAAAACTTTTGATATTATAGTGGTCTAACCAGCTCTTTGCAGTATTAGTGACAAGCAGATGAAGCATGCAAGTCGTTTACTTAATTAGTATGGAAGATAACAAACCCAACTACTACTTCCTCATGAGCTCGAAACAGTGGCACAAATTGAGAAGTGTTTGAAGGTTTTAAAGATAGCACATGCAAATTTACTTGAATGGTTTGAAATGCCATACATAGGTATTTATGGTGGACTCTTTGAGATAACTTGGTTTTCAGGGATTTGGAAGCACAAGCAAAATTGCTTAGTACAAGTGGAGGCTAGCAATAGATAGGGAAGCGACAATTCAAGAGAGCAATAACCGTCATAATCATGCTTGCGACAAAATAAAATTAACGGAGGCATAAAAGTGATACTAGAACTCTGAGGCAAAATAAATCATCAAGGATTAGTTGACTCTTTTTTTTTCAGTCATATACATGTGTGACCATGTGCCAAGTCGATACAAATGAATTTGTTCAGAGGAGGATACCACAATGTCATACTCTTTTATGAACAAAACAATGGAAGCAAACATCCATAAAAACATGTCATCTACTATTAATAAATTGGGATTGATCATAAGAGAACATAAACAACTAAGCATCCACCAATCGACATATATCTTATGCGAACCATCTAAGCATGCTCACATGAATGAGTATATGTACAAAAATGAAAAAACAAATAGAGTTCATTACCAGCCTCTTACCCAACTCGAATTGTCATATATTGTTATTATTGCCCTTTCACTTGTGTGGCTTGAATAATATGAAATGAAAACCAATCTCCATGGAGTAATGTATGGCATTGAGCTCTGAAACAAACTATACAAAACCAAAAGAAACAACAATTTTTTTTGGATTTTCAGATTTAGGAACTAAAACAGAACAGCCAGAAAAGACGAATTTTTTCGAGGACCTTAACATGCTCAGATCAGAAAAATAAAAACTTATGAAAGTTGCGTACATATCTGAGAATCATGCACAAGAAATTTCACGTCATTTGGATTTTTCTACAGGAAGTTATGATTTAAACGGTGGACAGCAGAAATCTGTCCCTGCGCGAAACAGCAAACAACAAAGCAAAATATTTTTGTGTTTTTGCATATTGAACTGAATTAAGTACTAAGCATACTAATACTAGATACTAAAACAAACCAGCAAGAGAAATAACAGAAATCTTTTTGGTATTTTGAGTTTTGGAAAGCAAAGCAAAACATGAACAAATAGAAGAGAGAAAGAAAACTAAAACGAAACATGGATATACAAAGTACCGATGAAATGATATATAGATGAGTGTGCTATCGGTATACCTCCCCTCAAGCTTAGGCATTTGGCCTAAGTGGGAATCAGCCCCATGGCGGGTAAGACGGAGCCCACGGCTCCCAAGATGAGAAATCCTCGTTGCGTGATGAGGAACCTTCGCCATGATATGAACTTGAGGATGCACCGGTGTAGTGCGCGGTGTAGTCCTCCTCAGGTGCCACCTCGCCGTGCTGCTCGTGGAAGCCCCTCGCGTTCAGCTGCTCGTCGAACTCCACCTCCGAGAACGACCACGGGCTCCTGTTAATACTGAACAAACCGGGCTGCGGCAAAGGGATTTCCCTTTCACTACCGTTAGAAAATATGAACCTAAATACAAGGTTCTCCAAAGTGGATCCAATAGTAACAAATTGATGACCTTTCATTGCAGCAAGGTCAAGATAGCAAGGAGCAAGTAATGCATCATTAGGATCAATAGGCAACCTCAAATGTGCAACAATACGTGAGGCAATAATCCCTCCATAAATAGGTCCCTTAGCAGCTAAGCGGCGAGCAATCAAGGTACCAAGGTTAAATGGGATTTCACCCTTAAGTGCAGCAGCAAGAAATGCAAGATGATAGTTAGAAATATTACTAGTGTTATCCCTATCAAGCACAATAGTGGCAATGTAGTAAGCAAAATACTTAATAGCTGGGAACTGAATGTTCCTTATCTTGCCACGTTGTGCGGAGCGGGTATCATCATTGGTCACCTCCTGGTAGAGTTGCGCCAAATTTCTCGGGTCCTTCATAATCTTCTTTGATGTCCCTGTGTTTGCTGTACCTATCACATCACAAAAAGTACGCAGAGGCATGGTAATAGGCATATCATAAATCTTGAAGGAAACATAAGAGCCAAATGTTTTGTTGTTGAGAGCAAAACTTTCAGCAAAAATCTTGGTAAGCCTGACATATTGGGGACTCTCATCCAACATGTAAGAAGTCAGGCCTACCCTTTCCACAAGAGTTTGGAAATCCTCAAGTAAACCTGCAGCACTAAGGAAGTCATTACATGGGCGGGATGCTGAGTTTGGGTAACCATCATCCCGCTCATCTCCAATGCTTGGTGCTAGGATTTCCTCGTTGTAGGATTGCCTAACGCGAGTAGCAGCTCTTGAGGGCCTTGCCCTCCTTGGTGTATCCCTCTCAAACATGTCTCCATAGGTATGGTTATGCATCTTCCTTTTCTAAATTGATTTTTAGCCAACTAAATAAGGGGAAACCACTATAGTGACTTGCTAGAGGCTTAAGCATTCATCAAAACTAGTTATCCTCACTTAGAACAAGCATTTAAACTCACTAAACATGATATCTACAGCAGCAAAATACTCAATATATAATCCACTAAACAAAATTCTACTTGGATAATCAGAGGAGTCACATACCGGAGAGTGAATACCCCAAATCTCAGCAACAAAGATGGGCTGAGCAAGGAGATCGAAAATCCGAGGGCAAGAGCAGCAAGAACACAAAAATTTTCGATGTGGGAGTGTTTGGTCGGGAGAGAGAAAGAATGGGGAGGAAGGAGAGTAAGTGGAGGGGCCAGGTGGGCCCTCCTCATGCCCTGGCACGGCCAAAGGCCTGCCGCGCCACCACCTCATGTGGGGGCATGGTGGGCCCCCCTGGTCAGCCTCTGGTACCCCCAGGTACCTCCTCGAAAAATAGGAATTTTGGTATAAATTTTTTGAAATTCTGAGAAAATTTATTTTTTATTATTTCCTGGTATTTTGCATTAATAATTTTAATATTGAAAAATTTGTTTTCTAACACCAAATGCAACTAAACTTTGCAAACTAAATGATATTACAGTAGGTAAAACAAAAATGAGAGAAAGAAAGTTGTTTAGCACTTTCATGCATTTACAATGCACTTGTTAACAAGGTTGATCAAGTCTTGCCACCAAATGAATTTTATATGACATAAAAGATTTAAACTTCACGGGACACTCATGTTACCTTGTATCGTATTGGTATGGATCCAATCATAAGAGTTTTGTATTCTTCTATATAAGGACAATCAATACTTCCCACTTTAATAGATCTCACATTGGTAATTGTATTAACTCCACGTATTTTATCCAACCTCTTGGGAAAATAAACATTATGTTCTTTGTTATTCACATTGAAAGTTACTTTTCCTTTATTACAATCAATAACAGCCCCTGCAGTATTTAGAAAAGGTCTCCCAAGAATAATAGACATATTATAATCTTCAGGCATTTTAAGAACAACAAAGTCAGTCATAATCAAGCAATTAGTAGCTACTTGAACAGGAACGTCCTCACAAATGCCAACAGGAATAGCAATAGATTTATCAGCCATTTGCAAAGATATATCAGTAGGTATCAATTTATCAAGGTAAAGTCTCTTGTAAAGAGAGAAAGGCATAACACTAATTTCTGCTCCCAAATCACATAGAGCAGTTCTAACATAATTATTTTTGATAGAGCAAGTAATGGTTGGTATACCTGGGTCACCCAACTTCTTTGGAACCTTGCCATTAAAAGAGTAATTAGCAAGCATAGTAGATATTTCCTCATTAGGAATTTTCCTTTTATTAGAAACAATATCTTTCATATATTTAGAATAAGGAGGCAACTTAATAGCATCAGTCAAAGGAATTTGCAAGAACAAAGGTTTCATCCAATCACAAAATTTATTATAGTGTTCTTCTTCTTTGGTTTTAAGTTTCTTAGCAGGAAAAGGCATTTGCTTTTGGACCCAAGGTTCTCTTTCACTACAAGGTTTCTTAGCAATAAAATCTTCCTTAGTTTACTTTTTATTTTTAGTGTGTTTTTCAGGTTCCTCTTCTATTTCTTCCCTATCCGAATTAGCATTTTTATCATTATCATTGGCATTATTATTATCATTGTTAAGTTCATTACCACTTTCGGTTTCAGCATCAGAAACAGATATGCTATTAGGATTGTTAACAGGTTCAGAGAATTCTACAACAGTTTTATGTTTCTTCTTATTTTTCTTAGAATGAGCACTAGGTTCATTAATTTGTTGAGAATCTTGTTCAATTCTTTTAGCATGTCCCTCAGGAAATAAAGGATCTTGAGTAGATTTACCACCTCTAGTTGTTAATTCACAAACATGTTTTTCTTTATCCTAGAAGCATTCATTAACATTTTTTTTTGCACTTTAGAAAGTTGATCAATTTAAGTTTGAACCAGATGAAAATGTTTAATAAGTATTTTAACATCATTGAAGGTTCTATCAACAATATCATGCAAGTTACTAATAGCGCGAAAGTTTTCTGTTAAATGATTCTCAATTCTCATATTAAAATTACCTTTCTTAGCAATAAAAGTATCAAATTCGTCTAAGCATTGATCAGGAGGTTTAGAGTAAGGAATATCTCTATCATCAAACCTTTGAAGAGAGTGTACCTCAATTATTGGTGTAGGAGGAATTGGCTTACATAATTCTTCTATAGGAGGTAAATTCTTCACATCTTCAGATTTAATACCTCTCTCCTTAAGAGATTTCTTGTGTTCCTTCATCATTTTTTTATCTAATTCAATCATACCTCTCTTTCTTGGTGTTGGTGTAGGTGTTGTAGTAGGTTCAGGAATATTCCAATCATCATAATTCTGGCTTATTGACGTGGTTATACCCTTCGGGTACCCCCACTATGGCGTATAATGAAGATAGAGCCCCATCGGGTGGCCCAGCGAAGCCCAAGAAGCTGCTAAGGAAATAACTTGAAGGACAAGATAAGAACTCCTATTCGTAGTCTATTAGCACTCTCATGTAAAACCCCCCTGGCTGCATATATAAAGACAGACAGGGGTAGACAAAAGATAGGCCAACAGATAGATATAAATAGCCAGGCGACCACGCCTTACCAGCATAGCCATCACGGCCACCATGTAATCGTCATCAATACCAGATCAGACAAGCAGGAGTAGGTCTTTACCTCACAATGAGGGGCCGAACCTGGGTAAACTCTTTGCTTATCAGCCGTTCGGAACCACCAGCCGCCATACTTCTCTCTATACGAAACCCAAGATACTCAACCGAGGGATTTGCCGGGTTTACACCCCGTCAATTGACACCGTCTGTGGGAAGAACAGTGTGCTGGATTCACGGTTGCGGCGGCCCAATCTTAATCGACAACAACGACTCGCCATATCAAGATCAGCGCACGGGGACTCGACGACAACACCCTCCTCGTGTACGGCTGAACCGATCCAATCGACAACATCAACAACATCTCCAGTCTACATCAACAAATAGCCAGTTCGTCATCCATGGCGGCGGCTGCGTTCCACGCATGTACTCCGCGTTCTAATCGGGCGGCAGCGTCCGTGATTGCGCGCATCAGCGCGTCATGCCTATCCAACCTGTGGAAAAGCGACGGCTGAATCCCTCGACGTCTTCAACATCAAGATCGCATCTTCAGCATCGCGATCCAGGCCGGATCCCTCGACGCCTTCAACATCAAGATCGCTTCCGGTTCCGAGTCTTCACGATTTTGATCGCTTTACAAGCGGAAAGATTTATCCGTGACTTAACCGAGTCGGCAGAGAATTGGAAACCGAGAGTTGTACGCACACGGATTAGGCTGTGGAGAATCTGCAGGAAGCGACATGCATTGATCGATCTTCCCGAGAAAGCTCTAGCATGAAAAAAGTGCACAAGGAAAATAGAACCACGACTCCTCTACTCAACCTACTCTCTCTCTCACTAATCACTCATCCGATTATCTTTTTATTTGATTCCTAATCCATGCGTGCATGTTGTTTCTACTAACGTTTGGAGGATCGAATCCAAAGAAGCAGATTGGATCGCGTCAAACGTCAGCCGGCGATTGCTTGTTGGACTCGCCGCTATGACCGGTTACCTCGGCGACAATATTGACACCAGGGGACGCTCAACACCCTATGCAACAAATCTATTTCCGATGAGTCTACTTACCTCTTGATCTAAGCAAGCAATTATTTTGATTTATTTTGCCTCGACGCGACAACATGTACACATGAATCGGCGACGTCGATAAGAAGGCCACTACATGTCCTTGGGGCGGCCGCCTCGACAGCAAACAACAACAGCATCTTCACCTATCATCTCGGCGCAGCGCGCAGCATCGACGGAACGGCACATTGGATGCGACTACACGTAGCCGACAGACCGGCGACTCAAGGCGGTGGCCACATACGGTGTCATGATACTGTACATCTTCGTCAGCCACTCGCCAACCTCTACATCAACCGTACTACGTGCCCTCAGAGGTTGGTACCTCGACTTCAACAACAACAACTCTCTCGCTGGACGGACGAGACGACTTTGGTGCCATCGTCGACTCCGGTGCCCTTTTCGACTACGCCTCGTCGACTCGATAAGAAGGACTCGAGGGCTGGGCGTTGCAGTCGTCGTTTCGACTCCGTGTCGACCCCGTCCACCGTGTCGAGTCCACATATCACGCTGCATCTACTACGTCTCGCAGATAAGTTTCAATTTACAGCTTTGCAATTTATCACTATGAGAAAAATTCATTTACTAAAAAGTATTATATTTGCTTGCACTAATGGGCTGCTAAGCCATTTTAGATATAACAATTGCGGCTAATACGGTCATTTTTCTCTCTTACAATAAATCATATTGTTCAATGGCCGAAACCACGCATCGGCGCAAATATTTCGTGGCCAGTTGAATTTCTCAAAGTCGGGATATAGCCCGCATTGGATTTCTCAAAGTCGGGATATAGCCCGCATTGGATTTCTCAAAATCGGGATACAACCCGCATCGGATTTTTAAAGTCGGGTCATAACCCGCATCGGATAATCAAAGTCGGGTTCTCAAAAAACCCGCATCGGAATTTTAAAGTCGGGTTCTCCAACACTCGCAACGGAATTTTAAAGTCGGGTTCTCCATCACTCACATCGGAATTTTAAAGTCGGGTTCTCCATCACTCGCATCGGAATTTTAAAGTCGGGTTCTCCATCACTCGCATCGGAATTTTGAAAGTCGGGTTCTCTATATGACCTGCACCGGATTTTTTGATATCAAGTTCTTTAAATCTCGCATTGGTTTTCTCAGACAGTCGCACCTTCTACCGCGTCGACTCCATCCGCCGTCCGGAATTTCTTCCGGTTAAAACGCCGCACCCAATGCCGCGTCGACTCCGTCCGCTGCCTCGACTATTTATTCCGCCGCGTTGATTTCATCCGCCGCGTCGATTACTTATTCCGCCGCGTCGACTACCAGCTATGTACTAGCCGCCCCAGTCGCACTCGACGCTCGGGGGCTGCGGCCTAACAGTTCATTCAACAAGTCATCCCAGTCGCACTGGACGCTCGGGGGCTGCGTCGACTACGATCCGCCGTGTCCACTCTATCCACCGCGTCACTCGCCGTGTTGACTCCGCCCATCATCTCTACTCCGTCCCAAAGCCAATATACACAGATACAAAAACGAGTTGAGCATCTCCTCAGTCGCTTCATATTTCAGCAATTTACTCCCATCGGGAGGGCACCCGCGTCATTTTCGACTGTGATTTCGAGCCTACGCTCAATTGCAAGCAATTAAACATAGCCTCGGGCGCTACTCCCATCAGGAGCGCTGCCCGCGCACCCGATGATACAAAGGACAGTCGACGATCAGCGTCACTCGAAAGGAAGAAGAAGAAAAGTGTACATGATATCACTCGAAATCCGGTCGACTGCCTCCTGGACCATATTCAATAGTTAAAATAGTAATTCCCGGGATGTATCTGCCGAGTCAGGCCCCGGATGATGTACCAAAGTACAAAGGTAAGATCTGAGTAAGGCCGGGTGGCCTATACAAGCTATGCGGACCTGATAATTTCCGTGCCAGCAGGCATGATGCAAAATCCCGGCGGACGCGCCAAGGGTAGTCTAAATATGACCGGGTTCTGACCAGTAAGTCCAGACAGACGTGAGTCGAACTTGAACGGTCTTACCGGGTTCGAGCCAAGGGACTCGAATCTGTGTAGGCTAGAAAGGTATTTCGTCTGAGTCGCGAATTCACTTAACCCCGATCCGTCGGTTGAATCGGGCCTACTATGCCATCCATCCCACATAAGACGAAACAAATATACTCGACTTCGAGACAGCAAATATGTCAATCATCCCACAGCTGGACATTCATTACCAGGAGCGCCTGATAAGGCGAATTGCAGTAACTAACTTCGATATATCAATCTTTTTACTATATTTATTCGCAGGATATGAGGAACCAAGAAAAAGAAGATAAAATACATTGGATTAGAACAACTTGAGCCTATGCCCGACTCTGCGAGTCGCACATAGCCTCGGGGGCTACTCCAATCGGGAGCGCTGGCCGCGCACCCGATGAGCGCTGGTCGCGCAACTGACGCACTTGAAGTATTACAAGGATAGAAGCACTCGAAGTTAATCAAGACAGAAGCACTCGGTGCACTACCGACTGAAGATTCCAACCAACCATCACGCATAAGGAGCACCAGAAGATCTATGAAGTGATGAGTCCTTGCCCGACTCTTCGAGTCGACCAGGCACTCGGGGGCTACTGACGTGGTTATACCCTTCGGGTACCCCCACTATGGCGTATAATGAAGATAGAGGCCCATCGGGTGGCCCAGCGAAGCCTAAGAAGCTGGTAAGGAAATAACTTGAAGGACAAGACTCCTATTTGTAGTCTATTAGGACTCTCATGTAAAACCCCCCTGGCTGCATATATAAAGACAGGTAGGGGTAGACAAAAGATAGGCCAACAGATAGATAGAAATAGCCAGGCGACCACGCCTTACCACCATAGCCATCATGGCCACCATGTAATCGTCATCAATACCAGATCAGACAAGCAGGAGTAGGTCTTTACCTCACAATGAGGGGCCGAACCTGGGTAAACTCTTTGCTTGTCAGCCGTCCGGAACCACCAGCCGCCATACTTGGGCGAAGCACTCTCGGGCACGCTAACCGAAGTTGCGTAACACTCTTGGGCGAAGCTAATATTTGGCTGTGAAGCACTCCTGGGCATCGCTAACCGAAGTTGCGTAGCACTCTTGGGCAACACTTATTTTTCATCGCGAAGCACTCCTGGGCATCGCTAACCGTAGTTGCGTAGCACTCCTGGGCTGAGCTAATTTTTGTTGCAAATCGCTCCTGGGCATCGCTAAACGAAGTTGCGTAGCACTCTTGGCGTTGATGCGTAAGCCGGATTATGGCAATTGGTGACGTGGTGAGACCCGACGGCAGGCGCGCTTTGAAGCCGGCCTGTGGCCGGGTTATGGATAGATGAGCGCGGACCGTCATGGCAGCCGCGACAAGTTTGAATATAATCACGTTGCTATGGAAGCCGGCCCGTAGCCCGGTTCCCAATATTAATCTGAAGCCGGTACATGACCGGGTCATCAATCCTTGCGAGGTCGTCTGATGCCGGCTCGTGTCCGGGTCTCGCCGATGAGTTGGTTGAAGCCGGACCGCCGCCGGGTTATTGGACAAACGAAACGTTAAAGTGCTTATTTTCGCCGGGAGGTTCCAGAACACCGAAGAGGAGACGGAGGAGGACCCCGAGGGGCCCACACCCCCTCCCGACGCGGCCCCCTTCTGCCGCGCGAGCACGGGGTGTGGGGCCCTCGAGGCCCCGCCGCCTTCGCCCTTTCGCCTACTTATACCCCTCGGATATCTAAGACCTAGGACACGCACCTTTTTCCTCCACGAAGTCCAGAGCCGCCGCCGTCGTCAACCCTAGATCGGGAGGGTTCAGAAGCTCCTCCCGGCACCCTGACGGAGAGGGGAATCATCACCGGAGGGCTCTACATCACCATGCCCGCCTCCGGACTGATGCGTGAGTAGTTCATCCTTGGACTACGGGTCCATAGCAGTAGCAAGATGGTTGTCTTCTCCTCTTGTGCTACCATGTTTAGATCTCGTGAGCTGCCTAACATGATCAAGATCATCTTTATGTAATGCTACATGTTGTGTTTGCTGGGATCCGATGAATATTGAGTACTATGTTATTGCTTCATAATATATCTTGTGAGTGCGTTGTTTATGATCTTGCATGCTCTCCGTTGCTAGTAGATGCTCTGGCCAAGTAGATGCTTGTGACTCCAAGAGGGGGTATTTATGCTCGACAGTAGGTTCATGTCTCTATTTAATCTGGGGTAGTGACATGAAGATCTAAGGTTGTAGATGTACTGTTGCTACTAGGGATAAAACAGTAGTACTTTATCTAAGGGTATTTGTATTACTTACATTACACACATTGCCTAATGCAATTATCTGTTGCTTGCAACTTAATACTGAAAAGGGTGCGCACGCTAACCGGAAGGTGGATTATTAGTCATAGATGCGGTTGGAACGGTCTATGTATATTGTTGTAATGCCCAAATGAATATCACACTAGCCATCATAACTATAGTATATGCATCATTATGCACTTCTTTATTCTGTCAATTGCCCAGCTGTAATTTGTTTACCCGCATGTATGCTATTATTATTTATGGAGAGACACCACTAGTGAACTGTGGACCCCTGTCCTTTTTCCTCAAACTGATAAACAATCCTACTGCAATCCTGTTACTTTTATTCTCTGCAAGCAAACATCATTCTCCACACATACGTTTAATCCTTTGTCACAGCAAGCCAGTGAGATTGACAACCTCACTGTTAAGTTGGGGCGAAGTATCTTGGTTGTGTTGTGTGCAGGTTCCACGTTCGTTGCTGACACCGGTAGTGCGCCCTGCCAAAGTCATCTTCAACAACCTCCGGAAGATCTCTAGTTTCCTACTGGTTCGATAAACCTTGGTTTCACAACTGAGGGAAAACTTGCTGCTGCACTATTTCATACCTTCCTCTTGGGGTTTCCCAACAACACCTCACCGGTGCCATCAAGCAATTTTTTTGACGCCGTTGCCGGGGAAACAAGAGTTCTTCTGTTCAGCAAAGTTTAGCTTCCCCTTCGACGCCAACAATTTTTCTGGGGAAGCTAAGCTCTTCTACGAGGGGAGTCTCTCACATCCAATCTTTTTATTTTGTTATTGTCTTGCTTAGTTTATTTTTATTATTTTCTTGTTTGCTTAATATCAAAAATACAAAAAAAATAGTTACTTGCAATTTATTTTATTGTCTTGTTTGCTTAAATATAAAAAATACAAAAAAATTAGTTACTTGCATTACTATTTTTATTTCGGTTTAGTTTTTATTGTTTCGGTTTGTTATTTATTATTTCGGTTTACTTTTTAATTTGCTAAAATGAGTACGGCTGAGAATACTAAGTTGTGTGACTTCACTAGCACCAATAATAATTACTTTATATGCACTCCTATTGCTCCACCTGCTTCTAAAGCAGAGTTCTTTGAAATAAAACCTGCTTTGTTAAACCTTGTTATGAGAGAGCAATTTTCTAGTGTTAGTACTGATGATGCTGCTGCCCATCTAAATAATTTTGTTGAACTTTGTGAAATGAAAAAGCAAAAAGATGTAGATGGTGATATTATAAAACTGAAATTATTTCCTTTCTCTTTGAGAGGAAGAGCTAAAGAATGGTTGCTTTCATTCCCTAGGAATAGTATTGATTCATGGACTAAATGCAAAGATGCTTTTATTGGAAAATACTATCCTCCTGCTAAGATTATTTCTCTAAGAAGTAGCATTATGAATTTTAAACAACTGGATAATGAACATGTTGCTCAAGCTTGGGAAAGAATGAAATCTTTGGTTAAAAATTGCCCTACCGATGGACTGACTACTTGGATGATCATCCAAACCTTTTATGCAGGACTGAATTTTTCTTTAAGAAACCTTCTTGATTCGGCTGCGGGAGGTACCTTTATGTCCATCACTTTGGGGGCTGCAACAAAACTCTTGGATGATATGATGGTGAATTATTCTGAGTGGCATACTGAAAGGACATCTCAAGGTAAGAAGGTAAATTATGTTGAAGAAACCTCCTCTTTGAGTGAAAAAATTGATATTATTATGTCCATGCTTGTGAATGGTAAATCTCATGTTGATCCAAATAATGTTCACTTAGCTTCTTTAGTTGCACAAGAAGAGCATGTTGATGTGAACTTCATTAAAAATAACAATTTCAACAACAATGACTATAGGAACAATTATGGTAATAATAACTATAAGCCCTATCCTTCTAATAATGGTAATGGTTATGTTAATTCTTATGGTAATTCTTATAGCAATAATAGGAATACCTCCACTGAACTTGAAACCATGCTAAAAGATTTTATCACTATACAAACTTCTTTTAATAAAACTGTTGAGGAAAAGCTTGGTAAAATTGATAATCTTGCCTCTAAAGTTGATAGTCTTACCCTTGATGTTGATCTTTTAAAATCTAAAGCCATGCCTAATGATACTAAAGAGAGTAAGGCTTTTGCTAAAATTAATGCCATCCAAGTTAGAATTGATGAAAATGTTAGGATGATGGCCCAATTGCATGCTAGATGGGAAAGTGAGAAAGAGCTAGCTAAGGAAGATAATATTGTTAAAGTTTTTACTATTACCACTGCTGAAAATAATGTTACTTATCATGCTAGTAAGCCTCCTACTATTAATGGTAACATAGTTGGTGTTGGAAATATTTCTTCTACTTCTTCCAAAAAGTTAAAATTGCCTAAAAATGTTTATGATATGTTTGATTTGCCACCTTTGGAACATTGTTATTTGGATGTTTTTCTTGTTGATAATGCTATGAATAAACCTAAGGGGAGAGTCAATGATGTTCTTATTATGGTTAACAATAACATTGTCCCCGTTGATTTTATTGTCTTTGATATTGAATGCAACCCATCTTGTCCAATTGTTTTGGGAAGACCTTTCCTTCGCACGGTTGGTGCTATTATTGATATGAAAGAAGGAAATATAAGGTACCAATTCTCACTTAAGAAAGGTATGGAACACTTCCCTAGGAAGAAAATGAAGTTACCTTTTGATTCTATCATTCGTACAAATTATGATGTTGATGCTTCATCTCTTGGAAACACTTGAATATCACTTTCTGTGCCTAGCTGAAAGGCGTTAAAGAAAAGCGCTTATGGGAGACAACCCACTTTTTATTTATTTATGTTATTTTATTTTATTGAGTCAAGAAAGATGTATACCTCTGTAGCAATTCTTTTTTATCTTTACTTTATTGCATTGTTGTGTCAAGTTAAGCCTCTAGTAGAAAGTTGATGCTAAATTTGGATTGCTGTGCTGAAACTGTTTTCTGCTGTCCACCGTTAAATTCATAACTCTTTACAGAAAAATCGGATGGATCTGGGATTTTTTGTGCGTAATCCTCAGATATATATGCAACTTTCATTAGTTTTGAGTTTTCTGATTTGAGCAAGTTAAGTGCTTCGAAAAAATTCTTCTTTAGGGACTGTTATGTTTTTAACAGATTCTGCCATTTATTTTGCAATGCCTCTTTTACTATTTTGAATGGATCTTTTTGTTCCATAAAGTATTAGTGGCTGTAGCTAATGTCCAGTAGCATTGGTGCAATTGTGTTCATGCAGAATATAAGAATTTTTTGTGCACTAACCCTCTAATGAAGTTTACTTTAAGTTTGGTGTGGAGGAAGTTTTCAAGGATCAACAGAGAAGGATGATGTGATGTGATCAAGAAGATGAAAGAGCCAAAGCTTGGGGATGCCCCCGTGGGTCACCCAAGCATATTTCAAGAAGACTCAAGCGTCAAAACTTGGGGATGACCAAGGCATCCCCTTCTTCATCAACAAACTATCAGGTCATCTCTAGTGAAACTATATTTTAATTCCGACACATCTTATGTGCTTTACTTGAAGCGTCTGTTTGTTTTTGTTTTTGTTATTTTCATTCTCTGAATAAAATGGATCCTAGCATTCTTTTGTGGGAGAGAGACATGCTCCGCTTTTTCATTTGAATACTCGTATTCTTCACTTATATTTGTTGAGTATTCTTCTATGTTATTTCAATACTATTAGCTCTTGTTTTTCATGCATCTCTTGTTGGAGCTGTTAGTTCATATGTTATACTCTCTTGCTTCATTGTTATATACTTGGAGAGTTTATGTTTAAATAAGTTGATTGGTGTTTGGTTGGAAACAGAAAATGCTAAATGTGGTAGATGGTATAATGAAAAAGATATACATGCTCTTATGAATTGTTATCTTGTATGTTGTGGTGCTTGGCAATTGTTTTGAGCTCTCAAGTAGATCATGTTTAAGCTTTTACATCATGTAGTTAAAACCTATTAATGAAGAACTACCGTAAAGCTTGTTGAAATTTGGTTTGCATGTTTGGTATCTCTAAGGTCTAGATATTTTCTAGTAAAGGTGTTTTGAACAACAAGGAAGACAAGATAGAGTTTTATAATACTTGCAATATGTTTTTATATACGTCTTGTTGTCATAGTTTATACTTGTGTTTGCTTCAAATAACCTTGCTAGCCAAAGCCTTGTACTGAGAGGGAATACTTCTCGTGCATCCAAAACTTTGAGCCAAAACCCATGCCATTTGTGTCCACCATACCTACCTACTACATGGTATTTCCTGCCATTCCAAGCAAATACTTCGTGTGCTACCTTTTATTATTCAAAACATACTATCTCTTATTTGTGTCAATGTTTATTAGCTCATTAGGAAGTATGTGGTGTTACGGATATCAACCTTGTCATTTGCTTTTAGACAGACTTTCACAACCGGACTAGTGGCATATACATCCGCTTATCCATTAACTTTGCAAAAAGAGCTGGCAAATGGGGTGCCCAGTCCCAGTTAATTACAACTTTAACCGCTTCAATCTCTTCACATTTTTGCCCTGATCTAATCAGTCAAGCAATGACAACAGTTTTTAACTATATGTGTAAACAAAAGAGATAAGAGGGATGATCTACCTTGCTGGTAGAAATAACGTCCTTCATGGGAGCCGCTCTTGAAAGTCTGGTTGACAAGGGGGGTAGAGAGCCCATTACCATTCGTTGACACAACAACAAACACCTCTCAAAACTTACTTTTATGCTCTCTATATGATTTCAAAAACCTATAAAACTAAAAGCTCTAGCACATGTTTGTATCCCTGCTTCCCTCTGCGAAGGGCACTTCTTTTACTTTATGTTGAGTCAGTTTACCTACTTCTTTCTGTCTTAGAAGCAAACACTTGTGTCAACTGTGTGCAACAATTCTTATATGCTTACTTATTGCACTTGTTATATTCCTTTGTGTTGACAACTATCTATATGATATACATGTTACAAGTTGAAAGCCAATGCTTAAACTTATATCTTCCTTTGTGTTGCTTCAATGCTCTTTTACTTAGAGATTATTGCTTTATGAGTTAACTTTCATGTGAATCATTTTGATGCTTGTTTGAAAGTACTATCCATGAAAAGTTTTTGCTTATATGATGTAGTTGTTTACTCCTTGTCTATTTGTTAGCAAAATATAAACCATTGCTTTGAATCACTTCATTCATAACATGAGCCTTACATTATTATATGATCAAGATTGTGTGAAGCATGTCACTTCAGAAATTATTCTTGTTATCGTTTTACCTACTCGGGACGAGTAGAACTAAGCTTGGGGATGCTTGATACGTCTCAAACGTATCTATAATTTCTTATGTTCCATGCTTATATTATACCACTTGCTACATGTTTTATATACACTTTTATATCATTTTATGCATTTTCTGGGACTAACCTATTAACAAGATGCCACAGTGCCAGTTGCCTGTTTTCTGCTGTTTTTGGTTTCAGAAAAGTTGTTAAGGAAATATTCTCGGAATTGGACAAACGAAACGTCAAAGTGCTTATTTTCCCCGGGAGGTTCCAGAACACCGAAGAGGAGACGGAGGAGGACCCCGAGGGGCCCACGCACCCTCCCGGCGGGGCCCCCCTTCTGCCGCACGAGCACGGGGTGTGGGGCCCTCGAGGCCCCGCCGCCTTCGCCCTTTCGCCTACTTATACCCCTCGGATATCTAAGACCTAGGACACGCACATTTTTCCTCCACGAAGTCCAGAGCCGCCGCCGTCGTCAACCCTAGATCGGGAGGGTTCAGAAGCTCCTCCCGGCACCCTGCCGGAGAGGGGAATCATCACCGGAGGGCTCTACATCACCGTGCCCGCCTCCGGACTGATGCGTGAGTAGTTCATCCTTGGACTACGGGTCCATAGCAGTAGCTAGATGGTTGTCTTCTCCTCTTGTGCTACCATGTTTAGATCTTGTGAGCTGCCTAACATGATCAAGATCATCTTTATGTAATGCTACATGTTGTGTTTGCTGGGATCCGATGAATATTGAGTACTATGTTATTGCTTCATAATATATCTTGTGAGTGCGTTGTTTATGATCTTGCATGCTCTCCGTTGCTAGTAGATGCTCTGGCCAAGTAGATGCTTGTGACTCCAAGAGGGGGTATTTATGCTCGATAGTAGGTTCATGTCTCTATTTAATCTAGGGTAGTGACAACAAGCTCTAAGGTTGTAGATGTACAGTTGCTACTAGGGATAAAACAGTAGTACTTTATCTAAGGGTATTTGTATTACTTACATTACACACATTGCCTAATGCAATTATCTGTTGCTTGCAACTTAATACTGAAAGGGGTGCGGACACTAACCGGAAGGTGGATTAATAGTCATAGATGCGGTTGGAACGGTTTATGTATATTGTTGTAATGCCCAAATGAATATCACACTAGCCATCATAACTATAGTATATGCATCATTATGCACTTCTTTATTCTGTCAATTGCCCAGCTGTAATTTGTTTACCCGCATGTATGCAATTATTATTTATGGAGAGACGCCACTAGTGAACTGTGGACCCCGGTCCTTTTTCCTCAAACTGATAAACAATCCTACTGCAATCCTGTTACTTTTATTCTCTGCAAGCAAACATCATTCTCCACACATACGTTTAATCCTTTGTTACAGCAAGCCAGTGAGATTGACAACCTCACTGTTAAGTTGGGGCGAAGTATCTTGGTTGTGTTGTGTGCAGGTTCCACGTTCTTTGCTGACACCGGTAGTGCGCCCTGCCAAAGTCATCTTCAACAACCTCCGGAAGATCTCTCGTTTCCTACTGGTTCGATAAACCTTGGTTTCACAACTAAGGGAAAACTTGCTGCTGCACTATTTCATACCTTCCTCTTGGGGTTTCCCAACAACACCTCACCGGTGCCATCAGCGCACGGAGGTGTTTCTGGAAAAAGTTATGAATGCCCTCTCGGTTTTAGGTCTGAGGGAGTTTATATCCGAGAGGGGGCCACGAGGGGGTGTTCGAGTCGACCTCATGAGGTGCTGGCGCAGCCAGGGGCCTACCGCGCCAGCACCCTGTGGGGTGGGCTCGTTGCCCCCCTCCGTCTGGTCTTCTGGCTCCGTGGGTCTTCGGGCAAAATAGGGACTTTGGCATTATTTCTGGTATTTTTCCCTAAAGTTGAATTTCTGAACAAAAATAAGACACCAGGGCAATTCTGCTGAAAACAGCGTTATTCCGTGTTAGTTGCATTCAAAACACACAAATTAGAGGTAAAACAATAGCAAAAGTGTTCGGGAAAGTGGATACGTTTTGGACGTATCAGAGGGCTCTACATCACCATGCCCGCTGTTGGGGAGATCATAACCCGGTAGGCCTACCGACCTAGAAGATAAGCCGGCCTGGTAAGGAACTGGTCCGGGTCAAGTATGAAGATATGGGCCGGGTCTCACGTGAGCCGGTGCGCCGCGTGTGTCTTGGCCCACAAGTCAAGGAGGATCTAGAAGACGAGAGACCTAGTACAAGACGGAGTCCCAATTATGAAGACAAAGGCTTAAAGGACTTAGAGTAGAGTCCGGGTACGATTGTAACCCGGATCCCACTTGTACGCCCAGCGAGACCCGCCGCCTATATAAGGGGGTCTCCTGGTTCCTAGAAGGTTAAGCTTTACCAGATCGCAAGTACCACCATTGTAACCTCGAGACCCGGAAGCTAAGGCGCCGAGTCCTCGAAACCCATATTAATAAAGCAGCAGCAGGAAGTAGGTCTTTACCTCAAGAAGAGGGGCCGAACCTGGGTAAACCCTTGTTTCCCTACGCCGTGTTAGACAAGCTCCCGATGTCAGAAGTCGCCATGTCCCCATACTCAAGTTTCCTCCCGGAAACATCTGCCGTGACAATCCCACGACAGTTGGCGCCCACCGTGGGGCCCGCGGCCAAGAACATCATGATTTGTGGAGAAGCGCGGCGCGGTATGGAAAACCTAGCTATCGGCCAGATCTACACGCTTCCAGGAGGGGAGCGGGTCGTGGACGACTTTGGTTGGAAGGAAGAAGCAGAACAGCTGGAAACCGGGTCTATGATCATCTTTGGTCAGATCAACGTCTTCGTCGGCATGATCCAGACCACAGGAGCCGGCTCAGATCAGTATGAGCCGGAGTACGAGTCAGAATCCGGATCAGCTACCATGGCTCGGTCGGATGGAGAGGAATCTGTTGGATCGCCAGAGTGCGAGGTCATGTCTATCGAGGAAGAGGCGGCAATTCAAGCACTACAGGATTCCGTCGAAACTCCAACAAACGTGTCAGATCTGGACACTGATACCGAGTCAATTCTGCCACTGTTTGAAGATCGGTGGGGATTTGGAGCCGAAGAGGAAGATCACCCGGTGTCCCCAGGACCCGCGCGACACATGACGGTTCACGTGGTAACAGCGGCTCAGCAGACCGACGGGACGGAAGCATCCGTAAGCGACGAGACAAGTGCAGAAAGAACCGCCCGACGGGACCGAGAAATTTGGGAGCGGACCAACCTTGGCATGCCGCCAGCAGCATACCCTCCGCCCAACCCCAGTACTGGGCCGGTTTGACCGACTCTTGGCGCAGTAGTGCCGGTGCACACACCAGCACCCGGGACAGCGTTCACAAACCCGATTATGACGGCGGCGAACGATCAGACGAGAGCCGGCGTGTCAGGGAACCCGGCACAGAACCTAGGAGAAGTAACAAACACCAACTCAGCCATGCAAAGGGAGTTGGAAGATCTAAGGCGAGCCATGGCCAGGGCAAACCAAGAGCGCGCGGATGAAGCCCGGCGCGTAGCGGAAAAGGAACGATCTTTGGCCCAGCAGGAGCAGAGGCTACAAGACGAAAGAAACGCCCTCCAGAGGAGAAGGGACGAGTTAACCGCGGTGCAGAGCAGAAGGTGCTGAAGCCGGCTACCTTTGCCGACTGGAGCCAACACCATAGTACCTCAAGTCCTGGAGTATCAGACAACGCCAGCCAATGCGCCCATAGTGGCGGCTAACCCGGTGATAGGAGCCGGCGCGCCGCAGGTCGAGTTACGAGGAGCGGGAAGCCCGGCGGGAGGAGCCAGAGCCGGAGAAGCAGCCACAGAACAACTACCTCCGCCACCCACCAGGTTTACTACTCCCCCGGGTCATTACAATAATCCGGTTGACAATGTTTTTGCAGCTGCACATACCCTACAGCAGATCCCGTTCGACAACTCACCAGCCGGCATCGAAGCCCGGACGGCCGTTGACTTGTTACGCACCGCAGTGGTCCAACAGAACAATAATCCGCGCGGGTCGCAAGCATTCAATTCAGAGCCACAAAGGAGTCGTACCAGAAGCCGGCATGGAGAGCCGGTAGTAGCAAGATCTGTCCAGAACCGGCTTGGGCCGGTAAACCAGCAAGTCCCGCAACAAAACCAACAAGCAATCCAGCCGCCACAGCCGGCCGTATCAGCGGCGCAGTCAATAGTCAATAGCTCAAGAGCAAGACGCGCAGCCGCGGCGGTAGCACCATTGGCAGCCGGAGCCGGAGCCGCTGGGGCGCCAGGAGTCGGAGTAGTAACCCCCGCCAGACCCGCTGCATCTTCGCCTGCGCTGGGTCACGCAGGGGGCTCGTCTTCAAACTTGACGGGGCCAAAGTGTCTGTCAGATGCTATCAGAGCGGAGCCGTTTCCAGAAAAATTTAAAGAGCCAACCAAAGTATGCAATTACGAGCCGAGCATGAATCCCGAGACATGGTTGAGTAGTTATGGCATGGCCATGGACATGAAGAATGCATCACCGAATCTCTGCGCACGTTACATGTATCTTATGTTAGCAGAAGGAGCACCCAAAATTTGGCTAGACCGACTTCCACCGCGCAGCATCAATTCGTGGGAGGAGCTAAAGGCGGCGTTCATCAAGAACTTCGCTGGAACTTGCAAGAAGCAGTACACCGAGGCGGATCTGGATCGATGTGTCATGAGAAAAACTGAGTCAGCCAGACAATGGATGGGCCGGGTCACAGAAATATTACAATCGTCCCTCAACATCTCGGCACACACAGCTATATCGTACATGGAGAAAAACTGTGGCTTTGAGCCGCTGACGCACAAGCTCGGATGTATGAGGGAAGACCCGGCCTGCAGGGACATCTCAATAGGAGAGGTGGTAACAACGGCAAACAAGTATGCAGCCACGGATAAAAAGACGGGTGAGACAGAGGAACAACAGAGGAATAACCGGGTCAGTGGAGGCCATAACCCGAATCCAAGTCAGAACAATGGCAATCAGAACGGGAACAACAAACGTCCTTATGAGGGCGGAAATTCAGAGTTCGTAGGCACAACCCAGACGACAGGCTACAGGGGGCCAAGACCCGGTGGTAACTTTAGAGGAGGACCTCCGAGAAATTCGAACTTCAGTGAGATGTACAGCATGCCGTGTCCAAAACACAGCATGAATGGGAGACCATCAAATCACTCGCTAGCTCAATGTGCAGACATCAGAGCCTGGATGAGACATGAGCAGGAAAGCCAGAGGAGTCAAGGGAACTTCGGAGGTAACGGCAACTTCAATGGAAACGGCAACTCGATGGGACTCGGACAGGGGGCTGGGTCTAACGGACCGCCAAACAATAACGCCGGGTCTAGTCAGCAACAGAATCAAGTCACAACCGGGTATCAGCAGAACCCGAAGGAGCTTCATAGTCAAGGCCAGTACCATGTCTTCACCACAAGCGCGTCCAGGAGGGACAGGAAGTTAAAAGCAAGAGCCGTCAATGCAGTAGCATTAGCCGTTCCAAGATTCTTGAAGTGGTCAGAACAAACTATAACTTGGAGTAGAGAAGATCACCCGCCAGCAGTGGAGCATCCGGGTCTCTTGGCTCTTGTCGTTGCACCACAGGTGGACGGGTTCTCTTTGAATAAAGTCTTGATGGATGGGGGCAGCAGCATCAATATCCTATATCTCGACACATTCAGAAGGATGAGTTTAACCCAAGACCGCCTTACCCCAACATCGACAATCTTCCATGGCATAGTTCCAGGAAAGTCGGCACATCCCATTGGCCAGATCAGCCTAGAGGTGGCATTCGGAGTGAGCAAGGAGCAGTTCAGGTCGGAGTTCCTGACGTTTGAGGTTGTTGATTTAAAAAGTCCGTATCATGCTCTGTTTGGGAGGCCGGCTTACGCCAAATTCATGGCTCGGCCCTATTATGTGTACCTCAAACTGAAGATGCCAGGACCCCAGGGAATAATCACAGTGGAAGGAAGCAAGACTATGGCTGCAGAGTGTGACAACGGGGATGCTATCATGGCAGAGCAGGCTTGCTCAGAGGAAGAGCTCAAGTACTACAAGTCTCAAGTAGACCCGACAGATAAGCGTGTGCTGGAAAAGCCGGCTCACGAGGAGGAGAAGAAAAAATTCAAGTCGGCTCAAGATACAAAGATGGTTGATTTCGAAGAAGGGGACTTCTCTAAGCAGTTCTCGGTAGGGGCCCACATGGACCAAAAATAGGATAGCGAGCTCATCAAGTTCATCCGTGAGAATCGGGACATCTTCGCATGGTCTCCTTCATACATGCCGGGCGTACCGAGTGAACTTGCTGAGCACAGCTTACATGTTGATCCAAAAGCAAAGCCGGTAAAGCAAGGACTACGTCGTCTCAATGCAGAGAGGAAGAAGATTGTTGGAGAAGAGATAGCTCGTCTGCTCGCAGCCGGGTTTATCATGGAGGTATACCATCCTAAGTGGCTGGCTAACCCGGTCTTAGTGCTGAAGAAGAACGGAGAGTGGCGCATGTGCATTGATTACACCAGTTTGAATAAGGTTTGCCCAAAAGACACCTTTGCCTTGCCTCGTATAGATCAGATCATCGATGCCACAGCCGGCAGCGAATTGTTGTGTTTCCTGGATGCATATTCCGGGTATCATCAAATCAAGCTCAATGTTGATGATCAGGAGAAGACCTCGTTCATCACCCCCTTCGGTGCTTTTTGTTACAAAACTATGACCTTTGGCCTCAAGAATGCAGGTGCCACTTATCAAAGGTGCATCCAGAATTGTTTCCAGAATCAAATTGGTCGCAACGTGCACGCCTATGTCGACGATGTCGTAATCAAGTCACAGAAAGCCGGATCACTCCTGGATGACCTTAAAGAGACCTTCGTTAACCTGCGCAAGTACCAGATGAAGTTAAACCCGACCAAGTGCGTGTTCGGAGTTCCGGCTGGCATGTTGCTGGGTTTCATAGTCTCAGAGAGAGGGATAGAAGCTAACCCGGCTAAAATTAAGGCCATCATGAACCTTAAGAAGCCGGAGTGTGTCAATGATGTCCAGAAGCTGACAGGATGTGTAACTGCCCTGAGCCGGTTCATTGCAAGGATGGGAGAGAAAGCCCTTCCGCTGTATAAGCTGTTGAAGAAGTCAGACAAGTTTGTTTGGGGCCAGGAAGCAGATGACGCCTTTGAAGACCTAAAGAAGACATTGTCCACAGCTCCAGTGCTAGCGGCTCCCACGAGCAAGGAGCCGATGTTGTTATACGTCTCTGCAAATTCCAGAGCCGTCAGTGCCGTGGTTGCGGTGGAGCGCAAGGAAGAAGGAAAGGAGTACCCAATTTAAAGGCCGGTCTACTATGTTAGCGAAGCTCTCACAGAATCCGAACAGAGGTACCCGCAGTGGCAGAAATTGGTATACGGCGTGTTTATGGCAAGCCGGAAGATGCCACACTATTTTCAGGAACACCCCATCACCGTGGTGAGTTCTGCTCCTTTAGCAGAAATCATCAGAAACAGAGAAGCTACAGGCAGGATCGCAAAGTGGGCAATCGAGATGGGGCCTTATCATATCAATTACGAGCCAAGGACAGCAATCAAGTCACAAGCCTTGGTGGATTTCGTCAATGATTGGACAGAGTTTGACCCCCTACCACCGCCTCCAAGCGCCAAACATTGGATTATGCACTTCGACGGGTCAAAGCAGCTGGAAGGATCGGGAGCCGGCGTCGTACTAACTTCGCCAAAAGGAGACAAGTTGAGTTACGTCCTGCAGATACATTTCGAACCATGCACCAATAACGTCGCGGAGTATGAGGCCTTGTTACACGGTCTGAAAATCGCCAGAGAGATGAACATCAAAAGAATCATGTGCTATGGAGACTCCGACCTCGTCGCTCAGCAAGTTTCAGGAACCTGGGACAGAAAAGATGCCAACATGGCGGCTTACAGGAGAGAAGTAGACCGTGTTGCCGGCTTCTTCTCCGGCTACCAAGTTGACCACATCGACAGACGATAGAATGAGGCGGCGGACGCCTTATCAAGACTCGGCTCTAGTAGAGAGCCGGTGCCGCCAAACGTATTCCTTGCCGAGTTACATCATCCCTCAGTCAAGCTGCCAACAGAGGAAGAGTTAGCAAGTCCTGATGACCCGGAATCACAGCTAGTCGCGGCCGTACATCAAACTCCGTCATGGACAGAGCCGTATCTGGCTTACCTACAGAGAGAAGAGCTACCACAAGATGAAGTACTGGCACGACAGATTGTGCGCCGGGCTAAGGGATACGTCATCATCAACGGGGAGTTACACAAGAGGAGCACGTCTGGAGTATTCTTACGTTGTGTCTCACCAGAGGAAGGCCGGAAAATTCTCCAGGAGATTCATGCAGGGGACTGCGGACACCATGCGTCTACAAGATCAATGGTCGCCAAAGCATACAGGCACGGATTCTTTTGGTTGACGGCTTTGGTCGACGCAGAAAATATAGCCCGGGTTTGCGATGGATGCCAGTGATACCCAAGGCAGATTCATGTTCCGGCTCAAGACTTGAAGACCATCCCAATAACATGGCCCTTTGCAGTTTGGGGCATGGACATGGTAGGACCTTTCCAGACTTCACCCAATAAGAAGACCCACCTACTGGTCGCAGTGGACAAGTTCACAAAGTGGGTGGAAGTTCAAGCCGTCAACAGCTGTACAGCAGCAACGGCAGTCAAGTTCTTGAAGAAGATCATATATCGTTTTGGATACCCTCACAGCATCATCACCGATAACGGGACAAACTTCTCACTTGGAGAGATGCAGATATTTTGCAAAGAGAACGGCATCCGGCTTGACCTTGCTTCAGTTTCGCACCCTCAGTCGAACGGCCAAGTAGAGAGGACAAATCAGGAGCTGTTAAGAGGTATCAAACCAAGACTCCGGGTTCCATTAATCAGAGCCGCCGGGTGCTGGGAAGAAGAGCTGCCATCAGTTGTCTGGAGCATAAACACAACTCCGAACAAATCAAGAGACTTCACTCCCTTCTTCATGGTCTACGGGGCAGAAGCCGTGTTACCCAGCGACATCATCCATGATTCTCCAAGAGTTGCAAACTATGTCGAAACTGAGAACGAGCAAGCTCGGCAAAACTCGGTAGACATGCTAGAGGAAGCAAGAGAGCTCGCCCTGGAAAGATCAGCCATATACCAGCAAGACCTGAGGCGTTATCACAGCCGCCGGGTCAGATCGAGGACTTTTCAGGAGGGAGACTTAGTCCTAAGGCTAGCCCAGAACAAGACCGGCTCCCACAAGTTAACTCCCCCATGGGAAGGCCCCTTCGTGGTAAGCCGGAACTTGCACAACGGGTCATATTACCTGGTGGATGCTAGAGAGCAAGCTACAAAAACAGGAAACAATACAGACCATACAAGGAACCCGTTGACGGAGAACGATAGGCCCTGGAATATAGCAGAGCTTAGACCATACTACACTTAGGTTTTGTGAGCCCCCGGATGAGACGGGCTGCACCTTTTTGTATCTTTCTAGTTTAAAAGCAGCAGGTTTCGGACGCACTCTTTTCCTTACCAGGGTACCTAAGGGGACTGGAAGGTTTTTAATGAGGCGGCTTGCTAGGTATGTACATATTATATGATCAATGAAATGAGGAAGGCACCTCTAAAAAGAAAGAGTATTGTATTTTCAGTTCCTTATTTCTCATACGATCAGGGGCTTGGGGGCTTACCAACTAAGAAAGTTGTAGGTTGCAAACTCAGGACCCGGCAGAGAAGCCACAATTATTCTTGGTTCCTTGCCTGCTAGCTTGATGTTATTCTCATACACGACCAGATGCTAAAATACCGGCTTTCAATCTGACTATGAGGCCCATGGGGACTTAGCAGACCCTGATCGCTCCGGGTTTTCAGACACAGAAGTCACGAGAAAACCGGCTTTGCAGAGTGCTAAAGAAACCAAAAGGGTGAATGAAACCGAAAAAGCAAGACCTTTATAAAGATAGACTATATTACAGCATCAGCGCACGAAGGCGCATCACAAGGTATAGCAAGTATTTACATCTAACCTATTACAGGCCACGAAGGCCAATATAATGTTTCAGGAATTCAAGGCAAGCCAAAAGTTTGTAAGCCGGTACAAGAGTCAGCGTTTGGAACATCCGGACGATCTATTGGTGTGGAGGAGCCGCTGCAGATCCTTGCCCAGGGTCCTTCGTACCCCTTGTAGTTTCGCTTCGTGGCTTCTGCAAAACGACCGAAGCCAAGGCCTCAAAGCCGTCAAGATCGGAAGGGCGAGAAGGAGCTGGAACATCAGGAGTTGAGCTTGAGGGGTTCGCACTTGTTGTGAAGGGCGTGAAAAGTTGCGGCGCCTCCTCCACCGGCTTCCATAGACTCACCGGCTCCGGTGGGACTTCCTTGATGGCATGGTCACCTTCGTCATAAGCAGCTTGGAATTCGTCCAGCGCCAGCCCATCAGAAATTTGACAAGCTGGACGCCGAACCGACTTCACAAGCTTTCCATATATCTTCGCCGTCTCGGTGCCGTCAGGTTGAAACTCGGGGAAGCCCTTGGTGAGCTTGACCGGGTCAAGGTTTGGATAGTACGCCTTGGCCAGCGCAAGCGCGCAGATAGCGCCCTTGCGACACGAAGACGCCTTCCATCGTTCCATAAGCACAGGCACAACAGAGGTGGCGGCGAGAAAATCCGGGAGACCCGGTGGACATTCCCCAGAGGAAGAAGACATCTTGATCATTGCGGCACAGCCGAAGTAGAGCCGTTGGGTGACGCCATATATGGCTTGAATTTTGTCAAGTGTCCCCTTTATAGTTACCCCTTGAGCCGGACCTGGCAGGAGGTGGACGAAGGATAAGAACACCTGAGAAGACAAAGCAATGGCGGAAAGTAAAGGGAATAAAAAGACTCACCGAAGACGGCAACAGCTAAGTTATGGACGAGCTTCTTTATCCTCTCCAGCTCGGAGACCACTTTTTGCAGCTCAAGAGCTTTCACTTGTATGGCGAGCTCCTGTTCGTGGACCTTCTTCCGCAGGGTCTCGTTGTCAGCTTGAAGCCGACTCAGTGTTTCCCCCTGCATCTTCAGCTACTCCTCCGCCTTTTCGCGGAGGCCGGTTTCCCGCGCAAGTTGATGGCGTGTTTCGCTGGTGCTCTCGGCGTTGGCCTTTGAAAACTCCTGCAAAGGGAACAAATATTTAGCAAGACAGTGACAAAAAGATCAAGAAGCGGCTTATAAAGTTAAGTCATTATCTCAAAGAAGACCCGGAGCGTAGCAGGCTACTGTTCCGACTCTTGGGGACTACTCATTACAAAAGTTTCTTCCGCAAGAAAGACCCGGAGCGTAGCAGGCTACTGTTCCGACTCTTGGGGACTACTGATTACTAAAGTTTCACTAGCAAGAAAGACCCGGAGCGTAGCAGGCTACTGCTCCGACTCTTGGGGACTACTACAAAGAATCATTCGTACAAAAGAGACGGGTTCCCTATGATGCAAGTACTAAGCATTTACCCGAGTAAAAACTAAGCACTTGGGGACTACTAGTAGGGAACATACCTGATAACGAAAGTGCAGATAGTTCCGCAGTTGAGACTCCTCTTTTCGCACCCTGGAGAGTCGCGCATGGATCCTCTCAAAAAGTTCTGGAAACTCCAAGGTGTTGTAAGGAGCTTCGTCTTCAGAATCCGAGTCCTCTGCTTCTTGGACTTGTCCCTTGCCCGTAGCTCGGGCAGCAGGCCCTTCCTCAGCCTTAGGTTCCGGCTCCAGGACCTTCGCCACGGAAGACGAAGGCGCATCAGGATTTTGGAATCCGGTTCCAGTCACAATGATATCCGGCTCTTCCGGAATGACTGGAAGGTCGGCCTTCGGAGGCGAAGAGGAGTCCGGGTCAGGACGAACTGGGTCAATCGGCATCTCAGCCTGGATCTCCTCGACCTCAGGCTCAGCTGGAGGAGTCGCAACAGTTTCAGGGGTCTCCTCGTCACTAAGGACGGCTTGGGCTCTGACAGAATATAAATTACGTGAGTAATGAACAGCAAGTGGGCCAAAATAAAGACATGGCGAAGAAGAAAACCGGGACCTACCCCTTGTTGATGACAAAGTCGGAGGGGAGAGTCTCGGAGCCGGAACCTGAAGAGCAGGACATAGACCGGGATTTAGCAACCCGGAGTTGGCCCGCCAATGGATAACGTGCATCAGGGGAAGTTTGATGAGCGTTTCTTCTGCGAGGAGAAGGACTGTTTGGGATACCTGAGGAAAGCTCTTCGGAAGAGGTGGAAGAACGGGTCCTTCGCCGTTTAGGCGTCGCCTCGTTCTTGTCCTGCGCAGACGGACAAGTTTGAGAGCCGGAAGCTTCTAGATCGAGGAAACGAGAGCGTGGTATCAGTCGTACCGCGTTGCGGGCTCGCTTCGCTCGAGCCGGTGGAGAAGGAGGCGCTGGGACCTTGGTAGAGTCTTGGTCGTCTTGACCTGGAATGCGGGGAGCATAAGCAGAGGTATTGTCTTCATGATCGACTTCTATGAGGTTCTGCAAAAGCCGGTCCATGGAGTCGAGCTCACCTTCGCCCGCTTCATCTCCTCCCTCCGAGTTTTGTGCCGACTCTTCTTCTTGGTCGGAGGAGGCGGGAGTTTCTTCGGTGGCGTTCCACCAGTCTTCAGTGGCCTAATAACGGATAAAAGGCATTCATGAAAAGATGCAAGGATACGGATAGGATAAAAAGAAAAGAAAAGAGATAAAAAGGAGCAAGTTAAGTACCTTGGGAGCCGGGTTTTCGGAACAGAAGGGGAGGAGCCCGTCGAGTGTTATCGCGGCGATAGACTCGGACAAAAGCTTCTTTGAAGCCCGGATAATTTCTTCATCTTCCGGTTCTTGAGAAGTGAACCGGAGAGGATCAGAGGGAATGTTTGAGTAGTCGGAAATGAGCTTGGGCCGGATGGACAGTGGCTTTATACACCATCCGACCCAGCATTTGACCAGATCGGTGCCTTTAAGACCATGGGCCTTGAGAGCCCGGATCCTAGAAAGAATGGGGGTCAAGGCAGCATGATCTTGGGCGTAAGAGTTGGTCGACTCTCCCAGCACGAGGGGCTCAGCTCGGAAACCCGGCAGTTTGGGTTGGCCTTTGGGAGAAGTGTCCTTGCAGTAGAAGAAAGTCGATTGCCAAGCCCGAGGGTGGCTGTTAAGCTTTAGAGCCGGAAAAAGGGAGTCTCGGCGCCGTTGGATCGCGACTCCTCCGCAGATGTTTAAAGGAAGAGTGGCGGAGGAGCGTTGTGGATTGCAATAGAAGAACTCGAGAAAGAGGTCGATGGAGGGTTCCATTTGAAGATAATCTTCGCATAGAACAGTGAAGTTTGAGATGGAAAGAATCGAATTTGGGGCCAAGTCTTGGGGCCTGAGGCCATAGTAGGAAAGCAAAGTTCGGAAGAAGAGGGAACCCGGAGGCTTAAAGCCGTGACTGAGGTGATCGGCAAACACTATTACCTCACTTTCTCGAGGAGCCGGTACGACCTCGTCGTCGGGAGCACGCCAGTGGATGATGTTTTGGGCTTGGAGGTCGCCGGAGTCGACCAAATCCTGCAACCTCGCGACGGAAACAGATGAGCCAGTCCAGTTCCCGGAGGAGGACGCTGCGGCGGCGGCGCCAGAAGCGGAAGTACCGGCGGTGATCTTGGCCTTCTTCAGGTTGGCCTTGACGGTGGCGGCCGCGGCGGCCGCGGCGGGGCCCTTTCTCGCTACCTTCTTCCCCATGGAAGTAGGGTGCGAGATCTAGATCTAAAAGTGGGGGAAGAGAAGATTGCTGCGGGGACGAATGCGGCGCAGCGGTGGCTGTAGACGGAGGAAGCGAGAAAGCGGTGGCGCTAGCTAGCTCCGGCGAGAAGTTGTACAGCTCCAGCTGGAGAGACGCAGTGGAGGCGCTGGAGGAGGAAGACGAAGTGGGGGCGCACGGGGGGAAATGATTGTGTTTCCCCGTTCCCACTTATTTATAGCTCAGTGGGAGTTGACCTAGGGGTATAATCGGAAAAAGGCGGACGTAATGATGGCCCAGGAGAACAAAATCTGGGATGTCAGATACTCTAACTGACAGGATCTTGGATTCCCGAGATAGCCGCTCGACTCCTCGATTCTCGCGAAGAGATAAGTATAAAAAGTATCGTTGACCCAGGAGATTGACCGATGTCTTCGAGGAAGAGCAAAGAAGATTGAAAATTGCTAAGTCTGGAAGTGAAAGTCGGCAGGCGATGGCCGGGTTAGGAACGAGCCGCCAGCAAGAGCCGGCCAAACTGACACCCGTGTGCCCGCTTGCTTAATAAGTTGTTTATTGTTTTTCAGATGATAATCCGGACAAAAGGAATGATGGCTTCCCCAAAGATTGAGCCCAAGAGCATGAAGGTGAAGTGAGTCAATTCCGATGTCCAAGTTATCCTGGGGGCTACTGTTGGGGAGATCATAACCCGGTAGGCCTACCGACCTAGAAGATAAGCCGGCCTGGTAAGGAACTGGGCCGGGTCAAGTATGAAGATATGGGCCGGGTCTCACGTGAGCCGGTGCGCCGCGTGTGTCTTGGCCCACAAGTCAAGGAGGATCTAGAAGACGAGAGACCTAGTACAAGACGGAGTCCCGATTATGAAGACAAAGGCTTAAAGGACTTAGAGTAGAGTCCGGGTACGATTGTAACCCGGATCCCACTTGTACGCCCAGCGAGACCCGTCGCCTATATAAGGGGGTCTCCTGGTTCCTAGAAGGTTAAGCTTTACCAGATCGCAAGTACCACCATTGTAACCTCGAGACCCGGAAGCTAAGGCGCCGAGTCCTCGAAACCCATATTAATAAAGCAGCAGCAGGAAGTAGGTCTTTACCTCAAGAAGAGGGGCCGAACCTGGGTAAACCCTTGTTTCCCTACGCCGTGCTAGACAAGCTCCCGATGTCAGAAGTCGCCATGTCCCCATACTCAAGTTTCCTCCCGGAAACATCTGCTGTGACAATCCCACGACAGTTGGCGCCCACCGTGGGGCCCGCGGCCAAGAACATCATGATTTGTGGAGAAGCGCGGCGCGGTATGGAAAACCTAGCTATCGGCCAGATCTACACGCTTCCAGGAGGGGAGCGGGTCGTGGACGACTTTGGTTGGAAGGAAGAAGCAGATCAGCTGGAAACCGGGTCTATGATCATCTTTGGTCAGATCAACGTCTTCGTCGGCATGATCCAGACCACAGGAGCCGGCTCAGATCAGTATGAGCCGGAGTACGAGTCAGAATCCGGATCAGCTACCATGGCTCGGTCGGATGGAGAGGAATCTCTTGGATCGCCAGAGTGCGAGGTCATGTCTATCGAGGAAGAGGCGGCAATTCAAGCACTACATGATTCCGTCGAAACTCCAACAAACGTGTCAGATCTGGACACTGATACCGAGTCAATTCTGCCACTGTTTGAAGATCGGTGGGGATTTGGAGCCGAAGAGGAAGATCACCCGACATCTGCCGTGACAATCCCACGACACCCGCCTCCGGACGGATGCGTGAGTGGTTCATCCTTGGACTACGGGTCCATAGCAGTAGCTAGATGGTTGTCTTCTCCTATTGTGCCTTCATGTTTAGATCTTGTGAGCTGCCTATCATGATCAAGATCATCTTATTGTAATGCTACATGTTGTGTTTGCTGGAATCCGATTAATAATTGAGTACTATGTCATTTGCGTCATAATATATCTTGTGAGTGCGTTATTTATGATCTTGCATGCTCTCCGTTACTAGTAGATGCTCTGGCCAAGTAGATGCTTGTGACTCCAAGAGGGGGTATTTATGCTCGATAGTGGGTTCATGTCTCTATTTAATCTGGGGGAGTGACAACAACCTCTAAGATTGTAGATGTACTGTTGCTACTAGGGATAAAACAGTAGTTCTTTATCTAAGGATATTTGTGCTACTTACATTACACACTTTACTTAATGCAATGATCTGTTGCTTGCAACTTAATACTGAATGGTGTTGCGGATGCTATTCTGAAGGTGGATTATTAGTCATAGATGCAGTTGGATGACGGTCTATGTATCATGTTGTAATGCCCAAATGAATCTCACACTAGACATCATGACTTGTATATGCATTGTTATGCAGTTCATTATTCTGTCAATTGCCCAGCTGTAATTTGTTTACCCGCATGTATGCTATTATTATTTATGGAGAGACACCACTAGTGAACTGTGGACCCCGGTCCTTTTTCCTTAAACTGATAAAACAACCTACTGCAATCCTGTTACTTTCATTCTCTGCAAACAAACATCATTTTCCACACCATACGTTTAATTCTTTGTTACAGTAAGCCAGTGAGATTGACAACCTCACTGTTAAGTTGGGGCAGTTGACACCATGTTTAGATCTTGTGAGCTGATGCGTGAGTAGTTCATCCTTGGACTACGGGTCCATAGCAGTAGCTAGATGGTTGTCTTCTCCTCTTGTGCTACCATGTTTAGATCTTGTGAGCTGCCTAACATGATCAAGATCATCTTTATGTAATGCTACATGTTGTGTTTGCTGGGATCCGATGAATATTGAGTACTATGTTATTGCTTCATAATATATCTTGTGAGTGCGTTATTTATGATCTTGCATGCTCTCCGTTACTAGTAGATGCTCTGGCCAAGTAGATGCTTGTGACTCCAAGAGGGGGTATTTATGCTCGATAGTGGGTTCATGTCTCTATTTAATCTGGGGGAGTGACAGCAACCTCTAAGATTGTAGATGTACTGTTGCTACTAGGGATAAAACAGTAGTTCTTTATCTAAGGATATTTGTGCTACTTACATTACACACTTTACTTAATGCAATGATCTGTTGCTTGCAACTTAATACTGAATGGTGTTGCGGATGCTATCCTGAAGGTGGATTATTAGTAATAGATGCAGTTGTAATGCCCAAATGAATCTCACACTAGACATCATGACTTGTATATGCATTGTTATGCAGTTCTTTATTCTGTCAATTGCCCAGCTGTAATTTGTTTACCCGCATGTATGCTATTATTATTTATAGAGAGACACCACTAGTGAACTGTGGACCCCGTCCTTTTTCCTTAAACTGATAAAACAACCTACCGCAATCCTGTTACTTTCATTCTCTCCAAACAAACATCATTTTCCACACATACGTTTAATCCTTTATTACAGCAAGCCAGTGAGATTGACAACCTCACTGTTAAGTTAGGGCAAAGTATCTTGATTGTGTTGTGTGCAGGTTTCACGTCAGCTACACGCCAAGCTCTTTTCTGGCGCCGTTGACACCTTCAGAAGAACTCTAGTTTCCTACTGGTTCGATAACCTTGGTTTCACAACTGAGGGAAATTTGCTGCTGCACTACTTCATACCTTCATCTTGGGGTTTCCCAACAACACCTCACCGGTGCATCAAGCTCTTTTCTGGCGCCGTTGCCGGGGAAACTAAGCTCTTCTGCGAGGGGAGTCTCTCACACCCAATCTTTTTATTTTGTTATTGTCTTGCTTAGTTTATTTTTATTACTATCTTGTTTGCTTAATATCAAAAATACAAAAACATTAGTTACTTGCATTAATATTTTTTATTTCGGTTTTGTTATTAATTTATTTCGGTTTAGTATTTATTTATTTTGGTTTGTCTTTTATTTTGCTAAAATGAGTACTGCTGAGAATACTAAGTTGTGTGACTTCACTAGCACAAATAATAATGATTTTATATGCACTCCTATTGCTCCACCTGCTTCTAAAGCAGAATTCTTTGAAATCAAACCTGCTTTGTTAAACCTTGTTATGAGAGAGCAATTTTCTGGTGTTAGTTCTGATGATGCTGCTGCCCATCTTAATAATTTTGTTGAACTTTGTGAAATGCAAAAGTATAAAGATATAGATGGTGATATTATAAAACTGAAATTATTTCCTTTCTCCTTGAGAGTAAAAGCTAAAGAATGGTTGCTTTCATTGCCTAGAAATAGGTGGAGTAGTATTGATTCATGAATTAAATGCAAAGATGCTTTCATTGGAAAATACTATCCTCCTGCTAAGATCATTTCCTTGGGAAGTAGCATTATGAACTTTAAACAATATGATAATGAACATGTTGCTCAAGCTTGGGAAAAAATGAAATCTTTGGTTAAAAACTGCCCTACCCATGGACTGACTGCTTGGATGATCATCCAAACCTTTTATGCAGGACTGAATTTTTCTTTAAGAAACCTTCTTGATTCAGCTGCTGGAGGTACATTTATGTCCATCACTTTGGGGGATGCAACAAAACTTCTTGATGATATGATGCTTAATTATTCTGAGTGGCATACTGAAAGAGCTCCTCAAGGTAAGAAGGTAAATTCTGTTGAAGAAACCTCTTCTTTGAGTGAAAAGATTGATGTTATTATGGCTATGCTTGTGAATGGTAAATCTCATATTGATCCAAATAATAATGTTCCCTTAGCTTCTTTAGTTGCACAAGAAGAGCATGTTGATATGAACTTCATTAAAAACAATAATTTTAACAACAACGCCTATAGGAACAATTATGGTAATAATAACTACAAGCCCTATCCTCCTAATAATGGCAACAACTATGGTAATTCTTATGTTAATTCTTATAGCAATAATAGGAATACCTCCTCTGAACTTGAAACCATGCTTAAGGATTTTATCACTACACAAACTGCTTTTAATAAAACTGTTGAGGAAAAGCTTGGTAAAATTGATAGTCTTGCTTCTAAAGTTGATAGTCTTGTTCTTGATGTTGATCTTTTGAAATCTAAAGCTATGCCTAATGATGCTAAAGAGAATAATCCCTTTGCTAAAATTAATGCCATCCAAGTTCGAATTGATGATAATGTTAGGATGATGGCTGAATTACGTGCTAGATGGGAAAGAGAAGAACTAGCTAAAAAGAATAATATTGCTAGAGTTTATACTATTACTACTACTGAAAATAAAGTTACCTCACATGCTAGTAAACCTCCTACTACTAATAGTAACATAATTGGTGTTGGCAATGTTTCCTCTACTTTTTCCAAAAAATTAAAATTGCCTAAAACTGCTGAAACTATTCTTGATAAAAGTGCTGAAATTTTTAAGAACATAGAAAATCATGGTTCGGTTTGATTTGATGATAATGATTTTGATAATTGTAATATCTCTGAAGTTATTAAGTTCTTGCAAAAGTTGGCCACAAGTCCTAATGCTAGTGCCATGAACATGGCATTTACAACTCATATTACAAATGCTCTCATAAAAGCTAGGGAAGAAAAAATAAAACTTGAAGCTTCTATCCCTAAGAAGTTAGAAGATGGTTGGGAGCCCATCATTAAAATAAAAGTGGATGAATTTGATTGCAATGCTTTATGTGACCTTGGTGCAAGTATCTCTGTTATGCCTAAAAAGCTCTATGATATGTTTGACTTGCCACCTTTGGAACATTGCTATTTGGATGTTTTTCTTGTTGATAATGCTATGAAGAAACCTTTGGGGAGAGTTAATAATGTTCTTATTATGGTTAGCAATAACCTTGTCCCCGTTGATTTTATTGTCTTGGATATTGAATGCAACCCATCTTGTCCACTTGTGTTGGGAAGACCTTTTCTTAGAACTGTGGGTGCTATTATTGATATGAAAGAAGGAAATATTAGATACCAATTCCCACTCAAGAAAGGTATGGAACACTTCCCTAGAAAAAGAATGAAGCTACCTTTTGATTCTATCATTCGTACAAATTATGATGTTGATGCATCATCTCTTGGAAACACTTGAATATCACTTTCTGTGCCTAGCTGAAAGGCGTTAAAGAAAAGCGCTTATGGGAGACAGCCCACTTTTTATTTCTGTTATTTTACTTTATTGAGTCAAGGAACATGTCTACCTCTGTAGCAATTCCTTTGTATCTTTACTTTATTGCATTGTTGTGTCAAGTTAAGACTCTAGTAGAAAGTTGATGCTAAATTTGGATTCCTGCGCAGAAACAGTTTTCTGCTGTCCACCGTTTAGTTCGTAAGAATTCACAGAAAAATCAAAATGACCTGTGATTTTTTGTGCGTGGTCCTCCGATATGTATGCAACTTTCATTAGTTTTGAGTTTTCTGATTTGAGCAAGTTAAGTGCCTCGGAAAAATTCGTCTTTACGGACTGTTCTGTTTTTGACAGATTCTGCCATTTATTTTGCATTGCTCCTTTTGCTGTTTTTTAGTGGATCTTTTTGTTCCATAAAATAACAGTGGCTGTAGCTAATATCCAGTAGCATGTGTAATGGTTTTGTCCATGCAGAATATAAGAATTTTTTATTATGCACTAACCCTCTAATGAAGTTTACTTTGAGTTTGGTGTGGAGTAAGTTTTCAAGAATCAAGAGAGAAGGATGATGTGATGTGATCAAGAAGATGAAAGAGTCTAAGCTTCGGGATGCCCCCGTGGGTCACCCAAGCATATTTCAAAAAGACTCAAGCGTATAAGCTTGGGGATGCCCAATGCATCCCCTTCTTCATCAACAAACTATCAGGTCCTCTCTACTGAAACTATATTTTAATTCCGACACATCTTATGTGATTTACTTGAAGCGTCTGTTTGTTTTTGTTTTTTTTATTTTCATTCTCTGAATAAAATGTATCCTAGCATTCCTTTGTGGGAGAGAGACACGCTCCGCTTTTTCTTATGAATGCTCGTATTCTTCACTATTATTTGTTGAGTATTCTTCTATGTTACTTCAATACTATTAGCTCTCATTTTCATGCATCTCTTGTTAGAGCTGTTAGTTTTCTTATATCATACTCTCATATCTCATTGTTAAATACTTGGAGAGTTTATTTTTAGATAAGTTGATTGGTGTTTGGTTAAGAACAGAAAATGTTAAATGTGGTAGATGGTATGACGAAATGATACATAATCTTGTAGATCATTAAATTGTGTCACTTGAATCATTGATGTTGTTTTGAGATATTAATATGCTTAATGGTAAAACATGATGGTTTAGTAAAGTGGAATGATTAATGGTTGGTCTAGAAAACCTGAAGCTATGCCACAATTAAATATCCAGTTGATAGCATGATGATATATGACTCCTAATGTTAAAAACAACCGTAATAACTTTGTGTTATGCGCTACGGTCGGGGTCCCAACAGTGACTTGTTCATTTGCCACAGTCCCTCATGGAGTGATTTTCATTATGCCTTGTAAGATCATATTTCTAGTTGGAATCTTTTTGCTTGTGAGTTCTAAGATGCGGTTTTCATGGCACTTCCACCTCCATATTTGCTAGCCTCTTCGGTACTTTGCATTGCCCTTTCTCACATTGAGAGTTGGTGCATACTTCGCGGGTACATCCAAAACTCGTGGGAGATCTTCATCATGTTCTCCTACACATAAGCCAAATATCTTCCTCAAAGCATCCACCATACCTACCTACTACAGCATTTCCATAGCTGTTCCGAGATATATTGCCATGCAACATCCATCTTACATTACATGACTTGTTGTCATTTGTCATTTACATATTGCCTTGCATGATTCTTTACAGCTGATGTGTGGTTTTACCCATGTTACGCTAGATCATTGCATATCCTGCTACACTGGCAGAGGCACCGTTTCATACACTATGTTTTATCCCTTATGAGGTCCTTGTATCAAAAGTATGTTGTCATATTAGAATGTTTGCCCCTAAAAGTTGAAAAGAGCCATGGAGGCTGATACGTCTCAAACGTATCTATAATTTCTTATGTTCCATGCTTATATTATACCAATTGCCTACATGTTTTGTATACATTCTATACGGTTTTATGCATTTTCTGGGACTAACATATTAACAAGATGCCACGGTGCCAGTTCCCTGTTTTTTGCTGTTTTTGGTTTCTGAAAACATGTTAAGGAAATATTCTCGGAATTGGACGAAACAAAAGCCAAAGTGCCTATTTTTCTCGGGAGCTTTCGGAACACCGAATACGAGAAGGAGTGGGGCCGAGGGGCGCCCACACCATAGGCTGGCGCGGCTGCCCCCCTTGCCGCGCGAGCACCAGGTGTGGGGCCCTCGGGGCTCCACGGCCTTCACCCTTTCGCCTACAAATACCCCACGACGTGAAAACCTAAACACCCCGAACACTTTTCCAGAAACCCTTACGGAGCCGCCGCCGTCGTCAACCCTAGTTCGGGAGGGTTCAGAACCTCTTCCCGGCACCCTGCCGGCGAGGGGAATCATCACCGGAGGGCTCTACATCACCATGCCCGCCTCCGGACTGATGCGTGAGTAGTTCATCCTTGGACTACGGGTCCATAGCAGTAGCTAGATGGTTGTTTTCTCCTTTTGTGCCATCATGTTTAGATCTTGTGAGCTGCCTATCATGATCAAGATCATCTTTATGTAATGCTACATGTTGTGTTTGCTGGGTTCCGATGGATATTGAATACTATGTCATTTGCTTCATAATATATCATGTTGTGTGTTGTTTATGATCTTGCATGCTCTCCGTTGCTAGTAGATGCTCTGGCCAAGTAGATGGTTGTGACTCCAAGAGGGAGTATTTATGCTCGATAGTGGGTTCATGTCTCTATTTAATCTGGGGGAGTGACAGCAACCTCTAAGATTGTAGATGTACTGTTGCTACTAGGGATAAAACAGTAGTGCTTTGTCTAAAGATAATTGTATTACTTACATTACACACTTTGCCTAATGCAATAATCTGTTGCTTGCAACTTAATACTGAAAGGGGTGCGGACGCTAACCGGAAGGTGGATTATTAGTCATAGATGCGGTTGGAACGGTCTATGTATATTGTTGTAATGCCCAAATGAATCTCATACTAGACATCTTGACTATAGTATATGCATCATTATGCAGTTCTTCTTTCTGTCAATTTCCCAGCTGTAATTTGTTTACCCGCATGTATGCTATTATTATTATTTATGGAGAGACACCACTAGTGAACTGTGGACCCCGGTCCTTTTCTTTAAACTGATAATACAACCAACTGCAAACTGTTACTTTCATTCTCTGCAAACATCATTTTCCACACCATACGTTTAATCCTTTGTTACAGCAAGCCGGTGAGATTGACAACCTCACTGTTGAGTTGGAGCAAAGTTTCCTGATTGTGTTGTGCAGATTCCACCTCCCTTCAACGCCACTTTTCCGTTGCCGGGGAGACCTTCATTGTGTTCATCATCTCCTACTGGTTCGATAACCTTGGTTTCATAACTGAGTGAAACTTGCTACTACGCTCATCACACCTTCCTCTTGGGGTTTTCCAACTCCTCACACCCGTGAGCATCAGAGGCCATCGAAAAGAGAAACAGAAAAGGTAAAAAAAATGGAAAAATAGAAAAAAAAGGGGGCAACATTACTACTGTTTATCTACACTTGTGCTCATGTTATAGCACCTGTAGTACTCATAGTCATCATTTGTACTCATGTCTAACACCTTTACTCCATATGAGAGAGTCTTCATGTTTTACTTGTATAACTATGTGGGGAACTTTACATTATAGAACTTGGCTTGTATATTCCAATGATGAGCCTCCTCAAAAGTGCTCTAGGTCTTCATGAGCAAGCAAGTTGGATGCACCCCCACTAGTTCCATTGGAGAGCTTTCATACACTTATAGCTCTATGTGCATCCGTTGTGTGGCAATCACTACTCCTTGCATAGCTTCGATTGTAAGACTTCCTCTTGTCTAATGATCACTTTCAGCTGTGTGAGACTTTCTTCCGTTGGCCTTCCAAACCCCCTTATTATTCTTTTAGCCACAACATCCTGGTGCCAGGAACCAACGCTGAACGCTTGCTTGTTTTTAAGTGAACAAATAGAGAGATAATTTTCTACGTGCATATTGTTATTGCTTGACTTGATCCTTTCACAAAGTTGTCACGAGTGTTGGATGCATTAGATGATTATATTGTTGTTCTTGAAGCTTAAATCATCTTTAATATCTACTTTGCACGGTTGATTGTTCTCTAGTATTGATTCATTGAAAGTTTTACTTTGTTCTTCCTACTTGTTTACTCATTACTCATTTGATATCAATATAAACTACAGCTTTTATTCATTTGATCTCAATTTACATGCATTACATTATTATATGATCAAGATTGTGTGAAAGCATGTCACTTCTGAAATTATTCTTGTTATCGTTTTACCTACTCGGGACGAGTAGAACTAAGCTTGGGGATGCTTGATACGTCTCCAACGTATCTATAATTTCTTATGTTCCATGCTTATATTATACCAATTGCTACATGTTTTATATACACTTTATATGGCTTTTATGCATTTTCTGGGACTAACCTATTAACAAGATGCCACAGTGCCAGTTCCTTGTTTTCTGCTGTTTTTGGTTTCAGAAAAGCTGTTAAGGAAATATTCTCGGAATTGCACAAAACAAAAGCCAATACCCCTATTTTCACCGGGAGCATCCAGAACACCGAAGAGGACATGGAGGGGGGCCACGAGGCGGCCACACCTGTTAGTGGCGCGGCTCCCCCTTGGCCGCGCCACCATGTGGTGTGGGCCCCTCGGGGCCCCACCTCCTTCGCCATTTCGCCTACTTAAACCCCCCGACGGGAAAAACCTAGTTACCCGAACACTTTTCCAGAAAACATTACGGAGCCGCCGCCGTCGTCAACCCTGGTTCGGAAGGGTTCAGAAGCTCTTCCCGGCACCCTGCCGGAGAGGGGAATCATCACCGGAGGGCTCTACATCACCATGCCCGCCTCCGGACTGATGCGTGAGTAGTTCATCCTTGGACTACGGGTCCATACCAGTAGCTAGATGGTTGTCTTCGCCTATTGTGCCATCATGTTTAGATCTTGTGAGCCGCCTATCATGATCAAGATCATCTTATTGTAATGCTACATGTTGTGTTTGCTGGGATCCGATGAATAATTGAGTACTATGTCATTTGCTTCATAATATATCTTGTGAGTGCGTTATTTATGATCTTGCATGCTCTCCGTTACTAGTAGATGCTCTGGCCAAGTAGATGCTTGTGACTCCAAGAGGGGGTATTTATGCTCGATAGTGGATTCATGTCTCTATTTAATCTGGCGGACTGACAACAACCTCTAAGATTGTAGATGTACTGTTGCTAGTAGGGATAAAACAGTAGTTCTTTATCTAAGGATATTTGTGCTACTTATATTACACACTTTACTTAATGCAATGATCTGTTGCTTGCAACTTAATACTGAATGGTGTTGCGGATGCTATCCTGAAGGTGGATTATTAGTCATAGATGCAGTTGGATGACGGTCTATGTATCATGTTGTAATGCCCAAATGAATCTCACACTAGACATCATGACTTGTATCTGCATTGTTATGCAGTTCTTTATTCTGTCAATTGCCCAGCTGTAATTTGTTTACCCGCATGTATGCTACTATTATTTATGTAGAGACACCACTAGTGAACTATGGACCCCGGTCCTTTTTCCTTAAACTGATAAAACAACCTACTGCAATCCTGTTACTTTCATTCTCTCCAAACAAACATCATTTTCCACACATACATTTAATCCTTTGTTACAGCAAGCCAGTGAGATTGACAACCTCACTGTTAAGTTGGGGCAAAGTATCTTGATTGTGTTGTGTGCAGGTTTCACGTCAGCTACACGCCAAGCTCTTTTCTGCCGCCGTTGACACCTTTAGAAGAACTCTAGTTTCCTACTGGTTCGATAACCTTGGTTTCACAACTGAGGGAAATTTGCTGCTGCACTACTTCATACCTTCCTCTTGGGGTTTCCCAACAACACCTCACTGGTGCATCACATAGCACTCAATTATTCATCGGATCCCAGCAAACACAACATGTAGCATTACAATAAGATGATCTTGATCATGATAGGCAGCTCACAAGATCTAAACATGATGGCACAATAGGAGAAGACAACCATCTAGCTACTGCTATGGACCCGTAGTCCAAGTATGAACTACTCACGCATCAGTCCGGAGGCGGGCATTGTGATGTAGAGCCCTCCGGTGATGATTCCCCTCTCCGGCAAGGTGCCGGGAAGAACTTCTGAACCCTCCTGAACTAGGGTTGACGACGACGGCGGCTCCGTAATGTTTTCTGGAAAAGTGTTCGGGTACCTAGGGTTTTCCCGTCGGGGGGTTTAAGTAGGCGAAAGGGCGAAGGAGGTGGGGCCCCGAGGGGGCCACACCGCGTGGTGGCGCGGCCAAGGGGTGACCCGCGCCATGGGCGCCCTGTGGCCCCCTCCGTGACCTCTTCGGTGTTCTGGATGCTTGATACGTCCATTTTGCATCACTATTTTATATCATAATTTACTGTTATTCATTGATATATTTCATATTTGGAGATGATACTTATGTTATTTCATCTATTTTGCATGTTTGATGATTGTTGAGGGATGAATCACCGGAGACTGGAATCTGATGGAAAAAGCACCGTCAAGATACATTATTTGCAAAGCTCAGAAAACAAAAAGGAGGATGCAAGAAGTCTTAACTTTCTAGATGACGACGGAGGCCAAAAGGGGGAAGCCAGATGGGCCACAGGGGGCCCACCTCAAGGGGTGGCGCGGCTCCCATGCCTGCCGCGCCGCCACATGAGCTGGCCGCCCTGGCCCACTTCTGGCAGTGCCCCTTCGCGTACATGACCCCCAGAAAACCTAAGATACGGGGGTTAGACGAGAAACAGAGCCGCGGCCTCCACGAGGCGGAAACCACCGAGAGAGAAAAGCTCTCCGGCAGGCTGCGAAGCTACCGGGGAAATCCCTTCCCGGAGGGGGGAAATCGTCGCCATCGTCACCGTCATCGAGCTGCACTTCATCGGGATCATCATCACCATCATCTCCACCGCCGACACCGTCATCTCCACCGCTCCACTCCATTCCCGCTGTAACATCTAGGGTTGAATCTTGTGCATTTGATAGGGGAAACTCTCCCGGTGTTGATTACTATTGTTATTGATGCTATTGGGTGGAACCGTTGAATTAAGATTTATGTTCAGATTGTTACCCATCATTATATCATCTCTGATCATATCCCGTATGATGTGTTGTGAGTAGTTCGTTTAGTTCTTGAGGACATGGGAGAAGTCTAGATGTTAGTAGTGAACTATGTTGAGTAATATTTAATTGTTTGATATTTAAGTTGTGGTGCTATTCTTCTAGTGGTGTCATGTGAACGTCGACTACATGACACTTCACCTTTATGGGCCTAGGGGAATGCATTGTGTATTCGATTATCAATTGTGGGGTTGCCGGAGTGACAAAAACCTAAACCCCCGTTGGTATTTCGATGCATGAGGGATAGCAGGATCTCAAAGTTTAAGGCTGTGGTTAGATTTATCTTAATTACTTTCTTGTATTTGCGGATGCTTGCAAGGGGTGTAATCACAAGTATGTATTAGTCCTAGGAAGGGCGGTGCATTAGCATAGGTTCACCCACACGACACTTATCAAAACACTAAAGATTAATCATCTATATGAAGCGAAAGCACTAGACATAAATCCCGTGTGTCCTCAGGAACGTTTGGTCATCATAAGTAAACAAGCCGGCTTGTCCTTTGCTCTAAAAAGGATTGGGCCACTCGCTGCAATTATTATTGCCGCGCTCTATTTACTCGCACTTTATTTATCTGCATTATCAAAATCTACTAAAAACTTGTCTGCTAGTGTTTACAGTGAAATCCTCATCAAAACTGCTTGTCAGCACCTTCTGCTCCTCGTTGGGTTCGACACTCTTATTTATCGAAAGTACTACGATACACCCCCTATACTTGTGGGTCATCAAGACTATTTTCTGGCGCCGTTGCCGAGTAGTGAAGCGCTATTGGTAAGTGGAATTGGTAAGGAAAACTTTAGCTGTAAGTGCTGTTTTTATTTCTGTCTCCTAATTTGCTAAATTATGGAGAGAGGAACTATTGCTTTCATGTTTGGAAAGGCTTCTACCACTGCTGAGGTAGAAAATGAGGCGCCACCTGATGAGATAGTGCCATTTAAAATACCTATGAAAATTATTGATCGTGTTATGGATAACCGCTATGAAGGGGATGGAACTGTCCACCCCGGTGATCATTTATTGTTTCTACATGAATTATGCGAGTTGTTCAAGTGTGCAGGTATTACAATGGACTAAGTTAGGAAGAAATTATTCTCCATATCACTTGCTGGGAGAGTTGCGCATTGGTATAAATTGTTGAAGAACAGGAGTTCTCTGGGATGGGAGGAAATTGTACCTCTCTTTTACTCCAAATTTTATCCTCCAAGTGAGATTCACCAAGATCGGAATTCTATATATAATTTCTGGCCTCATGATGGAGAAAGTATTGCCCAAGCTTGGGGGAGATTGAAGTCACTAATGCTCAAATGCCCCATTCATGAGCTTCCTGGTAATATTATTGTTGATAATTTCTATGCAAGACTCTCTTTTGAAGACAAAACATTATTAGATACCTCTTGTGCTGGATCATTCACTCGTAATAAAGAGGAGTTTAAATGGGATCTTCTTGATCGTATTGAAGAAAATACTGAAGCATGGGAGAACGACAAAGGTAGGGAGTCAGGTATAAAATATGACTTCGAATGCATTAAAACTTTCATGAATACTGATGCATTTCGAAATATTAATAATGCCTATGGTCTTGACTCTCAAGTTATTGCAAATTGTTATAAATCATTTGCTGCTTATTTCGGTTTGCCCAAGGATGGCTTTGAAAAAAATCATGAACCTTATAAAGATAAATCTATTGCTCCAATAACTAAAAGCATTGAAGTTCATACTGTTGATCATATTATTCCTGAGCCTTATATTGAATGAATTCTTTTTCCTGTTAAAGTGAAAGAACATTCTGTTATGTCTAGTGTTGTTAACAAGAGTGAAAAGAAAACTACAGAACCTGATGAACAAATTAAAATTGAAACACCTGTGGCTATAGTTAAAGATCTTGTTTCTAAAAATGTTGGGGATGAGTATATTATATTTTGTGAAGATGCTTCTAATATTGTTTCTCATCCTAAAAGATCAAGGAAAACTAATGTTCATGTGTTATCTGTTAAAATTGGTGATCATTGCTATTATGGTTTATGTGATATTGGTGCAAGTTCAAGTGCTATTCCTTATGAGCTTTATAGAGAAATTATGCATGAGATTGGTTCTTGTGAAATTGAACAAATTGATGTGGTTATTCAACTTGCTAATAGAGAAACTATCTCTCCGATTGGTATTGTTAGAGATGTTGAAGTTTTATGTGGTAAGATTAAATATCCTGCTGATTTTCTCGTACTTGGTGCAGCTGCTAGTAAGACTTGTCCTATCATTTTTGGTAGACCTTTTCTAAATACTTGTGGTGCTGTTATAGATTGTAAGAAAGAGAAAATCCTTACTAAATTTGCTGGTGATTCGTATGAAATCAATTTTTCGAAATTTGCTAAAACCCCTTATGAAACCGAATTGCCTAATGAGGATTTTAGAGTAGAACAACTTGCTTCTATTGCTCTTGCTCCTAATAATTTTATGCAACAATTTATGGAAGATCATGAAAGCGAAGTTTTTATGAAAGAGAGGAATGAACTTGAAGAAATATTCCTCCGTCAACCTATTCTTAAACATAATTTACAAGTGAAAGACTTGAGTAAAACACTTCCACCTAAAGAGGATCCTGTCTTTGATTTAAAACCTTTGCCTGATAATCTTAAGTATGCTCATCTTGATGATAAGAAAATATATCCTGTTATTATTAGTGCTAACCTTTCAGGAATAGAAGAAGAAAGATTATTGGAAGTATTGAAGAAACACCGTGGAGCTATGGGTTATACTTTGGATGGTTTAAAAGGGATTTCTCCTTCTATATGTCAACATTCTATTAATATGGAGCCCGATGCAAAGCCAGTTGTTGAACATCAACGCCGTTTAATACCCAAGATGAAGGAAGTGGTAAGAAATGAGGTATTAAAACTTCTTGATGCTGGTATTATTTATCCTATTGCTGATAGTAGATGGGTTAGTCCTGTGCACTGTGTCCCTAAGAAAGGTGGAATTACTGTTGTGCCTAATGAAAATGATGAGCTTATCCCTCAAAGAGTAGTTGTTGGTTATAGAATGTGCATTGATTTTAGAAAAGTTAATAAAGTTACTAAGAAAGATCATTATCCATTACCCTTTATTGATCAAATGTTACAAAGATTAGCCAATAAAACTCACTTTTGCTTTCTTGATGGTTATTCTGATTTCTCTCAAATTGCTGTTAAAACTCAAGATCAAGAGAAAACCACATTTACTTGTCCTTATGATACTTATGCTTATAGACGTATGCCTTTTGGTTTATGTAATGCTCCTGCTACTTTTCAAAGATGCATGTCTGCTATCTTTCATGGCTTTTGTGAGGAAATTGTGGAGGTGTTCATGGACGATTTCTCCGTCTATGGTACTTCTTTTGATAATTTCTTGCACAATCTTGATAAAGTTTTGCAGAGATGTGAGGAAACTAATCTTGTTCTTAATTGGGAGAAATGCCACTTTATGGTTAATGAAGGAATTGTCCTTGGACACAAAATTTCTGAAAGAGGTATTGAAGTTGATAGAGCTAAAGTGGAGGCAATTGAGAAAATGCCTTGCCCCAGTGATGTTAAAGGTATTCGTAGTATTCTTGGTCATGCTGGTTTCTACAGAAGGTTTATTAAAGATTTTGCAAAGGTATCAAAGCCTCTTACTAATCTCTTGCAAAAAGATGTACCATTTGTTTTTCATGATGATTGTAAGGAAGCTTTTGAAACTCTTAAGAAGGCTTTAATTACTGCTCCTGTTGTTCAACCACCTGATTGGAATTTACCATTTGAAATTATGTGTGATGCTAGTGATTTTGCTGTTGGTGCTGTTATTGGACAAAGAATTGATAAGAAGTTAAATGTTATTCATTATGCTAGTAAGACTCTTGATTCTGCTCAAAAGAATTATGCAACTACTGAAAAAGAATTTCTAGCTGTTGTTTTTGCTTGTGATAAATTTAGACAATATATTGTTGATTCTAAAGTTATTATTCATACTGATCATGATGCAATTAGATACCTTATGGAAAAGAAAGATGCAAAGCCTAGCCTTATTAGATGGGTATTACTTTTGCAAGAATTTGATTTGCATATTGTGGATAGGAAAGGTGCTGAAAATCCTGTTGCGGATAATTTGTCTAGATTGGAATACATTGCATATGATCCTATTCCTGTTAATGATAGTTTTCCAAATGAACAATTGGCTGCAATAAGGGTGAGTTCACGAGATAGTCCTTGGTATGCTGATTATGCTAACTTTATTGTTTCGAAGTATTTGCCTCCAACCTTTTCAGCTCAACAAAGAAGAAAATTCTTTTATGACTTGAGGCATTATTGATACGGGCATCGTCGGCATTATATTGGTCCGTTGACACGCTAGGACATATGTAATATTAATATAAGTCTAAGGTGTTGTTAATTAGGGCCTGCGTGCCAAATATGGCCGAACCCAACCATGGGTCGGTTTGTATCAGTTTGACTCCAATTAGGTTTAGATGTCTGAGTCGAACCAGGTTCAGTTTCAGCGGCTCCTACCCGTTTGGCCTTTATAACCAGAGGGGGTGCCACAATATTAGGGGAGTTGAAAAGTTATGTAGAACATTGTGTTCAAGGTCGCCTCCGTCCCAAGGGACTGGTATGTAGACGGCGTTTCGGACGTTCATCGGTTATCTTTGAAATAAAGGCATGAGTGTTCTTGAATTGTCAAGAGTTATCGTGCGTGCGCGAAGGTTCTTGGATCTGCCAAGGATTGTCGTGCTTGGCGTGAGGCGTGGTGTTCATCATCATGTTGCTCGCCTAAATCTATCCATGTTCTTCAGGTTGCGTGTATTGCCGCGTGGTTGGGAGAATAGTTATCTCGGTGGTTCTTGCGGTGAAAGATCGGGCAAAACTCAAGGGATCATCGGAGTGATCCTTATCATGTGGTATCAGAGCGCCAGGTTGATCACCGCGAGGGAGTTCGTCCAGTTGAAGATCGATCTGCAGGTTTGTTACAGATTGGCAGATTTGTTTTTACTGGAATTGGTTGGAGGAAGGATGACGAATTGGCATGAATTTGCATCTCGTCGTTGTCCTGTTCAGATCGATCTGCTGTCGTGGATTGATTTTTACGGAAAGGTTGAAGCGACGAATTTCTGGTCTCCGTTTGTTCTGCTCTCGTCGAGTTGTCTTGCGGCTAGCGGCGGGATTTCTGGAGATCTGATTGTGTCAGCGAATAGGAAAAGGGAAGTAAGAGTAAAGGAAAACGTTGGTACATGCAGATTTGCTTCCGCGTGGGAAAAACAAAAGGAAGGTGCGACCAGCGCTCGGTTATTGGTGTCGTACAAGGTTTTGTTTCCTGGTTTGCGTGGCTATTTTTTTTCCCGTTTCAGATCGGAATAAAAGAAAAAAAAGGAAAATATGCTTCCGCGTGTGAATAGGAAAGAGAAGATCAGATCGTTTAACTTGGAAATTTCAGATTGTTTCCTTTCTATGTATTGTACGTGGAGTACAGGTACACACGAAAAAAAAGGAGCTTGATTTGGATCGGTCCAAGAGAAGATGACTAGTCATGCATGTACGTACTGCATTTACATGACAATTTGTGTGTCCGAGTTGGAGAAATATTGTGCAGACCGGATCGGACTGTTGTGTGGACTTTTGCGTACGGTAAAGAGACAAAAAAATACAGAGACACTGATTTTAATTTTAAAAGGTGGTGGATTTGAATCATTTGGATCCTTAGTGTGCAGCAATTTGTGCTGTTTGTTTTGGATGATGTGCCAAATTTGTCCCAACAATTTCAGATTGCTTCCGTAGGCGTAATCAGCTGATTTGGACCCTTGGTGTGCAGGAATTGTGCTGTTGTGTTTGGGGTGATTTGCGTGGTGCGTTTGCATTGCAGTTCGAAAGTTGTGTGTCTCAGTTTGGTTGTTGGTTGGCGCCAAGAGCAAGTGTAGCTAGCCGAGAGGTAGGATGTGGTGTGGCAGGCCGGCGAAGACTTGAGGATGGAGAAGAAGTGTGGCGATGTGCAAGATTTGATGCCACAAGCGCTGGAGAAGACTTTCCGGCGTTGAGGACAACGCCTTTCTAAGAAGGGGAGGATGATATGGGCATCGTCGGCATTATATTGGTCAGTTGACACGCTAGGACATATGTAATATTAATATAAGTCTAAGGTGTTGTTAATTAGGGCCTGCGTGCCAAATATGGCCGAACCCAACCATGGGTCGGTTTGTATCAGTTTGACTCCAATTAGGTTTAGATGTCTGAGTCGAACCAGGTTCAGTTTCAGCGGCTCCTACCCCTTTGGCCTTTATAACCAGAGGGGGTGCCACAATATTAGGGGAGTTGAAAAGTTATGTAGAACATTGTGTTCAAGGTCGCCTCCGTCCCAAGGGACTGGCGTGTAGACGGCGTTTCGGACGTTCGTCGGTTATCTTTGAAATAAAGGCATGAGTGTTCTTGAATTGTCAAGAGTTATCGTGCGTGCGCGAAGGTTCTTGGATCTGCCAAGGATTGTCGTGCTTGGCGTGAGGCGTGGTGTTCATCATCATGTTGCTCGCCTAAATCTATCCATGTTCTTCAGGTTGCGTGTATTGCCGCGTGGTTGGGAGAATAGTTATCTCGGTGGTTCTTGCGGTGAAAGATCGGACAAAACTCAAGGGATCATCGGAGTGATCCTTATCAATTATTTTTGGGATGACCCACACTTATATAAAGAAGGAGTGGATGGTATTATGCGAAGATGTGTTCCGGAGTATGAACAAAAAGAGATATTGAGAAAATGCCATAGTAGTGCTTATGTAGGACATCACGCTGGCGATAGAACCGCACAAAAGGTTTTACAATCAGGTTTTTATTGGCCTACTCTCTTTAAAGATGCAAGAAAGTTTATTTTGTCTTGTGATGAATGTCAAAGAGTTGGTAATATCTCTAGACGTAATGAAATGCCTATGAATTATTCTCTTATTATTGAGCCATTTGATTGTTGGGGATTTGACTTTATGGGTCCTTTCCCTTCTTCAGAAGGTAATACTCATGTACTTGTTGCTGTTGATTATGTTACTAAATGTGTAGAAGCTATACCTACTAAAAGTGCTGATGGTGAGACATCATTAAAAAAGCTTCAAGATATTATTTTCCCTAGGTTTGGTGTTCCTAGATATCTCATGACTGATGGAGGTTCTCATTTTATTCATGGTGGTTTTAGAAAAGTTCTTGCTAAATATGGTGTTAATCATAGAATTGTTTCAGCTTATCATCCTCAAACTAGTGGGCAAGTAGAACTATCAAATAGAGAAATTAAATCTATCTTGCAAAAGACTGTTAATAGAACGAGGAAGAATTGGGCTAGTAAATTAAATGATGCATTCTGGGCTTACAGAACTGCTTATAAAAATCTCATGGGTATGTCTCCTTATAAAATGGTCTATGGAAAAGCTTGTCACTTGCCTTTAGAATTAGAACACAAAGCTTATTGGGCAGTGAGAGAACTAAATAGAGATTTTAAACTTGCTGGTGAGAAAAGATTACTTGATTTGAGTTCTTTAGATGAATGGAGAAGTGAGGCCTATGAAAATGCTAAACTTTTTAAAGAAAAAGTTAAGAAATGGCATGATAGGAGAATCCTTAAGAGAGAGTTTCATGTTGGTGAGAAAGTTCTATTATATAGCTCTCGTCTTAGATTCTTTGCAGGGAAGTTACTCTCCAAATGGGAAGGACCATATGTTATCGTGGAAGTGTTTCGTTCGGGCGCCATAAAAATTGCTTCACTTAAAGATGATTCTACACAAGTGGTAAATGGACAAAGACTCAAGCATTATATTTCTGGAGATTCTTATAATGAAGATGTTGATATTATTCAAGTAATTTCTCCGGAAGCTTTTATTAAGGAACATATTTCTGAGTCTGCAGAAGCTGAATTCGAAAAGGTACAGTTTCGGTAAGAAAAAGTTCGCGAATTTAATTTTGGGATATAGAGTATTGATATTTAGAAAATATGGAAAAATACGAGACCAAAACGAGCATGAGACGGTGCCCGAGGCACCGCCATCAGGTGGTGGCGCGGGCCCCATGCTGGCCGCGCCAGCCCCTGAGGTGGGCGCCTCGGAGTCTGTCTCCTACCCGTTTTCGCCCTGTTGCCTTCCTTTTATTGCATATGTTTTTGCTATATAATCTCCCGAGACCCCCGAGGTCCGTATATCGTGTTTTCGACGTGTTTTTGTTTCGAGCTGTTTCTGCCAGATTGCAACCTTGGATTTAGAACCATTATGTCTTCGTCCGAGCCCTCCAAGGACAGTTTCTTTGCGAACGTCGTCAACCCGTATTTAAACGAGTTGAAGATGCATCCCAAAGAGTTGCTGCTAAAGTAAGGGAAGGTTCAAGTTGAGGACGTTCAGGGCCCCCAAGGAGAAGGGAGCATGGAGGATAAGATGAAGAGTCTGGAGCAAGAGGTTTTCAAATACAAGAAGATGGCGGAACGTGAGGTGGACATCGTTCACCGGATCGTGGCTGAACTTATTGCCAAGCATGAGGAGGAAACTGCAAAGCTCTGGGAGGATATCTTCTCACTCCATAAGACTACCAACAATCTCCAGGCGCAACTCTACGATGTTCAGAATCAAAACTGTGAGTATGAAACCAGGTTTAAACGCATAAGTGCTGCTGCAAGTTTTAGGATACTCGAGACCAAGTCATCTTTTGTTGATGGAGAGCCCCTACCTTGGAAATTGGATGAAGAAGACTCTTCTCCAACGCCATCTCAGGAGTAATTCGTCATCGGTATTGGCATCTCCCTTAGCTTGTTCCAAGCTTGGGGGAGTGCCGCGGTATCACACCATTATCTTTTATCTTTTACCTTTTAGTAGTGTCATATCATGAGTAGGGAAGTTATCTTATATGATGGTTTGCAATGTGGAAGTATCTCTCTTTTAGTTGGTTATCTATCTATGTATCCCTTGGTGTGAGTTGTCGTTATGGAATATTAATGAGAAGTGTTATCATTTACTTTCTGCACACTTTATTTTAGTTTGCAACTTCTATCATATATGATTGATCTTGTTATTAGTATTGATATCACTTTGGGAACATATAGTAAATCTTTTGGTTTTGGCAAACTTAGCATTGGTCAGTAGCTACAATACTTTGAGACTTGAAGGGAGAAAAAGAATTACATGTAGATATAGTATTCATTTATCTTTCTCACTTGTAGATGATAAGTTTAGTATTCGCAATTTAAAATTGTTTGTGCTTACAAGTAAGAATTGCATGATTGATCTTTACTACATGTATGTTTGTTTGTATCCTTCAACTCTTATGCTTGCTACCCAACCTTGCTAGCCAAAGACCTGTATCGAGAGTGAATGCTTCTCATACATCCAAACCTTCAGCCAAAACTTTTGTCACATGTGTCCACCATACCTACCTATTATGTGGTATTTTGCGCCACTCCAAGTAAATACTTCATGTGCTATCTTTATTCAAAACTACTATCACTTATTTGTGTCAATGTTTATTAGCTCATGAGGAAATAATAGTTGAGTTTGTTATCTTCCATGCTAATTAAGTAACCCATGACTTGCATGCTCCATCTGCTCGTCACCAATATTGCAAAGAGCTGGTTAGACCACTATAATATCAAAAAGGTTGAGAAAGTTAAAATAGACACTCCTCCATGGATTGAGATTGATTGGTGGGCACCCGAGGATTCGGTTAGCCATGGCTTGTGAAAGCAAAGGTTGGGAGGAGTGTCAAGTTATATAAGTGCATATTATAAATGCTTGTTACTAAATAATCGGAACCGCTCTCAACTTGCTTAGTATGGAAGATGACAAGAACTCTATTACCATTCGTTGACAACGACAAACACCACTCAAAAACTTATTCTTATGCTCTCTATGTGATTTCAAAACCTAGTAAAACTAAAAAGCTCTAGCACATGCTTGTATCTCTGCTTCCCTCTGCGAAGGGCCTATCTTTCACTTTATGTTGAGTCAGTAAACCTATCTCCTTCTATCTTAAGTAAGCATTTGGGTTGATTGTGATTCAACCATCTATACATGTATATTGTGAATCATGTCTTTTATTCTTCCTTGTGTAGCACATTGTTGTTATCTAATAAATATGACGTTGGGAGTTAGCAACTAATAAAGAGGGCTGTTTTGTAGAATAAGCTCAATATGTTCATTGTTCTCTAACCAAGAACGAAGTTTGCCAACACCAACTATGGTTTTCTCTATGCACCTTATTGTGATTTGCCTTTACTTGTTACAAGTTAAGTTATATGAATGGAGTTATTATCTAAGATGACTTGTGTATTAATAGATGTGATGCTTCTTGTCCGTATATTGTTTATCGACACTTCACTCCATAAACTTGTGGTCATGTTTACTGAGCTCAGCTTTCGCTTGGGGACAAGCGAGGTCTAAGCTTGCGGGGAGTTGATACGTCCATTTTCCATCACTATTTTATATCATAATTTACTGTTATTCATTGATATATTTCATATTTGGAGATGGTACTTATGTTCTTTCATCTATTTTGCATGTTTGATGATTGTTGAGGGATGAATCACCGGAGGCTGGAATCTGATGGAAAAAGCACCGTCAAGATACATTATTTGCAAAGCTCAGAAAACAAAAAGGAGAATGCAAGAAGTCTTAACTTTCCAGATGACGAAGGAGGCCAAAAGGGGGAAGCCAGATGGGCCACAGGTGGCCCACCTCAAGGGGTGGCGCGGCTCCCATGCCTGCCGCGCCGCCACATGAGCTGGCCCCCCTGGCCCACTTCTGGCAGTGCCCCTTCGCGTACATGACCCCCCAGAAAACCTAAGATACGGGGGTTAGACGAGAAACAGAGCCGCCGCCTCCACGAGGCGGAAACCACCGAGAGAGAAAAGCTCTCTGGCAGGCTGCGAAGCTGCCGGGGAAATCCCTTCCCGGAGGGGGGAAATCGTCGCCATCGTCACCGTCATCGAGCTGCACTTCATCGGGATCATCATCACCATCATCTCCACCGCCGACACCGTCATCTCCACCGCTCCACTCCGTTCCCGCTGTAACATCTAGTGCTGAATCTTGTGCATTTGATAGGGGAAACTCTCCCGGTGTTGATTACTATTGTTATTGATGCTATTGGGTGGAACCGTTGAATTAAGGTTTATGTTCAGATTGTTACCCATCATTATATCATCTCTGATCATGTCCCGTATGAAGTGTTGTGAGTAGTTCGTTTAGTTCTTGAGGACATGGGAGAAGTCTAGATGTTAGTAGTGAACTATGTTGAGTAATATTTAATGGTTTGATATTTAAGTTGTGGTGCTATTCTTCTAGTGGTGTCATGTGAACGTCGACTACATGACACTTCACCTTTATGAGCCTAGGGGAATGCATTGTGTATTCGATTATCAATTGTGGGGGGCTGTGCTTAGATTTATCTTAATTACTTTCTTGTATTTGCGGATGCTTGCAAGGGGTGTAATCACAAGTATGTATTAGTCCTAGGAAGGGCGGTGCATTAGCATAGGTTCACCCACACGACACTTATCAAAACACTAAAGATTAATCATCTATATGAAGCGAAAGCACTGGACATAAATCCCGTGTGTCCTCAGGAACGTTTGGTCATCATAAGTAAACAAGCCGGCTTGTCCTTTGCTCTAAAAAGGATTGGGCCACTCGCTGCAATTATTATTGCCGCGCTCTATTTACTCGCACTTTATTTATCTGCATTATCAAAAACTCCTAAAAACTTGTTTTCTAGTGTTTACAGTGAAATCCTCATCAAAACTGCTTGTCAGCACCTTCTGCTCCTCGTTGGGTTCGACACTCTTATTTATCGAAAGTATTACGATACACCCCCTATACTTGTGGGTCATCAATGCTCCCGGTGAAAATAGGGGTATTGGCTTTTGTTTCGTGCAATTCCGAGAATATTTACTTAACAGCTTTTCTGAAACCAAAAACAGCTGAAAACAGGGAACTGGCACTGTGGCATCTTGTTAATAGGTTAGTCCCAGAAAATGCATAAAAGCCATATAAAGTGTATATAAAACATGTAGCAATTGGTATAATATAAGCATGGAACATAAGAAATTATAGATACGTTGGAGACGTATCAAGGTCCAGTTTTGAATTCTTATAGATTTTCGACTAAATTTACCAATTTATCTAGGAGTTAGCATGGAGGGAGTTGGCGATCCTTTTATCCTTTAAGTGAAATCCAGTGTGTTGCTACCGGAGTAATTAATAAAATGGATGCATGAAATTATTTGTAGCTCATGCGGACTTAGCAGTATTGTGCACGTGAAAGCTTCATGTTGGATAGGCATATAGCAGACTTATGCAGACTGGTCTCAACTTTGAAGCTAGGTATGTGAGTGGCATAATAACTCAAGCCAAATCAGACCCATCATCCATGTGAATTGTATCAATAAATTGTGTGTATGGATTTTCATGTACTGATACCATTTCTAGGTGCACAAACAGGTGAATCTATTTAATTTCTGAGGCTTACATTGTGGCAGTTAATATCTTAGTAGTTTGTGTCCACTTAAGATGTCTGAATGACAATTTGTCTAACTTTACATCTAATTGACACTACATGTATCCAGATATACCATGATGGGACTCACTTCACAATTCCATGGTTATAAGGGTCAACAAATTATGATGTTCGAGCTATCTCCAATCTTGCTGAGTGCACTTTTGCAAGCAAGGATCTGCATATGGTAAATATAATTATGATGTCCGGGCTATCCCCAATCTTGTATAGTGCTTTTATCCCAAAAAAACTGGCATCTTAAACATGTTTACCCATGCTTCAAGAAATTTATGGGTCCACCACTTCTTTTCGCTCATAGACACGCAAATGTTCAAGATGAACAAAAATAGGAAGATATCATAATCTTAATTTGCTGTACTTCTCAAAGAATTTGCTTTTTTATTATTCCAGTATATAAATTTAATTTATCTTTTTAATTGATGATCTTTACTTTATTGGAAATCGTGTAAATATTATTTGGATTAGATAGAAAAGCTTTCATATTTTCAACAAGTCATGGATGTAATTAAGTTATAATCATTTTAGGGAGGCGTGCATTGCACGTGCATGTTAACTAGTAAATATGAAAGGAATGGTTGCCTGAATATAGAGCATTGCATGTATGGCCCGTTACTCATACCTATGAGGTCAAGAGCAAAAGGTGCTAGTGTGCATCTATGTAATGAAAGACGTCTTGACAGAAACAAGAAGCATACCTATCTCACTTGGCTTTCCATGAGAAGGTACCTGAAGATGAAGGTCTTGCATGATTGTTAAATAGAAGTGCAAAAGCAAGTCTTGATATTCCTGAATACTGTACATTTTCTGGTGATAGTACTTAATGTTCTACCCTGCAGTTTTGTGATAGTCTGTGAGATATAAAATGTATGTTCTTGCGAAGCAACAATGGCATAAACACAAACGGACCAAGTATAGGACATCTACTCTTCCTCTTGAGACCGTGCACAACAAGGGTAAAAAAGGCACCTGGTTTCATCTAGCAGTAGAACATCATTACAAGCGGAAGAACAGATCATTCGTCTCGTTCAGCATCAACCTCACGAGTTCGAAACAGGCCCTCAAGCAGCCGAGCTGCACGCTGTTTCCACAGACAGCGCCTACCCTAGGGACACCATTGCCCCGCTCGACCTCAGGGCTGCACGCCCACAGGCCACCGCCGGCGCGCCACCTGGAAGCCACCGCGCACGCGCCTGACAAAAATGAGACGGGGCCGACGGAGGTGCTGGTTGGAGTGTGTCCGGGAGATGGCTAGGACGGCAGAGCGTCAGGCATGGTGCGAGGGTAGAGAGAAGAAGGCGCGGCGACGCCGACATGCATAAGAACTTACATGGAAAGTGCAACGCAGTTAATGGGAGAGAAATTAGCGGAGCTATTAATTAGCCATTAATACAGATTTGTTTAAAGGGGACTGGAGCAATTAAAGTTTGCGGAACGTCGTCCCCTTATTGCGCCCCTTTCTCTCCTAACGAAGGCTGATGGCAGAGTATTCGTCTGCCCAATCAATTTGCTAAACGTACACACGGTGCCGGTTAGTTATTATCTTGATGGATAGATTTCAGTTAGCAGGTCCGATCGTGAGGCTCCAGTTGCTCCATGTCATTGTGGTTGTGTTAGGCGGGTGAGCATAGCAAAGATAATGTTTGCTCTTTTAATAGTAGTAGAGATAATTTTCACTACATCTCAAAAACAAATAGTACTGCTATAATTTAGACTGACAATACAAAATTCACGATTACATATGTAAATATTTAATCTCTTGTGTGTTTCAAAAAAAATCTCTTGTGTATCATTCATGCATTCAAAATAAATGGTGTGATTTGAAAGTAAAACCAAGCCACTTTCAAAATTCACGAATTAGTACTCCACTTTCAGAATAAGTGGTGCAAGTATTAATTCGCACGAGTATTTGCACCTCCATGTTATTAACTCCTTTTATCTTCTATATCTAAATAGTAATGACCCACTAAAATAAATTCTCTTAACATGCAAGTATCCACCTCATCAATCATCATGGAGCAACCCCAGCCTTCCACGTCAGCAACCAGCCATGTCACCCTATGGAACGTATTTTTTCTTTTAAGATTGCACTATAGAACGTCACCTAAAAATAGTCTACAAGTTTCCCATGCACGGTTGTAACCTCTGAGTAATTGGACCATTTGCTCTCCTCAAACCTGTCACAACATTAAAGACAACTTTGCTTCTGGTTGCAGCATGAATTATTGCCACCTCTGTAGATAATTACTACTCTTTTTTTATACCGATTGTTCTCTCATGCATGCAAATGCTCCTGCACTTCACCGGGTATGTCCTATTTCCTTCCCAGTTGTTCATATTCTTCACCTCCTTCACGACACCTGCACAACAAATTAATGCACATGATTTATTCAAAATGGAACTGAAGGAGCAACTATCACTTTACATTCTCCGTGGTGGAGGCAACTGAATAGCCATCTTTGCCTTTATATACCAGTATACCACCATTGGATCCCTCATGTAGGTCAAATCGCCTCTGCTAAAATCAACCTCCAATCTGGAGTAGGACATTTTGGTGGGTCATTAGCACCCTCTTTTCACCAAATTTCTCTGCCTTTTCTTGCTACCCTAATTTTTTACAGGCTCCACCAACTGATGGCGAGTAAACAATGGCATGGTTGCACCACCGGACGTCTTTAGCGACCAGCCGGCATACGAACAACACAAGCTGGCCGTCGTTACACACGCTCTCAGTCTCAACTCATCCTCACTCTTATGAATCAGTTTTTTTACTGATTTATCCCGCGGTGTTCTTTGGAGGGGGAGAGCCATGCCACCATGTTTGTGAGCAATTTTGTATTAACTCGATCTAATTAGCTCATACTTTGGTCATTCTTGAGATCCGTTCTACTCCATGTTTCTATAATACTAGATTTGGGGCGCGGCTCGCCGCGCGCCACCTGGTTTTTGAAAGGGCGTCATCAGTGGTTTAATACCCTCATAGTTGATTATTATATAAAACAATAATGTGTTTTCTCAAAAATTTGAGTCTAAGACCATTATAGTTATATACATAGTGTAGCACTTGCGTTGTATACAATAGTACATAAGAGCATCTAAAAAAGGTACATAAAAGATTTAACTATCCAACTTACAACTCATTTTTGTTACTCAACATTATCTAACTATATAGTGGGCACAACTTGTCCCATGTGAGGCCTGGAGCACAAAAAATGTGACATGTCTTTCCACAAGCTCAAGTGAACCAAATGTCTGAAACCTGATGACAAACATGGCAAGTAATCAATTTCATTCACTTTGTGAGATGATTATACAGAAGGGAAATGGTCAAAATGATCAAATAAAACTTAGAAAGTTTCCAGTTCTATGTATGTTAGTAGATGGAGCATCAATTCGACTTGGACACCTCTAGACTGCAATACATATCAAAATATTAATGATCAATGTAATTGCAGCCATCCAAAGCACAACGAACAGAAACTTCATTATCCTTTCAACAAAAAATTAAGTAGGAAGCTGAATGACATCACCCATAGAAATTAACCCAATGTCACAAACAAAGAAAACAGAAGAGTAGAGATAGTCCTAACTCTGATCATATTGTACCTTTAGGATAGATGTGATAATCTATAATCATCAAGTCAGTGAAGATGAAAGAAGTGGATACAGAAATTGTGGGTGAATGTGGTACAATCTGATGCCCAGCTAGTACTTTCTGCCACAAAAATAAAAATGGTAAGTCAGGTTACTTGGCGCATTTCATGGAAATAAATTTTGTTTGAAACAAAAAAAAATTGGCATGCATTCATATTTAACTAAAAACGTGTTTTCAGTATCTCTAGGCTGAGGACGAAGGAGATGTCATACATAAATAATTATAAATACTGCATAAGTGAACTGAACGCCTAGGCTGCAATACAGATCATAATATGGAAAGCGTGATTAGAGGGAAGTCACAGCCATCCAGGCAATAATGAGTCGCATCCATCAAAAGCATAACAAAGAGAAATCAACGATCAATGTAATTACACTCATTAAAAGTTTAACAAAGAGAAATCAACGATCAATATAATTGTAGTCATTTAAATCATAATGATAACATCCATAGAAATTAACACTGAGCGTAAAAAAAAAGCAAACTAATGGGTAGGGAAAGTACTACCTCCAGATCATACCGGACTTTGGGGCGCGGCCTGCCGCGCGCCACCTTGTTTCTGAAGAGTAATCGGCAAAGGGTGATACATCATGTTAGCAGATTGTTAGTCGAAGACGATGCAACAATGTTGATTAGGAAGAGGGGGCAGAGGGGGTAGGGGGTGGTGATGGATACTGTGAAAGGGATAATTATAAAGAAAAGGGCAAAATATATTTAAAGCTACAACACTTAGGTAGGTGTTGTAAATATCATATACATGGAAGCTAATAGGTTGAAAACAGTATGCTGATAGATATAGATAATCACATTAACAAACAGGTATAAAACATATTGTCATAGAAACGTTGGAGGCTACATTGGGATAACCCCTTTTTCATCGTTTATTGCATGGACACCGATTGGCAATGTTAAAAGTGAAGTAAATATTATTAGTTGTAGTATTTATCTGTTATTGTAAACATCAAAATAAAAATAGTCTTAAAGAGTAACCGAATAGATATAGATGGTAACATGTACAAACTGGAAGAATTATTTTGATGTAAACAGATAGAAGGTAGATGATAAGTAAGATTCACGCCTTAGCATAGATTTTTACATTGATAGCGAAACCATGTACCAAATACTGTCTTAGTCTATTATATAACATAGATAACAGAAGGATCAACGGGCTCTTACACCAACAATGTTTCATCTTAAGGGTCAAACATCGGATGAGATTCATCAGACTGAGCACAAATAGGTAGACACTACTTGGCCGCACGCCACCTGGTTTCTAAAAAGTATAAACCACTAATGGTTCAGCATCCTATTAGTGGGTTTAACAAAATGAGTAACAAAATTGGGTCTACATATGTTTCTTTGCTGCCGATTACCAATACAAAGCATATGCCTGTCATTACATTTTATGTATCGTTTTCAACTGCAATAATATGACTATCTTACACATGTGACAGCTGCTGAGCATAATAGTAAGGCCTCTCCCAACTTAGTATAAACCTACATCAAATTGTAAAGCTTACATACAATAGAGCATCATCCTAAAACCAGTAGAAAATCTGAAAATCACCGACCCCGGTAACCCCCCTACAGCAATCTCCATAAAGACGACCAGCTGCAAACAAAAAAGAATAAAGCAACCGTGTCAAGCAAACCCAAAATCCCACTGGAAACATGGCAACAAAAAGGCCAATACTGTAAAAAAAGTACACATACTCGTGATTCATACTGTAGGTCCCCTCAACATGAAGATGAATCCGGTGAGAAATGAATGATCATTACATGTTTTTATGAGGACTTGCCTCAGCGACACCTGTTGGTTCTTTAAATTTTTTGCCTGTGGTTTTCACATTTTAAACAGATTATTAAGGAGACGATGAATATCCTAAATTATAAGCTACACAAAATGGTAGTATCATAGTCACGGTAATATGTTGTTACTCCCAGCACTAACATATCTGGATCGAGGACATCAAGCACAGTGATCACACCGTTATTTACAGAAAGACACTGGAAGCCATATCTCTAAGTTGAAATGAAAACAACAATTACAACATCACACAATAAAAACAGGGAAAGCAGAGAAATGGTGAAACACATAGGGATAGTAATTAGAGGTTCATGCCACACTGACATAACATAAGATGGCTCGAGGAGAGTTGCATTTATATGCACATAATATTACACACACACATGACACATGGAAGTAGTACTAAACACATAAGTTCTAATTAGTGTACTGCTCTGACGTTGATAGGGAAAATATGATCAAACATATGATGAGTTTTATATAACTAATAACGGTTCCAAACAGCATTAACAATGATACATTTGGCAACCAGGACCTGAACGATGGCGGAACCAAATATCACCAACCACAGCTAGTTGCGGGCAGCTATCACTCAAATGGTTCAGTTTTCAGGATTTGTCAAAATACTTATACCGGCTGCTCTCTAAAGGCAAATGACATAAATGAGAAACAATTTTGACTTAGGTAACCAAGTTAAGTATAATGAGTTTACCATCTTCACCATCCTTGAAAATAGGGAAAATAGCAGCTTAAGACTCTTGAAAACCTTTTTTATGGTATGTGTTAGCTTGACCTTGTCCATCTTCTTGGCGGGCCACTGGTGGAGGACCGGCTTTGACCCCATCAGGGGTACCCCATGTTCCATTGTTGCGACACCCACCTTCCAGATAACTCAGAAAATACTATAACAAATATGTTTAAGGAAGATGGAGCAGATGAGCCACATGGAAATTACTATCTGACCCCAGGTTACTACACATAAATAAAACTATTATACTGCAACCAATCTGTAAACTTGAGAACTCAGGCATCTAACAGTTCTGTTAATAACAAATAATAAGGGGAAATGTATTGTTTCCGTATGCTAGATCTCCTTGCGGTGAAACGGGAAAAGAGGAAAGTACTCCTTTACCTCAAGGGAATCATTAATTGCAGAGAGGGGACTGGAATGAGAAATATGGGACCTGCAAGGAAACAAATTGAAAATCAATGAAGAAACATGGTGATAAACTCACAGCCAGAGAATTACTACAGGAGCATTAGTATACAAAATTCAGCTAGCTAAATATCCGATAATTTTGCACCAATGGTTTCCTCGATCTTTCTAACATGCAAATTTGCCTGTGTCAAAATAAAAAAGGTGGATGGCTTATTCATCTATGCATCAAAACGTTTAAATAGGATAAAACTTTGCACTGTTCTATTATGCCGCTCTTGAATAAATGAATAACTGATTGCACAACTGCGGAGCTCTATGCTAAAGAATGCAAAAAAGTGCCGAAAATGTACACCACTGAAATCAATAATCTATCTATGCGAAAGAGGAAAAATAGTTAGTAAGTTAGAGGCAGGCAGAAATGCTATTCAACAAACATTACTGATCCCTTATAAATCAAAGTACTATTCACAAGAAGTACAAATCATATACCACTCACTAATAAAAAAAGTTATTGGAAAGGGGGGTCTATTTTAAGCAACAAAACTAAGTAGGGTGGAATGTTAACTGTTGTGCATTGTTCTTAGTAATTCATAGAGTTTTTTATAGCAGATAAATTCTTCATAAACAGGGAGGCAAATTATCTTCAACACCGGTCAATAGCATTAAAGCTCTAAATACATCTATTAATGAAACGATTCATAATTTACTTCCTCGCCGGAGATTGACAATGTCAAGTTACTCATTAAACCAGAGGAATCATTCATATTCATGAGGAGCATGAGAATCTAATAGAAAAGAAAAAAAAACATCCAAAAACAAGTGAGTGCATGTTCTTAGAAACAAAGGTGCATCACAATTACCCTGCTCCCAAAATTAGTGATCGCTCAGAATCAATTCTATGGGATATCACACAGTTTCACAATTACCCTATTCCTTGGGAATCATGTAGTAATGTAGAACTGAAACAAATATGCATTTTACAGTAAACAAATCATAATTGACACAGTAGCACCTGCACAGAGAATATAGCAAAGTATAAATTAAACAACAGAGATACTTTATATGGGCAGCGAGAGATATTTATATGGGCATCATCGATAGCATAGTCGGTGAAAAAAATCATGAAAGCATCTAAGTAGGAATCACATATAGTGTTACAATTTCAGGAGATAAATCTTGATTGGCATCCAAAGAAGAGTGCACGTGAGTGGTACACCACGAGATATTACACAACTGGTACCGCACCTTTACTTGCTGCACAAAGCTTTGCTAGCCACCATGCAAAGCATAACAAACTACGGATCATGTGTTTTCTCGGAGTACACCTTGTACCAAATATAGCCTATCAGGCTGAATGAACTGAATTCACCCAAGAACATGGCAAACAGCTCATCTGGTTAGTTGCTTCCCAAATTACTCATAAGCTGGACCTCATAGGAGCCGGCTTTCTTACAACAGCGGTAGGAAAGGATACTGTAATGTATAATCTTATCCTATCAGCTACCTTTCTTTTCTTTATAGCACAACTGTCGATGCTAAAATCTTAACGTTTAGTTGTTTTTCTCTGTATGAACATACCACTAATGCTCCAGCAGCTAGAAACTTTTTGAGTGTCAAAACAATCTTTTCTTCTACGCATGGTCAAAACCGACACAAACACTTCAGAACAAAGACTTCAGTAAGACTTCAGAACGCGAGTGTCTTGGCACACAAAATGCATAGCACGCATGCTGAATCAAAATGAAGCTATAAGCCAAGGTTTTAACCTGAATTATTAAACTTTGCAGCTGTAAGATGCTTGCAGTAAGATTCAGTATAATGGTAATCCAATCCTTCCATCCTTTGTCATCAACCAACCGTGTATGAGGTACACTTCTGAACAAACCTGTAATGCAAGTCAAGTAACTGCATTAAAGATCATGCCTTTTAATCAACGACACAGCAGGCCTACTCAGAGTTCAAGCTACATGGTTGTCTCAGTTCGAGTGATAAATTTTCTCAAAAATTTGAAAAAAAAGTGTATACAACAGACTAATAAAAGGCGTGAGTGAAAATAGGAGAAAGATTATGCTGGTAACATGAAATCGACAATACAATCTGTAAGGAGCAACTGACGTGAGCCAAAGATCTGAACCTGGCAGCAACCCATGTAAACAAAAAACGATTAGTAGAAAATTATTTTAGTTTACATGCTGCAGAATCTATATGCATTACATTCTGCATCTTGTCATATTAATTTCCACACAAAGAATCAACACACTAACACACAATTTCTAGGAAATTACATTGGAATTCAACCAATGGCTCTAAAAAAATATAATTGTAGGTCTAAATGATGTCTGTATGCATGTTTGATTCAAAGAAGTAAAACACAACAGAACATCTCTGCATATTTAATGCCCTTGCATGGTTCAGAATTTAACAATACAGTTAAGGCAACCGCTTAGGCAAACATGAGAAACTGGACACCAAAATTTCAAAAAATGAACCAACCGACTCGAAAGCCAATAAACCAAGGAGGCAATACCATTAGGTAGGTGAAAATAGCACACGTGGCGGTCTTTTGCGGCCATTCAAGAAAAAAGTGGGCTAACAAACAACAGCAAGCAACACCATAGTAACATATCAGTGCAAGTTCATCCTTTTCATAAGCCGGACCAAGGGAGTGAGGTAAACCATATAATCTCCGCTAGAGAATTGTGTTCAAGCCGTAATTACCATGCTAGGCCACTCATTATGCTTTTACAGAGAAGACGAAAGAAACCAAGACGAAAGAAACCAAAACCATTATGCTTTTACAGAGAAGACGAAAGAAACTAAGACGAAAACTTAATTGAGTTATTTGGTTAAGGTCTAGGAATAAAGCATCAATGCAAGAAATGAGTACATGATCTTTCCTTGGGAAATAATAAAAGCACACCATTTCCTTGAAAATACATTGGAATTCAACCAATGCCTTTAAAAAAAGAACAGTAGATATAAATGATGCCCATATGCCCATAAACAAGCAACACCATAGTAACATATTTTGTGCCCTTGCATTGCGTTAGTTTGAGCCTGAATTTTGAATTTGTATTTGGATGTTTGGGAATATTTGAAATATGAGTTGATGTTCAGTGAAATAATTGTATGTCAGCAAAGAGCATAATAGGAAACATTTTAAACCCAGAAATTTCATACTTTGTAGGAAACCTAATTGTAAAATCATAACGGGAAATCACAATAATTCATAGCAAAAAATGACACAGTAGAACATGGTTCATATCTCCCAGAACTGCAACCTGGTTGCATTATGCAATATCAGTTTTCTGTTATTAAAATATATTCCTCCGGTAGGTTAAATCAACTTGAAAATTACTACTTAGTTAGCTACTCTTTAGCAACCATCCCCTCATCTGATTGATTCTTACAATAACAGACTATAACTCTAGAGGTGGAGGGCAAGCAAATTCAAATGACCAACGCTCTATGCAAGTCGGCGGAGGCAATGGTGACATAAGTGAGCAAGGGTGTTACCTATTTTTAGTTAAATCTGGATCTAGGGGAAGAGGAAGACACATGGAGAGGCTGGCCATAGCGAAATCGAGAGGGAGGTATCACAACCCGCCAGCGTCATTCCACTTCCTTCTCTATAGGAGCAAGCCAGCAAGCATGATCCAGTACCACTGACTGCAAGGAAAGCAAATGTCCTCATCGACCATATAGTCAGATAGACACCTATCAGATTGCTATATAAGAAAACATTCCGGTAGCATGATAATATAAATTTAAGTGGCATAGATGGCAAAAAACTACATCTGCAACACTTCTACAAATGGCTAGCTATTTCCAAAGTGGATTGGCTACCAAAAAAATTGAACACATATATTCACTTAAGTTCGTCAATTTTCTACCGATCACATCCTTCATTCCTTGTGATTCATAAATCTTATCCAAAATGAAAAAGAATTTTCCCTGAACACACCAAATTTAACAAAAACAACAAAGCCAAAAACACTTAAATATAGTGATTTCAATGTAGATCAGCACTGTTGTTTTTCGTAGTTCAGACAAAATTGAAATAAGTCAATACCGTCAAACTATAAATCAATTAATTAGTCAATTCAATGTTATATACAATGCTAGTCTGATAGTCATTGTTCTGTTCAAAGTACCAGGCTATTAGTTCCAACTACAAAACCGATGGACAGTTTTAGGGTTTACAGTTTGGCAGCACATCTCTCCTTTCACAAATGGTTGTACTACTATTTACCCTCTCGACTATGTCTTATACTTAACGGACGTACGCTCTCTTGCTCAGTATTGCATACTCGGTCTTGTGCTGAATATTTAGATGCTGAAACATGAAAATGAGCAGAACCCTGAAAAGAAGAAAGATGCTGAAACTGAAAGTTACATCTATATGTCCAAATAGCTGTAAATTTACTGCACGGTTGTCACAGGTATACTGCATTTTCAAGTCTTTCACAAAACCATCACATGAATTCGGTTAATTAAATACTGCTATAGTTAATAGCAAATATGCAGTAGGTGTGATAACCCCAATTTTGATAGATTAACTAATTTGAAGAAATTAAGATTTATTCTTTAAATACTTTTATTTTGGTTAAGTTATCTTATAATTTATTTTATTTTACAAGAAGTACTAGCTAATTATCCATTGATTTGCATGCTTCGTGTGTATGTGCTGGTGCATTGAAACATGCATGCATGCATTGCTCTTAGCTAACGCTAGCAACGTGAGCTGATTGGTTACAAGATGCTAGGTGGCTGTTTGCTAGAGGAGCTCATGTGTGTTGGCAGTGTGCTTCTTGCGTGGAGTTTTGCATGCAGCACCAGGTGACGTCATTGCATGCGTCGGGAATATTTTTATCACCGTCGAAGATCAGTCGGCAAAGCGGCAGCCTAGATGTTTCTAGTTAGATATTTTAGTCACATCAACCAGTCCTCGTCTCCTATAAATACCAAGCTTATGCACTGATGCATTGCTGCACTCTCCACACCCCATCCATTGAGAGAGTACCATCATAGAGAGCTAGAAGGAATCGCCGATTAGAGAATGAGAGCAAGCTCGGTTAGGTGTGTGTAGCACAGGCAGAGGTCGCCGGCAGGAGATCGACGGCAGCGAGTGGAAATATCTGGCGACGGCGAAGGTGGTGTTTCTGTGATGGCGCTGTGGTGGTATTTCTACGAGATGGCGGCAATGCGAGAACGTCTCCATGCTCGCTGGCTGGAGATAGACGAGGAGTAGAGGGTTTGGCGCAGCAGTCGTCGTACGTGCTGGTGTTCTTCATTGTGTGCTTTGTAGGCGCATGAGCTCGTATGCATACGTATGCCGTATGAGCTCCATATCCCGATCTTAGCTAGATGCTGGAGTATTTGTCAGCTTTTGATGATCCAGTTAATCCAGGCAAGCGGTTCCTATCTCTCTCATATATTTTGTAGACTATGCTTTGATGTGAATATGCATGATACCCTGAGTGGTACGAGATTTGTGTCGGTATATCAGGGCTATTGCACTTGCGTCGTTACGGTGATGGATCCGTAGGAGCCACCGGTACGAGTCGGGCTTAGCACGTATATTCGACATGGAAAATTAAATTAACAAGTGTTTTACAAAGCAAACTTGGTGCTACGAAGGTGATCGTATTGTACCGGTCACAGTACAGGTATGGGACTGTCTGAGTTCTCCGCGAGGGGCGGCCCTTGTTCGGGAAAGTGTCGGTGATGGATCCGTAGGAGCGACCGACATGAGTAGGTCAAGGTGTCCGGTGTCTAAGCGGGTAAACTGCTCGTTCTGGAACCTGGTGGTTCTAGTCGAGGCTGTCGATGTCGGAGTACCCCTCTGCAGAGTGTAGAAGCGTGAATATTCACCCATGTGATTCCCGGGTAGGGAAACTCACTTTCATGTGTGGCACCATGCGTTTTCAACATGTCTAATTACTTAACCACACAATGGTTTACTTGTATTTCTAAAACCTAGTATATTTTACAATGTATATGAAAGTGTATGAATTGCTTGCTGAGTATGATTTATCGTACTCACCCTTGCTTCCCTTTGTTTTTAGATTTATCAGAGTGCGCAGCGGAAGACATCGTCGTTCGAAGAGTAGGCTGGACCAGTGGGTGGAAACGTGTAGAGAATCTATTTATTTCTCTATTTATTTCTGTAAATGTAATAATCTTATAAAATGAGTAAAAGAGCTGCTTGAGATCCACTGAGCTGGTTTATCCTGCTTTTATAGCCTTGCACGTGTATAGACTTTCGGGTCTATATGCGCGCGGCGGCTGTCATTCTTCCGGGCCGGGTCTCGGGGCGTGACAGTAGGATACATCAAATACAGAGTACGTGCAAGCTATACCTCAATGAATTCAAAAAACATAGCAGATCAGGATCAGATCAGAGATGGTTTGAGCTGTAATCCCCTAATTTGAAAGAGAGATAAAGAGGAATAATCTGTAAAAAAACATAATGGATTGAGTGTCAGATCAATAGTGCGAAACAATTACTAAGATCGAGAGGAGGATGGGATGTGGGCTTCAAAGCCAAAACAAAATCAGATGAGATGGCTGGGAGTGGGAGGTAGTGAGCATCTGCTGCCTCCGCTTGGTACTTTCTTTGGTGGTGAAGATGAGGCATCGATGTCCCAAGGAGAGGTAGAAGAGAACCTGACGGACGGAACGTCAGGCTGCGCCCTGGATTAGTGATGGGTTGCGACATCTCCTCCTTCAACGGCGTGCGGCGCGGTGCTCCCCGTAATTGCAGAAGAGAGAGGGGAACCGGCAGCGAGCGTGCTGCCGCCACGCCCACGCATACTCCTCGTCTTCATCCTCGCCGCGGCAGCGAATCGGGGACGGGAGCCTGCTGACGGAAACGCTAGATCGAGAAATGAGCAGCTAGGGTTCATAAGCGAGGAGGCGCGTCGCATATAGCCTCAGGGCGTTGAGCAGAGAGGGCAGGGGCGGAGGCGGGCACCGCCTGTAGCTCCCGTACCCGGCGTCGCCACCGCGGCCGCCGTCCCGTCGCCATGATCTAGACATGAAATGACCACTCTACCCAGAGAGTTCGACGGAACCACGGCCCCTGCCACCGCGCGGCGACTGCCCATCCCGCAGCGCACCGAATTCCCCACCCGCAAAGTCGCTGACGGCTGGGACCCACGGGGTCGGGTTGAAAGTCAAACTCGAAACGGACGGTCGAGATGGATCCGGGGTGAAGATCGGACGGCTGGGAGCGTGAAATCGCTGTGAGAGCCTGGTGACTACCCAAGATTCTATTCTTTAGATAGTGTGCAGGCTCATGGCAGCATAACAGCAAAGAGGAATTGGATCCCATCAGTCATGGGACCCTACGTCCCTGAGTATCTCAGTTTCATGGATAACCCTTTGATATTTGTTTCATCTATGTTGTAGATTGTATTGTAGATTGTAGTTCACAAACTTATGGATAGATAATGGAAGAATGATGCCATCATTTTTCTGTTTATCTATCGCTATCCATATTGTACAAGGCATAGGGGGTAACAGATATCATGGAAAGTTATCCACGGGGCATTTTTCTACGCGGGAACAAAATGAACAATGAGACACATCTTTTCTCTAGATAGAATCATCTTTAAATGTTGGCAACATTAGTTGGGTGCTTCCTTCTACAACATAAACACGTGAGCTTTTTTCCGACATGCACTTTTTTCTAGCCATTTTCGGATTATAAACACAATTGTATTTAATTTTTATTCTACATACTCGGCAGCAACGCGCGGGGTATCTTCTAGTTTCGTGTGAGACGCTGGATGAGTGAAATCGATGCAATTAAAGTTGTGCTTCCCCTCGTTTAGAAACTTAAATGTCACCGCAACATTGCATGGGACATGCAAAGCTAATAGCCTAATGCCTAACTTTAGACCATTGCAGTTTCTCAAGGAAGCAAGAGACCGGAAAATTCTCTAATCCTCACAGCTTGACCAGAAAATGAAAATAATTTCTAGCTTTGTCAAAAAGGGAGAAATACAGTTCCATTATTTACGAATTGCAGGAAGGAAGGTCATGGCGGATCACCACCGTGCAGTCACCACCACCTCCGAACCTCAGGAAATCAATAATAGGCGGCACCATCACCTCAACGTCGAAGTGCCCCCTGTTGCCGCCACCGGCTGCTTCACCGGCTGCTTCGTCCCCTCCCCTACCTCCACCTCCACGTCCCACGCGCATGGTGACCGGACGGCGTCGCCTTCGCTAATCAAGTCGCCGTCGGCTTGGATCCGGGCGCATAGCTTCGGGTCGACTCGGCAAGGCCGACGACGATCCGTGGACTTGCAGTACGACGCTCGAAGCTACGCGCGCAACTTCGACGAGGGGGCGGAGGGATCAGGGGAAGATGCGGCCAGGCCCACCGAGGTCGATGCGCTCAAGTACGGGAGCTTTTCGTCCAGGCTCCCGGCATCGCCGCAGGCACTATCGCCGCCTGGCCCGTGCGCCTGCGGAAATGGCAGAGAGCCAGTTCGGGAAAAAGGAAGTAATTAGAAACCTTAAACTAAGATATATCCACATATATCCACATGTGGACATATCTTGACTAGAACATCTTATCTTATATTTTAATTCGGAGCTAGTAGGAAATAGAATGATTCATTGACGTTTCTGTTTGGTTCTTGGCTACTCCCTCTCGTACACACAAATATTTGTACATTTTAACCATTTCTATTAGTCATTTTTTTTGTGGAAGGGTAGAGATGAGTACGATAACCGAGTCATACATACAACAACCAGAAAGACTTTTTTTTATAATGTTTTATCATAATTTAGATTCATTTTCACAGTTTACTTTATCGCCAAACTAAGATCTCATCTTGATTTGTTTTGACAACTTTGTTTCATCCCTAGGTACCATTATAGTCCTAGGTGAAAGAGCATGGTGCCCCCATGTGTGATTTTGGTAATTAATGACACTCACTAAATACTAATGTTTACATTGATATATCCTTATAGATATTGTCCATAGGTAAAGATAGAGGTTCATGCGTTGAACTATAGAAGTCTATTTGATGACCAAGTTTCAATTCAAGGGTTTATATGAAGAATGGTCATGTATTGAGTTGAGCATATTGTAAGTATGTCTTGAAGAATAAAAGTTGTGTGAATATTGATGTTCACCTTCAAGACATCATCTTTGTGAAGAAAGAAGAAAAGATACGAAATTGATCAAGGCTAAGTGCAAAGAGTGGATTCAAGTTGATCAACATACAAAGCTAAACGTTATACCATGTGGGATCATTGGTCCAATGGTATGGTAAGAAATAGTCCATATAGGTTTGTGAACTAACCCATGGATATGTGTGTGTGGAGTATCTTTGTGGGGTTAGGTATCTCTCCATGGGCTTGCAACAAAAGGAAGATTCCATATAGCTCATGTATGATGAAGGCCAAGTGGTGGTCGTAATGAAGATAACGGTCAAGTGAAGTTATGACTAAAAGAGGCTCTCCCATATTGGGTATGGGGGAGAGATTTGCAAGTCTTCACCAAGCGGAGCACATTCAAGAAAGGTGATCCAACTTGAGGTGATCAAGATCGTCATCATCTAGTTTAAGTGGATTGCTCAATTGGATTGCGTAAGGCAAAGGTATGACTTTAATAGGGTTTCTTCTTTACCGGTCTCATGGTGTTAGTGGGAGACCGGGTTATAGGATAGATACCGTATTATCAAGAGGGGCTCTCGAATGTGTTACTCGTTCGTATCGTTCGGAGAGAGATCAAACATTTGCATTCTTGACATCATCTTTCTTGGTTTTTATTTGACCTTTACCTTTGTGGATTTGTGGTGCTTGTCGTGTTCGTTATGACAAGTCCAAGTTATTCGAAAACGGTTTTACTCTGAAAAACTTGTTACGCTTTCGTTGGTGAAAATCTTACCGGTTTTACCATGAGGAAAGTGCCACACCTTCAGATGTGTGGTTACTTTACTCCTGTGGTTTGTAAGATTTTCATAGTAATCAAATCGCTAGGGCAATGACAAAATTATTTGTCTGGCTACTGTCTTCTGAGGGCTTGCTACTCGACCTACGACACATCCTAGATCCGTGGTCCGCGTCACCTGTTCGCTTCCTTCAGTGGTCGCTGCGCTCATCACTCTTCCTGGACGAGCTGTATCCCCATGGACGGTGATGGCGGCAGCGACGCAGGCGGCGAGTGGATCTGGGTGCGTCCACCGCAGGAAGCGGAAGCGGCCTCTGCGGCGGCGGGGTGGCCGGTGGAGGATGCGCGGCCTCTCAAGGTGGTGTTCGCGTCCCCGGCCAAGTACTTCACCGACGCGGCCCCGATCGGGAACGGCCGTCTCGGCGCCATGGTCTGGGGCGGCGTTGACTCCGAGAAGCTCCAACTCAACCGTAGTTAACCGACCCTCTCCCCTCTCGTTAATGCTGAAATAGTCTTGCTATAGTCGCCAACATTAGCTAACATTTTGGGGTTCTTGGTCAGTAAACGCTCTCGTTCCAGCCGGGTAACCAGTTAGTGACTAGTGTTGGGATTCCCATTTCTAGATGGTTGGGCCATGGAGCTTGCTATGTTCGTTTGTTCATGTCTTCACGTGGTGGATGTCTCAAAATCATAATTTTCTTGCATTTAAACCTGGACTTGGAAGTTATATTGGGCAGGCCAAAGCGGACATGCGCTTCGGTTGTTCCAATGAAGTACTGAAATGCCTCTTTTATTTTTGCGGAATTACTGTCAAACATCTCGAATGGTGAGTTTCTTCTAATATGGAGATGGTTAGTCTAAAGAACAAAGGATGAGAATGGCCTTGATTAGGACGGAGTGTTGACATTTGTAATAATGAGCTTTCTACTTACATGTTAATGGTTTTAGGGCATCCTTCATTCACAACGATGCCAAAACGCAAGATTTGGCCTCTTTGATTTCCAGGATTCTCGAAAGGTAGGGGTTGTAGAAATTTAAAACACGTGATTCCAGTGGCATGTCCTCTTGAATCCTATAGGACCAGAAAACTACATGGATTTCGGGCCTTTTTTATTAGTAGGATTCTCAAAATGCTGGAGTGGGAAAAGAACAAGATTGAAGTGTCATGTCTTCTTCAATCCTATAGGATTTGAAAACACGAGTTTCATACCGCACAAAAACAAAGAAATTGTAACATGAGGTTTGAGGGGATGAATTTTTTGTCCAAAATAGGGTACATAGGAATACTTAGGTAAATTCTTAAGCCCCTACTTGGCTTACCATTTTGTGGACCAATAATGGTTAGACCAGGGGTCTTTCTTAAGATGTGAAAAAATTGACTGGTGGAACTAATTGTTCTATTATTCTTCTTTTAATCATTGTTAGGTGCGTGTTCCTTAGTAATTTGAATTAACTCTTTTGTACAAGTGGATATACATAAAAGATTGCTGAGGCAAAGCTACAAAACACTAAGGTCCACAATCCTCAATTGGACTACAGGTTTTACTTCGGCACACCCCGAAATATAAATTACGATTGTCAATGCAGATCAATGATTATAAGATATAACTTACCCATTTGACTGAAAATAGTAGTATATGGTCTATTTTCCACAAGCTCGTCAGTTTTATTTTTGTTGAAAACTTCTGCAATATCTCTCATAACTTCCGTCTTCCTAGATCGGCCACTGTTGTCACCATCAACGCCTCACCTCCTTCTCTTCCATTGTTGAACTTGCGTATCTACAAGTGCCCAAATTTGTCAGATGGTATTTACACTGTCAATATATGGTCACTCATGATCAACCTTGTTGTTGAACGGAGGTCACGTAAATATTACCTGTGATTTAGGTTTTTATTGGGTCTCAGGTAGGATCTGATAATTTGAGTATTGATCAGTCAAGTCCTGGACTGTACCAGTAGTCCAGTAACCCACTTATGATGATGGATCTACTATCTTCCTTTATTGATTATGTTTTAGTACAGAAGACCTGTTTGGGTTTGGAATCTCGAGTATGGAAGTCACGCCAAGATTAAGCATCCTTACTTCTGTTTTGCAGTTCATGCAATTCTTGTCTTGATTTTTGCAGCATTCAGTTTCTTTGATCAGTTGCTTCCAATAAGCAACCCTAGGGCTGTAAAACCAACATTGGTGGAGTAGGATCTAACTTGGCATTTACTCTTGATTAGCTTTACATAACCAGTGATTGAATCTACCTTTTTAAAGTTACTTTGAGATGCGTAAACTTCAAGGGGGAGAGAAGGGGTGACGGCTGAGGGCTTCCTTTTTGTAAGCAGAGTGTCCTTTTTCTAACCCCTGCCCTCACTATTTCCATCGATACCGTTTTCCTGTAAGCGAGTGTCCTTTTTGTCTCGTTTGGCTAAACTTTTCTGATTTTTTTTTTGTTTCTTTTAATGACATTTGTATATATTTGTAAACTTCATTGCTTCATATTAAAACTGTTGGTGCAGATGACACATTATGGACGGGTGGACCTGGTAACTATACAAACCCCAAAGCACCTTCTGTTCTTTTTAGTGTTAGGAGCCTTGTTGACAAGGGACAGTATGCTGAAGCTACAACTGTTGCTTATGGCTTGTCTGGCGACGAGCCACAGGTACGTATTTATTTTTTATGTTGATATTAGGAGAGCTGTGTTACTATATCATTGTTCAAACATTGCTTATGTTATAACTGTATAGGTCTACCAGCCTCTCGGTGATATTGATATTGCCTTTGGTAAGCATATCAGCTATACAAATTATAAAAGATACCTAGATCTGGAATCTGCAACAGTAAATGTCGCATATAATGTTGGAGAAGTAACGTACTCAAGGGAACACTTCTCCTCGAATCCACACCAAGTAATTGCGACTAAAATATCTGCGAACAAATCGGGGGCGCTCTCATGCACAATATCTTTAGCTGCACCATTAGATCACCGGATTCGTGTAACAGATGCAAATGAAATAATCATGGAGGGTAGCTGCCCAGGAGAAAGGCCTCCGGAAGATGAGAATGCATCTGATCATCCCATGGGAATTAGATTTTGTGCTATTCTTTACCTGCAGATGAGTGGTGCCAATGGCACAGTGCAAGTATTAAATGATAAGATGCTGAAACTTGATGGTGCCGACTCAGCAGTTTTGCTCCTTGCAGCTGCAACCTCATTTGAAGGACCATTTGTCAAGCCTTCTGAATCGACACTGGATCCAATGACATCAGCATTCGAAACATTAAATATGGCTAGGAGCATGTCATATTCACAGCTAAAAGCTTATCACATGGATGATTACCAGAGTCTTTTTCAGCGTGTGTCCTTGCAACTTTCACGGGGCTCTGATGATATACTTGGAGGTAGTACGTCGGCTCACTCACCAGACAATATCTCTGAGGATACCATGGTATCTGATTGTGCTGTACAGATGACTGACTGCTCAAGGTTAAACGAGCTTAATAACTCAGAAAAGCCTACAGTGGACAGAATTATAAGTTTTATACATGATGAAGATCCTTCTCTGGTAGAACTTCTGTTCCAGTTTGGTCGATATCTACTCATTTCTTGTTCGAGACCTGGAACTCAAATTTCCAATCTACAAGGAATATGGAGCAACGACACTACACCGCCATGGGGGTACGTCCGTACAACATATCTTGTCTTCCTTTGTTTTTTGCTTCAGTTATATTTTTATATTTTTATATTTTTATGTTTTAGGCTTTTAAACTGTTCACCTGGGTCATTATTGTAGAGTTTGTGTTCAGAGAATACATCATATAGCATCATTAAAATAGGGTATCGACTCACAGTGGCCAACTCTGTGAAATGGATTGTCCTTACACAGTCTGGTGCTACATGACCAATTTTGGCATGACAAGCAACAAATTATAAAAATTTGAAAAGTATCATAACAATCTGTATCTTTTCTGCATCGAAATGATAAAGATATAGGTCGCAAATTGACAAGTGACCCTTTGTATTGGTATGTTTCAGAACTCATGTAGAAGTATATTTAATTTGCATATTTTAGAAGTTAGACAGAAACTGGTGTTTCGATTTAGTTCTGAAGTTTAGAGCTGTATTCATTTCTTCTGTAGATTAATTAGGATCTCGTGTATACACATTACAATTCTATATAGCATGATAAAGCAAGCTGACTTCAGTGGACGGTCATTCCCTTAACAATGTGGGTAGTCCATTACCCTATAATCATATTGCTTAATGCTCATACTCCTATTATATTTATGTAATATTATAACAGGCACATGGATTGTGCTCCTAACACTGACTAAAACTGAATGCATAGGAAGAAGTCAGCAGAAACTTTAAGTTCCGACATTATTTTCTCAAATTTAGGTTTGGGGATTCTTGTAGGGAAAATTTAACTGTTCTTTTAGAATTTCTGGTGCATTCTGAATAATGGTCTACTAATGGTGTTATCCAAGTAACTGTTGTTGCGGATAATACTGATTCTTTTCCAGTTTGTAGCAAGTTGCTGTTGAAATTACTGCAATATGGTAGTCTTTATACTGTAATTTATGTGTGAGAATATTGACGATAGTCATATTTCCTATTTTCTGACCGTCAAAGTTTTGATCACAATCTTTCCTTTCACTTTGCAGTGCAGCTCCCCATCCAAATATAAATCTACAAATGAATTACTGGCCATCACTTTCTTGTAACCTTAGTGAATGCCAAGAACCACTATTTGACTTTATTGGCACCCTTTCAGTCAATGGGGCTAAGACATCAAAAGTAAGTCTACTTGCATAAAAGAATGTCTCTGAAAACTGTGTGTGTTATTTATCCTGTACGCTTTTCCCTTTTCTTTTTACTTACTAGTTAATGGAACTTTTGTGAATACTATCTCTTGGGGCCATGGGCTTTTTTATTGACTCAAAATGACACATCAAGGCGTTATGGCTGCAAAGAGTTCATCCAGCCTTTCCGTCACATAATGAACACATGCAACCTTAGGGATAAATCACATAGCCTGAAAAGAAAAGCTGACATCATGGCGTGGGAATACCCGTCGGGTACTCACCATTGGTATACCCGCTGTGGCCTAGCCGAGGACCCACCTGGCGGCCCAACAATCTCTTGGAGCACAAGACAAGAACTCCAAACGTAGTCAACTAGGACTCGTGTAAACCCTGCTGGCTACCTATATAAAGCTAGGTAGGGGCAGATAAAAAAGGGAGAGTCATACGACACAATGGACATCCTGAACCCTGGTGAGATCGCATGTCACCTCCATAGCCATTACGGCGACTCTATAATTTCAACTCAATACAAGATCAAACAAGCAGGAGTAGGTCTTTACCTCACCACGAGGGGCCGAACCTGGATAAACCTTCTCCTTGTTAGCCGTCGTTTCCACCAGAGCCATGCTTCTCCCCGTACACGAAACACTAGGTACCTCGACCATGGGATTTACCGTGAAGTAGCATGTCAATTGGCCGTCTGTGGCAAAGTTGGGCGCTGGAGTCGGCGGTTCCAATCTACATCCACAATGGCGATGACTCCGACGTAATACAACATCAACGCCAACGCCTGAGGGCTCGACATCACAGCCCTCGCTCACGTGGCTGATCAAATCCGTCGGTGCGGGCATGGAATCGCGGAAAAGCGCAAAGGTGCTGCGCCTACTCGCCGAGTTGCTTTGTTGCGCGGCAGTCTCCTCGTCACGGATCGGAAGCCTACTCTGATCGGATCTGCATCATCTGTCCTGGTCATCTCTGTATCGCTGCTGCACGCGGTGCTTGCGTCGGCGAGCAAGCTGGCAGTCCGCAGGCCAGGAGCTGCGCAATAGCCGGCATGCTTGCATGGATTTCGCGCGGCAAGCACGGCAATCCCATGCAGTCGCCGGCATGCTTGCATGGATTTTGCTGCCTCTTTGACCATGCAAGCAGGAAAAGCAGCTCACGTAAGAAAAAAAGTATAAGGAAAATCTTGTCAGCTCAAAGATCGAGTATCATGACCATCGCCATGGTCGACTCCAATCTCGTCACGGCTGCGTCACCATCGACTACAACCCCACTACACGCAAACTTCGATGCTCTCGACTTCCCGACCATTTTCGGCAGCGACCAGCGAGGTACTCCCTTACAGAGCCCGCTCCTTAGAGGGACACCACGTATCCTGGGGGGGCTGGCATTTCGACATCAATAACAAACAGCGACGTAACACCGCACAACTCCATCTTATCGACTACACCTCATTGGCTCCGAGAATCTCGTCGACTCCAGCAATGTCAGTGCCACCTTGTCGGCCCCACCTCGTCGACTCTGAATTGTCGACTGCGCACGCGACACCGAGTCGAGTATGCCTATGAACGCCGCGTCGATTTCGTCTACCAGGCTGCGTCTATTCCATCTCATAGATAAGTCGATTAGTTTACTACTCATGCTTTTAAAATGTCCGCTAGCCACACCTGACGCACTCCCGGGGGCTGCGCCTCAACAATCTGCTGGGTGCACAGCCACTAGACGTGCCCCTGTCTCCGTTCTTTTATGCTTTTCGTGAAACAATCGGAGTAGCTGGTACGGCCAGATGCCAAACCCTTAAACTCTTGCCCGGTCAATGCTCTCCTGGCAGGTTGGCAAGGCACAGCGGCTAACGGCACCAGGCTAACGAAAGGATTTATCGCTGGGCAGAGAAGAGTGTCGAGTCGAAAACCACCTAATCAACTATCGCCTCACAGATTAATGTTAAATCTTTCAAGTTCTAAGCACACAAACCTATGTTCTATGCATACTGCAAGATATACCGATTATTTGTCTGTTGATCTCCCAGGTTAATTTGCTACTTATCATTGCTACCGACGCAACAACTCCAGATCCAGTCGAAGATATCCAACTCTGAGTGTTCAACCGACTCTGCGACTCGACTAGAGTCTCGGGGGACACTCCCATCGAGAGCACTAGCCGTGCACTCGATCACTTAGTCCTCAGCAGAGTCGACTTAAAATATCAAGATAGACTAAGCCCAAGTCGAGTACTTCCTTGGATGTTTCAAAATTCGTCGGTTATCGAGAGCGCACTCGCGACACGATCAACTGCCACGAAAGGCAAAACGACTTGAGCCTATGCTCAATTACAAATAATTCATCATAGCCTTGGGGGCTACTCCCATCGGGACCGCTGACCGCGCACCAGACAAAGATCAATTTTATTCTGTGACGGCATCGTCGCCAAACCATTTTGATGGGTCCTCATCAGAGTTGACCTAAACTGATCATGCCAGCACACGCGAAGACTGAAGCCCAAGTCGAATACCTCCTTGAACGGCTCAAGATTCATCGACTGCTATGAATCACCTCAAACAAACATGAATGGGACATCGACTCGATACACTTCCGAGTCAGTGAAATCATATGGTACTCAACTAGCCTTACTCGACATATGACTCTTAGTCTCTAGCCGATTCTAGGAATGAACTAGACACTAGGGGCATGGTTTTTAAGGCGTCAAGGCCCCCCCTCCGCCTTGGAAAAACGACCGCCTTAGGTGCCTAGGCGCCTAAAGCGTAGGCGCCAAGGCGCCCCCCCCCCCCCCCCCCTTCTTCGCCTTAGGACGCCTTAACGCCTGACTAGGGGGCTACTAACATGGGCATACCCTCCGGGTACCCACCATTGGTATACCTAGTGTGGTCCAGCCAAAGGCCCACTGGGTGGCCCATGGAAGCCCAAAAAGCCGTGGGTTGGGTTTTGGGAACCTACGTGGCACCATGGATACGTGTATAGGTAACAGACAGTTTTTGATAAGTAAATTTGGCATCTTTTAAAACCATCTACGGTGATACGTTTAACTATTTCTTTTAATTGACAAATAAATATGTGCCGTTGCAAGGAAGTAGGAAACTAGGAACAACATAGCATAACCCTGTTTTTTGCTCTTGCACTCGATGAAGCAACACTTAAAAATGCATTAGATGGCGAAGACACAATTTCCGCCTTTGATTGTTCTACTCCCTCCATTCATATATGTAAGGCGTATAGATTTTTGAGAAAATTTCCAAAATATAGGGTGTATTAAGATTTATAGATGATTTTACCCATCGATAAACTAGTATCAATTTCGAACGGAGCGATTTTACGCATTGTTTTCATTTTGTGACTACTAGGGACTCGTCTCTTTTGCTTATTTTGAGAAGAAAATAAGTCCACCGTATGTAAAATACCCATATCTTAATATTCGTGCAGAAAACTATACACCTTACATTCAGGAACGGAGGGAGTATTGTCTTTAGCCATTGCAACCTCATTTCTAAGTGCGATAAGAATGTCAACTGTGTCCTTTTTACCGGGGTGGTTCCCTGAATTTTTTTCAGCAAATGAGATTGCACTTCTGTATAGCTCCAATACCGATATGACCACAGTAATTGCATTTCCATTTAATATTGGCCTGATCGGATAATTTGTCTTGAATTGTAACATCACTCCATAATGGCGCCTTCAGGTTGGTTGGAACTTACAAACTGATATTTACAGAAGATGAATAGAAAGAGGCAAAGAGCTACTGAGCAAAAGTCGGTAGCATTAGACACTAGATAGAGAGGAAGAGGAGAAGACACACCAGGCAATGGTCATACCTTGCTGCTACTGCAGGAGCCTGGAGCTTCTGCCACTGTTGATTCAGTGAGCTGCAACTGGAGCCATGGCCCATGGCCTGCGGAGTCTCACAAACAAACATATTTGCTGCAATAGAAATCAGCCAATATAAGTCTTATGCAACTAGATATGCATGCAAGATATCCACGCAGTTGTGCTCGGCCCTGGTCGTCTGATGCAACTCCCGTATGCTAGCCCCAGACACATATCGCAATCACAGGCCCATCCACGCACACCATGTGCGGGTGCCCCAATCCACACACGGTCCAGTCGTGGGTCCCAGCACCGCGTGATGTCAGTTCCGCCGGCCACCACCGTACGCGGGCTCTTGTTGAGTTGGGGCCTGGACCCGTGCTAAACTGTTATTGTCTGTCGTGGGATTTGAAGCATCTAAGCCTAGTACGCTGTACATCTTCTTGATGAATCATCCTGAAATTCTATTAAATGTTTTTATGTGTATTAGATTCTTGAAGAATTTACTTGGTGTTTGAACTTATTACTAGATCATATTTATTAAGTTTATGTGTTCCAGTCTTCCAGATCGGTTTCTAGCATAGTTTCGAAGTACCTATTTCATGAATACCTTTTGAGGTAATGGTATATTTGCTTGACAGGTGAATTATGGAACTGATGGTTGGGTTAGTCATCAAGTCACAGACTTGTGGGCAAAAACATCGCCGGAGGGGGGTGATCCCTCTTGGGCTTTATGGCCAATGGGTGGGCCATGGCTGGCTACACACCTGTGGGAGCACTATAGTTTTACAATGGACAGAGTGAGTGATGACATGGACACAATGCATTTCAAGAATGCCATTGACTCGTGTGCATTACTTTCTTTTATCACCTTTAAACACATATTTTGATCATTACTTCATAGGCAGATATGAGAATTTATAGTTATCACTTGCTTAGGTTGGACCCTAATCTCCCTTTCTGTTGCGATTACTCTAGTCCTCTATTTGTTAAGTGTTGGTAAGAAAGGAAATCTTACCGACACTTTACAAATAGACTAGAGTAATGTTGATTACATCAACTAGTTGACTTGCACCAAAAGGTAATGGTGTTTAGGAGGTACAACTGGTCGATAGCATTGAAATATTCTGTTAAATAGATGATCCGTTCCTCTAGTTGGCCCTTTTCATGTTTTCTAATTGATGGATATTGAATTAGAGAATGTTGTAAATGTATGGTGAATTACACATTGATAGCTTTCTCGCAAACTGTAATCTCACCTTCTAGAGATTGGAGAAATAGCAGGTGTGATTCTGTTCTTTCTTTGCAGCAATTTTTGGAGAAAACAGCTTATCCTCTATTGGAAGGATCTGCCTCCTTTCTACTGTCCTGGTTGATTGAGGGGCGAGGAGGGTACCTGGACACCAATCCTTCTACTTCCCCTGAGCATTATTTTATTGCACCGGATGGCAAGAAAGCGTGTGTCAGCTACTCAACAACTATGGACATTTCAGTTATTAGAGAAGTTTTCTCAGCTGTTCTCTTATCTGCTGATGTAAGTCTTTCATTGTTAAAGAAGATGGGTTCCAGGAATAGGCAGATGCTTTTTTTAACAAGGAATATGCAGATACTTTATAATATGGATGACACATATAGCTTTACAACAGTATATAATGTACTTATACTGAAGTCCATTTGAGCATGCATTTATTTGAATGTTTATGCGCTTGAATCCTTGGTGTATTCATATGCGACTTATCAGATATTAGGAAAATCCAGCACCGATGTGGTTCAGAGGATAAAAAAGGCACTACCAAGGCTCCGACCAGTACAAATTGCAAGAGATGGTACTATCATGGAGTGGGTCAGTTTTTTAATTTGTTTATCTCAGGTGATTACATTGATCTGTTCAATTTCATAATAATTTTGTGTTATGCGTAGGCGCAAGATTTTAAGGATCCTGAGGTTCATCACAGACATGTATCCCATTTGTTTGGTCTTTACCCTGGACATACCATGACACTGGAGCAAACACCTGACCTCTGCAAAGCTGTTGCCAATACTCTCTATAAAAGAGGTACATTTTAGCTATATTAAAAGTACAGTATTAGTTTTTTAATCCTTTTTTAACGTTGTCTTCAGTTTGGGTACCTTTCAAATGAAACTATCAAAAGGAAAATATCAGCTTCCAAAGCTAATAGCTAGATGATGACCTCTCGTGACTCCCTCCACACAATGTATACCCGTATTGCACATGCTCCTTTTTGCCACCTCAGCCTTTTTTTGAGATTTTGAGGGTGAACTGTTGAAGATAAGAGGAATGGGCATATTGGAAATCAGTTATCCACTTACCCGCACCAGCATCAGCTCGAGTGCTGATCAACTTTATAGTAAAATTTCAATAAGCAGGAAACCATGTTCCAGGATGATGACACAATTTCACTCTAAAATATTGAAACTATTTCCTTGTGCCATTACTTCTGTGAACTGCTTGCAAGGTTGCTGCACAAATTTTTCCCATCGGAATTTTATTTCAAATAATCTGAAGGTATAATTAAGTTGAATTTTCTTATGCAGTTTGGTTATATTATGAGCTGTTATTTTTTCAGGCTGATCTAAAAAGTATTACGTACTCCCTCTGTCTAACAAAGGATGTCTTAACTTTATCCAAAATTAGATGTATCTATACACTAAATCGTGTCTAGATACATCTAAATTTTGACAAAGTTTAGACATCCTTTGTTAGATGGAGGGAGTACATATTATTGTTAACACTTGCATAACACTGTTAGGAATGTCATATTTGTCGCGCTTAGTTAGGGCATGAATAGCCGCGGTCTTAAGATCCCTTCACTTTCCCTGTCTTTGCTGCGTGGTGCTGAATTCTTATTCTATTGTTTTAGGTGATAAAGGCCCTGGGTGGTCAACTACATGGAAGATGGCTCTGTGGGCCCATCTTCACAACAGTGAGCATGCATACAAAATGATTCTGCAGCTAATCACTTTGATTGATCCGAATCATGAGGTTGAAAAGGAAGGAGGTCTATACAGCAATTTGTTTGCGGCGCATCCACCATTCCAAATCGATGCAAATTTTGGGTAAACCAGACCATCTTCTGCAATATCAATTTTTGACCCACTGTTTTTATACCATGATTTCATTGAAAGTTACAGCTCTGTTTGAGAAACCATCCAGTTCACCAACTTGGTGAGGGCCATCCAGTAGGCCTTACCTCGTGAAGGATCTAAGCTGATTTTTTTTCTTCTGAAATACGCGCCAGCACGCTTAACCACTTGGGCCACGTTTGGATTGAATATAGTTTTTGTGTGCTCCTTGGTAGGTTGAGCCAAATACCTGGAAGCACATGAAATACTCCCAATCCAAGCAGGCCCTTAAAAGGGATCTAATAATAGTGACCATCGTACTTATTTGTTGGGATCGATTCAACATGTCCTAATGGTGTCATTTTACAGATTCCCAGCTGCGTTATCAGAAATGCTGGTGCAGAGCACCGGGAGTGACCTGTACCTGCTGCCGGCTCTACCCCGCGAGAAGTGGCCTCAAGGCTGTGCTAAAGGTCTGAGGGCCCGAGGCGGGGTGACAGTTAATATTTCCTGGAAGGAAGGTAGCCTCTATGAAGCTCTGTTGTGGTCTGGCAGCAGCCAGAATTCACTTGCGCGGGTCCACTATGACGGCCACGCTGCCATGATCAGTGTCTCTCCAGGTCAAGTTTACCGATTCAACTCGGATTTGAAGTGCTTGAAAACCTGGCCAGTTTGAGGACCGTCCCTGTATAAGAGGCACAATCTGTTGTGACAAAATTACCGAAACTTGTTCCAAAATGATCAAGTTCGTCGAACAGAACATTGGTACTCCTTAATAAAAAAAAGGGCCCAAAATGATGTACGTGGTGGGCAGTCCAAGTGATGTACTTTTTACGTTAACATTCTTTTTTCTTTTTTGCAAGAAGCTTCTCCGTTGTACTCCTTCCGTTTTTCAATGTTAGGTGTATAATTTTTTGAGGAAAATCCTGAAATATAGGATGTACTGTGATTTATGGATAATTTTATACATCCACAAATGAGTTTCTGTCTATACCGGAAAGATTTAAAGGATTGTTTTCAGTTTGCGACTATTAGGGACAACTCTTTCCCAATTTTTATAGGGGAAAATGACTTCACAATAGACAACTACTTATATTTAGGAATGGAGAGGGAGTATTAGGGTGGCTTTTTTTTTTAGCCTCTAGAACAGCTTCGTGGCGGTGCATCGCTGAAGCTGAAAAGAACTGTCGGGCTTCTCACACCGAAACTGAAATCACACCGAAACTGCCATCCCGTGGATAAAACGATTCGCTCTCTCCGCAACGGAAACAAAAGAGAAAATTGCCGCGCACCCTACACCCAGTGTCCCGCACCTGATCGAACCCAATCTTTCTTCCGCCGCGGTGCATTGACCCACTGTTTGGTTGTTGTATTGACTCTGCAAGTTAATACTCCCTCCGGTTTATAGTATGTAATTTCAAAACCATGTTTTCCCAAGACGAGGATGCGATTTAGACAATTAATATCCTTTTACTTATGGATGTTGCTTCCCTCCACCAATTTTCATACACTTTGCTTCAAATTTTAATTAATTAGGCTAATGTATATTTTAGTCATTGGATCTCTGTGCAATAAATGTCTTCTTTAAGAAAAAAATTCACCCTTGATCTTAAAGAATTGCTAATTACTTCCTATAAAAGGGAGTAGCATAGATTAATACCTGGTGCACCAGCATCACTGACATGTACTTAATGCTACTCTCTTATTTGTGTCCTGACAACTTTGAATTTTTTAATTCATAGTGTACAATCATTTGGGGAGATGCACATGGCTCTTGTCTTTGGAGTCAGCTTCATTTTTATCATCTGACTTTTCATATTATGTTTATTTTATTTATAAATAATTTTCAACTAAAACTAGTGGTATATAATATCTCATCAATTTAATTAGTCCATATATGAAATTTAGGAGCGTTTCATACATTTCCTAACTCAACCCATCAAATAAGCCAAAACTCTAGAAGCTCAAAAGAAATCTATCAAAGAAGTTTTTAGGAGATTCTCCCCACCATATTTTCTCCTGACCGAAATTTATAAGCAGGCTTATGCATAAGTATAATCTCAAAAGAAGTGACCCTTAAGTTAACACGAAGTAGTAAAAAGGATGCCAAAAGATGCATTGAAAACAAGTACATTCGATTCCAAGGAGTGGCCTACAAAAAATATATCTGATTTATTTTAAATTAATAAAACATTGGATACATTTGATATAATAAGATAGGGTAGTGAACCCACAGACATTAAAAGCAAACCTAAACAAATGAAGACTGACCATAAATAATAGCATAAACATGCCACATTTCGTGCGAAATTTACCGATCAATACAATTTGATGTTTAAATCTCATTTACAAACCTATTTTGTGTAAAAAAAATTGGAAAACCTAAATCGTTGTCTAATGGGATTTAGACATCATTTCTGACACCTCTGGCCCACCTGTAAGGTGATATGGCAACTTCGGTGACAGTCTCCGACGTGTGCCCACATGTCGGCCCAATTCAACAAATAAAAAATCTGAGAAAATAATTAAAAAAATTGAAAATTTTCCCTCTTTCTTCCTCGTCACCCGCCTTTCCTCATGGCTTCCAAGTGTGGCTCCATGGGAGCGCAGGTCGCCGCCTCTCCTCGTCGCCCAGCAGCGGTCGTGTCACCCCTCTTGCCCGCCGCCGCGGCCCCTGCTCACAGCCCGCCATAGTCCTCAAACGCGAGCATAGAGGCACGCCGGCAGGACCTTCGGCACGCGGCGCCCTGCCAGGCAGCGCTAGAGACTCATGCATCGGCCAGAGACCCGCTACGACCCCCCCCCCCCCCCCCCCCCCCCCCCCGCCAGCGACCCGTGGCGGCCCACATTCCACATCACCAAACAGGTGTAACCTTTCAGGTGTGCCAGGGGTGTCAGATACGCCGTCTAAATTGTATCAGACAACAATTTGAGTTTCTGAGAAAATTTTGTTGAAATGTGGTATGTAGATGAAATTTAGACGTCATAGGTAAATTTGACACGAAAAGTGGTATATTTATGCAATATCGGCTGACAACGACTCTATGCCTCAAAATTCTTGTCCAAGTATGTTGGACCATCGTGTTGGGCAACATAGAAAATTCGACCACAAGTACCTGCTAAGACCTTTAAAAGAACATATCTCATTGAATTGCAACAATAGTAGACCACTGCACACGATAAAGATTGGCGTCATGCATATCGATGGGCCCATCTAGCCATGAATCGTCACAAAATCTCACATAAAGAGGTTGTCGGAAAAGATGATGTTGAGCTGATGATGCTCATGACACCACGCCGACGAAGAACACATATAATCAACCTGTTGTCCATGAAGAACAACGGTGATAAACACTCTAGGCCTCCTTAACAATGCTACACCAACCGCTATTGAGATGCCAATGGAGCCGGAGGACTCGAGATGACGTCGCAATCACTGTCAGAGCCCCGCCATTTGACCAAAAAACATACCACACAAAGTACGAGAGAAGTAGATCCCCTCCCTCCTCCGCCTCACGGCGCCAGAGCGACGACCAGAGATGGAAGGGGAGTGGATTGATTTTGGCGGCTAGGGTTTCTTCATGTTCTAAAAGGATAACCTAGTGACGCGATGCAATGCAATGTTGATGCATACGAGTCTTGACGCGAAGCCATCACCAACCCGTCTACACGGAAGGTATGTTTGTGCAGAATCACGAAGCCATTCCAAAGGGAGATCATTGGTCCAACTAGTCATGGCCTTGATTGATCATGGTCGGTTATAAAAGATAAACAATAAAATGATGAACAAACGAAAGATCAACACAACAGGGACACAAGATTTAACGTGGAAAACCCTTCTAACAGCGGAAAAGAAAATTGGCCCCATTTAATGGAAATATATCGAAATACCCCATCAAAGGAACTTTGAACACGACTTCACCTTATTTTGGTATTATGCACATTGTGTTAGATAGGGCCGGTGTATGACGTCGATGTGACATGGCGAACGTGTAAAACTCAAGGGGCGTCATCGATGATCATGTATGTGTCTTTTTTCTCCATATGTTCTACTTCTATCATCCTCCTACACATTGCCCAAAAGAATTGCATAAAAAAAGAGGGTTCACAATTTCTTAAATATTATAACCTGGACAAATTTTCACTAAATAGGGTAATTGGTGTCACAAGTACACAAATAGGGGTAAAAAGTGAAATTCACTTAAAACAAACTACTGACAAACACAAACTAACATCTCAAGTCGACCCTCATGAGTTTTCACCTAAGGGAACCCATTGAGAACCTAACTGTCACCTATGGCCACCCTTTGGCACCGGCCCCGCTGCAGCCGCCGTGGAAGGTGCGCACGGATGCACCGTCCCTGCAGACCATGAGTCGCCAGTTTTCTTCTTGATCTTCCTGTCTTTTTCACCGACAATCACTTTGCCCTTGCTGTTGTCTTTTCCAGCCATCGAGTCGTTGGTGATCATCTTCGCGGCGTCTTGGCTGATCTTCCTCCGTACCATCTCCTGTTGCACATGTATCTGCGCGCAGCTGAACCCTATAGAGGCCATGTATGTTGACTAGAGGTGGTGGAAAGATACAGGCTATCTTCGCTTCAAGTTAACTGGATCGGATAGAGGTTTGTGTGTGTATTTATAGGTGAGAGCTGGAATTATTGGAGGCGGGGCACTGAGTTTCTTGATGATATTTTTGTGGACTTGTCCCATTTTGGCGGTAGGTGTCACCAGGGGGAGGTTTTGAAGGCTTCAATCACTCACAGTCTAATGCAGAGACTTCGTTCTACAGTTGGAAGAGAATATTCATAAAAGCAGAGAATGGCGAGTTAAGCTTTTGCTTCTTGAAATGGTTTAATTATTGAAGACTTCATGATTGGATGAACCGCAGACTAAGGCGTGGCCTAGTGGTGGGGAGGGGCTGATGCCTTCCCACCCACCCGAGTTCGAGTGCTCTTGCTCGCACATCGGTGCTGTTGCATCTCTCTTCTACTAAAATGCCACAGGGCCCCTCCCCTGTAGGAATCATTTTTTTATGATTGGATGAACCTGTGGTCTATCCATGGCACAGTGAAAAGCCGCTGAACCTTTTCCAAGTGGGCGGCGGAGGATATAGTGGAGAAAAAGCGGTGCGTTGGGCAGGAAAAAACCTCCACTAAAGAGGATGATGATTCAGATGATGGTTTTCACAATTATTTGATCTGGATATCTGTATGTCTATCTGTGTGAGCAGGCCAGGTCAACTTGAACAGTACGCCTGTCTGGTTAGAAAATTAGCTTGGTACTGTACCATCTTTATCGCAAGGATATACGAAATACTAGTAGAAAATACAATCACACTTGAGACTGACATTCAAAGATAAGGGTTATCAATCAATACTGACAGACACAGGTGATGATCTGTCTGCATGTCGGCGTCATGTATAGATTTAGTGCAATAATGCATCGTGGATGACAAAACTCTTGTTTTGTCCAGTAATTTAGTATGTAATTTTTTACATCAATAATTGATGATAAAATAGAAGAGTAAATTGGCGAGATCCAATTCAGCTGGCTTCAGCTATAGACCGATGCATGACAAAAATTTATTGATCCCTCCGATCCAAAATAAGTGTACGCAGTCTTGAATTGAGGTTAGTTTAAAACTGTGACACTTATTATGGACAGAGTTAGTATTTCATATCGTTCTTGAGTTATTCAACAGACTTAACAAGATCATCAGAGGGAGCTAGTAAATTTTGATGACAACCAATCTCATAGGTATTAGAGCATCTCCACCGGGGCCTCTAAAGGACCCTAAAAGCCCTTTGGGGTCGGACATGAAAAACCGTCACCAGCGACGCCCCCCAAAGACTCGCCCCGATCGATTTTATGTCCGACACCCCCCAATCGGGCCTCTATACTTGGAGGCCCTCCTGGGGGTGCCGGACATCGACTCAGCGCATGGTACTGACAGCGCTGGCCCGCCCGTCATACACACACGCGCCTATCCCCGTGTTAACAAACGCTGTGCAGGAGGCCGTTGCGCCGCGTTTAATGTCGATGCGACTAGACGGCGCCACGCCTGTCATCACGCGCTGCAGACCGAAGCGACGCGTGCTGGAGTCGCAGCGGCGGCGCCCTGCAGACGCTTCGTCGGCGTCAATGCGCGGTCAGGCGAAGCGGTGGCTAATGCAGGCCACCCAACCCCGCTCCTCCGGCCGCTTTAAAACCCGACGCAGCGCAGTACTCATCTTCACACAAACACTTCTCCCTCTCTCCCTCTCCCCCAAGAACATAGGCCACCATGGCGGGCAGCCCCGGCAGGCAGCATCGCCACAAGCAGCTAGAGGAACTCCGGCGTCGCAACGAGGAGGCGGAGATGGCCAAGGCGTTCCAGCGAGTCTTGTGGCGCGAGGAGGCCCAGAACGCGCATCCGTACGTGCTCTCGCTGGAGACCGCGCGGCTGAGCAGCCGCCACCAGCTGCCGGTGTCCGACGACAATACCCTTCCGGACGGCTGGGTGAGGAGCGCCGCCAACATTCCGGTGGCGCCGCGGCTCAGCGGTCAGGACCGCGTCGAGTTTGTCAGCCGTAAGTGGACGGAGATGCCGTACGAGCAAAAGGTCGACGCCAAGTAATCCATCTCGGCGCCCTACTGGCACGCCGTGGTGGACAAGGAGTACGAGGTGCATCGTAGCGGTCGACGAGAGCCAACGCCGGAGCTGCCCGATCTGCCTCTACAAACGACGACGCCATCAGCAGCGTCGCCGTCACCGAAGAAAGGTGCCAGCGACGAGCTGCTAGCATCTTGGTTAGCAGCGTCGCCGTCACCGAAGAAAGGGGCGCCAAAATCCGAAGAGGCTTCCCATCAAACGCCCCGCCGCATGTCACGGCGGTGAATCGAACACGGCGCCCGCGAAGCCAGAAGCCTCGAGTATCCGATGGGAACGGTGATGAGCGATAGTCAGAAGTGAAGCGTCGTTGCTTCTCTGGCTTGTTTCGCATCTTCTCCCCCTCGCCGGCCACGAAGCGGCATCTCTTCTCCTCGTCGACGCGTGTAGCACAGCATAGGCCTTCTCTCTCACACCTTCTAGGTCTAGTTTGTTAAATCTCGTTTAGATTCGAAATTATAAGTTTGTTAAATCTCGTTCAAATGATATTTGTGTTGTTCATCGCCATTTGTATTGTTCATCGGCGGCGGTTCGTGTGCCCACGAGGTGTTCGACAGATTGCTCGCGTTTGGGGGTGGGCGTTTTGGGAATGCCGCTGTGGGCGGCCTCTAAATGTTGACCGGACACATGTCCACACCCCTCAAAGGAGGCCCAATTGGGGGTGCCGGACACACATTTAGAGGCCCCCGGTGGAGATGCTCTTAGCTCTTCATTGTCAAGGTAAGCAACACCAGATGCGATCCATTATACTATCTTCACAACCATGGTTGAGCAAGTTCATCACAAAAATGAGCAACAAAAACTCATCCGGGATTCAGGAGGCTAAAAAGAGCAGAGATAGATAAACTACGGAGCTAGCTTTTTCATGTTGATTTGTCTTGACATCAAGTCTATTGCTTGGGCTTGAGCAAGGCCTGGCAGCACGAGGCCAAAGCATCTGAAGCATCCAGAAGTGGTGGAAGGGTGAACGGGGGCAGAATGCCACCCTCCTCAAGTTTGATGGTCGAGGAAGGATTTCCACCGAGTGTGGCTGCCATGGCAGCCTGTTGTTTATTGAGACCGTCCATTATGCAGGAGAATGCCGCGAAGGTTACACAGCTGTGGAACATTGCTTGGGGTGCACCTGGTTTAGGATAAATGTTGTAGCACATTAGAAGACTAATAATGTGATGCATCTTACAGTTCATGATTGGATAAAGAACAGACTAATCTGACAAATATACCCAGAGCTGATATCCGCCTTAGCTTCACAGAACCACAAAACTGATTGGAACAGAGGAAGAAAAACAAAACTAAAATGTCCTTCTAACGTTGATGACACTTCTGATTCTGCAATAAGAAATTCTGTCTGCAAGGCCTACACCTATCATACCGAACCGAAGACTAAAGATGATCCAAAATTTGAATGCACTGATATTTACAACCAACCTTAGTGACAGAGCTAAGGCACCTGTGCCTGGTATAAAGCAGCAGACAGGGGGCATTGTGGGCATGCTCATAGCACACATTGTTCTCTTTTTTACTAGAATTTGAATCTTAATCAAGATAAATTGGTCCAAGTTTCATGAGATCAACTTGCTAGATTTCATGCAAGGTGCCATTTTACAACAATAAAGTTTTCCCTGGTGTCTATCGCAAGAGTATAGGATATTCACGGCGTGCTGGTGTCCTGTTCCTTACTAAAATGGTCTATCTTTTTCAATATGCAACGGCAAAGAAAGCAATGTCATAGAAATAGAATACTTAGTTTATTTCGGAATAACATCATGGAGTACCATCTGAACTTTTTTCTTTTGCAAAATATACCAAGAAATACTCTCTAAATTCTAATGGTGTTAACTGTTAAGTGAATTTGCAGCACTACTGCAAACAACACTAATTGATAAATAACTCAGTTACTGTTTCATGTAATTTTACCTGGAAAACTCAAAGCAAGTCCCGTGCAACAGCCAGCCACACCAGCATTGATCACTGCAACAGAAGTGTTTTGCTGATACTACACATTTACTTCTTTATATATATGCTACAAGGGTAAAGGAACGTAATGTACATACTGTCATCTTTCCCTCGCAGTCTTCTCAACAAGCACAAGATAAAGCTTTGGACACCAGACAATGCTGCAAAGGTCTAAAAAAAGGAATGCTGTGAGCAAGTTATCCTATGGAAGGATAGACAGCTCTCCTATAGACAATATTGCATAAATATTGTGATCAAACTAACCTTGGCAGAAGATCCTGCACTGATGAGTGAACCCTTCATACCTTTACTAGTGATCAAACCCTGTCCTGCAAAAAAATACAGATAAACAACTATGTGAACATTTGAAGAATGAAAATTAGATGCACAATCCTAGTATCAAATAGGAAGTGATGGAAGAACCCTTCTCTGATGCCCACAAAAAAAAGAACCCTTCTCCGATACCATTTTGCAGATTTAATTAATTGATTGTCATTCAGGGCTAATTTATTTCCAGGTCTTTAAAATGGATATATACAGCTTCGTCACTAAGTAGTGAAAGTATACAATACAACCTGAACCTGCATTAAATATACAGTATACAATACAACCTGAACCTGCATCAAATATACTTGCCTTGGGATTCTTTACTCCCACCTCCCTTAATGAACACATGTACTTGAAGAAGACATAGCACTAGCGCACACTATATCACAAATGGGTCTGCCAAATTTTGGTGAAGTGTTGGATGAATAACAGTTTGTCTGAGAACCTTAAATGTTAAGAAAATACTTGACATGCAGGTTATGCAATGGACCTCCAAAATGTGTTCACAAACATCTTGTCTATTTGAATGATTATTCTCAAATGTTATTTTGATGGGATACATTTTTCAGCCACAAGCACATATGTGAAACAATGTGTGTGCTCTTTCCCCACGTCATAAATTCAGGATCAATCCAAGAGACCAAGACCTTCTTTCAAGACCTAAGGAATTTGGACTCTTTATAACAATGATCTTTGAGCATGCAGTACCTTCTTCAGAGCTTTATAGCTTTCTTAAAAGTCATTTCCTTCGATAATCATAGAAGATAGTAAGGCGTGTTAAATCTTGGTGAAGGGTTGGGTAGATAACAAGAGATCAAAACTCCTCCAAATATGTTGAAGCAAATTAGTTCCACAATTTGGTTTTAATCACGGTCTGATTGACCTTAAACGGGTGTTGTGACCCGTCCCTTCCTGCCACATCAAAGAAAAAGCAGACCTATCACTTCTGGGGTCATATGTCTTCATCTGTCTTGTGATAACATCTTCTTCGACAAGATATCCCACTGAGGTGTTCCAAATGCTCACCACTCCCTAACAAATTCCAACGGTACAACATTTCGTGAAAGTAAGGGTGTTTCAGACAATTCCACAGTTTACAATCAGACAGCCAACTAGGTTGCCAAAGACCTCCAATCAGAAAAGCAGCTTTTCCTAGACAACAGATTTCTCTGCACAGCAGCACAGCCAGCCCAAACAAAGAGGCCCTTAATGTGAGTTTTCATTTACTCTTGCACAGCCAGCCACAGCCAGCCCAAACAAAGATGCCCTTAATGTGAGTTTTCATTTACTCTTAAAATCTTACGTCCACCATGAATGTCCCAATTCCATGCCTTCATTAGAACACACCTTCATGCAAATATCAAAACCATACAATGTGATAATAGGAAAGAATTTGACAATGCTACTAACTGATCCTTTCTCTCTCCATTCTGCATTGTCCTTAGATTTTCCTGCTCCTAAGTCTCTCCGCAAAAAGGATAAAGTTGAGCGTGCCATTTGAACTACTAATGATATTATTCATACTCTGCTAATCCAAGCATACATGCCTTCTACCTATTGTGCGGGAGCGTAATCACCAATATCAAACCCACCCTCACGAGGCCTCTACGATCACCTCAGGCTACTTCTTTTGAACATAAGGGGTACCACCATATAATTTTAGTCATTACATAGATGTCGAATACACAAAAACTATCCTAAAATTACTACTTAGCCAGGTTTTCCATCGAATTAACTATGCAAACTGCCCCGTCCCTATTTAGCTGGCTCACATAATTTGAGGTCTATGTCGGACCACTAGTTTGCAAGATTTTGATTACCAATCGGTAAATCTGGTTACCAACCAGTAACCGAGTTTCCCGAGCGCACAGGAAATATGCTTACATATTTTTTGAATTAAAACACAAACCTTAGCCAAATACAATGTATTCTTCTAATCCAAGTCCGACGACCTTGCGCGGTCGTAGCGACTCCCTGCCCCCTCCCCGGTTCGAAGTACATGCCGATGTCTATTTTTTGAGTTCTATTCTCTCTACCACTCTATCTACGGTTAAACCTCCAAATTACTGTAAAAAAAGTGTACTACGAGGTTTGAACCTATGGCCTAGAGATTGCGTACCCAACCTGATAGAAGCAAACCGCTACGCTACAATCAATTTGTGTCTAAATCGAGTTTAAATCATAAGTAACCGCTTATAGCGAATATTTGAATTCAAATTTTGATTTTTTAATTTGTCCTGTAATCATCTGGGATTTCTCGGTTACATCGGTAACAATGAATCCCGAGTCCCCTCGGGAAAAAAATTCAGAAACCAAAACTTTGTCAATTTGACGAACAAAACATGTACTTCTCCATCTTCTGACTCGGTGTATCTACATCTTGCATCATGTCACATTCGAAGAACCGATCTTCCCCTTCCCGTCCAAACACACACCTAGTACGGTAGTACCTGAGAGTAAATGTTTGCCGACGAACCGTGGAACACCACTATCTTCTTCAACCCTGGCACCATCGATCATCCTCGGCCTAGCGCTGCCCATGCAAACCCTAATGCTGACCACACCACACCCAACCCTTCTACCTCTCCACGGCAGCCCATGCCTTTCTGCACCAGAAACGCCAACTTCACTGTCCTTCGAGCTTGTCCTAGCCCATCAGCCCACATCACGGCCCATTCACACCAGCCTCCAAGACGACATAGTTAAACCCAAACACCTATTCGATCTCTGGGCTATCTCAGCTTCCACACCCCTCCCTCAAACGTACAAGCACGCCATGGCGGATACAAATCGGCTCACCACTACGCGCTCCAAATACGACAACGTAATTCAAAACAAAACATGGATACTCGTTCCTCACCCTTGGAGTGTTAATGTTGTCAGAAGGAAGTGTGCTTACAATATCAAACATCACTCCGATGGGGCCTTAGCTTGGTACAGAGCATGGTGGGTAGTCCAAGGTTTCTCTCAGGGACAGTCAAACTGAGTGCTGCTGAGTACAATCCACATCGTACATCTCTCAGCTGTTTATTCTTCCTGGCCCATACATCAATTAGATGTCAAGAACACCTTCTTACACGGTCACATCTCTGAAACAATTCTATATCAACAGCTAAAGGGATTCGAAGACTAACAGCACCCCTCTCACATAAGTCTCATACAGAATTCCTTATACGGTTTAAAACAAGCTCCGTGAGCTTGGTTTATTCGTTTTACCTCTTTTATCACATCTATCGTGTTCACTGCCTCCAAAGCCGACACCTCAGTCATCATCTCTTAACGGCCACATTGTATTTCAGTCACTCAATCATCTGATGTTAGACTGCTAACCAACCAGACGTGAACTAGCTGTTGCTAACCGAATAAACCAGCTCTATCTCTTCTATCCATGCAGCACCCTCTCCTCCTACCCTTTCGAGTAGCCATATATAGGATCTAACTTAACTATACCTACACTGCCGCACAAATGTATCCATATATTGTGCCCCTTAGAGGATGAATAAACAAATTGATTTGCTGCATACCAAATATTTCCATCTCTAACCAACAAGTGAAAATTTTCATTCGCGGCCCGGGCTAACACCCCAGCATTAATTACAAATTCTACGAACAGACAATCGAAGCCTAAAGAAAGCGAGAGAGGTAAAAGAGACAGCGGAAAAGAGGGAGTGAAGAGACCGTATCCGACGAGGGAGCCGACGAAGGCGCCGGCTGCGAAGTCCCCGGCGGAGCGCACGAGGCAGAGCACTGGAACGGCGAGGGGCTGCGGCGATGCGGCTAGCTCGTCCCCCTCCCACTCGCGCCCCCGTCCGCGCCCCCGCTTCGCCGCCATCTTCTGTCTTCTGCTGCTCCTAACCCTTGTCTTGGTCGCTCGTTTTCGCTTTGCTCTCTTCGTTATCCTTGAGTTCTCTTCTCTGTTTAGGCAGTCTATCGCTGTCAAGTGGGACCATATAGGTGCGGCGCGTCAGGAAAGCAAACCCTATGTGAGTTTTACCGCGGGATCTGATATGCCTAGACTATAGGATTAACTGGAAATAGACAAAACAGCAAGAAAATTATTCAGACTTTTATCTCTATTAACCCATTTCAGAGACGCAATTGGGTTTGAGATTCAAATTAGAGAAATGAATACAAGACACCAGCCGCCGGACCAAGAGCGGCTAGGGTTTAACCGAGAGGGGGAAAATATGGAGTAAACGAATTGTTCAGGCGTTCATCTCTATTTACCCATTTAGAGACGCAATTGGGTTCGAGATTCAGAGCGGAGAGATGAATACAAGACACCAGCCGGACCAACGGCGGTTTAACCCGAGTTTAACCTAGAGGGGGAAAAGATGGGGATTACAAGCTCAGAGCCGAGCTAAATAGCGAGTAAAACGACAAACAACGGGGACAATTCTACTTTTGCTAAAGCGACCATGTCAGAGTTTGAAATCGACCCTTCGCTCGTTGGCAGCCGTCTAGATGGAGATCGACGATCGAGCTTGATCACTTGTGGTGCGAAGCGGTACGTAGAGATCTCAGCCATAGGATCGACGATGGACAATAGAGCTTGAATATGATCGTCAGGTGATCATTTCCTGATAATGCTCCCTCCTTAAGACCAGACTTGACCTCAAGGCTGAAACTCCAAAAATGTTTTCTGCGTGAAGGTTGAATCTTCCCAGGTTGTCGCGCTCTCTGGAAGACTGGTCCACTTGACAAGCAATTGTATAACTAGGACACCGATGTTCCCCTGCTTCCTGGGAATTAGCTTTCTACCAAGAATAGCTTCAGGTCCAGTTTGGATATTACCCTGCTCATCAACCAGTGGAAGCACTGGGAAGGAATTGTCACTAAGTCGACATGCTTCTTCAGCGGGCAAACATGAAAAGTATGGTGTAATTAGCAGCCATCAGGAAGTAAGAGTTTGTTGTCTGACCGACTTTAGCCAGCACTCAAACTGGTTCATACAATTTTGAATGCAGTTTGATGCATTTGTGGATGCTGAGAGAAGAATGTCACCTTTGAGTATACCATATCACCAATTTCCAATACCCTCTCACTTCTGTTTTTGTTTGCAAAGTGTACCATTCTCTCTTGGGCTTGCTTCAGATTGTTCTTGATGATATTGTTAGCCTCTTCTCTTCTCAGTAGCATTTCCTCAGCTGTTTTTGTGCTATTGTCAGTTAGGAACATCTCAGCAACCCAACCTGTGGAGGTTTGAATCCTTATAAAGCTTGGAATGGAGTCATCTTGAGGGATGTGTGGTAAGTAGCGTTGTACCACCATTCTGCCAGTGATAGCTAAGAGTGCCAATTTTTGGGTTGTGCAAAATTCGTTTTCCCCTCCAAACTGGGAAAGATTTGGGTGAGGGGAAAGAGAGAAACTACTCCCCACATGTCTCCTGGCGGGCGCACTTGTTAGCAGGTAACGGTCAAAAGAGACCCAACCCTACATGGCCTGACTCGTCAGAAGCTAACGGTAGAGCCCTCCATCCGACGGCAGCCTATCGTTTAGACCACTCCTTAGAGTTCCAAAATAGAGCGAGGGCAAAAGTGAGGAATAGTTTACCAGCTGGGGGAAAGTGAGTTCAAGTATGGAACCAAGGGCATAAAAATAGAAATCCCTCTAAAAAGGAATTGGGTCGGGCTACAGACTAGTCTAGAGTCCAATCTGCTCAACCAGGTTGAGCCGAACTTACTAGCATTTCTTATTGCTCTAGATCAGCAGTATGTGCTTAACTGGGGATGATAAGCATATACAAATCATCGTTCTTCAACTGGATGTCAACTCTCTCTTAGGACGAGACACGTTGTGGTGGCCAACCTTATATGACGGCCTTCCGGTTCTAACTACTAGCTACCAACTTGGCACTAGCACTAGCCCTTGTAAGCCTTCTCTCTCCTACCTTACACCTTGGCCTCCCTCAGAATAATGGGGAGAGAATCTTCATAACCCACAAGGCATGCTTTTTTCTAGGATTTTTCTGGGGACAATCCGCACAGAGATTTGGCAAAACCCCAAGCTTTACCCAATCCCATCAAATCCCCATTAATCCCCAATCCACTAGAGAGGGGTAGTGTTTTTGGTATTGAAGAAAACACACTAGAGTTTGAAGGATTCTTTAGAAAAGTGTGTATAAAACCGACTAAATACACTAGAAACAAAATTATGGAGATATGTAGGGTTTTGGGTTTTGACAGGGATAATTCCCACCAGTCGCAAAAAAATCAAGAAAGAAACAAGGCCTACAGAGTTGATTATACACTCATTTTTATCCTTGTTTCAACCAGACATCTGTCAATAAATTGACGAGATTATTCCTCTAACCTGCTACTAATCACTAATTATTTTATAGATGTGTGTATCTCCTTGTTTGTTATTTACTTATACAAATGGTTTTTCAATGATGAAATATGATTATATGAGAATACATGGGAAGGATCGGGTGATGGGGACTTGCCCATGTCAATACGCACAAAAACAATTAATAGGAGACTAAGCGTGCGTTTGGTTACCCGCACCATTTTTAGCCTTCACGTCTCCGTGGCTCAACTGGGTCTGGCTCAAGAAAAACGTGGTATGATCCATGTTGTGCCGCTCATTTGGTTGCCCATAATTTTCTAGTCAGGCCCGTTCGGTTGGGAGCGGAAATGCAAAGTGCTCTTGTTTGTATGCCTAGATGAGTGTTTTAGCCACAAATAACTGTGTTTGGTTGCTCAGTTTTGTGATTGCACTGCTTACCTTGCACGTCAAGTGGTGAGCTTACCAGCCCATTGAGATTTAGGGTTTAATAACTACAGACTTAAGACATGCACAAATAGACAATGATGCCGATTAGGACGACGATAATGAAGTCTTTGATGCCACCACATGCAATCAGTCCTCCTCGTTTGCTCTCAGCCAGTTTCTTGCACCATTTTTGCTGCTATGAGGTTGGAGTTGGAGAGGGAGCTCTTCTAGATTGGACATGTAGAAGGCGTTTTGTGCCTCCGTTAGAGTCTCGGGCCTTGTGCAGCATTGGTTGGGAAAATTATCCACCTGAGCCGAGCAAGAGTTCCGGCTGGTGTAGATTCCTGGATTCCTGCCTTTGAACACCACATACCACTACAAGAGAGAACATGAAGATTATAACTTGCAAACTTCGCAAAATATGATCACAAGGTGGAGAAGCAACATAAGCAAAGCATGCACTGATCATCATATACGGACTACACTATAAGCAACATAAGTGTTCGCTGCCTAGATAGTATGGTGTCAACCTACCACCACGTCAAAAGAGGGTGTAATACTACCACCACAAGCTCACCGCGTGAGGGGTTAGCACATGTACCAACTCAAGTAACCAAAATATACAGGTCATAAGAAGTTTTGTTGTCCTGGCTATCCAAAATATACATCATATCATCATCAAGCATGCTTGCACCGCCGCCAGTTGCACTACCAGTAGTAGTGCTTGGTCATGAAGGTGTGGAGCCACAACAGACGGTGGTCCTCGGGCATCTGAACGAAACCCTGACCTTGTGCCTTGTTGTCACGGAGGTGGCTAAGAGCAACCATCTGGGCAGAGTCACTAAAGTTCCCTTAGCGGTCATGACAACGTCGTAGAGGCCGGGGTAGACGTCCACAGGCACGCTCTCCATGATGACGGTTGCCACCTCATAGACGGCCTCGATCATGCTGGTGAAGACGAGGACCTCCTTGTCCACCAAGAACCCATATTCCTCTTCTTCTCCCCTCTCTCAAGTGGTTTTGGTGCATTGTCATCGCCCTTCACGCCTCGGTAGTCAGGAGCACCATCAAGGTGGATGGTATCCGACTCCTGCGTGTAATGATCCTCAGCCGTACCTAGAGGCTCGGAGGACCCCGTGGCATGCCTTCCAGTGGCCAGGCCGAAGGAGAAGATGGTTTCCATCCGCTCGTAGTTCTTGATGGGTTTGTTAAGGAACCCATCGTCCTTGGGGTGATCCTACATACGAAAAACGGTACGACAGTTAGTGATTGACAGTTAAACAGTATGCGCTAACTAGACGCGGTGCAGCCCAGGAAAGCAAATAGGCCCAATTCCCATGTCTGGAAGCTGCATGGGCTCTCCGAGGGCAACCAAACATTGCCTTAACGACCAAGGGTACAGCTGGACACAATCGTACCTACGACCGGTGTCTCCATCAAATCATACCGTGCAATTAATCCAAGGGGCACCACCAGATTCACAAGAAGGCCTCCAAACGTCCAACTACGAATTATGATCGACTTTTGTACATGTGAGGGAGGATCATTGTGATCTATTGAATGCAATTATTGTTATAGTTGATTGTTAGATATTTATAGATGCATACCGTTGTTTATTCTATCTTCATGCTAGACCAACCTAATCTAGAGGATCGTCTAGAAGTACCAAGATGGCATTTCAACTGAATTTGCTGATGGGTAAAATTAGAAGATGGTAAGGATAAATAACATATGTAAACTTTATGCTCCCTTAGTTTTTGTTTACTTCGTGTTTATAGATTTTTCAAAGTCAAATTTTTTAATATTTGACTAAGTATATAAAAAAATATCAATATGCGCTATTTGACACCCATATCTTTTGAATTGAAGATGATTTTTATGTCACCTAAATTTTGCCATACATTGTAAATTTAGGAGAACGTAAAAAAATATCAACATGGCGTAAAACTATTTTATGTCACGCATTACAAATATGATGTAAAATACACATTATTCAGCTATCTTTACACTGTTATGAGTCATATATAGCATTTTTACGTAGTTTTTTTTTTAATTATGGGACAACATGAATATAATTATTTCGATGATTTTGACAAACATCCCTAGGTGCAGAATAGGGTGTCTGTATTTATAGTATTAAATATATAAGAAATTATATATTATAAAGAATCTAATAATAATATAAAAAATATCATTAAAGCGTTTATATTTTATTTTTTTGGTCAAACTTCATAAATTTTGCCTTTGATTAAATCCAGAACACAAAGTAATTGTAAATGGAGGGAGGAAGTATAACATTTCATATTCTATCATATATTTGCATCATTTATTACTACTACCTCTGATCCACAAAGATTGTCGCAAGTGTAGCATGTGAAACGTATGTGTGTACGACAATTAATTTGGATGTGTTTATAGGTTTTTTTCAAAGTCTAGCTTTTTAAAATTTGACCAAGTATGTAAAAAATATCAATATTTATAATATTAAATATATAATATGAAAATATATATTGTGAACATTCTAATAATATAAAATATATAATATAATTGTTTATATTTTTTCCTACATATTTGGTTAAACTTAATAAAGTTTGGCTAACTAAACCTAGAACACAAAGTAATTCTAAACGGAGGGAGTATGACATTTCATATTATATCATATTTATTTGCATAATTTATTACTATTATGGAACTAGTTACGGAACCAGCAAAAAAAATTGGAACAGGAATAATAGTTTGTGGCAGTAAATCTTGGTGTCATATCACTTAATGCTGCAGGCTTGCACTGCACTTCTACAGCTACTGGAATGAATCAACACGACGTATGTGTTCACCAAAAAGTAATATCTTGTCTTATAAAAAAAAGTAATATCTCGTGATTGCCTGCCATTTTAGCGATGAAACTCCTATTGCTTGCCTGCGTGTGTCTACACATAAATGATATATTAGAGAAATAACATGGCTATAATGGCTATATATGGTCGATCAAAGTAACACCTGTATTAGTTCCCAAGTTGTGCTTTCACATCAGGTGTGAGATAACAGATATCACTATAACTTACAAAACATGAGCATGAATCAGCATATAAAAATAATCTACTATAACTCTTTATGTGACTAACAACTACCTCCACCTTCCCAACGCCAACCACCCCGAAAGCCGGAAAAAAGGGAAAAGAGAATAATACAGGGAGGGCAAAACCCTTAAGCAGCAGCAAGGCTGTACCAGAAAACAAACAGCACTACTGAGCCTCATCATCCACAAAGTTATCAGAAAGACTGCGCTGTGACAAACGGTAGTAGAGAATTCCCATGGTTGCTATACATGCCCTGCATTAACATACATTTTTAGCGCAACAATCCAAGTTCATTTATCAAGAGCAGTAAGAACTTCATGTCAAACATAAACTACATGAAATAAGGAGATGAAACACATTTTAGAGATTGACATGAAGATACAAAGGAGATTCCCCAAGTAACACAAAATATTAGCTTTACATAGCTCACATCTAGACATAAAATTGCTTAGTAATTAGTATGTCACAGATCAAGGCTGAATTTAATGAATGGAGATATCTATTTATTATTTATACACAGTAAATCAAGAGTATAGAAATGGGTATCATAAATGACCACTCTTATAGTAAAGGTGCAACTAAATCAAATTAGAAAGTTAGTGACCTTGCAAATAGTCCAGAACTCAAATAACAAATTCTGCTGAACGTCGCAATTACTAAAACATAGAAGCAGGGGCTTTAAAGGGGAAATCTAATAGAGCTGACAACAATGCCGACATATATTCATGTCTTTAAGTCACAAATGATTATTTAAATCATGGTATATTAGATCAACGAATAACTGCTAGTGTAATGCTAGCTGGGAACAGACTGGTCTTCCAAGCTGTACAGTTGATTCAAACTGGATCAGTGACTATTTCCCATCACTTGTTAGCATGTAAATAGATTGTGGTGCAAATGTTAGGGAGACATAATTGACTAGTGCACCTTCAGCATTATCAAATGATTATTCAATTTGAAGGTTACTGCTAACGAAACAAAGTATCCATTCCAGGAGAATAATAGTAGGCAGAGAAGTATTGCACAGGCAGAAACCTTACATGATTGCCAGTGCAAGTAAGATCTTTGTGGGATCGATTCGTGATGATCTCGCATGTCTTGAACGGCCTTCTGGAGCATCACTCTCTTTTTTAAGGGGTGCTGTAACCGGTAATGTTGGCAGCCCACTAGACCAGAAAGGTAGCAGCATCCTTAAAAATTTGTGACGGAATGTACCTGCAAACTGAAGCTTTGTAAGAAGCTTGGAGCCAAGCAAGTGATCCATCTTGAATTCGATTAGTTATGAACCAAACTAATTAGTCTTACACGTTCCAGCATTCACATGTACGGCTCTTTTGATTCATAGTATTTTTCAAGGAATTTTATACGATTGAGATCCTATGGAATTTTTCCTACAACAGCCGTTTGATCAAATTAACATATCCCATAGGAACCTTGTAGTGCAAAGCCCATAGGAAAAAAGCATTATGTTGGACCTAATAGAAAATTCCTTCACCACAATTTAAGACAATTACTCTTCCCATAGGATTCAATTAGACATGGCATCCAATCCAACAGGTTTCATATTCCTACAATTATCCTATCCTATGAATAAAAGGAGCCCTAATATTTCATGTCAGATCTATTAGGATCCCAAGTATTGCATTTTGAAAGAAAGGTGGATAGAGAACTAGGTTAATACGTTAAGCTGCAATTATATGTGATGGCAATCATTTTGAAGGTGATTAGGAACATGACTAGTGTCTGCCAATTAATTTGTGAGTTTGTAGAGACAGAAATGAGCTCTTGATTCTTTTTAATTCAATTAATCTAATGACAAAAGCTCGGTATTTTGTTATAACTCAAGAAACCTTGGAGCTGATATAAAGATAAATGAAGAACATAGTTCGTCGATAATTGATGTTTACGACTTACCCCTTTTAGTATACTTTTTGCGGTTTGCATCTTCATCATCAGCGTAATAAGACATCTCCGAACTTTGTCTGTCAACATAGTTAGCACCTTTTCTTGTCGTGGCACCAGGCTACATAATGAAGGAATAGGATCACTAAGGCTGTATGTAAGCAAAAGCTGAAGAAAAGACAAACCGAGCCCCACCATACGAACAAGGTCATGTCATGACTTACCCCGTGTGGGCTTGGACTTCTGATGAAATTTGGCTCCTGTTCTTGGAGTTGGGTTGTTATGGGACTAGGACCATCTATCTCAACTATTTCTGGTTCCACGTGACTAGACGTCCCAGAAGAGTACATCCCAGAAGCACGCTTATCCTCCTTGGAGAGTACCACTGATGATAAAGTTGCATCCTTCGAAGAGTTAACTATGTTTGGACCATTAGATTCGCCAGAACCTGATAGACGCTTAAGGGGATCTGAAGCAAATGCAGGGGGGGTGCCTGCATCAGCTTTAGGCACTGTCACGAAATGATTTCCAAATACATTCTTCTCCAATCCAGTCTGCAATATGTTAAGAAAAGTGCAAGTTGTCAATCTATGGACAAAAACAACCTTCCAATAAATATAATTAGCTACAAGAGCAGTAGTACATAGGTAGTGTGCAATGCTTTTGATCTTGCAAGCAGGAACAGATCTGGAGGACTAACCTTGGCTATTACTTCCTTCAGTTTTGCGTGAAGGCGAGATCCTGTATCTTTAATACTCGAAGGAGGCCATATCTTTCAGGGAAATTATGTATATAATAATATATAAGGTCAAAGAACTGTTGGAGCCTCAGAGTGATAGCATATGGAGCTAAAGAGAGATTAACTTACTGGTATGGAACATGAGGGGCAGACAAATCCTGCTGGTGCTGTTTGGGTTGGAAAACTTTGGACATGCGATATCAAGCATTTTGTGTGCATCACATCTAAAGGATGTCAAGAAGACAGCTTAGATTGTTAGATTTAACAAAGATGGCTTCAAGAGACGAATGATTCAAATATTCTATTGGAAGCAGTACATACGGAGGCAACCCAATCGTGTAGTTTCTTCACTCCCAGCTTCAAGAACCGATTTACAAAACAAGCAGTGTTGTGGCCAGTCATAATCAGAATTAACAACCCATTCAGCATAGTTTTTTACCTGCAGAAAAATTGTAAAATTAATACAACATGATAACTTTAACAAAAAGGATATAATTTGAAAATTGAATACAGCATGAATACTTTAACAAATTTGCAAGGATACTAATTTTTTGATGAGAAGGCAATAACATTGCTACATGTGATTATTAACTTTATGTTCACACAAAATAAACACAACAGGGAAGAGATACGGTCATATTATATGCATAGCTGATGTCAAAGTTGATTATAGCAGAGGCACAGCAACAAGACTAAGCAACAATAAGGAATCCCAAAAGTTTGAGTAAGCACAGTGGAGGTGGAAACTGTAGTGCTTCCCTTCTCGACCAAACTAGACAGGGTCGAGAAATGGATGTCCCTCATAGATCCATGGCTTGACCGCTTGAGCATGGCTACGATTTGTTTGCAGAATTTCCATATTATGCTCCAAGCCATGCAGGAAAGTGCCAGGTAATATTTGGATTCTCCAATCCTTAATAACTAGATATTAAAATATTGTCTTTGAGAAGAACTCCCCTAAAAGAAAATATGGGGAATGGATTCTAAAAAACATAGGTGAAGTCATTTAAAGGTGCTGATGCCACTACATATCTGAGAAAAAATATGATACTCTAGCAGCAGCACCAGGGAGACAAAAATGTTGTCTCAACGGCTACTTGTTCATGACTACTCACATGCCATCCATCTTCCATGACATGTGAACAACTACATTTCACATCCCAAAGATATGTTTCTTGCCAACAATCCGCCCGATCTTCATTCTTAGCTATCTGCAGCAGTCAGAGGAAGTACCCACAGGAGTCCTCCCCAGCTATCCCACACGCAGGCCTCGCGAATTTGCAGCTCTTCTGGCCCATTGCCACGTCATCAAGCGACCCCCTAACTCCACTATTCCCCTGCCCCTCGATGTGCCCTTGTCATACCGTCCTCGATTCAGAAGGTGCATCCGTTCTGCAACCCATCTAAAAATGACCAAAATCCCCAATCAAGTCTCTACCGATCCACTTCTTCGCCATGCCACTCTTATGCCTCCGAAAGTCACAAATCCAGCAGCGATTTCTAGAATCCCTGCCTCCAAGCAGGGAAGCACAGAACCAGTAGCACCGATGTATTTATGTCTTGGTGGATTCAAGCCGCATCCACAACTCAAACTGCCGAGCAAAGGAAGCATGATGGACTGGCAGAAGAGAGCTATCACCCCAAACACAACTCTATTTCATCTCCTGTCAGTTCTGCCCCTACTATGCAGGCAAGTAATCCCATATATTTTAATACCTTTCCAGGATACTGAATTCATCACAGAACCACTAATGAATCTGATGTATCAGCGACGTTTCATCACGAAAGATCGGTTCTGTACATGTATTTCAGCAATGCATGTACTAGATTTTATGCGTCCTAAGGAGCAAAGAACAAGCTGGCCTGCAACGCATTCAGAGGCACCCTGCAGTAAGGATTGTATATTTAAAAGGACACTGAGGTCCAGCAAGCATATTGTTGTATCACCTAACCAAGGTCTAGTAAACATACTGCTGTATCAACAAACCAAAATAAAAAATATATATATGCAATTAAGCTAACATGACAGGCAATCTTACGATAGAATATAATCACTAAACAGGATACAGCACATTGAGCAATCGCTTAATAAATTAACTACTGTTCTCTTCGCCTAAGCCAATTGGGATGAGGACCAAGTCGAGAAGCTCACCACGCATAACTGATGCTCCGGGAAGCAGATGCACTCGCCGCAGACGGGAACCTGGTGAACGAAGCAGTAAACTCTCGTCGCCTGAAAACACAAAGCAAGCACCGCACGTCCTGTCAACAAAAATTCAGGCAGCAACGGCAAATCTCTACACAGCAGCAACAAATCCAAGAACCCCAAACTAAGACTTCGAATCCGCGGCATTCGCGGTGCCTTGTCGGATCCAGATCATGCCATCACCAAACCCGCCACCGCGAACTCGGCCCGCCCAGATCCAAAAATCCACCATAGCACGCTGACGCCCAACAGAGAGAACGCGCAAGACACCGCAGAGGTGTCGCCACCTCGCCGGAGAGTCGAGAGATGATGAATTACCTTGCGGCATCTGCAGACGACCATCGCCAAGGAGCCGGATCGGTGGATGGAGAGAAGGATCGGGTGTCGGGGCTGGGAGCGAGGGGAGAAAGAAGCACGGCAGATCTCGCAGAGACAGAATGAAGTGTTGTTTTTTTTCCTTAACAGCAAAGCGTCGTGGGGTTATTTCCTTCAAGGGTGGGCGTGGAGTTTTTTTTGGTAGACAGTGAGGCAAAAAGGCCCTCGTTTCCACTTCGAAAGTAACTTGAGTTTTTTTTTTCCACATATATTAAACCAACAAAAAGTACATGATTAAATTGATTATAAAAACAAAGCTAAAATAGACTACCCAATTTATGAGATCTTCAAACCATTTCTTCATCCATGACACAATCTTGTACTTTTCTGAAAGCAGCCGTAGAACAACGCCAAAACCACGAAACCACACACCTATGAATGAATACCCATGAAGGTTCTCCCTTTCTAAATTTGAGTCACAATGCTAAGGCTTTGTGCATCAAGCAACATCGGCAAGAAAAGTAACTTGAGTTTTAATTAACTAGAAGATGGTACAATAAACATACTCTCGTGACTCTAGGAGAAACTACAACATTTTGTACAAAATAAAGCCTAAAGAACACTGAGGCTTGTTCGATTAATCCACTTCCCAAGTGGACTGGAGTGGATTGTGATGAATTGTAGGGGATTCAGAGAGATTTGGCTTTGAGGGGTTTTAATCCCCTCAATTCCTAGCATTGCGAACATCCGTAAGCAAGTGGCTTGTTCGCATATTTGGAATTAAGTGTAAACACAAAGTATTGGTTTAGGCAAAGTGACATGGCGTTGGATGATCTCATGCGTTTCCCTTGAATTAACAAGTGTTTCTGTTGTCACTAGGTAAATTAAACGACATTACACCTATTTATACTGAGTAGATGTGGAAATGTACAAACCTTAGCATTTTTCGAAAAACATTGTCACTGTCACTATCCAGTTGGTACTATCAATGTGTTCCAACTGATGAACATGTTCCCCTCAAAGTACTAAAAGTACTAGTATATTAGTTTGATTATAACAAACATACAAAAACAAGGCAATGATATTAATAATTGTTGGTAACCCCAAGTGAAATGTATGATGTAGTGATGCGGTAAATTTCTCTGAGTTAAGAACCAACATTTATCAAACCAGTACGAGAGCAAGCAAAGTTTGCAATGGACCTACAAGCAAAGACACAAAGCTCTTTCTCCCCGACATTTTAGGAAGGTTGACAATCTTCCCGATAATAGTAATAAACACAAAACTATAATGGACTAGCAGGCAAGTAATGGTGGGAAGTGTGTAAACGAGGTTATAAATAATGTAGAAAGTTGGGTAGGTGGCCATAGTTTCAATTGTGGTGTCTCTCGTTAGACAGAAATATCATTGGATAAAGAAATTACAGTTAGTCAATTGATATAATTATAATCATGACATTATGACAAAAGTACAAGGCAAATGTTCACGCATGCATCACGTCAAACTGATTGTGCACTCACACTGCGTCTATACCTAAATAGATACTCCAATTTGAGTGTGCTTCTAGGCTTGCCACTCTAGGGATCAAGTTGTGAACAACAGATATTGCATTAAACTAAGTACATTATTTAAGTAAATTTATTATCAAGAATTAGAAATAAATGTATTGCCCTTAGTAGAAACCACATTTGCCACCCTTAGTCGTTAATGTCACTCGAGTCCACGGATAGACAAGGCAAGAACCCATTGTTGAACATATATCCGTTCTGGAGACTTAAACAACTACTTGGCCAAAGCAATTATATAAATCGGAGAGCATGTAGAGCCGTAAGTAAAGCAATATCATATTATTACATCATGCACAATATGCTCGTAACATCACAATTTATCATATCCAGCAAACACAATAATAAATTCGCAAAAAGAAGAAGCAAACACAACAATAAAATTTACATCAGATGAATCTCGATCATATAAGACAGCTTACGAGACCATGGAATTGAAGCACAAGGATGAGAAATCATCATCTTGCTACTGCTATGGACCCGTAGTGTAAGAATGAACTACTCAAGCATTGTCATGGAGGCATCAATGTGGTATAGATGCCTCTAGCGATGACCCCCCCCCCCCTCCCGCAGGGTGCCGAAATAGGCTTGCGAACCAACATTTGGTCATATAATAGGGTTGGTGTACCCTTATGCACTTATGCGTCCACAACATGCGCGTATTTATCTATGTTTAAATTGTAAATCTGTATGAAAATGGCAATATATCACTCTGTACCTGCCCCTAAACAGTAATTTGCAAATATCCTTGTGATTTTATTTATCGCATTTTGATGCTGCACGATTAGTTGTTGGGAAACCCCAAGCGTAAGGTGATGTGGAGAGTGGTATTTTTTTCCCTACTAAAAGAACGAGAGTTTAATAGTCCAAGAAGAATGGTGAGTAACAACTTGGTGTCAACCATGTAACGGCGCCAGAAAAGTTCTTGCTCATGCATGTATGACTAGATCTACACACAACCAAACAAATATTTTCCCCAACTATCCAGGAAGGTTGTCAAAATTTCTGTCTTGCTGAAACAAAGTTGTCAAATGGATGGTGAAAATAATATGATGATTATGAAAGCGGACAATGAGCAAATGATTATGAAAGCAAGTAGTAAACAGTGTAAAGATATAATAAAAGATGGTCTGGGGCCATAGTTTCACTAGTGGTGTCTCTCCATAAAAAGATAAGCAAACATGCGGGTAAACAAATTACAGCTGGGCAACTGACAAATTCATGAAAACGTTTTATACACTTTGTTATGATAAAGATTGACTTGAAATATTCAATATTTGGAATTACGTCAAAGTACATAGACTGTAATCCAATGCTTGTGTTGCGACCAAATGATTATGAAACCAATAATATAATAAAAGATGGACCGGGGCCATAATTTCACTAGTGGTGTCTCTCCATAAAAAAAAATAAGCAAACATGCGGTTAACAAATTACAGTTGGACAATTGATAAATTCATAAAAGCATTTTATAGCACTCTATTATGATAAAGATTGACCTGAAATATTCGATATTTGGAATTACGTCAAAGTACATAGACCATAATCCAATGCTTGTGCTGCGAGGTCAGAGTTGTTGGGATGCCCCAAGAGGAAGGTGTGATGAAGACGGTGGCAAAGTTTTCCCCTAGTAAAGAACTAGAGTTTAATCGTCTAGAGGAGTGGTGAGTTGCCACTTGGTGTCTTCTCCGTCTGGCGCTTGAGAGTCAACGTGGACCTACACACAACTAAACAAAATACTCTACCCCAACTATCCAAAAAGGTTGTCAAGCTTCCCGTCTTGCTGAGAACAAAGTTGTCAAACATATGGTGGAAATAATATGATGTTTATGAAAAGCGGATAGCGAAATGATTATAAGTACGAGTAATAAACGGTGGAAACAATATAATAAAAGATGGACCGGGGTCATAGTTTCACTAGTGGTGTATGTCCAATAAAAGATAAGCAAACATGCGGGTAAACAAATTACATCTAGGCAATTAATAAAATCATGAAAGTATTTTATAGATTTTGTTATGATAAAGATTGACTTGAAGGGCACTACATCGAAGTATATAGACCGTAATCCAACTGCATCTATTACTAATAATCCATCTTGGGATCGCTACCAAGCATGTCACCATAAACTATTAGGTTGCAAGCAACATACAATTGCAATAAATTCCTGACGTAATGTAAACAATGCTTATAATCATATAGACATAAACACCGTTGTTTTCCCCCTTGTGGCAGCAACACATTCCCGTTCTTGCATGTTTCTGTCACTCGAGCACAGAATCACGGGAGGCATGAAGCACTATCTAGCATCAATACGCCCTCTTGGAGATACAAATCATTACTTGGCCAAAGTGACATAAGTGTCGTACAGAATGCAAGATCATAATTATAGCAGTAGCATGATGAAACATTGGTAAACAGTCTGAATGTAACTTCACAAATCATCGGATCTCGGCAAACACAACATCTAGCATTACAATAAAGTGATTTTGATCCTGTTATGCAGCACACAAGATCTGAACATGGTGGTACAAGTGGACGAAAACACTAACTAGCTACTCCTATGGACACAAAGTCCAAGGTGAAACTACTCACGCATCACTCCGAAGAACCATGTCGAAGTAGGTTTCGAGGTGACGGAGCCCTCGGGTGAGTTCCGTGGAATATTTTCTCCGTGGTAGGGTGATGACTCCCAAGTGCAGGAGATCAATTATAGTACCTTTCGAATAGAAAAGGTTGTCGAACCCACGAGGAGCTGAAGGTATTGGTTAGTAAGAATGATAGATAAAACAATGAAAGATGCAAGTGTTTTGGGGTTTTTTGGTTGTATAGTTGCAAATAAATTAAAAGTGTAGAAAGTAAATAGTAACAGTTGAAAGCTCTCAATGAGAGAAAAGCCCAATCCTCTATATGGCAAGAGGACAGGCTCAAGTGATGTGTGTCTTATATTTGGAAAACGTTCCCGAGTGCGGCATGGATATAACTAGGCATATAGATTTATTAAACAACACGTTGAATATCTTGTCAAGTTTTAATCTTGTCTAGGACGGAGCCACAACTTAGGTAAAGCTAAACAAATAAACTAAACCCTCTTATGATGGATCTTGTGGGCAAGCAAATGACTGCACAAGAATTATTAAACAAATTACAGCTGGGCAATTGACAGAATAAAGAACTGCATAACAATGCATATACAAGTCATGATGTCTAGTGTGAGATTCATTTGGGCATTACAACATGATACATAGACCGTCATCCAACTGCATCTATGACTAATAATCCACCTTCAGAATAGCATCCGCAACACCATTCAGTATTAAGTTGCAAGCAACAGATTATTGCATTAAGTAAAGTGTGTAATGTAAGTAGCACAAATATCCTTAGATAAAGAACTACTGTTTTATCCCTTGTAGCAACAGTACATCTACAATCTTAGAGGTTGCTGTCACTCCCCCAGATTAAATAGAGACATGAACCCACTATCGAGCATAAATACCCCCTCTTGGAGTCACAAGCATCTACTTGGCCAGAGCATCTACTAGTAACGGAGAGCATGCAAGATCATAAATAACGCACTCACAAGATATATTATGAAGCAAATGACACAGTACTCAATTATTCATCGGATCCCAGCAAACACAACATGTAGCATTACATAAAGATGATCTTGATCATGATAGGCAGCTCACAAGATCTAAACATGATGGCACAATAGGAGAAGACAACCATCTAGCTACTGCTATGGACCCGTAGTCCAAGGATGAACTACTCACGCATCAGTCCGGAGGCGGGCATGGTGATGTAGAGCCCTCCGGTGATGATTCCCCTCTCCGGCAGGGTGCCGGGAAGAGCTTCTGAACCCTCCCGAACTAGGGTTGACGGCGGCGGCGGCTCTGGAACGTATCGTGGAAAAGTGTTCGGGTCTTAGGTCTTATTTCGTCGGGGGTATTTGTAGGCGAAAGGGCGAAGGCGGTGGAGGCCAGAGGGCCCCACACCATGTGGCCGCGCGGCCGGGGGGACCCGCGCCGGGACATGGTGTGGGCGCCTCGTGGCCCCATTCCGTCTCGTCTTCGGTGTTATGGAAGCTCCCGAGAAAAATAGGGACTTTGGCTTTTGATTCGTCCAATTCCGAGAATATTTCCATAACAGCTTTTCTGAAACAAAAAACAGCAGAAAACAGGGAACTGGCACTGTGGCATCTTGTTAATAGGTTAGTTCCAGAAAATGCATAAAAACCATATAAAGTGTATATAAAACATGTAGCAATTGGTGTAATATAAGCATGGAACATAAGAAATTATAGATACGTTTGAGACGTATCAGGAAGCAGCTTCTGCAATCTTCTTGAAGCGCTCTTCGTACTCACAGTTTTGGTTTTCTACATCCCACATCAGAGTTTGATACCTATCCAACTCTGACATGACATGTAGATACCTATCCTCCAAGTCCTTGAGCCTCTCCTTGTACTCTTCAACCTTCTTCTCCAGCTCTAGATTCATGAAGTGGTGGGCATCAAGGCTGTGTTCAACAACCGTTTTGTACCTGAAGATCTTCTGTTCCAGTTCATCAAGCCTCTCTTCCACTGTCCCGACGGTCTTGGGAGCCTTCACCTCCTCCACGAGCAGCACTCCCTCCTTGAAGGACAAGGTCTTCAATGGTGCCATCATGGAGTTGAGGTAGTGGTTCACAATGCCTCCCTTGGTGGAGTCCTCTCCCTCTTGGTTGGATCCAAAGCTTGACATGGCTAAACCCTGACAGACAGAAACAACCAAAACAAAGATCGCTCGAGAACGCTCGGTGCGAGATTAGATTGACGAAGAGGGGTATATATTGACGGTTTTTAGGTCAAAACAAAGCGTCGGAGTCCAAAACGAGACAAAACGGGACTCCGAGGGGAAAAAGGAGTGGGCCCACGCGGCCAAGGAATCTAGCCGCGTGGGGCCCCCTGTTTCCTCCCTCGGGGCTCCGTTCCTTCCAAGTTTCTTGTCCTGTATGCTAATTTTCATAAAAAATGATCTCCGTAAAATATTATGCAATTCCGAGAAACTTCCCAACACAAAAGTTACCAATTATTGATTCTGGGTTTCCAAAACTGCTGAGTTTCTCTCTATTACCTCCTCCGGTGTCTTTAAGTCCATTTCTTCCACCATTCTGATGAAGCTTTTTCCTGCAATATAATGTTTAAGGCGTTGTCCATTGACCACATGAGGTTTACCTTTGATATCACCGTGAAGACGAATGGCTCCTGAACGGTACACCTCCTGTATCACCAATGGTCCCTGCCATTTTGAAGCTAATTTTCCTGCAGAAAACTTGAAACGAGAGTTGTATAATAAAACTTGATCACCTACTTTGAATTCTTTATTCTTAATTTTCTTGTCATGCCAAATTTTAACTTTCTCTTTAAATAGCCTAGCACTTTCATAAGCTTCATTTCTCCACTCATCAAGTAGGTTTAAATCCAAAATTCTTTTCTCTCCAGCAGTTTTTAAATCAAAGTTAAGTTATTTAATGGCCCATCTAGCTTTATGTTCTAATTCAACAGGTAAATGACAAGCTTTTCCATAAACCATTCTGTAAGGAGACATTCCCATAGGATTTTTATAAGCAGTTCTATAAGCCCATAGTGCATCATTAATCTTAAGTGGCCAATCAAACCTAGACCTATTAACTGTCTTTTCCAAAATGAGTTTAATTTCCCTATTACTTAATTCAACTTGTCCACTTGTTTGAGGATGATAAAGAGATGCAACTCTATGATTAACATAATATTTTGCTAATGTTTTCCTAAGAATACCATGCAAGAAATGAGAACCACCATCAGTAATTAAAAACCTTGGACCACCAAACCTGGGGAAAATGATGTCCTTCAGCATCTTCATTGATGTGGCATGATCTGCACTTTTGGTTGGAATTGCTTCCACCCACTTTGTAACATAATCCACTGCAACCAAAATGTGAGTATGCTTTGTTTTTGAGGCTGGGAAAGGTCCCATAAAGTCAAAACCCCACACATCAAAAGGTTCAAGTGGTAAAGAATAATTCATAGGCATTTCATTTCTCCTACCAATATTTCCTACTCTTTGACATTTATCACAAGTTTTAACATATTCAGCACAATCCTTAAACAAAGTAGGCCAATAAAAACCAGATTGTAATACCTTTGCTCCTGTGCAATCTCCTGCATGATGCCCTCCATAAGGAATATCATGACAGTCTTTTATAATAGCCTGTTGTTCATGCTCAGGTACACAACGTCGAATAATACCATCTACACTCTTCTTATAAAGGAAAGGATCATCCCAAAAAATAATGTCTAAGATCATAAAAGAACTTCTTTCTTTGTTGAAGAGTAAAGTGTGGTGGCAAAACTTTGCCAACAATAAAATTTGCATAATTAGCAAACCATGGAGATGCAACTTTAGCCATAGAAACATTAATGTTTGCAAGTTGTTCATTAGCAAAACTGTCATTAATAGGAATAGGATCATCAGGTATATTTTCCATTCTAGAAAGATGATCAGCTACTTGATTATCTTCCCCTTTCCTATCAACAATATGTAAATCAAATTCTTGCAGCAAGAGTACCCATCTTATTAATCTAGGCTTAGCATCTTTCTTATTCATTAGATATTTAATAGCAGAATGATCAGAATGCACAATGACTTTTGAATCAATAATATAAGGTCTAAACTTATCACATGCAAATATCACTGCTAAAAATTCTTTCTCAGTTGTGGCATAGTTTCTTTGGGCACCATCAAGTGTCTTACTAGCATAGTAAATAACATTAAGTTTCTTATCAACTCTTTGGCCCAAAACAGCCCCAACTGCATAATCACTAGCATCACACATAATTTCAAAAGGTAAATTCCAATCAGGAGGTTGAATAATAGGAGCACTTATTAAAGCATTCTTCAAAATATTAAAGGATTCAATACAATCATCATTAAAAGAGAAAGGAACATCCTTTTGCAAAAGATTGGTTAGAGACTTTGATATTTTGGAGAAATCTTTAATAAACCTACGATAAAAACCTGCATGCCCAAGAAAGCTTCTTATACCTTTGATATCCCTTGGGTATGGTAACCTCTCAATAGCTTCTATCTTTGCTGGATCAACTTCTATTACTCTTCCAGAAATACGATGTCCAAGAACAATACCTTCATTAACCATAAAGTGACACTTTTCCCAATTAAGGACTAGGTTTTGATCTTCACATCTCTGCAAAACTTTGTTAAGGTTGAACAAGCAATTATCGAATGAAGTTCCATAAACAGAAAAATCATCCATAAAGACTTCCATTATCTTTTCAATATAATCAGCAAATATAGCATTCATGCATCTTTGAAAAGTATTAGAAGCATTACACAAACCGAATGGCATTCTCCTATAAGCAAATGTACCATATGGGCAAGTAAAAGTGGTCTTTTCTTGATCATCTTTGTGAACAGGAATTTGTGAGAAACCTGAATAACCATCTAAATAACAAAAGTGAGAGTGTTTAGATAACCTTTCTAACATTTGATCAATAAATGGCAATGGATAATGATCTTTACGAGTTGCTTTATTTAACTTCCTGAAATCAATACACATCCTATAACCAACAACAGTACGTTGAGCCACAAGTTCATCTTCATCATTTGGAACAACAGTCATTCCACCTTTTTTAGGAACACAATGAACATGGCTCACCCACTTACTATCCGCTATGGGATAAATAAACCAGCTTCAATAAGTCTTATTTCCTCTTTCCTTACCACTTCCTTCATTTTTGGGTGAAGACGGCGGTGAAAATCAACAACAGACTTTGCATCTTCCTCCAAATTAATTTTATGCATACATAGAGCTGGGCTTATACCTTTTAGATCATCAAGAGAATATCCAATGGCTGCTCGGTGAGCTTTCAATACATCAAGTAATTTCTCTTCTTCTTCGGCTGAATTAGCACTAATAATAACAGGATATATGCTCTTCTCATCCAAATATGCATACTTAAGATTTTCAGGCAAATGTTTTAACTCAAAACTAGGATCCCCTTTAGGTGGTGGTAACACTCCTAAATTATCAGGTGGAATATGCAATTGTAATTGTGGTGGTTGTTGCCATAATATTTGTTCTAGAGCATCCTTTTCTTCATCATTAAATGGTTCATCTTGATTAAGCATATAACGCTCTACCACATCCGTTGAAGCTACAGCTATATGAGCAAGAGTTTCAACTATATCTTTAGCAAATGGTTCTTTCTTTAAATGTTTATCAGCAAATTTAGAAAAGTTAAACTCAAGTTTTTGTCCAGCACACTTAATAAACACTTTCTCTTTAACCAAATTAATTTCAGCACCAACAATATGTAAGAAAGGTCTACCAAAAATGACAGGACAAAATGAATCTTGAGGACAACCAAGCACAATAAAATCAGCAGGATATTTTATCTTCCCAACAAGTATTTCAACATGTCTAACAATTCCAAGAGGACTAATATAATCTTTATTGGCAAGTTGAATTGTCATACCTGTCTCTTCCATAACAATAGGATCAATGTCAGGCTTGATTTCAAGATAAAGAGAATATGGAATAACACTAATACTTGATCCAATATCACATAACTCATGATAGCATGAAGTCCCAATAGCACATGATATAACAGGCTTACCAACCTTGGCCGAATTGCCTTTGATAACCTTAGTAGCATCTTCACATAAATAAACATCAACAAGATCTTCTTCATTTAATTGTTTGATAACAGAAATTTGACTTTTAACTTCCACCTGTTCATAAGACTCAGGACATTTTCTGTTACTCTTGTTAGTAACAGCAATAAGAAAGTTCTCTTTAATTTTATTTGGATAAGGAGGTGTTTCAATATACTCTTCAATTGTCACAGATGACACTGGTTCCACCTGTTTAATAACTTTAGGAACAACAATAGATTGTTTAACATGTTCAACATATACTTCAAACCCAGTTTTAGGAACACACATATGCTTAGCAAAACCTTTAGATATTTCTACCATAATATAAGGATCAAGACCAAAATTATCACTCAGATTTTTAAATAAAGTAGAGGTAGAGAAGTGCTCTACACACGAATATTCATAGTCCAGATAGGGTTCATTACCTTTATCAAGATCCCAATGACCAGTGTTCTCAGCAATAGTCTCCAATAAATTACATGCTTCTTCTTCAGTATTATTTGTAAAACTTCCACCAGACGGATTATCCAGAGTTTCCTTCAGATGCTTAGGCAACCTCACATAAAAGTTTATCAGAATAATTTTCCTTGTAAGATCATGACAAGGATTCTTGCGAAGGAGCTCTTTTAATCTCCCCCAAGCTTGAGTAATACTCTCTCCAAGATGTGACCAGAAATTAAATATATAGCAGCGGTTATCATAAGCTTCTTTAGGAGTAAAATATTTAAGAAAGAAAATCTTCCTCAGCACATTCCAATCTTCTTTAACTCCTTCATCCAAAGACCTGTACCAAATACGAGCATTACTAGATAAAGAGAAATATAACAGCTTCCTTTTTACCTGATCATCAGAAATATCCGTGAGCCTAAATAACCCACATATGTCTTCAATGTGTGCAATATGATCACGTGCAGACTTAGCTCCATCCCCTAAGAATGGATCCTTCATAACTCTCTTAACATGACCAACGGGAATTTTATATCCCACTCTAGGTCTCTCAAGCACATCAGTTTCCACCACTTTTGGAGTGGCATAAGCACTTTCATATAAAGCAAGTTGCAAATCATGACGATTCATAAAAGCCATAGTAACAATAAGATAACAGCAGCAGATAAAATGCAGCTTCCAAGCTTCCTTACCAAATTTCTTACCAATAGCACAACGCTCCCCGGCAACGGCGCCAGAAAAGTATCTTGATGACTCCCAAGTGCAGGAGATCAATTGTAGTACCTTTCGAATAGAAAAGGTTGTCGAACCCACGAGGAGCTGAATGTATTGGTTAGTAAGAATGATAGATAAAACAATGAAAGATGCAAGTGTTTTTGGGGTTTTTGGTTGTATAGTTGCAAATAAAGTAAAAGTGCAGAAAGTAAATAGTAACAGTTGAAACCTCTCAATGAGAGAAAAGCCCAATCCTCTATGTGGCAAGAGGACAGGCTCAAGTGATGTGTGTCTTATATTTGGAAAACGTTCCCGAGGGCGGCATGGATATAACTAGGCATATAGATTTATTAAACAACACGTTGAATATCTTGTCAAGTTTTAATCTTGTTTAGGACGGAGCCACAACTTAGGTAAAGCTAAACAAATAAACTAAACCCTCTTATGATGGATCATGTGGCCAAGCAAATGACTGCACAAGAATTATTAAGACATAATGTCCCACCATAGCATTACACTCTAAGGTCTCCGATATTAATACCCCATAATAATAACTTCATGACTCATTCTCAGGTTTCTTGTCCTCCCAAGTCTTCCTCATTTCATTATACTATGGTGTTCTCCTATGAGCCCATATAGGTGAAGTGTTGTGCAGTCGACGTTCGCACAACACCATCATAGAATCACATAAAAAGATAAACATTAGACAAAATACCAACACATGTCATATATAAATCATTGCCAATTCATCTTATGCCCTCAGGAACATACGGGAACTACTCACAACGTGCAAACATGATCATATTCAGTGGCATAAGTGGTACAACACAATCTGAAAATATAACTTCACCACCAAATAATGACAAGTGCCCAATCACAACATGAATAGTAGCACAAAACAAGTATCTAGGGTATAACAATCTCAAACTACGAGGGGAACGGAGTGGATCACGGAGATGATGATGGAGATGGTCTGGTCTTGGTGATGGTGATGATGGAGAGGCCTCCTCCCACGCCAAGGAGGAGAGGTGATGACGGTGACGATGATTTCCCCCTTCTCCGGAGCTCCGGAGCAGCAGGATCTGACCCCCCTCGGAGGGAATCAAGAGTTTCGCCGCCGCCGCGGCCTCGGATGGTCTGGCAAAAAATTAGGGGCCCCGAGCGAGGAAGTGCCCGAAGCTCCACGTAGTGGGCCCCACGCGGCCAAGGAATCTGGCCGCATGGGCCCCCCTCTTTTGGGCCTCGTGGCTCTTCCCTCTTCGATCTTTTCCCCCTCTGGTTCTCCTGACGCAAAAATGACTGTGCAACTTTCATTTTTCCATTTGGGTTCCTGTAGCTCCTGAAACAATAAAAACAAGAAAAGGGGGGTTTTCTGCCTCCCAGATATTAAATACCAAAAATAGGGAATTTGTATGAAAGTCCCCAAAATCATCTAAAACATGTAAAACATTGATATAATAGTTCCAATAACATTCTAATATGATGATATAAGTTGTATAAATGATGATATAAAATGCGCGTATCATAGGGTTTTCACGTCGGGGGAAATAAATAGGCAAAATGGCGACGCAAGTGGAGGCCCAACCCTCTAGCGCATGGGAATGACGCAGCCTGCCCTCACCCGATGCCACAGGGTTGGGCCTATCAAAAAGAACCAAAAGAGAATCAAGAGAAACAAACAAAGAAGAAATAAAATAGTTTTGTTGTTTTTTATCTATCAAAAGGGCAAAAGAAGAAGCAAATAAGAACCAAATAAAGAAACATAAAATGTTTTTGGTGTTTTACTTTTATAGAGCAGATTCAAAAGACAAACCAAAACAAAAGGCAAATGAAAGCATGGTCTCCACAAATATACAAAGGAGAACATAATGATATAACTAAAACATGAGTGTGAAATTATATTAATTGAAATTTCTTGAAAGAAGAGGGGGATGCATGGGCATCTGATGCATGTAAAATGCATACATGAACTTTGCATTGCATTACTTATATTTCATTCATATTTGCATCATATAAGGATTATATCAATGTTTTATAATGATTTTGGGAATATTTCACAGTTTCACTATTTATTTGGAATTAACCTTGCATTGTCAGAAAACCCCTTTTTCTATATTTTGATGTTTCAGGGACCCAAACGACGTCCAAATGACCTAATATTTCACGGAGATCATTTTTTGGAAGGAACAAAGCGTAGGAGCGAAGGAAGCGCAAAACTGGAAACCCGAGGAGGAAAATAGGGGGGGGGGGGCCACGCGGCCAGATTCCTTGGCCGCGTGGAGCACTCTATCTCCCTCCTCGAGCGTCCGATGTCGTCGATCTTCGTCTCCCTGCCTCTCCCGTGACCTCAAGACGACTATAAAAATATTCCCCGACGCATTTCGGAAGGAGCGCCGCAGAAACACAGAAACACCGAAACGAAGACCTGGAGCTGCAGATTGGAGGGGGAAAACTCCGGCGGGGCGCTGCCGGTGTGGTCTCCACCTTCTCCAACAACTCCTCCACCGTCTCCATGATGAAGAGGGAGTAGTCCACCGGACTATGGGTTTGTGGAAGTAACTTATGTATCTTTCCTCTCTCTTGAGCTTCACTAATTAGTGCCATATGAGCTGCTGAACATGATTATGGTCATCTATGTAATACCTTTGTGGTGGATCTCTTAAGTTGATATATGTTATGATGATTGTAATTGTTATGTCTTTGTTATGAAAGTATACCCTGTTTTTGTTTATGTGTACTGATCCAACATATGTATGAGGGCGTGTGAGGGGGAACGTATGCATTAGTTGGAGTAACGGGGGGTGGTGAGTGCGGTGAATGTGACAGAAGTTCCGCAATCCACTTGGGTATTTTACCTTACTTTGTTGCCTCACTAGGGATAAAAAGGATTACCATGCTACCGGGGATGTGGGTGACCATGTCATTTTCTCCATGACTAGATCTAGCATGTTCTTATTCTAACTTCATGTCATAGAACTTAAAACTATACTCTGTTTTATCTTAATTACTGAGGTGTTATGATTTAGTTCGCATCTTGGTGGACTATAAGAGAGGTTAATAACCAAAAGATCTCTATGTTAGGATGTGATGCCCATATTATTAATAACTTGTCTTGTTGCAATCTCATATGTCAATTCCTATGTTCCATTATCTACCACTATATAAAAGAGAGAGTGCATTTGTGAAACCATGAACCCCAGTCCATTTTTAATCATAAGAAACACATTTCCAACACTTTATTAGCACTTTACATTTTCTGCCATTTAAAATTTTGAAAATACAAAAACACTTTTACATCTTGCAAACACCGTACAAATCACAAAAACATCATCCACTGTCATTCATACCATTCTTGCATATTTATTTATCATCACTGCATATTTATTTCTAGTTTGCATTTGTTATTTCAATATCTTTTACTCACACCTCGTGCTTGACAACCACTTGGTGAGGTTGAGGGCACAAAACAATTTACTTTGTTTTGTAGGTTTCATAAAGAAGGATAAGGAGACAACAGGTTTTGGTTCATTTCCCCGAGAGTTCGATATAAACCCTCGAGTCACCCTCGTGGGGAAATTAGTCTTTCTCTTACTATACACTTTGCACTTGGAGTCTCAACCTAACCCACATTGTTTTGACGCAGGTACCTGGTGCCCAGCAAGACATTTTCTGGCGCCATCGTCATCATCGTCAAGGGCCATCAGCATCTGATGCATGTAAAATGCATACATGAACTTTGCACTTTTATATTTGATATTCCAACTTATTTGCAACATATAAGGGGTTATGTTAATGAATTATAATGTTTTAGGGAATAATTCACATTGTTCCCATTTATTTGGATTTGACCCTGTAGACCAGGAAACCCCCGTTTTGCGTATTTTTAAGTTTCAGGGACCTAAACGAAATAAATGAAACATTTGTGCTTCGAATTACCGTTCATAGAAAAATATAGTGATAAGTTTATTTAGACACACGGGACGATTTCACACGATTGCTGAAAAAACAGGTGTGCGACCGTGAGCACTATGCACGCAGCTGAAATATCCCGCCCGTATGCGATATATAGCACACGATTGATGAAAGTGAAACGTATGCGAATGTTTGGTCATCGAAAACCATGCGGGTCTTTTTATTCTCTAGGGGTAAACGATAGGGGGGGAAACACACGTGGAAGGTTGCTCCCATGTGTGATCGAGTGGTCTTGAATTGCCCGATCTATACTAGTCTGTTTTTTACAATATTTTTCTCTTGTTGATATGATTACGATATAGTCCACTCGGGCTAAGGACTGAGGCCTAGTCTCGCAGCTATGCCACTGGGATATTAGTAAAAAGACTATAATATGATGCATATGTATATCTCTTGTCAGTGCCTCGTTCTTAGGACTTGTCGGGTACCCAATACCCCGAATAATGATCAAGGTAGAGGTAAGGGAAAGGAAAAGTGGAAGGTTAAGCGAGAAGCTTAATGACATTTAGAGTTGTACAATATATGAAAGCAATTCCCTAGGAAAGTACAATGACGTCAAATAACTTATTTCTTATGTGTGTCTTTGTGAAAGAAGACTTAATTACCTAGGCAACTCTGCGCAAGACGGATAGAACTGAAGTGGACAGATGAATGCTTTGTACTCCTGATCTATAAGACACCAGTGTCCTTGGACACATGGCTCATATATAATTTTACATTTATATGAATTATTTATGAGTAACCGAGCTTCATCTTAAAATAAGCTAGCCTATTTTAATCCATTAATAAAACAATCACAATCAAACAAGTTTGGTCCAGGAGAACAAACATCAAAAATACTCCGTTAAACATCATAACATTTCCTTTCCAAGGAAATATTGCCCGGATTCGAAAAACCTTGTATCTTATAGGGGAAAACTACATACGGCAAACCGATAATCCGGATCGACGGTATCATACCCAGCCGATCAGAGTTAAAACCCCATGTTTGACACTATTTCGTCAATCTGCCTGGCTCAGTTTTTCCGATATGCGTATAGGATACGGTGTACAAGTGTGTAGGTGAGGGCCTCCGTATGTACTAACGATATCCTCTCACTGGAAAGTCAAATGAACCTGTTTTTTACGCAAAAAGCCCCAAATTTGATCCCAACGTCAAAAGTAAATTTTGGATGGTCATCAAGCCGCGAGAACGCCCACTGCATCTTGCTTGTTTGTACGTGGGCATGCATGCGTGCAAGCAATTGCGACCCAGTATTATATGCCGAAAGTTCTCCTCGGTTTATTTATTTTTTAAGTTCATATACACTTGCTACTTGCTAGAAGCCTATAAATAACATGCCTCAACTGCGTCCACACATTCTGAACTGCCTCCTCGCTACACCGTCTCTATCGCCGAGTATTACCGAGTCAAGTGAAAGCGAACAAAGGGACCATTTCTACCCTGCGTGCTTATATATTCAGCTCCATCTCCCCATTCACTAACACACACCATTAGTAGCAGTAACTGAGATCGAAATGGTGACAATGAGGAACTTTGTTGCGAAAATGGTGCTCTCTTTGTTATGCACCTCACTCTTTCAAGGTCAGTGTTTGATCAAATTGTGTAGTCTTTATTTTGATATGCCCATTATCATATGGAATAGGTGTTTATATATCTAATAATTAAGGTGATAGCGTAAAAATTTATGTGCATGAATCACGATTTACGTTGCTGATGTCTGTGAGCTTGATGCAGGATGCATGGTCCAGTCTGTGGAATATGATCATACGGCTAGCATTGAGGCAAGTCTAGCCTGCGAGTTTCTTTTGTTTTGTATGAAAATCAAAATTGGGTTTGTTGTGCGACATTTCGTGCTTAATATACAAATTAACATATCGTGGTTTCAGTGCCTCCGCGATCCGATGAAGCCCCTCTACAAAGGCGGCATCGTCCAAAACGGCGATTTCAACAACGGACTGATGGGCTGGTCGACGTACCGGAACATAAAGGCCGGCGTCACCAAGTCGCCGTCCGGCAACAAGTTCGCCGTGGTGCATGGAGCGAGCAGCTCCCTGTCGGGCACCGGCGACGCTGCCGCCTTACCGTCCCACAGCGTCTACCAGAAGATCCAGATGCAGGGCGACACCCACTACTCGCTATCAGGTACTCCCTCCGTTCTAAATTAATTGACTTCTATTTGTCCACATATGTGTATGTCATGTGGGCAAATAGAAGTCAATTAATTTGGAACGGAGGGAGTAATATATATAGTTTGTACTTTGTAGGGTGCAATGCATGCATGCGATCGACGAGGACTAATTCATGTGTTCTTATTTCGCGTCCGCAGCATGGTTACAAGTGTCCGCCGGCACGGCCCACGTAAGGGCGGTGGTGAAGGCCCCCAACGGCGAGAACGTCACCGCCGGAGCCGTGGACGCCCAGTCCGGCTGCTGGACCATGCTCAAGGGTGGTATGACTGCGCACCCCTACCATTCCGGACAAGGAGAGATCTTCTTCGAGGTATATATATATATAATATATAAGTTAAATTGCAGGCGCATGAAGTCCCATCATGCATGTAATAACCCGTCGTCACATGTATATACATTTGCAGAGCGACGGGCCCGTGGACATCTGGGTGGACAGCGTCTCCCTTCAGCCCTTCTCCTTCGAGGAGTGGGACGGCCACACACGTCAGTCAGCCAACAAGGCACGCCGGAGCACGGTTAAGGTCATCGCGAGGGGCGCAGACGGCAAGCCGATGGCGAACGCCAACGTGAGCATCGAGCTCCTCCGTGCCGGATTCCCCTTCGGCAACACGATGACGAAGGAGATCCTCGACCTCCCGGCCTACGAGAAATGGTTCTTCTCGCGCTTCACGGTGGCCACCATGGAGAACGAGATGAAGTGGTACAGCACCGAGTGGAACCCGAACCAGGAGGACTACCGCATCCCGGACGCGATGCTCAAGATGGCCCAGAAGTACGGCGTCAAGGTGCGCGGGCACAATGTGTTCTGGGACGACCAGAACTCGCAGATCAAGTGGGTGAAGCCGATGAACCTTGACCAGCTCAAGGCGGCGATGCAGAAGCGTCTCAAGTCCGTGGTGTCGCGGTACGCGGGGAAGCTGATCCACTGGGACGTGGTGAACGAGAACCTGCACTTCAACTTCTTCGAGACCAAGCTGGGCCCCAACGCGTCGCCCATGATCTACCAGCAGGTCGGCCAGCTCGACAAAACCGCCATCCTCTTCATGAACGAGTTCAACACGCTGGAGCAGCCCATGGACCCCAACGGCACGCCCAGCAAGTACATCGCCAAGATGAAGCTCATCCGCGGCTACCCCGGCAATGGCGGCCTCAAGATGGGCGTCGGGCTCGAGAGCCACTTCTCCACGCCCAACCTTCCCTACGTCCGGGGCGCCCTCGACACGCTCGCGGCGCTCAAGCTGCCCATGTGGATGACTGAGGTCGACGTCGTCAAGGGCCCTAACCAGGTCAAGTACCTGGAGCAGGTGCTGAGGGAAGGGTACGGCCACCCCGGCGTGCAGGGCATCATCATGTGGGCGGCGTGGCACGCAAACGGTTGCTACGTCATGTGCCTCACCGACAACAACTTCAACAACCTCCCCGTCGGCGCCCTCGTCGACAAGCTCATCGCCGAGTGGAAGACCCACAAGACGGCCGCCACCACCGACGCCAATGGATTCGTCGAGCTTGACCTCGTCCATGGCGATTACAAGCTAACAGTGAACCACCCGTCGCTGGAGACGGCCGCGGCCCAGACCATGACGGTGGATGCCACATCCGACCACACCATCAGTTTGAAGGCGTAGGAGTGTCTTTTTGCTTCTTTTTATTTTTTCTTGGAGAATAATGGGCGATCCTGGTCACAGCATCAGCAGCTACCTTGCAGCGCAAGGGGCTACTATTTTGTGAGTATACGTGTAGACAGACGAAATCAATCAATAATATACCAGGGCGGCGCCTCTAGCACTATATATACCTGCCTTATTCTAAGATTTTGCGTCCTTTTAAATTTCATCAGGTACAACTTTTTACAGGTAACAGGGTGATTTATTTACCAGGGCATAACGTTGATACGACCCGATCGGTGCAAACGAGAGTAAAATTCAAAATTTGCTCATTTTTCGTTCAAATAATTTAACATTTGAAGTGTGCTTTTTCGTCCAGAATTGTCCAGAAAAACGAACAGCCGAATTGAAGAGATGAAATAGAACCAAGGTCTATCTTTTTATCAGAAGTTGAATCGATTATCAGAAGAAGAATTAGGTCAAAATTAGGATACATTCTGGGAAATAAAACTTCCATTGAAAAGAAGCAAATGAAACGCGAGAGAAGAGCCTATAATTAGCTTTTCGGGAAATTTCCAAATGAACAATTCAACGAAATCTTTCAATTTCTCATTTTATTATGTTTCACTTTATGTATTCCTCTATCCGTAGAGTACATTGAATGTATCAAAATGGCTATAACAGAGTTTCTATTATTCATATTAACATTTTGTTCAGGGGCGGAAATTTTTGTGAAATGAAAACCAAACCTTCACTAGAACACAAAGGATCAAAACAGGAGCAATAGGATCTTGATGCCTCCTATTTTTTTAAAAATTGCTCGTGCTTTAATGATTAACGAAATATTTTTACAAAGAACAAGATATGTCATATTAAAAGACGTAGGTTAATAGGGTTTTATGTCTTCCGTGGTTATGTTCAAGGCTCTGTTGGAGTCTCTCCCCCTGCGTGAGATCCTTCTCTTTAGCTCTGCTCGGTTTTCTTCCATGCTAATCAAGACCGTGTGGGCTTCTTATGGGAGAACAACCCTCCGTTGACCCACACTGAAATCATTACATTAGCGGTTGAATCAAGTCCGGCTACTCCGGCTCACGAAGGAGGAAGTTGAACAGTAAGAGGGACCTAGAGGGTGGGGGATGAATAGGTGCTACTTGAAATTTTAGTTCTTTTTCAATTTAAGGCTTGACTTAAAGGTACATTTTCTAGATATGCAACAAAGGTGAATTTACCTATATGACAAGCTAGTAAGGAAAGATGCAATAAACAAGAAACAAGCAAGGTAAAGGAGTTAAGGAGCGAGGTAACTGAAGTGAAGCATGCGGAGACACGATGTAAACCCGAGTTCCTCCTTGTTAAGAGAGTATGTCTCGTTGGAGGGGTGTGAGCTACCACCAAGGTTTGCTCAATCAGAAACTGAATCTTTTACAACAAGATTGAGGTACACATCCACAACCGAATTGGAGGCTCCTGATACGTCTCAAACGTATCCATAATTTCTGCTGTTCCATGCTTATATTATACCAGTTATTATCACATGTTTTATATACACTTTATATCATATTATGACACTTATTGGACTAACCTATTAACAAGATGCCACAGTGCTAGTTTCTGTTTATTATGTCTGTGTATCGCAGAAAAGGCCCGAAAACCAAAGTGCTCGGAATTGGACCAAAGTGCTCGGAATTGGACGAAACAAAAGCCAATCTTCCTATTTTTCCCAACACGTTCCAGAAGTCCGAAGAGGAAACGAAGGAGGGCACCGAGGCGGCCACACCACATGGTGGCGCGGCCCCCCCTCTACCGCGCCACCACATGGTGTGGGCCCCTCGGGCACCCCCTCGCGCCGCCCTTTCGCCTATATAATGCCTCTGCCCCGAAAACCCTAAATCAATCGTCGTTTTCCCGAGAAGAGTTCCGAAGCTCAGCCGCCACCAAAAACCCTAATTCGGGGGACAGAAGTCTCTGTTTCGGCACCCTGCCGGGACGGGGAATTGCCCCCGGAGCCATCTCCATCGACTCCATCGCCATCTTCATCGCCGTTGCTGACTCCCATGATAAGGAGGGACTAGTTCTCCCCCGAGGCTGAGGGCTCTACCGGTAGCTATGTGGTTTATCTCTCTCTCCCATGGTGTGATCTTTATGTGATCATGAGCTTTGTAATCTAGTTGAATAAGTAGAGGTTACTCTTTGTCTATTATGCCACTCTAGAGGTTACTTTAAATATGAACTCCGGAGTTACTGTCCACGGTGTGAAGTTGACAGTGTGAGCATCGTGTGTGACTCCTTTACGACGTTGTGGTGTTTGTTTACTCAGACTTTGAGGTGTGCTTTTATAGCCCTACGCAATGAATTGTGTTTGTCATCCAACAAGAGAGTGTTTGAGAGTAGTATTTAGTTATTCAATTATGAGGTCATTGTTGAGAGTGTCCACTAGTGAAAGTATGATCCCTAGGCCTTGTTTCTAAGCATTGAAACACCGTTTACAACCAGTTCTGCTACATGTTTGCTTGCTGCCATTTTTATTTCAGATTGCAATTACTACTTATAATCATCCATATTACTTGTATTTCACTATCTATTCGCCGATCTAGTGCACCTATACATCTGACAAGTGTATTGGGTGTGTTGGGGACACGAGAGACTTCTTGTATCTTAATTGCAGGGTTGTTTGAGAGGGATATCTTTGACCTCTACCTCCCTGAGTTCGATAAACCTTGGGCGATTCACTTAAGGGAAACTTGCTGCTGTCCTACAAACCTCTGCTCTTGGAGGCCCAACACTATCTACGAGAATAGAAGCGTGCGTAGACATCAAGCTATTTTCTTGATGACCACAAGAGGTCTTGACCACAAAGATCCCAACTAGCCACCAAGGTCACTAGAACACTACTAAGGAAACCCTAGGCACGAACCCCTCAAGTAAATGAAGGGGAAATGAAAAACGCTTCGGTGAGGTTGTAGATCGAGGACTTCTCCTTAAATGCTCCAAAGATCAACGGATTTGGTTGGGTGAATTGGGAGATCCAAGAGTTTGGAGCTTCCAATTAATGGAGGAGAGAGAGAGCGGAGCAGCCAGTTTGTCCCGAGATAGGTGGAGGGGTATTTATATCCCCTCCCAAAAATCTATCCGTTGCAGCAGCTGGGACCCGTGAAAGGAAAGACGTCGCCTAGAGGGGGGTGGGGGGTGAATAGGCGAGGTACACTTTTTACAATTTAGGGTTGATAAATGCGGAATAAAACTTAGTGTTTAACTGATCAAGAACACAACCTAAATATACTAGGTGAACCTATGTGCACCAACAACTTATGCTAAGCAAGAGAAGCGACAAAGTGATAGCAAGGTAAATGACTTCAAGCACAAAGGTTATCACAATGTAAATGACTTCAAGCACGAAGGCTATGTGCATAAGTAAAGAGCTCGGGTATAGAGATAACCGAGGCACGCGGAGACGAGGATGTATTCCCGAGTTCCTCCTTCTTAGGGGAGTACGTCTCGTTGGAGAGGTGTGAGTGACCAGCACAGGTCCGACTCAACGCCACAAAGGCCTCACCTTATTCTCCGATGAACACGACCACAAAGGTCCGGGTTCACCTTCCACTATGAACTCCTTTGGGGCGGAGAACAATCCCGTACAACAACCTTGGGGCACTGATATCCCACAAGTATAGGGGATCGCGTGTAGCCTTTTCGATAAGTAAGAGTGTCGAACCCAACGAGGAGCTAAAGGTAGGATGAATGTTCTCTCAAGTTCTATCAACCACTGATACAACTCCACGCACACCAAACGTTTGAATTATCTAGGAAATAAAACTAGAGCAATAATACGGGTATGAGAGATAGCTTTGCAAGATAATAAATACAAGAAAGTAAATGTTAGTGCTACAGTCACTACAACACAGCAGGCACGTGGAGACGCTAAATTTGAGAGTAAGAGACGCGATATTTCATCTCTAGATGACTGTAGAGACGCATCCATAAAGCGACATTGGAGCGTCTCCTTATCCACCGTCTCTAATGATATAAAGACGTTTTCCTAGGCGTGTCTACATATGTAAAGACGCTTCAAAGTGACACTTGAAAGCATGTAAACGCATGTAAAGACGATTTAATAGATACGTCTTACAAACGTCTCAACTAATATAACGTCTCAACTAATATAGACACGCCTTATTTACGTCGAAAAAGAGGTTAGAGATGTTTTTTCTATGTACATATTATAGTATTATATATGTGAGTTTATACGTATTTGGTGTACATACGTATTGCGGACAAATATAATTGCTTGACTTTTTAGTTTTTTTTCATATATCAGTTGTCCTATTTGATACATCGTCTCGACACATGCTGATATTTATTTCGGAATTTTTTTAGGCACAATTGTTTTTGGAAATTAAAGGAAAACTGAACACATATATATATATATAGGTTCATGGTCCTAAACGGTCCAAATGTACTTAAATTTGAATAACTGCAATAATGAAAATTGAACCTGAACAAAATATTATAGTAATAAGTTGGAGATACATTGGAAAAGATCGTGAACAAGAAAACTACAAAATGTCCTATATATTCATCAACTATATTTCTGAACTGATAGTAAAGCGATCCATAGTTTTTTCTCGAGGCAGAAACTAATGTTTTATTCCTTTCTTCTTCATTAAGTTCAAACTTGTTTAGGTCCACGATTAACCTGAAAAGCACATAAAGCACATGAGGACGAAGGTGAGACATTCCAAGTCTCAAAATGAATCCACTAGAATTATAAAATGTGTATCTTTATAAATTGAATTACTGAAACATAACGCCAAAAATTATGTCATGGTGTGAATGGCTAAATGTGCTTTCTACCGTATCAGTTCTAATTGTATTTGTAAAAGACAATGGAGATATCTTGAAACACTAAGTGGTGTAATCAAGCATGGCATGAACACAAAGTTTAAGTATGCACTAATCTTCCCCTTCAAAAGAAAATCAAAATAAATATGACATACCACGTTGTTGTTTGTCTGGTCTGAGCTAATTTTCTTCTTTTTAACCTATGAAGCACAACACGGAGTTCAGTAAAAAAATTGGGAACAAAAGTGACAAGGAATGTAGTGCTTCTACATATGATATGCACTTACACTGAACCTAGGCCAGGCGATAACATGACCCAAAGCGTCTCTGACAGTTTGAATATCTTGATATGGTCTAGGCAATTTTTCATCCGTAACTCTATAGGATGTTTAATAAGAACTGCACAATATTCATCTCCAAACATGTTTCCTCCAACCACATATGTTTTATCTTGGCTCACCAAAGTTGGGACTGCTACAACTTTATTTATGTTTCTTCGGTTTGCCGAAAACAAATATACTTCAAAGTTATCCTATAACATGAAGAAATACAAGATATTCAACAATGACACCATTTAGTTGTACGAGACAACATTTCCACGTTGGTTTAGATAGGCTGCTTGATATACCTTGTTGTTAGGTTGCTTATGTGGCAAAGATGATACATCACAATCTTGAGCGGCTTCACTATAGTTCTCATTATTTGCTTTCTGCAGCCAAAGATCATATTAGCGACACATAACAAATAAAATCTAGATATGGTCTTGATGACAGAGTGAAAATTCTTTTGCACCATAGCAATTATACGTCGACGTCCTAATGATGAATTGCCATAATTCTCTTTGCTGCAATTTTAAGGACGCGGGTGCTAAAATTGTGAATGAAGAAACATAATTAATAATATCACTCGTGGAAAATACAACCACACTGATTCCAAAATTCACAGTCCTATACCTGTTTAACAAACTACTCACGTAGTACACAACCCAGATGTTCTTTGCATAAATTTCCGGGCGTGCTTCCTACCATTGAAGCCAAGTTCAGTTCATGCTAAAAACAATGGACATAATTTATTAACAGAGTAAAAGCAGTGAAAATACCTTAGTACTCATGTCGTCATGTGTTAAGGAAGAATTTGCACAACCCTCTTTTATTCTGGTATAATTCACAGGAAGCAATTCCTGCTTACAACATATAATACTTTGAGGGATGCCAGATCTTCCATTAAATACTTGTTAACTAAGAAAATATTAAAAAAGAGACCTACTGCATCACCTGAAAAGTCTTTGATGAAGTGTGCAAAATGCGGAGTGAATTCTTGAGTATCAGCATTCAACTCAGGTTGGATATTTGTATCATCAGCTCCTTGTTGAAGGTCAACCTGCAACACGAACATGATAAGAGTATATAGATGATGATTAATTTATATTTGCACAAAGAGTTTATTAGGGGTGCTAACATCATTATTATTTTCCGCTTCCATTACATTTCTGTAATCCTCTCGTGGGAAATTTGCCCACTATTTGTCGCATGTCTCCATTGGACCCCGCATGTAGGAATATAAAAATGCTACACATAATGTTGGCAAAAGACAGCCATATGTTTCCTGAAAATGTTGTAGGAAAACTTAGAAATTATCTTAATCAGGCTAGTAGATTCATGAGGCAACCCTGGTAATCAAAATTAATACGAGAACCCTAGAAATTAATACTAAGGCAACCTCTCCAGCTGGGTTTTGCATTGGGGAATACCACTACAAAAAATACGGGAGTGTAATACATAACATTGTCTAATGCAAACCATTGAAAAAAATTGGGGAAACCAGAGCACACACTGAATTCTAAGAAAATGGCCTCCGCTTCAATTGATTTGGTCACCTTTGCATTCACGCACTGAATTTTAAGAAAAAATGGGAAACCAGAGCACGCACTGAATTCGCACGCACCCACCGCATTGTACGCAGTCCCCACGGTACACCCCACCGATCACAGGCCGAAGCGCTGCCGACCTCTTTGCCGTCATCGGGGACGGCACCGGCGACGCCGCCTTAACGGGTCGGCCCTAGATTGACTTACTGTGCAAAATAATATGTAAACGAGATGGATTTGAGGGAGCTCGAACCTGGGTGTCGGCACACAGCAGCAGATCCAATCTTTGATGAGGAGATCAAGAAAAGGGGTGGCGGCTGGCTGGAGAGATGCAGGCAAGGGATCCCCTTCGTATAGATGGAGGTTTGGAGGTTAGGGGAAAAGTGATGCGCATTATATATTGGAATAGTATTAAATATTTTTGTTTCTCTCAAGATAAGCGGGAATATATTTCTTTAGCGCTAAAACTACGAAAGTTAGCGTCAGAACGGAAAAAAGGCGGGATTAGTTCCCTACTCTGAGCGGTAAAACAAGCAAAGTTAGCGTAAAGAGAAAAAATATTTTTATTTCTCATTTCTTAATGAAAATAAATATGTAAACCAATTCTTAAAATAAACTCTTAAAATATGTGTCAACGTGAGACGATAAATACGTAAACCAATTATTTAAATAAACTCTTTAAATATGTGTCTTTGTATTTATTTTTGTGTGTTTCAATTTCAGAAATACAAGTGAAGCGAATTAGCATGATTTCACAATATCAGTTTCACCTTTAACCCCAGAGCACGATTATGGTGGCGATCGATGAGCATCACTATCGATCATCACTTCGCTAAGCTGGCCCCATTCCTAGCCAATTTGGCGTGGGACGGATCTGCATGCTGGTACTCGTGCACGTACGTATTGCACTGCACGTACAATGGTACGAGACGGCCAAACATCCCGACGCTGGTACTCGTGCACGTACGTATTACACTGCACGGTACGAGACGGTCAAACATCCCGATCGGTCGAACGGATCAGTCAGCGTGACAGCAAAAAACCAGCTAGAGATGAGATATATTGCTTATCTCTCTCCTCAACATGAATATTGGATTAATTCCAATAAAACATGAATATTGGATCACTGTGATTTCTCGGGGCTTTTATTTCTCTATTAGGAGTGTATTTCACATGGGTATGTACTATTGAACCATTATATAATACTCCCTCCGTTACTGAATATAGAGTGTATAAGTTTTCTCCACGGATATTAAGACAAGCTATTTTGTACATAGTGTACTAATTTTTTTTTTTTGAAAAAAATGGCTAGAGATGAGTTCTTAATTGGTATAAAATGAATACAATCCGTTAAATCGCTCTTTTGAGACTAGATCTCATTTTTTGATGGGTCAAATTGTCCATAAATAGCAAATACACCTTATATTTTGGAAAAAAAATCAAAAAACTATACACCTTATATCAAGAAACGGAGGGAGTATTAATTTTTGGAGTCCACAAATGTTAATTGTATAGACGCATTTCAAAACGTCTCAAGATTCGTTACTATGTAAGTATAAGTTATACTTTTTATTTATTTTGTCAGCTTATAGATGATTTTTTTGAGACGTTATGTGGAACGTCTAAAGAAACGTCCCTATGTTGATCCGCTCTATCATCCTATAGACGAAAACAAATCCGTCTCATATATAGCGTCCCTACGGGATGAGTTTGTTGTAGTGAGTAATAAAATATACTAAGTAACCATAAACTAACAGTACCATGAGTGTGGAAAAGTGGTGGTAATTGTGGTGGCTTTGTCCAAGATTAATTAGTGAAGATATTGGTTTCATTGTCTTCGATGCAGTTTTCTATGCGGGAGAGGCTAAATATACATGCACTCCAGTACTTGGGATTACAAGTACTATATGATTGGATTGTTAGCAAACATCCGTAAATACTCCCTCCGTCCCAAAATAAGTGTCTCAACTTTGATAAAAAGTGGATGTATGTAGACATAAAACATGTGTACATACATCCACTTTTTATCAAAGTTGAAACAGTTATTTTGGGACGGAGGGAGTACTAACAATGCATTAAGGTTTCCCCAACCATAGCCTTAAGTTCATGGTCCTCTTACTCCCATACGTGCAACTAACCGGTTCGAGTCCTTAGGTTTCTGTCACTCCGGCAGAACTACCCCCCTTCCTTTGCACATACTACTAACCCTAGGGTGTTGATCCATGCACGCACAAATATAATGGACACCAAAGGACAATACCATATCAACATACAATTCTAATGAACCTCATGCATTCAACAAAGCAATCAACAGACAAATAAACTACGGAAACATGACATAGATCATAGGATAAATATTGTAGCATCAAACACCATGTTTACATAGGACGGTACAGAGGTTTGTGGGAGGATGAACCACTGAATACAAGGAGGAGTTGGTGATGGAGATGGCGGTGAAGACGGCGGAGAGGGCAGCGAGGAGCGCAGGGCGGCGGCGGCGGCGCCAGTGGCGCGGGGAGTTGCTTCCCCGCCGCCGGCATCATGGGGGAGCGCCGCCCCTTAGCCTCCCTCCTTCATGGCTTCTTGGGAGCCCTCCCCATGGAGATGGGATCCATGGGGGAGGCAAAAACGTGGCTTTGGTGGCTGGAAATTCGTGGTTGGAGGAGGCTCCCACGACCTAGGGTTTCCCTCTTTATATAGACTCTCGGATTTCCGTTAACCGCTCTTGGGCTCCACGAAAACGGGCATATCTGGAGCATCCGGACTCGGATTGGGCCGCATTTTTAGTCCAGGTTTATTAAAATAAAATTGCCTACAATTTCCTTTTCTGTGTCACCTTCATTTGACGTCGTCTTCAGGCCCAAACATGACAATCTTCGAAAATAGTTTTCAGACAGATTTCTGTAAAGTCCCAATTCGACTCCAACAAGGTTTCCTCTTCTATTCTTGATAATTTCTACACATCAAAGAGTAAAACAAGAACATTGTGCACTTTTGCAACCATTAGTAGGTTAGTCCAAATAAATAATAAACTTAATATAAAAACAAGTACTAAAAGCATAAAAATAGCATGAAACAATCAAAAATTATGGATACGTTTTGGACGTATCAGGCACACACCCACAACCGAATTGGTGACTCCCAAATGACCACACAAGGTCTTGACCACAACAGGTCCAACTTGACCACCTGTGTCCCAACTAGCCACAAAGGCCTTGACCACAAAAGGTCCTAACCGACCACAAAAGGTCTACGCCACAAAGGTGGCCACTAAGGCGTATAGGGTCCAATGACCCAAGAGTAACAAGCTCACGAATTTCACCACCACGAATCCTCGTGGAGGGCTCAAACCGATGCAAGATGCAATGGCAAGAGCACACAAAGTGCTCAAGACCTTCACTCTCAAATTCCAACAAAGCAACAAATGTTTATGGGGGAATAAGAGAGGAAGAGCAAAGAAACCACAAAGGAGTCAAATCATTCACTACCAAATCCCACCAAAAGCAACCAATGCTTATGGGGGGAGAAGAGAGGAAAAACAAAGGAGGGGAACCACAAAGGAACCTCAAGATCTAGATCCACTATGTTCTCCTCACTTAGAGGAGAGATGGATTGGTGGAATTGTAGATCTAGATCTCCTCTCACTTTTCCCTCAAAGATATGTAAGAATCAAGGGAGGAATTGAGAGGGGGCAAGCTTTCTAAGGTCAACAATGGTGGAAGAGAGAGGGGAAAGTCGTGCTCACCCAAGGAAGAAGAAGGGGAGGGGTATTTATACCCCTCCCACAATTCTAGCTGTTACAGCAGCTTAGATCGGAGATTTCCGACCTAGGGTCGGAAATTTCTGACCCCCGGAGATTTCCGGAAAGATCTCCGAAGTTTTCTTGGCGAAAACAGTACCGAAATCCGCGCGATTCGGAAATTTCCGACCCCGGGTCGGAATTTCCGAATTCCCGAAAACTGAAGAAATACCAACACGAAAACGACAATATCTTGACCATCCAAACTCCGTTTTCGATGATTTTTGGCTCGTTGGAATCACAACGAAGAACTTTACAAGATAATGCAGAGAAACATCATAGTCCAAGATGGGAGGTTAAAACCAAATGGGGAAACATGAAACCTCTCAAAATAGGAACAACCGGTAAATCCTCCAACATAAAAAACCAAGAAGCTTTTCATACGAACTTTGTTTTTGATGAACTTGAGCTTGTTATGAAGATCACAACAAGCTCTGAAACCTCACAACGAGAAAAGCCAAATAAGAAACAAGAAAGATGATATGCCAAGTATGCAAAGGTTTGAGCTCTCCACAAAAATGCGATCAAGTTACTCGCTCGAGAGCCCCTCTTGATAGTACGCATATCTATCATATAGCCCTATCAATATCATACATTTGCCTTGATCATTCCACTTGAGCTAGATGATGACGATCTTGATCTCTCCAAGTGGACCACTGATACGTCCAAAACGTATCTACTTTCCCGAACACTTTTGCTATTGTTTGGCCTCTAACTTGTGTGTTTTGAATGCAACTAACACGGACTAACGCTGTTTTCAGCAGAATTACCCTGGTGTCTTATTTTGATGCAGAAATTCGACTTTATGGAAAAACACCAGGAATAATGAAAAGTCCTTATTTTGCCCGAAGACTCGCGGAGCCAGAAGCCCTGACAGAGGGGGGGCCAGGGGGCCTCCACCTCAGGTGGTGGCGCGGCAAGGGCCTGGCCGCGCCAGCACATGAGGGGGGCGAGTCCCTCTCCTCCTCGGGCTCCACTTGCGGATATAACCCCCCTCTGACCTAAAAACGCGAAGGCGTTCATCACTTTTTCCAGAAACACTTCCGTGCGCCGCCGCCACCTCGAAACTCAATTCGGGGACCAGAAGTCTCTGTTCCGGCACCCTGCCGGGACGGGGAATCGAAGGGGATCATCGCCATCGTCATCACCAACGCCTCTCCATCAACCATCATCGTTCCCCCCATCCATGTGTGAGTAATTCCCCGCTGTAGGCTTGAGGGGATGGTAGGGATTGGATGAGATCGTTCATGTAATAGTTGTAATATCATTAGGGCATGGTGCCTAGTATCCGTTATCGGTGTTTTACGTCATTGTTGCAACTTGTTATGCTTAATGCTTGACACTAGGGCCCGAGTGCCATGATTTCAGATCTGAACATGTTATTGTATCATGAGGATAATCAATGTTTTAGATCATATCTATGAGTTGTATTACACATGTCATTGTCCGGAACCCTAGGTCCCAAAGTGACAATAATTGGGATAGCCTCGGGGAAAGGTTGTGATGTGAGGATCACGTGTGTTCACGGAGTGTTAATGCTTTGCTCCGGTACTTTATTAAAAGGAGTACCTTAATTACCAGTAGATTCCCTTGAGGCCCCGCTGCAAACGGGCTGGTAGGACAAAAGATGATGTGCAAGTTTCTCATTGCGAGCACGCACAACTAAATTGGAACACATGCCTATGGTTAATAAATACTTGGATGCTTCATCTTATTTATCTGCAAATGCCTATGTCTTGATATTACATGAATTATCTTATCCATGCAACGCCCGTACATCCGTCCCTATGCCTACAATATTTTAATCCTGCTGTCTACTATAATCACTGATGCTGTCTTTATTTCACTGTCGCTGTTATTTCACTACTGTCACTACTATAAAACTGTTGCTACTGATAATCTGTCTCGAGCAAGTCTATTCACAGGTGCAACTGAACTGACAATTCATCTGTTAAGGCTTATAATTATTCTTTGGCTCCCATTGTGTCGAATCAATAAATTTGGGTTTTACTTCCCTCGAAGACTGTTGCGATCCCCTATACTTGTGGGTCATCAAGACTATTTTCTGGCGCCGTTGCCGGGGAGCATAGCTTTATTTATAAGTTCACCTGAGTTTGATATTGCTTTCTGGAATACATCCATTATGGGGAAACCTGGTGATAAGAAGTTTCCCATACTTCCATCCTCTACAAGAAAAGGTACAACTATGAGTTCTGCTGCTGCACTTGATTCTCCAACCGTGATGAGTAAGCTTATTTCACCGCTGCATGCTACTCGTACTATTACTTCTGCTGAATCTGAAAATGCTTCTGAAAATTATGATGATGCTTCCACTGTGCTTGATGAAAATGGTTCCTTAGGACCTTTTCTAGATGCTATAATTGATAAATCTAAACAAACTGAAAATGCTGAAAATTCTAATACTTCTGCTAGTTCACCTAAGTCTAGAGAGTATTTTCCTAATGATCCCGATGAAACTTATGTGGAACTTGATGATGATTTTGTTGATGAGATTAATGCTACTAAAGATGCTACTGCTATGAAAAGCCTCCTTGAAAACATGCTGTTAGATATAAATTATCTCCTTATTCAAAGTTTGCTACATCTCCCATAAACATTAAAGATAAAGATTATGATTTCTCTATTGATTTGGCTCACATAGCTATTGTTGAAATAGAACCTTTTTGTGGAACTGAAAATGAAAGTGATGTAGAACACATGAATGAACTCTCTAATTTGAGTGGTATATTTTCTGAGGACATAAAGATGCGCACTTACTTTGTCACTAAAATATTTCCTTTCTCACTAAAAGGAGAAGCTAAAACTTGGTATAATAATTTGTCTCCTGGTTCCATTACTAGTCCTATTGGTTTGCTTGATACTTTCTTTCGGAAATATTTTCCTGCTAGTGCTCAACGTGATGCTTTGCTAAGGATTTATAATTTTAATCAAGAAGAGGATGAGAAATTGCCTGATGCTTGGACACGGTTTTGCTCTCTAATAAGAGGCCAGCCGAACCATGAATTAGAAAAAAATGATCTTCTTGATATATTTTACAGTGGACTAACCGTTGAATCTTGGACATATTTGGATAGTTGTGCTAGTTGTGTTTTCAGGAGACGAACTCCAGAAGAAGCTGAGGAATTAATGGCTAAGATAAGCCAGAATTATGGTGATTGGAATATTCCTGAACCTACTCCAACACCTGCACCAACACCAAGGAAGAGAGGTATGATTGAATTAAATGATGAAGTGATGAAGGAAGCCAAGAAATCTCTTAAAGAGAGGGGTATTAAATATGAAGATGTGAAGAATTTACCTCCTATAGAAGAATTATGTAAGCCAATTCCTCCTTCACCCGTAATTGAGGTACACTCTCTCCAAAGGTTTGATGATAGAGATATTCCTTACTCTAAACCTCCTGATCAATGCTTAGATGAATTTGATACTTTTATTGCTAAGCAAGGTAATTTTAATATGAGAATTGAGAATCATTTAATAGAAAACTCTCGCGCTATTAGTAACTTGCATGATATTGTTGATAGAACCTCCAATGATGTTAAAATACTTATTAAACATTTTCATATGGTTCAAACTCAAATTGATCAACTTTCTAAAGTGCAAAAAGAAATGTTAATGAATGCCTCTATAGCTAAAGAAAAACATGTTTGTGAAGTAACAACTAGAGGTGGCAAATCTACTCAAGATCCTTTATATCCTGAGGGACATGCTAAAAGAATTGAACAAGATTCTCAACAAATTAATGAACCTAGTGCTCCTTCTAAGAAAAAGAAGAACAAACATAAAACAGTTGTAGAATCCTCTGAACCTGTTAACAATCCTAATAGTATATCTGTTTCTGATGCTGAAACTGAAAGTGGTAATGAACTTAACAATGATAATAATAATGCCAATGATAATGATAAGAATGATAATTCGGATAAGGAAGAAATAGAAGAGGAACCTGAAAAACACACTAAAAATAAAAAGTACACTAAGGAAGATTTTATTGCTAAGAAACATGGTAGTGAAAGAGAACCTTGGGTCCAAAAACAAATGCCTTTTCCTGCTAGGAAGCTTAAAACCAAAGAAGAAGAACATTATAATAAATTTTGTGATTGGATGAAACCTTTGTTCTTGCAAATTCCTTTGACTGATGCTATTAAGTTGCCTCCTTATTCTAAATATATGAAAGATATTGTTTCTAACAAAAGGAAAATTCCTAATGAGGAAATATCTACTATGCTTGCTAATTACTCTTTTAATGGCAAGGTTCCAAAGAAGTTGGGTGATCCAGGTATACCAACCATTCCTTGCTCTATCAAAAATAATTATGTTAGAACTACTCTATGTGACTTGGGAGCAGGAGTTAGTGTTATACCTTTCTCTCTTTACAAGAGACTTTACCTTGATAAATTGATACCTACTGATATATCTTTGCAAATGGCTGATAAATCTACTGCTGTTCCTGTTGGTATTTGTGAGGATGTTCCTGTTCAAGTGGCTAATAATTGTTTAATCATGACTGACTTTGTTGTGCTTGAAATGCCTGAAGATGATAATATGTCTATTATTCTTGGAAGACCTTTTCTAAACACTGCAGGGGCTGTTATTGATTGCAACAAAGGAAAAGTAACTTTCAATGTGAATGACAAGGAACATACTGTCTATTTCCCCAAGAAAATGGATAAAATGCCTGGAGATAATACAATTACCAATGTGAGGTCCATCAAAGTGGGAAGTATTGATTGCCCTTATATAGAAGAATACAAAACCCTTATGATTGGATCCATACCAATACAATACAAGGTAACATGAGTATCCCGTGAAGTTTAAATCTTTTATGTCATATAAAATTCATTTGGTGACAAGACTTGATCAACCTTGTTAACAAGTGCATTTTAAATGCATGGAAGTGCTAAACAACATTTTTCTTCTCCTCTTTGTTTTACCTACTGTAATATCATTTAGTTTGCAAAGTTTAGTTGCATTTGGTGTTAGAAAACAATTTTTCAATATTAAAATTATTAATGCAAAATACCAGGAAATAATGAAAAATAAATTTTCTCAGAATTTCAAAAAATTTATACCAAAATTCCTATTTTTCGAGGAGGTACCTGGGAGTATACCAAAAGAAACACGACAAACATTCACAAAACAACATCCTAAATAACCAATCAACAAGATTCAACCACAAACAAGAAATTAATCTAGTATCGACATACAACCTAAGTTGGTATGTACAATACACTAACACGATATCGTTGTTCTAATTAAATGGTGGTCTCTAGTCTAACTCCTTGTTGAGTGCTTCAGGTTCTTCCACTTATTTGATATCTTCAAAGCGTTTGCCGAATCCTGGTTCTTCAATGGTCTTCCATGTAGTGATCCGTGTTGATATTGAGAAATCTATATGAAGTATCGGACTCAGACTTCAAGACCATGGTTTTCTAGAACCAGAGGAGATGTTTTCAGAAGGTCGATAGTAGACGAGAGTATAAGAAAAAGGTAAAATGAAATATATATTTATTTTAGAAATCTGAATAAAAATAAATTTTCAATCCTATGGTCAAAACCTATTTCTATCCAATCCTAGGGTCCCGAACCTACAGGCAACACAGTGCTCTGATACCATCTGTAAAGGCCCCCCTTTTATTATAAGGTAGCGACCTCCTGTGTATCGTGCTAGTCCCTGGATCGACTTGCTAGCACCACAGTTTAAGATGAAATGTCATGCAAATGCGTCAAATACTTTGTTTACACCGCATGATCCAAACTTACAATATTCTATACAACTTGCATAACCCCAAGGGGTAGCATAATATTATTCAGAGTTCAACACAGCGGAATAGAAGTAGCAATGAGCCTCCATCATCTTCATGTGCCACTGGCAAGCATGTTGGTTGTAGACTCGAAACCCTAACGAAATCTCACTCATCGTTTGTCGAACCTGCAATGGTGAGTTGCAGCCCAGACTATAAAGGGTCAGCACAATTGAATTGTGGTGGCAAGATGATACCATGGTGATTAATTTAGCAAGACTATATACACATGTATATTTGGCTCGGTGAAGTTTGAGGCTGATTTTCCTAAAGCAAGTTTTTCTCCTATCATTTTATAAAACAGTTTTTCATTTATCTAAGTAGTACTACTCCTTGTCTTTTGTGAATCCAGGTTATAGTTCATCAATAAAATCTCCATAGAATGGGAACTGTTTCAAGTCCAGCCTCTTCGAGTCAACCTCTTCAATCTAGTCGCTCAAGTTTTGTTTCCAAAGACTTGAGTCACAGTCATACACTTCTCCTCATATAATGAATCGATAGGTCTGGCCATCAGCCCCTACACATAACATTGATCGATAGGTCTGGCCATCGGCCGCCTACTCATAACTTTGATCGATAGGTCTGGCCATCGGCCGCCTACTCATAACTTTGATCGTCTGGCCATCAGCCCCTACTCATAACTTTGATCGATAGATCTGGCCATCGGCCCCTACTCATATCCTTGATCGATAGGTCTGGCCATCGGCCCCTACTCATAACTTTGATCGATAGGCCTGGCCATCGGCCGCCTACTCATAACTTTGATCGATAGGTCTGGCCATTGGCCCATACTCATAACTTTGATCGATAGGTCTGGCCATCAGCCCCTACTCATAACTTTGATCGATAGGTCTGGCCATCGGCCCCTACTCATATCCTTGATCGATAGGTCTGGCCATCGGCCCCTACTCATATCTTTGATCGATAGGTCTGGCCATCGGCCGCCTACTCATAACTTTGATCGATAGGTCTGGCCATCGGCCGCCTACTCATAACTTTGATCGATAGGTCTGGCCATCGGCCCCTACTCATAGCTTTTCATAAAAGTAATAATCTTAATCCTTCATATATCTTATCTTCGCTTCATCAATGATCCTCATACTTCCAACTTAAATAGTCTTCTTGAAATGTCTTCAACTTCGTATACAAGCATGGCTAAGCAAACAACTCCTACATTGGTTTTCTACAGAATTGGTCACGAAAACATGTGGCTATCCTTACTAGGTTTGCATAGCACATTATTTTTAATAACTTTATCATGCATACCATTAAAAAAATATTATTAACAAAATGGGATATTTAGGTTTGAAGTATCACTTGCCTTTTGGAGGATGTCGTTGCACATACTCTCTCCAACGAATAACATTTCACTCCATTCAATCTATACGATGGAAGAGAAATAAAATAAACAAACAATTCGAACAAACGCATAACACATAAAAGCAAACCTCATAATAATGTGTTCCTCAATAGCTGTTTTAGTTCATTTATTTTATGGTCAAGTCTTATCACATAATTCAATTTACAAAAGGAATTAATGTGATAGAACTTAGGGTTTGCCATTTATGGTCAAGGGATGGTCTAATTCAAATTTGAACATTTCAAAACTGAATAGGTTGAAGTGGTGTTCCAAAGGTTCTATAGAATTGGTCTTGATTAAAAGATCACACATGAATTTGATCAAAAGGGTTTAACACATTTTAATATTTAAAAATTGCCATTCCAAAATATCTAATAGGTTTTAAACACATCTTTACAAGTTTTAAATTTCAAAAATGGTTGAGTAGCCTTAGTTTTGTTATTTCTGTTCAAAATAAAATGTTTCTGTTATTTTTTAAAAGGAAACAATTTAATAAGATTAATAGAGTTTAAACCATGTTTAAAACATACAAAATAGGGTCTCTGATTTTTAAATGGAAATAATATTGTTCAAAATTATTTTCAACAGTGCAGCATTATTGAACATATCCTAAGGTTTCCAAAAACATTTTATTTACAAATTTTGGACTTGTGCAATCAAATCTAGGTCAAATTCACTCAAATCTTCCATTTGAAATTTGAATGAATTTAAACTATTCAAATTTGAAATTGAATAGTGCTAAAAGATTCTACAAGTCAAGGGCTTTCCAATGGTATAAAGTTTGTCAAATTTGGATCTATGGATAAAAAGATATGATGTTTTGAATTACCAGGGGCTTTTCTGCAAAACTGCCTATTTAATCTAAATAGAAAAAAAATCTTTTCCATGCGGGCGCTGACTGTGCGCTGACGCGGTGCTGACGCAGCGTCCACGCGGCGCGATTTCATTGGCTCATACCGATTCGATCGGAAGTTCTAATCGAGGCCGTTGGATGGAGATCGGACGCTCACCGTGAGTTGACCTGGAGGTGGCGGCGCCGGTGGCCGGGAATGGCGAAGACAGTGGCGGCGCGGCTCGGTAGCGGACGAAGTCGACGTTGCTGAGGCTCCCCGATCAAACGGAGTCTACGGAGGGGTGCGGCGCGATGTGGTGGATGCTATGGAGACGACGTCGTCCCGCGGCGTGTCCTCGGGCGGCACGGAGCTTCCGCCGGAGTTGGAGGAGGACGGTGGCGGCCTCGGGTGTGGATGGTGTGGCTGTTTCGCGGCTTCCCAGGCCTCGAGAAGGGGATGGTAGGGTGCGTCGCGTCACGGCGGAGTGGATGGGCGGGGTCTCGGGCCCGCGGTGTTGCTCCACTCGCCGGATTTGGAAGGAAACGGCCGGCGGCTCGGGCTACTCCGGCGAGCTTTTGTGGGGAAACGCGGCACGATTCTAAGGAGGGGAAGAGGGGAAATGGAGAGGGGCGCGAGCGGGTTCTAGAGAGGGAAGCAGTACGCCATTTAAGGCCTCGGGCGAATGGGGGGAGTGGGTGGTGGTGCGGGTCGTGGCCAGGTCGTGCGCAGTTGTTGGAGAAGAAGACCCTGACAGGTGGGGTCCACCTGTCAGTGGCAGAGGGGATGGCCTGCCGGCCTAGGCCGTTGCTGGGCTGGTGTGTACTGTTCGCGCGGCGTATAGGCGTTGGGTCGGCTTGGCTGGAAGCTGGGCTCGGCCCATTTAATCTTTTTTTTTTATACTTTTCTTTTCCTTTTTCTGTTTTCTTATTTCTTTCATATATTTTGTTTTAATTATCCAAATGACCTCAAACCAATTTCTATAGTTTTGTAAAAATCATATCTTTCCTTTAAAAACATTCTTACATATGTTTCCAAAACAATTTAAGCTGTGATATTTTCAAATAATGTAATATGACACTATTTTGGCCAATTTTAATATAGAGTTTTAAAGAAGAAATTTGTGTCTTAATAAAATATAGAAACTACCAAAATTATTAATATTGAATATGAAATAATTAAACACCTTTTCAAGTTCAAACTATTGAGTCAAAACCATATTCAGAAATAGAAATACTTTAAAATAATTCAAGCACCTCGCAGATATATGGATTTTGGGTTTTAATTAATATATAAAGGATTTATATATAGCTCAACCCTCAAGTTTGAAAATAAAAGATTGTTTGATTCATTTGATATTCTAATACTTTTGAATAAGTCGTAATAATCCTTTTTGATTGGTCCTCTAGGACATTGATGATTTAATTTTAATATGAAATAAAAGTTTTAAATTTTAGTGATTTTTAAACATTCTAAAATTTTGGGATGTTACATGCGGTGCGTAGCCGACTCGAGGGTCTTGATAAGCCACGCATGAACCCGAAGATCTTGTGAAGCCACACACGAATCCGGACATGAGTCCGAGGGCCGAAATGTAACATCCCAAGATTTTGGGAATGTTTAAAGATCACTAAAATTTAAAACTTTTATTTCTTATTAAAAATCAAATCATCAAATGCAAGAACACTAAACAAAAGGGATTTTATTGAATTATACAAAAGATTTATGACATTAATTGAATCAAGTAAACTTTGTTTTCAAACTTGAGTGATGGGCTATAATTAGATATTCTAAATACTTATTTACCTTATATTATGTAAAGTATGCCTATTTCAGAAATGTTTTGGATAAAATTATTTAATTCAAAAGCATTACATTTGGATTCTTAATAAACCCTAGGTCAATATTTATAGTCATAAAACTATTTGGAACATTTTCCTATTTTCCAATATAGATTTGATTCAAGTATTTAATTTTGAAAATGGATTTGAAATTAATATTTTAAACCTATGTATTTATGATATTTTGTTGATTATATTATGACACAAATTCTTTATTAAAACTCTATTTTAAATTCTACAAAAGTGTCAAATTATGTTCTTTGAAAAGTTTATAATATGAAATATATTGAAAACATGTGTTTGAATGTTTAAAAAGAAAGACATGGATTTTACAAATTTGTAGAAATTGGTTTGAAGTTATTTGGATAAATAAAACAAAAGTTATGAAAGAAATAAGAAAAAACAGAAAAGAAAAAGAAAGAAAAAAAAAGAGTGTTAGCCGGATCAGCCCAGCCGGCCCAGCGCCTAACTACCGCGCGTGCTATGCGCCGAGCCCAGTAGCGGCCCAGCCCGTTCCCTCGCCCCTTCTCTCACTGACCGACGGGCCCCACCCGTCAGTCGTCCCCTTCCTCCAACCGCCTCGCGCCCACGACGCCACGACCGCGACGCCGACGCCACGTCGACCACCACCCCCACTTCCCCGTACCCGCATCGGCGCGCCGACCCCTCCTCTTTAACCCCCCCCCCCCCCACTCGCAGCCTCCTTTCCCCTCGCAGTGACGAACACGAGCGCCCCCAGGCTGCCCTGAGTTCGTGCTCAAAGCCGCGCCTCGGCCGCCACAGTTCGTCGCCGACTCCGGTGAGCTCCGTCGACCCTCATCCTCTCTAGCTTGTCTCCATCTCTTCCCTACACTCCCGCACACCTCGCTGACATCGTCTCGTGGCCGCAGGAGCACGGAGGCGACGAGGTCGTACGAGACCGAAACTCGCCGCCCGCTGCCGCAACTCCAGCGAGCAATTGCCGGCGAAGGAGAGCACCCCCGCCGTCCGCGACCACACCATCAGCCCCGCCTCAACCTCCTCTGCCCTCAGGTACCATTCACGCAGCCCGAGCCTCTCTCCCTCGTCGAGTTCGTGCTCGCTGCGCATGGCGCCGCCGCGGCCGGAGTCAACGCCGGCGAACTGCGCCGCCCGAATTAGGTCATGAGAGCCAGGACCGTTAGATCGCGATCTAACAGCTCCGACTTATCCTATTTTTGAATCGGTATCGATTTATCCGGTGTGTCCGCGTAAGTTAGATCGGACGGCTGAGATTAATCGCATATTCTGAAAATTGCTAAAAAGACAGAAACTAATTCAAACTTCAAAAAATTCATAACTTTCAAACTACAACTCCAAATTTAGCAAACTTTATATCCCTGGAAAGCTCTTTTAATGTAGTTCAATGTTACATCATTAGTTTTCCATTTTGCATCTTTTAAAACTGAAAAATATGCAGAGAGGTAATTCGGCCATTTAATCCATAATTTGTTTTCTAAAATTATTTTTAAAGTGAAACCTTTTGTGAAATGTTAATAATTACATTCTATGTCCATAGAACATAAAACATAATTTAGTGGAGCAATAAATTACAGAAGTATCAATTTCACATGCTAATCCCTCTAGTGATTTAAAAATGTTTGGAATAATAATATGGCATTAAATTTTGCCCATGTCATCATGCATTATTCTTGTAACCAGAGAACTAATAAGCTACTTAACACATTGTAAAAATGTTGATTTCATTTAGACATGCATATCATGTCTTGTATGTATTGTTAATGTGTGGATTGCGTGTTAATTTGGTGTTATCCATTGTTAGATTGTCTGGAGTGCCATTCCTGTTGCTGTGATAATTCAGCTTACTCTCGCGGTTGACAAGGCAAGTTCACTTTGCTAATTTTACAAGTAATGTTCATGAGCAGTTAAATGTTATGGTGCAATGGTTGAATAGGATGAACTATCACGTTCATTGATGAAATAAAACCAGGTAGGATAGTTACATGATTTACTTGGCTTGAAATCCTTGTTGCTATCGTGATGTTGTTTGAGTATCTATGCTAGCTAGATATGTTTAGGAACACCACAACTTCGTCCTTAGAAAAGATCTGGCCACCACGGAGTCACGGTGTGTCATTTGAAACGACGTGGATCACCACGGAGTCGCGGTGCATCCTCACAAACGGCGATGAGCACCACGGAGTCACGGTGTCTCTAAACGCTCTGGCCACCACGGAGTCACGGTGTGTCATTTGAAATGACGTGGATCACCACGGAGTCACGGTGCATCCTCACAAACGGCGATGAGCACCACGGAGTCACGGTGTCTCTAAACGATTTGGCCACCACGGAGTTACGGTGTGTCATTTGAAACGACGTGGATCACCACGGAGTCACGGTGCATCCTCACAAACGGCGATGAGCACCACGGAGTCACGGTGTCTCTAAATGATCTGGCCACCACGGAGTCACGGTGTGTCATTTGAAACGACGTGGATCACCACGGAGTCACGGTGCATCCTCACAAACGGCGATGAGCACCACGGAGTCACGGTGTCTCTAAACGATCTGGCCACCACGGAGTCACGGTGTGTCATTTGGAACGACCTGGATCACCATGGAGTCACGGTGCATCCTCACAAACGGTGATGATGATCTGGCCACCCCGGAGTCATGGCGTGTCATTTGGAACTACGTGGATCACTACGGAGTCACGGTGCATCCTCACAAACGGCGATGAGCACCACGGAGTCACGGTGTCTCTATACGATCTGGCCACCCCGGAGTCACGGTGTGTCATTTGAAACGACGTGGATCACAACGGAGTCACGGTACATCCTCAGAAGAGGCGATGAGTATCACAAGGTCCTGGAGTATGAAAACGGCATGGTTTCCCCGGAGATATGGAGTGTCATTTGAAATGGATTGGAAATTGGAGTAAAGGAGTACTCGGAGATGTCTTTTAGAAAAGAGTAGAAACACCACGGGAACATTGTGTCCTAACAAGGGTTAGAAATAACTCGGAGTTTATTACGTGTGCGATATTAAATAATTTGCTTAGAACCAATAAAATTGTTTAAAATATTCTTAGTGAATCTTGCCACCACAATTCAATTGTGCAGACCCAATGAATCTGGGCTGTAACTCACCGTTGCAGGTTCGTCTAACAAGGAGTAAGGATTGATAAGGTCGCGAGTCTCCAACCAACATGCCTTGCCTGTGGCACATGATGAAGATGGAGCTCACTTTATCCATTTGCTTTCCGCTGTGTGTTTATTTAGGTTGAGCTAGCCTTGAGCTATGCACCTTGTATCGAATCTTTTATTACTGGATCATCGTGTAATGAATATTGATGCAATGTTATGATATTTCATCTTAAACTGTGTGTGCTAGCAAGTCGATCCAGGGACTAGCACTATACACAGGAGGTCGCTACCTTATAATAAAAGGGGGGCCTTTACACGAAAGTACAGCCCCTCCAAGGGAGTCGCACACATACGGTGTAAAACGACAATTCCCGATTCCTCCGATCCAGCAGAGTTGCGGAAGTAGATATTTTGGATCGGATCTAGCAGCACAACGGCGTGCGTATGGTGGGGAACTCTCCAAACCAATCCCTTAGGTTAAGTCCCATTTGCGGAACACCATGGTAGAGAGGAGAGGAGAGAAAAAGAGAAGAGATCCCTCCAAACAATGGGAGAGAACTCAGGGAGAAATTGGTATCTTGAGAGGGGCTCTCTCCCCCACTATATATAGGAGAAAGGGGGCACCCCACCTTGCTAAATTGGCAAGGTGGGACTAAACCCCAAACCGCACCAACAAGGAGGAGGGAGGCCGGCTCCCTATGGGCCCCTAGGGCCCATTCGGCACCCCTTGGTGGGTTTGGCCGTTGGGAGGAAGTTTGGCCCCCATATGGGCCTTCTCCCCTCCGGGGAAGGCCCATTTAATGGGCTGCATGTTTAAATACGAATTTAATCATTATAAATTCATTAAAATAATATTAATTCACTAATTAACATTAATTTAGCATATATAAACAATTTCCTCTCTTCCGGAACTTTTCCGAAACTCTCCGAACTATCTTCCGGAACTTTTCCGATACGACTTCGGATTCTCTCCCGGAACTTTTCCGGTGCTTTCTCTTTTCTACTCCGACGATGCCGATGATTCCAAAACATCTCCTAGTGTCATTGCACCCTTAAGTGTGTTACCCTAGGGTCGGGGAATACTCCAGACATGATCGAGAAACACTTCTTCGACCAATGATCATCAGGGACTCTGGATAGGCATAATGATCCCTGTGCATTCCACGAAAATCTTTTCTCCAAAACAACTCGTTGATCCCTAAACTGTAAGACATGTTCCCTTGTTCTATGATACCTACAATATCCGAGATTTGACTGTCGGTATCTCTATACCTAGTTCCATCTCGTTATTGATATTGCTCTTTACTCTTTCCCGTGATATTCCATCCCTTTGTGACCTAGTCACGGGCTAGCATGGATGTAACATCACCGAGTGGCGCCAGAAGTATCTACCCCGTCACACGGGTGAACAAATCCCGGTCTTGATGCGTACGCCTCAACCTATCCTTTTGAATGCCCAACATTGACCGTTCTCAATGCCGCATAACTAAGCAGCATCTTCTGGTGCCATCAAAACATTCTCTGGGAGTAGTGATTAAATACCATCTCACGGTCTATGGAATAAGTCACTACGTTTTCCTAAGTTATTGCAACAGTGAACAACGTGACTCGATCGTGTTGCAAATACTTACTTTTGGGTAATGTCCATCACATCATTCTCTAATGATATGACTCCATTGTCGACTGTCATAAGATGACACTTGATCGGAAACCTCGATCAACAATCGACATCCGGACTAGTATATATAGAGGCTACTAGAGACTCTGTTTGTTAATATATCACACGTGTATTAACGTTCCTATTAATACAGTTATAGCATGATATAAAACTAATTATGAACTTTAGGAAATATGTGAATAATACTACTTATTATTTGCCTCTAGGGCATTTTGCCAACAGTCTCCCACTTGCACTAGAGTACAAATAATCTAGCTGCATTTGTTAAATATCATAGTCACATATGATTATGTCATAATCCTATATTATGATCATGCTTGCTCATGGAAGATGTCTTGTCCATGGCCTGTTCGACATGGCCCCAATCTCTAAGATTCTTATGTTCTTTGCAACTTGTAAATATCACCTAATTTGATATTTACCTCATCATCTCATGATGAGACATAGTATGTGTTTGCGGTAGAGTGAGACTTTGTTTCCTTCTGTTTACCATGACACTTGTGAACCTGTTTCACATTAGTCAGACGCACTAGGAGACACACTCAGCTGAGAGACGAACTTCTCAAACATCATACTTGCCTATCTTGAAGTAATCTTATACTTCTATATCAATGTAAATTTACTGGACAGTGCATTGAATGCGACTTCAAAGTCTAACCACGCTTCTATCTACACAAGGCATTAATTGGTGCGAGATTTTCTTTCTTAAGTCAGTAAAACTCGCACTTGCAGCCAAGCTTACTTCCCTTTAGAAATATGCCCTCAGTTTCTCTCTAGAACCTGTAGGAGGAACGAAACTTGTGTTCAATGATTCTCAAAACGTTCTAGAACATGTTCTTCTAACTAAGAATTTGGGTTACAACATGTCGGTGTGCACACAACATGGTTTTTAGATGACGTAAAAACGTGGCACATCTATTAGTACCACTTGTATGTTGAGATTTTAATCTCATACATGCCTAATAATCAAGAAAACTCTTTCTTAAATTATTCGATTCTGTACGGATCAGAATTGGCTTTTAATCCAACTTAAAATATTGCTTTTAAACATATTGTTCTATCTCCATAGATCTCAATATTTAAAACTAATACAACTTCATCTTATTCATTAATAACTATTAATACCAACCATGTCATTCATGATATGTCATATACATACAAGAATGCCATTCAACTCCCACTCAAATATGTCATTCACATATGAGAGTAGTTCAACAAGATCCTTTAGATCCCACTCAAAATATGTCCTCTACATATGATACAGGGTAGCCAATTTGCTCCCACTCAATTTCTTGCAAATGCAGGTCTTCTCATTATTTTGGACAACTCCAAAAATCCTTTGATCATCTATCAAGATGAGAATTCCAGTTTTGAGATACTAGCATCCACACGATTTACAAAATCTGCTCGTTGTAACAATTACAACCCTTGTTCAATCAAATATCGAAGTAACAGCAGTTTTGATGATCGTCTATCAATTGCCAGTTAAAATCCAACGGACTCAAGCATCACTACATTTCGTAGTCAAACTTTTGAATTTATCATGATACACTTCACGATAAATCGAGCTTTCTAGGTCCTCCTAAAATTTCATATCTTCCTTTCAGCCTTGCGCTTGATTTGAAGATTAAGTATCATTTATACTCAATAAGATCAAGTAACTCTTACTTTGCAATCTAGTAGCAATCTTATATGTAATTTAACATAGGATTTCATAATCTTTAGTTATATCTCGTTCATAGGTTTACCATCACTTCTTTGTAGTTCGTAGGTGTGTCGTGTTCTATTAACATGACAGGTGAATCAAAATTCCGCAACCTGGCAAAATGCATTCACAAATCCCACTTATCTCAGTAAGAGCTATAATCAAAACTTTTATGATCACTATCATACTTTTTCTCCTCTGACCGTGGAGCTACGTTTCGGAACACATTCCGTTGCGCTACTCTACACTTGGAGGTAAGGTCCATACCTTGATTTAGCTTTTACTTATTTCATCAATACTTTTACCGAAAATACACTTTCTCGGAAAACACCAACTTAGCAATACAACTTTGCACCTTAGGTTTAAGTTGTGAAATATGTATTCATAGTTGCCTAAGAATACTTTACAAAGACATTTGTTTGCTATAATTTCGAATTATCTCATAACTCAAAGTTCCACGAACTTAAATGGATTCCTATTAAAATTGAGTGTCTACTATTTTAAATGACAACTATAAACAATAATACTAACACGGTAAGAGATTTATTTAGACCACAAAATATCTAATATGGCATGATTATAATGTTTGAAACAAGTCAACACATTAAAGTGTTTCAAATATTCATAATCTGTGGAACAATTCTCACAAGTCTTTTATATGCCTAAACATAACTCAAAAATACTTGTCACTTTGATCAACATCACAGCAATCCAATTTTCATGTTATTTTAATATCCTCCTTCATTCTGAAAATGCTTTGATCGCATCAAATAGTTTCAGACTTGTATCGCATTTAGCAAATACTCATATTTACTAAAATATACAATGAAGTTTACAAAATAATGATATCCACTACTTGTTGGAATAATACATCGTCATGTACAGTATTTCAACAATCCATCGCATTCTGTTTTACTAGAATATGGAGTTCTCGTCATCTCACTTAACAGTGATGGCTTTGTGTACATCAAGAGATCAAAATATCTAAAGACTTCATGATTCATCAAAATGAATATGCACACAACCAAATATGACTTAAACAATAGTGTCGTTCGAAAATGATGTCATTATAAATTTCAGATATCTTTCTTCGGCATCTTAAAGTTTATAAAGGTTCAAACTATCATTAAGACAAGAATAACTTAATTCATAATCAAAATGTGACCATAAATAAATTACTCATAATAGTTGAACAACTGTCTTGTTTCGAACTTATATGAATAATTGTCTCGCTAGATGCAAGACACACTTATAATGTTCACATACTCAACGATTATAAAACTTTATCCAAATCCATTAATCTAAATGACAAAGGTTGATACAGAGGGAGAACATTGCTTGCAATCAACATCTTGGTTGCCATCAATGCGCACAGTCACCTCATCTCATCCACCTAACTCTCAAGCAGCCGACTCTGTTTTCACAAAACAGGCCATGCACCGCATGAGTGTTTTACAAGGATAAACATTCATAACTTGTATATCAAATATACACTTTCCGTTGATAACTTCCCTGCATTTGGTTCTATCTCCAGAGTTCTCAACTAAGCTGTTACACTCACGAAAGGTGAACAATTTCCCTTGCATGACATAGCCCATGACGATATCTTCGCAGCGGGGAGGAAGCAGAAAGCAACGTCCCTAACTATCGCGAAGTTTTCTGTCATCTAGTAGTCCCATCTTATTCACAAGGCACTTTTTGTATCACATACATCATTGTCAAGTGATTTTCCAAGCAGGCGTTCTCTTCCATTCATAATGAGAGGAACTCATCCGATTACTTATACTTCTCCATTTAGCTTGCGCTATGAATCACTACCTTAAGATCATCCAGTATGACATAAGCAATGTGGTGATTGAGTTGTCTCTCAACTCACGTACCATGGAGTGAGGTATTTGTTCTTTGGAGAACGATGAACAAGACACGGTGAGTCCAATACTCATATTCCTCTTGCTCATTCGTAAAGTCATCAAACATATCTCTTAGCGGTTCTTATATATTAATAGTATGTCAAAACTAGTGAGCAAGCCTTTTGAGCTTTGATACTAATCAATGAAATTTGACCCAAAATAGTTTTAGTTCTACACCACATATTAACTAGCCAAGATAGATATATACTATAGCGGGGAGAGAAGATTTACAAGGATATTTGCAAAGACACGTTTTAGACTAAGTTCATAATATAATAGGAGTTCAATCAATCAAACAAAGAACTCCCACTCAAAACAATATCCCTAAATTGTTTTAGTGATCACACGACCCCCATTCACTGCACCACCCCAATCTAGACATGCCGATGGCACAGTTGCAAGGGTAGACTGATGCACACGATGGTGTTGTTGGGAAACCCCAAGAGGAAGGTATGATGAGTGCAGCGGCAAGTCTTCCCTCAGTTATGAAACCAAGGTTATCGAACCAGTAGGAGATGAAGAACACGTCTGAAGGTCTCCCTGGCAATGACACCAGAAAACAGCTTGTTGGAAAGGGCGGTGGAACCTGCACAACACAATCACACTACTTTGCCCCAACGAAACAGTGAGGTTGTCAATCTCACTGGCTTGCTGTAACAAAGGATTAAACGTATGTGTGGAGGATGATGTTTGCAGAGAATGAAAGTAACAGTTTGCAGTTGGTTGTATTATCAGTTTAAAGAAAAGGACCGGGGTCCACAGTTCACTAGTGGTGTCTCTCCATAAATAATAATAATAGCATACATGTGGTTAAACAAATTAAAGCTGGGCAATTGACAGAATAAAGAGCTGCATAATGATGCATATACTAATGTCATGATGTCTAGTGTGAGATTCATTTGGGCATTACAACAATATACATAGACCGGTCCAACCGCATCTATGACTAATAATCCACCTTCCGGTTAGCGTCCGCACCCCTTTCAGTATTAAGTTGCAAGCAACGGATTATTGCATTAGGCAAAGTGTGTAATGTAAGTAATACAATTATCCTTAGACAAAGTACTATTGTTTTATCCCTAGTAGCAACAGTACATCTACAATCTTAGAGCTTGCTGTCACTACCCCAGATTAAATAGAGACATGAACCCACTATCAAGCATAAATACCCCCTCTTGGAGTCACAAGCATCTACTTGGCCAGAGCATCTACTAGCAACGGAGAGCATGCAAGATCATAAACAACACACAACATGATATATTATGAAGCAAATGACATAGTATTCAATATCCATCGGATCCCAGCAAACACAACATGTAGCATTACATAAAGATGATCTTGATCATGTTAGGCAGCTCACAAGATCTAAACATGATGGCACAATAGGAGAAGACAACCATCTAGCTACTGCTATGGACCCGTAGTCGAAGGATGAACTACTCACGCATCAGTCCGGAGGCGGGCATGGTGATGTAGAGCCCTCCGGTGATGATTCCCCTCTCCGGCAGGGTGCCGGGAAGAGCTTCTGGATCCTCCCGAACTAGGGTTGACGACGGCGGCGGCTCCGTAATGTTTTGTGGAAAAGTGTTCGGGTACTAGGTCTTGTATTGTCGGGGGGGTATTTGTAGGCGAAAGGGCGAAGGCGGTGGAGGCCCGAGGCTACGTCCTCAGGTGCTGGCGCGGCAGGGGGGGAGCCGCGCCCCCACCTGATGACGGCGCCTCGGTGCCCTTCTTCGTTTCCTCTTCGGACTTCTGGAACGTGTCGGGAAAAATAGGGAATTTGGCATAAAAATCATCCAATTCCGAGAATATTTTCTTAAGTGGTTTTCCGAAACCAAAAAACAGCAGACAACAGGGAACTGGCACTGTGACATCTTGTTAATAGGTTAGTCCCAGAAAATGCATAAAACAACACAAAGTGTATATAAAACATGTAGCAATTGGTATAATATAAGCATGGAACATAAGAAATTATAGATACGTTTGAGACGTATCATAGACATACCAGTGTCGATCACATCTCTATGTGACTCATGCTCGATCTTTCGATCTCGTGTTCCGAGGCCATATCTGTATATGCTAGGCTCGCCAAATACAACCTTTAATGTTTCGCGTGTGAATAAACTGCTTTCACCCACTGTATTGAACTTAGTACTTGTAGCCCCCGATCGTCACGGCCGGCTTATAATACTGAAAGAACTTTTATTGGTGGTTGCACATTTAAGGGGAACACTCATTGGAATTTTCTATGAGGGATCATCCTATATTTAATGCTACCGTTGTGTATCTAAATACCAGCAATTAACAGTATGTTGATAATTAGTTATCATCATTATGATATATGTGACATGATATGGTGATCATTACGGCGCCAAGCCCCGGTACCCATCGAGGTTGTCGAGGAATGAACTCCCACGTAACAGGGGTAGTCTCGCCCCGGGGAGAGGTTCGAAGGGGGGCTGAACACGGAGGTCAAACAACCCTCGATGCACGCCGCGACGTTGCTCGCGGTGCTTGGAGCGGAACTGCACGACAGAGAGTGACACCGGCCCTTACCCAGGTTCACGGCCCTCAAGGTGAGGTAAAACCGCTACTCCTGCTTGTCTGGATTGCACTGTGGTGATTGTAGTACAACTAGCCTCTGGGCCTTGAGAGGGTCCGGAGGTGGAAGACGCTATTGAGCTCGGGATCGAATTCCGGATCGAATTCTGGATCCCCTCCTACGGAAGTGCCCCTTCTCCTTAAATAGTTGCCCCGGGCCTCATCCCTGCGGCCTGCGCAGTGGACGGGTTCCCACATGGCCACAAGCGCCGGAGCGGGGTGCACTACTGCTCGCTCGTTCATGGACTCGGTCCATGGTCGCAAAGCCTGCCTTCGTGGCAGAGCAGCTGTCTCCTCCGTCCTTGGACGCGGCTCTTCCGTGTTAAAGCGGCGCGCTGTGGCCGACAAGGTGCAGACTTTGCAGAGCGTCTCGCAGGCGCGGCAGAGACCGTGGGGAGTGCCCACAGTGACGTCGTCGTTGGAGCGTTGTGCCGGCCAACTGCGTTATCACCAAAGAGGAAAGCTTCGTTGGCGGCGCAGGGGACACAGAGCTTTGTTGACCCCTTTTATCACGGGAACGGCAACTGTGACGCTGTTGCTGTCGTGCGCGCAGACGCGCGCGTCACCCTGCGGCCGCAGTAGAGCCCATGTGCGCTCTGCAGCGCTTCCTTGGCCGTGAAGTATCCCCTCAGGGGCCTGAGGCTCTCGAGGGGGAGGAGCCGGGCTGGCTCCCTTAAGAGGGAGAGAGCCCTCAAGTGGGACACCCTCGGGGGGGGGGCCTCCTTCAAGCCTCTGTCGGCGCCTCAGGTCCCCTCCAGGGGTTTCCGCCTCGGGGGGGTTCCCCAAGCGGTTTGCTTGGTCCTTAGCCGTTTCGTAGATGCAGTTGCGTGCGCGGTCTGTCTAGTATGGGCTCTGCACACCCTAGAATCCACTGGGCCGACAGTAGCCCCCGGGCCCATGATGGGCACGTCGAGGCCCATTGGGACTAGGCGAAGCGTCGTGGGCCCAAAACTGCAGGCGAAGCGTCGTGGGCCCAAAACTGCAGGCGAAGCGTCGTGGGACACGCGTCACCTGGAGGTGGACTTGCGGCGACTCGGCTTCTCCGCCGGAAACGTGCGTAGTGGGGGGGGGCCACCACGCCCGCCACGCTCACCACTACCGTGCCTCGGTAACTGCTCGGACGGGGTTTAAAGCTGCGCGTTGGTCCGAGCCGCAGTCATTACCCCGTCCAGTCTTGTCCATCCCGTCCATCGGTTCTCCGCCTCCTAGACTCCCGTCTCCAGCAAATCTTCCCCTCCTTCTCTTCCTCCGTGCTCCCGTCCTTCTCCGACGATGGGAGGATCCAAGGGCAAGAAGACGGCGGCCTCGGCCCGCCAAGACGCGCAGGGGGAGGCGGAGTTCGGCCCCTCCCTGGTCGGGGTGCGCATCACCGCGACGGCGCTGGATAAGATTCAGCACCTGGTCGCCGGGAAGCACAATGAGCACGGCGCCAGTGCCATTCTGCCCGCGCGGACCGGACGTTTCCCCGTCGGCTACTTCCCCATCTTCCTCCACACTCTTTTCGCTGGGCTGGTGCCGCCCTACTCTCCCTTCCTCGAGGCCGTCCTCGAGTTCTACCAGGTCCACCTTTTACATCTCCACCCCAACGCCATCCTTGTCCTCTCCATTTTCGCCTTCTTGTGCGAGGCTTATTTGGGAGTGAAGCCCTCCATCGCTCTCTTCCGAAGCTTCTACGCACTGCGGAACACTGCGAAGAAGGAGCGGACGGGCTGCGTATCCTTCCGCATCGCGGACGGCATGGGAGACGTCTACATCCCCATGGCCTGGAACGGCGACAAGCCCGTGACGGCGGTGTCGAAGAAGGTGGAAGACTTCAGGCAGAAGTGGTTCCTCATCCGCGTTCCCTCGGAGAGCTCCCTCCTTGAGGTCCCCGAGGCGCCGCCCGTGAAGAACACCCACTGGAGCAAGCGTTCCTTGGAGGGGCATGCGATAGCCGACCTCGTGGGCCACCTGAGGGCGCTTCGCGAGCATGGCCTGACCGGCCAGCTGGTGGCGGCGGAGTTCGTGAGGCGCCGCATCGCCCCCCTGCAGGCGCACAAGAAGCCGATGTGGGCGTACACAGGGCCTACGGATCCGCTGCGGCTGCATCTGAGCGATCACCGCCCCGCGGTCGTCGAGACCATCATGGGAGGCCTCTTCGTCAACCCAGAGGTGCCCGCGAGGATTCACGTGGCGATACGGCCTCTGTATGAAGTCCCAGACAAGCGCCGGGCCACCCTGGCGCAGGCGCCCGCGTTCACCCCGCTAGGCTTGGCGGGGGATGAAGAGGAGGAGGAGCCCATGCCCGCGGACACTACCGAGTCGCCAAGTGCATCTGACTCGGAACAGGGCGACGCGGAGACGAGGGTGGAGCCCTCTGCCGGTGTAGGAAGCTCTGCGGGCGCGGGGAGCTCTTCCGGCGTCGCGCCCCCGGCAGGGGAGTTCCACGAGCTTTCCTCCGGCGACAGCGAGGAGGCTGCGGCGGGGCGCCATGAGCCGAGGACCAAGGCGGCCCATGACAGGCCTGCCGGGGAGCCCCCGAGCGCTCCCCACAAGAGGAAAGCCGAGGAGGCCCCCGAGGCGGGGGCGCAGGCTGTGCCTTCATGGCGCTCGCCAGGCATGACGTGGGTAGACACCCGCGCCAAGAAAACCAGGTGAGATTCTTTTGCCTTTTCCTTTCCTTTCTGAGCCCAGCTTGCTTGCTCTTCTTCCTTGACCAATCTTTTTCTTTTTACCTCAGCGGCCCTGATCCTGTGAAGCGCCGCAGGCTTCGCAAAGCCGCGGACGTGAAGAGGGCCGCCCCCGACGCTGCACCGGAGGTTGAGGCCAGCGAGACCGCGGCGGCGGAGGCCTCGAGGCCTGAGGGGGCGGGTACCGCAGGCTCTCAGAAGGAGATGCCTCAGGTGGAGACATTTGTGCCACCACCCGAGGAAGAGCGGGTGGAGGAACAGGTGGAGAAGATACCCACTCCACCCCGCGCAGCTACCCCTCCAGCGCAGCCAGGGGCTAATGTGGGTGCCGAGTCGGCGCCGAGCCCTCCCAAGTCTCGCAGGGAGGATACTCCTCCACCGCTGCCGGACACCGCGGGGGAGGAGGAAGCAGCAAGGACCGGGCCTCACGCGCCTGCCCCGGATGCGGACCGGGAAGTGCCGCCCGAGGGGGGAAGCACAGGAGGCCTGGGACCGAGTGCGGAGGCGGAGGACCGGCCCCCGAGCCCCCAGGCCCACGCGGGGACTTCTGCCGGCGAGCCGGATGCGGGTGCGGGACCCTCTAAGCCGCGCGGTCCACCCCCGGGCCTCGCTCTGGGCCGCTTCGACTGGGGCCGAGGACGCCGCGACGTCGCCTTCCGCTTCGTGCGGGAGTCCCTGGAGGGGCTCGAGGCCTACCTGGCCACAGAAGACCAGGCGCTCGCCCGCCAGCGTGACGAGCTCGCCGACGCCTGGGCTGCCTTCCACGCGGCCGTAGAGGCCCGCCGCAAGAGCGACCAGGCGCTGCAAGAGGAGCGCGAGGAGGCGGCGCGCTTTGCCGACGAGGTCCGCGAGGGGGCCTTGCGCGAAGCCGAGGAACTCCTTCAGCCCCTGAGGGCTGAGCGCCGAGCCGCTGCAAAGGACCTCGCCGCGGCCAAGGCGGAGCGGGAAGCCGTGGAGCATTCGCTGGCGGCGAAGCGTGCCGAGCTCTTCGAGCTCGAGAAGAAAATCCTGGCGGATGCCGGGGTGGTGCGGACCGCCCTCGACGAACTCCGCTCGAGCCTGGAGGCCCGCGGGCGCGCTTTGAGCGAGCGCGAGGAGGATGCACGCCGGCGCGACGAGCAGCTGGCGCTGAGGGAGCAGGAGCTGTCAGGACAGCGCACGGCCCTTGAGGCCCGCGAAGACAGCGTTGCTTCGGCGTTCAGCAAGCTCGAGCGCGAGGTCGCCGCCCACAGGGGGAATGTGGAGCGAGCCAACGTGCGGCTTGCCGAGCGGAAGGACGAGCTCAACAAGGAGCTCCGGGAGAAGGAGAATAAGATCCGCGCCGCAGTCTCCCAGGACTACAAGGATAAATTCTCCAAGCAGGAGGACCGCTTCAAGGCGAGGCTGGGGGAGAGCGGCGCCCGGATCCAAAAGCTCGAGAAGGAGAACGCCAAGCTCGCCGCCAAGGTGAAGCGCGAGACTGATCGCCGCCTCGCCGCTGAGAAGGCCAGAGAGGACATCTCCCAGGACCTTGCCTCCCTCATGGGGGACATGGAGGAGATGAACCGGCAGGTGGGGCCTGCTGTGGAGAAGGCAGTGGAGGCGGCGGAGAGCATCCAGGCGGCGCAGGTGCTGTCGCAGCAGCGGGAGCGCATGTTCCTGTCCTTGACGGGACGGGGTCGTGAGCTCGCCGCGAAGCTGGGGGCGGAGGCGCCAAGCGTTCCGGCTCAGGGCCACGCCGACGCTGCCACCTATCTCCTGTACTTCGAGCAGCTCTTCACAGCGCTCGAAGGCCCTACCGCGGAGATCCGCGACGTGGTCGAGGAGGAGTGCCGTCAGCTTCTGGCGGTGGCGGTGGACCGCATCTTCTCCAACCTCGTCCACCTCCAGCCCGGGTTCGACCTCGCCACGGTGACCGAGCCACTGGAGGGGGACGCTGCGTGGAAAGCCTCCAGCTCCGTCCGCGACCAGGTGGACGACTTCTGCAGCCGCTTCAGGCGGGCCGCTGCAGAGGAAGGCGGCGAGGGGAGCGAGCCCGAGGAGGAAGAAGAGAGCGACCAGGACGACGCTGAGGCCTCCGACTAACCTCCTCCTGCAACGCGTCGCGCTTGTAGCGCTTTAGGGGCGTTTGCCCGTTAGAGAATTTCATTTTCCACCTTGTAATTTACTTCTTCACTTTGTAAACATTTTGCTATCGATTAAGTGTGCGCTCCCTTCGAGGGGTCTTTGCTTCATCTCAATGCCTTTCTCGCTCTGCGTCGTTGGACCCTTCCCCTCGCGCTATGACTCCTGCCGCTGCGGTATGCTCGAGCAATGACTCGGCAAGGCCGGGGGGAGTTTAAGGCTTGGGGAGGTAAGAGCCCTCAAGTCGCGATGCTGAGGGCCCCCCTTTGACGCGCAAGCAGTCCACGGAGAGTAAGGAAAGAACCACTTGAGGGACGCAGAGTGCTCATGAGAAAAAATGCGAGGATTCCCTTGAGGTGGGCGAGAGACTTAGCTTCGCGAGGCGTTTTCCCAGTGTGGGCCTTCTCTGGCGGAGTTCTCCCCTTCAGGGGCCGAGGGTTCTCCTCCGCAGGCCTGGTGGGGACTTTCGCTCTCTGTGGATGTTAGAGGGGCGAGCCGAAACGCTAGATCACAGCATCAGGGACTAATGCGCGCTTATAGGTCCCCTCAGGCGTTCCTTGCGAGGAGAGAGAGTACCAAGGTCCTTTGAAGAGATGGCGTGCTTGGGAGGGCCTGCCCTCTAGCCAGAGCTCGGATCCTTGGGTTTTGCAGTGTTGCTGGTGTGTCACTTGAGGCACTGGCACCGTACTCAGCCCCCGCTCGCGAGGTACGCATGTGGAGAGATATAAGTGCCCATTTTCAATAAATGAAATAAAGCTGGAATAAACTCACCACCAAAATATTACATAGCGGCGCCGTAGCGCATAGTTCACTTGGAACGAAAATGGCGCCAGAGCGCAAAGTTCACTTGGAACGAAAATGGCGCCAGAGCGCAAAGTTCACTTGGAACGAAAATGGCGCCAGAGCGCAAAGTTCACTTGGAACGAAAATGGCGCCAGAGCGCAAAGTTCACTTGGAACGAAAATCGGTTCATTACACTTGGGTTTGCCAAGCTAACGTTCCTTCCATGTCAAGGCATGGGGACCACCCATTAGTGGCAGAGGTTCACTGCGGCCTGCGGGGGCTCGTTTGCAGGAGAGCTCGGAGGGCTGGGCCTCGGGAGAAGCTTTGAGAAGCTTGGAGGTGAAGCCGTGAGCTTCCCTCTAGAGACAAAAAATGCCTGGCGTGACTGTGATCACGGGTAGAACTTGCGCAGATGCGCGATGTTCCACGGGTTCTTGACGGGGATGCCGTCTTCGGTCTCGAGGCGTACTGCGCCAGGCCTGGCGACGTGGGAGACCCTGTAGGGGCCTTCCCACATCGGGGAGAGCTTGTGGAGACCTTCCCTGGAGAGGATTCGCCTGAGGACGAGGTCGCCCGCTTCAAGGGTGTGTGAGCGCACATGGCGGCTGTGGTAGCGTCGCAGGTCTTGCTGGTACCCTGCCGCCCTGAGGGCGGCCTGACGGCGCAGTCCCTCGAGAAGCAGCAGGTCGTCGTTGTGGAGGCCCTCTTGGGTGTCCTCATTGAAGGCAAGGACCCGTGGCGATCCATGCTTGATTTCTGCGGGGAGGACCGCCTCGGCTCCGTAGACCAGAGCGAACGGCGTTTCGCCTGTAGGCCTCGAGGAGGTTGTGCGTATGGACCAGAGCACTGAGGGGAGCTCGTCAATCCAGCCCTTGCCGTGGCCCTTAAGGATGTTGAAGCTCCTGGTCTTGAGGCCCTTGAGGACTTCTGCGGTTTTGCTGCCCCGCCTGACCGAGCTCCTCGACGAGGCGGTTTTGGAGGTCGCGACGTCGCTCCATGCCTACACGCGCGTCAGGTGCGGTGCGCTGCACGATTTGGCAGTCGTGCGGCGAGGAAGCATGGGAGGGAGCCCGCTGTGCCGCGGCCGGGGGCGGTCCCGGCGGCGGCGGTGGCGCACCTGGTGCGGCCGTCCCTGCAGGGCCGGAAGGCACGATGGAGCGCGACGGAGCAGGGCGTGTGGTTGCGATGTCGACGAGGTGGTGGAGGCGGTCCAGCCACTGGTCGTGCGCTTCGGCACTTGGCCGGTAGCGGAGGAGCTCCTGAGCCATCAGTAGCGCGGTGTGCGGGGCGGGCTCTTGATGCTCCCGCGTGGACACGCTCTGGCGCCGGGACGGGTGCGAGGACTCAGCGTCCCCGCGGCGCTCGGAGAGGTCCTCGTCGTCACGCTGGTCTCCTTCGCGGTGCTCCTCGCTCTCCGGCTCTTCCACGCGCGGGCCGGTGCCAGCGCGCTCGGTCGTGCGGGGGCGACCACGGCGGCCGCGGGTGGGGGCAGTGCCGGGCTCGGTGTGAGCTCTCTCGGAGGTGCGCCTGTTGGCGCGCGTCGCGCGGGTGTCCATCATGGCGCGGAGTTCGGAGGTTGAAGACGCGCCTCAGCCCCCTACCTGGCGCGCCAAATGTCGAGGAATGAACTCCCACGTAACAGGGGTAGTCTCGCCCCGGGGAGAGGTTCGAAGGGGGGCTGAACACGGAGGTCAAACAACCCTCGATGCACGCCGCGACGTTGCTCGCGGTGCTTGGAGCGGAACTGCACGACAGAGAGTGACACCGGCCCTTACCCAGGTTCACGGCCCTCAAGGTGAGGTAAAACCGCTACTCCTGCTTGTCTGGATTGCACTGTGGTGACTGTAGTACAACTAGCCTCTGGGCCTTGAGAGGGTCCGGAGGTGGAAGACGCTATTGAGCTCGGGATCGAATTCCGGATCGAATTCTGGATCCCCTCCTACGGAAGTGCCCCTTCTCCTTAAATAGTTGCCCCGGGCCTCATCCCTGCGGCCTGCGCAGTGGACGGGTTCCCACATGGCCACAAGCGCCGGAGCGGGGTGCACTACTGCTCGCTCGTTCATGGACTCGGTCCATGGTCGCAAAGCCTGCCTTCGTGGCAGAGCAGCTGTCTCCTCCGTCCTTGGACGCGGCTCTTCCGTGTTAAAGCGGCGCGCTGTGGCCGACAAGGTGCAGACTTTGCAGAGCGTCTCGCAGGCGCGGCAGAGACCGTGGGGAGTGCCCACAGTGACGTCGTCGTTGGAGCGTTGTGCCGGCCAACTGCGTTATCACCAAAGAGGAAAGCTTCGTTGGCGGCGCAGGGGACACAGAGCTTTGTTGACCCCTTTTATCACGGGAACGGCAACTGTGACGCTGTTGCTGTCGTGCGCGCAGACGCGCGCGTCACCCTGCGGCCGCAGCAGAGCCCATGTGCGCTCTGCAGCGCTTCCTTGGCCGTGAAGTATCCCCTCAGGGGCCTGAGGCTCTCGAGGGGGAGGAGCCGGGCTGGCTCCCTTAAGAGGGAGAGAGCCCTCAAGTGGGACACCCTCGGGGGGGGGGGGGGGGGGGGCCTCCTTCAAGCCTCTGTCGGCGCCTCAGGTCCCCTCCAGGGGTTTCCGCCTCGGGGGGGTTCCCCAAGCGGTTTGCTTGGTCCTTAGCCGTTTCGTAGATGCAGTTGCGTGCGCGGTCCGTCTAGTATGGGCTCTGCACACCCTAGAATCCACTGGGCCGACAGAGGTTTCCTTACTACAACATAGTAACAAAAGTACATCTACTTTTAAACCATAGCCATATCAAGTTACACTAGCCCACCCGCAATACAAAGTTAGACGGTTCTAATTTATCTTTTTTGCAGTTTTACGTGGCTGCTAGGGCTTTCGCAAGAAGAACCGTTCTACCTACGAACTTTCAACCACAACACGGATTCGATGATTGTCTCTATTACACCCCTCTCGGGGCCCTTCGTTGCAAATGCCATATCAACTATTGTAAGAGAGACAGACACCCCCAAACCACATATACGGAGCAAGCCGTATGTCAGGTGTGGAACCAGTCTCGCGTAGGATTACGCGTAAGGTCGGTCGTGGCCGCTTCATCAAACAATACCGCAATATGAACGAGTGCACGTGGAAGGGTAACAATAACGAATCAATGCCCACATCCACGATGTGTTCTAACCGTACCAGCATACTACGCATAGATCAGGCTCTGATACCACTGTTGGGTTTCGCAGCAGATAACAAAAATTTATACAGCTAGCGCTTCCCTTTTGCCCAGATCTATCTATCTAGTAATGCGGTAACGGAAAGCAATACGGAACATACCCTCGTAGACCGGACGCGGGATAACGTTCCCGCACAAACGTGGACGATGTAGACGTACGTAGCCGACCTCAAGGTCGCGATGATCTTGACGAAGCTCGAAGGGACGCCTCCCTCCGATGCGGTGCGTAGCCGACTCGAGGGTCTTGATAAGCCACGCATGAACCCGAAGATCTTTTGAAGCCACACACGAGTCCGGACATGAGTCCGAGGGCCGAAAGTACAGCCCCTCCAAGGGAGTCGCACACATACGGTGTACAATGACAATTCCCGATTCCTCCGATCCAGCAGAGTTGCGGAAGTAGATATTCTGGATCGGATCTAGCAGCACAACGGCGTGCGTATGGTGGAGAACTCTCCAAACCAATCTCTTAGGTTAAATCCAATTTGCGGAACACCATGGTAGAGAGGAGAGGAGAGAAAAAGAGAAGAGATCCCTCCAAACAATGGGAGAGAACTCAGGGAGAAATTGGTATCTTGAGAGGGGCTCTCTCCCCCACTATATATAGGAGAAAGGGGGCACCCCACCTTGCTAAATTGGCAAGGTGGGACTAAACCCCAAACCGCACCAACAAGGAGGAGGGAGGCCGGCTCCCTATGGGCCCCTAGGGCCCATTCGGCACCCCTTGGTGGGTTTGGCCGTTGGGAGGAAGTTTGGCCCCCATATGGGCCTTCTCCCCTCCGGGGAAGGCCCATTTAATGGGCTGCATGTTTACATACGAATTTAATCATTATAAATTCATTAAAATAATATTAATTCACTAATTAACATTAATTTAGCATATATAAACTTTCCTCTCTTCCGGAACTTTTCCGAAACTCTCCGAACTATCTTCCGGAACTTTTCCGATACGACTTCGGATTCTCTCCCGGAACTTTTCCGGTGCTTTCTCTTTTCTACTCCGACGATGCCGATGATTCCAAAACATCTCCTAGTGTCATTGCACCCTTAAGTGTGTTACCCTAGGGTCGGGGAATACTCCAGACATGATCGAGAAACACTTCTTCGACCAATTATCATCAGGGACTCTGGATAGCCATAATGATCCCTGTGCATTCCACGAAAATCTTTTCTCCAAAACAACTCGTTGATCCCTAAACTGTAAGACATGTTCCCTTGTTCTATGATACCTACAATATCCGAGATTTGACTGTCGGTATCTCTATACCTAGTTCCATCTCGTTATTGATATTGCTCTTTACTCGTTCCCGTGATATTCCACAGGAGGTCGCTACCTTATAATAAAAGGGGGGCCTTTACCCGAAAGTACAGCCCCTCCAAGGGAGTCGCACACATACGGTGTAAAACGACAATTCCCGATTCCTCCGATCCAGCAGAGTTGCGGAAGTAGATATTTTGGATCGGATCTAGCAGCACAACGGCGTGCGTATGGTGGGGAACTCTCCAAACCAATCCCTTAGGTTAAGTCCCATTTGCGGAACACCATGGTAGAGAGGAGAGGAGAGAAAAAGAGAAGAGATCCCTCCAAACAATGGGAGAGAACTCAGGGAGAAATTGGTATCTTGAGGGGCTCTCTCCCCCACTATATATAGGAGAAAGGGGGCACCCCACCTTGCTAAATTGGCAAGGTGGGACTAAACCCCAAACCGCACCAACAAGGGGGAGGGAGGCCGGCTCCCTATGGTCCCCTAGGGCCCATTCGGCACCCCTTGGTGGGTTTGGCCCTTGGGAGGAAGTTCGGCCCCCATATGGGCCTTCTCCCCTCCGGGGAAGGCCCATTTAGTGGGCTGCGTGTTTAAATACAAATTTAATCATTATAAATTCATTAAACTAATATTAATTCACTATTTAACATATATAAAGGTTTTCCTCTCTTCCGGAACTTTTCCGAAACTCTCCGAACTATCTTCGGTTCTCCGATACGACTTCGGATTCTCTCCCGGAACTTTTCCGGTGCTTTCTCTTTTCTGCTCCGACGATCCCGATGATTCCAAAACATCTCCTAGTGTCATTGCACCCTTAAGTGTGTGATGCACTCGGTGTGGTGTTGTTGGGAAACCCCAAGAGGAAGGTATGAAGTAGTGCAGCAGCGAGTTTTTCCTCAGTTGTGAAACCAAGGTTTATCGAACCAGTAGGAAACTAGAGATCTCCCGGAGGTTGTTGAAGATGACTTTGGCAGGGCGCACTACCGGTGTCAGCAACGAACGTGGAACCTGCACACAACACAACCAAGATACTTTGCCCCAACTTAACAGTGAGGTTGTCAATCTCACTGGCTTGCTGTAACAAAGGATTAAACGTATGTGTGGAGAATGATGTTTGCTTGCAGAGAATGAAAGTAACAGGATTGCAGTAGGATTGTTTATCAGTTTGAGGAAAAAGGACCGGGGTCCACAGTTCACTAGTGGTGTCTCTCCATAAATAATAATAGCATGCATGCGGGTAAACAAATTACAGCTGGGCAATTGACAGAATAAAGAAGTGCATAATGATGCATATAATATAGTTATGATGGCTAGTGTGATATTCATTTGGGCATTACAACAATATACATAGACCGTTCCAACCGCATCTATGACTAATAATCCACCTTCCGGTTAGCGTCCGCACCCCTTTCAGTATTAAGTTGCAAGCAACAGATAATTGCATTAGGCAATGTGTGTAATGTAAGTGATACAAATACCCTTAGATAAAGTACCACTGTTTTATCCCTAGTAGCAACAGTACATCTACAACCTTAGAGCTAGCTGTCACCACCCCAGATTAAATAGAGACATCAACCTACTATCGAGCATAAATACCCCCTCTTGGAGTCACAAGCATCTACTTGGCCAGAGCATCTACTAGCAACGGAGAGCATGCAAGATCATAAACAACGCACTCACAAGATATATTATGAAGCAATAACATAGTACTCAATATTCATCGGATCCCAGCAAACACAACATGTAGCATTACATAAAGATGATCTTGATCATGTTAGGCAGCTCACAAGATCTAAACATGGTAGCACAAGAGGAGAAGACAACCATCTAGCTACTGCTATGGACCCGTAGTCCAAGGATGAACTACTCACGCATCAGTCCGGAGGCGGGCATGGTGATGTAGAGCCCTCCGGTGATGATTCCCCTCTCCGGCAGGGTGCCGGGAGGAGCTTCTAACCCCTCCCGATCTAGGGTTGACGACGGCGGCGGCTCTGGACTTCGTGGAGGAAAAAGGTGCGTGTCTTAGGTCTTAGATATCCGAGGGGTATAAGTAGGCGAAAGGGCGAAGGTGGCGGGGCCTCGAGGGCCCCACACCCTGTGCTCGCGCGGCCAAGGGGGGAGCCGCGCCGGGAGGGGGTGTGGGCCCCTCGGGGTCCACCTCCGTGTCCTCTTCGGTGTTCTGGAACCTCCCGGGGAATATAAGCACTTTGACGTTTCGTTTGTCCAATTCCGAGAATATTTCCTTAACAACTTTTCTGAAACCAAAAACAGCAGAAAACAGGCATCTGGCACTGTGGCATGTTGTTAATAGGTTAGTCCCAGAAAATGCATAAAATGATATAAAAGTGTATATAAAACATGTAGCATGATGCACACGGTGGGTGTGTTGTTGGGAGACCCCAAGAGGAAGGTATGAAGTAGTGCAGCAGCAAGTTTCCCTCAGTTGTGAAACCAAGGTTATCGAACCAGTAGGAAATAATGAACTCCCCCGAGGTGTCAACGGAGACAGAAAAATCTGCGACGTAAGGGCGCCAGAAAATGCTTCCTGGGACGTAGGTGACGTGGAACCTGCACACAACACAATCAAGATACTTTGCCCCAACTTAACGGTGAGGTTGTCAGTCTCACCGGCTTGCTGTAACAATGGATTAAACGTATGTGTGGAAGAAAGATGTTTGTTTGCAGAAAGTAACAGGTTTGCAGTTTGTGGTTTATCAGATTAAAGAGAAGGACCGGGGTCCACAGTTCACTAGTGGTGTCTCTCCATAAATAATAATAACATTCATGCGGGTAAACAAATTACAGCTGGGCAATTGATAGAATAATGATGAGCAAACCAATGCATATACCAACGTTATGATGTCTAGTGTGAGATTCATTCGGGCATTACAACAATATACATAGACCGTTCCAACCGCATCTATGACTAATAATCCACCTTCCGGTTAGCGTCCGCACCCCTTTCAGTATTAAGTTGCATGCAACAGATTATCACCTTAAGCACTGTGTGTAAAGTAAGTAAGTAACATCATCCTTAGATAAAGTACTACTGTTTTATCCCTAGTAGCAACAGTACATCTACAACCTTAGAGCTAGCTGTCACCACCCTAGATTTAATAGAGACATGAACCTACTATCGAGCATAAATACCCCCTCTTGGAGTCACAAGCATCTACTTGGCCAGAGCATACACAAGTAACGGAGAGCATGCAAGATCATTAAATAGCACACACATGATATATTATGAAGCAATAACTTTAGTACTCAATATTCATCGGATCCCAGCAAACACAACATGAAGTATTACATAACAGTGATCTTGATCATGATAGGCAGCTCACAAGATCTAAACATGATAGCACAAGAGCTGAAGACATCCATCTAGCTACTGCTATGGACCCGTAGTCCAAGGGTAGACTACTCACGCATCAGTCCGGAGGTGGTCATGGCGACGTAGAGGCCTCCGGTGACGATTCCCCCTCCCGGCAGGGTGCCGGGGAGAAGTTCTGATCTCTCCCGAATTGGTGTTGACGACGGCGGCGGCTCGGGACCCGTGGAGGAAAATATGAACACCGTGTTAGGGTTTTTAGTCTGGGGGGTATTTGTAGGCGAAAGGGCGAAGTCGGTGGCGCCCCGAGGGGCCCACACCTGGTCCTCGCGCGGCCAGGGGTGCTGCCGCGCGAGCACGTGGTGGCGCCGCCTCGGTGGTCCACTTCGTCTCGTGTTCGGCTTTCTGGAACGTTCCCGATGAAAAACTGACTTCAGAAAAGAAATCGTCCAATTCCGAGAATATTTCCTTAAGTACTTTTCTGAAACCAAAAACAGCAGAAAACAGGGAACTGGCACTGTGGCATCTTGTTAATAGGTTAGTCCCAGAAAATGCATAAAACTATATAAAATGCATATAAAACATGTAATAACTTGGTATAATATAGCATGGAACATTGTAAAGGCCCCCCTTTTATTATAAGGTAGCGACCTCCTGTGTATAGTGCTAGTCCCTGGATCGACTTGCTAGCACACACAGTTTAAGATGAAATACCATAGCATTGCATCAATATTTGTTACACGATGATCCAGAAATAAAAGGGTTCGATACAAGGTGCATAGCCTATGGCTAGCTCAAACCGAAATAAACACACAGCGGAAAGCAAATGGATAAAGTGAGCTCCATCTTCATCATGTGCCACAGGCAAGGCATGTTGGGTGGAGACTCGCGACCCTAACAATCTTCACACTTCGTCAGAGGGTCCTGCAATGGTGAGTTGCAGCCCAAACTATATTGGGTCAGCACAATTGAATTGTGGTGGCAAGTGATACTAGTGGATATAAATGGCATCCTATCATCTACATGCATATTTGGCTTGGTGGAGTTTGAGGCTGATTTGCATAAAACCAGTTTTATCCTATAATTTTCAACAAATCTTTTATCATTCAATTAATATCATGTGGGTTTCCCGTGCCACCATTACTGGTTAGCATCACCACTTTATGTGTAACTATTCATTTGTGGGTTTCCTGTGCAACCTTATAGGTTAGCATCACCACTAATTATTTAATTAACATTTGTGGGTTTCCTGTGCAACCTTATAGGTTAGCATCACCACTTAATATGATCATGTGGGTTTCCTGTGCCACCTTGTCGGTTGGCATCACCACAACTGTCATATTTTACCCTTGTTCAACCCATCAAATTTTATTTAGAAATTGGAATGATGAGATCCTCCGTCAGTTCCTTGTCCAGCTGCTCAAATTGTCCGTAACCGGGGACACGGCTAAGTACTTAGTTTTTGACTCTCGAGAGTTTGTGCACTTTCACCACAAGACCCAATCATTCACTCGTCCATGTCACCCAATTATGAAATGGAAAAGAGAAGACCGAGACGAGACCTTTCAGAAGTAATTCCCCAAAATCATACTGCGGACCCATCCCCACTTATCGTCACTACATCTGCGGGTCTCGCGGATTTCGGGGTCTCACAACTTATATGGTCAAGACAGAGCCCATATGACATGTGGCTGCACTGGAAGCAATCTAAACATGGAGTAAGTTCGAATCTCTTTGATCCTCGGTGGCTTTCCTCACTTGCAATCCATCCTCCCATCCTGGGGTTACCCCGGGGGATCACCATTTCCAACTTTCCACCAACACCCAGGTAGTTCATTAAACTTAGTTGTTTTTCCTTACTCAACTACTAAAAACATTTTTCATAGCATCACCAAGTATCAACTAAGTTTAGTGGCTCACTAAGTATAGGGGGGTGTAAGTGGATGGCTATTCTAAATAGGATTCCCATAGCATAGCATATTATACCAAATCTGGTAGTAAGCCTATCATGCATACTACTGAAAACACTAAATGCAATAAATTAAAAATAGTAGGACATTCATGAGTGAGTATCACTTGCCTTGGTCACAGGGGGAACACGCGTAACTACCACAGCAACGGGAACACTCCGCACAATCTAAATAAATAAATAACACTCAATCAACATACCAATCAATCATATACACAATACAAAAACAATGTTATGCAATTATGGATGAAAACCACATTATTAAAAGTGTAGAACACTTTAATAGTTCTCTGGTTGCTAAATGTATGTATGATGGCATGAGTCAAATTTTAAATGAATTTGTATTTGAAAATCATTTGATTTAAATAAATTTTACACAAAACACTTGCTCTTGTGAAAATAATTATTCATAAAAATTACGTTTTAGTTCCTCTGGACAGAGGGTACAATTTAGCAACATTTATCAGAAGGTTTCACTTTAAAAATATTTTTGGAAAACAAGATATGGATTATATGGCCGAAATGCCCCTCTGCATATTATTTCGATTTAACATATGCAAAAGGGAAAAATAATGATGTCAAAATGATCTACATGTTCAGAGCTTTCCAACGGTATAAAGTTTGTTAAATTTGGACTTACGGTTTGAAAGTTATGAATTTTTGAAGTTTGAAATATTTTCTGCTTTTATTTATCTATTTTCGGACGGAAAATAATTAAACGCGGCGACGTGGCGCAGTCTGATTGGCCCGTACCGGTTCGGAAAGGAATTAAATCAGATCCGTCGGATCGAGATCCGACGGTCCAGATCCTATTGACCATACTCGGGCGGCGTGGCACACCGGAGTAACTCCGGCCGCGGTGACGCCATGGCCGGCACGCACGGATGCGAGGAAATGGAGGGGGCCGAGCAGCGCGGTTGGTACCTGGGGGTAGGGGAGGCCGAAGCGGTGCTGATGGGGTGGTCGTGGGTGGCGGGGGAGTTCCTGGGCGCCGAGGATTGCTCGCCGGAGTCGGGCCAGCGTACGGCGGCGGAAGCAGAGCTCGGTCGCGGACGACCTCGTCGCCTCCGTGCTCCTGCGGCCACGAGGCGATGTCAGCTAGATGCGCGGGAGTGCGGGTAAGACGCGGAGACCAAGTAGAGAGGAGGGGGCTGACGGAGCTCGCCGGAATCGTCCTCCGACGGTGGCGGCCGAAGCGGATTTTGAGCACGAGTTTGGGCGGCCTGGGGGCGCTCGTCTTCTTCGCTGCGAGGGGAAAGTGGAGTCGGGGTGCGGGGGATTTATGGACGCGGGCAGAGCGCCGTTGCGAGCTCCGGGACGTGGACGACGTGGGCGCGCGACGTGGGCACGACGTCGCGGTCGGCGGTGGTTGGATGAAGACGACGATGACGGGTGGGACCCGCGCGTCATAGAGAGAGATGGAGAGAAGGCCGCGTGGGCCGCAGCTGGGCTCGTTGTGTCTGCGCGCGCGGGAGGAAACTGCTAGGCCGGCTCGGGCTAGCCCAGTTATCTCTTTTTTTTTGTTCTTACTTCTTTTCTTTTCTGTTTTCTGTTTTTCTTATTTTCTTTATATCTTTTGTTTCATTTATCCAAATGTCCTCAAACAAATTTCTACAAGTTTGTAAATTCATATCTTTTATTTGAAACAGTCATACACATATTTTCAAAACAATTCAAGTTGTGATATTTTCAAATAATGTAATATGCCGTTATTTGGCAAATTTTAAAATAGAGTTTTTCTAATGAAGAAATTCTTGTCTTCATAAAATATAGAAAATACCAAAAAAAAAAATATTGAATATGAAATATTTAAACACCTGTTCAAGTTCAAACTATTGATTCAAATCCATATTTAGAAATAAACATACCTTAAGTTTTCTAAAACACTTTGTAATTGCATATGGTTTTTGAGTTTGAATATTATCTAAAAGATTTATTTTTAGCTCAACCCTCAGGTTTGAAAATAAAGGTATTTGATTCATTTGATATCATAATTTTGTTTTGGAATAGGTCACAATAATCTTTTTATTTGACCTTCTTGGAAAAAGATGATTTTATTTTAATAAGAAATAAAAGTTTTTAAATTTTAGTGATTTTTAAACATTCCAAAATTTTGGGATGTTACAGACTACCACCCTTAAAAGGAATCTCGTCCCGAGATTCGGAGAGGCTAGAAAGAAAGATGGGTTTGGATATCTGGGTTTAAAAGAGTTGGGTGGGCTACCACCCTTAAAAGAAACTTTTGTTGGTTGTCCAAGACTCTTGTTTCCACTGTTGAGGTGACTCAGGTGAGATGGCTAGATCTTTAGTTTTTCAGTTGTGCTTCGTCATCCTTGATTCAGATATATAGCAGGTACCAGTATTTGAGAAATATTTGCGCTGAAAATTAACTGATTAAGGACTTACTGTTCAACGCTTCACGCGCCTCGAACACTTCTTCCACATTGACGTGATTCACATATCCTTTCTGGAATGGGTTGGGCTTGGCTGCTTCAATATCCTTCCTTTCAGGGCATCCACTAGAATAATGCCCCATGTTTTTACACTTATAGCATTTTATATGACTGAGGTCCTTCTTGCCTTGCTGGCTATGCTGACCATTGCCCTTTCCATTGCCATTGTGGTTACCATCCTTGTGGTCACCATTGCTTCCCTTTTGGTCTTCATTATGGTTGTGACCATGATGGTTGTGGTCATTTCCACCAATTTGATTGTTTCCCTGGTTGTGAAATTTGTTGCCACTGCTTCCCTCATAATGATTGTGCCTCTTGTGTGAAGTTTCAGAGTGGTACTTGCTTGAGCTATGCTTCCTCTTTCTATTTTCGGCTTGCGTCTGTTTGTTCTCCAAGATAGTGGCCTTGTCGAGAAGTGACTGATAGTTGGGTGTGTAGACCACTGACAATTGAATGGCTAACTCATCATTCAGACCATCCAAGAATTTCTCCTTCCTCTTGGCATCTGTGTCAACATCGTCTGGCGCGTAGCGTGCTAGATTGTTGAAATCCTCTATGTATCCAGCAACTGTGCGGTTTCCTTGACGCAGATTGCGGAATTCTCTTTTCTTCAAGCTCATTACACCAGTACGGAAACCTTCTTGGAACATCTCCCAGGTGACCTCCTCAATTGGGTGAGTGATCTGATAGTTGTCCCACCAGCTGGCTGCAGGTCCTTCTAGTAGATATGCCGCAAACCTGACCTTCTCTGCGTCTGTGCACCCAATGGTTACTAGATTCTTATTCACCGAGCGTAACCAGTCATCTGCTACAACTGGCTCTGAGGCGCTAGTGAATGTTGCTGGTCGCAACCTCAGAAATCGGGTGAGCATGTCCACTTGAGGGGGTGGTGGTGGAGGTGGATTGTTGTTGTTGTTGTTGTTTGCTAGGAACTGAGTCATCACTTGCATGAGTTGGGTCAACACTTGTTGCATCCCATTGTTGTCGTTACCATTGTTGTCTTCATTGTTGTTGTTGTGGGTTTCTCGACGAGGAGGCATCTGTTGGTTTAGCATAGATAAGCATAGATAGAGAGATCTAAGAGGAGAAAATTCCTACCCTCACAAACAAACATGACAAAAGAAACACACAAACATTTATAAATCATCAACCTAATTATTTAATCAATCAACAAGATTCAACCACAAACAAGAAAATCAATCTAGTATCGACATACAACCTAAGTTGGTATGTACAATACACTAACACGATATCGTGGTTCTAATTAAATGGTGGTCTCTGGTCTAACTCCTTGTTGAGTACTTCAGGTTCTTCCACTTATTGAATATCTTCGAAGTGCTTGCCGAATACTGGTCCTCCAATGGTCTTCAGCGTAGTGATTCGTATTGATATCGAGAAATCCATATGAAGTATTAGGCTCATACTTAAAGAACATGGTCTTCTAGAATAAGAAGAGATATTTTCAGAAGGTTGATAGTAGACGAGAGTATAAGAAAAGGGTAAAATAAAATATATATTTATTTTAGAAAACTGAATAAAAATAGGTTTTCAATCCTATGGTAAAAATCTATTTCTATCCAAACCTAGGGTCACGAATCTACAGGCAACACAGTGCTCTGATACCATCTGTAAAGGCCCCCCTTTTATTATAAGGTAGCGACCTCCTGTGTATAGTGCTAGTCCCTGGATCGACTTGCTAGCACACACAGTTTAAGATGAAATACCATAGCATTGCATCAATATTTGTTACGCGATGATCCAGAAATAAAAGGGTTCGATACAAGGTGCATAGCCTATGGCTAACTCAAACCGAAATAAACACACAGCGGAAAGCAAATGGATAAAGTGAGCTCCATCTTCATCATGTGCCACAGGCAAGGCATGTTGGGTGGAGACTCGCGACCCTAACAATCTTCACACTTCGTCAGAGGGTCCTGCAATGGTGAGTTGCAGCCCAAACTATATTGGGTCAGCACAATTGAATTGTGGTGGCAAGTGATACTAGTGGATATAAATGGCATCCTATCATCTACATGCATATTTGGCTTGGTGGAGTTTGAGGCTGATTTGCATAAAGCCAGTTTTATCCTATAATTTTCAACAAATCTTTTATCATTCAATTAATATCATGTGGGTTTCCCGTGCCACCATTACTGGTTAGCATCACCACTTTATGTGTAACTATTCATTTGTGGGTTTCCTGTGCAACCTTATAGGTTAGCATCACCACTAATTATTTAATTAACATTTGTGGGTTTCCTGTGCAACCTTATAGGTTAGCATCACCACTTAATATGATCATGTGGGTTTCCTGTGCCACCTTGTCGGTTGGCATCACCACAACTTTCATATTTTACCCTTGTTCAACCCATCAAATTTTATTTAGAAATTGGAATGATGAGATCCTCCGTCAGTTCCTTGTCCAGCTGCTCAAATTGTCCGTAACCGGGGACACGGCTAAGTACTTAGTTTTTGACTCTCGAGAGTTTGTGCACTTTCACCACAAGACCCAATCATTCACTCGTCCATGTCACCCAATTATGAAATGGAAAAGAGAAGACCGAGACGAGACCTTTCAGAAGTAATTCCCCAAAATCATACTGCGGACCCATCCCCACTTATCGTCACTACATCTGCGGGTCTCGCGGATTTCGGGGTCTCACAACTTATATGGTCAAGACAGAGCCCATATGACATGTGGCTGCACTGGAAGCAATCTAAACATGGAGTAACTTCGAATCTCTTTGATCCTGGGTGGCTTTCCTCACTTGCAATCCATCCTCCCATCCTGGGGTTACCCCGGGGGATCACCGTTTCCAACTTTCCACCAACACCCAGGTAGTTCATTAAACTTATTTGTTTTTCCTTACTCAACTACTAAAAACATTTTTCATAGCATCACCAAGTATCAACTTAGTTTAGTGGCTCACTAAGTATAGGGTGGTGTAAGTGGATGGCTATTCTAAATAGGATTCCCATAGCATAGCATATTATACCAAATCTGGTAGTAAGCCTATCATGCATACTACTGAAAACACTAAATGCAATAAATTAAAAATAGTAGGACATTTATGAGTGAGTATCACTTGCCTTGGTCACAGGGGGAACACGCGTAACTACCACAGCAACGGGAACACTCCGCACAATCTAAATAAATAAATAACACTCAATCAACATACCAATCAATCATATACACAATACATGGGGCATAAGAAATTTTAGTGATTTTTAAACATTCCAAAATTTTGGGATGTTACAAACATAAGAAATTATAGATACGTTGGAGACGTATCAACATCCCCAAGCTTAGTTCTACTCGTCCCGAGTAGGTAAGAACGATAAAAGAAGAATAATTTCTGAAGTGACATGCTTAAACACAATCTTGATCATAATATAATGTAAGGCTCATGTTATGAATGAAGTGACTCAAGGCAATGATCTATAGTTTGCTAACAAATAGACAAGGAGTAAACAACTACATCATATAAGTAAAACTTTTCATGAATAGTACTTTCAAACAAGCATAAAAAAGATTTGCATAAGAGTTAACTCATAAAGCAATATTATCTAAGCAAAAGAGCATTGAAGCAACACAAAGGAAGATATAAGTTTCAGCATTGGCTTTCAACTTTTGAACATGTATATCATATAGATAGTTGTCAACACAAAGAAATATAACAAGTGCAATAAGTAAGCATATAAGAATTGTTGCACACAGTTGACACAAGTGTTTGCTTCGGGGATAGAAAGAAGTAGGTAAACTGACTCAACATAAAGTAAAAGATAGGCCCTTCGCAGAGGGAAGCAGGGATACAAGCATGTGCTAGAGCTTCTTAGTTTTATAGGTTTTTGAAATCATATAGAGAGCATAAAAGTAAATTTTGAGCGGTGTTTGTCGTTGTCAACAAATGGTAATGGGCACTCTACCCCCCTTGTCAACCAGACTTTCTTAAGAGCGGCTCCCATGAAGGACGTTATTTCTACCCAAGGGCAGATCATCCCTCTTTTCTCTTTTGTTTACACATGTAGTTTAGCACTAGTATCATTGCTTGGCTGATTAGATCAGGGCAAAAATGTGAAGAGAATGCAGCGGTTAAAGTTGTAATTAATTGGGACTGGGCACCCCATTTGCCAGCTCTTTTTGCAAAGTTAATGGATAAGCGGTGTATATGCCACTAGTCCAGTTGGTGAAAGTCTGTCTAAAAGCAAATGACAAGGTTGATATCCGTAACACCACATACTTCCTCATGAGCTAATAAACATTGACACAAATAAGAGATAATATGTTTTGAATAAAAGGTAGCACATGAAGTATTTACTTGGAATGGCAGGAAATACCATATAGTAGGTAGGTATGGTGGACACAAATGGCATAGGTTTTGGCTCAAGGATTATGGATGCACGAGAAGCATTCCCTCTCAGTACAAGGCTTTGGCTAGCAAGGTTGTTTGAAGCAAACACAAGTATAAACTATGACAACAAGACGTATATAAAAACATATTGCAAGCATTATAAAACTCTACATTGTCTTCCTTGTTGTTCAAACACTTTAACTAGAAAATATCTGGACCTTAGAGATACCAAACATGCAAACCAAATTTCAGCAAGTTTTACGGTAGTTCCTCACTAATAAGTTTTAACTAGATGATGTAAAAGCTTAAACATGATCTACTTGAGAGCTCAAAACAATTGCCAAGCACCACAACATGCAAGATAACAATCCATAAGAGCATGTATATCTTTCTTTATACCATCTACCACATTTAGCATTTTCTGTTCTCAACCAAACACCAATCAACTTATTTAAAAGATAAACTCTCCAAGTAATTAAACAATGAGATATGAGAGTATGATATAATAAAGCTAACAGCTCTAGCAAGAGATGCATGAAAAACAAGAGCTAGAAAGCATTGAAGTAACATAGAAGAATACTCAAGAATACGAGTATTCATAAGAAAAAGCGGAGCGTATCTCTCTCCCACAAAGGAATGCTAGGATCCATTTTATTCAGAGAATGAAAATAACAAAAACAAAAACAAAAACAAACCGACGCTTCAAGAAAAGCACATAAGAAGTGGCGGAATTAAAATATAGTTTCACTAGAAAGGACCTGATAGTTTGTTGATGAAGAAGGGGATGTCTTGGGCATCCCCAAGCTTTGACGCTTGAGTCTTCTTGAAATATGTTGGGGATGAACCACCGGGGCATCCCCAAGCTTTGGCTTTACTATCCTCTTGATCACATCATATCATCCTTCTCTCTTGATCCTTGAAAACTTCCTCCACACCAAACTTAGAGTAAACTTCATTAGAGAGTTAGTGCACGAAAAATTATGATATTCTGTCGGAACACAATTGCTACCAATGCTACTAGACATTAGCTACAGCCACTGATGCTTCATAGGATAAAAAGATCCAATCAAAATAGCAAAAGAGGCATTGCAAAATAAATGGCAGAATCTGTCAAAAACAGAACAGTCTGTGAAGACGAATTTTTTCGAGGCACTTAACTTGCTCAAATAAGAAAACTCAAAACTAATGAAAGTTGCGTAAATATCTGAGGATCATGCTCAGCAAATATCAGATTTTTTCAATTTTTCTGCAGAGAGTTATGAATTAAACGGTGGACAGCAGAAAACTGTTTCTGCGCAGGAATCCAAATTTAGCATGAACTTTCAACTAGAGGCTTATCTTGACACAACAATGCAATAAAATAAAGATACAAACGAATTGCTACAGAGGTAGGACAAGTCCTTGACACAAACAAAATAAAATAACAGGAAATAAAAGTGGGTTGTCTCCCATAAGCGCTTTTGTTTAACGCCTTTCAGCTAGGCACAGAAAGCAAAACTCAAGTATTATCAAGAGATGAAGCATCAACACCATAATTTGAACGAACAATAGAATCAAAATGTAGCTTCATTCTCTTCCTAGGGAAGTGTTACATACCTTTCTTGAGTGGGAATTGGTACTTGATGGTACCTTCTTTCATATCAATAATAGCACCCACAGTTCTAAAAAAAGGCCTTCCCAACACAATTGGACAAGATGGATTGCATTCAATATCCAAGACAATGAAATCAACGGGGACCAGGTTATTATTAACCATAATGGGAACATCATTAACTCTCCCCAAAGGTTTCTTCAAAGCATTATCAGCAAGAAAAACATCCAAATAGCAATGTTCCAATGGTGGCAAATAAAACATATCATAAAGCTTTTTAGGCATAACAGAAATACTTGCACCAAGGTCACACAAAGCATTGCAATCAAATTTATCTACTTTCATTTTAATGATGGGCTCCCAACCATCTTCTAACTTCTTAGGGATAGAAGCTTCAAGTCTTAATTTATCTTCCCTAGCTTTAATGAGAGCATTTGTAATATGAGTAGTAAAAGCCAAATTAAGAGAGCTAGCATTAGGACTTGTGGCCAACTTTTGCAAGAACTTAATAACTTCAGAGATATTACAATTATCAAAATCAAAATTATTATCATCAAAGCAAACCGAACCACATTCTCCCATGTTCTTAAAAATTTCAGCACTTTTATCAACACTAGTTTCAGCAGTTTTGGGCAATTTTAAATTTTTGGAAGAAGTAGAGGAGACATTTCCAACACCAACTATGTTACCATTGATAATAGGAGGCTTACTAGCATGTGAAACACCATTATTTTCAGAGGTAGTAATAGTAAAAACTTTAACAATATTAGCCTCTTTATCTAGTTCTTTCTCTCTTTCCCATCTAGCACGTAATTGGGCCATCATCCTAACATTTTCATCTATTTGAACTTGGATAGCATTAATTTTAGCAAAGGGATTATCATCAATATTTTCAGGTTTAGCAGCCATTTTATTAATTAAAGAAGATTGTGCTGCAGACATAGAGGAAATACAAGTTTCAGCATTAGTCATTTTTCCTTGAAGACCCGAAATCTCCCTATTTAATTTTTCCATTTGATGACTAATATTTCTCAACATATTAGATTGTTCTTCCATGGTTTTAGTGAACACTTTATTTTGCTCATATTGGTTTTGCATAAAAACTTTAGTAGCTTTTTCAATCTCTAGAATCCTTTCCTCACTAGGCATTTTACCATAAGAATTACCATAAGAGTTACCATAAGAATTCCCATTATTAGGAGGATAGGGCTTATAGTTGTTATTACCATAATTGTTCCTATAGGCATTGTTGTTGAAATTGTTGTTTTTAATAAAGTTCACATCAACATGCTCTTCTTGTGCAACTAAAGAAGCTAAGGGAACATTATTTGGATCAACATGGGATTTACCATTTGCAAGCATAGACATAATAATATCAATCTTTTCACTCAAGGAGGAGGTTTCTTCAACAGAATTTACCTTCTTACCTTGAGATGTCCTTTCAGTATGCCATTCAGAATAATTAACCATCATATTATCCAAGAGTTTTGTTGCAGCCCCCAAGGTGATGGACATAAAAGTACCTCCAGCAGCCGAATCCAATAAGTTTCTTGAAGAAAAATTCAGTCCTGCATAAAAGGTTTGGATGATCATCCAAGCAGTCAGTCCATGGGTTGGGCAATTCTTTATCAAAGATTTCATTCTTTCCCAAGCTTGAGCAACATGTTCATTATCAAGTTGTTTAAAATTCATGATGCTACTTCTTAGAGAAATAATCTTAGCAGGAGGATAGTATTTTCCAATAAAAGCATCTTCACATTTAATCCATGAATCAATACTATTCCTAGGCAATGAAAGCAACCATTCTTTAGCTCTTCCTCTCAAGGAGAAAGGAAATAATTTCAGTTTTATAATATCACCATCTATATCCTTATATTTTTGCATTTCACATAGTTCAACAAAATTATTTAGATGGGCAGCAGCATCATCAGAACTAACACCAGAAAATTGCTCTCTCATAACAAGGTTCAACAAAGCAGGTTTAATTTCAAAGAATTCAGCTTTAGATGCAGGTGGAGCAATAGGTGTGCATATAAAATCATTGTTGTTGGTGCTAGTAAAGTCACACAACTTAGTATTCTCAGCAGTACTCATTTTAGCAAATTAATTAACAAACCGAAATAACCAAAATAACAAAAAAACTGAAAATAAAATAGCAAACCGAAATAAACAAAGTAATGCAAGTAACTAATTTTTTGTATTTTTGATATTAAGCAAACAAGACAGTAATAAACTAAGCAAGACAATAAAAAAATAAAAAGATTGGAAGTGCGAAAACTCCCCTCGTAGAAGAATCTTCAAATCACCGGCAACGAAGTTGACGGAGGAGTGTGAAGGTCTCCAAAGGAATTCTTATCTCCCCGGCAACGGCGCCAGAAAAATGCTTGATGCACACGGTGGGTGTGTTGTTGGGAGACCCCAAGAGGAAGGTATGAAGTAGTGCAGCAGCAAGTTTCCCTCAGTTGTGAAACCAAGGTTATCGAACCAGTAGGAAATAATGAACTCCCCCGAGGTGTCAACGGCGCCAGAAAATGCTTCCTGGGACGTAGGTGACGTGGAACATGCACACAACACAATCAAGATACTTTGCCCCAACTTAACGGTGAGGTTGTCAATCTCACCGGCTTACTGTAACAAAGGATTAAACGTATGTGTGGAAGAAAGATTTTTGTTTGCAGAAAGTAACAGGTTTGCAGTTTGTGGTTTATCAGATTAAAGAGAAGGACCGGGGTCCACAGTTCACTAGTGGTGTCTCTCCATAAATAATAATAACATTCATGCGGGTAAACAAATTACAGCTGGGCAATTGATAGAATAATGATGAGCAAACCAATGCATATACCAACGTTATGATGTCTAGTGTGAGATTCATTCGGGCATTACAACAATATACATAGACCGTTCCAACCGCATCTATGACTAATAATCCACCTTCCGGTTAGCGTCCGCACCCCTTTCAGTATTAAGTTGCATGCAACCGATTATCGCCTTAAGCACCGTGTGTAAAGTAAGTAAGTAACATCATCCTTAGATAAAGTACTACTGTTTTATCCCTAGTAGCAACAGTACATCTACAACCTTAGAGCTAGTTGTCACAACCCCAGATTTAATAGAGACATGAACCTACTATCGAGCATAAATACCCCCTCTTGGAGTCACAAGCATCTACTTGGCCAGAGCATTCACAAGTAACGGAGAGCATGCAAGATCATTAAATAGCACACACATGATATATTATGAAGCAATAACTTTAGTACTCAATATTCATCGGATCCCAGCAAACACAACATGAAGTATTACATAACGGTGATCTTGATCATGATAGGCAGCTCACAAGATCTAAACATGATAGCACAAGAGGAGAAGACATCCATCTAGCTACTGCTATGGACCCGTAGTCCAAGTGTAGACTACTCACGCATCAGTCCGGAGGCGGTCATGGCGACGTAGAGGCCTCCGGTGACGATTCCCCCTCCCGGCAGGGTGCCGGGGAGAAGTTCTGATCTCTCCCGAATTGGTGTTGACGACGGCGGTGGCTCGGGACCCGTGGAAGAAAATATGAACACCGTGTTAGGGTTTTTAGTCTGGGGGGTATTTGTAGGCGAAAGGGCGAAGTCGGTGGCGCCCCGAGGGGCCCACACCTGGTCCTCGCGCGGCCAGGAGTGCTGCCACGCGAGCACGTGGTGGCGCCGGCTCGGTGGCCCACTTCGTCTCGTGTTCGGCTTTCTGGAACGTTTCCGATGAAAAACTTACTTCAGAAAAGAAATCGTCCAATTCCGAGAATATTTCCTTAAGTACTTTTCTGAAACCAAAAACAGCAGAAAACAGGGAACTGGCACTGTGGCATCTTGTTAATAGGTTAGTCCCAGAAAATGCATAAAACTATATAAAATGCATATAAAACATGTAATAACTTGGTATAATATAGCATGGAACATAAGAAATTATAGATACGTTGGAGACGTATCATGGACACAAATGGCATGGGTTTTCGCTCAAGGTTTTGGATGCACAAGAAGCATTCCCTCTCAGTACAAGGTTTTGGCTAGCAAGGTTATTTGAAGCAAACACAAGTATAAACTATGACAACAAGACGCATATAAAACATATTGCAACTATTATAAAACTCTATATTGTCTTCCTTGTTGTTCAAACACCTTTACTAGAAAATATCTAGACCTTAGAGATGCCAAACATGCAAATCAAATTTCAACAAGCTTTACGGTAGTTCTTCATTAATAGGTTTTAACTACATGATGTAAAAGCTTAAACATGATCTACTTGAGAGCTCAAAACAATTGCCAAGCACCACAACATACAAGATAACAATCCATAAGAGCATGTATATCTTTTTCATTATACCATCTACCACACTTAGCATTTTCTGTTTCCAACCAAACACCAATCAACTTATTTAAAGATAAACTCTCCAATTATATAACAATGAGATATGAGAGTATAACATAAGAAAAACTAACAGCTCCAACAAGAGATGCATGAAAAACAAAAGCTAATAGTATTAAAATAACATAGAAGAATACTCAACAAATATAAGTGAAGAATACGAGTATTCAAAAGAAAAAGCGGAGCGTGTCTCTCTCCCACAAAGGAATGCTAGGATCCATTTTATTCAGAGAATGAAAATAACAAAAACAAAAACAAACAGACGCTTCAAGTAAAGCACATAAGATGTGGCCGAATTAAAATATAGTTTCACTAGAGATGACCTGATAGTTTGTTGATGAAGGCATCCCCAAGTTTTGACGCTTGAGTCTTCTTGAAATATGCTTGGGTGACCCACGGGGGCATCCCCAAGCTTTGGCTCTTTCATCTTCTTGATCACATCATATCATCCTTCTCTCTTGATCCTTGAAAACTTCCTCCACACCAAACTCAAAGTAAACTTCATTAGAGGGTTAGTGCACAAAAAATTCTTATATTCTGCATGAACACAATTGCTACCAATGCTACTGGACATTAGCTACAGCCACTGATACTTTATGGAACAAAAAGATCCATTCAAAATAGTAAAAGAGGCATTGCAAAATAAATGGCAGAATCTGTCAAAAACAGAACAGTCCCTAAAGGCGAATTTTTTTCGAGCCACTTAACTTGCTCAAATCAGAAAACTCAAAACTAATTAAAGTTGCATATATATCTGAGGATTACGCACAAAAAATCCCAGGTCCATCCGATTTTTCTGTAAAGAGTTATGAATTTAACGGTGGACAGCAGAAAACTGTTTCAGCACAGCAATCCAAATTTAGCATCAACTTTCTACTAGAGGCTTAACTTGACACAACAATGCAATAAAGTAAAGATACAAAGGAATTGCTACAGAGGTAGACATCTTCCTTGGCTCAATAAAATAAAATAACAGAAATAAAAAGTGGGTTGTCTCCCATAAGCGTTTTTCTTTAACGCCTTTCAGCTAGGCAAAGAAAGTGATATTCAAGTATTTTCAAGAGATGAAGCATCAACATCATAATTTGTACGAATGATAGAATCAAAAGGTAGCTTCATTCTTTTTCTAGGGAAGTGTTCCATACCTTTCTTGAGTGGGAATTGGTATCTAATATTTCCTTCTTTCATATCAATAATAGCACCCTCAGTTCTAAGAAAAGGTCTTCCCAACACAATTGGACAAGATGGGTTGCATTCAATATCCAAGGCAATAAAATCAACGGGGACAAGGTTATTGTTAACCATAAAAAGAACATCATTGACTCTCCCCAAAGGTTTCTTCATAGCATTATCAACAAGAAAAACATCCAAATAACAATGTTCCAAAGGTGGCAAATCAAACATATCATAAAGCTTTTTAGGCATAACAGAGATACTTGCACCAAGGTCACATAAACCATTGCAATCAAATTTATCCACTTTTATTTTAACGATGGGCTCCCAACCATCTTCTAACTTCTTAGGGATAGAAGCTTCAAGTTTTAATTTCTCTTCCCTAGCCTTAATGAGAGCATTTGTAATATGGGTTGTAAATGCAAGATTCATGGCACTAGCATTAGGACATGTGGCTAACTTTTACAAGAACTTAATAACTTCAGTGATATTACAATTATAAAAATCAAAATTATTATCATCAAAGCAAACCGAACCACCATCTCCTATGTTCTTAAAAATTTCAGCACTTTTATCAATAATAGTTTCAGCAGTTTTAGGCAATTTTAACTTTTTGGAAGACGTAGAAGAAATATTTCCAACACCAACTATATTACCATTAATAGTAGGAGGCTTACTAGCATGTAAAGTAACATTATTTTCAGTAGTGGTAATAGTAAAAACTTTAACTATATTATCTTCCTTAGCTAGTTCTTTCTCTCTTTCCCATCTAGCATGCAATTGGGCCATCATCCTAACATTTTCATCAATTCTAACCTGGATGGCATTAATTTTAGCAAAAGCCTTACTCTCTTTAGTATCATTAGGCATGACTTTAGATTTTAAAAGATCAATATCAAGGGTAAGACTATCAACTTTAGAGGCAAGATTATCAATTTTACCAAGCTTTTCCTCAACAGTTTTATTAAAAGAAGTTTGTGTAGTGATAAAATCTTTTAGCATAGTTTCAAGTTCAGTGGAGGTATTCCTATTAATGCTATAAGAATTACCATAAGAATTAACATAACCACCACTATTATTAGAAGGATAGGGCTTATAGTTATTATTGCCATAATTGTTCCTATAGGCATTGTTGTTGAAATTATTATTTTTAATGAAGTTCACATCAACATGCTCTTCTTGTGCAACTAAAGAAGCTAAGGGAACATTATTATTTGGATCAACATGAGATTTACCATTCACAAGCATAGACATAATAATATCAATCTTTTCACTCAAAGAGGAGGTTTCTTCAACAGAATTTACCTTCTTACCTTGAGGTATCCTTTCGGTATGCCACTCTGAATAATTCACCATCATATCATCCAAGAGTTCTGTTGCAGCCCCCAAAGTGATGGACATAAAGGTACCTCCCGCAGCCGAATCAAGAAGGTTTCTTGAAGAAAAATTCAGTCCTGCATAAAAGATTTGGATGATCATCCAAGTAGTCAGTCCTAGGGTAGGGCAATTTTTAACCAAAGATTTCATTCTTTCCCAAGCTTGAGCAACATGTTCATTATCAAGTTGTTTAAAATTCATAATGCTACTTCTTAGAGAAATAATCTTAGCAGGAGGATAGTATTTTCCAATAAAAGCATCTTTGCATTTGTCGGAGAGTGACTCCCACGGAACAGGGGTAGCCACACCCTGAAGAGAGGTTCGAAGGAGGGACTGAACGCGGAGGTCAAACAATCCTCGAGAGGCACGACGACGGTCCTCGCCGGGCCTGGAGAGGAACTATCACGCCAGAGATGGACACCGGCCCGTACCCAGGTTCACGGCCCTCAGGAGGAGGTAACACCGCTACTCCTGCTTGTCTGTATTGCACTGTGAAGGTTACAGGACAATGAGCTTGCCGAGGGCTCTCTTGAGGCAATTTAGTGCTTGGAGAGGGACACAATGGTCGTCTTCCTCCTCCAGCAGTTGGCTATCCTATGTGTTTGGCTTAGGCTCCCTCGGTCTAGGAAGCCATCAGCCGGCCGGAGATCAATCCCTCTCTATGGTGGAGCTCCTGCTCCTTTTATAGGCGCCCCGGGCTCCATCCTCGTGCTGGTGGGTTCCCACATGCCGGTGGCGCGATGGAGCGGGAGTCCACCGCGGCTCATCCGTCCATGGACGCAGTCCATCCGTGCTAAAGTTGCGCGCCGTGGCCGACAGGCTGCAGACGGTGCAGAGCGGCTCGCAGGCGCAGCAGAGGTCGTGGTGGAGCCTACGATGACGATCTTCTTGGAGCGTTGCGCCGTCCAGCCGCTTTATAACCAAAGAGGAAAGTCCTGGCTGTCCTGGCGCAGGCGGCGCGGCTTTGTTGACTCCTTTATCATCAGAATGGCAGCTGGGATGCTCGCGTCACCCTGCGGCTGCTGCAGGGGCCATGTGCGCCCTGCAGCGCTTGCTTAGCCGCGAAGTGTCTCCACAGGGCCGCGGTGGCCTGTGGGGAGGTTTCCTGCTGACCTCTCTCCAGGCGTGTTGAGCCTTGGGGAGTCTCTTGAAGCGCGGGGTCCTCTTCAGGCCCTGGCTTCCTCTTCAGGCCCTCAAGAGGAGATGCCTCTCGAGGGTCTCTCCAAGCGGTAGCTTGGTCCTTAGTCGTTTTGACGAATCCGTTCGCGGGCGAGGCCTGTAGGGAGTGGGCTATGCACACCCCGGTCCTCATTGGGCCGACAGTAGCCCCCGGGCCCGCGATGGGCACGGCTGAGCCCATGACCGCAGCCGAAGCGTCGTGGGCCCAAAGTGTCCGGCCGGGCCGAGCCACGCGTCACTCAGGCGAGTAACGGTTGCGCACGATCTGGGGCGTGCGTCGTGGGGGGTCCCACCACGCCCCGGTAACTGCTCCTCGACGGGACATAAAGCCTTCGTGCCGGAGCAGGGAGCCGTTACTGCTTCCATTCTCTCTCGCAGAAGTCATCCGCCCCGAGCTCTCCGCTCCTGCTCTCCGGCGCGCTCTTCTCTTTTCTCCTCCAGTTTCTCCCCGCGCCGCGCTCACCCCTTCTCCGACGATGAGTCCGGCCAAGAACAAGGGCAAGGCGGCCGCGGGGTCTTCTTCGCAGGCGGCGCCTGCCGAGGCCGCGCACGGCGCGGCATTGCTAGGGGTGCGCGTCAACGACAAGGCCCTCGACAAGGTCCGCTTCCTGGTGGCGGACCGGACCAACGAGCACGGCGCCACCGCGCTCAAGGCCGCGGCGCACGGGAAACGCCCGCGAGGGTTTTTCCCCGTCTTCCAGCACTGTGTCGCTGCGGGGCTGGTGCCGCCATTCTCTCCGTTCCTGGAGGGGGTGCTGGCCTTCTACCAGATCCAGCTGCTGCACCTCCACCCCAACTCCGTGCTCATCCTCGCCATCTTCGCCTACCTCTGCGAGGCGTACCTGGGCCTGGAGCCCACGGTGGACCTCTTCCGGTGCTTCTACGCGCTCCGGAACACGGCGAAGAATGAGCGCTCCGGATGCGTCTCGTTCCGCATCGTGGATGGCATGGGGAGCGTTTACATCCCCATGTCGTGGAGCGAGGGCAAGGGCATCACCTCGGTGACGAAGAAGGTGGACGACTTCCGCCAGCGGTGGTTCTTCGTCGGGGTGGAGCAGCCCTGCGCCTTCCTCGAGGTTCCTGACGCGCCGCCCGTGAAGAACTCGAACTGGGGCAAGGCCCCCTTTAGCGGCGCGCAGAACGCAATGTTGATGGGCCGCCTGAGCTACCTTCGGGAGGAGGGCCTCACGGGGCAGATCATTGTCGCGGATTTCGCGACGCGCCGCATCGCTCCACTCCAGGCGCACGCGATGCCCATGTGGATGTACTCCGGCCCCCAGGACAAGATGCGGCTCCACCGTGAGGACAACGACAAGGACGCTGTCGACAACGTCCTGTCCGCACTCTTCATCAACCCGGCGGTGCCCGCCATGGACGAGCTCCCTATCACGCTGCGGCCTCTGCACCAGTACAACATGACCGAGCGCCTGGCCATTCTGGAGGGGATGCCCTCGTTCACCCCGGCGGGCCCGGCGGGGAAAATGGTGCCTGTGCCGATGGTGCATGAGGCGGAGGGGGCAGAGATGCCCTCTGCCTCAGGAGCTGGGCAGGGCGAGGAGGAGGCCGCAGCAGGGGAGGAGTCCTCTTCGAGGGCCGGGGCCCCTACTGGCGAGATTTGCGACATCTCGTCAGGCGATGACGACGACGCCTTCGTGGTGGTGCCCTCGCGCCACGCGGAGGAGGAGGAGGCCGAGGAGGAGGCCTCTGACGAGGAGGCCTCGCCAGGGCGTCGCGAGCCCCGCTCCAAGGCGGCGGTGGATCGGTCCGGGGCGAGGCCGTCAGACGTCCCCTCCAAGAGGAAAGCCGAGGCGCCTCCGGAGGGGTCAGGTGCCAAGGCCAAGCCCTCCTGGCGCTCGCCAGGCTTGGCGTGGGTCGACACCGGCGCCAAGGAGTCCGGGTAAGTGTTTTAGGCTTTCAGCCGATCGATTCTTGTTCTTTCTCTTTCCGCCTATTTTTGAAGATCTTTCCCTGGTGCTTGCCAGTGACCTTGTGCCTGCGAAGCGTCGCAAGCTTCGCAAGGCGGCTGAGGTGAAGAGAGCCACGGCTGAGGTCGTGGCTGAGGAGGCCGCGAGGCCTGTGGAGACGGCCTCCACAGGCCCAACCGAAGAGATGCCTCAAGCGGAGGCAGCTGGGCCCTTAGCCGGGACAGCGGCGCCTCAGGCGGAGGCAGCTGCGCCACCCCCCGAGCCGATGGTGGTGGAGGCGCAGGAGGAGCGGGTTGCTAGCCCTCCTCGCGCCCCTACCCCGCCTCGCGCGGCCACGCCATCGCGCGAGCCAACTCCGGCGCGCGAGCCCACTCCACCTCGCGCGACCACGCCTCCCGCGCAGCCAGAGGCCGGGACAGACCAGGGCCCGCCAAGCGCGGGCGCATCTGCAGGGGGAGCTTCTTCGTCTCTGCCACGCCCCGCAGCGGGGGGCGGGGCGCAAGAGGTGACGCGCCCGGGCGGCGAGGTCGGAGAGGCCAATTTGGGCGCCGCGATGGACGGGACGCGGTCTAGCCCCCAGGCACGCCCAGAGGCTCAGTTCTCCGGGCTCGGCGCAGGGGCAGGCACCTCCACATGCCGCGACCTGGTCCCTGGCGGCTGGGACTGGAGCAAGGGGCACCGTGAGGTTGCCTTCCGCGTCGTGAGGGAGTCCCTGGAGGGCTTGGAGGCGCAACTTGCCCTCGAGGACGCTCAGCTCACCCAGCAGCGCGACGAGCTTGCGGGGGCTTGGGCGCGCTTCCACGCCGCGGTCGAGGCCCGCCGCCAGGAGGATCTGGCCCTCCAGGCCGCTCGCGAGGAGGCCGTCCGCTTCGCCAAGGAGGTCCGCGAGGGGGCCATCCGTGACGCTGACGAGCTCCTTGCCCCTCTCCAGGACGAGCGCAACGCGGCCGCCGATCTCCTCGCCGAGGTGAAGGCCGAGCGTGAAGCTATGGAGGGCTCGCTGGCGCAGAAACGTCGCGAGCTGGCCCAGCTAGAGTCCCAGCTCCTTTCCGCCCACCGGGTCGCGCAGGAGACGCTGGAGGAGGACCGCAAGGGCCTTGCCGAGCGCGAGCGGCTGCTGGCCTCCAGGGAGCAGGACGTGCTGCAGCGTGACGAGCAGCGGCTCCAGGCGGAGGGCGAGCTCGCCACCCAGCGCGAAGAGCTTGAGGCGCGCGAGGGGGACCTGGCTCAGGCGCTCCAGAGGCACGACGAGAACGTCACCGCCCAGAGGCAAACCCTGGAGCGCTTCCAGCAGCGGTTTGCTGAGAAGAAGAAGGAGGCGGAGGCGGCCCTCGCGGAGCGTGAGAAGGAGTTCAGGCGGACCACCTCCAAGGAGTACCGTGACAAGGCCAAGAAGCAGGAGGACCGCTTCAAGGCCAAGCACGCTACCGATGCCAAGCGGATCGCGGAGCTCGAGAAGGCCAACTCCAAGCTCGAGGCCCGCCTCCAGCGCGCCAAGGAGGCCTATCGCCAGGCGGAGGATGGTCGCAGGGCGGCTGTCCTGGAACTGGACGCCCTCGTCAAGGACGTGGAGGGGCAGGCGGGCTCAGCGGCCAAGCAGGTGACGGAGGCTGTGGACACCGCGCAGGCGGCTCGCGTGCTCACGAAGCAGCGGGAGCGTATGTTCCAGGCGCTGGTGGCCAGGGGCAACGAGCTTGCAGCTCAGCTTGGCGCGGAGGCGCCGCACGCTGATGTTCGCGGCCGTGGCGATGCTGCCATGTACCTGGTCTACTTCGACCAGCTCTTCACGGCCCTCGAGAGCCCCGTCGCCGATCTCCGCGAGGTGATCGAGGTCGAGAGCCGCCAGCTCCTCGGGGTGGTTGTTGACCGCATCTTCACCAACCTTCGGCTCCTCACGCCCGGCTTTGACCTCGCCACGGTGACCGAGGAGCGCACGGGCGAGGAGGCCTTGCGGGTCTCCAACTCCCTCCGCGAGCAGGTCGAGACCTTCTGCAACCGCTTCAAGCGCGCAGAGGTGGCTGCGGAGGACAGCGAGGAGGAGGCCGCCCTTGCTGAGGAGGAAGACGCTGAGGAGGAGGAGCATGCTGGCGCGGACTCCGCCTGAGCCCTTGATTCATTGCGCCTTTGAGCGCCTGTATCTGAAACAGCTTTATGTTTAGACATTATGCATTTTGAGCATGTAATGTATTCCTTGAGTGCTTGATGTTAACTCGTGTGCCCCTCGAGAGGCCCTTTCTGCCTTATTTTCATGTCTATGTTTTCTCTGCGTCGTTAGGTCCCATCTCTTCGAGCTATGACTCCGCCGCTGCGGTATGCTAGAGCAATGACTCAGCAAGGCCGGGGGGAGTTTAAGGCTTGGAGAGGTAAGAGCCCTGAGTCGCGATGCTCAAGCGCCCCCCTTAGACGTGCGAGTAGTCCATGAAGCACAAGGGAAAAATGAAATCGCTCGAGGGACAAACGTGCGCTTGGGGAGAAAATAGCTCTCGAGTTACGAGTGTGTGACTTAGCTTCTCGAGGCTTTTGCCCTGTAGAGGTTTTTTAGCCTGGCGAGGAGGTCCTCTTCAAGGGTTTTGCCCTGCCGCCTCCTCAGGCTTGTAGAGACGCTTGTTCTCTGTAGATGTTAGAGGGGCAAACCCAAACGCTTGTGCACGGTACCAGGGGCTAATGCGCGCTTATAGGTCCCCTCAGGCGTTCCTTGCGAGGAGAGAGAGTACCAAGGTCCTTTGTAGAGATGGCGTGTTTGTGGGAGCTTGCCCTCCAGCCAGAGCTCGGGTCCTTGGGTTTTGCAGTGCTGCTGGTGTGTCATTTGAGGCACTGGCACCGTACTCAGCCCCCGCTCGCGAGGTGCGCATGTGGAGAGATATAAGTGCCCATTTTCAACAAAGAAAATAGCGCTGGAATAAACTCACCATCAAAATAATACATAGTGGCGCCGTAGCGCATTGTTCACTTAGGAACGAAATTGTTTCATTATGCTTGGAGTTGCCAAGTTAATGTATTTGACCATGTCGAGGCATGGGGACCACCCATTAGTGGCAGAGACTCTCAACGGCCTGAGGCGGCTCGTTACATGGAGAGCTCGGAGGGTTGACCCTCGAGAGAAGCCTTTGGGCTTGGAGGTTTTAAGCCGTGAGCTTTTTTAACCTCTAGAGACAAAAAATGCTTGGAGGTGGAGCCGTAAGCTGCCTCTTCAGCCAGATGTCTTGACGTGACAATGATCACGGGCGTGACAATGATCACGGGTAGAACTTGCGCAGGTGCGCGATGTTCCACGGGTTCTTGACGGGGATGCCGTCTTCGGTCTCGAGGCGTACTGCGCCAGGCCTGGCGACGTGGGAGACCCTGTAGGGACCTTCCCACATCAGCGAGAGCTTGTGGAGGCCTTCCCTGGAGAGAATTCGCCTGAGGATGAGGTCGCCCGCCTCAAGGGTGCGTGAGCGCACATGGCGGCTGTGGTAGCGTCGCAGGTCTTGCTGGTACCCTGCCGCTCTGAGGGCGGCCTGACGGCGCAGTCCCTCGAGGAACAGCAGGTCGTCGTTGTGGAGGCCCTCTTGGATGTCCTCATTGAAGGCAAGGACCCGTGGTGATCCATGCTTGATTTCTGCGGAAAGGACTGCCTCAGCTCCGTAGACCAGGGCGAAGGGCGTTTCGCCTGTAGGCCTTGAGGAAGTTGTGCGTATGGACCAGAGCACTGAAGGGAGCTCGTCGATCCAGCCCTTGCCATGGCCTTTGAGGATGTTGAAGCTTCTGGTCTTGAGGCCCTTGAGGACTTCTGCGTTCGCTCGCTCGACTTGACCGTTGCTGCGTGGGTGAGCCACCGAGGCGAAGCAGACCTTGACGCCGAGCTTGTCGCAGTAGGCTCGGAAGATGCCGCTGGTGAACTGCGAGCCATTGTCGGTGATGATGCGGTTGGGCACGCCAAAGCGGCAGACCAAGCTCCTGATGAATTTCACCGCGGCCCCAGCTGGTATGGTGCGCACTGGCTCAACTTCGGTCCACTTGGTGAACTTGTCGATGGCCACGAAGAGGAAGCGATAGCCCCCCTGCGACCTTGGGAAGGGGCCCAAGATGACCAGCCCCCAGACCGCAAACGGCCAGGAGAGCGGGATGGTTTGAAGCCCCAGCGCCGGCTGATGAATTTGCTTGGCGTGGAATTGGCAGGCGTCGCAGGTTTGCACAATGGCGACCGCATCTTGAAGCACTTGAGGCCAGTAGAAACCGCTCCTGAAGACCTTGCCTGCGAGGGTGCGCGCACATGAGTGGTGGCCGCACTCTCCGCTGTGGATGTCCTTGATCAGCTCTCGGCCTTCCTCAGGAGGGACGCACTTGAGCGCGATACCATTTGGGCGCTTGCGGTAGAGGTTTCCCTCGAGGATGCAGTAGGATTTCGCCTGTCGAGCGATTCGCTCTGCGTCAGCATCCTCTTCAGGGAGGATTCCTTTCACCAAGTAGTCCTTGAGCTCACCAATCCAGCCTGAGGCCTGGTGGGTTGCCGTCAGCAACAGGCGCTCCCCTGTGCTGGGACCGCAATCAGGCGCCCCAGACTCAGGAGGTGGTGGGAGCGCTTCATCTGCGCTCGCGGCTGTGGTCTCTCGAGGCTGCTTGATGGATGCCTTGGCGAGCCTCTCTTCAAAGACGCCGGCCTGCTGGGGTTGCCTTCGCGAGGCTCGCTTGGCGATGTCGTCAGCCTCTTGGTTTTCCTTCCTCGGGATGTGCATGAGCTCCATGCCCCTGAAGTGCTTCTCGAGCTTGCGGACCTCTTCAAGGTATGCGGCCATGTGGTCGTCTTTTGGCGTGTAGCTCTTGTTGGAGAAGTTGACGAGCAGCTGGGAGTCTCCCTTGACGAGCAGGTGCTTGACGCCTAGAGCGATGGCGGCCCTTAAGCCGGCGAGGAGGCCTTCGTATTCGGCGATGTTGTTGGAGATCTTATCGATCGTGAAGCACAGCTGGACAGCGTAGTATAGCTTGTCACCCTTGGGCGAAGTTAGGACAACGCCTGCTCCGCCATTGCGGCAAGCGAAGGCTCCATCGAAGTGCATGGTCCAGTGGCTAGGCACTGTGCCTCCCGAGGGCTCGGCTTCTGCCTCTCGAGGCTCCTCAGGGCTTGGGTCAGTCCACTCGGCGACGAAGTCAGCCAGCGCTCTTCCTTTTATGATCCTCGTAGTGTCGAAGCGCAAGTTGAATGGCTGCAGCTCGATGTTCCATCCTGCGACACGATCAGTGGCGTTGGGGTTGCGCAGGATCTGCTCCAGGGGGAAGGCAGTAACCACCGTGATGGGGTGACCCTGGAAGTAGTGTCTCAACTTCCTGGAGGCGATGAGGAGCGCGACGAGTAGCTTCTGCTGCATTGGATACCTCTCGCGAGCGTCCCGCAGCACTGTGCTGACGAAGTAGACGGGGTGCTCGACGAGGGTTGCCCGAGGTGGCGCAGCGTCAGCCCTCTGTGGAGGCTCTTCAGGGCCCTTGTCGAGATCTGCCTATGGAGGCGTCTCGACAGGGGTGGGGGGAGCAGACTCGACTTGAGGCGGTGGGCCTGGCAGTGGGTCTGTGGAGGCTGCTCCTTCGACGGGGTCTTTGTCGGGGGGTTCTGGGCTTGGAGTGGCAGTGCTCTTCTTGGGGAGGACAGGCTCTTCCCTCTCGACCACCAAGACGGCGCTTGCGGTCTGAGGGGTGGCTGAGAGGTACAGCTTCAGGTGCTCGCCTGCCCTGGGGGCCACCAAGACTGGAGGGCTGGCCAGATACTTTTTTAAGTCCTCGAAGGCTTTGTCCGCCTCAGGGGTCCACTTGAACGTGCCCGATCTCTTCATGATCTTGAAAAATGGCAGGGCTCTCTCGCCAAACTTAGAGATGAAACGGCCAAGGCTGGCCATGCAACCCGCTAAGCGCTGCATGTCCTTGAGTCGGCGGGGAGGCTGCATTTCCTCTATGGCCTTGATCTTGTCAGGATTTGCCTCTATGCCACGGTGGGACACGAGGAATCCGAGGAGCTTGCCTGAAGGGACCCCGAAGACGCACTTGGCGGGGTTCAGCTTGATGTTCACCTTTCTCAGGCTGGCGAAGGTTTCCTCGAGATCCCTCAAGAGGGTGTCCCCCTCTCGAGACTTGACCACGATATCATCGACGTAGGCCTCAGCGTTTCTGCCCATCTGTGCCCCCAAGGCTATCCTCATGAGCCTCTGGAAAGTGGCTCCAGCGTTCTTCAGGCCGAAGGGCATGCATGTGTAGCAGTACACACCACAAGGGGTGAGGAATGCCGTCTTTTCCTCGTCCTCTTTAGCCATTTTGATCTGGTGATAACCAGAGAAGGCGTCCAGGAAACAGAGGAGGTCGCAGCCAGCGGTGGAGTCCACGATCTGGTCTATCCTCGGCATAGGGTATGGGTCCTTGGGGCAGGCCTTGTTGACATCGGTGTAGTCGATGCAGAGTCGGCCTCCTCCAGCGGGTTTAGGAACAACCACGCCGTTGGAGAGCCAAGTGGGGTGCGCGACTTCGCGGACGACATTTGCCGCCTTGAGCTTCTCTACTTCCTTGACGATGAAAGCTTGCTTCTCGGGGGCTTGCTTACGTGCTTTTTGCTTGACGGGGCGTGCGTCTGGACACACGGCTAAGTGGTGCTCGATCACCTCCCTTGGTACACCGGACATATCTGACGGAGTCCATGCGAACATGTCAGAGTTTGCCCGAAGGAAGGCGACGAGCGCGCTTTCCTATTTGGGAGGCAGGGCAGCGCCTATGGTGACGCTAGCCCCCGAGCCTTCAGCCCCCGAGCTGGTGGTGTCCAGTGACACCTTCTTCGTGGCAGCTTGCTCCTGAGAGAACACTTGCTTCTTCTTCTTGGGCCTCTCGAGAGGCTCCATGTCCTCGTTGGCCGGGAAAGCCATGGCGGCTGCCTTGTAGGCGCTCTCGACAGCGCGCGTGGCGTCCAGGATATGACCATGGATGGCAATGGTGCCAGCGCTGCCGGGGATCTTGACCATGTTGTAGGCATGATGCGTGACGACCATGAACTTCGCGAGGGCGGGGTAGCCGAGGATGGCGTTGTACGGCAGGCCGATGTGGGCGACATCGAAGTCGATCAGCTCCGTGCGATAGTTCTTCTGCGTGCCAAAGGTGACCGCGAGGCGGACTTGCCCCAGAGGCTCGATTGAACCACTGGTGACGCCCGTGAACGGCCTGGAGGGCATAAGCCACTCGTAGGGCACTTGAAGCGTCTCGAAGGTCTCGACAGAGATGACATTCAGGCCCGCTCCCCCATCGATGAGTGTCTTGGAGACGGTGATGTTGTTGATGGTGGGGGAGCAGACCAGGGGGAGGGTCCCAACAGTCTTGGTCGACTTGGGGTGGTCCTTGGCGTCGAAGGCGATGGTGTACTGGGACCACTTGAGGGGCCTGGAGGTCTCGGTGCTCGGGAGCGCAGCGTTGAGTTCGCGGGCGAACTGCTTGAACTGATTGTTCGACTTGGGCGCTTGAGCCCCGCCGAGGATGCAGGCCATGGCGCCTCTCGGGGCCTGGTAGCCTCCATCTTCCTCGTCGGGGAGGTTGTTGTTCCTCTCAGCGGCGTTGGCCTGAGTGCCTTGCGGCCTCTGGTAGCCGCCAGCGCGTCCGCCTCTGCTGTCGCGGCGGTAGCCGCGGCCTCTGCCGCGGCTCCCGCTGGCTTCTTCGCGCTCGCGCTCCCTGCTCAGCCTCTTGAGGTCGTGGCAGTTCTCGGTGGCATGGCCGCGCCTGTTGTGGTAGACGCAGAATGGGCGGTGGTCCACCTCCTTGTCGCCGCGCTCGGGAGAACCCCTGCGGGAGCCTTTCGCGTCAGGCTCTGCCGCGAGGACCGCGGTGGCCTTGCGCTTGGGCTCTTCCTTCTTCTTGTGGCTCTTGGACCCCTCGCCAGGGTCGTCCCCCCGCGCGCTCATCTTGACGAAGAGGAGTCCCTCTTCAGCCTTGGCGCACTTATCCGCCAGATCGAACAGCTTTACCACAGAGGTGAGCTTGTCGTGGATGCCGAGCTTCTCGAGCATCCTGCGGTTCGTGACGCCCTCGCGGAAGGCAGCGATGACCTGGGTGTCGGGGATGTTCGGAATCTTGTTCCGCACCTGGCTGAAGCGCTGGATGTACTTGCGAAGAGTCTCATCTTTCCTCTGCACCACAGCGCGCAAGTCGTTGTGGGTGAGCGCGCGCTCGTACGTGCCCTTGAAGTTGGCGACGAACTGCCTGCAGAGCTCCTCCCAGGAGTCGATGGAGTCCTCAGGCAGGTTGAGGAGCCAGGACAGCGCGGAGTCCCTGAGGGCGTGGGAGAACCAGTTGGCCATGACCTTGTCGTCTCCCCCTGCGGCCTGGATGGAGGTGGTGTAGAGCTGCAGGAACTCGAGAGGGTTGGTGGACCCGTCGAAGCCCTTGGGGAGCGCTGGCCTGAACTTCTGCGGCCAGACCACACGACGCAGGGCGCGCGTGAAGGCCATGCAGCCAGTGGCGTAGGTGGCCGTTCCTCCCTGGAGGGCCCTGCGGTTTTGTTGCCCCGCTTGGCCGAGCTCCTCGACGAGGCGGTTCTGGAGGTCGCGGCGTCGCTCCATGCCCACACGTGCGTCAGGCGCGGTGCGCTGCACGATCTGGCAATCGTGCGGCGAGGAAGCATGGGAGGGAGCCCGCTGTGCCGCGGCCGGAGGTGGTCCTGGCGGCGGTGGGGGCGCACCTGGTGCGGCCGCCCCTGCAGGGCCGGAGGGTACGATGGAGCGCGACGGAGCAGGGCGCGTGGTTGCGATGTCGACGAGGTGGTGGAGGCGGTCCAACCACTGGTCGTGTGCCTCGGCACTTGGCCGGTAGCGGAGGAGCTCCTGGGCCATGAGCAGCGCGGTGTGCGGGGCGGGCTCGTGGTGCTCCCGCGTGGACACGCTCTGGCGCCGGGACGGGTGCGAGGACTCAGCGTCCTCACGGCGCTCAGAGAGGTCCTCGTCGTCGCGCTGGTCTCCGCCGCGGTGCTCCTCGCTCTCTGGCTCCTCCACGCGCGGGCCGGTGCCAGTGCGCTCGGCCGTGCGGGGGCGACCACGGCGGCCGCGGGTGGGAGCGGTGCCAGGCTCGGTGTGAGCTCTCTCAGAGGCACGCCGGTTGGCGCGCGTCGCGCGGGTGTCCGTCATGGCGCGGAGTTCGGAGGTCGAAGACGCGCCTCAGCCCCCTACCTGGCGCGCCAAATGTCGGAGAGTGACTCCCACGGAACAGGGGTAGCCACACCCTGAAGAGAGGTTCGAAGGAGGGACTGAACGCGGAGGTCAAACAATCCTCGAGAGGCACGACGACGGTGCTCGCCGGGCCTGGAGAGGAACTATCACGCCAGAGATGGACACCGGCCCGTACCCAGGTTCACGGCCCTCAGGAGGAGGTAACACCGCTACTCCTGCTTGTCTGTATTGCACTGTGAAGGTTACAGGACAATGAGCTTGCCGAGGGCTCTCTTGAGGCAATTTAGTGCTTGGAGAGGGACACAATGGTCGTCTTCCTCCTCCAGCAGTTGGCTATCCTATGTGTTTGGCTTAGGCTCCCTCGGTCTAGGAAGCCATCAGCCGGCCGGAGATCAATCCCTCTCTATGGTGGAGCTCCTGCTCCTTTTATAGGCGCCCCGGGCTCCATCCTCGTGCTGGTGGGTTCCCACATGCCGGTGGCGCGATGGAGCGGCAGTCCACCGCGGCTCATCCGTCCATGGACGCGGTCCATCCGTGCTAAAGTTGCGCGCCGTGGCCGACAGGCTGCAGACGGTGCAGAGCGGCTCGCAGGCGCAGCAGAGGTCGTGGTGGAGCCTACGATGACGATCTTCTTGGAGCGTTGCGCCGTCCAGCCGCTTTATCACCAAAGAGGAAAGTCCTGGCTGTCCTGGCGCAGGCGGCGCGGCTTTGTTGACTCCTTTATCATCAGAATGGCAGCTGGGATGCTCGCGTCACCCTGCGGCTGCTGCAGGGGCCATGTGCGCCCTGCAGCGCTTGCTTAGCCGCGAAGTGTCTCCACAGGGCCGCGGTGGCCTGTGGGGAGGTTTCCTGCTGACCTCTCTCCAGGCGTGTTGAGCCTTGGGGAGTCTCTTGAAGCGCAGGGTCCTCTTCAGGCCCTGGCTTCCTCTTCAGGCCCTCAAGAGGAGATGCCTCTCGAGGGTCTCTCCAAGCGGTAGCTTGGTCCTTAGTCGTTTTGACGAATCCGTTCGCGGGCGAGGCCTGTAGGGAGTGGGCTATGCACACCCCGGTCCTCATTGGGCCGACAGCATTTAGTCCATGAATCAATACTATTCCTAGGCAATGAAAGCAACCATTCTTTAGCTCTTCCTCTCAAAGAGAAAGGAAATAATTTCAGTTTTATAATATCACCATCTACATCTTTCTGCTTTTGCATTTCACAAAGTTCAACAAAATTATTTAGATGGGCAGCAGCATCATCAGTACTAACACCAGAAAATTGCTCTCTCATGGGAAGATACCTGGTACATTTTGTAGCTTTGTGTGTTGATCAACATCTTGATCATTCTCATATCATCCCATCTATCTTCATATCGGTGATGTCTTGACATCTTCAATACATACTTGCAATATGCCCAATACAAACATTAGTCCATAGGGATTGTCATTAATTACCAAAACCATACACGAGGGCACATGCCCTTTCAACCCGACTATTCCGGCCTAAAGTCTGGAAATTTCTGGCATGCGGAAACTTCCAGCATTTCTTTCGGTCTAGACTTAGCGGAAAATCGGCATTTCAGAGTCCGGAACTTCCCGTACTGGCACCGGAAATTTTCGGTCCACAGAAAGTTTCGGCATTCTTCCGGCCAATTCCAAGGAAGAAAGTGCTAAAGAGTTAGCCGAAAATTCTTGAGTCTAGAAATTTCTGGCCGCTGGGCGGAACTTTCTGGTGTGAACACTGTAACTTCCAGCCAGGAGCCCAGAAACTTCCGGACCTCCCAGTTTTGCTGAAACAGGCACATTTTTGGTTTTAACCTTCTCTCTTTTTATACAACCTTCACACTTGATCATGTACCCGTAGCAGTATATACTCAACACACAATTAGGACTCTGTTTGTGTTGTTAGTAGTCACCAAAACACAGGGGGAAAGACACTTTCAATCTCCTCCTTTTTGGTGAATGATGACAACACAAAAGGAGAGATTTGCAAAATATAGACGGGGCTCCCCCTAAGTATGTGCACTATTAAAATTTGCTGGAATACAAAGTGCACACCACTTAGGATCAAAGTTCCCCCTAGATTTTACAAACCTAGAAAGTTCAAGGATATTATAACATAGCATGACTTGCACAACATAGGTAAGACAATAATAATTAGAGAAACATATCGCGCGTTGCGGCGGCAATCTTTTAAAAAAATTATTATACAAATAAAGGGATATAAGACTATGGATATGAGTTTGTTTACAGAAATATACACCATATCACAATTATCGAAAGGTTAAGTTATTTAACGTGATTTTTTTGTATTTGATGATAAAAAATAGGTGACATGAAAAATTAGATGATGAAAAGTAAATGACATGGATATAGTGCATGCAAGTAAATATTGGATGTAGTGAATATTTGTGGGATAATATGAACATTTGGTTGGCTAAGAGAATGGATGACGTGGATAGCTTGCATGTTGAGATAGAAAAATAATTAATGCACTTAGTGGGGTTTTGCTCTGTAAGAGGTATAGATAGATTACAACACATACACTTAAACCAAATAAGTTCCACCAGTCTTACCACATGCATACGAATAGAGTTAACCTAAAAACCAAAACCAAATAAGATAGTGAGGAGCACCATAAAAACCGAATAGAAGAAAGACTAGTGCTCCCACCCATGCAAAACCCCGGAGGCCTAATAGAGATACTTCTCCCCCTTTTGCATCAAGATACCAAAAAGGGGACAAGACCGATGCTAGCGTCCCAAGCTCATGCATCCTCACCCTCATCGTCCTCCTCCTCTTCCTCCTCAGACTCCACAGTGGTAGCATCTTCATTCTAGTCTTTATATGTAGGTTGCTCATCAAGCAGAACATCATCAGGCACCTCGATATTCAAGTCAAGTTCTGCGTTGTCCAGTTCTCAAACTTAACAAGATTATTGGGGGCTTTAGGTGGATCCATCTTCATGGCTGTCATGATATTCCTTTGCTGAGAGAGAATGCGATGGTTTTGAGCTCATATGCCATTGACGAGGTTATACCAAATGGGTACCCAATCGTGTGGGTACCTGGTGCACGTGACGACTATAGCCCAATTGTCGATAGACTGAAGAAGCCCAACAAGCAAAGCCCAAGATGAAGATTTTTACCGTAGATAGACATAGTCGGTTGTACTTTCCATACTTGTAGTCCTAGTCGGTTACGTACCCAAGACCTGTACCCCTACATAAGGGACAGGAGGGTAGCCGATCAAGGACACGCCCAACCAGAATCACCAAATCCTAGCGAGATCCATATCTCGCTAGACCATTGTACTCACCACATATTCACGATCAATACAGACAGGCAGGAAGTAGGGGTGTTACCTCAGTCGAGGGCCCTGAACCTGGGTAACTCCCGCTTGTCAGCCGACGAATCTACTAACACTACGCGTTCTCTACCTCATAACTCTAACCCTAGGCAATCAGTCATGGGTATTGATGGGGACACCCCTCGTCAATTGGCGCCGTCTGTGGGAATCGGTAGTGTTGGATCTACGGATTTTTCGGTTCCAGCTTCAAACGGCCACTCGCCGACTTCATCAGAGGGATACACATCATCGACTTCAGATCGCATACAGATCACAGGCAACCACTCGCCAAGATCATCAGCAGCTACTCTAAAGAGGATCAAGCCCTATTCACCAGAAGCACAAGAAAACTATTCCAGCCTCGACACAGGATTCGATCTAATAGTTGGTAAGCATAACTTTTTCGTTGATCAGTTTGGTGTGCAGGACTTGACCGACCAGATCGCGACTGAAGAACCCAAGGAGAAGTCGACTGAAATCGCATCCTCGACAGACAAAGAGATCACCGCATCACAGATCGACTCGATCCCGTCGAACAAATCCCCGATCTCCTCCATGTCATCACGAGAATTCTACAAACTCATGACAGAAGAATTCCCTGAAGACGAATCTCAATCGACTTACCATAGCAATCCAGTCGAAGCACCGGCCATCATGACTGCAACAGCAAAAAACGCCAGAACTACTTCATCACAGATCAGCCCGATCTCACCGCTAGGATCTCCCGCTGATTCCATGACAACAAAAGAATTCAAGTATTACGTGACTCAAAACCAATTAGACGAGGAAGTACAGACCGACCTTCAAACCAGTACCGGCGAAAGCATAGATCCACTCGATGGAACACGTGACCACATGCGGACAGAGGATCCAGAAGACAGCATTCATATGATCGATTTTGTTGATCCGGAGTCCCAAGCTCTTCATGACGCCTTCACCGACTACGACGAACCTCCTGAGCAGTCGCCTGAGACGCGTGTCAGTGACAACGCTCAGATCAGCAAAAACCAAAGATCAGATACGAACTGGGATAGCGAAATTGAACCAATGACTGGCATTGACAGCACACACGCATGCCTCCCCGATCATACCCCGGCAAGTCTACGTCGCAGAAACCTCGGCGGCCGCTACCAGTCGAAGGCCTACAGAATTTCCCTATGAAGTTACGTTACCAGACGGCGTGACAAAATTAAACATAACAGCAGAAACAGCGGCAAAAGTAGACAAAATTATCGCGGACTGCACCATGATGCCAGCAGATGCAACCAACGAAGAGATTATGACATACAATTACTTCAACTGGCAGGAAACAATGCGATTAAAGCAGTACAGGGCAACACTCGAAGAAAGAAGGAGGCAGGCAAGCATCTCAAGCAAACGCAGGCGACAGCTATCCCTTAGCTCCACAGGAGCGACGGAAGGAGGACGCAGATCTAGACTCGCAAGAATCCCGGAAAGAGAAAGATCAGAAGTCACTCGGAATCTAGAACACTCGTTCATGACGCTAGACTCGGAGGGCATACTACTGCCAAAGACAGGCGAGGGCGCACTCATGTCAATAGGAGCATACCTTCAAGCAAATAAACCTCCACCAGGGGATCCAGCGGAAGAATTATACCTCCAACAGATGAAGGCTTTGGCAATTGCGGCAAAAGAACTCGCAGAAAGAAGAAGCCAAGGGCGCAGCCGAAGCCACTCACGAAATCATCGCAGTCGCAGCCCTCCACGAAGTAGCGCAAGAAGGAACTCCAGTCGCCACCGATCAAGAAGCCGATCGCGAAGCAGGTCCAGAAGGTCGTACAGCAGGGAATCAGGTGACAATCGCAGCATCGGATCATGCGGGGCACAGTGTTTCACTCGGCGAATCCGCGAAGCCAAGCTGCCCAAAAAGTTTGGCCTACCGACCACACCAAAGTTCAATTGCAAACAAGAGCCTGCGGGCTGGCTCGAGGATTACAAGTTGGCAGTCGTATGCCAACGAGGAACAACTACGACAGCACTGCAATACATACAGCTAATGCTTGAGGGCACAGCCCGCGATTGGCTCAGATCACTACCCGAAGGAACTTACGACTCCTGGGAACACTTCAAAGAAGACTTCATAAAATACTTCGACCCTCTCTGTGAAAGACCCAAAACGTTCGAGGAACTTCGGGCATGCAAGCAAAAATCAGGCGAAACGCTAAGGGCATACATTCGAAGGTGGACCGCCATACGTAATTCAGTCGGCACGATCTCAGAAGACAGGGCCATGGACGCTTTTACATTGGGAGTCTACAGAGAGACACTCGGCAGACAGAAGCCAAAGTCCATGGCGGAGCTTATGCAGATTGCGACTGAATGGGCGGATGGGGAAGACGCCCTACAGACCAAACGAGCATCTTCTTCACACGATCATGACGATCGGCGGGATAGTCATGACCGTCGTGAAAGAGACGAAAAGCGACGGAGACGTGGCGGCGACTATGGCAGCAAAGATAAAGTCCAATTCATGGCAGCCGGATTCGCACATGATAATCATATTCGGGATGATAGGAGACGCAATGACCCTTACAGCAGTCGAAACGACGACTGTCGTAACACACAAGGCAATGATCATCGCTACAATCGGTCAGACGATCGCCGCGACAACCAAGATCGCGATCGACATAATAACGAATACAAGAGACAAAAATGGCACAGAAGCTTGAATCCAAAAACAGATGAATCAACTCAAGAACAAACGGAGAATCCATGCAGATTACACCCGTTCAAAGACCCGGCGACAGGAAAATTAACATCAAGTCATACTTTAGAGAATTGTCGTGAATTCGAACAACTGGCAGCCGAATATATGAAACGGCTCAGAAGGGATACACCAGCACACATGGCACCTACGCCAACACAGCCAGTCGCAGCACTTCCACCTCCTCCATTGTACAATCCAGGCAGCCAATTCACAGGAGCAGTATATCACGTACCACAAGATGTAACAGAGCACTATCCAAGACGTCAAGAACAAATGCATATGATTCAGAAAGGACGACCCACTAACAGGCAACAAAAACTTCACACTCGACATGTCAACATGGCGGTCATGGCACCACCAGCCGTACCAGAATTTTTGCGTGGGTCAGAAACAGCGATCACATTCAGTCGAGAAGACCATCCTCCATCCGTTTATAGACCAGGCCACGCAGCTCTTGTACTTGATGCTCAAATTGGTGGTTACGCCATGACAAAAATCTTCATGGATGGAGGGAGCGGCATCAACATCATCTTCGCTGACACATTGCGCCGGATGAACAGATCAATCGAAAACTTACCGCCATCCACAAACACCTTCCACGGTATAGTTCCAGGCAAAGCTATCATACCCAAAGGCACGATACAGCTCGATGTCACATTTGGAGACGCGACACATTTCAGAACGGAGTCAATTGAGTTCGAGGTTGTCGACTGGAAGTCGCAATATCATGCCATACTGGGGCGATCAGCATTCGCTCGATTCATGGCGATACCACACTATGCATACCTTCAACTGAAAATGCCAGGTCCAAAGGGAGTGATCACAATCAACGGAAACTTTCAAAGGTCAGACGCCTGCGACCGGGATTTCAATAAAATCTCTAAGACGTTCGGAGCAGAATAAACACTTGAAGAGCTCTCGCTCACCAGCGACGCAACATATATGCCAGATTATAAGAAACAACCAGTCGACAAGACATTTAACGCCGCAGATGATACACGGATGCACCAGATACATCCGAATGATCCCACAAAGGCAGTCAAGGCGTCGTCAAGTCTACCACCCGCATAGGAAAGCGCGCTCGTCGAATTCCTCCGTGAGAACTGGGATATGTTTGCCTGGTGTGCAGCCGACATGCCAGGCATACCCAGGGAATTCGCCGAGCACTCTCTCCAACTCATTCCAGGAACTAGACCGGTCAAACAGGCAGTACGTCGTGTGTCAGGGCCGAAAAGAGAAGCTATAGAGAAGCATGTAGATAAGCTACTCAAAGCAAACTTCATCCGAGAGATTAAAAAGTCAGAATGGGTAGCTAACCTCGTGATAGTTGAAAAGAAGAAGACAACTGCAACCAGGATGTGCATCGACTTCACAGGGCTCAACAAATGCTGCCCAAAAAGATCATTTTCCACTACCCCGTATCGACCAAATCGTCGATTCCACTGCAGGATGCGCGCGACTATCATTTCTAGACGCATATTCAGGATATCATCAGATAAAGATGAAAGTCGAAGATGAGGAAAAGACGGCCTTCACAACTCCACTCGGAGTATATTGCTACACCACCATGCCCTTTGGCCTCAAGAACGCAGGTGCCACTTATCAGCGCATGATGCAAAATTGCTTGAAAATGCAAATTGGCAAAAATGCTGAAGTTTACGTCGACGACATAGTTATCAAATCAAAAGAACATACACTACTCTCCGACATACAGGAGACATTCAATAACCTCCGGGGGTATAGCATAAAGTTAAACCCAGACAAGTGTACTTTCGGCGTCCCAGCCGGAGAACTTTTGGGATACTTAGTGTCAGCTCGCGGAATTGAGGCAAATCCGGAAAAGATACAGGCCATATTAACCATGCAAAGGCCTACCAAGCTCTATGAAGTACAGCAGTTGACGGGACGGGTAGCAGCCCTCAGTCGATTTATCAGCAAATTAGGCGAAAAGGCACTGCCATTATATCGACTGATGAAGAAATCGGATAAATTCGAATGGACTGATGAAGCTGAAGCAGCCTTTATCGATCTCAAGCGGGTACTTACCAAACCCCCTATACTAGCAGCGCCAAAAGAAAAGGAACCACTGTACCTATATGTGGCAGCAACAAACAGGGTGGTGAGCACAGTCCTAGTAGTCGAGCGTATGGAACTATGTCAGCGAGGTCTTGTCTTTATCCAAACAAAGATATCCACACTTCCAGAAGCTGGCTTATGCCGTCTTCATAACAACAAGGAAGTTAAGACACTACTTCACAGAACACCCAATCACGGTGATTAGCAAGTCCGCAATCGGAGATATACTCACAAACCCAGATGCAACTGGACGGGTGGCAAAATGGCTTATCGAGCTGGGACCCCTGGGAATCACGTACGATCACCCGAAGGCCATCAAAGCTCAAGTCTTGCCAGATTTCACCACCGAGTGGATAGAATCTCAACTGCCTGGAATACCAGATGTATCTAACTCTTGGACAATGTACTTTGATGGGTCTAAGAAGAATGAAGGCGCAGGTGCAGGTGTCGTGCTCATATCACCCAAGGGCGACAAGTTGAAGTACGTTCTACAAATGGACTTTGCAAGGCCATCGAACAATGAAGCGGAATACGAAGGATTGATACATGGCATGCGTATGGCCAAAGCTTTGGGATGTACTCGACTGATGATATATGGTGACTCAAACCTATTCGTACAGCAAACAATGAAAATCTGTGACGCCATAGCAGACAACATGATTGCATATCGTGATCTATATAACAAATTAGAGGGAGACTTCGATGGATGCGAACTACGACACATCGGACAGGAGAGCAATGAAGAAGCAGACATATTGGCCAACATCGGCTCGACTAAAGCCCAGGTTCCACCCGGCGTTTTCCTAGAGCGTATCGAGCACAGATCCATTCACAAACAGCGGTCAGTACCAACCGCGACGGAAGCAGCAAAAGACAATGCACCAAACATGACAGATCCTCCAATCGAAGTACTTCTATGTCAAGGCGATCATGTGACTCCAACTTGGACTGAGCCAATACTGGCATTCTTACTTCGAGAAGAGTTACCAGACGACACAACAGAAGCCAGACGGGTAGCTCGTCGCGCCAAAGCATACACCATCATAAACGGTGAACTTTACAAGGAGCATCACGGGTATATTTCAGAGGTGTGTAGAGTTTGAAGATGGCAAAACTATACTTCGCGATATTCATGCAGGAACTTGCGGGCATCACGCTGGCAGCCGGTCGCTCGTAGCCAAAGCATTCAGAGCAGGGTTTTACTGGCCTACCGCACTCAAAGACGCAGAAGATATAGTCAAACGATGCATCGGATGTTAAAAATTCGCAAACAAACCTCATGCACCGGCATCGGCGCTCAAAACCATACCACTGACATGGCCTTTTGCCCAGTGGGGATTGGACATGGTAGGACCACTCAAAAAATCATCACCTAGAGGACATACCCACTTACTGGTGGCAGTCGACAAATTCACAAAATGGATTGAAGCAGTCCCAATCACAAATTCAACCGCGACTACGGCAGTCAATTTCATAAAATCCATAGTATACCGGTTTGGTGTTCCAAACAGCATTATCACGGATAATGGCACAAATTTCACCGCTGAAGAATTCCGAACTTTTTGCAAAGAGTGGGATATCACGCTAAATTATGCATCGGTGGCACATCCACAGTCCAACGGGCAAGTCGAAAAAGCTAACGGCCTTGTGTGCACAGGCATCAAGAAAAGGTTACTGGTCCCACTCAAAAGAGCCGCGGGAGCTTGGGTTGACGAACTCCCGGCGGTACTTTGGAGTTTACGTACAACCCCAAATGCTTCAACCCAGTTTACCCCATTTTTTATGGTTTACGGAGCAGAGGCAGTCCTGCCACCCGAAGTGAGATTTAATGCACCAAGAGTCGAAGCATACAATGAAGATGAAGCAAACGAGTCACAAGAAAACACAATGGACCTACTCGACGAGGCGCGTGACACGGCCCTGGCCCGCACAACTGTTTACCAGCAGGATCTCAGAAATTATCACAGTCGACGCCTTCGTCCCAGAACATTCATGGTGGGAGACTTAGTACTTCGACTGAAGCAGAAGAAGGTGCATAAGCTAGCATCGCCATGGGAAGAACCGTTCATCATCACCGAAGTCATTGAGGGAGGCGCTTATCGACTGAAACATGTCCAGACGGGAGAACTATCGCATAATCCATGGAATGTGGCGCACCTGCGTCGCTTCTATGCGTAGGCCTCACAACCAACTGATGTAATAGAGCTCAAATATATCAAAAGGGCCAGCAGATTTCAGACGCGCTCTTTTCCTTACCAGGGTACCTAAGGGGACTGGAAGGTTTTTAATGAGGCGGTCTGCTGGTCAAATATCTTCAATAAAGATGATACTCCTTCATAAATATTTTCGCATACCTCTCATCATATATCTACGACCCACCCGAATGGCTCGGGGGCTGGGTCTCAATCAAAATAAATATACATAAAACCCCGCCTGAATGTTCGAGGGATGAAGATCTCAAAATCGAAACAATTTTGAGGGATGAAGATACAAATTGTTTTTTCATAAACAAACATACCGGGAAAATTTCATATAGCCCAGCGTCACTCAATTGATGAGGACATCCCTACCACCTTTGCCCTATCATCAATGGACTCGGGGGCTGGATGGCCGAACAAGGGTATCATATAAGGAGTATATTGTACAGTTCAAATATGGCAAATTCATAAGAGTCATGCAAACATTATCATATTACAAGGCCATAAAAAGATCAAAAGAACGGCGACTAGTCATGGGGCGCAGACGCCAAGTTACCCCCACGTGGCTTGTGCCTGGCGGAAACTTCAGCTACTCGGCGCTCCATGGTATAAATGCTAACCCTAGCAAGACGAGAAGCAGAATCTGATACACCCCTAAAAGCCAAAGGTTTCCCATTTGGTTTCTTAGGGTAGTCGAAAAGGATGGCGTCATAATCAACAGTCACACCATTCGCAAGAAGAAGCTTGAGGACGGACTCTGAGCCACGTACCGCCAAGTCGCGTGCCCAATCCTTTATGGTCGTCGAACCAGGACCCAGTATATCAGAAAATCCTTGAGCATTTGTTGGAACTTCCGTCCACGGTAGAACCTTAGCGAATACAGCCCCAAGGGTCCGAGTAGAAATATCCAAGGAGCACTTGATATGCTCGAGGGCCCTGCCCAGCTCCTCGGTCACACGCTCGAGTGACAAGTCACCCATCGCGTTGTCGTCAGGGACACAAGAGGAATAACCTTTACAAAGCACGCAAAAAGGGAGTCTAAGACGATAGAAGAAGAAAGCAAAAAAGGGCATCCGCACAGCGTAAACTCGCAAACCTGTCACAGCATGCACAAAGCCAAGCAGCTGCTTAGTGTGCTCCTCTTCTCGACTGACGACGGAGCGCCGAATACTCTCCAGTTCATCTTCCGCACGCAATCGCTGGTCGACAAGCTGATGTTCCAGGGCAGCCAGTCGCTTTTCAATAGCAAGCTTCTCCTCTAAAATAAGCATGTATTAAAAACATAGATCTACAAAAAGCACAAGCGCTTGATATCACGAAGCATCAGGAGCAGAAACGCCTACGGCTCATCTCTTCCAACTTAGAACAAAGGATGACTCGTCCCTCCTCCGCTCGAGCAAAAGCCTGGCCAACAGCAACTAGGCCGCTTACAGGAGGCTACACAAAAATATCGGCACATGTCAAAACAATTAGTCGACTGGATAAACATGCGCGAAATTGCAAAAGTCTCTCGACTAGGCACTAAGTCAGAACACTCTTCTAATGGTCGAGTGTACTCCCATCGGGAGCGAGTAAAAAGTCTTCGACTGCCATAAGAGTAAGAAAAAACAAATTTTGAGATTATCCTTCATTACAGGTAAAAAAGCACAATCTCGGGGGCTACTCCCATCGGGAGCACTGTCGCGCACCCGATAGATTCTAAAAATCATAAATAGGCAGTCGAAATAAAAGACTCGCCTCAGTCAAAATCAAAAGTGCAAAAGAATTCCTGAATTATGTAAGTCGATGACACTTCGGATGCTGCATACGTAAAGTGCAAAGGTAAGACCCGCCGATTAGTCGAGCTGGGCTAAGGATCACTCCGGCAGTGTTAAGTCCTTATTCTTTCCGTGTCAACAGAGGCGATGAAAATCCCGGCAGACGCGCTGGGTAGCACAATTGAAACTGCCGAACGAATCAATAAGACCGCAATGGCCTGAATCGAGTCTGTCCAGTATGTTCCAGGTTCGAGCCCAAGGACTCGAGCTTGATTGAAGACAAGTAAGGTTTTGCCCAAGCGCAGTTAACTGGTCTCGACTCATCGAGTAAAACCAGGCCTACTCAGTCAAAAATCTTTTGTCACAAATCATAGTCAAAAGACAAAATACAAAGATATACTATCAGAAGCATAAAACATGAGACGTGCACTATGAAGTGAGTCCATGACTGATTCTCTGAATTAGCCAAGCACTCGGGGGCTAATGACGAGGTTATACCAAATGGGTACCCAATCGTGTGGGTACCTGGTGCACGTGACGACTATAGCTTTTTACCGTAGATAGACATAGTCGGTTGTACTTTCTATACTTGTAGTCCTAGTCGGTTACGTACCCAAGACCTGTACCCCTACATAAGGGACAGGAGGGTAGCCGATCAAGGACACGCCCAACCAGAATCACCAAATCCTAGCGAGATCCATATCTCGCTAGACCATTGTACTCACCACATATTCACGATCAATACAGACAGGCAGGAAGTAGGGGTGTTACCTCAGTCGAGGGCCCTGAACCTGGGTAACTCCCGCTTGTCAGCCGACGAATCTACTAACACTACGTGTTCTCTACCTCATAACTCTAACCCTAAGCTATCAGTCATGGGTATTGATGGGGACACCCCTCGTCAGCCATAGTTCTCCCGATGCATACAAAAGCCCATGCAAAGCACCTTCTCAATGGCACGGACAATCCACATTCTATTCTTGGAGCTAGGAGACTTAACTCCATAAACATCATCATTGTTGATATCTTGCTTGCGGAATTGCTTCAGTGTAATATGGGTGGACTTCCTGACCAAACAGATCGGCTTGTGCTCCATATAGTGGAGGGCAACATCTACATATTTGGGGTTTTGTGGAGTAAAGGGGTAGTTGCTCTTGATCGGCTTCATCACAAAAGGAGCATAGGGAGGGACCTTCCATTCCATCACTCCTAGATGCATCTCGGAGAATGAAATCCATAACATCAATAAAGTGAGCAGCAGGTTCTTCATCATCATTAGCCTCATAAGCTTCATAGGCAACCACCGTCAAGTTGTCGTCGTTGTTGCCGGCACTAGGGGCAATGGTATGACAGAACATGGGAGGAGAATGTCATATACCGCCTTCAGAAGTGGTGCCAATCTTTCCACCATCATCATAGATCTCCTTCAGCTCATTCTTGTTATAGGTCACGCCTTCTTGATGCATGCGCTCGCCGGCAGGAGTACGGAGGCCACTGAAGGGATAACCGAGAATACGAGCAAACTCACAGAAAGAGGAATGCACCTGTGCTTCCCAGACATCCAAGTCATGCCGATCGCATCAGACGTGTCAAACACCAGAGTAGCATTGAACTGATGGATCAAGGAGATGCTGTAGTTGCATTGTGTCACCATATAATGTCGTAGCCCCATCACATCAATAAAACAAAACAACTCCCCCAAAATAGTCAGACTTTTCGGCGTATCAAAATCAATTGGATGTTGGGGGAATACTTGGACCTACTTTGAAAAAGTGCAGTAGACAACCCTGTGCAGCCACTCAGATGATCTCATCCTCCTAAGGCTCTACATAGACAAGTGATGAAGGCCAAGTACGGAAGTCGGCCTTGGAGAAATTCCCAATGGAGCGCTCAACCCTCTTCTTTTTCCTTGGGTCAGACTTCTTCCTTTGAACTTCGCTTGGGTCTAGGATGTCAATGTCATCGCTTGAGGGACGAGATCCCCGCACAGCGGGGGCGCTTGGAGCGGTTACGTGAGCGACCACTCGCAGGAAACAACATAGAACAACAAAGTAGCATGGAGGGTAAGCACTAATGTCCAAAGAATCCAAAAAAGCCTAGCTAAACAGATTAAAATTTGATTTTTCCTAGAAGTTGGCCGGAAGTTTTCCTAGAAACAGATTAAAAAAGCCTAGCATGGAGGGACGCATGACGGAATATTCCGGGGCCGGAAATTACCGGTTTTTTGGGGTGGAAGTTCGATCAAACTTAGAAAAAATTAAATAAAAATCAGACCGCCACTAGTTCGTTCAAATACTTATTTTGTTTAGTTTTTGTAAATAGTTAAAATATAATTTTCATTCATATTTTATGTGCACTTTTTAAATTTTGTTCAAAAATAGTTTCCGTTCAAATACCTTTTTTTTTTAATACCTGCTCACTTTGTAAAAATTGTTCAAAAAAAGGGTCGGCCCACAACTCCTCTCTGCGGGCTGAGCGCGGGTCGGAGAGTAGGCGCTCCTGAATTAAATATCGAAACTCTTGTGGCCCATTTCAGAAAAAGAACCAGCGGCCCTTCACCTATAGTCCGAAAAGAATCTAGGGCTCGTCCGAGCTTTCACCACTCGAGTTCTTGCGGCGAAACAAACGCACCCGACACCATTTGCAGGAGACCTCGGATCCGCAAGACGCAGGGAGGCAACAAGGCCAGCAGCGATGGCGATGGCGGCGCTTAGACGCGAGGGGAGGCGCGCCCTCCTCTCCACACCCTCCCAGGTCGCCTCCATGGCCGCGCGCTACCCGGCCGCCGCCCAGCCGTAAGATCCCCCATCCATTTACTCCTTCTCCCTGATCGACCCGCCTCCTCTTAGATCAATCGCCGCCTCAGAGATCCGGCGGGTCTGGCCTCAGATCCGATCGTCCCGTAGGCGAGTAGCTCCGTTCCACGTGTTCTTGGTCAAACCGAAGATGACCCCTCGGATGCGAGATGCGTGTAGGGTGTGTTCGTATGTCGAAACTGCGAAATGTATGGCCACGTTCTCAGTCTTTTTGCTCACGATTATTTTGGTCAAGGATCCGTGAAGGTTTGGTAGGGGATTTATCTTGCGAAATGGTCGTCTAAATTGGAATCTGGAATGCCTCTGAGAAACTGTTGCGATTTCTTATTTGGGTTGTGTGTGCAATGCGATTTCATAAAGTGTTCTGGTGCTTTTGGATTCATAATTCTATGGATATCAAGTTTAACAATACAATTTGATGCGCTTGCTGTCCAAAGGTTATGGCTCTATGTTTGACTATGCTTCATGCTACCTTTTCTCCTCTCTTTCTGTACCAAGATTATGTTTGGTTTGTGTTCTCATGCTATGAATTGCCAATCGCGCATATCCTGTTGCAAAATTTGTTTATGCTATTAGAGATTGATGCCGTTATGATTGATTTGTGCTTTCATGCTACCAACTGTGATGGTGTATATTATGCTTGTAGGTTGTGTTTAGCTAATTTTGTGATGTATGTGATGTGTAGGAATTTACTGGTTTACAGTTTAAAAATGGTGTTGTATTTTTTTCCACTTCTTAGGCATAAATTTAAACTTCTGGCGGAATTATTTCCTGGATGATTTAAACTTATTATGTTTTACTTCGATATTGCACCATCTATTTTATATTTTTAAAGCTGTGTTCAGCTGCTTGCACAATATTTATGTTAATCAGAATGTTGTGTATTTGCATTTTGGACCTCAAGGGAGATTGCTCTGCTTGGTGCACGGTCCGTCTCCACACAAATTGGTTAGGATTTTCATTCTAATGCTTTCTCTTATGTTGCCTTTATGAAATGATGATATTGTATTTATTAGTTTCTTATGACGATTTTCAGTAAGGACCCGCATGAAGAGTGTCAAGAACATCCAAAAGATCACAAAAGCAATGAAGATGGTTGCAGCATCGAAGCTTCGAGCTGTTCAAACAAAGACAGAGAATTCACGTGGTTTATGGCAGCCATTCACAGCTCTTCTCGGGGATGCACCTAGTATGTACAAGCCATCTTATCATATCTGATATCTGTACAATGTTTATTGTAGCATCTTTTACCCAATTGCCTTATTTCTCGTGTCCATCCCTAGGCATGTCTTTTAATTTCATTTTTTATTGGTCTGTATGTGTGCTTGTGCGTTGTTCCTGCATGCTAGACGACCGTTTGAACTCTCAGTAATTATGTTAGCATGAACTGCATGCAACATAAAAATCTTAATTATGAAATGGTGGCACTTGTACTGATGTTATCTTGATTTCTTCATCATAGATATCTAGCAGATGTATTTTAATGATTAAAACACACCAGATATCTGTAGTTTCTTCACTATAAATATCTATCACATTCAATAATTCAGTGAACCACAGTTCTTAATTTACAGTGTAAATCATGGTGGTATGGAACAAACTTATAGATCCTCTTTTTTTTTTTCTTGTATAAGAGGATGGCTTTCCTATTTATGATATATCAATATCTATTAATTTCTTAATTCATCGTGGTTCAAGTATCCTTGAATTTTCTGTATTCCATTGTTAACATCTTTTATGCAAACACCAGGTGTTGATGTCAAGAAGAATGTTATTGTAGCCATTACATCTGACAAGGGTCTCTGTGGTGGTATCAACTCTACATCAGTTAAAGTCAGCAAAGCACTCCAGAGGATGACCTCTGGTAATTTATCTCACGTTTATTTGTCATCATTTATCTGGCTCATGTTCAAAACAATTGCTTATACATTTAGTAATCAGGTCCAGAGAAAGAAAGCAAGTATGTCATATTAGGAGAAAAGGGGAAAGTTCAGCTCATTCGTGACTCCAGGAAGCATATTGAAATGACAGTATCTGAGTTACAGAAGAACCCTATTAACTATACACAGGTCAATTATTTTGCTGTGCTTTTAATTTCTTTTACACATACATTGTTAACTGCAGTGTTATTTTTTCCTTCCCATGTGTTTGACTTCTAATAAGTACCTATAACCATAGCAGTAAGGCATCAAGCTTCTGTTTTCACTACCGCCCTTATAAATGAAAGTGTCAAAAGTGAATTAATTTGGCATCTAATTTTAGTAAACTATGTTCCCTATTGTATTGTTTTTCAGTTCTGCAGGATAGAATCGGCATATTACTAGTACCTTCTTAATTACTGCATGCAGCATACCTATCTAGGAGTATTTTCTTTTTTACAATTTCATGTGATGTAGGCTCTCTGAGTTGGAGCAATTTATACCTCTTTTTCCAAGCAAATTATTGTAAATCCATAAAACTGCATAGACATGTTGTATAAATAAGATTATTTATTTTTATTTTTCTTCATGACTATTTCCATTGAAAATAATCATAGTACACTGCAAAGCAGCTGGGTCATTCTACTAAAACTTAATTGACTTTACTTTGTTCACCAAGCATGCATTAGCATGTCAAGAAGTTCACATTGACTAGATCGCTTTCATGAAAGCGTATTTTTACGTGAGCCTGTTTGGCTGTATGAGGCACATGCGTTCTGCAGGATTGATCTTTGAGCAACAAGTAATTCAACAGGTGTGATATATTCAATAAGAATTTGGCATGGTTTGGAAGTGCATCTAAATGCGAAACCAATTGTATCAATTATGTATCGCATAGTTCACATTACACTATTGTTAAACTAATTGTTGATCAAAGATATATCTTGAAACTGAGTGTGTCTGGCTTGTATCTTCAGATTGATGGGTATCTAATTCTTGGACCAATGAGAAGTGCATATGTCTTCTCTGAGATTAAATTCATTGTTTCAATGGTGTTTCAGGTCGCTGTATTGGCAGATGATATCTTGAAAAATGTTGAATATGATGCTATAAGGATTGTTTTTAACAAGTTTCAGTCCGTCATATCATTTCAGCCTACAATGGCCACAATTCTGTCCCCCGAGGTTAGTCCTCGTACTTGAGGCATATGAATTTACGCTTCTGTGACATATGCCCAATGATATCAGTTACATACTAAGTTAGTGCTGGCTTCAATTCTTTATTTGGTAGGTTATGGAGAAAGAATCAGAAGCTGGTGGGAAGGTTGGCAACCTGGACTCGTATGAAATTGAAGGAGGTGAAACAAAATCAGAAATTCTGCAAAATCTTACCGAATTTCAGTTTTCCTGTGTAAGTCATCGTTTAAGCCTTGACCTTTTGTTGTTTTCTCATTTTTTGGGGATGGATAGCGTTGGGATGGCACAAAATTATGATATCTTGTTGAAATTCTGTTGCCAGGATATTGTGCTAATAATGTTGAGTCGTGCTCTTGGCAGGTTATGTATAATGCTGTTCTAGAGAATGGGTGCAGTGAGCTTGGTGCCCGGATGTCTGCTATGGACAGCTCGAGCAGAAATGCTGGTGAAATGCTTGATCGTCTTACACTGACGTACAACAGGTCTGTCCCTCACCTTTTTTCCTTGAGATCTTCAATATGCACGTATACATCAAACAAGATATGTAAAAGAGGGCCGATTCACTTACATTTTATCTCTGCAGGACACGTCAAGCATCTATCACTACAGAGCTCACTGAGATCATATCGGGTGCTTCTGCCCTTGAGGGATGATGATGAAACTTTTGCGCATCATCGATATCATTTTCTGTTCCAACAAAGGCTGCTTATGATCTGAGGCACCCTTTTATTTTCCCCAGTGAATGGACCATGGTGCTAAGTTACAATAATTAGCCTGATTACCTGACAGTGCTACCCAGACATGCTTTCGTGCAATCAACCTTGTTTTGCGTTGTCCAAAGTTCCAGCCTATGCTAAAGAATGTTTATTATTTTTTGACTGTCATGCATAAGTAATGTCTACGAATTGTACCTGTTATTGTTTCACTAGGTAAATACCCGACCCTTCAAAATGCGCATCATACGCAATACTTGCATAATTAAACACTTGCATGATTCAGCGTCATGTGCATAGAAAGCAAGGACCCAGCGTCATGTGCATGATTTAGAGTATCTCTAAGGGGAAAAACAAAAGCTCCCATAACATATGCATGTGTGTTCTGATAATCATAATTTGTAGTTAAGGAAATTTGTCAACCAGATATGCAAATTTTGGCATCCTATGGTCAGGGCAAATGAAAGATAAACTAGTAATTAGATTTTCAGAAATATTGTTTGCTAAAACAAAATTTCAAGCTTGAATAGAACAGATGGGTATTTCTATCTTTCTGCTGAACTAAAACATTGCCTCTTATGGTAATGTATACCCAATTTTAATCTCCATGAAGCTCTAGAAAATTGGCTCGCCAAGGAAAATATATGGTAAATGTGTAAAATCTCAAGTTGCATTTGACGTTCGGTTATGCATGCTCGCTGCCTGTGTCATGCGGGGTATTTTTGGATTTTAGAGAGTGAAATTTCATGGTTTTGCATCCTTGGTGTACATAACACAAAAAGTGGCAACTGAAATTAACTAGATAACCATTTAATCCATTTAATAGTACAAGCCTTGATATGTTTGTTGTTAATCAATATAAAACCATAAAAGCATCTCCAGCAGATCCCGTAAAAGGCTTCCAAACCTGAAAATAACTGATTTTTGAGGTTTTGGGTGAAATTTTTGTTCCCAGCTAATCCTGCAAACGAGGTCGAATTGTAATATTCTTTTGGGTCAACTGAAAATGAGCCTTCAATTCCCTCCATATGTTTACTTTGAGGGGCAAATTATTTGGTAAACTGAAATGCCAAACAAGGAACTTTTAGCCCAACTGTCACTTGACTGTTACCGGACTCACTGTAATTCGGCCAACCTCTACTATGTTGACTGATTTCTCCACATCTTCTCGATTTTGGTCGATTTTCGACTAAAGCGTAGTAAAAATAGTGGGAGGAAATGGGAGCATATATCGGAGGGGGAGGAGGAGGTCGGCAACGGCGGCTGGTCGGGCCGCACACGATTACCCATGCGGGGCACATGAAACAAGTGTGGAAGGTTGTGCGTGAGCACGAGACACGAGTGGGCACAGGCTGACGGCCGGCAGTGATCGAATCTAGGGCACATGCAACCCTCTCATTGGCGGCTGGGGTGGCGATGGGGATGGGAGGAATATGAAAAGAAAAGAAAAAGGGATAATTTAATATATCGGTGTTGTGCGGCTCCCATTCTACCGTAAATATATTTTCCATTTTACCTGTAAACACTTCTGGTACACGAGATTTTATGGGATTTGCAGGAGTGCTCTACTCAACTGTGTCACCTGTGTATAGTATGCAATATTCAAGGGTCTTCATTTTTTAAAACAGAAATCAAAGCTATGCCTAATCTATTTATACTTCTTATAAACAAAAACCCATTAACTGTGATTAACGTTTCCATCTCAACATGCAAACTGTCCACATCATCCACCATTTCTAACCAACCAATTTCCATTCGTCCATCTTTTCAACCGTCTAATTGTCCACCTTATGCAATTAATATTTACTAGCATGCATTATTTTAACCACTTATTGTCCACATCATTGTTTGACTATCTCTCCATCCAATCTATCCACACCTTTTATAATTTTAGCAATCCATATATGTACATCCTACTTTCTTTGCCGTCGATTGATGGGATCACACCATCATGCGATGTAATTACATAACTAATCATGGGAAACTCAAACACAACAATTAATTTTGTTATTAATCGATTCAACCAACAAAGTGATTTATTCTCAATGATGAAAACACATGTAACTATTACACCACCAACAATCCGGACACATGTATACATAGTAGTACATTACACATTCCTAATCTACCTCCATCCATATGAAACAACGAGACCACACAAAAGAAAAATGAAAATTACAGAACCAAGTTCCCTGGCACTCAAAGAGTCAATGCAACAAGAAAAGGCCAAGGGTGCCGGTGTGAGGGGAGCTGGAGCTGGTGGCCTCGGTCTCCTGTATATAGTATTGTTAGGGTTTGCTTTGCTTGCTTGGTCCCATGTGGCGTATGGCGAGATGCCGCGAGGTTGTTCCGGTGGGGAGCGTATGCCTAGCTCCGACCGGCCGTTTGCGATGCTCTCCGGCGAGCTCTCGAGGTGGGAGATCGGCGGTGGTGGTGTGGTGACCGGCAACCTTTTTCTCAATAAAGGCAGTTTTGGCTTTCTTCAGATCTGGCGGCGAGCTGCTGCTCTCGTTCCTCTGTCCGGCCATGGTGGCGAGGGGAGGGGCTGGGCTGCTGCTCTGTGTGCTCGATCTGGAGGAGGCATTGAGGTGTGGCTGCGGGAGACCTCTGGCCGCTCCCGGCAGTGTGTGAGGTATGTACTGCGGCCGTTCTTACTCTGGTGGTCAGAGCTCACGGTCAGCTTCGGCGCGTCCTCGCCATCCTCTTTAATAAGGCTTGGTTATCCTCGTGGTGCTGTTAGCCGGAGCTCGGGATTAGGGATTCTCCTCGGTACTCACCGCGGTGATGAGGCTGTTGGTGGCTGATATGGGCACGACGGAGGAGGTGCAGCCCAATTTCAAGACTCCACCAAGCTAGGCGTGTCTTTGTAATTTAATAAATAGTATTTTATATTTGTGTGAGTTTAGGCTTGGTTTGGGCCTGTCCAACCAAGTCAGGTCGTGGCCCACTAGTTGGGGCGAACCAGCCTCCATATAGAGGAGCTGGTCGAGTTAGAAGAGGGGTTCAGAATTTTAGTCTAAAAACTATCACGTGTGTTTCGAGGTGAAGCATCCCTCCGGGGACGGCGCCGCCGTTTATCCAATAAAGATTGCTGCGAGGGTTCTTGCGTCATCAAGGATTATCGAGCTGTGGTTTGAGGCGTGGTGATCTTCATCACGTTGCTTGCTGGATTTATTCCCCACCTTCAGGTGATGCCATTGGTGTTGTTGGAAGGATTTATTATCCGGGTTTCTCGCTGTGAAAGATCGGGCAACAATCTTAGGATCGCCGGCGTGCTCCTTATCATGTGGTATCAGATTACTGGGTTTATCACAGCGAGTTTTGGTTGATCAATCTGCTAGATTGATTTCGGTGGAGATTGGTTCAGGCGGTTGGCTGTGTTTGTCGGGAGATTCGTTTTCTTCCGATTGGAGGCGATCTGATTGATTGCGTGGAGGTGATCGTGAGGGCAGAAGCAGTGCACGTACGTGAGGTTGTTCCGCTTGGCTCGATTTACGATCAGAGCGAGCGATCGTTTCTGATTCTCGTTTGAAGAGTCCATACCGGACATGATTCGCGTACAGGCGATCGGATCGGACAGAATAAAAAAGAAAATCGCAGATTGCTTGGTGCGTGTAGGTGCAGGCAAGAGAAAAGAAATACCATCCGGCTGTTCTCCTTGATTTACACGTCTAGGAGTCCTAGTTGTCCACGTTTTGCTAAGGATATTTAATTACCATCACCACCGGCCACCGGCCACCGGCGATCGTTTGTTGCCTTTGATCGTGGTTGTGTGGAGGTTTGCTGCAGCAGCTCGTGGAGGAGCAGCAAGGGACAGCACGTGGTGGAGGAGCTCGTTCTAATCTGATTTGATTTCTACAGTACCTCCGTGACTTACCCAATATTCAGAGATGAGTTCGTTTCAGGGTGATTTTTATGGCAAGAGGTGTGTTTCCGGAAAAAAGTCCGGTGATGTGTTCAATGACTATCTCGATATCTTGGACGGCGTGGCCTCTGATGTGTCGAAAGTCACGTGGAGACTTACTCATGTGGCAACGGCTGAAAAATATGAGTCATGGGAACGTCTTATGCTTCAGGGTTTTCACAGATGTGATACTTGGGAACGAGTGGATCAGTCTACGCGCGTGTTTCTTGCACTACGACGTGTGGATGAGGAAGTTACTCGTTGGTGGAATGAGAAGAGGCATGGGAAGCAAAGCACATACGGGATTTGGCATGACTTCACTAATTTTTTGCGTGCTTGTTTTCTGTCTCCTTGTTATAGGGAACCTTGTACCAAACCTGTGAAGGTGACAAAGGTTGTGCAGCAGAGGGCTAATGTTGACAAGAGGGTGCAGCTTTCGTCCGAGGAGGTTGCTCTATCCTCTACACCTTCTGCCATGGGTGTGAAGACCGTTGTTCCGTTGCAAACGTTTAGCGCAGCCGGGATAAAGTGTTCTAAAGAGCAGCAACCTGATGTTGAGAAAGTGGGTGTGTGCGCTGAAACTGCAGTGGATACGGTGGAACCATTGAGTGGGCTAAATATGCAACTCAAAAGGAAACATGAGGAGGCTTGCAAAATAGTTGACAAGTGTCAGCGCTGGAGTTTATTTCAGACTCAGTGCATGATAAAAGGCAAACACTGCAAGCTCATGATTGATGGTGGTAGCTGTACTAATGGCATAAGCAAGACGATGATGGCAGCATTGGGGTTGTCCACTTGGCGTATTCCTGAACCTAAACACCTAGAGTGGTTAAATAGTTGTGGTATGCTGAAGGTTACTCATAAAGTGCGTGTGTCATTTACAGTTGCTGACTGTGTTGATGAGGTTGAGTGCGATGTATTGCCATTGGAGGTATGTGGGCTGTTACTTGGTCGACCATGGCAGTATGATCGCAATGTTACTCATGCTGGGAGAGCAAATACATATTCTTTTATGCATGATGGCAAACAGCAGACTTTGAGGCCTATGAAGGATGATCAACTAAAGTCTGATGTGGAGCTGGTGATTCCAAAGGAGAGATTGCATAAAGCTAAACCAGAACAGCGGTTAGCTACGTTGCAGCAAGTGGAGCCATCAAAGGAAAGATATTCGGTTCGGACTGATAGAAGTCCTGATTTGGAAACGGCCGCGAATTCATCATATGAACTCCAAATAAGGCAATTCAACACTTGTTGGAAAGGAAATTCCAAATACTTTTTCCGATGGGTCCAACCCCAACTACCGGTTCGACCCATACAACACGGCGTAACCAAAACAAGTCGGAGGATGTTTCTGCCAGTATGGAGCATGATGGAAGGAGCGTTGGTACAGAAATTGATTCAACCATGCATGTAGACGACAAGTATGTACTTGTTGGTGACACGCAAGTTGAAGACAAGCCTCTTATTGATGCGAGGAAGAGTATTGTAGCGTGTGTTCCAGTTTGTGTTGATACAGGTGTTCAGACTGATGATATTTGTGTTGATCTTGTTCCAGTGCATATGGTGTCACGGGGTGACAAGCGCAGTTTTGTTAGTACATCTGTGAGGCGTTTTGGTGGGACAGCGTATTTAGCGGAGGGCGGCTTCCACGGCAGGGGAGTGACATGGCTTCTCCCAGGAGCATCCACGCCAGCGTTCACGCCGGTGTATCTAATGGTCGTCAGGCGACCACTCCTACCCCTCTCGCTGCCTACAGTCCTCTCCGGCCAGCGTTTGTGAAAGTGCATGGTTGCCCCCATGCGTGGTTTTGGTAATTAATGACAATCCTTATGGACTAATGTTTACATTGAGATATTCTTATAGATCTTGTCCATGGGAAAATATAGGAGTTCATGTGTTGGACTCTTCAAGATGACATAATGACCAATGCTCTATTCAAGGGTTAATATGAAGAATGGTCATGTATAGAGTTGAGCTCATCGCAAGTATGGCTTGGAATAGAAGATTGAGTGAACAATCATGTTTACCCCCAAGCCATCATACATATCAAGAGAAGAAGATGAAGTGCAAGTTCAATATGATGCATCTCGGAAGATATCTTTTGATTGAAGCTTGCAAAGGAGACATGAAGACGAAGCTTAGCGAGGCCCTCCCATAATGGAGTATGGGGGAGCATTTGGAGAAGTCCTCATCAAGCATGTGCTAGCAAGCACAATCAAGAAAGGTGTTTCAACTTGAGAGAGTCAAGATCGTCATCATCGAGCTCAAGTGGAATGCGCAAGGCAAAGGTATGATCTTGATAGGTTTTCTATTTTACCGGTCTCATGGTGTTAGTGGGAGACCGGGTTTTAGGATAGACGGCGTACTATCAAGAGGGGCTCTCGAGTGAGTAACTTGATCGCATCTTTGTGGAGAGCTCAAACCTTTACATGCTTGGCATATCATCTTTCTTGGTTCTTATTTGGTTTTTCTCCGTGTTGGGTTTCGGTCCTTGTCGTGATCTTCATGACAAGACCAAGTCCTTCGAAAATGGTTTACTTTGGAAAACTTGTTGCCTTTTATCCATGTGAGGATTTAGAGCTTGGTTTATCTCCATACTAAGCTCTAGTTCATCAAAAACAGATTTCGTGAATATCTTGTTGCGTTTTTTATGAAGGAGGTTTTACCGGTTTGCATTGTTTAGGAAAGTTCAACCTTTCCCCATTTGGTTTTATCCTCACATGATGGACTGTGATGTTTCTATGCACATTCAAGTAGAGCTCGTTGTAACGATTCCAACGAGCCAAAAATCATCGAAAACGGAGTCCGGATGGAAAAGATATTGACGTTTTCGTGTTCGGTCTTGCTGCAGTTTTTACCCAGGCCGGAGTCTCCGGTCCTAGACCGGAGTCTCCGGTCCTCGCGAATCGATTTTTGTTCCAGCAGACGGCGCTTACGGTATAGGGGTCCGGAGTAGGTCCGGAGTGACCCCGGAGTCTCTGGGGGGGCCGGAGTCTCCGGCCTATGCGGTCCGGAGTCTCCGGTGTTTTTTTCCTGCGTCGACTTTTTCCCTGCTCTTTCGAGGCCGGAGTCTCCGGTCTCAGGGACCAGAGTCTCCGGCCAGGTCGGAGTCTCCGGCCTTCCAGACCGGAGTCTCTGGTCTAAGTGGACTGCAACGGCTCTTTTTCTGGGAGGGGTATAAATACCCCTCCACCTACCTCCAGCCACTTAGCTCTGCCCTCTAAGTTTTGATTTCTCTCTCCTCCATTGTTGCAAGCTCATTTCCTTGATATCTCCCAATCCCTCCACCCAAACTCTTTGATCTTTGGAGAATTGAAGGAGAAGACCTAGATCTACATTTCCACCAAACCATATCTTCTCTAAGTGAGGGGAACCCTTTCGATCTAGGTCTTGGAGTTCCATTTGTTGTGTTCTTCTTTGTTCTTCCTCTCTTCTCCCCCCATAAGCATTAGTTGCTTGTGGTGGGATTTGAGAGTGAAGGATTTGAGCACTTGTGCTCTTGCCTCTTGCATTTGGTGCATCGGTGTGCTCTCCACGAGGATTCGTGGAAGTTGAAAGCTTGTGAAGTTGTTACTCTTGGGTCCTTGGACCCTAGACGCCATTGTGGTGGTTGGACCCTTGTGTGGTCACTTGAAGCCGTTCGGGAGCCCCCAACCCATTGTGGGTTGTGCCCCGGATTGTTGTTGAAAGCCGTTCGGGAGCCCCCAATCCTTTTGTGGGTTGTGCCTCGGATTGTTGTTGAAAGGCTCCGGATTCCGCCTCGAAGGATTACCGATAGTGGAAGGTGAACCAAACCTTTGTGGTGCGGTTCATCGGAGAAGAGGGTGAAACCTTTGTGGTTGTTGAACCGTTGTGTCGGTTCACACCTCTCCAACGAGACGTACTCCCTTAACAAGGAGGAACTCGGGAATACATCCTCGTCTCCGCGTGCCTCGGTTATTTCTATACCCGAGCTTTTACTTATGCACTTTACATTGTGATAGCCTTCGTGCTTGAAGTATTCTATATTGCTATCACCTTGTTGTTTGTCTTGCTTAGCATAAGTTGTTGGTGCACATAGGTGAGCCTAGTTTATTTAGGTTGCCGGCTTGTTAATTTAAACACCTAGTTTTATTCCGCAATTATCAAGCCTAAACCGGAAAAGTTTTAAACCGCCTATTCACCCCCCCCTCTAGGCGACATCATTGTCCTTTCAGTTTGTGGTGCCTACAATCTCCGATTGCGGAGGCCCTTCGAGATGCGGGCAACGAGCTCCCGCCTCCTCTTCCCAAGTGGTGCGTCCCCGGTAAGTGTTGGTAGGCTGCGCCAAGTCTCTGTTCCGTCACGCTGAGCAAGGAGCTGGCCTCGATTGCGTTCCCTTGTGGAGTTTCAGGGTCGTTTGTGCAAATTGTCGGGTCCTATGTGTAATTTCCTTTTCTTTAAGGGCCTTATCTGTAAAATGTATCCTCACCGTTGACAATGAATGAAGCTCTAGGTCCTTCGGGGCCTTCCCCTGTTCAAAAAAACAAGAAAACGCCAAGGGGGAACCCAAAGAAGATGAGAAAATGAAGAGAGTTCAATTTAATATAAATAGATGATAAATAAAATGAACAAAACTGTCATGTCCCGGGGATGGAGCACGACAGATTCAGCGAGATACGGTGGATTACCACGATTTGAGGGAGAAATCGGGATGAGGAATCAGAGAACAAGGTCGAGGAACAGAGAACGGGAGATGAGAGAGTTCAGACTTCATTCATATTCAACATGTCTTGTTCTGGTTACAAGGCTTCCTACTTATACTGCTCCTACCAAGCGTACAGTAGTGGCACTCGGCCCATCTCGTATCCAAGGCCCAGGTAACAAACCATACGGTGACAGCCCATAGCTGGGGTGTTACACTCTCCCTCCCTTGAAATTGGGCTTGCCCTCAAGCCGATGATGAACAATCTTGAATCAGAAATGCCTCCCATCTTGTCTAGCCAAAGAGTATTCCCACCTGGATCATATGGTAGTAGCAGGTTCGTGTAGATGAAGTTTGGGTGAATCACAAGCTGAGCATAATGTATACTTGGCATCGCAGAAAATCCACATGTGCAGTGTTGCACCTTGTCCTCTGCCTGCTGCAAGGATAACACCATAAAAGAACACCGCAACGGGCATACCATGTTCCGCTCCATTGGAATAATGCCATCTTGATCCTGGAAGTTGTCAACAGAAAAACTACTGGGCCACTGACATGCCGAGTGCAGGCAATATATTGTGGCTGTGCTCCCAAAGTTGCACTCAAAGTTGCTAATTTGACTCCAGGGGATGAACTGATTGTACAATGACACTGCTAAACATTCAGCTCCTTCAGCTGATGCAAGTGCGAGGAGCATTAGAGGATACCAATGTCTAACAGAAACAGATGCTTGCTGGTACCCAAAGATCCAAGAATACCAACAGACAAGCATGATGTCTCCATGAAGCACACTACTTGGTAGAAACAACGAAAAAAATAGCGCGCTACAAAATATAGCGTGACCCTTTTCAAAATGCTACAAACGCTATAGCATGTTATAGCGTGCTATTTTTGAAATAGCGTTTGACAAAAAATTTGCAATATATAGTCTGAATAAGTGAATATTAAGGATTTTTTCAATAGAAATATATGTCCTCCTGAACCAAATAAGTAATACTTGCAGAACCAGTCCACTTAACCAGATCCATGGCACAAACATAAAATACGAGATACAAATCCATAAACAAAATAACAAACTCTAAAACCGAACCACCAGATTGCAGTGTACACCATTAATCAGAATTATTGGCCTCATCTTCTTCCTCACTAGACGAACAACCAGATTGCACACCATCCGCATGTGGAGGAACTTGAGCTGTAGAAGGAGCTCGATCCGCCGGCGAGGAAGAGCTACCGCCAGCCGCCTCCACCGTTGCCGCTGCAGCTCTACCTCTACTAGAAGTCGCCGACGCCGCCGCTCATGAAGAGCAGAGGAGGATTTGTTTAGGTTTTCTGGATTTGAGCAGTACGTGTGGGAGGCATTTTGTTTGGGCCGATGGGAGCTGGACTTATGTTTGGGCCAATGGGCTCCAGACCCAGTGCATTTTCCAGTTTTTTTGTAGCGCGCTATACGCTATATTATTTAGCGCAGTATAGCGCGGTATAGCGCGTATATAGCGCAATTAGCGCCGTAGCGAGCATTTTAGGCTAAATATAGCGTAGCCTCTTCAGAAACGCGATATAAACGCCGATATAGCGCGCTATTTTTTTCGTTGGGTAGAAACGTAAGATGATGATCAGCGAGAGGAAGCAAAGGAAATGGACCTTCAACTCTGTGTAATGATGGCATCATTTGAACTGTATGCCCCCCGTACACTATTGGAACATCATCTGGTGACTTGTAGAGCTGCCATTTTGCAAATACAGTGAAACCACCAACACAAAGTAGCACTGAGTAGTAGCTTAATAGTTGCATGTAATGCTCCCTAGATAGGATAACCACTTCTAAGACAGCCTCCAAAAGGTTAACCAGATTAGCACCATAAACCAAATAAGGGCTCACTGATGTGATTCCTCTCCATTGTTGTATCTTAATCACAAATCCTTGCATGTCTGTAGCAAAATGGAGTAATGGACAAACCAGACTGATGCTGTACTGAGTTGGTAACCAAAGTTTCTGGCACACCTCATACATACTTGAACTCCTAGAATCCCACCAAATATGTGCAGGTTGTTTCAAGTTCCACCTACAAGCAAGCCCCTTGTATTTTTCTGGCATGAGATACTTGTTATCTGCACTGAACATCTGGACCATTGCTTTGATATCAAAATGTGTGGCCATATATGTTGCCTTGCAAACTGAGCAAAACTTGTGAAACGTCAATTTTTCCATAGAGTTCTTTGCCTTGGTTAAACAAGGATCCCATGACAAGCAAAAGCATCTTGGAAAAATAAGAGGTGCACTGCCTGATTGAAATATACCACCTGGATCCCAATTCTTATCTACAACCAAGTCAGTAACAGTGTACCCGATGAACCAATCATTCCCATACAGAGGTAGCTCAGAATTGGAAAAATTCCAACAGCTTGCAAGTAGATTCAGGTTACCACAGATATACAAATGCTCCCAGCATCTTGGACCTTTACTCAACAAAGCCTGGTAAGAGTACCATGGGGGTTTTGGCTGCAAGCAGAGCAAAATACCTTGAGTTGCAGGCCAGGAGTAATTTAGTCGCTTGCCGTCTCTATCACACGGAAAAGATGACCATGGCAGTGGGCGCGGCACAGCACTAGCAGAGAAGCTCCTATCCGGAGAAGCATGTGCACAAGTTGTGGATGATGAGGTCATGGTCCAGGGGACCAGGGACACCGCCGCGGGGCTGCCGCCATCACGATCATGTGCCAGACCACTCGTCGAGTAGTTGGCGGGTGCCACTGCAGCAGTGTCGAGGTCGAGGTCCTCATCACTTTCCACTGAGGCACCGAGCTTGGGGAAGACGTCGACTGTTGCATCGCTGCTTGGGCACACCATCGAGCATGTGGTAGCCGTCGGAGCTGCGAGGCTATTGGCGTCGGCGGCAATGACGCCCTGGTCAGCACCGCACACCATGGGGGCAGCGACCTTGGGGAAGATGTCACCGTGGGTGTGCTCATGCTCGAGTGCCAACTTCTCGGTGGTGATCTCCGACGAGGAAGAACTGGTGCTCGATGTTACTGTGCACATCATCGCCGACAACTTCTGTAGTTGGTCAAGGATCTGATCGCAGAGCTCACCAAGGTCACTCTTGGCGGTTGGGGCAGCTGGTGATACATCCTGAATGTCAAGGAGGCAGCAGCCATCATAGATGCAACGGCCATGTAAGGCAAGAGCCTGTGCTGCTCCATTTCTAGATTGAAGCTGAATCTCCGCCTCCACATGGTCGCCTCTCTGGAAAACGAAGATCTGCACCACCCCATATGCTTCAAAGACCTGATGCAACACATCCTCAGTGACGGGGTAATACACAGACTGCACGGTAACGCGAAGAACGCCGCCGGTGAACACCTTCATTGAGCTCGACATTTCGTCGAACAGGTGGTAGGCAGGAAGCGGGGTGGAGATTTTTGTGTGGATTTTTGCTGGCTCTGAGTCTGTGCGGAAGGCTTGCTAGACGCCGTCGCGGCTCCCTCCAAATCAACCGAACGCCAACTTCGGATTTACAGGGAATCAAGCCCGAGGACGATTCCCAACGCGGCCGGGATCGAAACGAAGCTCTGATACCAAATTGTCATGTCCCGGAGATGGAGCACGACAGATTCAACGAGATACGGTGGATTACCACGATTTGAGGGAGAAATCGGGATGAGAAATCAGAGAACAAGGTCGAGGAACAGAGAACGGGAGATGAGAGAGTTCAGACTTCATTCATATTCAACATGTCTTGTAAGTTCTGGTTACAAGGCTTCCTACTTATACTGCTCCTACCAAGCGTACAGTAGTGGCACTCGGCCCATCTCGTATCCAAGGCCCAGGTAACAAACCATACGGTGACAGCCCATAGCTGGGGTGTTACAAAAACACACATTTGAACCATGATATTACACCTCCCATGGCATGCACAAAATGACATTGCCTAGTTACCACGTCACGGAAATATAAAACATCATCTTTACTATTAAATGGGAGTTCGTAGGTAGGTTCAACCGAGAAGTGAAAAGTGAAAACTTTCACCCGAACCTTCGCAGCGCGACGCGATCGCTAACATCGGCCCAGGCCCAACAAACTCATTACGTACGCGCGACCCGACCTTCCTTCCCGATCAATCAGTTGCCAAAAAATCAGTCGTACGAACCAGGGAAACTAAATCAAAATCATTAATGCTCATGCCTTTTCTTTTCCTACAATCACGTAATAACCATTATTGCCCGTCACAATTGTATCATTAATGCTCATGCAGGAGCTGGACCGCGTCAAGAGAGAGATGCGCGAGCTGCAGCGCGAGGTGAAGACCGCCAGGGAGTCCGAGGGTGACCCGGCGTTGGCGTTGGCGTTGGTGTCGGCTTCATCCACGAAGACGAGCCCGACTCGATGGTCGCGGGCGGCGCCAAGGACTGGACGCCGATAAGGGAAACGAGGAGCGCGTCGCAGTTGAGGTTATTGGCGCCGGGTCGATTGTCGCCATTGTTTGTACTACGCCTGATTTTCTCTATTCCCCATCATGGTGGCGGCGATGTGGCGGCCAGCTGAGCTTCCTCCAATGATGTCCCCATCATCTAGCTGGAGAACCTCACCAGCACGCCAGGTCAGTCCCCAGGACACCCCTCTTTATCCACTCCCTCCCGTGAATCACCTTTCTTTTTATGGGTTTGATGGCTCGATCTAATCTGGCGTCGTACGTAATTTTTGTTAGGTTGTTTTTCTTTGTCAAATTGTGTTAGATTGTTAAGGTTTCATATGAGTTTATCTTATGCATCACTAGAGCACTTACATGCCACTACATGTTTCACTTTATGTATCAATAGGAAAGGAGTCAAAGGAGTTGAATTTTATTGTCAGGAAGGGTATGACGGGTGTAGAATTAGTAGTTTCTCCTACAACTATGTTGTTCTATTAAATACTGCTACTCAATTCAACTTTGTGGCACCTGTGTGGTGGATCGGTTTAGTTGACCTAAACGTATTTGCTTGAATTTTCCTTATAGGTTGAGGTAAACTGTACTATTTAGAATTACTGTTCTTCGGTCCAAGTGTTTGTTCTTCACGTTGGGCTGCTGCAATGAGATGGTGAATCGACTGGAGCACATGGGAGAACTGAGGCAATCGTTGCAGCCCACCAGCCCGACCACAGTCCTCTCCCCACCGTCATTTGACTCAAGCATTTAAGCAGTCCTACGGGTGCTACTTATCTACTTTCAGTTTTTTAAAAAGAAAAGTTACAACAAAAGAGGTACAGGTTTCAACTTTCTCAGTTCAGTCTGTTCTATTCTAATTTTATATATCTCACGTTATTGGTTCAGATATTAAATTAGCTACAGATGCTTGTTGCAAAGAGGAATATGAATCAGTGTGTGTACAAATGTTCTAAATCTATTATCTCTAATGCATCATACAGTATACCTTTAGATTTACAAATTCGGCTTTCCGGTGTTTAAATTTGATTTGCATCTTTGTAGAAGCTTGAATATTTAGAAGATGGTGAGGTAGAGGTTAAGATCAAAATGTAGGAATGTAGTTTTCAGTTTTTTTGAAAGAAAAGGTACAACACAAGCTAACAAACTGAGTGTACATGTTTCACCTTTCTCAGTTTAGTCTGTTCTATTTTTATATATCTCACATTGTTGGGGAAGATCTTAATTTAGCTACAGATGCTTGATGCAAAGAGGAACATATATAAATCAGTGTATGTACAGATGATTCTAAAGCTAATATCTCTAATGCCTGATACAGTATACCTTTAGTTTCACAAATAGGTGTTCCTATATTTCAATTTGATTTGCATCTTTGTAGCAGCTTGAATATTTAGAAGATGGTGAGGTAGAGGTTAAGATCAAAATGTAGGAATGCATTTTTCTGTGTTTCTAGAGTCTCAAAATTGTTAGCTATTTTAATGGATTGTCAACACAAATGGGAAACTAGAACCGATATGCAGGATAACGGGTTATGACTCCTTCAATCCTTTATGCATTCTCTCATAAATATATGTTATATATATTCCAATTCTTAGGCCAGAGGATTTTGCCTGAAGTATTTTCTGATATTCCAAGAGGATTCTTAGGCCAGAGGATTTTGCCTGAAGCATTTTTTTGCTGGTGTTGAAGGAGAGGATTGATTCTTTTGACGAGTTATGTCCCTGCAATTCGTCTCCTGCAGACAACATGGATATGTGCAGGGTTGTGAGACGCATCTCGCAGGAGCAGAGAAGCATTGATTCGTCGGGTAATTATTCTTGATTGTTTATGTTTCACTTTCACTAAGTAATACTAATTACTCGGTTTATTTTTTGTGACCTATGATTGTGCTATTGATTCCTTTAGACCAGATAATACATTCCCTTGCTATACTACTCTAAAACAACTCAGTTAATTGATCAGTGATTCCAAGATATTATTTTTTCTTGTTGAACATTTCTGAATCCTTGCTGGAATGATACCTTGTATTGCTCAAAATAACACAGACATTCACGATCCCATAATTTTGTGATGTCTCATTAGGCTTTTCAATGCATTATCGATGGAGTAGTCAATCTGGACCACCCAGCTAATTTTTTGTGTTCTCATGTCCATGCATTTATCTGTTCTTATCTATGTTTTGAAAAAAGAGAGTAGGAGATTGATTCACCTCCTGATTGTTTATGCCCTAATCTAATGCGAGTAGGTACCAAAAACAACAGGGAATTGAGGTACTGATTGTAGCTGCTCTATGAAGTTGCTTACTCTGCATCTTTGATTTGAAAGTTCAAAATTATGTCTGTCTATAGCTGTTGTTTTTCTTCTGCGGTGGATGTGGAATCTTATTATTCAGCTTTCAGTGACCATTAACGTAAACATTCGTTGTGAATTTCCGCCTAGATGAATGTACATTTTTTCTTTGACCAGTGTAGGAGCCACAAAAAAAACTTGGTGGGCAAAGATCCGTTGTACTCATATGGGCGGTCACTGCTGACAGTGTGCTCACTCATATTGGCGGTCACTGCTGACAGTGTACTCTAGAGCGCGGTCTGTCACTAATTCTAGAGCAGACTTTGGATGCCCACCAGGAGCTTGAGCAAGAGATGGATAATCTCACGTATTTGTATCGCTGGCGGCCGCGGGGGCGTGACAGAAGTTCTCCTTGCATTGGATGTCCCCGAGTAGTCTTCTTATATCAACCTGCTCTTCATTTTTGTTGTACATGCTTGTAGAAAAATCGCATATTGGTGACACAATAATTTCTTATGACATACTAAAACATAATACACATATTTTTGTTGATTCACTTACTCATAAAAAAAAATGGCTAATATTTCTCTATATTTTTTTTCATTTATTAGCCCGTAGCAACGCACGGGCATTCAACTAGTAGCAAATAATATCGCAAGAAACTATGATAATACAAGAGTCACTTCATTAGTATAAGCATATAATCGACAAGAATGAAAATGTAATGAAGTACAGTACATGCACACACAAAACATGAAACCATAAGAACAAGAGATAATGAATTAGAAAAATTAACTAACCCCAGATATGCAAACAAAACATGTGGTAAACATATGACATAGAGAGGGAAACTATTAACACGGGTAATCACGGGCACAGCGGTACGCATACTAGTATACATCTATGTGTGTACAGGTTTGCAGTAGTCTCTACTGGGTCATGGCACAGGTCAGAACAAAACGACAAGCTTTGAAAGCATGAACATCTACACCAACTGCAGGGGCAGGATACAACGCAACATCACATACAGTATTACATGAGCCAGAAATAGCATTACAACAAACCATGCAGCGTCATACCAATCTACATATTAAGGGTCAACACAGACATGCAGAGACTAATCTTAGGCCTGCCTATCTTAATCTCCAAACATTACAACATGTATTAGAATCGCCAATGAGCATGGGTGAACAGATAACTGAACACAAATAAGCAGCAAACTGCGGTTGTATCACTACAAAGCTCAGGTTGTCTTGTATCAGCGAGCTGGGGATCGAGACACGATCGGACCTGCGACAAAGCAAATACAAAGAATTTAAACACATGATTTCAAACATATGACTTTGATCAAACCTAATACACGAAGTAAAATGGAACATACTGAGTACAAGATACTACTCCCTCCGTAACGTATTGTAAGACGTTGGGCATGCACATTTTAGGCTAGCTGAGCGTCTTATAAATAGTTAGAGGAAGTAGTAACAAGAACTGCAGTTCTAAGCTAAACACTGTATTCCCTCCCATCAATTACAAATGTTATTCAATACCCCCATTGCCGCATAAATCCTCATTTTCAATAATGTGAAGTGTATTGATATCAATCTGATACCAAATAAATCCGGCCGCTGTCCCAACATTCTATCAAGAGCTTAGCTGAGACAGAAGGATGCACACAACCAAATTATCACGGAAAGAAAAAAAATGCCAAGACTCCCTACAAAGCCATGCCGAAGCGATTAAAGGCTAACATCGTCACTCATCACCGCCACAAGTGCAACACCCAGATTGCGAGAAAGGTTCTCCAACAGCTACGCCTCCAGGAAGGAAACAACACATCTTTGCCGGATCCAACCATTGAGGGCAGCCATGGGTTTTCACCCGAAAGAGCAAGTCCGAGCAATCTCCATGCAATGCCTTAAACAATGGATCGCACAAAGCACTGTCATTGCCAAAAGTACAACCAGTCAAGATCAGACCTAGAGTTTTCACCCTTGACCTGAGACGCTCTACTCAAAGAGCACAAAACAAACGCCCATTAACCTGCAGCTTCTTACTGAAGACCACTAAGCAACGATAAAGCCATAGGCCTCGTGCATGAGATATAGTAAGCTTGTAAGATACCCTAGGTGTTCTCAACTGAACCACATAATAGCATGTAGAAGAAGTATATGGTTTCTAAAGTGAGGAAATTGTACAGATTAAAGGCTATCTGACATTATAGTTTTTCTTTTCAAGCAAAATTCAAGAAACCAGTTTTCTGACATTGTTGATCCTGGTAACCCAGAACAGATTTATCAGCAAAACAGAACTCAAACTGAGTTAGCATGGAATGGTTTGTGTAGTAGACTTAGATATAAATGCATCCATCTGAAGATAGTTCAAGGTTGTCGCTAGAGTTATATAGAACAATCTAGCAAAAATCATTGAACGATTACTAGTTCTGGAAACAAACAATATACATACATGAGATTCTCGTGAAGACATGTCAACACCATGCAGAAGACACAACCAACACTCTGTTCTTCCATCCAAGGTAAAGGACACCGTTTCTCTCCTCAAGCCTGTAGTAGCTGTTGTAACTATTCAGAAGTGTTTTGATGGTGTTGTTCACCACTGAACTTAGCGGGTATGGCCTAAATCCAGCCATTTCAAATCTTGCCTTCCATTTTCCGAACACCTCATGCCTCTCAACCCTATCAGTACCCTCACACGCGATTAGATTAACAATATCCCTTGCAACACAATGCTGCTCTGCGCTCATCCTTCTCTTATCATCCCTCGGGAGAGCAGCATCTATTGACTCAAACATTGCCGTATAGTGGTCAAGAGTCTCTAAGTATCTTGGAAAGAATGGAGCTGTGTTTGTATTTGACTCCTGCTCAACAAGAGTCACCACCCTAGGAGAGAGGCTCTTGATCATTCTCAAAATTCTATCGCGGTGGTTTTCTGTGCTCACGCTTTCATCAGGAGTATGATGCAGCTGATAAGCAAAATTCACAGCGATGACCTCCCCATGTCTTATGTCAAGATGCTCAAGGTAAACCTCATGGCTAGCAGCTGGAACAGCATTGAACTCAAAGGGAAGACCACACGATCGAGCAACATTACACAATCTCGTCCCAACTATATCCAGTCCACCACCTCGGGCATAAACAGAATCCGAGTCATCTATACCAGTGATTCTTAGGCATGGTGGGCCACCAGGCCTCGCAGCAAGAGCCTGTATAACAGTTACCCACTGGCTCCCCTGTGCAATTTGGAAATCAATGATGTGAACAAAGTTCTCACCTTTGATAGCTTCAGCTATGGCACCATTTGCTGACATGTAACCAAACTTGTAAAATGGGCATATCTCATAAAGAAGACTCATGTATGACATGAGCTCAGAGCTTGTTGGTTCTTTACACTTCAAGGATTTATATATTTTACTCCCAGAAGAAGAAAGCCTGGCAACAAGGCCTTCCAACATATAGGCACCCAGTCGTTGCATTGGATCACCAGAGACGGACACCAGCTGACCTAGCTCTGATAGCAGTAGTTCTGTTGCAAATACATCATCCTCGGCAACAGCCCTACCACATGCTATGATTACCTCCTTCAAGTCCCCTGTATTAATTCCCAGAAGTTGTCTCCAATTATCAGGTTTCAAAGGATTGTTAGCTTGCAAGGAGCTCTCAGGGCTGTCATAAGCTATGTCCAATTCAGGTCCGAGAATTGCATTCTCTAGCTCCCTTAGTTTAACCTGGAGATCTGCGACCTCAGTAACACAGGAAGCACTTAGGGGTGAACCATATACATGGTCAGAGTGGCTATCATGCTGAGACAGGGGGCTCCCACTTTGGGAGATGCTCTGAGAAGATGTGGAGCTTTGTGTAGGATACACACCATTACCCGATGATGACTCCAGGGTGCAGTACTGTGGCTCAAATACTTGAGGGTTGGATCGTATCTTCTTTGACCCATCATCGGAAGACACGTAGTTAACATCCAGCTGACTTTGCATTACATAGAACCTTCCATTTTCCGCCAAAGGCACTGAATTGTTGTAGTATGTCATCTGTGAATCATCTATGCGTCTGTATGCACGGTCTGAAGCCTTAGCCGACATACTGGTGGTTACAACCTCAACATGTAGTTGATCCTGCAATCTTTATCGAAAACGTATTCAGTATGCATATTTCCATCATGAAAGTATAAACAGTACTCCCTCTGTTTTTTAATATAAGATGTTTTAGCTATTGTACATGTTGTCTACATACACACACAAATGAGTGAATATGGACACTAAAACATGTCTAGATACAAGATTGTACATGTGAATGTAGAAAAAGGCTAAAACATCTTATATTAAAAAACGGAGGTAGTAATATCTAAGCCAAGCCAGTTTATCTCACGAACTCACTGGTGTACAAAAGTGGTCAATTTAATTAAGGTAACAAATCCAAAGAAACTTGCAATATCTCCTACTAGAATGAATCAAGTGTAAAATTCCACGATAGCCAACAAAGATCACTATACCTACAACAAAGCTAGGATATATAAATTTCATCTAAGACAATTGAGAAACTAATATACACTTGAGACTAGAGTCCACAGAACGAAACAGCTAACCTAATTTTCGCCAAATTTACCACGAAAAAAACCATGGAGCTAGCAGGAAAAGCATATAGAAGACAAAGTCCTGAGCCAAATCAAGACCAACTAACAATTACCAGGCAAAAGCTACATGTGTCACAAGCAAATCAAGATCGAGAACGAAGAGAAAGAAGAGAGCTATACCAGCAAGAAACAAGCGCCTGCGGACGCCGAAGAGTTCCTCCGATCCTTGGATCCGGAACAGAGCCCAACAAATCAGAAGGATTAGCTATGCTGCAGCTCCAGGTACCAGAGGCAGGGGAGAACTCGAGAAGAGAGACGGGGCAAGGAAGGAAAGAGAGAGGAAGGCGAGGAGAAAGGGGAAAGAGAGGGGGGACGACGCGGTGATTGAAGACGAGTGCTGGGCGACGGAGACGGCTGGGTGGAGGGATTGGTGCGGTCCGGAAGAAAAGAAGCCTTTGGTTGCTTAAGAAAAAATCGGCAGGGGGGGACAAGAAAAAACTGAGAAGCCACATGGCGGCGGCCACGGCGCACTCGCACTAGCGGACCACAAACGACTTTGCTCCTCGCCGACGACACGGCTGAGAAGGCCATTCTTTTCCTTTTCTTTCTTCCTTTCTACCAACGGTGCTACGTGATAATTCTTTTTGGCATTTCGTCAGCTTGAGCTATCGGCAATGACGTTGAACGGGATTGTGGTATCCGTGTCGCGTCGTTCGTGTCGTGTTCGAAGATGCCGAATCTATCTATAGACTGAAAGCCAGTGCTCACCGAGCGAACTGAGGCCATCCACGCATATGTACGAGTTTTCTTCTCTGACGTGTGGGCTACAGCACCGCACCCAAAAAAAAAATCACTCCTTTTCTTTCTTTCCCGACCTCCTTAGGTTTTCGGCTGGCGGCCGCCGCCCAGCCCACCGGCGCTGCTGCTCCATCTTCTCTCCCCGCCCTCGGCCGCTTCTCGCTTCCGGCGGTGCACAACCAGGGAATCACCGCACCAGATGGGCTAGCCCCACCCTTGCCGTCTCAAGATAGGTGACAGGCCTTCCGCCCATGGTGAGCAGGGCGACGACGGCACAAATATGGAGCTCGTGGCGGAAGGCCTACCTGCACCGTATTTTGAGGTACAGAACATGACCCCTCCGTCTCCCCTCTTCATGACCCCTCCGTCTCCCCTCTTCATCCCTTCTGTTTGCTGCTGCTCCTCCATTGTTCCCCTCCTTTCACTTTTTTCTTTGCCACACCTTATCTTATTATCTACATTTTCTGCTCTTATTTGGTTTCATGTGGTGTTTATTGCCCAAAAACGAAGGGGCGACCTCCATGGTCTTGGTCGGGAATGGCTGCACCTGGGCTGTGATTGATCTCTGCTCCTGTACGGCGGGAGGACCCAGGGGTGATTGTGGCGAGGGGCCCTGGAATTTGATTGAAATCAGAAGTAGGATTTAAGCCTACATAAAAGTTTACACACAAATTCCATGTGCTCATGTGTTGTGTCAGTAACATTATTGTATAGCAATCCAGCTAATTATATTAGAGACAATAGGAGACATGAATACATGACATTGCAGTTGTACTGTTTTTTCAGTTACATGATTCTTATAGCTAAAAGAAGTTGCACCTGATTCTTTAATTGCTATTGGAGAATGTCACTTCCAGTTATTTTCTACATACTTGTGATATGTGTTTTGCAGAGCCAAATTTACAGTGTGGGTAATCAGTAACACAAAGAGCTGAAATTGCATGGACTATGTCATCCTGCTTGTTGTGGTGTTTGATGCCGTTGATGTCGTGGAGGTTGCCACCACTGCAACCACGCATGTTGTGGCGTTCACAACAGACTGCTGGCTAGGTTTTCTATTTTGCCGTTTACTAATTTTTGTTTCAGCTTCATTTTTTCCTTGGTCCTTTGTCTGAAATATTTTGTGGTGTTCTATTTTCCAGATGATTTTTTTGCACGTTTGGAATTCACTCTCCCATATTTCAGTGGCATTTGGATCTTGGAAGCAGAATGTTTACTTACAATGTAATGTGCTAAACATATACTCCCAGAATAAGTATGTAGTAGGACTTGAAATTAAGACCCGTAATTACCTTGCCGTGTAATGGACTTATGGTAGATATATTGTAAAACAATAACCATATTCATCAGAATATGGAAGAATTTCCCAAGATGCATTAGTTCAACCCTGCTTAGGTGGCTTGCACAATATTAGATGGGGTTTGCAATGTGCTAAACATATACTCCTGGAATAAGTATATAGTAGAACTATAAATTATGACCCGTAATTACCTTGGGTGTAAGGGTAGACATTTTGTAGAACAATACCCATATTCATCAGAAAATGGAAGAATTGACCAATATGCATTAGTTCGACCCTGCTTAGGTAGCTTTTACATTTTAGATGGGGTTATACTTTGTTGGGATCACATGGCGACTGATTTCATCTTGGTCTCATAATTGTGCCAGTCTTGGCAAGTTGTGTTTAAGCCGTCAGTTCAGCGAGAATGTTTCTATACGGATATATTTGGTAAGTTATACATAGTTTGCGCTATGTAAACCCTCTATGATCTGCATAAATAGAGTCAACCAGTCTAAACTGAACCTGGTCAGGCTGAGATCATCAGTGTCCCTACTCTCCGAGATTCAAATTTACCGTACTTTACTGTTGACGCATAAATAGATGCCCTTCTTATGCATATGCTCATATAGTGGTGTTCTGTAACTCTTTTACAGTTGCACGAACCACTGTTGAAGTACAGATGAATTTAGAGCATCTAAGTGTAACTTTCTTCTATGTCATGTAACTGCCATGCGGTTGGATAATTATATCATCCCTTTGTGGATCACTTATTTTTCACGCACTCTCTTTCTATAAAAGTCGTATCTTATTCTTTTACCGCTCTTAGGATGTCAGTTATATATTGTTAAGTCATGTATTTCGTTCTTGACATGGGATGTGTCAATAAGATAAAAAACAGAGCACATTATAGGATAGACGTATCACTCATTTTTTGGTAGTGCGATAGATCTATATCCTATATCCGTTTGTTAATCAACATGTTTAGAAATAATCATGTTATTTGATATAATGTCACATTTTGAGTTGGCTCTCATTTTGAAAAACATGGCAGGCTGGCAGCAAAGGTCCTTTGTTGCACAAATTAGAATACCAATCTACTTTGTATCAATTTTCTTGCTATTTTGATATAATGCTGGTAAACATAGTGCAGTTGGCTTCCCTTGAGAACTTGTCTTAATTATTTGGATTAATGTTGATATATGATTCCTTAGACACTTCTGATTAGTTTCCTCTTTGTGTATAATTAACATAGGTGCTCAAGTATAAGTCGCGGCTCTTTAGATAGTCTCTATGATGGTTATTTTTTCTGTCTATAAGGGCTGAATTTGTTGTACTTTTCTTGGTGTGAAAATGTTAGTTATACCAGGAATCAAGTGAATTTGCATGTCCTGAATGTTCCATAAAGATAGATTTAGGTATTAAATCATGATTAAATAAGCATGGGAAACATTCGGATGTTAACTTCTTTTCTTTCTACCATGCTGCTAGACTTTACGATTACATGTTAGCTTCCTTTTTTTCCTACCATGCTGCTAACCTTTACACACGGATAGCTTGACTGTAACGGATCCAATGGGAAATGTTAGTACTAACCTTTAAGGGAAATATTATCCTTTTAATACAAAATATACACCAAAATGAGGGTTTTAATCCTAGATCTAGAAACCGTGAAACCACGTCTTATATTTAGCTTTTCATTATTGATTGCAGCCACAAATTCTGATTTCAATGTTTGTGAATCGTATAGCAGGACAATACTAATGGCATGTTGAAGCTGAGTTAATAAATAATATGGCATCTGATTGAATAACTTTAAATGCCTGCAAGATTTATCAGGCTATTAAATTTGAGCCAAAAGCTTTTTCTGTACTTCTGTTTGGAAAGCTAAATCTGAAGAGTGTTCAGGTAATGCACATTAGTTAGAGGTGTTAACTTTGTCCAAACATTCTTTGGTGCAGTAATGCACATTAGCTACAGCTACGCATTAGTGCTCTTACAACTAATATTTCAAGATTATTATTTGTCCATAGTCTGAAAGCTTGTACGTTCCAAACATATTGCATGCTGGACCATGGAAAGATGTATTTCAGAATCCTTTTCTGGACACTGCCTAAGTGTGAGTAGTATGTTTCCATGCACAATTGATTCTAATTGTTGGCCATTCTAGAGATAGACGTGACTCACCAACTAATACGACCACACATATGAAATGATTATGTAGCACAAATATGGCTGGCGATATTAGTATAACCTTCTACAATTCTCAAAGCAGAATCATAGTATATGATCTTACACTGTTGCAGTTGTATCATAAGTTTCTTTTATCCATGGATATTATGGTATTTATTTCCATAGGTTTTAAGTTGTGCTTCTACAGATTCCGTGATCCAACTCTATATGGAATAATTCTACAAGCTACAACATTGTGTACCATATTTCCTCATCTGCTCATCATCTCAATCACATTACTTGAAGTAATTTTTTATATTAAAATTATACTCCCAACCAGGTGAATAGTTTTCGAAGTGAAGTATTAATTCCATTCTTTAATCTTGCGCTAATTATTGTCAACAATTTTCAGTAGGATGGTGAGCTCCCAGATGAACTCCTGCAAGCCGCTGGCATTTTGCATAGCTTGCTTCATATGGAGCAGCTTTAGGTGCTAGGTGTTGATCAAGGGAACATGTTTAACAACTGGTTGTTAAATCGCATCAATGCTCCTACTTAGGCATGATTCAGTTGACCACTTGACCTGATATCCAGTGTATGCCAACTATATAAAACCTGTGTGTGTTTTAGTCTCTCAAGATGGATTTGAAAAATCGTCCTACGCCTTTTCTTTTTTAGATTTTTTGACATACAATAGATGTTGACAGAATATTTTTTTCATTTATGATTTCAAATTTGCTAGCCTGAGCTAGAAAAGGCACCTGAAAACATCATCGGGCAAGGTGTGGTGATGTGCATTGATTCTGGTCTTCGATATATGTGCAATCGTTTTGTCAGATGATATATGCGACTCCTATGTTCTATTTAATCTTTCATATTTGCACTGCAATTTTGCATGGGAAGTAATAATCTACTAATAAGACTAAAACAAAACAAACGCACACCATCTGGCGGTAGTAAATTTAGTCTGTAGACAACACTAAGACAAAGAATGAAGTAACACCACGTCTGAGAACCCTGACAATCAACGCACTTGACATGATGTGTAAGAACTGGATGCAGGCGGCGAGGCGAAGCTCGCAAATTCATCTAGTAGAGAGTGACGGGTGGTTCTACCCTCAGTTCATAGCTCATAGCTCATGAGAGTTTTAACTCTAAATTTAACGCTGGTGTTTCTCGTTTAGACGGAATATTTTTAGTGTGATGTGACATTCTCGTCGACAACGAGCCATCTGTGGTGACTTCGTTAATCTCAAGATCTGATTCACCTGCTCAGTCTCTCGGATGTGCTTACAGTAGTAGGGTGTGTGTGCGTGCGTTCATAGGAGTGAGCAGCGGCGGAGCTACTTGAAGCTAGCCGGGTGCACATGCACCCGGGTAAAGATTTTTTTAACACTGTAATTAGCCTAAAAACCAGCGTGTGCACCCCTCTAGACACTGATTAGTGCACCCGTGTGGCTTAATTTTGTCTACAAATCTGGGTTAGTCAGGGTAGTGCACCCCGATTCGTTTTGCTCTAGCTCCGCCACTGGGAGTGAGTGTATGCATGAGTATATGAGCGCTTGTGTTGTATTGTGTTTCGCAAAAAAAAAAATAGCGAATAGAGCCATCGTCTCTGCTTGTATTTAGTTTTGGGGTGAACCACTGTGGGGGAAATTGATACATGTTACTTGCATCCAGTCCAAACAAGTCCGCTGGATGTAAAAATTGATGTTTTTTTTTCAAATTTTCCATATATTAAACCAACAAAGAGTACACGATTATATCGATTACAAAAAGAGACGAGCAAATCTTGTACTTTTCTGAAAGAAGCCGTAGAAAAACGCCGTGAACACCAAACAACAGATCTGCGAATACCACCGATGATTCTCCCTTTTCAATTTTGAGCCGCAATGCCAAGGCTTTGGGAATGCACGCCCATTAAATTAATCAGGAAACATCGGCAAGAGCACCACCACTGATATTTCAGGGACAAATAACCGAGCCACTTTGTCGATCGATGACGTTGGGAGCCGAGAGAACGAATCACTATTGCCGAAGACGTAGTAGCCGGGATAGATAATTCGAGGACAAACCTCCTCGCGGCAACCATGAGAAAAAAATCCAAAATTGATCTGGCGAAGTAAGATCTGAAGAACCATACCTAGACAAACTTAATCTTCCAAAGCCACCATTGACGTCGAGAAGGAGATCTCGCCGACGAACGAAGCGCGGAAGATCACTTATTGCAGACGATGCCATCTCCATTGATGAAGAAGGCAATAACCAAAACCAAGCTCTAGCATTCAGGACCTTTGTATAGCGCCCTGCGCAGGGTCCGAGGTCCCCACCCCTCCTAGTGCCAGAGCGGCACATAGAGGAGGTGAGGACCCGTCAATTCTTAGACGAAGGTGACGATGAAGATGCAGATGGCGCCTGCGGTGACGGCTAGGGTTGAAACCCTAGGCCGCCGCCTTTCTTTTCCAAGAGCTCGTATCGAAAATCCGTGGTTTTTTGCTAACTTTAAGTGTAGAATGTGTAGCAAACGTTTTTTTCCCATAAGGATGACTCGTGTGTTTATATGGAACTCTCAAGTAATTGCAGAGATTATCTTTTCTTCTCTTTTTCAAGCAACTAACAAAATAAAGTATTTGTGTCTTATGTCCCCAACTCCATGGTGTGTTGTCAAGCACAAGATTTCGTGTAAGTAAAACTGAAATAAAAACATATCTATGAAAACAAAACAACAAGCTATATAACTAGACATGAAAGTAAATGCAGTAAGGTAAAGTTGTTTTTGGGTTTATATTGTGTTCGCAAGAAGTAAATATATTTTTGTATTTTCTGATTTAAATAGTGCATAAAATATAATGTGCAATAAAAATTTCAGATTTAAATATTGCATAAAATATAATAATTGCAAGTACTAGAAAAAATTCTATAATATAACAAGTTGAACCATGCAAATTTGCAAACTTTGGTTTATAAAGAGGATCATTGTAATTAGCATGGTATTCATTAACAATCCCCACCACAACCAAAAATGTCGACTCCAGAACTCAGAACAATCCCCATCACATGATCATTTGCGGTCTAGGGACTGGATATGGTTGGCTCATTCAGAACAGCAAAAGGCGGATTGACACACCTCTTAGTTACAATGGACAAGTACACGAAATGGGTGGAAGCCAAACCTATCAAGAAAGTGGATGGAGCAACAACCACAAAAATTGTCATCGAGATAATACATCGATATGGCGTTCCCCACAACATAATCATGAACAACGGGACAAACTTCGTCGGAGAACTTGCAAAATATTGCGGAGATGTCAGCATTCGGCTCGATTTAGTTTATGTGGTACATCCACAGTCTAATTGACAAGTCGAAAGAACAAACGGTATAATACTGTAAGGCATTAAGCCACACTTAGAAGTATCTTTGCATAGAGCGGCAGGAGCATGGGTAGAGAAATCGCCAGCCGTCTTAGGGCCTCTCTGAACGGTAGTTGACCACCTAGAGGGGGGGGGGGGGGGGGTGAATAGGTGGTGATCAAATTTTAGTATTTTTTTAATTTTAGGCTTAACGAAAAGTAAATTGTCTAGATGTGCAACAAGATGATGTGACGAGTAAGACAAGTAGCAACCTATACAAGCAACTAAACAAGGAGTAAATAATGCGATAAAGGGCGAGATGGAGCAGGGTCACCAAGGTGAAGACACGAGACGATGATTTATTCCCGAGTTCCACCCAAGAGGGTGTACGTCTCGTTGGAGAGGTGTGAGTCACCACCAAGGTCGACTCAACGCCACAAAGGCTCACCTTCTTCTCCGATGAACTCGACCACATAGGTCTGAGTCCAACTTCTTCTACTAAGGACTCCTTTAAGGGCGGAGAAGGTTCCGTACAACAATTCGTGGGGCACACACCCACAACTCAACAGGGGGCTCCCACAACGACCACAAAAGGTCCAAACCACAAAGGATATACAAGGCAACAAGAAGCAACTTGGAGAACCTAGCTAATCCACAAAGGAAACACTAGATTTGTGGGCCCTCAAGATTTAGAGGGGGAAAGTGAAAACGCTTCGGTGTAGTTGTAGATCGGGGGCTTCTCCTTCGGATCTCCAAAGATCAAGTGATTTGGTTGGCTATATTGGGAGATCCATGAGAAATGAGCTTCAGCAGCAATGGAGGTCTTTTGAATCTAAGAGCTAATCTGCTGGAGGTAGGTGGAGGGGTATACCCCTCCATGAATTCTGACCGTTGTGCAGCCGCCAGCTAGGAAATTTCCAAGTTGAGTTCGGAAATTTCCGGACAGACGACCGAAAATTTCCGGACTGGCCACCGGAAATCTCAGCAAGGAGTTCTGACGGAGCGTTGACTGAGTGCAGTATTAAGTCCACTTCTGACTTAGCGATGATCTTCGTCTTGTAGCTCGGAAATCTCCAGACACCGACCGTAAATTTCCGGGCACCGGAAATTTCCTCCTGAAATTCCGACTGAGAACTAACTGGATGCAGTGCCGAATTGGATTCTGACTTGGCGATGATCTTCGTCTTATAGCTCAGAAATCTCCGGATATGGTCCGGAAATTTCCGGTGAATTCCGACTGAGAACTAACTGGATGCAGTGCTGGCTTGGAATACTGACTTAGCGAAAATCAACGGTAGCTCGGAAATCTCCGAATATGGTCCGGAAATTTCCGAACTCCGGAAATCTCCTCCTAGATTTCCGGACAGGTTCTGAAGGATGTAGTGCTGAAAATTGCTGTTACCTATACCTGCATAGATCATCTCAAACATTAATCCCACCTTTTGTGTTGTCATTAGTCACTAAAATATAGGGTGCAAAGGATGCACTTTCACTCTCCAACGCCCGACGCATTTTGGGACCAAATCTGGTCTGATTTGGTCCGTTTGCGTCGGGCCGCGGACAGAAAATGGCCTTTCTCCGCCCCCTTGGCCGTTTGGGTCGCATGCTCTCCCAGCGGCCTGACGCATTTTTAAAAAAACTTATTTTCATTAATAGATATATTACATAAGGACTGAAAAATAAAGATAGAAATATAAAAATATAGAAAAGCCCTAAACTAGGGCTTCCTCGCTGCCATGGACTAGTCCTCGTCCTCGTCGTCGCCGGTGAGGTCGAGCACCACCGGCGGGTCCCAGTGGAACGACCACGACACCATTGGCACCCCTGGGGCTGCCGGAGCCTGCGGCGGCGGAGGAGGAGTGATGTCTACGCACACTTCTATTCTCGTAGACAGTGTTGGGCCTCCAAGAGCAGAGGTTTGTAGGACAGCAGCAAGTTTCCCTTAAGTGAATCACCCAAGGTTTATCGAACTCAGGGAGGTAGAGGTCAAAGATATCCCTCTCAAGCAACCCTGCAATTAAGATACAAGAAGTCTCTTGTGTCCCCAACACACCCAATACACTTGTTAGATGTATAGGTGCACTAGTTTGGCGAAGAGATAGTGAAATACAAGTAATATGGATGATTATAAGTAGTAATTGCAATCTGAAATAAAAATGGCAGCGAGCAAACATGTAGCAGAACTTGTTGGAAACGGTGTTTCAATGCTTAGAAACAAGGCCTAGTGATCATACTTTCACAAGTGGATACTCTCAACAATGACATCAAAGCTGAATAATAAATACTAGTCTCAAACACTCTCTTGTTTCTTAAATTAAAGAAGATCTCTGCTGCGCTTATGCCTTCAAACCCAAAAACAGTGTGGATGATAAACACCATTCATTGCGTAGGGCTATAACAACACCCTCAAAGTATGAGTAAACACACACCACAACATCATAAAGGAATCACACACGGTGCACACACTGTCACCTTTACAACCGTGAATAACCCCGGAGTTCATATTAAAGTAACCTCTAGAGTGCATAATAGATAAAGAGTAACATCTCATATTCAACTAGATTACAAAGCTCATGATCACATAAAGATCACACCATGGGAGAGAGAGATAAACCACATAGCTACCGGTAGAGCCCGCAGCCCGGGGGAGAACTACTCACTCCTCATCATAGGAGTCAGCAACGGCGATGGAGATGGCGATGGAGTTGATGGAGATGGCTCCGGGGGCAATTCCCCGTCCCGGCAGGGTGCCGAAACAGAGACTTCTGTCCCCCGAATTAGGGTTTTTGGTGGCGGCGGCGCAGCGGAACTCTTCTCTAGAAAAGGACTCCGTATTAGGTCTTGTATTGTCGCGGGGTATAAGTAGGCGAAAGGGCGAAGGCGGTGGAGGCTCGAGGGCCCCACACCCTGTCCTCGCGCGGCAGAAGGGGGGGCCGCGCCGGGAGGGGGTGTGGGCCCCTCGGGGTCCTCCTCCGTGTCCTCTTCGGTGTTCTGGAACCTCCTGGGAAAAATAAGCACTTTGACGTTTCGTTTGTCCAATTCCGAGAATATTTCCTTAACAACTTTTCTGAAACCAAAAACAGCAGAAAACAGGCAACTGGCACTGTGGCATCTTGTTAATAGGTTAGTCCCAGAAAATGCATAAAATGATATAAAAGTGTATATAAAACATGTAGCAAGTGGTATAATATAAGCATGGAACATAAGAAATTATAGATACGTTTGGGACGTATCAAGCATCCCCAAGCTTAGTTCTACTCGTCCCGAGTAGGTAAAACAATAACAACAAATAATTTCTGTAGTGACATGCTTTCACACAATCTTGATCAAATAATAATGTAATGCATGTAAGTTGAGATCAAATGAATAAAAGCTGTAGTTTATATTGATATCAAATGAGTAATGAATAAACAAGTAGGAAGAACAAAGCAAAACTTTCAATGAATTAGTACTAGAGAATAATCAACCGTGCAAAGTAGATATTAAAGATGATTTAAGCTTCAAGCACAACAATATTATCATCTAATGAATCGAACAATCATGACAAGTTTGTAAAAGGATCAAGTCAAGTAATAGCAATATGCACATAGAAGATCATTTCTCTATTTGTTCACACAAAGACAAGCAAGTGTCCAGCGTTGGTTCCTGGCACCAGGATGTTGTGGCTAAGAGAATAATAATGGGGGTTTGGAAGGCCAACGGAAGAAAGTCTCACACAGCTGAAAGTGATCATTAAACAAGAGGAAGTCTTATAATCGAAGCTATGCAAGGAGTAGTGATTGCCACACAACGGATGCACATAGAGCTATAAGTGTATGAAAACTCTCCAATGGAACTAGTGGGGGTGCATCTAACTTGCTTGCTCATGAAGACCTAGAGCACTTTTGAGGAGGCTCATCATTGGAATATACAAGCCAAGTTCAATAGTGTAAAGTTCCCCACATAGTTATGCAAGTAAAACATGAAAACTCTCTCATATGGAGTATAGGTACTAAACATGAGCACAAATGATGACTATGAATAATATAGGTGCTATAACATGAGCACAAGTGTGAATAAAGAGTAGTAATGTTGCCCCCTTTTTTATTCTTTCTTTTTTTTTTCTCTTTTTCTCTTTTTTCTATTTTTTTTTCTGTTTCTCTTTTCGATGGCCTCCATGACTCTTTTCACTTTAAGGGGAAAACATCCTAATATGATAATATGACAACACACTTTTTGGTACAAATATCTCATGATGAATAAAACATAATGTATGAAACGGTGCCTCTGCCAGTGTAGCAGGATATGCAATGATCTAGCGTAACATGGGTAAAACCACACATTAGCTGTAAAGAATCATGCAAAGCAATATATAAATGATGAATGACAACAAGTCATGTAATGTAAGATGAAAGTTGCATGGCAATATATCTCGGAACAGCTATGAAAATGTTGTATTAGGTAGGTATGGTGGATGTTTTGAGGAAGATATTTGGCTTATGTGTAGGAGAACATGATGAAGATCTCCCAGGAGTTTTGGATGTACCCGCGAAGTATGCACCAACTCTCAATTTGAGAAAGGGCAATGCAAAGTACCGAAGAGGCTAGCAAATATGGAGGTGGAAGTGCCATGAAAACCGCAGCTTTAGAACTCACAAGAAAAAGAATTCCAAATAGAAACATGATCTTACAAGGCATAATGAAAATCACTCCACGAGGGACTGTGGCAAATGAACAAGTCACTGTTGGGACCCCGACCGTAGCGCATAACACAAAGTCATTACGGTTGCTTTTAACATTAGGAGTCATATTTCATTATGCTATCAACTGGAAATTTAAGTGTGGCACAGCTTCAAATTTTCTAGACCAACCATTAATCATTCCACCTTACTAAACCATCATGTTTACCATTAAGCATATTAATATCTCAAAACAACATCAATGATTCAAGTGACACAATTTAATGATCTACAAGATTATGTATCATTTAGTTATACCATCTACCACATTTAACATTTTCCGTTCCTAACCAAACACCAATCAACTTATTTAAACATAAACTCTCCAAATATATAACAATGAAGCAAGAGAGTATAACATATGAAAAACTAACAGCTCCAACAAGAGATGCATGAAAAACAAGAGCTAATAGTATTGAAATAACATAGAAGAATACTCAACAAATATAAGTGAAGAATACGAGTATTCATAAGAAAAAGCGGAGCGTGTCTCTCTCCCACAAAGGAATGCTAGGATCCATTTTATTCAGAGAATGAAAATAACAAAAGCAAAAATAAAAACAAACAGACGCTCCAAGTAAAGCACATAAGATGTGGCGGAATTAAAATATAGTTTCACTAGAGATAACCTGATAAATTGTTGATGAAGAAGGGGATGCCTTGGGCATCCCCAAGCTTTGACGCTTGAGTCTTATTGAAATATTCTTGGGTGACCCACGGGGGCATCCCCAAGCTTAGACTCTTTCATCTTCTTGATCACATCATATCATCCTCTCTCTTGATCCTTGAAAACTTCCTCCACACCAAACTCAAAGTAGACTTCATTAGAGGGTTAGTGCATAATCAAAAATTCTTATATTCTGTATGAACACAATTGCTACCAATGCTACTGGACATTAGCTACAGCCACTGATACTTTATGGAACAAAAAGATCCATTCAAAATAGTAAAAGAGGCATTGCAAAATAAATGGCAGAATCTGTAAAAAACAGAACAGTCCCTAAAGACGAATTTTTTCTAGGCACTTAACTTGCTCAAATCAGAAAACTCAAAACTAATGAAAGTTGCATATATATCTGAGGATCAGACACAAAAAATCCCAGGTCCATCCGATTTTTCTGTAAAGAGTTATGAATTTAACGGTGGACAGCAGAAAACTGTTTCAGCACAGCAATCCAAATCTAGCATCAACTTTCTACTAGAGGCTTAACTTGACACAACAATGCAATAAAGTAAAGATACAAAGGAATTGCTACCGAGGTAGACATCTTCCTTGACTCAATAAAATAAAATAACAGGAATAAAATATTGGGTTGTCTTCCAAAAGCTCTTTCTTTAAAGCCTTTTAGCTAGGCATAGTGATTTTTATGATGCTCACATAAAGATGAGAGTTGAAACATAAAAGAGAGCATCAAGAAGCATATATAAAACATATTTAAATCTGACACACTTCCTATGCAAAGGAATTTTGTAAGAAAATAAATCAATAAAGCACAAAGTGGCTAGCATAGGAAGGCAAAACAAGTGCAATTTCAAAAAAATTCAACATAAAGAGAGGAGACCTAATATTATTGTGATGTATGAATCCATGTTTCCCTCTCTCATAATAACCAGTAGGTATTAAAGTACCCAGCAAATAAAAGCAAATCAAGAGAAAGCTCAAAACATTCATCATAAAGAGAAGCAATTGAGTAACATGAAGATTTCTATAACCATACTTTCCTCTCTCAAAATAATTTTCAGCGGCATCATGAATAAACTCAACAATATAGCTATCACCTAAAGCATTCTTATCATGATCCATAAGCATAATAATATCATTACTCTCCACATAAGCATAATCAATTTTATTAGTAATATTGGGAGTAACTCTCACATCCATCATTGTAATCATCATAAATTGGAGGCATAGAATTATCATAATTAATTTTATCCTCAATAATAGATGGACTGAAAATATCATATTCATCATTGTAAACGTCATATATAGGAGGCATATCATAATCAACATATACCATATCCTCAATAGTAGGTGGACTGAAAATATCACAATGATTATAATTATCATATATTGGAGGCAAAGTATCATCAAAGTAAATTTTCTCCTCCGTGCTTGGGGAACTAAAAATATCATGCTCATCAAAACCAGCTTCCCCAAGCTTAGACTTTTCCATAGCATTAGAAATAATGGTGTTCAAAGAATTCATACTAATAACATTACTACCACTATTATGCAAACAAAATTCCATAGGTTTTTTAATTTTCTCTTCAAAAGCATCAAGTCCTAATTCACGATAAATTTCATAAAGATCTCTAATTTTTTTGTTGTTTTCCATTAAGCCTAACTAGTGAAAATAAAAACAAGAAACAAAAAGATTTAACTGCAGGATCTAAAGGAAATAACTTCGAGCACTCACACAACAGCAACGGTGCTAGAAAATAGCTTAGTAGCCAGAGGATGTGAGTACCTTTTACCTTACCTCCCCGGCAACGGCGCCAGAAAATAGCTTGATGTCTACGCACACTTCTATTCTCGTAGACAATGTTGGGCCTCCAAGAGCAGAGGTTTGTAGGACAACATCAAGTTTCCCTTAAGTGAATCACCCAAGGTTTATCGAACTCAGGGAGGTAGAGGTCAAAGATATCCCTCTCAAGCAACCCTGCAATTAAGATACAAGAAGTCTCTTGTGTCCCCAACACACCCAATACACTTGTCAGATGTATAGGTGCACTAGTTTGGCGAAGAGATAGTGAAATACAATTAATATGGATGATTATAAATAGTAATTGCAATCTGAAATAAAAATGGCAGCGAGCAAACATGTAGCAGAACTTGTTGGAAACGGTGTTTCAATGCTTAGAAACAAGGCCTAGGGATCATACTTTCACAAGTGGACACTCTCAACAATGACATCAAAGCTGAATAATAAATACTACTCTCAAACACTCTCTTGTTGGATGATAAACACCATTCATTGCGTAGGGCTATAACAGCACCCTTAAAGTATGAGTAAACACACACCACAACGTCATAAAGGAATCACACACGGTGCACACACTGTCACCTTTACAACCGTGAATAACCCCGGAGTTCATATTAAAGTAACCTCTAGAGTGCATAATAGATAAAGAGTAACATCTCATATTCAACTAGATTACAAAGCTCATGATCACATAAAGATCACACCATGGGAGAGAGAGATAAACCACATAGCTACCGGTAGAGCCCGCAGCCCCGGGGGAGAACTACTCACTCCTCATCATAGGAGTCAGCAACGGCGATGGAGATGGGGATGGAGTTGATGGAGATGGCTCCGGGGGCAATTCCCCGTCCCGGCAGGGTGCCGAAACAGAGACTTCTGTCCCCCGAATTAGGGTTTTTGGTGGCGGCGGCGCAGCGGAACTCTTCTCTAGAAAAGGACTCCGTATTAGGTCTTGTATTGTCGGGGGGTATAAGTAGGCGAAAGGGCGAAGGCGGTGGAGGCTCGAGGGCCCCACACCCTGTCCTCGCGCGGCAGAAGGGGGGGCCGCACCGGGAGGGGGTGTGGGCCCCTCGGGGTCCTCCTCCGTGTCCTCTTCGGTGTTCTGGAACCTCCTGGGAAAAATAAGCACTTTGACGTTTCGTTTGTCCAATTCCGAGAATATTTCCTTAACAACTTTTCTGAAACCAAAAACAACAGAAAACAGGCAACTGGCACTGTGGCATCTTGTTAATAGGTTAGTCCCAGAAAATGCATAAAATGATATAAAAGTGTATATAAAACATGTAGCAAGTGGTATAATATAAGCATGGAACATAAGAAATTATAGATACGTTTGGGACGTATCAAGGAGGCGGAGGTGCCAAGGGCTCCTGCCAGGGGCCCAGTTCACCTGCATGGGAGGCGCCCGAGGCGGTCACTCCCATGCCACGGAGTAGACCCATGGCTCTGGCTCCACTTTTGGAGGCGACAGGGGACGCCGAGGCCGCCAGCTGCGCCCCGAGGCCTTCCCACCGGCCGAGCTCCTCGAGCTCGCTCTCCTCGATGGCGCAGCCGAGGGCTTCCTCCTCCGACAACTCCAGCGGCCGGTACTGCGCCGCCGGGATCCGCAGCCTCCTCCTCCTCCGACGGCGGATCCCAGTTGTCGCCCTCGTCGTAGTCGTAGAAGCCGTCCTCGAGGAGGCCCGAGCGCCTCCTCGCGTTGCGCTCATACACAGGACGATCCCTCGTTTGGGAGTCGTACCCAAACGCCTGGTCCTCGTGGAGGTCCGACGGGAGGAGGTCGCGGCGGCGTTAAATTTTCCAGGCGCGCGTTGTCGCATTCTCTCTCGCGGACACCGCGAAAGACGCCGCTTTTTTACTTTTCACACATGAGCCCCCAATTTCTGGAGACGACCCTGCCAGGAAGCGCCGCCGCCGAAATTCATCGCCTACGATCGTCCTCACGCACGATCAACTACTCCAGCATCCTCCCCGTGAGCCCCTCTCCGTTTCCTCCCCTTCCTGATCTCGATTCCGTGTTAATTCTAGAAAATGTTCAATTCTTATATAAATTATATATTTTGATTTTCAAATCCAAATAATACAAATTTTATATCTATTGTTATCAGAAAAATGCATACATTATGAATTTGCCATCCATGCGCATGTTTACATTTTGCATATTGTTCTTTAGTTGTGTTTAGCAATTCACCTAAATAATTTAATTATGAAATATGGGGTAAATAATATATATAATGCCATGTGTCTATTTAAATTGCGCAGATCACCCTCTGCGTATGCACCCTGGAGGTTCCAAGTTTGAATACGGCAGCATAAATTCCATTCTTCTTATTTTTTCCTCTCTGTTTTTCTGTCTTAATATGTTAATTCCAGAAAATGTCCAATTCTTGTATAAATTATATATTTTGATTTCCAAATCCAAATAATACAAATTTTATATCTATTGTTATCAGAAAAATGCATGGATTATGAATTTATCATCCATGCCCATGCTTACATTTTGCATATTGTTCTTTAGTTGTGTTTAGCAATTCACCTAAATAATTTAATTATGCAATATGGGGTAAATAATATATATAATACCCTATGTCTATTTAAATTGCGGAGATCACCATCTGCCTATGCACCCTGCAGATACCAAGTTCGAGTACGACAGCATAAATTCCACTCTTCTTATTTTTTCCTCTATGTTTTTTGGGACAATTGCTTCTGTGCCCCGGTTCTCTCTAGTTTATTCGTCTGTGCCATACCCGCGTAGTTTCTCTCGTCTGTGCCCCGTTTGGCTCGAAAATCGGCCAAACGCTCCGTTGCCCTCTGGTAACCGTCTGACTGGTGGGGTCGGCCTGTCGCGGCTCGTTTGGGATTTTCTGGGGTCGGTTCAAGTGGGGACAGGAAGCGAGTCTCAAGTGGGGACAGGAAGGGATATCTCGGCCCCAATTAACACGTGGTTAACACCGAATTAACTGAGTTAACACTGAATTAACTGAATTAACACCGAAGTAACTGACAATTCGTTGATTAGTACGTCATTGTTTAGTGAAACTGCTATTACTAATTGAAACTGCTACTACTACTAATTGAAACTCGATTTATAACTCGAATTGATTTATAATATAGGATTCATAACTCGATTTGAAAACTGAAATTCAATTTATAACTAGAATTGAAACTGCTACTACTAATTGAAAATCGATTTATAACTCGAATAGGATTATATTAGGATTATATTCACAATTACAAAAGAAATTACAAAAGATTAGCAGTGCATGCAACACTGCTACTACGCCGGCGGCGGCCTAATACTACTACTAATCAGCAGTGCAACTACTGCACTACTGCTACTACGCCGGCCTCGACCTACACGCGCCGCTTCTTGGCCGGCGGTTCGTCGTTGTCGTCGTCGGAGTCGTCGTCGGAGTCGTCCTCCTCCTCCTCGTCGTCGTCCTCCTCCTCGTCCTCCTCCTCCTCCTCGTCGTCGTCCTCCTTGTCCTCGTCGTCGTCGTCGTCCTCCTCCTCCTCCTCCTCCTCCTCCTCGTCCTTCACCAACTCCGGGTCCGAGTCCTCCTCCTCGGACCCGTCATGGTCGTTGTCGTCAGAGTCGTCGGGGTCGGAGGCGCCGTCTTGGCTCTCCTCGTCGCCCTCGCCGTCATCGTCGGTGCCGGAGCCGCCGGCGTGGCGGTCCTCATCCCACCACGGGATCGGGTTCCCCTCGCCGTCGGAGTCGCTCGGGATGGCTTCGTTCTGCCACCAGTGATCCATTGGAGAGTCATCCATTGGAGAGCAGGGGTGGTTGGGGTTTTTCGGAATGGGGAGAAGAGAGAAACTGCAGAAGAGCGAGTGAACCGCAATGCAATGGGATTGGGGTTTTTATTTGTGAAGGATAGTGACGAATTCACTCCCGCCGGCGCGTAAATCGATAACCGCTTGGGGCACCGAACAGGCGCATCGCCTCGTTTTCTTGCCAACGCAGTGTAACATGACAACACAATTTACAGATTATATTCGCAATGATGACATCGTGTGACCGCACTTCACGTCTAGTCGAACTGACATGCCTGTAAATGTTTACCACGTCATCTGGTGCCTCTAGACGTGTCGAGTACAAGTGTCGAACAGTTGATGTGCGTCGTCGTTATGGTCAAATTTAATGCAGTTGGAGACGTTGTGAGACATCTACACGTATCAGAAGCATTTTTTGCGAGAACTGACGCGATTTAATTTTCTTTTTACGTGCAAATATGCGTCGGTGCATCCGTGTCAACACACCAAGCGCGATCTGGACACGAAATGGACGTGAACTGGCATCCACAATGCGCGCTCTGTGTATTTACGCGATCTGAACGTGTGTAGACCTCAACTTGAATCGTTTGTAAAATTTGTTATTATACTTCTGTCGAACACCTTAAGTGCGCACTCTGGACGCGCTCTGGACGCGCCATGGCGTGCTCAGAGCGCGACACGGCGTGCTCTTGCGCACATTTGTGTAAAATTTGGGCGAAAACTATGCCTAGACCATTTTTAGTCACTCCAAAATGATACTTTCGTGAGTATTTTGAAATTACCATGTTGCAATTCCAAAATCACTTCTCTTCAACCTTAGACCTCATCTTTTGAGTTTTGCGATATCACATGAGATACATGCCCTTCTAATTTTGAATGTATGTAGACCATGTTTTTCAACTTGAGTCGTTAGTATATGATATATGAAGACTATGTGCGTCGGTTTTTCAATTTTTCGATAATTTTTTAATTTATTATGGTTATTTCAAATTCGGTCAAACCTAAGTTTTACCAACATTTAAACAAGTTTAAAACATGAAAATGAAAAACTAAGCATGTATCCTTCTTAGTCACTCCAAAATGAAGCTTTTGTGAGGTTTTTGAAATTTTCATGTTGCAATTCCAAAACCACTTCTCTCTAACCTTAGAACTCATAGTTTGAGTTATGCAATATCACATGAGATCCATGACCTTCTCCTTTTGAATGTATGTAGACCATGTTTTTCAACTTGAGTCGTTAGTATATGACATAATACGACTATGTGCGCATGATTTTCCTTTTTTTGATTTTTTTTTGAATATTTGAAGCTCATTTCAAATGTCGGTTAAACTGCAGCCGTCTGATTTCCTCTAGAAGGAATCTGCACGCAGACTCGGGGCGATCCGCGAGAAGCTCATTCTGCGATCTGATTGGACGCGCGCGTAGGACAAGGGCTGTACACCCGCTGACAAGTGGACCACGGCGGACCTAGCTGGGATTTTGGCTCGCCCACCCCCATTTGCCTCAGTGACACAAAATGGGTATTTTGACACACCAAATGCGGATTTTGGCTGTTACCCGTCATCGTAACTTAAATGAGGATTTTGGCAAACCAAATGGGGATAGCCATGAGCTTGCTCAAATCTAGCTTGAATCCATATAAATTTTCAAATGAGCTTGGACTCGCTGAAAAATGTGTTTCAAATGAGCTCCAAAGGTAGGGTAAACGGCCCCGTTTCTAAGCAAAAATGGTGGACTCGCTGAAAAATGTGTTTCAAATGAGCTCCAAAGGTAGGGTAAAAGGCCCCATTTCTAAGCAAAAATGGTGGACTCGCTGAAAAATGTGTTTCAAATGAGCTCCAAAGGTAGGGTAAACGGCCCCATTTCTAAGCAAAAATGGTGGACTCGCTGAAAAATGTGTTTCAAATGAGCTCCAAAGGTAGGGTAAACGGCCCCATTTCTAAGCAAACTTTGCAAACTGAAGTGGATTGGATTTACACACACAATTGGAAACGTCAAGCACAAGGCCATTGCCAAATTTCATGGTAGTACAAAATGGACTTGCCCTTGCTAAATTATAAAATAGATCAACAACTAATAACTAAATTGGCACTTGCCCTTAATAAAGCAACTAATAACTAAAATGGACTACCACTCGTCCTCGTCATCGGAAACCTCCATCGACTCGGCCTTGCCCTTGCCCCTGCCCTTGCCCTTGGCATCGACCTCTTCTGGGGCGATGCTGTTCGACGCCGACCACATGTCCTTCTTCTTCCCCTTGCTCTCCGAGGAGATCTTGAGCCGTTCCTGCTCGGCGGAGGAATGCTTGGCCAGCTCCAAGGCTTTATGGTCGGCCATGGCCCAGGCCAAACCCGGGTCCAGGACCTCCGTGGCCTCCTCCTTACAGGCCATGGTCCAGTCCATACCCTGGTCGTCCTCGTCGTCCTCGTCGCACAGATCGATGAAGGAAATGGGATCGGGAGCAATGGCCCTGCCCCTGCCCCAGCCCCTGCCCTTTGGAAACTCCATGTCCCATGCCGCTTCCCCCGCTCGCCTGCTGCTCGAACTTGGAGGAGTACGCGCACGCCCACGCCCACGCCCACGCCCCATGCCGCTTCCCTCGCTCGCCTCAAGAAACCAAGGATAGGGGACGTGGCGGCGGCGGCGGTTCGAGCTGGGAGTGGAGCTGCCATCACCACGAGGCATGGTGAGATGAGGGACTGGGCGAAGGTGTTTAGGAGAGGAAGAGGGGATTTGTGAGCGCAATGGGCAAGGAGATGGCTCCTTTTAATGTTAGGAGCGGTCTGGACGGCGTCGCGGTCTAGACGGCAGTAATGGCGACCGGACATTGATTTGGCTCCAGACTGCTCATCTTGCAGCAGGATAGAGTAGGCAAGAGAGACGCGAGGACGGCGGAGCAGATGCGCGTCCGGTCCGGCAGTGTAGGCGGCGAGGCAGCTTTTGCCGGCCAGGGGGGCACGCCATTGAAGGCGCGGCGAGCACAGGTGGAATGGCATGGACGCGCACGTACGGCCGCATGCATGCAAGTGGGACGGGGTGCATGCACTTCGCTGGGCCCACATCTAAGGTCAAAGGGCCGGCCACACTAGCCGACCCCAGGAAATCCCAACCGAGCCGAGACAAGCCGACCCCACCAGGCCAAGTGACGGTTACCAGAGGGAAACAGAGCGTTTGGCTGATTTCCGAGCCATCCAGGGCACAGACGAGAGAAACTACGCGGGTATGGCACAGACGGATAAACTAGAGCCAACCAGGGCACAGAAGCAATTGTCCCATGTTTTTTTTTGTCTTAATATGTTAATTCCGGAAAATGTCCAATTCTTGTATAAATTATATATTTTGATTTCGAAATCCAAATAATACAAATTTTATATCTAGTGTTATCAGAAAGATTCATAGATTATGAATACTCCATCCATGCCCATGTTTACATTTTGCATATTGTTCTTTAGTTGTGTTTAGCAATTGACCTAAATAATTTAATTATGGAATATGGGGTAAATATTATATATAATGCCCTATGTCTATTTAAATTGTGTAGATCACCCATGCCATGTTTTTGCATGTTAATCAACATTTAATTTTGTGGTTACATAATAACTTAAACTTAAAGATTAATTGTTGGAACCCTGGGTTCCACTTAATTTGGTTTAAGTTGCATCGTACCAACTACCATGTCATGCATCATATCTTGATCATGCTGGTTCTTTTGCCCTGGTAGTAAGTGTTGCATCCGATGTTTTTCCAGTGTTTGTTGCGTTTTCGCGGATAGGACGTTAAGATGATGTGATCAACCACAAGATCTTCTTCCATGCGGTATTCCAGGCAATCAAATGCTCACTAGTTATAGACACTTTGCCTTTCATTCTTGACGTTGATCTCTGCTAGCCTAGTTTACAATTCTTGTGTCATGATCCTACTACATGTATACCTGGTAGCTTTATCTCCACGACCTATCACATGTTGCATATTTATCTGTTAGTCTTGTGAGGTGCTTTGTTCTGCTAGTGATAAGGCACTGGCGGACGGCCTTGCGAGGTGCTTTGTTCTACTAGTGTCGCCCTACGACCTCAGTTCTTGTTCACTAATCCAAGTACGAGCGCACTAACCACTCGTGGGAGGATCTCATGCCCCTTCCCTCGTCTTTGACCGGACCTTCAGCTTGTCCAGGCGCCGCAACTAGTTTGGGCTTTCCATTTGCTCATACGCATTGATACTTGTGTAGTACGTTGGCGTTATGCCTTGTTACATGCATATAGGTGCGATGGGATGCTTTGTGGGTATACCCATGGCCCCTTCCCACTTAGCATGTAGGCGTAAATGATTGAGTCCTCTATGGAGGTATCGACCGGACTCTGGACGCGGGTAACAACTCAGATGGGTAGCACCCTGGACTTGTTGTAGTGAAGGAATGAGTCGTGTTGAAAGACCCTAATTTTTTGACTGGGTTGATCGAATGTGTATGGGTACCAGTAGTGCATCTTTGCAGGGTTAAATCTTTTCGAAAAGCCGAGTCCGCGGTTATGGACAACTTGGAGCATATGCTGGCTAACAAGACCATAGAAAACTTGCACCTAATTAATGTTAATTAATTTGGCTAGTAATATAGAATTACCTGCACCACAACATGTAACTAAAACTGCCAGATGTGTGAGTTTCCTCTGATTGCTTACTCATACTTGGTTGAGGGGGTGAATCCGGGAATGAGTTATGTTTGGTGTCAGTAATTAGTTGGTTCCTTATCCGCTCTCTTACCCTTATCATTTAGCCGGAAGTTGTAGCGAGTCTCTATTAGGTTGTTAGTGATGCTGCTGCTGCCGCTAAGTCCACCTATCCTATACTTTGGGAGTCCTTGTGTTTGTGGCTTGTTAGCCTTGCTTGCGATATACATTTCGGTGCATTGACCCGTTCGCGGGCTGTGCTTTTGTGGAGTCAATAGGTTTGAAATCTGACGACGTTAGCTTGAGAATCCCTCCGGCTTGGGCTAGGCAGGGATATGGCGTCATCGTATATCTTCAGGACTCTTAATCCAATTTGTATCTTATCCGAAGTCGGATACTATTTTGCTTCCGCTCTGCTTTATATCTTTGTATTGTATCAGTTGTTTCTTGACTCGTGGAGTCGTTCTTGTATATATCTCATTCTGTTGTTGTTGCAGATTGTTTCGTGAATTGTTGTAATGTTATCACAAGTCCGCCAACATAACACACATGTTTCGGCGTGCACGTTATGTCTAGTGGGCGACATAAGATTGTTATTATACGGATTTTGGCGGGATCGCATAAATCTGCATAGTATCGATTTTGGGGCGTCACACATAAGAAGGGGAAGGAACAAAACAGAGCTAGAGAGAGCTCTCGTATGCCAGATTTATACCGGAGAAACATCCCTTCCGGAGAAGGAAATCATTGTCATCGTCATTGTCTTCACGTCGTGCAATCTCAATCGCACAAGAAGTGAGCCCAGCTCACTTGGCTAGTGGAGTGGATCTACAACCCAGCCACCCAGGTTTAACTCCTTACCGGCGCGAATTTGGGTTCTTACTAGGGGGCTTCCCCACCGCTTTCCTTAAAAATACTCCATCAAACCATCACCAACACCATCTCCACCACTGTCTTCACGCTGACCAGATGTTCAATCTTGATCCATAACTTGTATCTATCATTGGGATTACTTATTCAGTGTCGATTACGCTTTTTATTTGATGATATTGTGTTTTATTCGTGAATTTTTGTTATGACCAGATTATTATCATTATTAAATCACTTCTGATCATGATTCATATGTTATCTCGTGAGTAGTTCGTTTAGTTCTTGAGGGCAAATTTCAAAAAAAAAGTTCTTGAGGACATGGGATCAATCTTGTAGTAGTGACGTAAAGTTGAGTAATGGTTTGGTATTTAATTTGTGACGTGACCTGACCGGTTTATGGATGAGTGCTATTGGCGTAGTTGGCTTGGCTCTGAACTTACTAGCCTACCTAGATGGCCAGTAAAGTTGTTTCTTTATTTCTATACGGCCCTTTACTTAATAATTTTAATTTCATTAAGAAAAACTAAACAAATTGATGGAAAATGTAAGACTTGGATTTTTTTATTTAATCCCTTTTTTCAATTCTTCAATGATTAATTCGAATTCCAATTAATCATTTTGGCTAACTGTTTTTACATTGGTCCTCGGTGTAAAGGCAAAAGGGAGTTTTAGTGCAAGACTCACCCGACTAGCAGAGACGAAAGTCGCCCTTGGTGATCCGACGGTGCCGAGTGGAAGGGCTAAGTTTAGCTCATACGTAGCTGCTTATTTTTTGGGCGTGGAGAAGTGTCTAACCAAAATACCCAATAAATACTTCACCTTTATGGGCATGGAGAAATGTTTGTCTAGTTTGCTTATGGTAGGATTGCGGGAGTGATATAAAGCTAAACCACAATTCGCAAGAGGGATGTAGAACCTTAGAGTTTAGGGTTATAGTTTGATTGATCTTAGTAAGTTTCTTGTATATCACCGACATTTCTTTTTGTTGCTTTTGCAAGTATGATTTTGATTTCCTGTAAACAAACGTCTAGGATGTTTTTTTTTGATTAAAAGGGATTTCTCCCCGATTTCCATTAATAGAAACCAGAGCTACAATATTCGTTCCACCACAACTCAGCAACCACCAAGAAAGACTCCAACCCGCGAGTTACAACCAGAAGCAACAACCCCCAGCACCAACCTAACGTCACAACAATCCCAGTTTTTAGACATAAGGTAGAAACAAGAAAACATCCCCCAGCAGCCATGAAGATCTGCTCTTTATTCATCTCTTATCCTTGGTCTCCAGTTCGCCCAGCTTCTCGCCCCCCTGAAGACTTCATCCGCGACTCGCGCCAGCAGTTTTGCGCCCCGCTGTAGCTCCAGCTTTGCTCCTTCCGTTCCCTGCAAGTTAGCCCACCAATCAATCCAATGACATATTCTATGTATCACTTCAATTGGCTCCGAAGGCCATTTGTTCTCAAAACATGCAAGATTTCTAGCTTTCCAAATCCCCCAAAACACCGCCGCTATTCCTACTGTCAACAACTTCTTTGCTTTAACCTCAAAACCATCAAGAAACACGGTGAGGCAATGTTGCGCGTCGACAAACTGACAATTAATACCAGTCGCCACGCTGACCACATTCCACGCGTATCTAGCTAGCGGACACCGTAGGAAAAGATGATCAATCGATTCATCTTGCCCACAGAATAGGCAATTTTTAGTACATTTCCCTCCTCTTTTCAATAAAACGTCTCTCGTAAGAATGCTCTTCTTCAAGATCAGCCAGAGAAAAGTTTTAATCCTCAGTGGGAGTTTAACTTTCCACATGAACCTATAGGGTACATTCTCCACCACCTGCATTGCCGAGTAAAAGGATTTAATAGTAAACTGTCTGGAAGCGGTTAACAGCCAGCTAAGTTTATCTTCCTCCATTTTTAACTCTACATTCTCGCACAGGGATATCAGTCTTCTCCATTCCTCCAACTTGACACCTGTAAGCGCTCTTCTAAAAGATAAAGAAGTGATTCCAGAGGAAAAGACTTCTCTAACTGTTATATTGTAATTATTCGAAACTGCATATAACCGAGGCATTTGTAAGGATAAATAAGTATCTGAGATCCATAAGTCCTCCCAGAATCTTGTTTTCCTACCATCCCCCACCACAAATCGACAACATGATAGAAACAAAGGTTTAACTTCCATAAGACCTTGCCAAAAATGTGAGTCACCATTTTTCTGAGAGCATTGCCCCAAAGTGGTGTTTTTCAAGTATTTATTTTGAAGGACTGTTTGCCATAGCCCTTTTTCATTAAACAACTTCCACAGCCACTTGGCAAGTAATGCCACATTCATAATTTCTAAATCCAGAATTCCCAAACCACCTTGGTCTTTCGGAAGGCACACCGTCTTCCATTTAACTAAGTGGTATTTTTTCTTTCCCAAGAAATTACTCCATAGGAAATTTGATCTAATTTTGTCAAATTTCTTCCTTGGCCCTACAGGTATCCTATAAAAGGATGACATGTAGAGAAGGGTACTGGACAGAGAAGTGTTAATCAACAGAGATCTCCCTCCAATAGACATGTTTTTACCATTCCAACACCCTAACTTTTTCATCATCTTCTCTCCTAAAGGATCCCACTCACTGTTATTCAATCTAATTTCATCGATTGGAATCCCTAGATATTTCATGGGCAAACAACTTTTTTTACAAGTAAAGATCTCTTCAAACTTTTTTTCCTTGTCCCTGTCAATTCCAAGGCAATAAACTTCGCTTTTATGGAAGTTTATCTTAAGCCCAGACATTTGCTCGAACAGGCAAAGGATGAATTTAAGGTTCCTTGCTTGTTCCAAATCATCTTGGAGGAGTAGGATAGTATCGTCTGCGTATTGCAAGATCGACACCCCTTTTTCCACGAGATGACAAGACAGGCCCTTAATTACTTCATTCTCTGTAGCTCTCTCTAACGTAATAGCAAGCGCATCACCCACTAGATCAAAAAGCAGGGGCGAGAGGGGGTCCCCCTGTCGCAGCCCCTGGTGAGTATTAAAATAAGGCCCATTTTCTCCATTGACTTTAACCCCAACTTTGCCACCCGAAACAATTTTCATTACTACATCATTAAATTTGCTTGGGAATCCTTTCATCTCAAGAATTTGAAGTAAGAAAGTCCATTTGATTTTATCAAATGCTTTCTCAAAATCTATCTTAAAGAGAACCCCAGGCTTTTTCTTAACATGTAAATCATTTAAAACTTCATGTAAAATAGTGACTCCTTCCATAATGTATCTGCCCTTAATAAAAGCTGTCTGTGTTAATTTGATAACTTTCGAAATGACAGGGTTCAGCCTATTCACAATCATTTTGGTAATGATTTTGAAGACAACATTCAAAAGACATATTGGTCTATACTTTTGAATTTTGTCTGCATCTGCTCCCTTGGGAACCAGAGTAATCATTCCATAATTAAGCCTATCAATATTAATTTTGTTGTCAAAGAAGTCTGTCACCAGCGAAAACAAATCCCTGTGAATTATATGCCAAAATTTCTGATAGAAATCTGCATTAAAACCATCAGGTCCAGCTGATTTGTTTTTCTCCATCCCAAAAACCGCATTTTTCAATTCTTCTAAATTAAATCTTCCTATTAAACTCTCTCTCTCCTCTATTCCAATTTGCTCCACTCCTCTCCCATCTAATCTAATTTGAGTCGAATCAGATCGGCCAAAGAGTTTCTTGTAAAAGCATGTTATATACGTTTTCAGATTCTCTTGACCCTCGATTAAACCCTCCTCTTGGTGTAAATTTACAATTCTATTTCTTCTTCTTCTCCCATTCGCTTTAGAGTGATAGTATTTTGTGTTACTATCCCCTTCAAGCAGCTCTTTCTCTCTCGATCTTTGCAACCATTTCACCTCTTCCTCCTTCAGAATGTTTTTGAGTTTATCACGACATTGTTGCATATGACTCCATTCCACTAGAGACAGCCCACCTGCTTCACTTTTCTTATCCAACACCTCTATCTCATCTGTGAGTTCAATTCTTAATTTCCTATTAGCACTTTCAAAATTTATATTCCAACCTTTTAAATGCTTCCTTATATTCTCCAATCTATTATGCCATCGGTCAATACTTGAGCTTCCTCTCACTCCCTGATTCCATAATTTAGTTAGTATCTCCTCGAGTTCATCTCTGAGAAACCAACAATTTTCAAATTTAAAGGTTTTCGGAATTCTGATCGCCTCTCCTGTCGAGATCAACAGGGGGGTGTGATCAGATAAATCTCTAGTTAGGGCTGTCACTGTCACCAAAGGGAAATTTTCCTCCCAAGCAGGAGAGACTAACACTCTATCCAATAATGCAAAAGTGGGATCCTCTTGATTATTGGACCAGGTGTATTGCCTCCCACTAAGTTGAATCTCCAGTAACTCTCCTTGCGCAATAATAGAATTAAAAAGCATGCTCCATCTATTTAATCCCCCAGGTTTGTTTCTGTCTCTAGCTCTTCTGGTGAGATTAAAATCCCCAGCCAGAAACAAAGGAACCTTTGAGTTTTTAATGATATGCACCAATTCCACTAGAAATTTTGCTTTTCCAGCAGGTTGGGCATCACCATATACAACCACAAGGTTCCAGGAAAGGTTATCCAATTTACTATTGATCAGAGTTCTTATAAAGTACTCTCCAAATTCTTTTTCCACGATAGCAAACGTATCAGTATTAACCCCTAGTAAGATACCCCCTGACTTGCCTTTAGCTGGAGTCCAGGACCACTCAAACGAGGTTCCCCCACCTATGGACAACAAGGTTGCTTCGGAGAAATCTTGTTTCATGGTTTCTTGAATACCAACAAAGTCAAGTTTGTATTTGTATACAGATTCACAAACAAAATCCCTTTTGAACTTATCTCCTACTCCCCTAGAGTTCCAAATAAAACCATTTACCATTATCTTTTATGATTTCTTTTCCTCCTCCTTATCACTGTCCTAATAGGTGATTTAACAGAATAAACCTCAGTACAAGGTTTATTAGTTAAATCCCTAAACTGATTCAATCCACTGCCTCCCAAAAAATTGCATTGTTCTATTTCTTCATCCATATCCTCTTGGTTCATGCTAATGAGATCCTGCAGTATAGCATCTATATCACCAGGATTTAGATCTTTACTAACAGTTTCTTCATTAACTTTTTCAACATTATTCTGTACTCCAAACATAGCTACTCTTGCTTCTTCTTGTATTCTAATAAGATTTAAATTGTGCTCTACCAACTCCAAAGAAGTCCCTAATTCCACACCAACTAATCTTGCAATATCCAACAAAGAACTATCATCAGAATTAAGTACAGTAGGAAAGAAAGAGCTACCTTCTTCCCTATCCATTCCCTTAGCTTTGATGCCTTTTGCTCGATCCAGCACCGTAATGTCCTCCGTGTTTTTGTTGGCCAATCTCCCACTTTGCCTCGGCCCAGTTTCCTCCTGAGAGCTAATGTTAGTCTTCATTGCATTCCCAGCAGCGGCCTTCACCTGCGCTCCAAAGCTTTCCGACTGTGACGCATCAACGTAACCATCCAATTCCTCATCTGAAAGTCTCACCCTTTCATCATCTGTATCTTCTGCCGAAGCTGTGTTGTCACCTGTTTTCTCAGCTCTATCGATGGTACTAGAAGCATTCTCCATTTGTGTTAGGAGCTTTGCCCCTGCTCTTTCTTTGTTGATTCTGATGTCCTCTTCATCTTGTTTCCTTAAGTTCTGCTCCCTTTCCTCTAGAGCCATTCTTGTGTGTGTGCTGGCAACCACTTGTTTCTCAGCAACACCCTGTCCAGTAGAAGAAGGAGCAGGCTGCTCACTGTTTTTCTGCCTCTTTGGGTCCCTGCCCACATCATTCTCATTCTGGCTATCCATAACATCTTCAAAATCTTGTATGAAGTCCTCTTCAGCTCTGTCCCAACCCATTTCAACTATCTCTTCTAACTGAAAGTAAATCCTGTAGTAGTGCAGCTTTGGTGTGGTTATCTGTGTCCACTTTGGGATTTTAAGATGGTCAACCACCCCCACTTTCAGTCTGACTTGCCCAGTTTCTTTCAGATGATGCATGTCAGCTTCTAGATGGTGCCCCAGAGTGGAACCCACCTCACACAAACCATGGAAATTCTTGAGAATCTTTGGCACTCCTTTTGCTTTTACCCAAACAGTTGTCAGCTTCCCTGCAGCAAGTGATTCATCTGTCCACAGTTTAATGTTCACCATCATATCTACTTTCTTCAAAGGGACCCAATCATACACAGAAGCTTCATTAATTCTGGTTACAGATGGGAAGCTCACTAGAAAAGCTCCAGCAGCAACATTTTTAGCCTTCCAAGCCCATCTCCAAGGATAGGTACTCGCAAGCCCCAACTCCAAGTTCTCTGCAGTCATTTCTCCAACTGATCCTTCCTTGATCTTGATCAGCGCAATTGCGTTTTCTTTTGCACCTGATGCCGACTCCTTGGTGTGTTCAGCAACAAAGCAGCCTAGCCCTGCTCCCCCAAAGCCCACAAACGCTGCAATTGGCTTTTTCTGATGTAGCCAAGCACATTTGTTGGAGATGTGGGAGGTTTTGTCACAGTTGACACACAGCACATCTGCATCACAATCCTTTTGTACATGAGTTCCATGCTCCCAGCAACGGAAGCACTGCAGCTTGTTTGACCCACCATCGGACCCCGAAGCAGCCCCTGCATCCTTCTGCTTGAGTGTCGCCCCTGCTCCGCTGCTCGCTGCTGTCTTGGGAACATACACAGTTTTCTGACCACCAGTTTGCAGGGCGTTTGACTCAGCAGAAACCGATCTCTGTGGATTCTGCAGCGGGTAATTCCTCTGATTCCCTGTGTTGAAACGATTCTGGTACTGATAGCTAGAATTCTGATACTGCCCCCTCTGCTGATACTGATTGTTCTGGTGGAAATTCTGCCCCCTATGGTTGTGCTGATAATTACCTTGGAACTGTTGCTGCGGGGGCGGCCTGACCGCGAAAATGCCTGCTCCTCGGTTATCTCCACCGCGTCCATTCCCACCAGCGCTCCCCTGCATCTCCTCAGCGTCTGGCTCTCGATCTCCTCCTCGAACTCTGCCCTCAAACGAATCGCAGCCCCCTAGTACCTCCGAACTCCAGAGATGAGAGAGAAGTGGGGATAGGAATTGTGTGCGATTCGGGGTCGCGCCGCCTCTGTGCGGAACCCTAATCTCCACTTCCTGAGCCCTATTCTCCTCCTGGGCTTTTGGGTTCTGATGTCGCTGCGGCCCATTTCGGCCCAAAGTTCGAATCGAAATTCTCGTCTTCCCCTCTCCAACAACCGCGTCATCCCCTGGATTCCCCTGCAATCTCACCGGAGATCGAGAAGATAACGACGCCGGCGGCGAGCCACTGCTCCCGCACAGCAGTCGCAAATCATCCCGTCTCATGTTGGATAGGAAGGGATCCACTCGGGAAGGAATCCTAATCGCTCTGCCTCTCACCATCTGGAACCAATCCGAACCCTCATCTGAATCCGTCAAGGGATCGCGGCCCTCCACAAACGCAGGAGGTTTACCTTGAGTCCGCTCGGGGAGCGGCGCCGTCGCCGAGGCCTTCGCCACCGCGGCCCGAAGGCGGTTCGCGATCACCTCGAGCTCCGACTTCCTCCCCTTCCTCTGCTTGCTCCGCCTCTCCTTCGCGCAGCGGAACGCATCCGCGAGGGTCGCCGTCGGCGGGGACCTCTCCGGGGGAGAGTTCTCATCGTCGTCGTCGGAGAACTCGTCGCCGTCGTCATGGTCCTCGCCGATCGCCCAGAATCGCCCGCCTGTCGTCATCCTTCCTATCGCCTGTTGGTTTTCTGAGAGTGGCTACGTGGAGGAGGCCAATTACTCGAGAAAAAGAACAAGCATCTACGATGTCACGTATAGATTTCATATAGGCTGGCCACGTCCGTGATTTGGATTAGGATTAGTAATCCTCAACTCCAGGCGACGCCTCAGCTGCAACTGATTTTTAACCAAAGTTAAATGGATCAGGCGACAAGTGGCCTTCCCCGCTCAATACTAGCGCGCGCGGGTCCATCGCTGTATGCGATAACTGATTATAAAACGACCTCCTTCCTTCCCTTATATCGGATCCAATTGATCGAAGTCAGTCTCCAACTGTCTACCAAGATGTTCGTGGAGGGGTTCAAGGTGGAGAGCCCGCATGTGCGGTACGGCGCCGGAGAGATCGAGTCCGAGTACCGGTATGACACCACGGAGGTGGCGCCGGCGCCGGAGGGGAGCTGGGTGGTGCGCCCCAAGTCCGTCACCTACAACTTCAAGACGAGCACCGCCGTCCCAAAGCTCGGGTAACTACTCAACAAATCCACGATGCTGATGATTCTGAACCGTATATTAGCCTCTTCGATCTTCTGAATCTTCAATCACATCCTGTCGCCGCTCGTGCATGTATCCATGTAGGGTGATGCTCGTCGGATGGGGCGGGAATAACGGCACCACTCTCACAGCCGGGGTCATCGCCAACAGATTGTAAGTTTGAATTAGCTGATTTAGGACACGCATCGATTAAATAAATCTCTTCGATCTTCTTGCATGGATAAGTACATTTTCATATTCAGATATGTCATATGTGATGTTGGATCGTGCATGAGATGGGATGCACCCTTGCATGTCACCAGATCAGACGATGGTCAAATGATCTAATGTATTTACATAGCTTTATCGATGGATTGCTCCTTAACCGTGCTCTTGTACTGCTTATTCTTCTATCGGTGGGATTTTTCCAGGGGCATTTCATGGTCAACCAAGGAGAAGGTGCACAGCGCTAACTACTTTGGCTCCCTAACCCAGGCTTCCACGGTCAGAGTTGGCAGCTACAATGGGGAGGAGGTCTTCGCACCTTTCAGAAGCCTTGTACCCATGGTAGTTTCTTTTTTTAATTAAAATTTTCTCTTCTTTTTCTGCGAGGCAGTAGTGAATTTTTGTCGAGATTAATTGTCCGTGAGACAAGAACATACTAAATTGCGTCTATAAATACACTGCAAATTTCAGATGCACGATCAGTGGTCTCTTTTGTGAGAAATTTTTGTTAGTTGCTGAACATGCATGCGTTTCCCTCAAAGATTTTCCTTGCTTCAATTCATTTCTGCAGGTGAACCCGAATGACATTGTGTTTGGTGGATGGGATATCAGCAGCATGAACATGGCCGATGCCATGGGTAGAGCCAAAGTACTTGACATCGACCTGCAGAAGCAGCTCAAGAGCCATATGGTGTCTATGGTGCCCCTCCCCGGCATCTTCAACCCGGACTTCATCGCCGCAAACCAAGGTTCTCGCGCTAACAATATCATCAAGGGCACCAAGAAGGAGCAGGTGGACCAAATCATCCAAGACATCAGGTACACTATTAGACCAACACATTCCAAAGAAGTTTTTCCGGTTTGTTCACGCTACTCGATTTTGCATGGAATGGAACAGAGAGTTCAAGGAAAAGAACAAGGTGGACAAGGTTGTTGTGTTGTGGACAGCAAACACCGAACGTTATAGTGATGTTGTCGCTGGGCTCAATGATACCATGGATAACCTCCTGACTTCTCTCGACAAGAATGAGGCTGAGATATCGCCGTCAACCATGTACGCAATAGCCTGTGTCACGGAGGGGGTACCGTTTGTAAACGGGAGCCCTCAGAACACCTTCGTGCCCGGTACGTATGCAGCTACTTAGCTCCAGATGAACTATAAAAAATTGATGTTCTATTCTTGGATTTGAACCATGCTAAGGTTGCTTTGTTTGTGCATTCATGTGCAGGGTTGATCGAGCTGGCCATCAAGAAGAACTCGTTGATCGGTGGCGATGACTTCAAGAGCGGGCAAACTAAGATGAAGTCAGTCCTAGTTGACTTCCTCGTCGGCGCTGGAATCAAGGTATCTTATAGTAGTACAAGTTTTAGAGTAGCTGTTGATTCAAATTCTCCACTATCAAATAACAACTTTTTCAACATATCGATGATAATTTTTGTTTCGGTTTCAGCCCACCTCCATTGCCAGCTATAACCACCTGGGCAACAACGACGGCATGAACCTCTCGGCGCCGCAGGTATTCCGGTCCAAGGAGATCTCCAAGAGCGGTGTGGTGGATGACATGGTCGCCAGCAACAACATCCTTTACAACCCCGGGGAGCACCCTGACCACGTCATCGTCATCAAGGTCCGTTAGTCGGAGTTAACTATTCGTCGCCTTGCATGCCCCTTCAGAGTTGAAGAAAAACATGATTGAAACATAAATGATCCGTTCATGATAATGCAGTATGTGCCATATGTCGGGGACAGCAAGAGGGCCATGGACGAGTACACCTCTGAGATTTTCATGGGTGGCAAGAGCACCATCGTTTTGCACAATACTTGCGAGGACTCACTTCTCGCTGCACCTATCATCCTTGATTTGGTGCTCCTAGCCGAGCTCAGCACTAGGATCCAGCTGAAAGCTGAGGGCCAGGTAATTTACGGTTGAGGCATTGTAAGATCAGTTGTGTTTCACAACAAAATGTTTTGTCGTTGTTGATGTTGTTCAATTTTTGTTTTATTTCATCTCACCGTGCAGGAGAACTTCCATTCTTTCCATCCGGTGGCCACCATCCTGAGCTATCTTAGCAAGGCCCCACTTGTGAGTGCAAAAAATTCTCACAACGAATTAGTTATCACTACCAGAATTATCCATAGAAACATTTTTAGTTGGCAAAATAAATATTTATGTTTATAAAAGAGTTTTGTTCATGGAACAGGTTCCCCCAGGGACACCAGTGGTGAACGCACTGGCCAAGCAGAGGGCCATGCTCGAGAACATCCTTAGGGCTTGTGTTGGGCTGGCCCCTGAGAACAACATGATACTTGAGCACAAATGATGCGTCTAACAAAATCTTCTCATCACAAAGGGAAGAACAAAATAGAAGGAATAATAAGAGTCCAGTGGAAGGGAACTGGTGAAGGAGGGATCAGGTCACGCATGGTGCAATTCATTTGGATTCTCTTGGGGTTTTTAGTTCATTAGTTGGCCCTCTGCCCTGTTTTTTCTCTGCTTTTAAGACGATTTTTTGTGATGGAGATAGATTATTGTACGATATAGTTAAAGGAATTAGTACTTCAGTTATTTGATTATTATTATGGAGCTAGTAGGAGCGGTTAGCCTAATATTTGGAACTTTTAATCAAAGAACGGCTTGCTCATTGTTGGATCAATATTTTCCCTCTCTATGTTTTTCATCGCCTGGTGATAAACTCTTCTTTGTTGCTTTAGGGTAGTTTTTTTTTCAAACCTTGTTGTAGATCAACATATGCAACAGAGAAAAGGAGCTAGAAGTTTTGAGTTCTCTTGTTCTAACAAAAATTTCAAAATAGCTATAAGTTTGGGTGGTCCTCTTGTTAGAAAACTGAGAGTGTTGGGTATTCTCATCGTTCACATTTTTTTGCATGTCCTTTCATCCATGAGTAAGCATATGACATAAATGAAACAAAAAATAACACCTACAATTTTCAAGTGCGAACAACTCTGAAATCATAATTTTCCAATCAATGTTGTTGATGAATGGTAGTCCTGTGCATGGTTGTCGTTCAACGTCCCTAGACTAATAGCTAGTTTCCCTTTTCTAAAAAAAAGACTAATAGCTAGTTCTCTACAACTCTGGTTTATATTCTGGATTAGAGCACAATATTACATTTCCATGCATCGTTCTTCTATAGCCAACATTTGCGCATAATACTTACACCAAACAAAAAATAAACTAGAATAGTACTTACATAGGCCATTTGCCAATTTGAGATCTTTGCTCATCGGGTGTATGTACCAAACTACGAGAGGAAGCACCATGCCCACCACCGAACTTCTGGGCAATGATATACTGAATTCGACGGATGGGATGCTCCCAGGTAGTGAACCAAACATCATAGTTTTTCTCTAGGGGTGGGTCTTCTATAATTTACACTTCGGTTCTCCGGATAATTGACACAACAACAGCTGTGTCATCCAATTTCCCCCCACTGAAACCTAGGTAACCCGCTGTGAGTGCAGCATCTGAAAATGGGCTTCTCCCTGCTCCAGACCTCCCCATATCATGTGCTCTAGCAGCCAGGTGCTCGGCCATGTCCTGCAATTCGTGTCATGATAATCTTGGCAACCGCGACTGGGCACATTATCTTAAAAATGATCCTTACCGTTGGTCTTAGATCTGCCTGTAAACATCCTGAAATCATGGCTGCTGCTTCTTGCAAATAGACATTGTCGAAAAAGCCATCAGTTGCTGTTATAATGACATCACCTTCCTCCAGTTTAATTTTATAATTTTTTTTTAGAAACACAGTACAAACGCAGACGCTCACACACACACGCGCACACTCACCCCTATGAACGCACACACGCACACCCACAAACCTGGGATTTGAACTCTGGTGGGCTGAGTGTACAACCACCCTGCTAGCCATCCAACCACAAGTTGGTTTGCAGTTTAATTTTATAATTCTGGAAATAGGTAGAAATTGAAGTGTTAATTTTTTAATTATTCACAGGGTGCAGGACTAACAGTACAAAAATGATAATCATTTGCACCTGTACAAGCTTTAAGGGATCAACTCCCTTCTCTATTTGATGTGGGAAATTGAAACCATAAGCCATTGGTTCTGATTTTGTGCATACTTTTCCATTTCTTATCACCAGAAACCCAGAGTCTCCGATATTTGATGCATGAAGGAACTTCAATATTGATAGGTGCAGTGAGCATGATACAAAGAGAAATAAGAATAGTCAGTCTTCATAAATTAGCAGACCTGGCCATCAAAGTGAGCAACCAAGACAGTTGAAGAACCAGGAGAGCTTGCTTGATTTGCAGCCTTGGAGAGAACTTCCTCGGGTGTAAGCTCAGCTTCTCCTTCATTATCCGAAATGATTTGTGTACAGCAATCCATTAGCTCTCTTGCATAAATTCCTGCATTGATCCTGAGTACAAATATTACAACAACAAAAAATCATTGCAGAATTCACATGAATAACCAATTATATTTGCTAGGTGTCAGATAAAAACAAAAGATAAATTTATAACGCCGAACTTAAGAATTATAGTTGTCCTGAGATATATGATACGACTCTTCTAAATGTTGCCAGGAGTTCAAGACCAGTAGAACAATACTGCCCCCTAACTTTGATGTCCTGCAGACTGTATCTCAAGAAGAGAAAATGTATGCCTAATGGCTTGTGAAGTTGTGATGTGAACAAGGGTTGGCATTTAGAACATTAATCTCCTACAGAGTGACACTCAAACTTCTTGTACCCAATGGCCAACGTCACACTGAACTGATATAAGCCTTTGATTACTGTAGATTAGTTGTCATTCCTCAGTACAAGCCAATACTTTTGGCTGGGGGTAAGTACAATCCATGCAGTAGTTCTACTTGTCAATCTACATATTTATTCACATGTTCGCTGAAGTATAAACATACTGAATCTCGATCACTCGAATGTTGTGAATTAACTGTTGCATAATACAAATATTAAGCGGTAAGGGCCCGCAAGGCTTGATCTATCTTAAGTCTACAGCTGGTGCATGTGTCTTGTTTAGATTTTCCTTGACAAGGAGATCGTAAGGCAAAGGGAATTACACCGTCATTTTGCACCTCGATGGTCACTGTCTATCCCTTAACAATTTTGTTCTTGCCATCATTCCGCCACTGGTGGCGCTTGATCTATTGCACATTCCTTTCAACCAGTCTCGTTGAGCTCTGAAAAGAACGCACAGCTGGCACAGCTGGCGCTACTGCACAAGCTCGGAATCGTCTGCAGATTGTATGTAGATGCCAATGCTGACTGGTTTGATAGTTGTGAGCTAGACATCTGGTCTCTCGTGTGGATCACTACATTTTTTGGGGAACTTGATTATGCAGTCTCGTATCTGTCACGACTACTACTGGGCCGTGACCCATGAAGAGCCCACTAGGAAGTGGCCCACCTACATCGTCCTGTACATCGTTGTTGTAAGCGGCGTGTGTGAGAGTAGGTGGGGGTATCGATGATCATTACGCTACGAGCGTGTATAACCTTCCTCCTTCCTTCTGTGCTTCTCTCACTAGAACTCTGAATCTGAGAACCAGATCATACGATTTGGTGTGTATCGTGATGATTCCTTGCTATTTGGTGTGTTGCCGCTAGCAGGATCGTTACAATTGGTATCATGAGCCTTTCGATCCGAGGGAAAATCCAGGAAAAATCCCCAAAAAAAAAATTGCGGCGAGGTTGAGGTTGATCTGTGAGATCCGGAGGCGAATCAAGTTCGGCGAAGTCTGGGTTGGGTTCTCCTGTAAAATCCCTGGACGGAGTTGGTTCTCGCGGGGTGGTGTGCAGCTGCTCCTTCTCAAGCAGTGCAGTGGCGAAAATTCAGGTGTTGGGGTAAATTCGGCCACAGATCCGGCGGAAATTGGAGGTTGCTGTGCTAACTCTAAGCCAGTGCTAAAATCCCTGCCGATTTGCCGTTTCCGTGTGGCTTTGGAGGCGATTGGATCAATTGCAAAGGAACGAGCTCTGTAGTACTCCCCGTGAGGAAGGTGAGCTCTAGTACTTGTTGATCCCGGTGGAAGTGGTACGGGGTGGCAGTCACGACGGCTCGTCCGCCTAGTCTGACGGTGAGGATGGGGGTGGCGGAGCAAACGATTGCAACCACCACGGCGGCGGTGACGGACATCGACAAGCAGCTGAGTCAGGTGTTGCTCGGCTTGTCCAAGGCGGCAGAAACGGCAGAGAAGAACTCAAGTTCCTGCCACTCGCTCTCTGTCACTACAGAGCGTTTGCTCAAGAATCACGAGGTGGTTATCAACAAGGTGTCGACGATCGAAACCAATGTTGAGGGACTTATCACTCGCGTTCATTCGCTGGAGAACATCATCTCCAAGGGGATGCAGCAAAATCCCGGCCAAAATGGGCACCATGAAGACATTCTGAACCAGGGCATGACCACACCTCGGGCCCTGGACAATGGTGCGTCGCCTATACACCTCGTAATCAGTTCGAATCTGGCACCTCACATGATTTAGCTCATAGGAATGATAGATACAATAGAGATACTCAGCATAGAGACTTTCGCATGCCTAAAACAAATTTTCCTAAGTTTGATGGTAATCACCCTAAAATGTGGAAGGAAAAGGCTGATAAATACTTCAATATGTTTCATGTTCCTGATGAGTGTAAGGTAGATTATGCTACTCTGCACTTCCATGGGTCGGCAGCCTTGTGGTTGCAGACTTACGAAGCTCAACATTCCATTGAATGCTGGGAACAGCTAGTTGTAGCTGTTTGTCAAAAGTTTGCAAAAGATCTTTATTATAGTGATATGAGTAAGGCTCTAGACATTAAACAAACTGGAGATGTAGCTAGTTATCATACTGAATTTGAGCATCTTATGCATCAGTTACGGTCTCACAACAGTGCTTTAGATGATACCTTTTTTGTTGCTAAGTTTGTAAAAGGATTGAAAAAGGAAATTAGAGCTGCTATTGTGTTGCATAAGCCGAGAACAGTTGATGCTGCGATCTCCTTGGCTCTCTTGCAGGAAGCTCAATTACAAGCATTTCCAATGCAAAAGTATGAGTACAGAAAATGGCATAATCAAGCTGGTCCAGGGAAATTGGGCCCTTTTCCAGCTGAGCAAGTGGTTGAAGTTGCGAAGCCAAATGTCCCAGTCATGGCTAGCAAACTGGCAGCACTAAAGGCTCAGAGGCGTGCTCGGGGTGAGTGCTTCACATCTGGAGGCAAGTATGGACCGACTCACAAGTGTCCTCAACATGTCCAGCTATCTGTGATCAATGAAATTTGTGAGGCCTTGGAGCTTGACAAGGAAAGCAATGCAAGTGAGGTTGTTACTGACCTCAATTCTGATAGCAGTGAGTCCGAGACTGATCAAGCCAATTGCATTTCTGTGGCAGCAGCTGAAGGAACTGTCAGCAAAAAGAAAATGAGGCTTTTGGGGTACATTGGCAAGACCCAAGTATTGATCCTTATTGATTCTGGTAGCTTAGGCAATTTTATTAACAGTGCTTTGGTAGATAAATTGCAAATTTCAGTTCAACAATTACCAAGAGTGCAAGTCACAATTGCTGATGGCAGTAAAATGCATAGTGAGGCAGGTATCTCTGGATTGCAATGGGGGGTTCAGGACACTAAATTTAAAACAGATGTTCGAGTCCTACCTATTAAATGTTATGACATCATTTTGGGCATGGAATGGTTGGAAACTTGCAATGGGGGGAAGATGTATGTGGATTGGAAAAGGAAGAAGATGCGGTTCTTGCATGGGGGTCAAAGAATAACTCTGCGAGGGTTATCAGCTAACACAAGTTACTGTGCCACAGTTCCAGAATCAGTGGTTCATCAGCTGATTCAAGAAGATGCAGTCGCACAGATCATGACATTGCAGTCTGCCCAATTACAAACAGAGTTGGCCACAGTGCCAGCTCTCATTCAGCAAGTGATTGATGATACGTCTCAAACGTATCTATAATTTCTTATGTTCCATGCTTATATTATGCCAATAGCTATATGTTTTATATACACTTTTGTATCATTTTATGCATTTTCTGGGACTAACCTATTAACAAGATGCCACAGTGCCAGTTGCCTGTTTTCTGCTGTTTTTGGTTTCAGAAAAGTTGTTAAGGAAATATTCTTGGAAATTGGACAAACGAAACGTCAAAGTGCCTATTTTTCTCGGGAGGTTCCAGAACACCGAAGAGGACACGGAGGAGGACCCCAAGGGGCCCACACCCTCTCCCGGTGCGGCCCCCCTGGCCGCGCGAGCACGGGGTGTGGGGCCCTCGAGGCCCCGCCGCCTTCGCCCTTTCGCCTACTTATACCCCCCCCCCCCCCCCCCCCCCCCGCGAAAATACAAGCCCTAGGACGCGCACCTTTTTCCTCCACGAAGTCCAGAGCCGCCGCCGTCGTCAACCCTAGATCGGAGGGATCAGAAGCTCTTCCCGGCACCCTGCCGGAGAGGGGAAACATCACCGGAGGGCTCTACATCACCATGCCCGCCTCCGGACTGATGCGTGAGTAGTTCATCCTTGGACTACGGGTCCATAGCAGTAGCTAGGTGGTTGTCTTCTCCTCTTGTGCTACCATGTTTAGATCTTGTGAGCTGCCTAACATGATCAAGATCATCTTTATGTAATGCTACATGTTGTGTTTGCTGGGATCCGATGAATATTGAGTACTATGTTATTGCTTCATAATATATCTTGTGAGTGCGTTGTTTATGATCTTGCATGCTCTCCGTTGCTAGTAGATGCTCTGGCCAAGTAGATGCTTGTGACTCCAAGAGGGGGTATTTATGCTCGATAGTAGGTTCATGTCTCTATTTAATCTGGGGTAGTGACAGCAAGCTCTAAGATTGTAGATGTACTGTTGCTACTAGGGATAAAACAGTAGTACTTTATCTAAGGGTATTTGTATTACTTACATTACACACATTGCCTAATGCAATAATCTGTTGCTTGCAACTTAATACTGAAAGGGGTGCGGACGCTAACCGGAAGGTGGATTATTAGTCATAGATGCGGTTGGAACGGTCTATGTATATTGTTGTAATGCCCAAATGAATATCACACTAGACATCATAACTATAGTATATGCATCATTATGCACTTCTTTATTCTGTCAATTGCCCAGCTGTAATTTGTTTACCCGCATGTATGCTATTATTATTATTTATGGAGAGACACCACTAGTGAACTGTGGACCCCGGTCCTTTTTCCTTAAACTGATAAACAATCCTACTGCAATCCTGTTACTTTCATTCTCTGCAAACAAACATCATTTTCCACACATACGTTTAATCCTTTGTTACAGCAAGCCAGTGAGATTGACAACCTCACTGTTAAGTTGGGGCAAAGTATCTTGGTTGTGTTGTGTGCAGGTTCCACGTCAACTACTCCAGCACTTTTCTGGCGCCGTTGCCACCTTGAGAAGATTCTTAGTTTCCTACTGGTTCGATAACCTTGGTTTCACAACTGAGGGAAATTTGCTGCTGCACTACTTCATACCTTCCTCTTGGGGTTCCCAACAACATCTCACCCGTGCATCAAGCTCTTTTTTAGCGCCGTTGCCGGGGAAACTAGATTCTTCTGCGAGGGGAGTCTCTCACATCCAGTCTTTTTTATTTTGTTATTGTCTTGCTTAGTTTATTTTTATTATTGTCTTGTTTGCTTAATATCAAAAATACAAAAAAAATTAGTTACTTGCATTGTTATTTTTATTTCGGTTTGTTATTTTGTTTATTTCGGTTTGCTTTTTAAATTGCTAAAATGAGTACTGCTGAGAATACTAGGTTGTGTGATTTCACTAGCACCAATAATAATGATTTTATATGCACTCCTATTGCTCCACCTGCTTCTAAAGCAGAATTCTTTGAAATAAAACCTGCTTTGTTAAACCTTGTTATGAGAGAGCAATTTTCTGGTGTTAGTACTGATGATGCTGCTGCCCATCTAAATAATTTTATTGAACTTTGTGAAATGCAAAAGCATAAAGATGTAGATGGTGATATTATAAAACTGAAATTATTTCCTTTCTCTTTGAGAGGAAGAGCTAAAGAATGGTTGCTTTCATTGCCTAGAAATAGTATTGATTCATGGACAAAATGCAAAGATGCTTTTATTGGAAAATACTATCCTCCTGCTAAGATTATTTCTCTAAGAAGTAGCATTATGAATTTTAAACAACTTGATAATGAACATGTTGCTCAAGCTTGGGAAAGAAGTAACATTATGTATTGTACAAATTGTCAGAGTAACACTCTTCCACAAGCAAGCATTATCATATAACGCTTATTTGATAAGGGGTTTTTGATGAAGTAAAATGCAGCTAGTTTATTTGTACTCTAGTGCAAGTGGGAGACTGAAGGAGATATGCCCTAGAGGCAAATAAATAAGTAGTATTTATTGCATTATCTCATAAGTTTATAATAGGTTTTTGTATTATGCTATAACTGTATTAATCGGAATTATTAATACACGTGTGATACATAAACAACCAGAGTCCCTAGTGAGCCTCTATATGAACTAGTCCATTGGGCAACAGTTGATCGAGATTCCCGATCAAGGACAATGACGTCGGTTGACAATGGGGTCATCTTATTAGCAGAATAAGGTGATGGACATACGCAAAGTATTGCAACAAGATCGTATTACGATGTTTGTCATTTGCAATAGATAAGTAATATGATAGCTTATTCCTTAGACCGTGAGACCGTGCTTATTGCTACTCCGTAGGGGTACTTTGAGAGCATCAAACGTTGTGTCTTATATAGCATGACAATAACGGTGTCCATCTTGGGTATCCCGAAAGAGTATGTTGAGACGTAAGGATCAAGAGCGGGATTTGTTCATTCTTGTAATGGAAAGATACTCTGGGCCCACTCGGTGAGATTGCATCTATATAGCTGCGCAGCTTATGACTAGGTCATGGAGATGTAATATCACAGACGAGTTAATAACCTATGTCGGTAACGAGATGCAACAGGACATTGGATGTCTACGATCACATCTCGGACAAGGTAGTATCGCAGAGACAAAGGGAATGAATATCATGTTTACGGTTCAACGACGATATTCGTAGAATGCACAGGGACCGTCATATGCATCCAGGTATCCCTGGCGGTCATTGGTGAGCGGAGTGTCTCGACCATGTCTGGAGTGTTCTCGAACCGTAGCGTAACAAACTTAAGGTCTTAACGACACCTGGAGAAGGTTCTGGAATAATATAGGATTTTATTGGAGAGAGAGAAATGATCCGGAAAGAGTTCCGGTGGTCCGGAAGGAGTTCCGGGAAGGTCTGGAATGGTTCCAGGAATGTCCGAAAGATGTTCGGGTGGTCCGGAAAATGTTTCGGAGTCACGGGAGATTAAATTATATATAAATATATTAATTATGAATTAATAGTATTTTATATTAATTTAATATTAATTAAAAATAAAGGAAAAAGGGGCAGCCCACCTAATGGGCCAATTGGGGCCCATTAGGGGGAGCCGCACCAAGGAGGGGGTGGGGCCCATGGCTGGTTCGGCCAGCCCATGCTGGGCCGAACCCCCTCCCCCCTCTCCTTTGTTTAGTCCCACATGGGGGAGCTAGGGAGTTTGCACACCCCCTCCCCCCTTTATATAGCAAGGCATATTAATTGGATTAATTCATGGAAAATACAATTAAATTTGTAGCAAGCCGGCCGAGCTGTTTCTCCGCCCGTTTTGCCTCCTCTCTCCACCAAAGCTATACCGTCGGGCGCCGTTGCCCTGCGGGATTCCAGAAAAGTTCTACCCCTGCGATTTCAGCTGGATCTGAATGACCGGGGGTTGTTGTTAAGCTCCGTATGTTTGCGAGTGCTCGGAGGCGCCACATTTGAGGAGCCTGGGCGACGTCGTCTCGCCCACCCAGCAGCCCTGCCGCTGCCCTGCCGCCGGCGCCACCCCCCCTCGGCCGCCGGCGCCACGCCACCTTCCGCCCGACGCCCGTCGACGCAGGTCTTCGTCGACACCCCGACGTCATCGTCTACATCATCGCGGCAAGTTCTCCGCGACCTCGAGGTCGGCTACGTACGACTTCATCGTCAACGCTTGTGCGGGAGCGTAATCCCCGCTATCGGTCTACATGGAGGTAATGTAACCCGTTCCGCCACCGTTATCACATGTACTAGATAGATAGATCCTGGCTAGTTAGGGTGTTCATACGCTAGAAAAATTATTGTTTTCTGCACCGGAACCCCTTCAGTGGTATCAGAGCCGATCTATGCGTAGTACTGCTGGTACGGTTAGAACTCATGTTGAATGAGGACGTCTTTCTTATATTTGCTACCCTCTAGCGTGCACTTGCGATGCCTTCGTTATTGAGTTGATGAAGCGGCCCGGACCGACTTTACGCGTACGCTTACGCGAGACTGGTTCCACTACTGACATACGGCTTGCACCGTATCTGTGGCTGGCGGGTGTCTGTTTCTCTCTCTTTAGTCGGCAAAGCATTTTCAATGGAGGGCCCGAAAGGGATGCTTAAACATGCAATTATACGATCGACGTTGTGGTACAAAGTTCGTAGGTAGGGAAACGGTTCTCTTACGAATAAGCCTATATGCCACGTAAAACTTGCAAAACTAAATAAAGGTAGAGGCGTCTAACTTTGTTTTGCAGAGGCGTTATTTTATGTGACATGGTTACGGTAAGTTTGATATTACTCGTACTGTCGGAGGCAATGGAGGGCACCGTAGACTCGGAGCCATGCCGGAGCGCCCGGGGCCAGGCACATGGCGCCATGGAGGTCCAGGCGCATCGACCATGTCACATCGCACTTCATTGCATCATTATTGTGTGCTGTTGTGTGTGCATCCTATTGATTGCTTATATGTTAGATATACAACGGTAGCATCATAAATAGGATGATCCCTAACAAATACCAAAATTGTGTTCTCCCTCGTTGCGCACCACCAAGAAAGTTCTACGTTATGAGGCAGGCCGTGACGATCGGGTGTCAGACATATCGTCGTTCGCATACAGTGGGTGTAAGCCATGTTGCACGCGCAGGGTCTTCGAGGTTTGATTGGCGAGCCTAGCATATGCAGATATGGCCTCGGAACACGGGAAGATCGAAAGATCGAGCATGAGTCACAGAGTTGTTGTGATCGACATTTTATGTCCACCTTTGAAGCTGTGCCGCCGGCCGTGACGATCGGGGGTGGTATAGTGGATGGGGGTCGTGTAATCGCTATCATTATTTTAGGGATAATAATTTTAGTGGAGTATGTTTGATAATATGATTATAAACTAAAACTCACATACATTATAAACTTTACCTTACCTCTTTTGCGATCACATCTGTAGACTACGAAACTATACTTCGATTACTTCCTCAAGAGCCCGGATTCTACCTTAGAAGCCGACGGGTCCAACTTCATCAGATGGTACAATGGTTTTAGAAACATTCTCCAACACAACAAACATCCTATATGTCCTAGAACATAAGTTAGGAGATAGACTAGATGATTCTACTAGCAAGGAGGAAGATGATGAGTTCCGTAAGCATCATGATATTTTCATAGAAGTGGAGGTCGTCATGAGCGTATGCCTAGCACCAGAGTTGAAAGTTGTTTCAACACATGGAGCCATATGTCGTGATTGATGCGATCAAAGGACACTTCAAAGATGAATTGAGTCTTGAGCAATTCAGACAGCTTAGAAAGTTCCGGACCATTCACATGGTGAGCATACCTGTCTGGAGACTCATTTGAAGAAGTTGTATGACATCTACTTCAGGCTTACGAATATCTACGATTTCTAGATAGTGGACTCTAGTGCAATAGAGATTGCGCTTGTATCTCTACCTCCTAGCTATGAAGAGCATGTGCGTGAATATGCTATAGAGACACGATGAGCTTCTTCACGTTCGTGAACAAGTTCAAATCTCTAAAAAAAAAAAAAAAAATTTGATTCCTTCGAAGAAGAGTTCTTCGACGCTACGATTATATTTGATATACGAAGATATAAATGTATTCTTCTCATACTTGATAACAAGTATTTGATACTTGTTCTGTTTATGAAACAGTCCCTGATCATCACAAGTATGCGGCGATGGGTGACGTGACAGTGCACAAGTGATGGCAATCAAGGAAGTTGATGGCCAGTAGTGCTCACGCCCTCGGGATATCATATTAGTTATCATTAATAGTTTTTGATAAGACATTTTGTAATAGTGAGAATGTGATCTAGTTTGGTGTCTTGAATGTTACAAGACATAGTTATTCATATATAAATAGAACAAATCAGTTGTTTTATGTTATGAAACAAAGCAGTTGTTTTATATTATGAGTAATTTGTATCACATCTCAATTACATTATGCGTATGATATACATTTATAATAGCGGGAATGATAAAATTATGTGTCCAAGGAATAAAAGATTTTGTTACTAGAACAAACACCATTGAATTTGATCATAAAGGCAATGTAAGAAGTAATAGATATTTTGATCTATTTAAGTATTACACGTGCCGAATTGATTGAGTTTGAAATTAGTATTGAAGTGTCAATACGAAAGGGAATTAATTAAGAGTCATTTCGAATGATTATTAAATTAATTATATGGTGAATTTTTCCTTGATCCGAATTCTTCTATGATTATTGGTAAATAAGTGTATTTACATAATAAATCATGAGTCTGAAATTAATTTGATAAAAGATCAAATGGGGTTTTTCAGAAGAAAGATTTGTGAATATCGTATTCGCAAGATTCGATCAAAAGGGCAATATTTTTGAATTATGATTTCAACACAAAAGACTTGTGGAAATTCGTTTCACAATATTATAATATCATATATGGTGATATGTGAAGTATTATAATCATACTCTATTTTAAATAAAGTGTGGTCTTTCAGAATCTGTCTTAGGATCTCTTAATATGTTCGAAACATTATAGTCGATGTTCACTTTAGAAAATAGATGTTTTTCAACAGTAATTCGTGTGATCGACAATAGTGTCGTTATATAGAGGATTATGCGATAATTCAGAATATACACGAATATTTCTTTGTAGATCACTCACATTGGATGAGAGTGTATTCCAAAACCCAATAGAAACAAAACTTGTATTGTTGTCTATGTAATTCCGAGGAAAATATGATTTTTCGAATTATGGTCAATGGAATAAAATCAGAAGCTTGAAATAAGGTGTCAGACCTATATTCATAAAAGTAGAATATTGGAAAGTGTTCCAAAAGATATATGTCTACAAATGAAAATTTGATGATTAAGAGTGAAGGATACTAGAAAATTGTTTTCTACTTGCAATACTCTTCGTGAAGATCATAATATTTTCATGAAAGAAGCTTCTAAATAAAGTGCTGTTATATTTAATATTGCTGTCAGGTCACAGCATAATATTAAGTGTTTCAGATCTTGTTGACAGATCAAGGTGCACCTTATGAATACAAAGAAAGTTGAGAAAATATCAGAATACGAACAAAGGCTTTTGAGCCTGAAAATCCAAGTTATATTTAGAAAGGATTGAAACAGTAAATGTTGCTATAATTCCTTTTGGAGAAATAAGATTTCTTGATCATCATATAAAGTGTTATATGAGAAATGTAACTATAAGAAAGACGTGAAAGCATATTTTGTCAAGAAATGTGTCTTGGACAAGATCAAATTTGTTGACTACATTGATGTAGACATGCTTGAAGTCTGTGGGATTTGTATTAATGGAATACTGTAGTTTGTATTGAATTCGAATTGATAAGAGATCAATGATTTTGGTTTGACCAAAATGTCGAAATAAATTATGAATTTAAGTGGGAGTCAAAGTTAGTTCACTCAGGTAGAATATGTAAAGGACATATTTTTGAGTGGGAGCTTGGAACCTCAAATGTGTGGAGACATAATTTGAGTGGGAGCTCGTGTTCTCAAATGTGTGGAGACATAATTTGAGTGGGAGCTCGTGTTCTCAAATGTGTGGAGACATAATTTGAGTGGGAGCCGAATTCATCTTGTGTAAATGACACATTGTGAATTGTACCAGTAGAATTAATAAAGTTGTGAAACTATTTGAAAGTTAGTGTCTATTTGGAATAGAACGGGAATTTTAAATAGTTAGTCGAGTTGTTTTTGGATTATATCTGAGGAGTCAGAATAGATTAAATCCAAAGGATGGTCCTTGGAAATCCAATTAATCATTAAGAGTAATGACACACGGTAATGGTGGTTGTATGACATGTTGGTCTATTATGTGATATTAGACGTCATACAGAAACCATATTACCTGCTCGATGAAATATGACCGATGTTCTTAGAAGAAGAACAGTTGTAAAAGTAAATTTAGAATTTACTGGAAGTAGAGGTGTATTAGTTATTAGATTGACATTGGAATGTCGAGTTTTCTACATAGGTGTGAAAGTATATATAGATATCGCGAGGTTGTAATTGTTACAAGGAGCTCTCTATGACTGAGTGTGTTTTCAAGGCAATTATCTGGTTAACAGAATCGGAGTAAGCGCTGGGAAACAGAAGTCTCACTTAGTTACGGTATTTGTATATATGTTATTGGATAACATGTTGGTATCAAACAAGTTGATATCAATGGATCGCAAAAGAACGCACAATTATGTATTGTACAAATTGTCAGAGTAACACTCTTCCACAAGCAAGCATTATCATATAACGCTTATTTGATAAGGGGTTTTTGATGAAGTAAAATGCAGCTAGTTTATTTGTACTCTAGTGCAAGTGGGAGACTGAAGGAGATATGCCCTAGAGGCAAATAAATAAGTAGTATTTATTGCATTATCTCATAAGTTTATAATAGGTTTTTGTATTATGCTATAACTGTATTAATCGGAATTATTAATACACGTGTGATACATAAACAACCAGAGTCCCTAGTGAGCCTCTATATGAACTAGTCCATTGGGCAACAGTTGATCGAGATTCCCGATCAAGGACAATGACGTCGGTTGACAATGGGGTCATCTTATTAGCAGAATAAGGTGATGGACATACGCAAAGTATTGCAACAAGATCGTATTACGATGTTTGTCATTTGCAATAGATAAGTAATATGATAGCTTATTCCTTAGACCGTGAGACCGTGCTTATTGCTACTCCGTAGGGGTACTTTGAGAGCATCAAACGTTGTGTCTTATATAGCATGACAATAACGGTGTCCATCTTGGGTATCCCGAAAGAGTATGTTGAGACGTAAGGATCAAGAGCGGGATTTGTTCATTCTTGTAATGGAAAGATACTCTGGGCCCACTCGGTGAGATTGCATCTATATAGCTGCGCAGCTTATGACTAGGTCATGGAGATGTAATATCACAGACGAGTTAATAACCTATGTCGGTAACGAGATGCAACAGGACATTGGATGTCTACGATCACATCTCGGACAAGGTAGTATCGCAGAGACAAAGGAAATGAATATCATGTTTACGGTTCAACGACGATATTCGTAGAATGCACAGGGACCGTCATATGCATCCAGGTATCCCTGGCGGTCATTGGTGAGCGGAGTGTCTCGACCATGTCTGGAGTGTTCTCGAACCGTAGCGTAACAAACTTAAGGTCTTAACGACACCTGGAGAAGGTTCTGGAATAATATAGGATTTTATTGGAGAGAGAGAAATGATCCGGAAAGAGTTCCGGTGGTCCGGAAGGAGTTCCGGGAAGGTCTGGAATGGTTCCAGGAATGTCCGAAAGATGTTCGGGTGGTCCGGAAAATGTTTCGGAGTCACGGGAGATTAAATTATATATATATATATTAATTATGAATTAATAGTATTTTATATTAATTTAATATTAATTAAAAATAAAGGAAAAAGGGGCAGCCCACCTAATGGGCCAATTGGGGCCCATTAGGGGGAGCCGCACCAAGGAGGGGGTGGGGCCCATGGCTGGTTCGGCCAGCCCATGCTGGGCCGAACCCCCTCCCCCCTCTCCTTTGTTTAGTCCCACATGGGGGAGCTAGGGAGTTTGCACACCCCCTCCCCCCTTTATATAGCAAGGCATATTAATTGGATTAATTCATGGAAAATACAATTAAATTTGTAGCAAGCCGGCCGAGCTGTTTCTCCGCCCGTTTTGCCTCCTCTCTCCACCAAAGCTATACCGTCGGGCGCCGTTGCCCTGCGGGATTCCAGAAAAGTTCTACCCCTGCGATTTCAGCTGGATCTGAATGACCGGGGGTTGTTGTTAAGCTCCGTATGTTTGCGAGTGCTCGGAGGCGCCACATTTGAGGAGCCTGGGCGACGTCGTCTCGCCCACCCAGCAGCCCTGCCGCTGCCCTGCCGCCGGCGCCACCCCCCCTCGGCCGCCGGCGCCACGCCACCTTCCGCCCGACGCCCGTCGACGCAGGTCTTCGTCGACACCCCGACGTCATCGTCTACATCATCGCGGCAAGTTCTCCGCGACCTCGAGGTCGGCTACGTACGACTTCATCGTCAACGCTTGTGCGGGAGCGTAATCCCCGCTATCGGTCTACATGGAGGTAATGTAACCCGTTCCGCCACCGTTATCACATGTACTAGATAGATAGATCCTGGCTAGTTAGGGTGTTCATACGCTAGAAAAATTATTGTTTTCTGCACCGGAACCCCTTCAATTGCATGCTAGATGGGAAAGAGAGACAGAGAACTAGCTAAGGAAGATAATATTGTTAAAGTTTTTACTATTACCACTGCTGAAAATAATGTTACTTCACATGCTAGTAAGTCTCCTACTATTAATGGTAACATAGTTGGTGTTGGAAATATCTCTTCTACTTCTTTCAAAAAGTTAAAATTGCCTAAAACTGCTGAAACTGTTATTGATAAAAGTGCTGAAATTTTTAAGAACATAGGAGAAGGTGGTTCGGTTTGCTTTGATGATAATAATTTTGATTTTTATAATTGTAATATCACTGAAGTTATTAAGTTCTTGCAAAAGTTAGCCACATGTCCTAATGCTAGTGCCATGAACTTGGCATTTACAACTCATATTACAAATGCTCTCATTAAAGGTAGGGAAGAGAAATTAAAACTTGAAGCTTTTATCCCTAAGAAGTTAGAAGATGGTTGGGAGCCCATCATTAAAATAAAAGTGGATAAATTTGATTGCAATGCTTTATGTGACCTTGGTGCACGTATCTCTGTTATGCCTAAAAAGCTCTATGATATGTTTGAATTGCCACCGTTGGAACATTGTTATTTGGATGTTTTTCTTGTTGATAATGCTATGAAGAAACCTGTGGGGAGAGTCAATGATGTTCTTATTATGGTTAACAATAAACTTGTCCCCGTTGATTTTATTGTCTTGGATATTGAATGCAACCCATCTTGTCCAATTGTGATGGGAATACCTTTTCTCAGAACTGTGGGTGCTATTATTGATATGAAAGAAGGAAATATTAGATATCAATTCCCACTCAAGAAAGGTATGGAACACTTCCCTAGAAAAAGAATGAAGCTACCTTTTGATTCTATCATTCGTACAAATTATAATGTTGATGCTTCATCTCTTGGAAATACTTGAATATCACTTTCTTTGCCTAGCTGAAAGGCGTTAAAGAAAAGCGCTTATGGGAGACAACCCACTTTTTATTTCTGTTATTTTATTTTATTGAGTCAAGGAAGATGTCTACCTCTGTAGCAATTCCTTTGTATCTTTACTTTATTACATTGTTGTGTCAAGTGAAGCCTCTAGTAGAAAGTCGATGCTAGATTTGGATTGCTGTGCTGAAACAGTTTTCTGCTGTCCACCGTTAAATTCATAACTCTTTACAGAACAATCGGATGGACCTGGGAATTTTTGTGCGTAATCCGCAGATATATATGCAACTTTCATTAGTTTTGAGTTTTCTGATTTGGGCAAGTTAAGTGCCTCGAAAAAATTCGTCTTTAGGTACTGTTCTGTTTTTGACAGATTCTGCCATTTATTTTGCAATGCCTCTTTTACTATTTTGAATGGATCTTTTTTTTACATAAATATCCATTAGCATTGATAGCATTTGTGTTCACGCAGAATATAAGAATTTTTGATTATGCACTAACCCTCTAATGAAGTCTACTTTGAGTTTGGTGTGGAGTAAGTTTTCAAGGATCAAGAGAGAAGGATGATGTGAAGATGAAAGAGCCAAAGCTTGGGGATGCCCCCGTGGGTCACCCAAGAATATTTCAAGAAGACTCAAGCGTCAAAGCTTGGGGATGCCCAAGGCATCCCCTTCTTCATCAACAAACTATCAGGTCATCTCTAGTGAAACTATATTTTAATTCCGACACATCTTATGTGCTTTACTTGAAGCGTCTGTTTGTTTTTGTTTTTGTTTTTGTTTTTGTTATTTTCATTCTCTGAATAAAATGGATCCTAGCATTCCTTTGTGGGAGAGAGACACGCTCCGCTTTTTCTTATGAATACTCCTATCCTTCACTTATATTTGTTGAGTATTCTTCTATGTTACTTCAATACTGTTAGCTCTTGTTTTTCATGCATCTCTTGTTGGAGCTGTTAGTTTTTCATATGTTATACTCTCATATCTCATTGTTATATACTTGGAGAGTTTATCTTTTAAATAAGTTGATTGGTGTTTGGTTGGAAACAGAAAATGCTAAATGTGATAGATGGTATAATGAAAAAGATATACATGCTCTTATGGATTGTTATCTTGTATGTTGTGGTGCTTGGCAATTGTTTTGAGCTCTCAAGTAGATCATGTTTAAGCTTTTACATCATGTAGTTAAAACCTATTAGTGAAGAACTACCATAAAGCTTGTTGAAATTTGGTTTGCATGTTTGGTATCTCTAAGGTCTAGATATTTTCTAGTAAAGGTGTTTGAACAACAAGGAAGACAATATAGAGTTTTATAATACTTGCAATATGTTTTTATATACGTCTTGTTGTCATAGTTTATACTTGTGTTTGCTTCAAATAACCTTGCTAGCCAAAGCCTTGTACTGAGAGAGAATGCTTCTCGTGCATCCAAAACCTTGAGCCAAAACCCATGCCATATGTGTCCACCATACCTACCTACTACATGGTATTTTCTGCCATTCCAAGCAAATACTTCGTGTGCTACCTTTTATTCAAAACTTATTATCCTTTATTTGTGTCAATGTTTATTAGCTCATGAGGAAGTATGTGGTGTTACGGATATCAACCTTGTCATTTGCTTTTAGACAGACTTTCACAACCGGACTAGTGGCATATACATCCGCTTATCCATTAACTTTGCAAAAAGAGCTGACAAATGGGGTGCCCAGTCCCAATTAATTACAACTTTAACCGCTTCAATCTCTTCACATTTTTGCCCTGATCTAATCAGTCAAGCAATGACAACAGTTTTTAACTATATGTGTAAACAAAAGAGATAAGAGGGATGATCTACCTTGCTGGTAGAAATAACGTCCTTCATGGGAGCCGCTCTTGAAAGTCTGGTTGACAAGGGGGGTAGAGTGCCCATTACCATTCATTGACAACAACAAACACCTCTCAAAAGTTACTTTTATGCTCTCTATATGATTTCAAAAACCTATAAAAACTAAAAAGCTATAGCACATGTTTGTATCCCTGCTTCCCTCTACGAAGGGACTTTCTTTTACTTTATGTTGAGTCAGTTTACCTACTTCTTTCTGTCTTAGAAGCAAACACTTGTGTCAACTGTGTGCAACAATTCTTATATGCTTACTTATTGCACTTGTTATATTTCTTTGTGTTGACAACTATCTATATGATATACATGTTACAAGTTGAAAGCCAATGCTTAAACTTATATCTTCCTTTGTGTTGCTTCAATGCTCTTTTACTTAGAGACTATTGCTTTATGAGTTAACTTTCATGTTAATCATTTTGATGCTTGTTTGAAAGTACTATCCATGAAAAGTTTTTGCTTATATGATGTAGTTGTTTACTCCTTGTTTATTTGTTAGCAAACTATAAACCATTGCTTTGAATCACTTCATTCATAACATGAGCCTTACATTATTATATGACCAAGATTGTGTGAAGCATGTCACTTCAGAAATTATTCTTGTTATCGTTTTACCTACTCGGGACGAGTAGAACTAAGCTTGGGGATGCTTGATACGTCTCAAACGTATCTATAATTTCTTATGTTCCATGCTTATATTATGCCAATTGCTACATGTTTTATATACACTTTTGTACCATTTTATGCATTTTCTGGGACTAACCTATTAACAAGATGCCACAGTACCAGTTGCCTGTTTTCTGCTGCTTTTGGTTTCAGAAAAGTTGTTAAGGAAATATTCTCGGAATTGGACAAACGAAACGTCAAAGTGCCTATTTTTCTCGGGAGGTTCCAGAACACCAAAGAGGACACGGAGGAGGACCCCGAGGGGCCCACACCCCCTCCAAGCGCGGGTCCCCCCTAGCCGCGCGAGCACGGGGTGTGGGGCCCTCGAGGCCCCGCCGCCTTCGCCCTTTCGCCTACTTATACCCCCCCCCCCCCCCCCCCGAAAATACAAGCCCTAGGATGCGCACCTTTTTCCTCCACGAAGTCCAGAGCCGCCGCCGTCGTCAACCCTAGATCGGGAGGGTTCAGAAGCTCTTCCCGGCACCCTGCCGGAGAGGGGAATCATCACCGGAGGGCTCTACATCACCATGCCCGCCTCCGGACTGATGCGTGAGTAGTTCATCCTTGGACTACGGGTACATAGCAGTAGCTAGATGGTTGTCTTCTCCTCTTGTGCTACCATGTTTAGATCTTGTGAGCTGCCTAACATGATCAAGATCATCTTTATGTAATGCACTTCTTTATTCTGTCAATTGCCCAGCTGTAATTTGTTTACCCGCATGTATACTATTATTATTTATGGAGAGACACCACCAGTGAACTGTGGACCCCGGTCCTTTTTCCTTAAACTGATAAACAATCCTACTGCAATCCTGTTACTTTCATTCTCTGCAAACAAACATCATTTTCCACACATACGTTTAATCCTTTGTTACAGCAAGCCAGTGAGATTGACAACCTCACTGTTAAGTTGGGGCAAAGTATCTTGGTTGTGTTGTGTGCAGGTTCCACGTCAACTACTCCAGCACTTTTCTGGCGCCGTTGCCACCTTGAGAAGATTCTTAGTTTCCTACTGGTTCGATAACCTTGGTTTCACAACTGAGGGAAATTTGCTGCTGCACTACTTCATACCTTGCTCTTGGGGTTCCCAACAACACCTCACCGGTGCATCAATTGATCAGAATGTGAAGTTGTTTAAGGAACCTGAAGGACTTCCACCAAACAGATCATTTGATCATCAAATTCCCTTGATTCCAGGGGCAATTCCAGTGCAAAAGAAGCCTTATCGTTATGCTCCAACACAAAAGGATGAACTTGAGCAACAAATTGCTGAGATGATAAAGAGTGGAGTAATTCAACCCAGCCAAAGCCCATATGCTTCACCTGTGATTCTGGTAAAGAAAAAAGATGGCAGCTGGAGAATGTGTGTGGATTATAGGTATCTCAATGCACTGACTGTTAAAAACAAATACCCCTTGCCTGTCATTGATGAGCTGCTGGATGAATTACATGGTTCTCAATTTTTCACCAAACTTGATCTGCGTAGTGGTTACCATCAGATTAGGTTGGCGGCGGGAGAAGAGTTTAAAACAGCTTTTAAAACTCACCATGGTCATTGGGAGTTCAAGGTGATGCCCTTCGGTCTTACAAATGCTCCAGCTACATTCCAGATGGCGATGAATGTGATTTTTGCTTCTCTTTTGCGAAAAGGAGTGTTGATTTTTATGGATGATATCCTGTTATACTCGAAAACATTAGAAGAGCATAAGGAGTTATTGCAGAAGGTGTTCTGTATTTTGGAGGAACAGAAATTTTATGTGAAGTTCTCCAAATGTTCTTTTGCTCAAACAGCTCTGGAATATCTGGGCCATATCATCAGTGCAGAAGGAGTGGCCACTGAACCGTCCAAGATCCAGGCTATACAAGATTGGCCTGTACCTATGAGTTTAAAAGAGTTGAGAGCTTTTTTAGGGCTGGCTGGTTACTACAGAAAGTTCATTGCTCTATATGGTCTCATCAACAAGCCTCTAACTGAATTGTTGAAGAAACAAGTTCAGTTTCTGTGGACGTCCACTCAAGAACAAGCCTTCCAAGCCTTGAAACAAGCACTCATGAATGCCCCTGTTTTAGCTCTACCCAACTTTCAGTTGCCGTATGACATATATACTGATGCGTCTGGTCTAGGTGTGGGTGCTGTGTTGTCACAGGAGGGTCATCCTGTGGCTTATTTAAGCAAAGCTCTCTCTCCACGAAATCAAGCTTTATCTACCTATGAGAAGGAGTGCTTGGCACTCATCATGGCTGTTGAGAAGTGGAAACCATATCTTCAGCATATGATGTTTACCATTTATACTGATCATAAGAGTTTGATCCACTTGGAAGCACAACAATTAACCAATTCGATGCAACACAAAGCTTTCTGCAAATTATTGGGATTGCAATACCAAGTAAAGTATCACCAAGGGTCCGCCAATACAGCAGCAGACGCCTTATCCAGGGGTCCTTCGCACCAGGAAGTACATGCTCTGTCTGCTGGAAAACCTAAATGGTTGGAAATTGTTGTGGAAAGTTATTCTGCAGATCCTAAAGCAAAAGAATTACTTACTCAATTGAGTGTATCTAGTCCTCATGCTCAGGGGTATTCTCTACATGATGGTGTTATCAAATACAAGGATAGAGTGTGGTTGGGCAACCACGCTGAAGCAAAAGGGGCAATTATGTTGGCTCTGCATGACAGTGGAATAGGAGGACATAGTGGGTTCACAGCAACATACCACAAAATTAAAGCTCTGCTTGCTTGGCCTAACATGAAACAAGATGTCAAGAACTATGTGGCCCATTGTACTGTCTGTCAACAGGCAAAACCAGAACATCAAGGAAAACCAGGCTTTCTTCAACCTTTACCAATTCCAACTCGTGCCTGGGAGATTGTCAGTTTGGATTTTGTGGAAGGGTTGCCGAAGTCCTCCCGATTTGATACTATTCTGGTTATCATTGACAAGTACACCAAATATGGTCATTTTATTCCACTGGTACATCCGTTTACAGCTATGACAGTAGCACAGTTATATGTTGATCAGGTGTACAAGTTACATGGGTTACCTTCTGTCATCATCTCTAACCGTGACCGAGTGTTTACAAGTGCTCTTTGGCAACATCTGATCAAATTCACTGATACTACTCTTAACATGAGTTCAAGTTATCACCCACAGACAGATGGTCAAACAGAGCAGCTGAACCAATGCATGGAGACCTATCTGAGGTGTATGACTCAGTCTTGTCAAAGTAAGTGGTCTAAGTGGCTTGCTTTAGCTGAGTTTTGGTATAATACAACCTATCACTCAGCATTGGGCCGATCACCTTTTGAAGTCTTATATGGATACAAACCTAAGCATTTCGGCTTGTATGATCCTAAACCTGACACTGTACCAGATTTGGCAACTTGGTTACAAGAGAGAGATGATATGCAAATGGTTATCCAACAGAACTTATTGAGAGCTCAGCAGAGAATGAAATCTCAAGCTGATAAACACAGAGTGGAAAGATAATTTCAAGTGGGGGATCAAGTGTATCTCAAATTACAACCATATGTTCAAATGTCAGTTGCTCGCAGAACAAATCAGAAGTTAAGTTATAAGTACTTTGGGCCATATGAAGTACTGCAACGAGCTTCCACCTGGCAGTCACATTCATCATGTGGTCCATGTTTCACTTCTGAAGAAGGCATTGCCAGCAAACACAGTGGCGCAACCTGATATGCCATCCTTATGCATGACTGATACCCAACTGATTGCACCACTTTCGATCGTGGATCAACGCCTGGTTTCATCGGGGCAGACATGAGGTGTTGTTGGTGCAGGTACAATGGACCAGGTTGCCTTCATCTTGGTGCACCTGGGAAAACAAGAAGCAGCTGAAGCTCGACTACCCGGATGCGCCTGCTTGGGGTCAAGCAGGAATTCAAGAGGACGGGAATGTCACGACTACTACTGGGCCGTGACCCATGAAGAGCCCACTAGGAAGTGGCCCACCTACATCGTCATGTACATCGTTGTTGTAAGCGGCGTGTGTGAGAGTAGGTGGGGGTATCGATGATCATTACGCTACGAGCGTGTATAACCTTCCTCCTTCCTTCTGTGCTTCTCTCCCTAGAACTCTGAATCTGAGAACCAGATCATACGATTTGGTGTGTATCGTGATGATTCCTTGCTATTTGGTGTGTTGCCGCTAGCAGGATCGTTACAGTATCATGACAGTGTATTGGTGCTTTCCGCTGAAAACAGTCGCTGGAAGCAAGGTTTTAAAGGCGGTGAGGCGTCCTAAGGCGGAGGGGGGGCGCCTCACCGCCTAGGCGCTTAAGGCGCAAGGCAAGGCGACGCCTTAGAACAACGCCTTAGACAGGGACGGGAGAAGGTGCGGGCCTGGAGGAGAAAAACCATGGGGGAGAGAGGGGAGCCCGCTGGCAAGCAGCAAAGCAGAATTACGAAGGGCAAGCAGGCAAGCAGCACCACGGGCATAGGCAGGCAAGCAGCACGGCAGAACCACCACGGACAGCACACCGCCAAGCAGAACAGAACCACGGCCAAGCTTCAGAGCGGAGAGGAAAGAAACCAGAAGGAAGGAAGAGGAGATGTACCTTGTTTCCCTGCTGGGGAATGGATGCGCTTGGTGGAGGAGAAGCCCTGAAGCTTGTCCGGAGAGGAGGAGGAGGGAGGATTTTGGCCAGATCTGGCGGTGGACGAGGTGGCCGCCAGAGAAGTAGAGAGCCCAAATCTCTCTCTTTGAATCGTTTCTGCGAACACTAGGTGAGTTTCCCTCTCTCCCATCCCTTTTCCCTCCCCAACCGAGCTCATTTTCCCTCTCAATTTCTCTTTTCCCGCCCACTGGCTTCGTTTCCCGCTCGTGCCTGAAGCGAGGAAGACAAAGGCGTCAAGAATCGCGTAAGGCAAGGATTTTCACGCCTAGGCGACGCCTCAGAACGCCTCAATGCGACGCCTGGGACGCCTTGCTCGCTCGCCTAAGGCGACGACGACGCCGTTCCGTCCACGGGCGCCTTGACGCTTAGGCGACGCCGGCCTAGGCGATTTCTTTAAAACCATTTCTGGAAGTTTAATGCCTCTCAAGGGCGATGATGATGTGAATAAGAGCACGGCGATCAATGCTTTTGACACTCAATGTTGAGCATTTAAACCTGATTGGGAACCGGTCTTCAGATTGTGTTATGGTGGTTGGTTCACCTAAATTGGTAGTGGTTATGTCACCAAGGAAGGTTGTAGACCGAGGAAAGAGAAAAGATATGGCCGCAAGCATTTTTATTCTTTGTTTGCAAGTGTACTTATCACATGCTGCTAAATATTAAGAGAAATATTGTTGTAGATTGAGCTGCAGCTGTCCAGTTCAGATTTTGGTGACGTTCTTGGCAAAAGGTTGATGTTCTATTGATGATCTTGTGTGTCTATATGCACTAACGGGAACTTTCGAGGCTAAAGTGCATAATTTCCTGTTATTTGAAAAAGAAACATATCAGAAAACCAGCGGAAACGGCGACTGGTCCATGTTAGCATAGCGACTGGGCTGTTTTAGCTTGGCTAGGACCGATTTGACCTTTGGAGAATCACTTAGGCAAGTTTATGTATTAGTAGTAGAATTAATGGTTTGCAACTTTATGTACCAAACTGAACATCACTAGCAAAGTTTATGGATTAACTGTGTATCCCAATAAAGATAGAAATAACGTTTTGTGAAGATTTGTTTCCACATCCCAATACCTGTCTTCTGTAAAGAACACGTATTCTACTGATCTCTAGCAGATAATGAGTTTTGACTGGTTATGTTATAACGAAATACCTTCTTTCAGCGAGCGAACATTGCTTTAAGACTAGAACGCCAATGCAAAAGGGAACTTGGTTTTTATAAGGCGAGGCAGATGCATAATATTGGACTACAGAATCAAAACCAAGGGAAAATTTACTTACAAACCTTCAAATGACCACTGACCAACTCCATCTGCTACACCAAACCAACCATTTTGTGCAATCAAATAAGCATCTTCTCCTCCTGTCGCTACCTGGGAAAATTATACAGCTATCAAAGCTAAAGCGCCAGGGAATCATGGATTGGCCTTATGATGGTTGATATCAGAGATAATTAACCATATGTTTTGTAAGCAATGAATGTTAGTTTACTGCATAAAATGTGATGGATAACTAAAATGCACTTTCATGCAATGCATGTTCTTGAACTTAACGTACAACCTATGAAGACACTTATTTCCTCCAGACAAATTTTTCCTAAGCCCCGATTGGTTCACCGGAAATTTGCCAAAACGCCACGTAAAGTTTACGGATCACTTTAGCTCCTACTAAAATGCGTGCGCACGAGGGGTGGGAATTTAAGCTCCGTAATCTTAAACTCCAATCCAAGCAAGGCCTAAAAGTGGGATATATACCATCACACACCTCCGTCTTTACAGAAATACTATTCTATATATATACAGTGGTTAAAATAGTCATGTGGGATCATCAAAAACATGCTTTCATAATATCACCTTACAGATTTTCTTTATTCCATTATAAAACTTACTGGACAATCTTGCACACAGTCTAGATAAAGATACAAACAACCTTTTGAGTGATCAAATGGAGCACGGGAAAGATAGGTACGCAGAATGCAGAATCAAACAACAACATATCTATAAATAGAAATCGGGTTTCTATGAGAAAAAAAGGGATGTTCAAGACATACTAATGAAAATTGTCTAAAACCGAAATGCAGATGCAGGACAGTTTATTACCTTCAAAGGATGCGGCAAGACTGCAGCACCTGACGTCAACACAAGGGCTGATGTGGCCACGGGAATGCTCCTATGAATATTGAACACAGAATGACTAAAGCAATTCTTAAAGATTAAAGGCGTAAGACAGGTAAGCACCATAAAATAGGTTTCGGTTACTGAAGACGCATGGTGAGAAAAAGTGAGGCAACAAATGCCTATCAGAGGCCATCCCTTCTGAAATGTCTCGGGCTCGTTGGATTCGTTACAACAAGCACTATAAGATAACACAGAGAAACATCATAGTCCATCATAGTAGTAAAAACCAAATGATGAAAGGATTGATCTCTCAATTAAAGAACAACCGGTAAAACCTCCAACACCAAAAAACGCAACAAGTTTTACATAGGAAATCCGTTTTCGGTGAACTTGGGCTTGCCATGTAGAACACGACAAGCACCATAACCTCACAAGGAGAAAAGCCAAATAAGAACCAAGAAAGATAATGATGCCAAATATGCAAAGGATTGAACTCTCTCTGATAGATACGATAGAGCTTAGTTGAGAGCCCCTCTAACCTATAGCCCTATCTAGATCGTACCTTTGCCTTGCGCATTCCGCTTGAGCTAGATGATTAAGATCTTGATCAGTGGATCACCTTTCTTGATTGTGCTTCGCTCGGTGAAAACTCACATATTGCTCCCCATACTCCACTATGGGAGAGCCTATTTTAGGCACATCTTCACATCACCATTTTCTCCAAATGGGTTGCAAGGTTCAAGCATAAGATTTATTCGAGATGCTTCTATTGAACTTGCACTTCAACCTTGATGACGATCCCCACTTGACGTCATTCTTCATGGGCTATATGAATCTTCATTTGATGCAAGCCCATAGAAATGTACCTAACCCCACATAGACATACCACACACATAGATCATGGGTTAGTTCACAAAATCTATCTGGATAAGTGCTTACCATACAAAGAAATACATGATCCCACTTGGTACATCTTGTAGCTTTGTGTGTTGATCAAACATCTTGATCAACCTTGTATCTTTTCTTCTCTCTTAATTAGATGATGTTTTGAAGATAACCATAACGATCACATAATCCTTTTGTTCAAGACATATTTGCAATATGCTCCACTCTCATATGACCAATCATCGAATACCTCCTCGAACCATAGCTTGGTCATCACATAATCTTCTTATTAACCATCTCAAATATATCCATGCAACTCGATGATCTTAATGCCAAATACTACATTATATCAATATCTTTATGTCATCAACCTTGAATCCAACATATGGACATCAAGCAAGGGTCTATGGACAAACAATACAAGTATAACTCAATGCAACCATTAGTCCATATGGATTGTCATTAATTACAAAACCATACATGGGGGCGCCATGCCCTTTCACTTGGCCTTCATGTTGCCAATGGGGCGGCCAACCGAGGCGTTTGCCGGTGCGTTCATGTTAAAGGTCTTGCCATTTGAGAGGTCAATGCGCGTCGTCGTCCATGTCAGGCAACGTTCAATTATAGTAAAAACATGCATGAAAGAGAATTTTTTTTCATCCCATTGGCGCTCTTGTACATGTACATTATTTGCTTCAACTAGAGAGAAGCGACAAGGATTAGGCATATGCATAGCACAATCAACAAAAGTTGACAATGGCTCTGGATGTAAGCCGCACCCGCTTCTCGTCCAACTCCGCCCGCTCCTTCTCGGCGGCATTGACGTGCTGCTCCTGGCGCTCGGCGGTGTTCCGCCACCTATTCTTCAGGAGAACCGTACACTTTGCCTCTGGCATGTCCTCCGGCTTCTTGGTTGGCCGCGACTTGCGCGTGGTCTTGGTGATGATGGTGGTGGACTTCTCAGGCATCCTCTTGATTGGCCTCCCCAGCGGCGGTATCGGCGGCGACGACAGCAACTACCGGGGCTGCGCGGGAGATGGCGGGAAATGGGGTGGATTTGGGGGGGGGGGGGTGTGAAATTAGAGGCTGTATATGCCCTCTTTCACTGCCCGACCGAAAAATCCAACGTGGAGCGTGTTGTCGGCACCCCTAGCCCAGCCCCTGGTTGTCGGGGACGTACGGGGGTTGCCGGACAGATTAGAGGGCGGCCCCAATCTACCGTCAGCGTTTGGGGCGCGCTGGTGTGTGCCGATTTTTTACTCCCAGCCCCCAAACTGGTTAGAGTTCCCGGAACACGCCCTTTTAGACTCAATTTGGGTATGATCGATTATTATTTTCCCGGTTTTCTTGTATTCCATCTAAATGGTTATTTCTCTAATTTTTCTTACTTTGTTTTCTACCTACAATCCTGGTAAATTTACGTTTTCCCTATTCCCTCCTATGTTTTGTAATGCTCTGATCAAAGAAGCCTGATATCAGCTAGCCCGTCTCGAGAGAAAAGCCGTGTCCTCAGTGGGGGCCGCGGTATGTACTGCCCACGAAACAACCAGCTAGGTACGGTAAGAAGATTTCCTTCTCACGTTTTCTGCCCGTCATCGAAAGCTGATGGATTCCAGGCCGTGGGTCCCATGGTCAGTCATCTTTTCTTCTCACCTTTCTTCCTTTTCTCTCCGTTTTCTGCCCAAGAGGCAGCCTGCTGCAGAAGAGCCTCTGTCAACTTTAGAGCATCACCCCGAGGCTGGTCTGGACCATCCGAACCTGGATCTGCGGGGCAGTACCCCTGAGGCTACGCATTGGCCATGCCCTCAGCCACCCGGAGGGAGCGGGGTAACCGTACCGCGTGTGCGTTCGTCATAGAAGATAGATGCAGTCCCGCGTGCATGTGAACGTCTGCGCCGACGCCAGCTGCAAACGACGACGCTGGATCCGTGACTGAGATGGCACGTATGCACCACACAACTATCCACTGGCCATAGGCAAACACGCGAATGTGACGGAATCACGGAAGGCCGGTTGCTCCTAACCACCTTCAATGCAACTTTGTCCGTTATTTACCATTACTATATTTTAGACAAGTTGATGACCGATTATACCGATGAATTTTCGAATCATCCTTTCGTTATGCTTTATAAATAAAACCACATAGTCGATTCAATACTAAGTGATGAGCGAGTCATCTTACAAAACAAGTTAAAAACAAGAAAAGATAGGTGCAGCCACACCCCAAGCTACTAACTAGACTTATCACCGCGTCTCCAACAACATCTCAACGCCCCCGCCAAATTATCGCATGGAGAGCGCCGCCTGCTTTCTCGTTTCGGGTTGTCAGCGACCAACGGGAACATAGAAGGTTGAAGACAAAGTGACATGTAAAAGATAAAATTCAAGCGAGAGCACCCCACGCTGACGTCGAAAGAGTCATGAAACATGATTTGAAGTTGCCCACCAATAAACATTATTATGAGTGGGGTTGCTGGCCTCAAGTCATTGTTACCATCAAGCGGTGGTTGTTTTATATTCACAGTCCCATGGGTGCAAACTTGCTATAAAAAGTTAAATAATATTCGTTCTGTATCAAAATATAAGATCAAAATATTTTGATACGGAGTGAGTAAAATTTTACTGAGTTAGAGAAAAAGAATGGAGTTCTAGATGAAGAGTTGGCCAGTGCTTCGGAACACTTTGTGGACGTGTACACAAAATTTATAGATAGTAGTACGTACGTATATATCTTTATATCTGACGACAATACATATACGCCAAAGTGCGTGGGGTAGCCAAGTTTAACACCGTGCGGTGCTCACCGTGCGGTGCTCGGATCCCCAACGCTCACGCTATAGCTGTCCCACCTCCCACGAGACCATTATTCCCTTCACTCCACGCGCTCCGCAATCTCATCCCACTTCACTCCACTCGCCGCTCACTCCTCCACCCGCCGACGGCAATGGCGTCCTCCCTCCTGCTCGCGGCCGTGCTGTGCGCGCTCGCGGCGTCCTCCGCCTCCGCCTCCCGCGATCTCCCCTCGCGCCGTACCCAGTTCGTCGTGCGCGGCAGCGTCTGGTGCGACACCTGCCGCGCCGGCTTCGAGACCCCGGCCTCCACCTACATCGCCGGTACGTATGCCACATCCATTTATTCCCTTCTCTCTCTCTCTCTGTCGACCCATTACTGTTGCATAGATTTTACACGAGTACGGAGTATGTCCTTTCCCCACCCCTTCACTGTCCCTTTTTCTTCTTTCTGTTTCTTTCCTTTCCTTCAAATGCGTTTATACTGGAATGTTGCTTGATTCCATCAGCAAGTAGCAACTACACGAAGTGAATTTAGAAAAATATATATGCTGATCTCTCTTCGTTTCCCCTGAGATCTGATATGCCGACCTGGATGAAGTAGCTAGTGGTTGGTGCTTGGATCCGTTAGTTTTGGAGGTTTGTTAGATCTTTAGGATAGCTTTGCGCGCAAGTTAAAGCAGGTAAGTATCTTGACTTAAATCCTTACGAAGAGTAGTACAATCGCCTTGCTATAAAATAAAATAAAATGCAACAACTTAACATGGTTTGGTGGATCTGACTACTCTACACATGGCAACGACCCACTTAATCTTGGTTCAACTTGACTAAGACACGAAGCCCTTCTGAATTGGAGTTTAGAACAGATACAGCTCACATGTGATTACCCAATATTTTAGTTCATCTTTCGAGAACATCTTTTGACTGAGACAGACCTACTGTTTTAGTGGAACCTGTACAAGCACACTCCTACGGGCCCTTTTGTTTGGGCTTCTAGGAGCTTTCCACCAAAAAAAGCAGAGGAAATGAAACAAAAGGCTCGGCTGTGCGGTGGGCTTTTCCAAAAGCCAGGCGTTTTCCTTCATACGAGAAAAAGCACCCCGAGAGGTGCTTCCCGAGCTTTTCCTCGAGTCATCCGAAACGCCATGCAAATCTGGTCATTTGGTTGCTTCTAATTACAAAATAACTGCCACTCGCGGGCGACCGAGCGTGCCCCTCACCCGATCCTCTTTCTTTTCTTTTCTCCCCAGACGATTGTCGCTCGGTAGCTCGGATAGGGTTGGCTCCCGCGCCGCCACACCACCCGCCGCGCCGCCGCCCCTCGCCGGCGACTGGTCGTATCCGCCGCCAACCCCCCCGCCGGCGACCTCTCCTCCAAGCTCGTACGCGCCCGTTCCGCACCGTCCTCAACCCAGCTCGCCGCGCCGTCCTGGACCAGGTCGTAGCACTGTCCTCGACCCAGCTCCTCACGCCGTCCGCGACCCAGCTCGCCACGCCGTTCTCGACCCAGCTTCTCGCGCCGTCCGCGACCCAGCTCGCCGCGCCGTCCTCGACCCAGCTCGACTGGGCGCCGTCCTCGACCAGGTGGCCTTCGTCCTCATCACCCCGCGCCGCCACACCACGCCGTCGTCACCGCGACCTCCAGCTTCCCTTCGACCGCTGGAGACCAAGCAGAGGATTCGCGCGTCATCCTCCCGGCCGGCCCTGCCCGCATCTGGTTTCCGGACTAGCTTTCCCCTTTTTCTTTTTAATTTTGTGCTTAAAATGTATGATTCGGTTTGTACCGTGTATGAATAAAGTCAATGCTTGATTTGTTGCTAGATCTTGCGGCCGTATGGATGAAGTCCGTGCATGATAACGGAAATGTATCGTGTGTATGGTTACATAATATGTGATAAAATTGTCAACACGTTGGTAGACACGTTAATAGATACATGTAAATTTTGACTCGTATTTTAGTGATGCATATGTTATCTATTATATGCAAATCAGCAACGGTACAACAATTCGACTTTTCATACGTTATTTATTACACGTGAAATAGGAACAATATGACTTTTCATTAATATAAAGGACGTTTCAGACAATTTCACAATCTGCAGTCAGACAGCCAGCTGGTTTGCCAAAGACCTCTTCTCAGAAAAGCAGCTTCTCCTGTACAGCAGCTTTTCTGCACAGCACCCACAGCCAGCCACAGCCAGCCACAGCCAGCCCAAACAAAAGGGCCCTACGTAGACCAGACATGGGTCCTTTGTTTGATAAAATTGTAAGTGGTCGAGTCACCGGATATCTTATTCTTTTGTGTTTGGCTACCAAGTAATCTTCGTCCATGACTGGTGGGGATAGATGCGACAGGATTCTTACGATAGGGGCAACAGGATGTATATGAAAAAAAGTAGTACCGTGTCAACGTTCTGTTAGCAGACCAAAGAGTGTAAGAAATCAAACACAGTAATTACTTATAACGCATGCCTACATTTAAACAGTCTAGAATGAAGCGGCAATGTAGCACGCACATAAAGCAGAACAATTTCTCCTAGCAAAAGATGGTTCCAGATCAACACATAGGTATGGATCCAGACAGCAGTTCCTTTAGGGAATCGCGTGGACCTTGCTATGTGGTACTCCACCACGAAACAGGCTTTCGCCCTCAAGGGTGGAAGCATGGGAGCTTCTGGGTTATGGGTGCAACCACTTTGAAATGGCAGCTTGGGCTTTATTCAACCAATTTGGCTGGATGTTTAGCAATAGGATTAGTGATGCATAAGTGCTACATGTATTCTTTATTGCGGGTGTTCTCTTTTTATTATTTCTTTTGTAATTGACTATAAACTTCACAATAAAATGGATCTCTGCATCAATCGATGCACAGCCTAGGGCATGGTGCCTCCTATTCGAAAAAAGTGGCAGATGTTGCCACAGCTAGAATCTGCTGCCACATCCGCGACTGCGTATTATGCCCTCGGCAGCTACCTTCGCTGGGCCGGGTGGCCGTATATCATTGTTGAAATGTTAATCATACCTGATGGGAAACTTTTGAACTAAAGAGATCCTTGCCACGAAAAAAAAGCAGATCCCATCATAATTACCGTCACATCATTGAAGAAAGAAGCCGATCCCATCTTAATCTTTGCCAATCGTTTCTAGGGACTAGTGGACTACGGCCACCAGCCTGTAGAAGATTAATTACTAATTCTAAGGACGACGATTAACTGATTCTCGTGTATAATAAAAAAGCATTTCACAGCAAAAAGAGGAAGAAAAATCGTGTAAGGCCATTATTTCCTATCTATTGGACCCACATGAGAGGTTGATCAAAGCGCTGATGTTATAAGTTGAATGGCCGACTTCTTCCTCAATTACTTTTTTACCCTTGAAATTGTGGTACTCCCTGATACTTTGTGTTGGTACTCTGCTGCACTTCCTTTGGTCTACCAGTAAATCGTAGCCCTTAGATCTAAGACCATAGACGATCAGCATTAATTTAAGGGTACTTCAATAGAACTGTAAAGTCAAAGGAATATGATGACAGTTTAAGGAATCTACTTAGTTATCATTTACAATCCAGATTTGGAACTTGTACTGTAGTCGTGCGACGGTGGCACATGGATTCTGTAGTGCGGCAGCACCAGGCTTCATCTTAAGAGCTAATTAAATCCATTATCTGCCCCCGTAAGTTTAGGAGTTGTTATGATCAAATTGTTTCCCTATATGTTAGTTGCATGTTTCTAGTGTTCCTTGTTTAATGATAAGTTTCTTAGTGGTCCATTTGTTCCTGTTTATAAAGGTACATGCGTATCTCTTATGAATTAAGCAAAGAACATCTAGTTCTCTAGTATCCTTTTTTTGGGGTGAAAGTTCTCTAGTGTCCTCTGATGTGAGCTGGGTTCACATTGGCATGGCTTGAAGAGGGTTGTGGGTTATAAGGGGATAAAAACAAATAGGTATGAAACAAGGGTTGCACGTGACCAACTCAGAGACAGAAGAGAAATGGTTTTTCTCGATTTATCAAAAAATAAAAACATGATAGGATAGAACTGAGTTCAACTCGTCTCCAAAGACATGGACTCTCATCCTAATTCTTACTGTGGACTCTAGAGAACAAGGAAAGAAAACAAAAAAATGCTTACATCACATAAGCAGAAACAAAAACAATGTTGTATATCAGGCTGCTGACAGTGATGTAGACATTCAGAGAGTTATGTTATGTTAGGATAGGAGTTTCTACGAGAGTAGAGTCCATGCACTTGTTCTTAGGCTCCATGACGGACACATGCATGTATGTCCTTGACTTGTTATACACATGTAGGGGTGAAAACGGAGTGGAGACGGTCAAATAGTACTGAAACCATGTATGAATATGGAATCATACTGTTGGTTACGAATATGGATCGAATACTGGCGGGATATGGTTCGGTTGCGGATTAACATTTTGTCGGATGTCGATTTGAAAATAGGACTGACATATAGCAAATATTATTAACCAACTTACTCCGAATTAACTTTATGTATTGTGATATAATAAGCGATAAAATGTTTAAATAGCTCATACTTCCATTTCCATGTGGCTACTTAATTTTGCCCTTGAATGACCTTAGGGTACCTGTACCTCCAATGAATGTGATTCACAAACATGGTACTGACATGACAAGATTTTGCTAGAGTTGTGTAAGCACATAAGGGACACTTCTTTTGGGCTTATGCTTATGCATAAGCCTGCTTATAGATTCCGGTGGGGAATGCTTATGCATAAGCCTGCTTATAGATTCCGGTGGGGAGAAACTGCGGTGGGGAGAAACTCTCACAAACTCTTGGGAGACTTCTTTTGGGCTTATACTGTTTTAGCTTATTTCTTAGGATGAGTAGTGAGATGTCTGTTTTGCCCATGAATTTGATATTAATTGTTTCTTAATACAATTTGATATTAATTTGGATGGAATAGTTTTTATAGTACCCCTAATATATTTATTTACATGGAATCATGTGTATTTGATATACACACGTACTAATCACTCATTGATGGCACAAGGACAAGGCAATAACTTGCTGATCTTATATGTTGGCTCTATAGGCATGTGCATGCACGTATACATTGAGCCAACAGCTGGTGCGTGACAGCGTAAGGTTGAAATATTCTGTCAGCTTGCTACAACTTACATCCATGAAACGTTCTGCTCCCCACTACGTGCATGCGATGGACTTGACCAGCAACGGAAGAGATAAGCATCAGCGTGACATAAAATAAAACTTATTCCGTATGAAAATCGAGCTAGCTTCCTACCGATCCAAACACCGGTCGGGACGTCGCCGTTGGGAGAGCTTTTGTCAGCGCGTTCAGAGGCGGACGGGGGCGTGTGGAAACGCGAAGCGGGGACAGGGAGTGGCAGTTGGTCGTAAATATGAATGAAAAGGGGGGCAATCAGTTATACCGCTTCAGGAATCTGGGGGAGAAGCTCGGGAAACTGCTCCGCATGAGCTTCTCCAAATTGCACTACGGCTCGCTTATGGGGAGCTTCTCGGTGAAAATAAGCAGGACACTTCTTTTGGGCTTGTGCTGTGGGGAACCTAGAAGCAAGGATAGAAGCCCAAAAGAAGTCACCCTAAGTTTCATATTGCCCAATGCTTGATCACCAGAGTTTGGAGGTATTAGTTGCTTGATATTGCAGGTATTAGTTGCTTGATATTGCGTCGGATACTTGTCGGATATATTCGTGTAATATGGTATATCTTCGGATACAGACGGATATTAGTAAAACCACTTCCTTTTCCGTATCCGTGAACTACTATCCATATCTGTGACCGTATCCGGCAACTATTCGACCGAATCCATATTTGCCTTCCGTGACCCTCCGGTCGGTCGGTTGAACGTTTTCACCCCTATACACATGTATCATGAGATTCCTTGCTGCTTTCACATGCATACATCATAGGAGATGTACTTAGTAAACCATCAACATTGTTGCTCTTGGTGTTCTGCAAGTCTGCAAGTCCACAACAGATACTATCTTCCACAAATAGACCTTAAAAGCCTTGCCGGAAAGTAGCATTGCTGATAGAACAGACCAGCGAGAGTCCAGTGTATCTCGAGCATAACTTTGTTTATGACTTCTAATTATACTGGTTGGTATTTGAATTTAGATCTTTACTTTTGACTGGTTGGTAACAGTCAACTGGAAAACGCTACTAACTAAAGCTGAAAATTTAGTAATGATCAGTTTGCAGTTGTGTGTTATACTGTTATATGAATGTAAGGCCCAAGATTCGAGAAAACTAAAATATCTATTGCTTATCGAAACTCGACTAATCCAAGCTTGTTGACCAAAAGCATACTGACTTAGTATTTTATTTGACAGCCAATTGTCACTGATGACATTCTTTCTTTCCACAGGAGCAAAGGTTAGGGTCGAGTGCAAATCAAAATTGACGGGGGCCAAGACATGCAGCTTCGAGGGTCACACCGACCACACTGGTACCTACAACATCCACGTGGATGACGAGCATGAGCATGAGCTCTGTGAGTCTGTCCTTGTCAGCAGCCCAGACATGGGGTGTGCCAAGTTAGTTGTTGGACGGGAGAGGGCCCCTGTCTTCCTGAACAACAACAATGGTGTCACCTCTAACGTTCGGTTGGCAAATGCTCTGGGTTTCCAGAAGGACGCCCCTCTGGCTGCATGTGCGCAGATCCTCAAGATGTACGAGGAAGTAGACGACCGTGTCTGAGAACCCTGAATCGCTGTCGCGGAAAAGGCAATTTATTACTAGGTTGTGTCTGAAACGCTCAGAAACTTCTATATGTATTACGAGGACCAAAAGTATCGCTGCTTGTGTGCTTGATTTTATGTAGCTTGGCGCTTGAGTATGTACGTGGGATCTGAAATGTGGAAGTTTGTCATCTAGCAAATCGACATGTTGGTTCGTCTTATCAGGCTAATTTTATGGAGTTGTTTGTCTAAGACGGTTCATGTTATGGAATGATGTTGGGTTGAGCACCCTTTGGTGGTTTCATCATTAGTTCAGAGAAGTCGAGCGGCAAGTAAACTTGCTGACCTGCATACTGTGCAGTTTTCTGTTTTGATATGAGGAAATCTGGACTGTTTGATTTTTACCCAGCAGAAAAACGAAAATCGTAAGTTTTGAAAATTCTTTGCTTATTGAGAAGGCGGATTTTATTCGTCTTGACGGAAACAATTTGGAGACTTGGGGAAGCTGCATTCATTCTGAAATGGAGATTCCCAGCTTGATCAGCACTTTGATCTGTATCTCAAAGCTCGTAGCCCAGTGCGGTCGCTAGCTGCTGATGACGTACGATGCAATAGAGAGACGAACGAAATAGGGTGCTTGTAAAAAAAGAATTATCTTTGGTATCATTTCACGGTCACACAGTCACAGTCACACACTTCCGTTTGTGTGCATTCGTGTAAATTAAAGTGTTAGAATGCTCATGCGCAGAACTTTGAAGGAATAAAAATAGCATGGGGATGAGAACTTGCAAAATGCCACCTGGTGCACGTTCAAACCTCTTGGTTCTGAGCGGATATTCAGAAGAAACTCAAACTCAGTTATGAGTCTATGACCTGTTCGCACCAACCCAACGAAGTACAGAATGCAGATATTCAGTGAGCAACCGACGAACAACAGATATGCCAGCCCTAAATAATCAGATTATGAACACATCGTAACAAAGCACTCGCCGCAATACAAAATAGGAGAAAAACACATACCTATATATCTCGCAAAAAGACATTCGGACAAACAGAAGAGTAGCAAACTGTACCAATCAACCGAGTTTGCCCAGTCTCACAGTCACACACTACCGTTTGTGTGCATTCTTGTAAATTAAAGTGTTTGAATGCTCATGCGCAGAACTTTGAAGAAACAAAAATAGCATGGGAATGAGAACTTGCAAAATGCCACCTGGTGCACGTTTAAACCTCTTGGTTCTCAGTGAGCAACCGACGAACAACAGATATGCCAGCCCTAATTAATCAGATTATGAACACATCCTAACAAAGCACTTGCCGGAATACAAAATAGGAGAAAAACATATACCTATATATCTCGCAAAAAGACATTTGAAGTTTCGAACAAACGAAGTGTATCAATGGTAGGGGCTAGGGTTCTACCGGGTCTAGGGCGGAGGTTGTAAGGGTGGAAGTGAGGGCGGAGAGGCTGGAGAGCTCGGCGCCGGCGGCTGGGCGCCGTTGCGGAGGAAGGAGGCGGCGGCTAGGGTTGGTGCGGCTAGGGCGCAGGGGGTCTCCCGTCTCCCTTCAGGAGACGAGACAGTATGATACTGAATATTTGTCTGATTAATCACGAAGGGGTACATGTGTTTATATAGGAGGACGGCCTCCTCTAAACCCTAATTTACTTGGGCTAAGCCCCTAATTTACTTGGACTAAGCCCACAACTAGCCACTAGTGGGCTTCTTGCGTGTATAGGTCAAACCGACCATAACATCTCTCCCCGCCTTCTCAAACAGCTCGTCCTCGAGCTGAACTTCTGGAAACTGCTGGCGGAGATCTTCAAGCTTCTCCCAGGTCGCCTCGTCCTCTGGCATGCCCGTCCAATGCACCAAGACGTGCCAAACTCCACGGCGCTGCTGGGCCTTCAACACGCGAGCCACACTCGCCGGGGCAGGCTCGAGACGCCCATCCGAAGTAGGTGGAAGAACTGGTGGTGCAGACGGAGGGTCGCCACGGTAGGCCTTCAGGAGGCCGACGTTGAAGACGTCGTGGAGGCGCGAGCCTGCGGGCAGCTCAAGACGGTAGGCGAGCGTGCCGATGCGCTCCAGCACACGAAAGGGACCGGCGTAACGAGGCCCCAACTTGCGCTTGGAGCGCGGGTCCAAGGACTGGGTCGTCCGGTGAAGAAGGCGTAGCCAGACCCAGTCGCCCACCGCAAACTCGGCCTCGCGATGGTGTGCATCATAGTACCTCCTGGCCAGCTGCTGAGCCTGAAGAAGTCGCTGGCGCGCCTCAGCCAGTATCTCGTCACGGGTACGCAGTAGGTCATCCGCCGTCTCAGTACGTGCCGTGCCAGGCGCATAGGGCAGCATCGCCGGCGGTGGTCGCCCGTAGACCACCTCAAAGGGAGTGGCGTGCAGCGCAGAGTGGTAGGACGTGTTGTAGCAGTACTCGGCCCACGCCAGCCAGTCCACCCAAGCTCGTGGACGATCTCCGGTGATGCAGCGCAAGTACATGGCGATGATCTTGTTGATGACCTCGGACTGGCCGTCCGTCTGAGGATGAAACGCCGTGCTCATGCGGAGTTTCACGCCCGCCAACCCAAAGAGGTCCCTCCATACGTGACCCGTGAACACAGGATCACGATCACTGACGATGGAGGACGGGAACCTGTGGAGGCGAACGATGCCGTCGAAGAAGGCGCGTGCCACGGATGCCGCCGTGTAAGGATGGCCGAGGGCGATGAAGTGCGCGTACTTGGAGAAGCGATCGACCACCGTGAGGATGACGGACTTGCCGCCAACCTTCGGCAGCCCCTCGATGAAGTCCATGGAGATGTCCGTCCACACCTGGGATGGCACGTCCAGCGGCTGCAGTAAGCCCGCCGGACGGAGCGTCTCCGTCTTGTTCCGCTGGCACGTGACACACGCCGCACCCAGTCTCGTACCAGGGCGCCATCCCCTGGAATGTAAAAATCAGCGCGGAGACGGTGCAGGGTCTTCTGGACGCCCTCGTGACCTGCAGAATGCGCCAAGGACAAGGCCTGGTGGCGCAGGTCGCCATGATCCGGCACGAAGATACGGCGCCCATGGAGGAGTAGTCCCTCGTCCAGGCGCCATGGCGCGGCCAGCTCGCCGTCAGCCAGGCGCTGGCGCAGCTGCTGCGCATCCGCGGCCTCGACAGTCGCGCGGCGAACCTCGTCGATGAAGGCGAACGATGGCCCGGAGTGGATGCAGAGGGCCGCACCCACCGTGGGGGCGTTGGCGGCGTCGTCGATGTCGCGGCGGGACAGGGCGTCGGCGACGGTGTTGAGGCGGCCGGGGCGGTACTCGACGGTGAAGTCGAAGCCGAAGAGCTTGCTGATCCACTGATGCTGCGGCACTGTGGAGAGGCGCTGATCCAGCAAGAACTTCAGGCTGTAGTGGTCCGTGCGCACCCGGAACGTCCGGCCCCAAAGATACGCCCGCCAGTGGCGCACCGCCTGGACCAGCCCGATCAGCTCGCGCTCATACGCGGCGAGCTTGTGGTGGCGCGCGGCGAAAGGGCGGCTGAAGAACGCGAGTGGCCCCTCGCCCTGGTGCAGGACGGCGCCGAAGCCGATGCCGGAGGCGTCGCAGTCCACCACGAACGGCTCGTCGAAGTCCGGCATCTGAAGAACGGGGCCCGTCGTGAGTGCCCGCTGCAGGGCGGCGAAGGCCGTGGCCGCCTCCTCGTCCCAGGAGAAAGCGTCGCGGCGAAGCAGGCGCGTGAGTGGCGCGGCGATGAGGCCGAAGTCCTGGATGTACCGCCGGTAGTAGCCCACGAGGCCCAAAAATCCGCGAAGAGCTCGCGGCGACTGAGGCGTCGGCCATGCGGCCACGGCGGCGACCTTGTCCGCGTCCATCGCGACACCGTCCGCGGAGATGACGTGGCCCAAGTAGGCGACGGAGGTCGTGCCAAACGAGCACTTCGAGCGCTTGAGATGAAGACGATGCGCTCGAAGCTCGTTGAAGATGATGGCCACGTGCTGCAGGTGCTCCGCCCAGGATGCGCTGTAGATCAAAATATCAGCAAAGAAAACAAGCACAAAGCGGCGTAAGTAGGGGCTGAGCACGTCGTTCATCAGGGCCTGGAAGGTCGCCGGCGCGTTGGAGAGGCCGAACGGCATCACCAAAAACTCGTAGTGGCCATGGTGAGTGCGGAACGCCGTCTTGGCGATGTCGTCCGGGTGCATGCGCACCTGATGATAGCCCGATCGTAAGTCGAGCTTGGTGGAGAAGCGCGCGCCATGCAGCTCGTCCAGGAGCTCATCCACGACGGGGATGGGGAACTTGTCCTTGGACGTGACGGCGTTGAGGGCGCGGAAGTCGATGCAGAAGCGCCACGTGCCGTCGGCCTTGCGCACAAGGAGCACGGGTGCGGAGAACGGCGACGTCGAAATCCGAATGATGCCCTGCGCTAGCATGACCGCCACCTGGCACTCGAGCTCGTCCTTCTGCAGCTGGGGGTACCGGTACGGCCGCACAGCGACGGGCGCCGTGTTCGGCAGCAGGTGTATGCGGTGGTCACAGGGCCGCGAGGGAGGGAGGCCCTGCGGCTCGTCGAAGATGTCGCCGTGCTGCTGCAGTAAGTCGGCCAGGAGTGGGTGCGCCTCGTCAAGCGCGGCGGCCATCAGGTGGAGCTGCAGTGAGGCGCCAGTGCTGCCCAAGCCCGTCCAGTGAACACGGCGGCCGCCCTCGCGCCAGAAGATGAGGGACAGCACGTCGAGGTCCCACAGGATGGGGCCTAGGGTGCTCAGGAAGTCGAGGCCGAGGATGAAGTCGTAGCAGCCCAAGTCGATGCCGACGCAGTCGATGGAGAACGGCTCGTCGCCTACGAGCACGGGAACCTGTCGCGCCACGCCCTGGCACGTGAGACGGTCCCCGTTGGCGACGGTGACGCTGTACTTCTCCGATCCCGCCGGCTGGAGAGCGAGGCGGCGCATGGCGGTGTTGGACAGGAAGTTGTGCGTCGAGCCCGTGTCCACCAGCGCAGTAAGGCGCTCCCCATTGATCGTCACCGGAAGCAGCATCGTTTTCGCTGTCTTGATGCCCGCCATAGCATGAAGAGAGACGACGAAGGCGGACGCGTCGACCGGCGCGTAGGTCGTGACGCCGGCCTCAGTGACGGTGGCGGCCGCGAGCTCGGCGGTGAGGGCCTCTACGTCGGCGTCGTCAACGGTCTCCAGGTAGAAGAGGCGGGCGCACGTGTGGCCCGGCGCGTACTGCTCGTCGCAGTTGAAGCACAGCCCCTTGCGGCGCCGCTCGAGCTGCTCCGCGGACGTCAGCCGCTTGAAGGGGCGAGTCGGCGCAGGAGGGCCCGCGGGCGCAGCGGCCGGCGCGGGGCGCGGCGGGGCGGTGGGCGCCGGGGTGGGTCGGAGCGCGGGACGAGCGCTGCCACGTTGCGTGTAGACCTGCTGCATGGCGATGGCGCGCTGCTCGTAGGCCCGTGCGTAGTACATGGCCGTCTGAAGGTCCTCAGGCTCGCGCATCTCGACGTCGACGCGGATGTAGTCGGGGAGCCCGCCGACGAAGAGATCGGCGCGCTGCCGCGCCGAGACGCCCGGGGCATGGCACGCGAGCGCCTGAAAGCGGTCGGCGAAGTCCTGGACCGTGGTGGTGAAGGCGAGGCGTCCCAGCTCGGCGAGGCGGCTTCCGCGGAGGGTCGGCCCAAACCGCTGGAGGCACAGAACGCGGAAGCGCTCCCATGACGGCATCCCGCCCTCGTCCTGCTCGAGGGCGTAGTACCAAGTCTGCGCGGCGCCACGTAGGTGATAGGAGGCGATCCACGTGCGGTCGGAGCTGAGCGTCCGCTGCCCCCGAAAGAACTGCTCACACTGGTTCAGCCAGTTCAGGGGGTCGGTGGCGCCGTCGTAGGTGGCGAACTCCAGCTTGGTGAAGCGGGGCGGCTGCTGCGCCAGCGGCGTGACCCCGTAGGCGCCCTCCTGGCGGCCCGGGGTGAAGGACGTGCTCTCGACGAAGGGGGCAGCCAACCCGCCAGGACCGCCAAAGGTGTGGGCGGGCTGCTGAACCGTCGGCCGCGCCGCAGCCTGAGTGTAGACGGGCGGCGCGTCGGTCCACGTGGGGATCGGCGAGGGCGATGGCGGCCACCACGCGGGGCGGCCCTTGCTGGCGACGGAGGCGGGCGGTGTCGGGGTGGCGGACAGGGCCGGGGCAGCGGCCGGTGGGGGCGGCGGGTGCTGGCCCGCTTTGATCTCCGCGAGCTCGAAGCGGATGGCGCGGAGACTGGCGGCGAGGTCCGTCAGGGCCGCGGGCAAGAGGTCGAGGACCGCGGCGGGGGGGGGGGGGGGGGGGGCGGCGGCGGCTGCGTGGATGGCAGCGGCGGCGGCCCCCGGCGGCGCGTGGGCGCCTGTCATGGCGGCGGAGGTGGCGGGGATGGGGTTGATGGCGGCGGCGGAGGTGGCGGGGATGGGGTCGATGTTGGGGCCGTTGGGGCCCATGAGACCTAGGCAATCTGATACAAAGTGGTAGGGGCTAGGGTTCTACCGGGTCTAGGGCGGAGGTTGTAAGGGTGGAAGTGAGGGCGGAGAGGCTGGAGAGCTCGGCGCCGGCGGCTGGGCGCCGTCGCGGAGGAAGGAGGCGGCGGCTAGGGTTGGTGCGGCTAGGGCGCAGGGGGTCTCCCGTCTCCCTTCAGGAGACGAGACAGTATGATACTGAATATTTGTCTGATTAATCACGAAGGGGTACATGTGTTTATATAGGAGGACGACCTCCTCTAAACCCTAATTTACTTGGGCTAAGCCCCTAATTTACTTGGACTAAGCCCACAACTAGCCACTAGTGGGCTTCTTGCGTGTATAAGTCAAACCGACCATAACAATCAAACTGTACCGATCAACCGAGTTTGCCCGCGATTCAAACAAGATGGAAGAACACAAAGAATAAAGGCACGTCATCTTTACAGCTCTTCTAGGCTAAATGCAGCTCTATGAACTCGCATGCAGTTGCCACTGTACTAAATTCAGGTCAGACTTGACAGAGTGCTAGTCATTCGAACTGCAGAAAGGAACGAACGGGGCAATGTGATCCGTGGATGATGCGAAAACTGACGGCGACGATCGGTCAGTGGCAGTGGTCAAAGCAGAACTCCTTCCGGACACCACAAGTGCAGGTCACGCGCACAACCACCGCGGCACATGTGCAGGCTACTGGCTCGGTGTCTGTGGTACCCTCTCTGGCTACGCTGGACACTTCCACCTCTCGATCCTGTACAGGTAAAGACTTCATCAAGGGACTGATTAACATAATGAAATACATGACCATTAACCGCAATGTCAGTAAACTGCAACTGTTCAAAACATGACCATTAACTGAAGGAAATACACGCAATATTTTAAAGATACATTTCAACTGAACTTGGAATCAAGGTTGAGTTACATTGGCGTTTCGTTTACAAAAGTTGGCACAGGATGAGCACTTATAGCGGAGATCATAGGATTGAGATTAACAATATGCTTAGTATCTGCTTGATCGATCAAGAAGCCAGGAAATTGCCAGGTTAAATTATCTGAATAATGCAGTGTATAGGATCAAAATGTTCAACTACGCATAGGAGATCATAAGCTTCAGATAATGGTATTCTGTGTCGGAAAGTTTTTAACCAATGCTCGAGAAGCTAAGAAATGGTCAGGTTACTCTAGAAGATAATAAGTTTCAGTTAACAGTATGTTTGGTCTAGAAGTATCTGATGATCGCTCAAGAAGCTAAGATATATCAGGTTACACTGATCAAATGGTTCAAGAGAGTATCTTTATACTAATATAAATGTTAAGTACATATATTATCAGGTTACGGACAGATCCTAACATAGCAATATCAGTTAACTGCAACTGTTCAAAACATTACCATTAACTGCGGGAAATACATGCAATATTTTGCAGATACGTCTGAACTGAACTTGGAATCAGGAATCCATGAGTTGGAGTTCCATGTACAAAATTTGGCACGGGATTTGCACTTATAGAGGAGATCATAAGATTCAGATTAACATTATGCTTAGTATCTGCTTGATCGATCAAGAAGCCAAGAAATGATTATGTTCAATTATTTGAAGGATGCAGAGTATACTGATCATAATGTTGAACTAATTACATGGGAGATCAAAAGCTTCAGATAACGGAATTATGTGTCCGAAAGTATCTAATCAATGATCAAGAAGCTAAGAAATGTACTTCAAAAAAAAAAAGCTAAGAAATGGTCAGGTTACACACTGATCAAAATGTTCATGCATCGAGAATTAAAGAGCATTACCAATCAGAATGTCAATTATGGCGAGAAGATAATAAGTTTCTGATAACAGCATGTTCCAGTCTAAAGTATCTGATGATCGATCAAGAAGCTAAGAAATTATCATGTCTCACTGATCAAATGGTTCAAGCATGTAGAATTGGAGTGTAACTAATATAAATGTGACGTACACATGCCTACCAAAATGTGTGCATAACACCACAGTTTGTTTGGCTCGAAATTTACTTACTCGGTTGATCAAGAATCTAAGAAATCATCAGGTTTAAGTTCAATCTACCAACCAAAATGTTCAAGCACTCATACTGTACTCACAGTCACAGTAATATACATAAGTACAAAGAGGTGCAGTCATTAGCTTCGGATCACAGCATTCTCAAGGGGTACGCGAACGCTGAGCAAGAAATGAAATGGAAAAATGGACAAGAGAAAGCGTAAGAATTGAATTACCAGCTTGCTCGCCTTCTCAGCTGACGGATGCTTTGCCGGCGATGGGACGAACGTGCAGCGTGAACCGGCCGGCGACCCGCAAGGCGAAGTCGAGCCAGATTCCTCACTGGAGACCTTCCTGGCTTCCTGCGGCGATCAAAATTGGCACATCAGAGCCAACGGACCGAGGAATCGACAATTGCAAGATGCAGAAAATCATGACGGGGGCGAGTCACCGTACCTGCTTGCTCGCCTTCGTCGGCGAGGTGAAGAACTTGCAGCACGGCCTGGCCGACGATCCGGACAGGATGGAGGAGCGGGAGGCCTCGCCGGTGACCAAGGCGTGCGTCGGCTGAATGGCTTGCTGCGGCACGTCCCACTGCGGCAGGCTCCTGGGGGGCGCGCTCACGATACCGTGCTGCCGCCGCGGCCTCTTCTTGCTGCTGCTTCCACCGGACTTGCGCACTGACGGGGCCGAAGTCCGCGCGGCCGAGAAGATGAACGCCGGAGACGTCGGAGAACTGGCGTGGCCGATGGCCGGCCCCGGAGAAGGGAAGAACCCCAAGCCTCCGCTGTCGGTGGTGGAGCCCGTACGCGCGTGCTTCGGGGAAAGCGAGGACGCCATGGCGCGGCCGCCGTGGTATTCCCTGGGCGACAACGACGGCTCAGAAGACAAGGACGCGAAGCCGCCGCAGGCAGTGGAGCTCGCTGGCGAGAGGGGTTGCTCCGGCGAAGCCGTGAACATGAAACCACCGTTGGCAGTGGGCCCCGCCGTTGGCTTCTTGGGCGAAGTCACGAGCGTGACCCCGCCGCCTGCAGTGACGCCCGTGGGCGTTGTCGGCTGCCCCGGCGAAGCCGTGAACGACAGGGTGCTGACATTGGAGCCCGTAGGAGACGGCGTCGTGGGCGTGCTCTCGAAGAAGGCGAAGATGTTGCCTCCACCGCCGCCGCCGATCCACGGAAGTGCTGACGGGAATGAGAAGTCGCTTGCGGGGGAACCCCTGCGCGACAGCAAAGGGGGCCCGGTGGCCGGGAAGAGGCGCGGCGAGGGCGGAGGCGTCGGAGTGGGCGAGGAGTCGAAGGGGTGGAGCTCAAGCAGCATCTTCTTGCGCGGCGAAACGGCGGGGAGGAGGCAGCGGCGCTTGCGCCCCCCGGCGGCGGCGCCGGGAGCGGAGAACGCGACTGCCGAGTGCGGTGGCTCGATGCGGAGCTCGGCGAGGTGGGGCGGCGACGGCGAGAGGAAGAAGTCGTGGTGGAGGTGGGCCGTCTCCATCCCCATGGTCGGCGCTCCCGGGTTCTTGGGTTCTTGGAGTTGGGGTGGCGGCGGTTGTTTGTCTCGGACGGGGAGTGGTTAGTTTGTTGAGGCCTTGACTGCTCGAGTGCTCGTGGACGTAGAGGTGGCTAATGATTAGCGCTCGCTTGTCTTGTGTTGGGATATAGTACTACTCAATTTTTTTACAAATATTATCTTATTTTTTTTTACAAATATGACCCTACCGACTTGCATTTTTCTAAAATATTAAAAATAACCCTTATAAATTTATTATCAAAAATAGAAAAATAGACTAGCGGAGGTGAAAAAAGCAACCCGTATACTTGAGTAATTCACGTCATCACACGTTGGACATAGGACTTCCCACCATAAAATTTGAAGGGGTTATTTTTAACAATGTAAGAGCATCTCCACTCGGGGCGCGCAAACGGCCTTCCAGACAGGCGCAATGGGCACCGTCCGGACGAGTAGGCATCAATGGGTGGTGTCGTTTCCACTCGTGTCGCCGTAATCGGCAATTTCGAAATAGAGACTTCATAAATTATGGCGGCAAGTAAAAGTTTCAGCCGCGATCGGGCATGGTCTGCCCCAAATTCAGAGTGTTGGACACGGTCGGCCTTAATGGCCACAAACACGAAGGTTGGACCATCAAAAGACGTCAAAATATGCCAAAATACGTCGTGAGGTTTCGCTGCCGGATGTCGCTGTCAGCCGCCCTAGATGTCATTGGCCGTCCGGGGCACTTAGCCATCGTCGGGCTAGGCCGGGTCGGGATCGTGGTCGTGGCCACCCTAGTTACCACCGGTCTCGGCAGGCGAGTCCGAGTTCTTGCAGGATCGCGCCGCGGAACATGGCGTGCACCGCCATAGCCAGCGGGTCCATGGTCGAGACATCAGCGGTCAAGATCATGAAATCTTGGTCGCGCTTCTTGATGGCGGCTTTCTTTTTTTCGAGGTCGATCTTGATGTCGGACTTGCCCATCAAGGTCGTCCACCTCGTGTTGTTCTCGACACGCCTCAAGCTCGAGTTTGCGGAGACGTCGGCGTGGATCTTATCGATCGACGATTGCACTCTCTCTGTCTTTATTCTTTATCGTCGCTGCAAGAACCGTCTTTGCCTTCTTGTTCCCGGTAGGCCAGCAAACTAGGCAGAAACAAACGAGCAAACAACATGCAACATACGGAGGAAAAACGTACATAGGGGAAAAAAGACCACCGGCCAGCCCATGTGTGTAACCGATATGATACGAAACCGCAGCCAGCGAGGTCCAGATCGTGCGGCCTCCCTCCGCTGCTGCCGCCGGCGAGGGCCGCGGTGGCGGTGCCCCCTGGTGGGGTTATGGGTTGCGACGAGTTCCTCGTCGAGGCGGCTGGGGCGGCGTCGGCGCTGGTGTTTGTCGGCGGTGGACGGGCGACGATCCCGGCCAGGCGGCGGCGGCTTTCCGGTCCCGGATGCACGGCGGCGGGCGGTGGAGGCAGGCCGTGGGTCTAGGGTCCCGCCTAGACCCGTCGCCTTGGAGGCGGCGCGGGGGACTTGGGGCGGCGCCGGTCGGCGGTGGTTCGTTCCCTGTCTGAGTGGTTGCACTAGGGCGAGGGCGATACAGAGCCTGCTGCAGATTTGGTCGTGCTTGTTCACACCAACGATTTGTGACGGCGCTCTGTTCTCGCTCCTCCTGTACGATCTCGGCGTGATTAAAAGGCGGTGGTCCTAGGATTCTTTCTCGCGCCAAGATCAAGATCTACCGGTGCTTGCCCCCATCGATCTATTGGGAGTGTCGTGTTCCGGAAGGCTCCGCTGGCGCTCCATTGGGTAATTCATGCCTGGAGATTGCTGGATCGGGTGGGATTCGGTCGTGCGCACCCGTGTTTTTCTCTGGCCGTTTGGTTTCAGAGAGCGTTTCGAAACTCTGCCGGCTGTTAATATCATGGAGCACGTTTTCGTTCCGTGGTGCTGGCGGAGAATGTCATGAAAGTCGAGATCTGAGGACTAACTATGGTGGTTGGAGTCTGGGTGGTGATGAGGAATTGGCTTGGTGATTCGTGATTTGAAGCAGTGGTTTGTAAAGTGGGGGCGACTGCACAGAAGAAGTTCAAAGTCTTATGTCTCAGGGTGAAGATCCAAGGTCTGGACTTAATTGGTTGTGCCTGGCAATGACCTTGTTGGAGGCATTGTTTTGAGTGCGAGTACTTTGTTTAGGGTGAAAACCTATGAAGAAGCTGGATTTCTGGTGTTGTCTTGGTGGTGTTAGTGCTGTTGTTTCAAAGAATAGATCGCTGCAGCGGGACTTTTATTTTTTGTAATTTTTCTCTCTTTTTTGGCTGTGTGCATCCGTGATGCCGTTAGCGCACTATGTTGTTAGCGCACTATGTTGTTACAGAGACTGGGTGTATTTGATACTTTCTTCTTCTTCGTATCAATAAATTCCCTTTGTCTAAAAAAAAATGAGCGATAAACAGATAGGCCTCCGAATCCAACAAGCTGGACAGCCCGTAAAAGCGAGCGAGCCCCACAAAACACACATCTGAACCGAAAATAATACAGCCTTGCGTATCGTGCAAGACAATACTCCGGCCGCAAAAATCAACAACAAAAGAGCACGCATGGCACGATACTAATTGCTCGGGCAGGAATAAATCGTTGTGGGCTTGAAATCCTCCACGCCCCTAATGTAAAGTATCATATACTAGTATCATGCATATGATATTAGTTTATGATACCACTCATATAATGCATAGTATCATCTAGTAATATCATAATCATATCATATTTAATGTTTTGTAGAATCTCAATGTAAATGTGTACGTACATGATACATTTGTCATTTAATTTTCAAGTTTAGCGTGTCATGATACGGTATCATACTATGATACTACTCTCACCTCTCTCTTTATTAATTATTGTGCCACCTCAGATTTTTTTAGCTATGTGACATGCATGATACTAGCTATGATACCCCATTGTGACTAGTCTTATATTGTAGGGTATAGCATAGATATCAGGGGACTTTCTGACGAAATGTTTTTTTCTTTTAACAAGGGAAAGAACCCAAAGATGTCCTCAAAGATAAAGAAATAACAGACAAGGCCCCTTAAACACCCTAGATAGTCTCGACAACCACCGACAAATAAGAGCTCTATGTCTCGGTCGTCAACGACCTTGTCGAGGACAAAATCACTTAACGAAGACAATCCCTAATATATCACACCAGGATCAAGCTCGTCAAAGATCGATCCTTGATCTGAAGAGGAAGAACCTACGGCTAATCTTGTGCTTCGGCTTGGAGTGACGCCGATTGTCAAAGATAACAGTAACACCAAGTCGTCGCATTAATAAACTCCACTGGTTGCAGTAAGTCGGCCAATAAAATCTCCCCAGCCTCCTCCAGTTCGTCGAGACTCCATGTTGAGACGCGCCTTCCCCTCGTCACCACGTCGGACCAGATGGAGCAGCAACACAACAACAACCCTCCAGAAGTAGAAGAGGCCTAGAGGAGCAAGAAATCCACCTGTTCCGTACTCCGCGCCGCAGTTAGCGAGACAAAGACGAGTACATAGAGAGCATATCCGAACTTATTGAGAGAAACGTCGGCTTTCCCCTCCGCTCACAGTTCCAACCAGAGGAGCAGCAAAGTTGTGAAGAAGAACCCTAAACTCTAGATCTGGACGCCATTACCTATAGCGCCGCTCCAAACTACGCGCACAAGGCCCCTATCTGGTGTCCAGCCGCAAGCCCTACAACTACTATGTACAAGAAGAAACCAACGCCTCCCCTCAGGCATCTCTGACCAGCAACGCCGTCAGGAGATGCCTTGGTTCGACCTGGGAGAAACACGAGAGCTCTTGAGTTACTGTAGCAGACAAGAGAGAAAGAAAGGATAGGAACGAGCCCCTAATTTCTCGTGAAATGGAGAGAAAAAAATTAGCAACATGTGTTCTTAGAATGAAATTTGGAATTTCTCCTTCACGTTGATTTTTTTTCCTGTTGTATTTAAGGCCTAAACTAATTTCCGGCTAGCTAGCTGGCTGTTAACAGATTCTTGACACCAACATTGGGTTATAAGAGAAAGATAGTTGGAATTTTTCTAGGAATAACAGCAAGTATTCCACTAAAAGAGTATATACTGCACTGATTAATAAGCCTGATGCTCCCCCACCATTCAAATGGATATGGAAAACTCCTTGCCTTCCAAAGAATAAATTCTTTTTCTGGTTGATGATCCAGGACAGAATAAACACCAGAGATTTGCTGGATAGGAAGAAGTTTCAAGTTGAGTCCAAATCATGTGTGCTTTGTGATCAGGATGACAGAGAAACATTATCTCATCTCTTCTTTACTTGTCCCTTCAGTATTGAGTTCTGGAGTAAGTTTAACATGGACTGGTCCATTGATCTTGGGCTTATTGAGATGATGATTGATGCCAAGAATAATTCCACCAACCCTTTCTTCAAGATTGCTATGATTGTTGGCTGCTGGAGTTTATGGAACCACAGGAGCAAAATTATTTTTGAAGGGTTGCCGAGAAGCCTTGGTACATGTTTTGATTTTTTCCTAGATTATGTTGCTTTGATTAGACATAGAATAAAGCCTAGTCTCAAGGAGGGACTCCATGCTTGGCTAGATACTTTATAAATACCTTTGTAATCACTTGTAAAAAATTGACCTGTGGGGGCAGTAATAGAAAATGGAAAATGACGCAGTGGGAGCCTTCCCCACTGTCTTAACGCGTCAAAAAAAAAATCTAAGTTTCGGGCGTATCCATTACAATGTCAGCCTGGACGGTCACGAGCGGTCACGAGTTTGTACAGCTTAGTTTGGTCGAAATAATCCATCAACGAAAGCACACTAATAGGGAAAAATATATTGACACAAAAAATAGGCCAGTAGTTCATTTATTACATGGCCGGTACGTTCAATGATTGTTTCACTTATATACGTAGAAGAGAAGATATATATGGAAAGATAAGACCCTCTTAATATTATGGGAAAAATGTCTTGGACCCTACATGCACCACCGAATTGCGGGTTATGCAGGATAGCCCAAGTTTTTCAACACTCGTCTTGAATTTATCTTGTAGTCATGCCTCAAAATCTGAAAGCCTAGTGAGAAAAATGTGGAGAAAAAACACATGGTATATTTTGCTATATTGCATGAATTGCCTTATTAACAAAATTATGTGACAACCTTAAGAAAAATCACTAAAGGAGAATGAGAGTACAACTCACTTAACTCCAAAGTTAAAATACTCGATTCCACTTGTGAGTTTGCAAAGCTTCTCGTGAACGTTTTAATCTAATCATTCCAATTCCACGAATTGAATACATTCATATAGAAAGAGAGACGCTTTGTTAGCGCACCGCAACGACTATAAGCGACGCCACTATTTCAAACTCTGAAAGAGTTCTTTTTTTAACAGGAAACGGCCCAGAAGGGCCTAGATATCAGTGGGCTTATATCAAGGTCCAACAAAATAAAATAAATTATAAGAGAAATCTTCATAATTACGACAATGACCTCAGATTTATTTTACAAAACGGGATCAGGTCCTCGAGGTTCTTCTCCACCCCATGTGCTCGACAACCAGGGTACATGAGGCAGCAGCGGGGATGAACCATTTGGGATGGAACCTCTAGGCATTCCCTAGCTGGAGCAGAAGATTCTCCGCATTGGAGGAAGATTGACCACCAACTCGTGGCCTGGGTTCCCTTCCGACCATGGATAGCAGAGACAAGGCGGGTCTGGCCGCCGCGAGTCCTCTGCTTGTGGACACCATAAGGATGAGCACGCCATGCAGACAGCAGCAGCACCACGGTCTTCTCCCCCTCACCTCTAGCACCGTGTTGGCCACAAGGAAGAAGAAGAACCTACCTCTACCACGGCAACTGGATTCAGATTACAGAGATCTATAGACAGGACAAACTCGAGCTTATTCATGCACATACCCTCATATCTGATCCTCCAGCACGCCCTCTGCCTTGGAAGTTGGCCGAGCAGGAGCTTATCGATGCTTTGGTTGCCGCCCGCGAGCAACCACGCCAGGCATCAAGACGAGGAAGACGACATCTCACTATTCGCCACATGGGACCATTCAGCAAATCCTAACCCTAAACCTACTCCGGCGGTTAGCAAATCTAAGCCTATTATATATCGGGGACGCCCGCCATCTCCAACTACCGGCAGCGCCAGGGACGGACATGCGACTCTCAACGAGAATGAGAGGAGGGAGAGTGAAAGGGGCAAGTGGAGAGCTCTCGGCTCTAAATAGGTTCATCACAGAGTTTAACAGAGGCAATGAACTTCTGTGTAAGGGCATGTACAATGTAAGGTGCTTATGGGAGGTGCTTAGAAAATAAACCGGTTTTTAGCTAACCACCGGTGCTTATTTGTACTAGACAAATGCTTAGCTAGGCACCCCTTCTATAGAAATAGGCACAGATGCTTATGAAAACGCTTGGTTTATTTTTGTAAGCACTTCCGCTTGTAATTTTGGTTGTGTGTATTGTCTAGATCGGAGGTAATAAAATCGTTCCATGGCAGTTTCAGGGATGGTATTGGTGGTCAAACGCCTTTCCGGCATCTCAGCTTCGCTAGTTCTTGGACTCCATCGACGTGTGTTATATATGCCCGTCTTGGCCGGTCTTGGGGAAACGCCAAAGGGTACACGAGAAGGTCAATGAAAGCGAATATTCTTTCTTTCTCTCTTATATACAGAGTGAACCATGTGTGTTCAACAGTCCAAAGGAAGAAGAAAAAGGAAAAAAAAAACAGTTCAAGATCGGAAGGAGCAGCAGCAATGGCGCTACTGATAGAGCACACCCAGCTCCCCATCCGCGGGCTCAACCTCCACGTTGCTCAAGTAGGCACAGGTGAGAGATTTTCTTCTGTTGGTCGGGAGATGGAGGCGCCGATGGATGGAACAAGCAGGTAAACAGAGCAGCTAATGGATCCGTTCTCCGTGTTGCTTGCCATGCAGGTGAGCTTGGCACGGTGGTGTTCTTGCACGGCTTCCCTGAGATATGGTACTCGTGGCGGCACCAGATGCAGGCCGTGGCCGCCGCGGGGTACCGCGCCATTGCGCCGGACAGCCGCGGCTATGGCATGTCTGACCAGCCGCCGGAACCGAAGCCGGAGGACGAGGAGACCCCCTGGGAAGACCTCGTCGCCGACGTACTCGGCATCCTCGACGCGCTCTCCATCCCCAAGGTGCGTAGGTAGCCAAGAGACGAACGGTCAATTTGCCATGGTCCCATCTCCCATGACGATGTGTCCGTACGTGGGTGCGCGCAGGCGTTCTTGGTGGGCAAGGACTTCGGCGCCATGCCGGCGTACGACTTCGCGCTGCGGCACCCTGACCGCACTCGCGGCGTGATGTGCCTGGGCATCCCCTTCAGCCCTGTCCCCTTCGACTTCGACGGCACAATGCCGGAAGGCTTCTACCCTCTCCGGTGGCGCCAGACGGGGAGGGCGGAGGCCGACTTCGGGCGGTACGACATCAGGCGTGTGGTGCGCACCATCTACGTGCTCTTCGCCGGCACCGAGGTTCCCATTGCGAAAGAAGGGCAGGAGACGATGGACCTCGCCGACGATTCCACGCCGCTGCCGGAGTGGTTCACCGAGGAGGACCTCGACGAGTACGCCTCGCTCTACGAGAAGTCAGGCTTCGGTTACCCGATCAAAATGCCATACAGGTAGCGCAATCGTACTACTCGCAAGTTAGATTTTTGTTCGGGAATTGATGAACCGGCGGCTGCTTTCATGGAGCGGGCAGGTCTATAGATAAGATGACAACCCAGTTGGGCGCCAAGTTCGAGGTGCCGGTGTTCATGGTGATGGGGGAGAATGACTACGCCTTCAAGCTGCCGGGGTTCGAGGCCGCCGTGAGGGGCGGCATGATGAACAGCTTCGCGCCAGACCTGAAGGTCGCCTTTGTTCCGGAGGGAAGCCATTTCGTGCAGGAGCAGTTCCCGGAGCAAGTCAACGAGCTCCTCCTCGGCTTCTTGAAAGACCGCCCGTGATGACTTGATACTACTCCCTTCGTTCTAAATTAATTGAGTTCTATTTGCCCACATATGTATATCGTGTGGGCAATATGTGGGCAAATAGAAGTCAATTAATTTGGAACGGAGGGAGTACAACCAACGACAACGAGCCTTCTCCTGTCCTGACGGGAACCAGATGTGTTTTTTACAGTACTAGTAGCCGTGCACGTGCACGCACGTATTTACAAGATATATCTTATGACATAGTGAAAGACACTTTTTACATATACAATAAAGATTACATGTAGCATGTGGTATATTGTGTGACTCTGATCAGCTGTTGGTATGAACAGTTAGGGTAACGCCACATTGCAGCCATGAACTCATGGCTGGTCATTACACCTCCGTCTCATGGCTGGTCATTACACCTCAACATTATTTAAACAGCTATCCATACACATGGCCTATGATTAGTTAGGCCAGTATCAGTAGTAGGACATCAACAAATATGACCTTCAATGATGGTGAAACATAAAACTTTGTGCTATATAGTTGATCATATTACAAACGCTGGTAGATGCTCTCTATGTAATTAGACCAACTCCACTTTGGAGAGTTAATAGATGGGTGAAAGACGTAATCTAATCTGGATATTGCCAACTGAAATAATAACCTTACAAGTATTCACCCAACCTTGAGTATTGTACCAAAAAACTAATTCGCACTGTACAACTAAACAGTTTTGAGGAAATAACAAATAATATTCACCTACAACTTACTTCCTCTTCCTTTGACAATCAATCTCCTATGTCCTTTAGTTGGATCAACGAACCTTTGTGCACATAGGTGAGAAGTGCTCACTCTCATTGTCGCAAGAGAGTGGAACTCGTGAGAAGTGCTCGCCCTTATTTTCCCAACATAATCTGAAGCCAAACTGCTGTTTGTGCACTGATATGAACACAAGAAAATTCAATAAAATAACACAAAATACACACAGTACAAGAACTGTAATGTGAACACAGGAAGATTCACAAATCCGAGAACACCACTGCGGAAATATCAAAGAACATAAGCTATAAATTTGAAGAGGAGGTACACATGGTTTGCTTACAACCGATTCACACATCAGATGCAGAAAATCGTCCCTAGCTGAAGATGAGCAGTACTTACGTTGGAGTAAATCCTCGAGGAATCATGGCAAAGGCTTTGATCTCGGACAGCTTCTGGTCCACCATGGCCGCCTCTACATGGCGCGCGACATCAACAGGGATCTCTCTGAATTTCGCAAATGATGCTTGATCAATTTGTTGCATATGAATGTATAGCAGGATTATATTTAAGCCCCAGGGCATGAACAACGGATATATGAATTTATGCTCATTTTCCACGGCCCCAGGGACACTGATTTATGCATGCTCTCCAACCCAACCTGCACATCAAAGCATACTTATGATTGGACAGCCCAAAAATCTACATTACAACGATAGATGTATTGGACCCCAACAAGTTTTTCATAATCTCTGTCCATGATGCGCTTCTGACTTGTATACAAATATTTATTCAGCTGGAAATCATTTCTCAAAATTGTAGACCGGATGAAAAACATTTGGACATTAAAAAACAAAAAGGGAGGGGCTCCGCGTGAATAGCATGGAGATCGACATCAACATTAAAAACTACACGGAGAAGCACAGGTCAAGTAGTCACAATACCAGATTTGGTGTCTAAACACATAAATTTGATCATGGGCGTTTACTCCTAGAAGATGTAATTTAGTTACCAGGGCACAAAACACTGCAGTGCACCTTACATGCCACATAATACCTTCAAATCAAGCTTCTGCTTTGTAGCCTATGAAAACTATTCTCACTTGAACCTGCCAAACTAAAAAAAATGAAAAACAACTAACTTTGCCACAAGGTAACGGCATGAGGTTCATGATTGATGATTCACGTCCACTGCACTCTCCGACAGGAAGATGAATGGGTAGAATTATAAAATTGATATTTCTTAAATTACTCCAAGGCTCTGGGTATCCAACGCTATTCATAAATTTCAACAATAGTGATCTCTTTAACATTAGGAAAGGATGGAGTCTATCTAACTGAGATACACGTGTTTCTTGCTGGAAGAAAGTAATATTAACCATGAGTTGGCCACTGTTGAATCGTCAATTTACCTTTCTTCTCTATGTCTGCATGTCTTATCTTCCGTGACCTTGGTTTCAGTTCAACAAAAGTTTGTATATCAAAAGATCCCATGTAAGCACAAGGCTTGAACCTTCCTGCAATCCATATACGTTATCCACCATCCTGCAAAATAACATTATATACAAAACCTTCAAGTTTGGAAGCTTGCATTTCAGAATTTTGTGAAGCACCTTGGAAAAGCTTAGTTTGTACATAAGGATATATATGGCAGCAAAATACAGCTATATAACTACAGGGAAGTGTAGCAAGAAAAGGTGAGTGCTAAGACACTATAAATGGATCTAGCTCATTGCTCAACATCATAGCTGCTGTTCCAATTTGGACTTCCTTAAAATGTAAAATCAAACAAGACAACTCACATAGGAAATGAAAATATGTATATGAAGGCTCACAGGACAATACAGGCTGACCGGAAAGAAATTAGCAACCACTTTCAAATCGTTGTCCTCATCAGCAGCATTTGTAGTATTTCCACCTTGCTGCCAGCCCCCATCTCCTTGTCCACCTGAGATACAGTTTGAAGAAGCAATTCAATCTGATAAAAAATGACAATATATAATTTAAGAAAACTAATCTGAACTAAATATACATAGCGATGTAGGGCAGAGCTTGGAGGGCGTGTTTCATGTTGTGTGTGCACTACATGTGTTGCCTCGTTTCCAGACTTACGATGACGTCTACAAAGATTTCACAATCAGAAATCAAATGGGACCAGTTCATAATCAGAAATTATGGAAGTAGAAAATTCTGAAATAATACAGAGTGAATACATGTGAACAATATAGACTGCATGTTTTTATTTGATTATAATGACCTCACGTAATCTGATATCTCATTGTCCAGCTACCATTATTTTGGATCAAAACATCTAAACTATAAACTAAGCCAAACTCAACTTCTAAAATAATAAATAAGCACGTGCAATACACATACCCACCAATCTAAACTAAATTTGATGGTCAATAAATTTAAAAACCATAACGACCATATTGTGTTTTAATCCAAGATTTTCCATGCGCAAAAAGATTTGAAATAAAATCAAAGTTACAGAAATGTAATATCAAATTTAATAGTATAAGAGTGTAACATAGGACCCAAGAAACTAAGAATTTGGATATCTTTTACATAAGAGTCTAGAGTGAGCTACACTACAGAAATCAAGTGCCTCCTACCGAATAGATCAATTACATAAAAACCATTCACTCGACTACTTGACCGAGTGGTCTTATTTAAGAGAAAAAAATTGTGGTCAAACATAGCTTCTTTTTTGGCCCTTTAATCAATTAATTTTTCCTGCATGCCATTCAATTCAGTTCTTCCACCGGGATCAATTCAGTAGTTAAACAAATTCCATAGTTCAAATATAGTTTTTTCAGAACAAAAATCGATATACAAAACATATAGCTAGTGTTAGCCTATATACCCAGGAAGGGTGTGCTGGTCGCTCTTTGACTTGCACAAATTATCCTTTCGACAGTTCACCTGTGAATCTGGGCCCCTCCATCTGAATCCAAAAAACAATCATAGCTGAGCAAGTATCAACTTGAAACATGTTTGACTACGAATCCATCAAAATGGCCCCCCATCTATACAGTCTAAGATCTAAGAATATGCAGTTAAGCCGACACATCTATAACAGAAACCGATTAGAAAATTACCTGAGACTGCTCTGTCCACGTGATTCATATTAACAAGATGGGACGGGTGTGGATTCACCACGGACGGATCACAAAGAAGCTGAGGAGTGGTTGCATCAGCATTGTCTAGACTCTGGAAGCGTGCCACCGGCGGCGACGGCGAGCGGAGGATCTGCAAACTGGTTACTGAACAACGGGTAACCCGAGTCCCACGCAGGCCTGGATTTGAGTGGCGGCAGGGCTCCGCACGTCGCCGGCAAGAGGGGTCGACGCGAGGGGCGTCGGTGGAGAGGCCGCTGGAGGGAGGGGACCAGCAGTGGAGGTCCACCTGAGCATTTCCCAGATGGTCTTGAGTGACGGCATATACCGAACAGAGAAGCGCAGATCTGAGGGGAGGCGGGACTCACTTGCGGGTGAAGGTGGCAATGGACCTCGCCCAGACTCCAGAGGCCCGCGGCCATCGGTGGCGGCGGCGCGAGGTGGAGAGGGCCGGCTGCGGAGGGCAGGGCGTGGAGGGCGTGGGCAGTGGCGTCGAGGGCGTGGGCAGTTTGCGTTGCATCGAGCGGTCCAGGACGTGCGTGGGATGGTCTGTTGGCAAAACATTAGATCCGAACCATTCATCTCGAAGGCAGACCATTGGAGCAATCTGGGACATACGATTTGTGTAAGCAGATTAGATCGGACCCTTCTGGTTATCCTGTGTAGACTATCTGGGGTGGCTTTAGGAGAATTGTAGTTTGCTCTTTTATTAGTAGTTTAGATGATGTATTGATGTTGCAACTTGCGACGGCCGCTTGTCTTGGACAACAATCAGTTAGCACGTCAGCCTTTTCCTTTTGTCAATTAGCACATTAGCCTTGAAGCACTTTGATCTCAATCGGCTATTTTCGCCGTCTTATGTATCTCTTTATCGAAAATACCCCCTCCGTATTAAAATATAAGATATTTTAACCTTTTTTTGAACCACATGTATCTTGACATGTTTAAATATAACATTCATTTCAACTTTGCACTAACATATGGGTAGATATGTTTGGACCAGAAAAAGCTAAAACATTTTACATTTTGATACAGAGGGGTACGTACTATCTCTAAGATTCACATATCTTCTTGTGACTTCTAGATATTGACTTTGAACACATATGTTACATTTTATGTGGGAGTCCGGTAGGGGCCTTCTAATTGATCTTCGACTTGTTAGAGAGGGCCCACCTAGACAACATGGGGTACATTGTGTCGGTGTAGAACCACAAATATCCTTTGACAAGCCCTAGACCACGAATATCCTCTCACAAGCCCCCAAACAACATCCGTAATGTATTAGGGATGGAGAGTTCGGTGGGTGACTTGACAAATGGGCTTAGTATATTCACTTGAGACTCCACATGTATCTCAAATCGATGTCCTTCTATTAGTGACTTCTTTGGATCTTTTGACTTAGTCGAGCAAGTCGGTTCATTGATGATCATACTGACTTTGACTTAGTCAACATCGTTGGTGAAGCCACGGTCGCCTAAAATTTCTCGATTTCGCTGGTGAAGTCAAGGCATTTTGTTGATCAGATAATTCTAAGTGTTGACCGACTTGTCTTTCGATCTCATTATTGATAGATTCCCAGCTTTGTTAGTGAAGTCGGGAGTAGAATGTTGAGTCAAGCCCCAATGCCACCCCCTTAGAGGCAGCTGCATAGGATGGCGTAAGACGGCCCATTATGGGTAGAGTGCGGCTCAAGACAAAAGAGTCAAACCGATTTAAGCTAATTCTATCTGTAATCGAGTTGTATTCAAACTCCTGAGACCTGTCCGCCTATAAAGAGGCCAGGAGGGAGGCAGCGCAGATCACGCAATCATACTCTGAAACCCTAGCGAGATATCGGCTCGCCGGGATGCCATTGTATCCACCTTGTAATCTTCAGATCTATAATCCAACAAGCGAAAGCTTCGCTTGTTACCGTCCGAATTCGCCAACACCTATACACCGTTTCCTCTCGATATAACCCAGGGTACTCAATCATGGGATTTGCCGAGTCCATGACTCGTCAATTGGCGCCGTCTGTGGGAAGAACTGGTGTTGGATTCACGGGTTCGGCGGACCCGCCATCTGCGTCATCGACTTCGTCTTCAGCATCCGCAACAACCCGGGGCCTGTCGGATCTACAGAGGCCGTACACCCTCGGCACCTTCGACTTCCGCCCGCACTCGGCGTCCGAGCGACCAGTGTTCGCCGATATTCACTCAGGTATGGATCTGACGTTCGGGAGTTTCCGTTTCCTTGTTAGCCAGTGGGGAACGCTCGACGTGTCAAGTCCTGCCCGATCCCCGAGGTCGGAGGGGATGACCGCGCCTGCGCCAAACGCCATCGACTTCGCCCCTGCATTGACGTCAAGTGCCACCGACTCTGCTCCGGCACGGACTCCAGCTGTCATCGACGCCGTACCTGCAGCGACCCCGGCAGCCATCGACTCCGCGTCGTCATCGACTGGCGGCTCTGACGTCACTTGCTACTGCTCCGACTGCACTATCTTTCAGGTGGCGGCCGTCTTGCGCGGCGTCGACTCCACATCAAGCGATGATGGCGATCGTCGCCGTGAAGGTCGCAACGCGCGCAACCGTCCTTCTAGCCAGGTGTTCGTAGTAAACGGCGCAGCAGGCGCGTTTACGACCCCGCCGCAGCACAGGGAGCCGGAGCCCGTCCAGTACCCGCTGGTAGTTCGACTCAGCGCTGATAAGGAACTCTCCATCACAGAGGAGATGGCAATCCGAATCCAAAACGTCGTCAACAGCGGGACGGTGATGCTAGAGAACTCCCCCATGGATGACTTACTGGCTTACCAGTATTTGCTGCGTAAAAAAAATCTGGAGCTGATCGAGTTGGAGCGCAAACTCGCCGAGAGACAGGATCGGGCAGATTCAGCCAGTGCAAGGCGACATGCCAACTCGTTGTCCTATTCGACAAGGTACGAGCCAAGAACTACAGAACATGTGAGAACCCGCACCCGTATGCCCCAGGCGACGGCGGCTGGTCTCCAACCATCTAGTATTAGACAGAGATTCATGACGATTGCGGACGACGGTATACCGGTACCACAGACAACTGCAGGAGCAGTCGCTTCGGTGGCAACTTACTTGAGATCTACACTACCTGCAGCAACCGACCCGCGGTATGGCCTTCACATGGCACAGATAGATTCTTTGGGAACTGTCGGGACAGCATTGGTGCCCGCAGCCCCCACGCCAGGCCGTCCGGGGATCAGCCCTGGTCGAAACCCGCCCAACATCGGCGCCCGAACAAGCGGCAACAGGCCCGCAGACGCGTCTACCCCCAGGGCGATGACACACACCACGGCACTCGACGTCGTGAGGATCGGGACCATGATGAACCAGAAGGAAGCAGGTCTAGACGCCGTCACCATGATAGGCGTGACAGGGACGAACCGGAGAGAAGCAGGTCCAGGCAGCGTCACCGCAGCAGTCGGGACAGGACCGAAACAGAAGAAGAGCGAGCCACTCGCCGCCGTCGCAAGCGAGAAGAGCGGAGGCGCGACAGAGAAGAACGCCGTCAGCAGCGGCAGGTCGCTGGTTTCGAGCACGACTACGTGGAGGAAGGAGTCGACGCACGAAATTATATCACTCAGCGAACAGTAAATAGGCGGAGACACCAGCGAAGGCAACGCAGTCGAACCCCGGGCTCCAGTCGAAGCAGTTCGTACACGGATTCGGAGGTCGAGCCATGTGGAGCCATGTGCTTCACGACCGCCGTTCGGGAAACACGCATGCCCAAGAGGTTCAAGTTAACATCAGAAACCCCCAAGTTTGATGGTACTCAAGAGCCATCAGCTTGGTTGGAGGATTACACCACGGTAGTAGCCTGTCAACGACGAAATACAACGACTGCAATGCAGTACATACAGCTGATGCTCACGGGATCAGCCCGAGCTTGGCTCAGAAGCTTGCCACGCAGTTCGTACGGAACATGGGATGCTTTCTACAGCGATTTCAAGAGGAATTTTTCTTCTACCTTTCACCGACCCGCTTCTTTTCAACAACTCAGAGCCTGCAAGCAAAAATCCGGCGAGTCTCTTCGCGAGTACATTCAGCGCTGGACCACATTGAAAAATTTAGGAGCCGATATATCAGAGGACAATGCTATTTTCGCATTCATCCAAGGAGTCAGGCGCAACGACCTCCAGGAAGCACTAGGACGCGAAAACCCAAGAACAATTGCGCACCTAATGGAGATAGCCAACAAGTGGGCCGATGGGGAAGATTCCGTTCGAGCCGATAGGGTTCCCTCACCCGACGATCGCCATCAGGGCAACTGGGGCCGACGCGGCCGGAACGACAGGCGCAACAGACATCGACCGTACGGCGAGTCAGATGGGATCGAGCAGGTCGCAGCAGGTTTTCAAGACAGTCGTAATCGAAATAATCCTCAGAACGGGGAAAATCTGCGCGATGACCGCAGCGACAGAAACCGCGAGGACAGGAACCGCGACGACGGGAGCCGGAAACGCGAGTGGAAGCCCAGGGGAACCCGGAGGGAGGAGCGCCCGTTCCGAACCCCGGCTGAGCAACTCACCGACCCATGCAGAATGCACATGTTCAGAGGGGATGACGGTAAATTAACGGCAACTCACCTGCTTAAGGACTGTCGGGATTTCATAGCACTTCAGGCTGAGATGCACAGGAGTGCAGGAGTACCACTAGCGCTGCCACCACCCGAAGGACCACCTCCCCCGCCTGCAGGGCACATGACGGGAGCAATCCACGCAAACCAGAGACAGGACAACGCAGCCGTGGCTCAGGAACGGTACCCGCAGACCAGGGGGGCCATGTACATGATACAGAAAGGACGCCCATCAAACCGATGCCAAAAGTTAATCAGTAGGCAGGTCCATCTAGCTAGTACTTCACCCCCACCCGCGCCGGAGTACCTTCAGGGTTCGGATGTTCCTATTGGTTTCACTCGCGAAGATCACCCTCCGCGAGTGCTGCGACCGGGTCATGCTCCCCTGGTTCTGCACGCCTTAGTCGGAGGTTTCAGGATGAGCAAGGTGTTCATGGACGGCGGCAGCGGCATCAACATTATCTTCGCAGACACGTTGCGCAAAATGAGCCTGTCTCTTACCAACCTGAAACCATCAGACAACACTTTCCATGGCATCGTGCCAGGCAAGGCAGTATATCCTTTGGGTTCACTTTGGCTCGACGTCGTTTTCGGAGACGCTGATCACTTCAGGAAAGAAAGCATTGAGTTCAAAGTCGTGGACTGGAAGTCTCAATACCATGTAATCCTCGGGCGACCAGCGTTCGCACGATTCATGGCAGTCCCGCACTATGCGTACTTGATGCTCAAACTCCCCGGGCCCAAGGGAGTCATAACAGTCCGCGGCGACTTTCGAAAGTCAGATGACTGCGACAGAGAGTTCAGCAAAATCTCCGAGTCCTTCGGCGCACAAGAACAGCTCGCGGAAATCGCACTGGACAACGACCGAAGTCTATTCCCCGTAGGCAAGAAGCCAGCACCCGAAAACTCTTTCAGCGCCAACAACGACACAAGAGCACACCAGGTGCACCCAACGGACAAGGCCAAGACAGTCCTCGTGTCATCAAGCCTAAATGAAGCATAGGAAGGCGCGCTCGTCGAGTTCCTCCGTGAGCACTGGGAAATGTTCGCCTGGCACCCAACCGATATGCCAGGTATTCCTAGGGAACTCGCCGAGCATGCCCTGCAAATTTATCCAGGCACTAAGCCAGTCAAGCAGACGATGAGACGATTATCCGAGCCGAAACGGCTGGCAGTCGGAAAAGAGATAGACCGGCTGTTGGACGCCAAGTTCATCCGGGAGCTGAAGAAGTCAGATTGGGTAGCGAACCAAGTGCTCGTTCCGAAGAAAGGAGTCAAGAATGCGTGCATGTGCATCGATTTTACGTCGCTCAACAAGTGCTGTCCTAAGGATCATTTTCCGTTACCACGAATAGATCAGATCGTGGATTCGACTGCAGGCTGCGAGCGCCTCTCGTTCCTCGACGCTTACTCCGGATACCAGCAGATTCAGATGAAGAAGGAAGACGAAGAAAAAACGGCTTTCATCACCCCTCACGGCGTGTACTGTTACACGAAGATGACCTTCGGGTTAAAGAACGCAGGGGCAACTTACCAGCGTATGATGCAGAACTGCCTGAGGGATCAAATCGGCAGAAATATACAAGTATATATTGACGACATAATCGTTAAGACTCGACAAGTCGGCACCTTGATCGACGACCTCCGCGAAACATTCGCGGCTCTTAACAAGTACAGAATCAAGCTCAATCCCACTAAGTGTGTGTTTGGAGTACCTTCAGGGCAAATACTAGGATACCTCGTGTCCGCCAGGGGCATAGAGGCCAACCCAGAAAAAATTCAGGCACTCCTGCAGATGCCTGAGCCGACGAAACTACGCGAAGTCCAAGGACTCGCTGGCAGAATAGCAGCACTTAGCAGATTCATCAGTCGCATGGGCGAGAAGGCCCTGCCATTTTATCAGTTGATGAAGAAAGCAGACAAGTTTGAGTGGACAGCTGCAGCAAGGGCAGCCTTCGCCGACTTGAAGCGCATGCTCACAAATCCACCTATCCTCGTGGCACCTCAGGAGCAAGAAACTTTGTACCTGTACATAGCCGCCACCAACAGGGTGGTCAGCTCAGTACTTGTAGTCGAAAGACCAGAGGAAGGGAAGACTCAGCCAGTCCAGCGTCCAGTATACTATCTCAGCGAGGTGCTTTCCCCCTCCAAGGAGCGTTACCCGCACTACCAAAAGCTTGCTTATGGCATGTTCATAACAAGTCGCAAGGTCGTGCACTATTTCACAGAACACCCAATTGTGGTGGTGAGCAGCGCCCCGTTGGCCGACATCCTCAACAACTCCATGGCTACCGGGCGGGTTGCCAAGTGGAGCATCGAGCTCGGGCCCAGGGACATCACGTATAGGCACCCGAAGGCCATCAAGGCCCAGGTCCTCCCAGATTTTACATGCGAGTGGATCGAGGCGTAGTTGCCTCATGTCCCCGACTTGTCCAATTCCTGGACCATGTACTTCGACGGGTCCAAACGACATGATGGCGCAGCGGCTGGAGTAATCTTGACTTCCCCCAAGGGCGACAAGCTGCGTTACATACTCCAGATGGATTTTCAGAGAACTTCGAACAACGAGGCAGAATATGAGGCGCTGCTGCACGGTATGCGCATGGCCAAGGCCTGCGGAGCGACACGTTTGATGATATATGGCGACTCCAATCTTGTGGTACAGCAAACAATGAAGGAGTGCGACGCCAATGCAGATAACATGCAGGCTTACCGTGACATGTATAACATGATGGAGGGAAGTTTCGACGGCTGCGAATTGCGACACGTAGGCCGGGAAAGCAACGAGGAAGCAGACATACTAGCCAACATCGGGTCCAAGAAAGAACCCATCCCACCTGGAGTCTTTTTTGAGCGCATCAAAGAAAGATCAGTCAAGATAAAGAACCCAGCAACACCAGAAGACCCAGTCGAGCCTCCAGCAAGAGTACTCGAAAAGACACCGGCTGAGCAGCAGCCCGGCAATGCATTGGCCACTACGCCTCCAGTTGAAGTCTTCCTCATAGAACCTTCCTGGACGAAGCCTTTCTTGTCGTATCTCCTCTACCAGGAGTTACTCGCCGTTTCGGTCGAAGAAAAGCGCATCTCTAGGCACTCCAAGGGGTTTACAGTAATCAATAAGGAACTCTACAAGCGAAGTATCTCCGGGGTCCTTCAGCGATGCATCGCACCCGAGGATGGGAGAGCAATACTCCTGGACATTCATGCTGGGACGTGCGGACATCACGCAAGCAGTCGGGCACTCGTAGCAAAGGCCCTGCGAGCCGGTTTTTATTGGCCCACGGCTATGCAGGACGCAGAGGACATAGTAAAGAAGTGCCTGGGCTGCCAGAAGTACGCGACTAAACCACATGCCCCAGCATCAGAACTTAAGACTATCCCACTGGCCTGGCCTTTTGCTCAATGGGGACTCGACATGGTCGGTCCTTAGAAGAAGTCGTCACGGGGCGGCCACACTTTCCTCCTAGTGGCAGTCGATAAGTTTACCAAGTGGATTGAAGCAGTTCCAGTCACGAACGCCACAGCAACCTCGGCGATAAATTTCATCAAGTCCATCATCTTCCGCTTCGGGGTGCCAAACAGTATAATCACCGACAACGGGACCAACTTCACGGCCGAGGAATTTCAGGACTTCTGTAAATCGCAAGGAATCAAGCTCAAATACGCCTCAGTCGCGCACCCACAGTCCAACGGGCAGGTCGAGAAAGCTAACGGCCTGGTGTGCAGCGGCTTGAAGAAAAGACTCCTAGTACCGCTCAAGCGCGCAGCAGGCGCCTGGGCCGAGGAATTACCTGCCGTACTTTGGAGTCTGCGCATGACTCCCAACAGATCCACGCAGTACACGCCCTTCTTTCTAGTGCACGGAGCCGAAGCAGTCATGCCATATGACCTCAAATTCGATGCACCTCGAGTAATGGTCTACGATGAGCAGGATTCCGGTGCCGCACTTGAGGACGACATGGATCCGGATGGCAATGGGTACCCGATACCCGCAAACCCGACGGGTACCCGCCTCAAATGGGGAGGGTTTGGGCTAGAAAAATACCCATGGGTATACTTAGCAGGAAAATGTTATACCCATCGGGTATGCGGGTGCGGGTATGGGGATGCCATACCCATACCCTTTTACCCGCATACCCGGGAGACCCCACATGTCAGTGGGTATGCCCCACATGCTGTTTTCGTGATAAAAAAATGTGTTGTTTTAGTGATGAACTGGTGCTGTTTTTAGTGAGGAATAGGTGCTGTTTTAGTGATAAAAAGTGGCTATTTGCTTGCATTGCACAATAGCTGCTGTTTCTATTTTGCTAATTCATTTTGTTTGTTCATTTTGTTGATGTAATTGCTGTCAAATTGTTGCTGTAAAAGAGGAAAAACCTGACATTTTGCTGTTTACACGACTTTGGTGGGTACCCGACGGGTATCGGATACCCGGCGGGTGTCGGGTATGGGGAAAATCTATACCCGCAGGCGGGTACGGGTACGGGTAACAGGGGGCGGGTAGAGGTGCGGGTACGGGTATGGGGATGCCATACCCGCACCCGAACCCGGCGGGTGCCATCCGGAGACATGGACACCCTGGACGAGGCGCGCGACATTGCCCTCGCCAGGACGGCAACATATCAGCAAGCATTGCGAAATTACCACAGTCGCCGCCCTCAACCGCGATCGTTCGCGGTAGGCGACCTAGTCCTTCGCCTGAAGCAGAAGAAAGTTCACAAACTCGCTTCGCCCTGGGAAGGCCCCTTCATCGTCACAGAAGTCGTTGGCAATGGAGCCTATCGTCTAAAGCACGCCGAGACTGGAGCACCCTCACACAATCCGTGGAACGCAGCTCACCTGCGCCGTTTTTACGCCTAGTAGAGTAGCGTCTCGGCCGTTATCTTAGGAACCAGTAAAGGCTGCATTGAGCCTCCCTTGTATCAGACATTTTCTTACTGACCAGCAATAAAGTACAATGTTACTCTATATTCTTATCATACAATTTTCGCAGTATGCACAATCTTCAGTTTCAACCTGCAAACTACCTTCGGGTCAGTTAAACAAAGAACAAAACAAGCCTAGGGGACTACGGCTACCCCTAGACGCATGCGATGCTCGGGGGCTGTTCTTTCACGGAAGCAGGGGCAGTTCTACAGATTTGGTTACTTTACAATGGTTCCTGCTTTACATCAACTACCAGACGCCGGCGGTCAAGCTCCATGTCCGTCTCGTGTTCCATGAGACCTATTATACAACTGGCTGGGCCATAGGCAGCTTGGTAGTGATCTTCCATCGAGACAGTGCCCGCACCTTCTGGGGGACCAGCTCCAACCTTCGCCAAATCAATGTCGGGATAGTGTAGACGCAAAACAGCAAACGCTGTAGTCGCGCCAGCAACGAGTTGAAGACGGACGAAATCGCGAGTCGCCTCCCCTTGGCGAAAGCGGTCCAGCAGAGCAGTCAACCCGTGTGGCTGTTCGTTCAAAGGAAACAGAGCCTGGTGTACGCGGGATAGCACGGAGGCGCATAAGTCAGCAAACTTACCAACCTGAGCCACCCGTTCACGCAAGGTAAGCAAGGCCATCGACTTGCTCCGTTGGGACCATATGGACGATGCGTCTCGACCATGCTCAGCCGTTACTTCAACAAAACGAGACCGGACTCGGTTCTGTTCGGCTGCAGCATCAATCTGTACGCCTATATATATATATATATATACAAATGAAAGCAGCAGATCAGTCGAAGCCAACAGGGCAAGGTTTTATCAAGCAAGAACGAACAAAGACACTCGGGGGCTTGGCGAGTTATTTACATAGCAACCCTGTTGGGGGGATCATAACCCGGTAGGCCCACCGACCTAGAAGACAAGCCGGCCTGGTAAGAACCAGGACCGGGTCAAGCATGAAGATATGGGCCGGGTCTCACGTAAGCCGGTGCGCAACGTGTGTCTTGGCCCGCAAGTCAAGAAGGATCTAGAAGACTAGAGACCAAGTACAAGACGGAGTCCTGATAAGGAAGGCGAAGACTTAAAGGACTTAGAGTAGAGTCCGGGTGCGATTGTAACCCGGATCCCGCTTGTACGCCCAGCGAGACCCACCGCCTTTATAAGGGGGTCTCCTGGTTCCTAGAAGGTTAAGCTTTACCAGATCGCAAGGACCACCATTGTAATCTCGAGACCCGGAAGCTAAGGCGCCGAGTCCTCGAAACCCATATCAATAAAGCAGTAGCAGGAAGTAGGTCTTTACCTCAAGACGAGGGGCCGAACCTGGGTAAACCCTTGTTTCCCCACGCCACGCTAGACAAGCTCCCGATGTCAGAAGTCGCTATGTCCCCATACTCAAGTTTCCACCCGGAAACATCTGCCGTGACAATCCCACGACAGTTGGCGCCCACCGTGGGGCCTGCGGCCAAGAACATCATGATTTGCGGAGAAGCGCGGCGCGGTATGGAAAACCTAGCTATCGGCCAGATCTACACACTTCCAGGAGGGGAGCGGATCGTGGACGACTTTGGTTGGAAGGAAGAAGCAGATCAGCTGGAAACCGGGTCTATGATCATCTTTGGTCAGATCAGCGTTTTCGTCGGCGTGATCCAGACCGCGGGAGCCGGCTCAGAACAGTATGAGCCGGAGTACGAGTCGGAGTCCGGGTCAGATACCATGGCCCAGACGGACGGAGAGGAATCTGTTGGATCGCCAGAGTGTGAAGTCATGTCCATTGAGGAAGAGGCGACAATTCAAGCACTACAGGATTCCGTCGAAACACCAACAAACGTGTCAGATCTGGACACAGATACCGAGTCAATTCTGCCATTGTTTGAAGATCGGTGGGGATTTGGAGTCGAAGAGGAAGATCACCCGGTGTCCCCAGGACCCGCGCGACATATGACGGTTCACGTGGTAACAGCGGCTCAGCAAACCGATGGGGTGGAAGCGTCCGTGAGTGACGAGACAAGCGCAGAAAGAACCGCCCGACAGGATCGAGAAATCTGGGAACGGTGCAACCTTGGCATGCCACCAGCGGCGTACCCCCCACCCAACCCCAATACCGGGCCAGTTTTACCGACCTTCGGCGCAGGAGTACAGACACACACGCCAGCGCCCGGGACGGCGTTCCCAAACCCGATCCTGACGGCGACGAACGATCAGCCGAGAGCCGGCGCATCGGGGAACCAGACACAGAACTTGGGAGAAGTAACAAACACCAACTCAGCCATGCAGAGGGAGCTGGAAGACCTGAAACGGGCCATGGCCAGAGCGAACCAAGAGCGCGCGGATGAAGCCCGGCGCGTAGCGGAAAAAGAACGATCTTTGGCCCAGCAGGAGCAGAGGCTTCAAGACGAAAGAGACGCCCTCCAGAGGAGGAGGGACGAGTTAACTGCGGTGCAGAGCAGGAGGCGCGGAAGCCGGTTACCTTTGCCGACTGGAGTCAACATCATAGTACCTCAAGTCCTGGAGTATCAGACGACGCCAGCCAACGCTCCTGTTGCGGCGGCCTACCCGGTGATGGGAGCCGGCGCGCCGCAGGACGGGTTATAAGGAGCACAAGTCGGAAGAGGTGCGGGAAGTCCGGCAGGAGGAGCCAGAGCCGGAGAAGCAGTCATAGAACAACTACCTCCACCACCTCCCAGGTTTAATACTCCCTCGGGTCATTACAATAATCCGGTTGACAATGTTTTTGCAGCTGCACACGCACTACAGCAGATCCCGTTCGACAACTCACCAGCCGGTATCGAAGCACGGAGAGCCGTTGACTTGTTACGCACAGCAGTGGTCCAACAGAACAATAATCCACGCGGGTCGCAAGCATTCAATTCAGAGCCACAAAGGAGTCGTACCAGAAGCCGGCACGGAGAGCCGGCGGCAGCAAGATCCATCCAGAACCGGCTCGGGCCGGCAAACCAGCAAGTCCAGCAACAAAATCAACAAGTGATCCAGCCGCCACAGCCGGCCGTGTCCGCGGCACAGTCAATAGTCAATAGCTCAAGAGCAAGACGCGCAGCCGCGGCGGTAGCGCCACTGGCAGCCGGAGCCGGAGCGGCCGGAGTCGGAGCAGCTGGAGCAGCCGGAGTCGGAGTAGTGACCCCCGCCAGACCCGCCGCATCTTCGCCTGCGCCGGGTCACGCAGGGGGCTCTTCTTCAAACTTGACAGGACCAAAGTGTTTGTCGGATGCTATCAGAGCGGAGCCGTTTCCAGAAAAATTCAAAGAGCCAACCAAAGTATGCAATTACGAGCCAAACATGAACCCAGAGACATGGTTGAGCAGTTATGGCATGGCCATGGACATGAAGAACGCATCGCCGTATCTGTGCGCACGTTACATGTATCTTATGTTAGCAGAAGGAGCACCCAAAATTTGGCTAGACCGACTTCCACCACGCAGTATCAATTCGTGGGAGGAGCTAAAGGCGGCGTTCATCAAGAACTTCGCTGGAACTTGCAAGAAACAATACACCGAAGCAGATTTGGATCGTTGTGTCATGAGAAAAACTGAGTCAGCAAGACAATGGATGGGCCGTGTCACAGAAATCTTACAGTCATCCCTCAACATCTCAGCACACACAGCTATATCGTACATGGAGAAAAACTGCGGCTTTGAGCCGCTCACGCACAAGCTCGGACGTATGAGGGAAGACCCGGCCTGCAGGGAGATCTCAATAGGAGAAGTTGTGACAACAGCAAACAAGTATGCATCCACGGATAAAAAGCCGGGTGAGACAGAGGAACAACAGAGGAATAACCGGGTCAGTGGAGGCCGTAACCCAAACCCAAGTCAGAACAATGGCAATCAGAACGGGAATAACAAGCGTCCTTATGAGGGCGAAAATTCAGAGTTCGTAGGCACAACCCAGACGACGGGTTACAGGGGGCCAAGACCCGGCGGCAACTTTAGAGGAGGACCTCCGAGAAATCCGAACTTCAGTGAGATGTACAGCATGCCGTGTCCAAAACACAGCAAGAACGGGAGACCATCAAATCACTCGCTAGCTCAGTGCGCCGACATCAGAGCCTGGATGAGACATGAGCAGGAGAGCCAGATGAGTCAGGGGAACTTCGGAAGTAGCGGCAACTTCAATGGAAACAACGGTAACTCGACGGGACCCGGACAGGGGGCTGGGTCGAACGGACCACCAAACAATAACGTCGGGTCTAGTCAACAACAGAACCAAGTCACAACCGGGTATCAGCAGAACCCGAAGGAGCTTCATAGCCAAGGACAGTATCACGTCTTCACCACAAGCACATCCAGGAGGGACAGAAAGTTAAAAGCAAGAGCCGTCAATGCAGTAGCATCAGCCGTTTCGAGATTCTTGAAGTGGTCAGAACAAACTATAACTTGGAGCAGAGAAGATCACCCGCCAGCAGTGGAACATCCGGGTCTCCTGGCTCTCGTCGTTGCACCACAGGTGGACGGGTTCTCCTTGAACAAAGTCTTGATGGACGGAGGCAGCAGCATCAATATCCTATATCTCGACACATTCAAAAGGATGGGTTTGACCCAAGACCGCCTTACCCCAACATCGACAATCTTCCATGGCATAGTTCCAGGGAAATCGGCGCACCCAATTGGCCAGATCAGTCTAGAGGTGGCATTTGGAGTGAGCAAGGAGCAATTCAGGTCAGAGTTCTTGACGTTCGAGGTTGTTGATCTAAAAAGTCCGTATCATGCTCTATTCGGAAGGCCGGCTTACGCCAAGTTCATGGCTTGGCCCTGTTACGTGTACCTCAAACTGAAGATGCCAGGACCCCAGTGAATAATCACAGTGGAAGGAAGCAAGACTATGGCTGTAGAGTGTGACAATGGGGATGCTATCATGGCAGAGCAGGCTTGCTCAGAGGAAGAGCTCAAGTACTACAAGTCTCAAGTAGACCCGACAGATAAGCGTGTGCTGGAAAAGCCGGCTCACGAGGAAGAGAAGAAAAAGTTCAAGTCGGCTCAAGATACAAAGATGGTTGATTTCGTAGAAGGGGACTCCTCTAAGCAGTTCTCGGTAGGGGCCCACTTGGACCCAAAATAGGAAAGCGAGCTCATCAAGTTCATCCGTGAGAATCGGGATATCTTCGCATGGTCTCCTTCAGACATGTCGGGTGTACCGAGTGAACTTGCTGAGCACAGCTTACATGTTGATCCAAAGGCAAAGCCGGTAAAGCAAGGACTACGTCGTCTCAATGCAGAGAGGAAAAAGATCATCGGAGAAGAGATAGCTCGTCTGCTCGCAGCCGGGTTTACCATGGAGGTCTACCATCCCAAGTGGCTGGCTAACCCAGTCCTAGTCATGAAGAAGAACGGAGAGTGGCGCATGTGCATTGACTACACCAGCTTGAATAAGGTTTGCCCGAAAGACCCCTTTGCATTACCTCGTATAGATCAGATCATCGACGCCACAGCCAGCAGCGAGTTGTTGTGTTTCCTGGATGCATATTCCGGGTATCATCAGATCAAGCTCAATGTTGACGACCAGGAGAAGACTTCGTTCATCACCCCTTTTGGCGCTTTTTGTTACAAAACTATGACATTTGGCCTCAAGAATGCAGGTGCCACTTACCAGAGGTGCATCCAGAATTGTTTCCGGAATCAAATTGGTCGCAACGTGCACGCCTATGTCGACGATGTCGTAATCAAGTCACAGAAACCCGGGTCACTCCTGGACGACCTAACGGAGACCTTCACCAACCTGCGCAAGTATCAGATGAAGTTAAACCCGACCAAGTGCGTGTTTGGAGTTCCGGCTGGCATGTTGCTGGGTTTCATAGTCTCAGAGAGAGGGATAGAAGCTAACCCGGCTAAAATTAAGGCTATCATGAACCTTAAGAAGCCGGAGTGTGTCAATGACGTCCAGGAAGGAGACTTAGTCCTCCGGCTAGCCCAAAACAAGACCGGCTTCCACAAGCTGACTCCCCCATGGGAAGGTCCCTTCGTGGTAAGCCGGAACCTGCACAACGGGTCATATTATTTGGTGGATGCTAGAGAGCAAGCTACAACAACAGGAAACAATACAGACCATACAAGGAACCCGTTGACAGAGAACGACAAGCCTTGGAATATAGCAGAGCTTAGACCATACTACACTTAGGTTTTGTGAGCCCCCGGATGAGACGGCCTCCACCTTTTTGTATCTTTTTAGCTTAAAAGCAGCAGGTTTCAGACGCGCTCTTTTCCTTACCAGGGTACCTAAGGGGACTGGAAGGTTTTTAATGAGGCGGCTTGCTAGCTATGTACATATTATATGATCAATGAAATGAGGAAGGCACCTCTAAAAAGAAAGAGTATTGTGTTTTCAGTTCCTTATTTTTCGTATGATCAGGGTCTTGGGGGCTTACCAACTAAGAAAGTTGTAAGTTACAAACTCATGACCCGGCAGAGACGCCACAATTATTCTTGGTTTCTTGCCTGCTAGCTTGATGTTATTCTCACCTAATACATGACCAGATGCTAAAATACCGACTTTCAATCTGACTATGAAGCCCATGGGGACTTAGCAGACCCTGATCGCTCCGGGATTTCAGACACAGAAGTCACGAGAAAACCGGCTTTGCAGAGAGCTAAAGAAATCAAAAGGGTGATCGAAACCGAAAAAGCAAGACTTTTATAAAGACGGACTTCATTACAGCATCAGCGCACGAAGGCGCATCAAAAGGTATAGCAAGTATTCAGATCTAACCTATTACAGGCCGAGAAGGCCAATATAATATTTCAGGAATTCAAGACAAGCCAAAAGTTTGTAAGCCGATACAAGAGTCGGCGTTCGGAACATCCGGACGATCTACTGGTGTGGAGGTGCCGATGCAGATCCTTGCCCAGGGTCCTTCGTACCCCTTGCAGTTTCGCCTCGTGGCCTCTGCAAAACTACCGAAGCCAAGGCCTCAAAGCCGTCAAGATCGGAAGGGCGAGAAGGAGCTGGAACATCAGGAGTTGAGCTTGAGGGGTTCGCACTTGTCGTGAAGGGCGTGAAAAGTTGCGGCGCCTCCTCCACCGGTTTCCACAGATTAACCGGCTCTAGCGGGACTTCCTTGACGGCGTGGTTACCTTCGTCGTATGCAGCTTGGAATTCGTCCAGCGCCAACCCATCAGAAATTTGACAAGCCGGACGCCGAACTGACTTCACAAGCTTCCCGTATATCTTCGCCGTCTCGGTGCCGTCAGGTTGAAACTCGGGGAAACCCTTGGTGAGCTTGACCGGGTCAAGGTTCGGATAGTACGCCTTAGCCAGCGCAAGCACACGGATCGCACCCTTGCGACAGGTTGACGCCTTCCACCGCTCCATAAGCACAGGTACCACAGAGGTGGCGGCAAGAAAGTCCGGGAGACCCGGCGGACATGTCCCAGAGGAAGAAGACATCTTGATCATTTCGGCACAGCCAAAGTAGAGCCGCCGGGTGACGCCATATATTGCTTGAATCTTATCAAGCGTCCCCTTGATAGTCACCCCTTGAGCCGGACCTGACAAGAGGCGGAAGAAGAGTAAGAACGCCTGAGAAGACAAAATAGTGGAGCAAAGTAAAGAGAAGGAGGAGACTCACCGAAGACAGCAACAGCCAAGTCGTGGATGAACTTCTTTATTTTCTCCAGCTCGGAGACAACTTTCTGCAGTTCAAGAGCTTTCACCTGTATGGCAAGCTCCTGCTCATGGACCTTCTTCCGCAAGGCCTCGTTGTCAGCTTGAAGCCGACCTAGTGTTCCCCCCCGCACCTTCAGCCGCTCCTCAGCCTTTTCGCGGAGGCCGGCCTCCCGCGCAAGTTGATGGCGCGTCTCGCTATTGCTCTCGGCGTTGGCCTTCGAAAACTTCTGCAGAGGGAACAAACATTCATCGAGATAGAGACAAAAAGATCAAAAAACGGCTTATAAAGCTAAGACAGTATCTCAAAGAAGACCCGGAACATAGCAAGCAATCGTTCCGACTCTTGGGGACTACTCATTGTAAAAGTTTCACTCGCAAGAAAGACCCGGAACATAGCAAGCAATCGTTCCGACTCTTGGGGACTACTCATTGCAAAAGTTTCACTCGCAAGAAAGACCCGGAGCGTAGCAAGCTACTGCTCCGACTCTTGGGGACTACTATAAAGAATCATCCGTACTAAGAGACAGGTTCCCTATGATGCAAGTACTAAGCATTTACCTGAGTAAAGACTAAGCACTTGGGGACTACTAGTAGGGAACATACCTGGTAGCGAAAGTGCAGATAGTCCCGCAGCTGAGACTCCTCTTTTCGCACCCTGGAGAGTCGCGCATGGATCCTCTCAAAAAGTTCTGGAAACTCCAAGGTATTGTAAGGAACTTCATCTTCAGAGTCCGAGTCTCCCGTTTCTTGCACTTGTCCCTTGCCCGCGGCACGGGCAGCAGGCCCCTCCTCAGTCTTAGCTTCCGGCTCCAGGACCTTCGCCACGGAAGATGAGGGCGCACCAAGATTCTGGAAGCCGGTTCCAGTGATAATGATATCCGGCTCTTCCAGAATGACGGGAAGATCGGCCTTCAGAGGAGAAGAGGAGACGGGGCCAGGACGAACCGGGTCAACCGGCATCTCGGCTTGAGTCTCCTCGACTTCAGGCTCCGCAGGAGAAGTCGCCACCGTCTCAGGGGTCTCCTCGTCACTAAGAACGGCTTATGCTCTGAAAGAAGATAAATTGCATGAGTAACGGACAGCAAGCAGGCCGAAATAAAGACATGGTGAGGAAATAGATCGGGACCTACCCCTTGTTGACGACAAAGTCGAAGGGGAGAGTTTCGGAGCCGGAACCTGAAGAGCAGGACATAGACCGGGATTTAGCAACCCGGAGTTGGCCCGCCAATGGATAACGTGCATCGGGGGAGGTTTGATGAACGTTTCTTCTGCGAGGAGAAGGACTGTTTGGGATACCTGAGGAAAGCTCTTCGGAAGAGGTGGATGGATGGGTCCTTCGCCGTTTAGGCGTCGCCTCATCCTTGTCCTGCGCAGACGGACAAGTTTTAGAGCCGGAAGCTTCTAGATCAAGGAAACGAGAGCGTGGTATCAGGCGTACCGCGTTGCGGGCCCGTTTTGCTCGAGCCGGTGGAGAAGAAGGAGGCGCTGGGACCTTGGTGGAGCCTTGGTCGTCTTGACCTGGAATTCGGGGAGTATAAGTAGAGGCATTGTCTTCGTTATCGGCTTCCGCGAGGTTCCGCAAAAGCCGGTCCATGGAATCAAGCTCACCTTCGCCCGCTTCATCTCCTCCCTCCGAGTTTTGTGCCGACTCATCCTCTTGATCGGAGGAGGCGGGGGTTTCTTCGGCAGCGTTCCACCAGTCTTCAGTGGTCTAATAGCGAGTAAAAGGCGTTCATGAAAAAGTACAAGGGTATAGACAAGATACAAAAAGAGAGATAAAGAAGATGGAAGCTAAGTACCTTGGGAGCCGGGTTCTCAGAACAAAAGGGGAGGAGCCCGTCGAGTGTTATCGCGGCGACAGACTCGGACAAAAGCTTCTTTGAAGCACGGATAACTTCTTCATCCTCCGGCTCTTGAGAAGTGAACCGGAGAGGATCAGAGGGAACGTTCGTGTATTCGGAAATGAGCTTGGGCCGGATGGACAGTGGCTTGATACACCATCCGACCCAGCATTTGACCAGATCGGTGCCTTTAAGGCCATGGGCCTTGAGAGCCCGGATCCTAGAAAGAATGGGAGCCAAGGCAGCGCGGTCTCGGGCGAAGGAGTTGATCGACTCTCCCAGCTCGAGGGGCTCAGCCCGGAAACCCGGCAACTTGGGTTGGCCCTTGGGAGAGGTGTCTTTGCAATAGAAAAAACTGGATTGCCACGCCCGAGGGTGGCTGTTGAGTTTCAAAGCCGGGAAAAGGGAGTCTCGGCGCCTCTGGATGGCAACCCCTCCGCATATGTTAAGAGGAAGAGTGGCGGAGGAACGCTGAGGGTTGCAGTAGAAAAATTCGAGGAAAAGATCGACGGTGGGTTCCATCTGAAGGTAATCTTCGCATAAGACAGTGAAGTTGGAGATGGAGAGAATCGAGTTCAGGGCCAAGTCTTGAGGCCGAAGACCGTAATAAGAAAGGAGAGAGCGGAAAAAGAGGGAACCCGGAGGTTTGAAACCGCGGTTGAGGTGATCGGCGAAGACGATTACCTCATTTTCCCTGGGAGCCGGCACGACCTCGTCGCGAGGAGCGCGCCATTGGATGACGTCCTGAGCTTGGAGGTCGCCGGAGTCAACCAAGTCTCGCAGTCTCGCGTTGGAGACGGAGGAGCCCGTCCAGTTCCCAGATGGGCCGGCTGCGGCGGCGGTGCCGGAGGCGGAGGCACCGGCGGCGGCCTTAGCCTTCTTGAGGTTTGCTTTGACGGCGGCGGCTTTGGCGGCGGCGGCCGGGCCTTTGCTTCCAACCTTCTTGCCCATGGCGACGAAGTATCGAGATCTAGATCCGAAGTGATGGGAGAAGTGAGGATGGCTGCGAAGATGAGTGCCGCGCGGCAGCGGATGCGGCCGGAAGCAGGAAAAGGGCGGCGGCGCTAGCTGATTCCGGCGTGAGCTGCAGAGCTCGGGCTAGGAAGTGACAGTGGCGGCGCTGGAGGTGGAAGATGAAGTGGGGGCGCGCGGGGGGAAATGATTGCATTTCCCCCGTTCCCACTTATTTATAGCCCAGTGGGAGTTGACCTAGGGGCATAACAGGAAAAAGGCGAACGTGATGATGGCCCGGAGAATAATATCTGGGATGTCAGATACTCTAACTGACAGGATCTTGGGTTCCCGAGACAGCCGCTCGACTCCTCGATTTCAATGCGATGAACAAGAAACCTGGAAATAAACGACGATGGTGGCGGTTCCCATACTCAGAGGGCATGCCATTCTTCAAAGCATGGAACACTGGAGCTTTTTGTCCCGTATGCCAAGGAGAGTCATGTGTAGGTGTGGCCACAACTTCGAAGATTTAAGTGAGACATATGTTGTTCCCTAAGTCATAGACGGGGATGAATCAATTTGGAGCCTCCCCGAGATCTATTTGTTGGTGAAGTTTCCATCTTATGTCCAAAATCTTCGGTTGGGAAAAAGTTTCTAGATGACCAGCTAAAGTGAGTCTTGATTCCATGCTAAGCGATGCTTAAGCCGACAGAGGGCGAAATCTTCCCGATTCGGGATTCGTTGAAAACCGTAGTCCATCCTGATCACTTTGCGCAGGAGCTCGAATTCTTGATATCATTGCTCTTCAGGGTCTACTGGAATATTATAAGATCCACATATATCGCCTCACGACAAACTTGGCCCTCCTAACGTAACCATTCACGCATCAACGTGAAGCTTGTGCCAAGACTAAGCCAATGCTGAAGTTTTGGGGGTATTTCTTTGTCATGGTGAGGATGCAGATGAGAAAACCAGTTGTCTTAGGGTCCTGCTATTTCTACCGAGGACCGAGGACCGAGAAGGCGATGCTTGAGTTCCCGCTAATCTCACCTTCAACTTCCACAGAAATCCACATGTGGGTTTTCATCGTGAACCTATTATCAGGTTTAAGTTTTAGTAACATCATTCGTAGGAGCGCCAAGTGCTACTTGAACCCTAAACTCACCGAATCCCTCACCCCCTTAGTTTAAATAGAGTTTAGATTGTTGCTGACTTCATACCGTCTGATACAAGGATGGATCTATTCCGATAAGTAACATATTACTCCCTCCATCAACATACATCGTTTTGGGTTTAGTCAAAGTGAAACATTTTAAACTTGACCAAAAGTATAGAAAAAATATTAACGCGTACCATGAATTTAGGTTTTTGCTTTTGGTTGTTGACTGTTTTTGTTTTCGCTGTCAGTCTCATTGGTGATCGTCCGATCGTTTCTCACGATTCGCGCGGAAAAGATGGCTTTCTGGCGCGGGTTTGGTTTTATGTCCGGGCCGGTTTGGGTTTGTGGGCTGCCGGCCTGTTTTTTTTTCTTTTTCGGACAGCACAGCTTGCGGGGTGGTTGTTATTTTGAATTTCCTTTTCCGTCGCCTCGTGTCTTTTTCCTGTTCCTCGAGTGTATCAGCTCTCTGACGAGAGAGAGGTGGCGAAACAGAGGAATATCTCTCTGACGAGCGTCACCATGGCGGAGATCCGCGCCGGTGGAGGAGCGTGGAGGCGTCGCCAGAGGCGGGGAAGGTGAGTATTTCCTGTCCTAAATCCCAGATCCATGCTTAGCGTGGCGTTCTTCGTCGGTGGCGGTGTGTGCTTTTTTGTTTCCGGCTCCGAGTAAGTCAGGAGAGAGAGAGAGAGATGGAGGGAGCGTCTCCATGTCGGAGACCTACGCGCGGTGGGGGAGCGTGTGAGTCGCCGCCGGCGGCCGTGCGGTGGGGGCGCCCCTGTTTTCGGTGTTGTTTTTGCTTTTCGCCTCCATGGAAGGGGGGGGGTGCTGGTTGTTGGTTTTTGCTCGCCGGCTAGTTTGTTTGCGGCAGCTTCGCCTCTGTTGGTGCCCATGAGCGGAAACGGGGGGATCTGGTTGTTTTGATTTTTTTCTCGCCTGCTAGTTGATGCGGCAGCTTCGCCTCTGTTGGTGCCCGTGAGGGGATGGGAGGCGAGGGGCAGGGCTATTTTTCCCCATGCTTTTTCGGTGTTGGTTTTGCGTCCATGGTAGGGGGGAGGGGGGCTGTTTTTCATTTGCTCGCCGGCTTGGGGTTGCGGCAGCTCCGGCTCTGGTCTTTGGCTGTGAGTTGTCCATGGTAGGGGGGAGGGGGGCTGTGTTTTTGTTTCGTGTGTATGCCGCTGTGTTTTTAGTCTGAATGCACTACTCGATCGATAGTCTATATTGGTGTTTGGGATGGGATTGTCTGGGCGTTTGTGTATGTGTGATTTGTATGGCGTGGTAAGCTATTGCAGGGTCAGTGTATTATTGTGCTTGTTTTTCAGTTTCAGTTATGGTTTAGGCCAGTAACCCATGGCCTTTTTTGTGTGTTTCTGCATTACAATAAGTGCTTCGTATTTCTCAGCTGCAGTGGGTATGATCATGGTTGTGATTTCTTCAATGGTGGTACTGGTGAATCTTTCAGCCTATCAAGTGATTTTGAAGTGAGTGTTTGTGCACTGTTAAATCTTTCAGTCTATCAAGTGATTTTGAAGTGAGTTTTGTCAGTTATTTTTTGATGAATGCAATGTTGTGTATTTTTCAGGTAACAGACCATGTGCCAAGGAACAATGTTATGGATGATGCATTTTTTGGTTTTTTTAGAGCTGAGGTTAGCTTTTTTTCTTACTTTTTTTTCGTCGTGTTTTGGATTGTGTTTTTATGTTAGTTTGATGTTTTCGCTGTAGCATGAGTCTAATGTTAGATCTTCTTGTTGTGCTTATGTTTTTATTGCAGGCTGTTAAGGGTTTGAAGCGCAATTTCTCTGATTTCTGCAAGGACACACTGTCTACTATGGTTAAGTGCTTGTTTGACAACCAAGTTTTGTTTTATGTTTTATATGTTAGTTTCTGATATGTTGTCTTCTTGTTTTTGTAGGTTAAAAAGAATAAATCTGTTGGTGTTGATAAGTCAGCCTTTACAAGATTTGGGCCCAAGTACTTTCTGCAGATCATAAAGAAGCTGACCCCTGCTCAAAGAGTGATAATTCAGAAGTTTGGTTTTGGGTGTCTTTTAAAGTTTGACAGTCGATATCTTCCGTCAGACTTTTGCTGTTGAGTTGCTAAGTGTGTTGATCCAGATTGTTCGCAGCTGACTGTTGATGGGACAGTTTTTATGCTATCGAAGGACACATTTCATGTGGTTTTAGGATTGCCTGTGGGTGGAATACAGGTCCAATCCAATGTTGATGAGGGCATTTCATTCTTGCTATCCCTTTTCAAGTTGCCAGAGTTGCCCCACATTACATTTTTTGGTGACAAGCTTTGCAGTTCAGAGCCATTAAGTGAGCTCGAGGTTTTTGTGTGCTTCATGACTGTTGCTTTATCTTGTTTTCTTTGCCCGGACATCAGTTCTTCAGTCAACCCGAAAAATTTGTCTGTTCTAAAAGACCCTGCTGCAGCAAAAGGCTTTGATTTCAGCCAGCCTGTGTATTCTCACTGTCTTAATGGTGTGTCTGAGTTCAGTCTTTTTGCTAAAACTAAAGGAAGAAGGTTGAAGTCTCCGTTGTGTTGCATATATGTCCCTGTGGTAAGTTATCTCTGAGTGGTTTTGTGTCTTTTTATTTGTTATCTATTTCATTTTTGTGTTATTGACTCATGTGTGTTTTCTGCATTTTTCAGGTTAGGTACCTTGATTATTTGGATTTTGGGATAAAGAATGTTGATCATACTATCCCCAGGGTTCAGGTTTGGAAGGGGGATATGATTCGTGTTTTCTCAGATTTTGATCGGAAATGTCAGAAGGAATTTGGGAAAAAGCATCTAAAACAAGTATGTGGTGTTTTTTGGTGTCGAAGCACTTTTTTTGGTTCAGTTTTAATTTTGCGTTTTGCTTTTTATCCAGTGGCTCTCTAACTGTGTTTCGGTGTTTCAGGGTTTTGGAGGGGGGGGCTCACTTGCAGTTGCATCGCCAATTCTGTCCCCGTTATCTCTTGACTTCAGGTCCAACGCCCGAGAACAATTTGTTACCTATCTGCAATTGGATGTATGTGTTTATTGTTGCGAGCTGTTTTTGTTTTATTTTTTCACTTTTACATTTTGTTTTCACACTCTCCATAATTTGTTGATTGGTCTCCTAGGTTATTGATGGGATTATGAGTATTGGCAATAACTTTCTTTCAAACAAGTCCATCACTAGGAAAAGAAGATTGGAATCTCTAGTGCACAATGTGCTTGATTTTCTATGTAAGTCAAGGTCCAGGCATGAGAATTTAAGCACAAACCATACTGAAGTTGGTGGAAGCATTGTTAACAAGGTACATTTAAAAAAAATGTTACATGGAACGATGCTCCCATATGTGCTTTTTAGACCTTTATGGTCTGTTTCTACCATTTGTATTACCATTGTATATGTTAATCTGATTCATTCTCTTTTCATTGTTTATTTTTTTATGGATCACGCCTGCCAGAGTGTTGACTTTGAAGAACTCCACGGGCAGATTTGCCGACCAATGAAGGGCTCTGATTCAGTTAAGAGATCTCCTGATCCAGGTAGTGTTTCTCGATGTATATGCTTCCATTTGGCATATTCTATGTTCTCTATTTGTTTGCGGTAGCATTTTTCTTTTTATTTTTTGTGTTTACTAATTTTTCGTTTTTGATTTACCATTTTTTTCGTCAGTCACACCTGAATGCATGATAACTAAAGTTGTTGCTGGTTTAACTATGCCGTCAGGTATATGCTTTTTTGTTTTTGGGCCCCTCTGTTGTTATTTATTTTTTCATTTTTCATTGTATACCTACCCTTTTTATATTTTTATGTTTCTTTTATAAATCAATAGCACCTGGAATCGCCCCTGTAAGAAAGGTGAAGGCAAGGAATCCAATTACTCAAGTAGATGAGCATAACTTTTTTAATCTGAATCCAACTTCAGTTAAACCAAATGGAAAAGACCCAGTTATAGAAGTCTTGGATTCCCCATGCTCAGAGGTTCTCTTTTTCTATTCTCTTTCTAAGAATATGTTCTTTTTTAGTTTCTGTGTATTTCTTTTTTAAGTTGTTTTTGTATTATTCTTTTATGTTTTATCTCAATTTTATTTTGGGTTTTTGCTGTTTTTTTCCAGGTACATACTGACATCTTCAAGCTCAACCGTGTTCGTGCTATTCAGAATCATAGATCGAAACAAACGCCCATAACGATCCCCGACATTGCTCCTGCTGCCTCGGTGGTATTTTTTTCATGCTTCATTTGTTATTTCAGCTAACATTCTTAGTTTTTTATCTCTCAATTTTTTGATTGATTGTTTCTTTTTCTGTTTTTTATATATGTAGGCGGCTAAAGGCTGTGTTGCAAACCTAGTCGGTTCTAATGATTTTCGGAGGAAACGTTCTGATTTGGCAAAGAATGCAGAAACCACTTATAATAACATGTTGACGTCCAATCATAATTTGGTTGCGGGTGTTTCAGCCACAGGAGGGAATGCACCTGAAGACATAACCAAGGATGTTCCAGTTGTCCAAAATGCTCAACCGCGGCGGAAGCACAAGTTTCTCAATTGGCTCATGTCTTGCCAGAAACCTGCCTTGCAAGCTAACCCAAGATTCCCTGTATCTGATGAAGACATCATCCACTATTCTGCTATTATAGAGCTGGCTCATGGTCCTATATCAAAGTAACAACTCGCTAGACCTTCTTCTTTTTTATATTGCAAGCTTTTGTTTGTGTGTTCAAATCATATGCAGTGATACCACCTCCTGTTTTCTGGTTTTTGCAGGACATCTGGTGTGCTATACCCCAAGGTTCATTGCAGTTATCAGTCACTGGGAGAGTCTTTGATGCCTAAGGGGGAAGTGGATAACTTCCTTATCCCTTGTTTATGCCGCATGTTGTTTGAGGAAAGACACCCCACGATTTCTGGGAGGCACTATTTCTTTCCTAACATTGGGGTTGGTTGACCGTGTCTTTGAGCTTTTCTTACATCCTGTCTTTTTGTTTCTGTTTTTATATTTTGGTTATTTTTTTTTGTTATAGGAAATGTTTATTCATTGTCTTTTTCTTTATTTTTATATTAAACCAGGATGCTATCTTGAAGTTCAATGGAAATCATCAAGAACAAATCGTGCGAACATCTTTTGAAGGTGCAAGAAGTGCTAGCAAAGGGAGAAAACTGGGGCATAGTGATAACAAGGTACTCTTTTCTTTCTGTTCTTCTTTTTGTTGTTGCTTGTTTGTTATATTCTTTATTATATTTTTCCTAGATCATTCTTTCATTCTTTTTCTTATTATTGTCTTTGCGGATTTTACCTTTGTGCAGCTATTCTTCCCAATTTGCAACTCTGCTCATTGGTTTGTCTTTGTTGTTGACTTCGAGGAAAAAGTTTTTGCTTTCTTGGATTCTTATTATGGTAGTGACTCTCCATTTCATCTATCACTGAAAAACCTATTGGTAAGTTCTAGGGAGTTTTTTTTCTGTGTTTTATTCGTGAGTTTTATGTGTTTTTTGTATTTATTTTTATGCTATCTTTTTCTTTTGTTTTTGTTTATCCTGTTAAACAGATAGGCAATTTTATACATCTGTGGGAGCTTATCATCAGTCCTGATCATAACTTTGGTGATTTTGAAGCAATTTACCCTGATGTGCCCAAGCAGACTAATTTGTAAGTTTCCGAGGTTTCCATCGTGGATTCACTGGAAAATCTTTTTGATTTTTCCAGGCACTATCTCACTGGGGTTTTATTTTTTTCTCTTCTTTTTCTGTTTTGTTACGTGGGGCGCACAGGAAAGATTGTGGAGTTTTCGTGATGAAGTTCATGGAGTCTTGGAAGCCTTCAGTCGACACTCGCTCAATTTTCTCACGCCAAGATATTCTAAATTTAAGAATCATTTATGCAAACAAGCTTCATTTCCACAGAAACAACGAAGCTGATCTGAGCTTGGTTACAGAGTACTACTCGAAGGTAATGATATTTTTGTTCTTCTAGGTTCTGTAGTTTTAATTTATCTTTTTTTTTCGTATGTTAGCTTATGTGCTTTTTGCTGGAATGTTTATTCTAGTTTTTCTATGTGTCCAGGGTTGATATTTTTTTCTCCTGGTGTATGTGTTGGCGTCTAACTGTTCTATGGATAGCTAAGCGGTCTGCGTTGATGGCCAAGTTGTCTCTGTCATTTGATGTTGTTGGAGCCCGTACTGGAGAAGAATCGCAGCGAAGAGGACATGAGCTTTTTTTTTATCTGTAGCTCTGCAAGTGGTCATGGCGTTCTGTGTTTTTTAGCTGATCCGCTGTTGTGTCTGTTGATCCACTGCCATTTTGTTGGTTGGCATGTTAGCTCAGAACCAGTAGTGTAGTTGTGTCTTTTATCGGATTTGTCTCTTTTTACATTTGTAAAATGTTCGACAATGCTTTTGATACTTGTTCAGTCTGATACAATTCATCGAACGGACGACTGTCATGAATTACTGTCTAGCGATCAATCTTAAAACATTATAAATATGTGTTCCCCGTCTAATGCACACATGTCCACGAACTTATAAATAACAACTATGATCTGTATCTAATTTTGCTTTTTTTGCAGTGCCCTAGCTCTCTTTTTTCTGTCTAGGTGCATGGTTGTGAAAACTGTATCTTCGGGTGTTCTCCAGGTTCAGGCTTTTTACACATCTTCACATTGCTTCTCCGTCTTTTGGTGAGTTGCTTGGTCGCTTGCTGTTGTTTGGCTTTTTTGGAGCTTGCTTCTTCTTGGTTGCATGTGGTCTACTCGCTGTTGTTTGTGTCTTGGATGTTGCGTGCGCAGCTGGTAGTTCACATGTGGGGTTTTGTGTGTCTGGACCATCCCCCGCTCCTGCAGTTTTAGCATTTTCAGAATATCAGTAGATAAACAACGCGTTTTTGAATAATTTTTTTGTTCGACACTCACCTGAGTCATTCTTTTTTTTTTTACGAGCCCTCTTAGGTTTGGTTAGGTTGTATTCTTTGTCCAGGTTTTCGCAAGACTTGATAGTGTGGCCAAACGCCCCACAATGGCCGCATTTGTAAAACTTCCCTGATTTTATAGCTTCTACGATTGTCATCAATCTTGGTCTCCCTTTTGTATGTGCGTCATCTGGGTCTAGTAGTTCAATTGCAGAGTCTCCGCTCCCACTGGCAGATGTATTTGCAAAATTCGCAACTGTTCTCGTTTCTGCAGATTGCTTCTTCATTTCTTCTTTAAGCTCCCTTTCAATTTCTTCCAGCCCTTTGTCAACTCTGTCCATTTCTGTCTGCAAGTACTCATATTTTCTCTTATGTGTAGCCCCTTTGGAAGCTGTTGCGACCATCCGGCGTGCAAGCATGTTGTAGCGGAGTGTATCATTGTCTGGCATGGTTGCTGGGACAGGTAATGGATTGATCTTTTTGTACTTTTTCCGCCACCTGTCAATGATGTATTTATCTGGAATTCTGTCTATGTCTAGGTGTAGCATTATCTTCAATATGTGAGAACATACTAATCCATCCTTCTCAAACTTGCAGCAAATGCAATGGAATTCTTCATTAGCCAAGTCAACCTCAACTACATATGTCCTTGTTCTATGTTCTTTTATTGGATAGTTTGGGGCTTGGAATACCAGGTATCTCTGTCTTGGCTCAGTTTCTATAAGCCGTAACCTTGTTGCATCAGTCAGTACCCGCTGAAATCGCCTGAATATAGCTAGGTTATACAAGTCATGCGCTTGCATCTCTATGTAGTACTTAGTGAGGAATTGCTCAGGTGGCACCTTCTTGTGAATTGCATTGTGGTCACTTTCATTTTCCCTTGCATGAATTGTGTCCATGATTCTCTGATACTCTCTTAGAAAACTTGTCATACTATACTGTGCCCCAACACCTTTCTTGAACAAGCTGTTTGTCCCCTCACTTCTTGCTGTTGTTTGCAAGAAGGGGAAAAAATCCTTTTTGAAGTAAACAGGCACCCACCTTTTTCTGCTTTTCCACATTGTTTGGAAAAATTCTATGTGTCCTACCTCAAATTTTTCTATCATTTGCTGCCATAGAGTCTCAAACTCAAGCTCTGTTAGTGAATTATCCACTATATCCTGGAACTCTTCAAACAACCCTTCATTAGTCTGGAATGTCCTGCCAGCTTTTTGTTCTGCTTTACTCTTCACATGAAACAGACAACACTTGTGAACTGTTTGTGGAAACACCTCACTTATTGCACATTGCATCCCTCTATCCTGGTCTGTAATTATTGTTTGTGGATGTTTACCGCCCATAGCATAAATGAACTCTCTGAAAACCCACTTGAATGTCTCAGCGCCCTCATTTACGATCAAAGCACATGCAAATAGGTATGTGTGTCCATGTGCAGAAACACCCACTATTGGAGCAAATGGTAGATTGTACTTGTTTGTCAGAAATGTGGTGTCAAAACTGATACAATCCCCAATGTTTTCGTAGAAGCTTCTTGATTTTGCATCTGCCCAGAACACACTCTTGACCTTGTTATTACTATCAACCTGAAATGAGTAATAGAAACTTTCATTTTCCTCTCTTTTCTTTTTGAAATACTGAACAACTTGCATCACATCACTGTTCTTGAGTTCTTTGTTTATGGTTGTTCCATAATTGCTAACTTTCTTCCTGTTGTATGGTGTGTTCTCTGGGCCACCTCTCAAATATGACAGCACCGACACAATTTTACTTGTTGTGATATTTTCTTGTCTCATTGTTCTTATCATTGCTTTCTCTTCATTCGACATGTAGACGTGTGACCTGAAGAACCTAACCATAGTAGACCAGGAGAAAAAAATATCAACCCTGGACACATAGAAAAACTAGAATAAACATTCCAGCAAAAAGCACATAAGCTAACATACGAAAAAAAAAGATAAATTAAAACTACAGAACCTAGAAGAACAAAAATATCATTACCTTCGAGTAGTACTCTGTAACCAAGCTCAGATCAGCTTCGTTGTTTCTGTGGAAATGAAGCTTGTTTGCATAAATGATTCTTAAATTTAGAATATCTTGGCGTGAGAAAATTGAGCGAGTGTCGACTGAAGGCTTCCAAGACTCCATGAACTTCATCACGAAAACTCCACAATCTTTCCTGTGCGCCCCACGTAACAAAACAGAAAAAGAAGAGAAAAAAATAAAACCCCAGTGAGATAGTGCATAGAAAAATCAAAAAGATTTTCCAGTGAATCCACGATGGAAACCTCGGAAACTTACAAATTAGTCTGCTTGGGCACATCAGGGTAAATTGCTTCAAAATCACCAAAGTTATGATCAGGACTGATGATAAGCTCCCACAGATGTATAAAATTGCCTATCTGTTTAACAGGATAAACCAAAACAAAAGAAAAAGATAGCATAAAAATAAATACAAAAAACACATAAAACTCACGAATAAAACACAGAAAAAAAACTCCCTAGAACTTACCAATAGGTTTTTCAGTGATAGATGAAATGGAGAGTCACTACCATAATAAGAATCCAAGAAAGCAAAAACTTTTTCCTCGAAGTCAACAACAAAGACAAACCAATGAGCAGAGTTGCAAATTGGGAAGAATAGCTGCACAAAGGTAAAATCCGCAAAGACAATAATAAGAAAAAGAATGAAAGAATGATCTAGGAAAAATATAATAAAGAATATAACAAACAAGCAACAACAAAAAGAAGAACAGAAAGAAAAGAGTACCTTGTTATCACTATGCCCCAGTTTTCTCCCTTTGCTAGCACTTCTTGCACCTTCAAAAGATGTTCGCACGATTTGTTCTTGATGATTTCCATTGAACTTCAAGATAGCATCCTGGTTTAATATAAAAATAAAGAAAAAGACAATGAATAAACATTTCCTATAACAAAAAAAAAATAACCAAAATATAAAAACAGAAACAAAAAGACAGGATGTAAGAAAAGCTCAAAGACACGGTCAACCAACCCCAATGTTAGGAAAGAAATAGTGCCTCCCAGAAATCGTGGGGTGTCTTTCCTCAAACAACATGCGGCAATAACAAGGGATAAGGAAGTTATCCACTTCCCCCTTAGGCATCAAAGACTCTCCCAGTGACTGATAACTGCAATGAACCTTGGGGTATAGCACACCAGATGTCCTGCAAAAACCAGAAAACAGGAGGTGGTATCACTGCATATGATTTGAACACACAAACAAAAGCTTGAGATATAAAAAAGAAGTCTGTCATTTGATGTTGTTGGAGCCCGTACTGGAGAAGAATCGCAGCGAAGAGGACATGAGCTTTTTTTTTATCTGTAGCTCTGCAAGTGGTCATGGCGTTCTGTGTTTTTTAGCTGATCCGCTGTTGTGTCTGTTGATCCACTGCCATTTTGTTGGTTGGCATGTTAGCTCAGAACCAGTAGTGTAGTTGTGTCTTTTATCGGATTTGTCTCTTTTTACATTTGTAAAATGTTCGACAATGCTTTTAATACTTGTTCAGTCTGATACAATTCATCGAACGGACGACTGTCATGAATTACTGTCTAGCGATCAATCTTAAAACATTATAAATATGTGTTCCCCGTCTAATGCACACATGTCCACGAACTTATAAATAACAACTATGATCTGTATCTAATTTTGCTTTTTTCGCAGTGCCCTAGCCCTCTTTTTTCTGTCTAGGTGCATGGTTGTGAAAACAGTATCTTCGGGTGTTCTCCAGGTTCAGGCTTTTTACACATCTTCACATTGCTTCTCCGTCTTTTGGTGAGTTGCTTGGTCGCTTGCTGTTGTTTGGCTTTTTTGGAGCTTGCTTCTTCTTGGTTGCATGTGGTCTACTCGTTGTTGTTTGTGTCTTGGATGTTGCGTGCGCAGCTGGTAGTTCACATGTGGGGTTTTGTGTGTCTGGACCATCCCCCGCTCCTGCAGTTTTAGCATTTTCAGAATATCAGTAGATAAACAACGCGTTTTTGAATAATTTTTTTGTTCGACACTCACCTGAGTCATTCTTCTTCTTTTTTACGAGCCCTCTTAGGTTTGGTTAGGTTGTATTCTTTGTCCAGGTTTTTGCAAGACTTGATAGTGTGGCCAAACGCCCCACAATGGCCGCATTTGTAAAACTTCCCTGATTTTATAGCTTCTACGATTGTCATCAATCTTGGTCTCCCTTTTGTATGTGCGTCATCTGGGTCTAGTAGTTCAATTGCAGAGTCTCCGCTCCCACTGGCAGATGTATTTGCAAAATTCGCAACTGTTCTCGTTTCTGCAGATTGCTTCTTCATTTCTTCTTTAAGCTCCCTTTCAATTTCTTCCAGCCCTTTGTCAACTCTGTCCATTTCTGTCTGCAAGTACTCATATTTTCTCTTATGTGTAGCCCCTTTGGAAGCTGTTGCGACCATCCGGCGTGCAAGCATGTTGTAGCGGAGTGTATCATTGTCTGGCATGGTTGCTGGGACAGGTAATGGATTGATCTTTTTGTACTTTTTCCGCCACCTGTCAATGATGTATTTATCTGGAATTCTGTCTATGTCTAGGTGTAGCATTATCTTCAATATGTGAGAACATACTAATCCATCCTTCTCAAACTTGCAGCAAATGCAATTGAGTTCTTCATTAGCCAAGTCAACCTCAACTACATATGTCCTTGTTCTATGTTCTTTTATTGGATAGTTTGGGGCTTGGAATACCAGGTATCTCTGTCTTGGCTCAGTTTCTATAAGCCGTAACCTTGTTGCATCAGTCAGTACCCGCTGAAATCGCCTGAATATAGCTAGGTTATACAAGTCATGCGCTTGCATCTCTATGTAGTACTTAGTGAGGAATTGCTCAGGTGGCACCTTCTTGTGAATTGCATTGTGGTCACTTTCATTTTCCCTTGCATGAATTGTGTCCATGATTCTCTGATACTCTCTTAGAAAACTTGTCATACTATATTGTGCCCCAACACCTTTCTTGAACAAGCTGTTTGTCCCCTCACTTCTTGCTGTTGTTTGCAAGAAGGGGAAAAAATCCTTTTTGAAGTAAACAGGCACCCACCTTTTTCTGCTTTTCCACATTGTTTGGAAAAATTCTATGTGTCCTACCTCAAATTTTTCTATCATTTGCTGCCATAGAGTCTCAAACTCAAGCTCTGTTAGTGAATTATCCACTATATCCTGGAACTCTTCAAACAACCCTTCATTAGTCTGGAATGTCCTGCCAGCTTTTTGTTCTGCTTTACTCTTCACATGAAACAGACAACACTTGTGAACTGTTTGTGGAAACACCTCACTTATTGCACATTGCATCCCTCTATCCTGGTCTGTAATTATTGTTTGTGAATGTTTACCGCCCATAGCATAAATGAACTCTCTGAAAACCCACTTGAATGTCTCAGCGCCCTCATTTACGATCAAAGCACATGCAAATAGGTATGTGTGTCCATGTGCAGAAACACCCACTATTGGAGCAAATGGTAGATTGTACTTGTTTGTCAGAAATGTGGTGTCAAAACTGATACAATCCCCAATGTTTTCGTAGAAGCTTCTTGATTTTGCATCTGCCCAGAACACACTCTTGACCTTGTTATTACTATCAACCTGAAATGAGTAATAGAAACTTTCATTTTCCTCTCTTTTCTTTTTGAAATACTGAACAACTTGCATCACATCACTGTTCTTGAGTTCTTTGTTTATGGTTGTTCCATAATTGCTAACTTTCTTCCTGTTGTATGGTGTGTTCTCTGGGCCACCTCTCAAATATGACAGCACCGACACAATTTTACTTGTTGTGATATTTGCTTGTCTCATTGTTCTTATCATTGCTTTCTCTTCATTCGACATGTAGACGTGTGACCTGAAGAACCTGCTCTGCGGACTTAAAGGATGATTATGCTCCAGGTTCAGGTTTGTGATCTGCCAAGCTCCATCTTTCTGACTCACTATCATTTCAACTTTGCACCCTGTCCGTGCAATCACAGTAGTTTGCCTTTGCAACACTTTATCTTCTCTTCCCAGTGGCGGCTCTCTGCCATATTTGTTGCATTTCATTGTTACTCTTATTACTTCTCTGTTTCTCTTTCTGCTCGCAGTCCTCGCAGCTGATACTATGGCAACAGAAAAGCCAACTTCAAACGCATACATGTTAAAGAATATCTGTGCTTTCTCTCTTGTTTCAAACTGCATCCCAACTTCCGGTATATGTTCTTTATCTATTGTGTATTCATTCTGCCCTTGGGAGTTTGATTCTTCATTTTCCAGGAATATCTCTACATCTTCTTCACATATTTCCCTCTCGTCTTCTTCGCTCCCCTTCTGTCTGTTACTTGTCTGCCCTGATTGCTGTTCATCTTGTGTTGTTTCGTTGTTTTTTTGTTGCGCTTCTCCATCTGAATGTGTAGGTGTTTCTGCATGATCCTCCTGTTTTTTTTTGCAATGCGTTTTTTCAATTAGTATATGATTCTTATTCCTTTTTTTGTCTAAGTGCAGGGAAAATTAAAAACAGTAGTTGTACTAGTGTGAGCATACCTCATCATATTCCATATCACGAAACAAGTTATCTGCCCAAGGATCATCATCCCAAGGTATGTGTCGCCCATCGCTATTTGCTGTAGTTTGCAAGTACTCGTTCCCCTGCCCAATGTCTTTCATGTTATCTCCCCCGGATGATCTTGTGAATGACTCATTCTCTGGCACATTGTCAATCTGCACACAGTAATTAGCTTTTTAGTTACATTTTTTTGATTTGTAAATCATATCGTTCAAAATCTATGCGTGTTTGCATGTTTACCTTAATTGAAGAGAAAGTTTTCGGTGATGAATACATTGTGTCATAATCCCCGCTGAGCAGCCCCATGAATGAGAAATCTGTCCCCTGCCAAAAATAAGTAGATGTGTTGTGATACACTAGTTTCATGTTTTTTTGATTTATAATTTTTTCTAGGTTTTGTACCTGATATACCATGTCATCGCACCGTGCTGTTACCGCGCTTGTAGTGTATGGTCCACCATCATCCTGTATTTTTTGCACACATATGAGATAAATCAGTATATAACACAATCAACATTATTAGTTTAATCATTATTAGTTTCGTCTTGCCCTACAACAAGAAACGAAAAGATAAACAGAAAAAATGTGTGTCTTTCTCTCATCTCTCTCTCTCTGTCTCATTATCTCTATTTATATATCTCTCTTCTTCTCTCAGTGCCTGAGTGTCTCTCTCTCTCTTTCTCTCTCTCTCTCTCTTTCATTTTCTAAAATTTTCAGTGTTCCTGAGTGTCTCTCTCTATATACATATATATATCTCTTCTTCTGTACTCTGAATCTGTCTCTATCTCTCTCTCACTCTCACTCTCACTCTCACTCGCTCTCTCTTACTCCTCTTCTGTAATCTGAATCTCTGTCTCTATCTCTCTCTCTCTCACTCTCACTCCCTCTCTCTCTCACTCTCACTCTCACTCTCAGTCTCTCTCTCACTCTTCTTCTTCTTCTTCTTCTTCTTCTGTACTCTGAATCTCTCTCTCTATCTCTCTCTCTCACTCTCACTCTCACTCTCACTCTCACTCCCTCTCTCTCTCACTCTCACTCTCAGTCTTTCTCTCACTCTTCTTCTATAATCTGAATCTCTCTCTCTATATCTCTATCTCTCTCACTCTTCTATAATTTGAATCCCTCTCTCTCTATCTCTCTATCTCTCTCACTCTCACTCTCTCTCTCTCTCTCTCAGTGTTTAAATGTTTCAGTGTTTTAGTTTTCAGTCTCTGATTGATTCAGTGTATCTTTCTCTCATTTTTCTCTCTCTCATTTAGTCAGTGTTTCAGTGTTTCTCTCTCATTTATTCAGCGTTTCAGTGTTTCAGTGATTCCTTCTAGGTGTGGCTGTTTTTGGTTGTTTCTTTTAGATCATATTTTGGCAGGGAAGGCAAGTTCTGTAGGTTAGGATGATGTGTTATGATGACAAGCACAAGTACTGCGTAAGTTATCAAATGAATCTGTCATCATTTGTCAACTATGTTTTGTGCCGGACGCAGACAGTCCCTTGTGCTAGATAAAGAATTTGTGCCTGAACACAAGAACCTAGATGCAGTGGTTCAGTTCTAGTATAACTTTTCCCTCAGGCATGTAGGTAGTTTTTCTATCTGTCTAAGTTTCCCCCCTATTTTTGTGGAAGTTTTGTATCTAGCAGCTCATCTAGCACATGATCTAGCACATGATCTAGCAGCAGCTCATATAGCACATTATCTTTTTTTTGATTTTTGCAGTGGAACATGGGGTTTTTTACCTGAAAATCGCTGGAGCCAGCCTGAACATGTGTGGTCAGCAGGTAACTCGTGTCTCTTCCACAGCCAGCCTGAACCTGTTTGACAAAAGGCATCTGGTCAATTTCAGTTCATTTTTGAAGTTTGGGGAGTTGGGGGATGATCTCACAGGGGGTAGGAGTTGGGGGATGATCGTGTTGAGTTATTTTCTTGGCAGGGGGAGATTGAGGTCGTCAGTTACTCACCTCTAGTGTCTGCTCTTCCGATCCTGTAAGGTTAGTCCCTGAATCGGGAGGCTTTTGCTGCATCTCCATCCCCGAATCTCACCCCAGACCCACGCGAGGTGTTTTTTGTGTGGAGGATCGGGGGCTATGCTGGTTGCGGCAGCTGCTGGCTGGCAGCTGACGTGAAGAAGAAGTTGATCTTTTCTGGGCAGGGCTGGTTTTTTGGGTCTGTTTTTTTTATTTGGGTTTTCTGTTGCTGGGCTTTTGGATTTTTTGTCTGGTTCGTCTGTGTTGGGCCGCCCAGTTCATTTGCGAAAACGGCTTTTTTCGTTTCATTCAGGTCGTGCGCACGTGTCATCTTTCTATTGGTGCGGAAAAACAGCTGACAACGAAATCAAAAACAGTCGACTGACAAATAGACACTCCCTGAATTTAATATTTAAAATCATCATAAAATATATTTAGTATCATATATAGATTCTGATTTATTTCGTATATAGTTGGCCAAACTTTTGAAACTTCGACTTTGAAAAACCGGAAGTACCCTCCTGCACATGCAAATCAAGCACGCCCTGTAGCGCCGGGCTAGCCGGCGGCGGTCAGTTCCGGGCCGGATCTGGGTCTGGGCGGGCCCGAGGTGGCTGAGTATGGTGGTCGACAGCAAGCCTGTGCTGCTGGTCACGCTCCTGTTGTCCGGGTTTCCGATGGCGGAGATGCAGACTCCAAGCGAAAACTTAGCACTCGCCGACGGCGGTGCCGATGACGGCGGTACCTTCGGTGCCGTACTCCTTCTTGAAAGCGTCATTGTCGAGTTGCATCTCCTGCCGTCGCGAGTTTCTTGTGAATCCGGGTGAAAATCTGAGCTCCTTCGGAGCGGGCGGCGAAGACACATGCGTCATACCTTCTTCAAGGTACCTTCTTGAAGGCGCCGCCTTGGAATCCTTGACACTCGTGACACGGGAGGTTTGCGACAGCTACACGTGGTCTGCTGTCAAGGGTGGTGGAAGCCGGGGTGGCGACTCCGGACGGTGGATGGATGCCGAGGCGGCGGCCTCGGATGGCTTTGACGCGATGGTTGCATGGGGTTCGGCCATGGCGTAGCAAGGCATGGGTGGCGCTCTGGTGCTACAAGGGTAGCGAGTTCGTCGGCCTGGCCCTATCGACACGCTGGTCGGTCGGGTTGGCATGTCGGGGCGGCGGCCCCGGATCTTTTGGCGCGGCGTTCGTGGTCTACGGATGGTTCTCTTGTGTAGCATGGGTTACAAGGCGTCTATTCTGTGCGGCGTTGCGGCTCGCGACCGAGCGGGGAAATTCGGAGCGGCGGCTCCGGACATGGTGGCGTGTGTTTGGTTCGGTTTTTGACATAGTTTTCCTCATAAACTGGGTCGCTATGTACGTTTTTTGGGTCTGGTTTTCTTATAAACTGGATCGGTCACGTCTACCCTCTTCTTCTATCGCTATCAAAATATATCAGCTCTCCTGCAGTTATTAAAAAAAAAAGTTTAAAAAGTCGCATGCCTACGACTACGAGTACCTAGTACCTGCGGGCCATGCCGTCGTAGCAATTTCAAATCTCGCCATATAGAGGCAGCCAGAGATTCAGAGAGCGCAGCAGCCACCCTCGGATCGGAATTCGGAACCCTCTGGAAGCTTCGAGGAGCCGCCCGCACGTGCGGAGCCATGGAGAAAGAGGAGCAGAAGCCTGGGCCCGACCCGCTCCTCCTCGCGCTGCGCTGCTCCAAGGCGTCGCTCGTCCTCTCCTCCCTCCGCCAGCCACCACCACGTTCGAAGACCAGCCGCCGGAGCTCCTCCTCTTCCTCCGCGGTAATCCCGGATCTACGCTACGCTCCTCCTCCCGTCCTCCGTTTCCGCGTAGCCCGCGCGATGCCCAGCTCCCACCCGACGCGTCTTACCGATGCGCTCTCTGTCGTCGCAGGAGTTCGAGCTCCAGAACGCGCGCCTCCTCGACGCCGACCTCAAGGCGGCACGGCGCGAGGCCACAGGAAACACGCGGATATCCACTGCTGAACTCCTCCTCGTCATCGCTCTGCCCCTCCTCATCTTCCTCTTCGTTGGGCTTCTAGCAGCAGCGGCCATGGAGGCGGCGGCATAAGGGATTGCTTGATCCGCGCGCCGGTTGCCGACATCGTGAGATTATGCGGCGAACAATTCCAATGTCAGCGTGTTTAACCCCCACTTCATGGTATCAGTAAGTTTCCTCTGTTGTAATGCTTCTCAACCGAAGGGAACAGGTATCGCGATCGTGATATGGGTCTGCACATCCATCAGTTTTGGTGGTTTCGCTTTCGGTATGTGTGTTAGGTGTTCGATCAAATGCGTGTTTCAATGTAGATGCCTGTGCAAACCAAGGCTTCGTTGTAGTGATCATTTTGAAATGAAACCAAATCATGACATAGAAACGATGGCTGTCTCATTCATATGCATCGATTTACTGTTTTCAGATCGAGGCATGCCGAAGTAATACAGAGATATCGCGTTATTGCCATGAATCCTAGATTGTGAATAGGGATTTTGATGATGCAAATTTCAAGATTGTTGCTAAGCTTGCTGCCAGTATATGATTATTCGTTGATGCGAAACATAAAGGCACTGAACTCACATGGATTGCTATGAAAAATTAGAATCTGCCATGTGGCTTTTTTTATCCTATGAATTGCTCTCGAGTGCCAGCAATCCCATCAGGATCGTGAATTTCTTTTTTCCTCGGTTGTATGATATTCAACAGAAAATTATAAGTATTTCAGAGCATAGACACGTCACAACTTCTCGCATGCTTTTACAGCTAGAAAATATACGATTCAGTCTTAGGGTGTGATAGGAGCTGAGAATTACCACCGACTATCTGTTTCCAAATTATACGCTGTGTTTTCCTCTGCATTTAATTTCTAATTTGGATTGTCAGGCTTGTTTGCTGCTTTAGATATGCCTGTAAATACAGAACTCATGGAAGTACTAGTAATCAGAATACTACTGTATTCCGTGTTCCATATTTTTACCAAGCTTTGTGCTTATAAGCCCAAATGATCGTCTATGGTCCTTTGGAGTTTAGCCTTTGTTCATCTGGAATTCTGGACGATATCTTCTGTTGCTGCTTTGAGTTGAGCACCTGCAAGTTGCTTCATCTTCAGACTAAACAGTGCCCAAATGTTACTGCAGTAGGCCTGAATGACGTCCGATCTAAGCCATGTTTGGTACTTGACAGTGTCAAGATCAGATGAGATATATTCGTGTGCTGATCTTATAGTGTATACATTTTTTATGGTATTGTGGGATAGATTGGAATAACTAGTAGAAAATACAATTAGTAGTACCCCTGAAGTATGCAGAGATGTGCTGCTGACGTGGTTAGAGCCAGAATGTGCCATAATATTACTAGTATTAGGACATATTTAGTTTCTGCCCTGCTTAACTGATCATGTACCTATCATGGTTATGTCCCTATCATTTGGCCACTGTTTCCATTCGGTGTTGAAGTGCAGTACCCCCAATTTGGCAATTTAGCCAAGCCTCTTAGCTACTGGCATGGCTGCAATCCAAATATATCTACTCCAAATTATTGTTGAGATCTGGGCAATGCATAAATTTTGCTTTAGCTGCTGGCACAAACTAAGCATGACTGAAACCTTGTGATAAGAATATTTTGAGGATACTGGCTAAACATTTGTTCAAATTGTAGCAAATACTTAACTTTTATCCTAGACTAGAGATGCGGATTAAGAATATGAATAGGACAATTCTTCCCACATATGCACTAAGTTCCTCTTGTCAGTTGTCACTAGATTAAAACAAAAAAACATGCATAAACAAGAATGTAGGATTGCAATGACATGTCCTCTTCATCCTGCAGGATAGGGTGTCTGGTTACACCTTCAAAATATGTTGAAACTCGGCAACACTAGGAATTTTCCATGAGGCTTGGCTCGATGAAAAATATATGAAAACAAAATATTTGGAATTTATGCAAAGAGATCCATAGATTTATTTTTAAGATTTGCAATCCTACAAACCAAAAAATCTCTACAGACCAAATTATGTGCTCCGTATATTGCTTCCATTGTTTGTTTTTTCAGCTGGGCCTTAGCATCTTGGTGTTATGGCACTGTACGTACACCGGTCTTGTGGTTTTGGTCCATATGCTAGGTGTTGATCGAATGCATCTTCCTGCCTACATGTTTGTACAAAGCAAAAAGCTGGTTCTAGTGAGAATTAGGATTTATATGAAAACCATGCAGTAATAAATGATGAATGTCTCAATGATTTGGATCAAATTACTGCTTTTTTTGCAGGTTAAATTACTGATTTCTGATTGATGAATATGTAGGAGAATGTTAAGCGCAGAGATATGCCTTGCATCATTACTTTGTATGCCATGATTCTGTCATGATAGTTTCTAATATATGATTATTGTTTTAAGTGAAACATACATGCATTTAACTCATGTGAACTGCTCTGACTTAGAGCTGCTAAAATTACTAGTTTGCTGAATTGCTTTGGGGTGCATTCTGCATTGCTGTCTACTCCCTCCGTTCCAAATTAGATGACTTTCATGTGGCCACATGTGGATGTATCTAGATATGTAACTATCCTCATCAGGATCATGTATTACTTTGTTTTTCGTTACACCGTATTACATCATGGTTAAGTCATATGTTTCCATATTACATTCTTGAGGACAAAAGTTTCCCGCAAACCTCCCTGCCTACTACAGCAGAATATGTTTCAGTGCTTAGGATGTGATAGGACCTCGGAGTTACGAGGCCACTCCATCGGCTCAATCCAGTTGTACATGAACCAAGTAAAACAATATGATGTGTTAACTCCATGTCTCCATTATGTTGTGTATATGATCCAAATTATACCTGGTGTTCCTCTGTGTTCAGTTGCTAGTATGCAGTGTTCTTATGTTAAAGAAAGTGATAGGACATTAGAACCTTAATTTGACTCTTCCTTGTGTTTGTCTGAAACTACTTGGGATCTGCAGCTCTTGCCGCTTGTTCTGCATGAACGGCTTGTGATCCTGGCTTGTGCATCTATCTTTTGATCGCACCCCTTGTGTTCGTAGCATCTCCAAGTTATTTTTATCTGCAGACTGAACAATATCTTTACTCAACAAGCTCAACGCGATTGCCGGCAACAATGTTTGTTACGCAATAGTGGGCAGAATCCTCCCCAAAGGCAGTCTGACATCACACTAAACTTCACGCACGGTGGCAAAAAGAAAACTGGAAAGAACCAAAGCTCAGCACACCGTAATTTCTCACTTCCGCTACCTGCACTCCAACGGCGATCATAATCATCACTATTTTATTCCACTACAAGATTTGAAGCATCTGATTGAATATGCTGCACATGGTGCCACTTTTTCTTTAACCTTGAAACAGCAGGGGAGATTCCTACTGCTATATTTTTATAGAAAGATCAGCAGTGTTACAATATTTACATAGTTGAAAGCTCCTAAACCATCTTGAACCAAATTTCTTGAACTAGATTTACAATGAATTGGTACAAGTCCTCCTTGGTCCTATGAACCAAAAGGGAGAAATCTGAACAGAACCTAGCTTTCCAAGATCATATGGTTGGGGTAATTTCATCGAAGACCAGACCATTTCTTTCTTTCCAAATGCTCAAAGCTTCTAACATAAATGTCTCCATAAACATTGGCTTTGAATAATTCTATTTGGCAGTGTATATAATATCCAATCTATTTCCACGCGCACTCCATTGGATGTTTAAAGTCGACCAGCATGAGGCACTGACTGGGAAATGAAACATCAAATGCTCAATTGTTTCCTCTGTAGGGTGCTGGCAACTTGGGCAATCACATGTGGACTGGATAACATATTTTCTTCTCCTGGGCATATTTCTAGTGTTTAATCTGCATGAGAAAGGTGCCAGCAAAAGAACTTGATTTTTGGGGTGCATTTCGATTTCCATATCCATTTAAATGCTTGATGGGGCACAATATTCCTGAAGCGAAAGTTATAGTAATGGCTGGAACCATATTTTCTTTCTCATGGGTATCTCCAGCAATATTTTTCATATGTGTTTAACTGCCGGTGACTTAAACTCTTCTTGCATATCTTTGATTTCTTAAAATGCCTGAGGTGATAGGGGTAGACAATAATTCTCTCCCAAGGTCCAAGCAGTAAGAGAAGTCCTGACAGATATATCTTCATTATCGCTATATGAGTAAGCTCTTAGGAATCTTTCACTAGCCCGCTCTTACAAGCCATACATCTTTCCAAATAAGCACCGAGGTTCCATTTCCCACTTTGCATGTTGCAAGGCTTAAATTTAGCATGTCCTTCCATCAGAAAGACCCACATAGATCTATAGAGTGAGTTACTTTATCTGTGTAAATAGAAAAATACCCCGCGCGGTGCAGCAGGAACCTTAAAAAATTATGTTATAGAATAAAGAAGATTCAAAGCATGAAATGGGGAAAATCTAAAAATATATTAGGGATTTGATTAGCCACAATAGTTGTAATTCTAAATTTAATCAATATGAAATGTTTGTATATTTAGCCGTGATGACGTGGAAAATTATATGGATAAAATAATTTATAATGTGATGAATATCATTAATATTTATGGGATGACATGGATAAATTAATGCCTAAATAGTGGAGTGGTGATTACATGGATAAATCAATGGCTCAAACAGTGGATGATGTGGACACCTTGCATGTAGAGATAGACTAATTAAATGCATGTTAGTGGGGTTTACTTTATAAAAAGTATAGATAGATAAGAATTCCACATGAAAGTAACCCATGGAGTGTCAACTTTGATGTAGAATTTATCCAACAATTTCAGTAGAAGAGTTTCATTTTGAATCTTCAAATTAAGGATGTCAAGACTACCCTTCTTTTTTTGTGTGCACCTATCCCCTGAATCCAGTGAATTGCATTTCGTGCCATCTTTCAGTTTTTTTTAATCCTAGGGACGGTGCCTTCTAATCTTTTCAATGTGATCTAATATCTTCTGAGGGATTTGCAATGAACACATAGAAAACACGGCAATAGAAGTAGAGAATTAATCACGATCACTCAAAGTATGTCATCTACAAAAATGTGCATGTCATTCTTCTTTCAATTCTGTCCACCATAGGCGTCATAGACACATGGTTTGGTTGTGCCCAAAGTAACCCCAGATAAGTGAAATGCATGCTTTCTTCACACAAGCAAGCATATGGAATAAATTTCCTATGGATGCATGTAAAATTTGCATTAGTAATCACTCCTCGGAAAATAGATAGTGGCCTCGGATATAATATATGGTCGTGCTATTTGACTCACAAAGGAGCAAAAGAGTTATTCTACAACCACCCCATATCTTCTCAATTGCACATGATTTTTATATCATGTAATTTTGACTTACTTCGTATGTCAATAAAAACATAAGAAAACACGACACGACAACTTATCTTATGTGACATAAATAAATGACGTAAAATACACATTTTAATGATTTTTACACTGTTATGACTCATATATTGCATTTCTTCTGTCGATTTTCTGTGTGGAAAAATATGAATGTCTTCCCTGCGACGCTCACCGACTCGGTGGCCACCCGAGCAAGACTCGCGAGGCCTTTCAAACCTTTTAAAGTTTATTTATATTAGTCCCTTTTTTGTTTTGAGGCGTGTTGTTGTGAGCTGCACCTCTGTGTTGGACACGTACGGTCACCACAATTAACATCTTAACTGAGGATGCCGGACACGAATTTAGGATGTGCCTAAATGCTCTATGATCCTCCTGCAAGGTGATACAAGTGGCACAATGTTCATGTTAGTCCGTACGCTGTTGATGGAGTAGCCGTGCTTCTGCCAGCGAAGCTTCCGTCCGCCGTACTGCACAATGACATGGCAAAAGCTCGGCCCATGTTAAGCTAGGGGTAGGACAGTCACTTTGCTTGCTCTAATCCGTCGCCACCTCCCGTCTCTCTCTCTCCAAGTCTCCAGTAGTCTCACTCTCCACACAAGCTAAGCTAAACCCAGGAGTAAAGGAAACATCCTCACTCCCCCAGAATCCGCGAAAAAATTCCTCAGAAATTCCCCCAAAGCCCCTTGGCGGAAAGCAAAATTCCTCCTCGCTCGGATCAATCCCTCCTCCGCTCCGAACCACGTACGTGGATGTGCTGCCGCCGGAGCCGGCCCCGTAGTTGATCCCCATGGCGGCACCGGACGCGCGCCGCTTTGCAGTCGTGCCGCAGCTGGGTGAGCAGCCTTCTTCCTTCCTTGCTCCGTGGGTTCGTTGGCAGCTGGCGCCGTTTGGTTCGATCCGATCTGGTTGGGGCGCTAGTTTTGGGTCAACGCGTGGGTCGTCATGTACTCGGCTACGGTTGTTGGGAGGAAGAGTCGGTGGGCCTACGCATTTCTGGGTTTTGTCCGAGGTGGAGTTATTGGGATATTTGCTGGTTTATTAAAGGCGGCGGTATGGCACCAAATTGTTGGTAGGTGTGCACTAGAGTCTAGATGATTCCTTTTATGGTTGTTGAGATTCCTGGATTGAATTATCGTAGTGGATACTGGATACCAAGTGGTGTGGGAGGATTTTTGGTTTGGAGAATTGGCGCTCGATTTCGGTGTCATGGGTGCCATTGAAAGTTGTAGGTGCACGATGTAACGGGGTGTGACGCATGAGTTTGTTGTAGAATTCTTGCTTTACGAGGTTTTGATTTGCCATATCATTCAAGTTGCTGGAGTAAGGTCCTGGTTTGGGGAGATGGGGTTAAGCTGCGGATACATGCTGTTGGGTGATTTGGTTTCAACATTTGTTTGCGTTAGCATGTTTGGCTTCAGTGACAGAACCTTTTGTTATTAGGTTATTATCTATTTAAACGAGAGATTATGTTGATCTGCAGTTCTGCACTTGTGTGTGATAATGTTCCTTTTGGTTTTCGGTTCACTTCCATTTTCTTGTGTCTGCCTCGTCTATGCTTTCTAGACGAACACGCTGTGTGCCACGTTGAGAGGTTCACATTCACAAAAGAAAAAAAATTTGTGATGAAGGTTGTTGTTGGGTAACTTTTCAGTTTTAACAGTAAAGATCTCTTTAATCGAAATGTTCCTTTGAGCTTATATCAATTCCTTTAACAGTTATTTTGATTGGTAAAGCTGAACCTTACCTGCAAATTATGTTGTTTCCACCTGCTTGTAGGCTAAAAGATATTTCTTCTGTAACCTTTATAGAAAAGCTTATGGTTGAAATTCTCTGTTTCTCGATTGACTTTATTACTCCCTCCGATCCTAATTAAGTGTCGTGACTTGTGCTGAACATTTACACGTAGTTAGTTGTTTTTCTACGACACTCTTTCCGGATCTGAGGAGTAGGTTTTATCTAGTGGTAGGATATTTGAATTTAAATAGATGTATTGACAGTTTAATCAATGTTCAAAAGTCTTTGTTGGAATGTTGCATTACTTAACTGTTTTGCATCATCTTTGAACAGATATTGAGCAGATACTGAAGGAGGCACAACAAAGATGGCTACGCCCGACTGAAATTTGTGAAATACTCAAAAACTACAAAAATTTCCGCATAGCCCCAGAACCACCAAACATGCCTCCAAGTAAGGGCATATCTCTACTCTATCAAACACCGCTGCAATTTATTGTATGAAACATAGTGGTAATATTCATTGGTGAATCATGATAACAATATTTTTTTTATAAGATCATTTTTTATTTAGAATTTATATGAATTCCGAGTTCCTTTTATGCACAATTGGAAAAGACAATGAAGGTGCACTTTGTGTTGCTTAACTATGCTTTACTGAACATAATCTGGGCATCCCGCTAACGCTGCGACGCCCCACCGCTGCGCAACTACAACCCCTCGTCGACAAGTGGCAGGGAAGCTTCCTACTTGGAAAGCCCACCTCATGAACAAGGCTGGACGCCTTGCCTTCATCAAAGCAGTCCTAAGCGCGATACCAATCCATCAGCTGCTCGTGCTTGCCCCTCCAAAGAAGGTCCTCAAGCTCTGCGCGAAGATACAGAGAGGCTTTCTCTGGGTCGCCCGCGCTGACGCCAATGGTGGCAACTGCCACGTAAATTGGCGCCGGGTCTGCAGACCGATTCACCTAGGTGGGCTTGGGGTGCGAGACCTAGAACGCACCGGCCTCGCACTATGCACCCGATGGCTCTGGTTCAGCTACATGGACGAGGGCAGGGCTTGGAGCGGCTTGGACCTACAATTCACCATGGAGGAACGCGCCTTCTTCTTCGCCTCCACGATCACGGTGCTGGGCAATGGACGACGCGCACGCTTCTGGGAGGACAGATGGCTCAACGGCTAATCCATCGCCGAAATCGCTCCGAGCCTCTACGCCCTCATCCCCAAGCGCCGCCGTAAGATCAGGACGGTCGCCGATGGCCTACTGACTCATCTGTGGGCGACAGACATCCACGGCACACTGGGCCTCCAGGAAATTGGCCAGTACCTCATGCTGTGGCGCAGGCTCGAGCACATCACCCTCACGGACACGCCGGATCGCCTGCACTGGAACTGGACAGCGTCCGGAGCGTACACGGCGCAGTCCGCGTATCTCGCCACCTTCCAGGGATCGACGTCGTGCCCGGCATGGAAGCTAACCTGGAAGAATTGGGCACCCCCGCGCGTCAAATTCTTCCATTGGCTTGCCAATCTGGGAAGATGTTGGACTGCCGATAGACTCGCCCGACGCGGCCTGCCGCACCCGCCACGGTGCCCACTCTGCGACCAAGCCCCAGAGACGATCCAGCACCTGCTCCTGGAATGCCCTTTCTCCAAGCAGGTATGGCATGAAGTCCTCTCTTGGCTTCGCCTCACCTGCCGCGTTCCCGCCGAAGACTCCCTGACGCTCTGGTGGCGTGTCGCGAGACAGCACACACCCAAGGCATTGCGCAAGGGACTCGCCTCAGCGACACTCCTGGTCCCATGGATGATCTGGAAACACCGCAATGACTGCGTCTTCAACGCTGCAACACCCTCGATCGCCACCTTAGTCGCTAGAATCAAGGATGAGGCCGCGCTGTGGGCACGCGCCGGCGCCCTGGGCCTTCGTGCCATCCTCCCGCAGACCTGGGACGTACACTGATGTATTTTTTCACTTCCCGGCTGTAACCTCTTAGGAGGATCCTAAAACCCTATCTTTCCAATATAATAAAGCGCAAAAGTCTTTTGCGCTTTCTCAAAAAAAAGCAGCTATGTAAAAGGTAGCGCCCTGTTTACCAAACCAGGTTAAATCTCCCAAAGTACATAAAATGAAAACACTATAATTACACTATCATTGAACGTATATCTTCTACTAGCAAAATGCCCGTGCGTTGCAACGGGAACACATCAAACCAGTATGTTCACTAATTTTCGGCATATGTATGCAACCCCACGTCCCCACTTTTATAATGTATATATGCCATCGTGTTAGGGTGGTTGAGAAATAAATAATGTTATCAACAATTGAATAATAACCAGATCCACAGATCTTGTAGTCATCTCATGGAGCTCATCCACATGATCAGTCATGTTGCCATCTTCATTGTCATATTTCGTCTGATACCTGTACAACACATCAATCCTTTTCCTTATTGATTAGCTGAGGCAATCTGTGGTTCACAACAATCCTTTAGACAAGAATCAGATGGAAAATCTCGACGTGTAGCACTGGTGAATTCAATCCCCCGCCTCGCTTGTACATCAAGTTTTTGATGAATAATTGAATACGACCAAAGTGTTGACGACTCTAAACCTCATAGAGGGACATTCATGGATTCAACATTAGTAGCCATTTTGCCAAGATCAGTAACTTCTCTATGCACATGTCCATCCAGATTACTGCTCTCTCTCAAAAGCTCCATACCTCACCAATCGCCACAGTGCTGAGGAGGCATACTGTACTGCTGATGCAAATATTTTCCTTAGATAGGTAATTGGCCGTGCGTTACAATGGGGTATAAACATATACATATGGTTCAACATTAATCTTCTCAAACATAAGTTTAAGATTCTCGTACACATCAAGCATCATTTTGTACGGAAAGGGCAAAACATAATTTGCAATCGACTGTATTCAACATAAAAGTGCAATGACTTCTACATAGATGTTATCGTTAGAATTTACAAGTCAACTTGGTAACTTACCGAATAGAAGCACATAAACCTGCCTTTCGAGAAATAATGCGAAAAAATCTAAGTACTTTATAGGTTTTAGAGAAGATGTACTAACTGCAAGTGCATCCTCCGTCTTGGGCTCTTCGTCTGTGCACGTAATTAGGTCATCATGATACCGTTAACGCCTTACCGGATAACAATACATGTTGGTTCTCCTTCTACCTCCCTGACAGTGGGAGTGAACTGTCCATGGTGAGAAGCTTCTGAGTATCCCAGCCTCCCAGGCCCCATTCTCCATATCAATGGCCCAGCTGCGCAATTGCAGCCGGTCAGGAGTCTCCTTCGCTCTCAGAATAACTTTAGTTGCATCCCAAATTATCGCGGTGCCCCCCTGGCCGGAGAATGCGGTCCATCTCGACCAGTATGCCAAGCATGTGACACCCGAAATTGGAAAAAAATATCTCAAGATAATTAGTTTTTTCTATATCTTAATGGAAGAGTAAAAACAGTACTTCGTTGCAAGACAATATTCGCTTTTGTAACATTGCCAGTCCATACGTTCCAGTCAGGCGGCACTCGTAGATGATACCAAGTGTTGTCTCCTATATATGCAGGAACCACATTCATGAACCAAACATGGCATTTCGTCATATCAGCAGCAAAACCACCAAAGCCGGCCAGATGATGCCATGATTTTACACATCCTTTTGCCGTGTTATAACTCATTTAATTACTTCTCCATTAGATGTGCTTAAGTTGATGTAGCGCCTCAATATATATCCTCAGCTGCAATCCTTATGCTCTTAGCAACTGACATTCTTTATCTTTGCTAGGTGGCTCACTTTTTCTGTTTGATCGGAAAGTATTGAGATACTTCAGGAAGGATGCTCATAATTGGAGGAAGAAAAAAGATGGAAAGACTGTGAAAGAAGCCCATGAAAGATTGAAAGTAAGCTATTGTGGAGCATCTACATAGTTATCACCTTTCAGTAATGACCTAATATTTTCCTTGAGAATTTTGTATGCGTGTTGAGCTTTTTGTTGTTGGCTCGAATTAAACTGACTATAGTCTTAAATCAGTCTGGAAGTATTGATGTGCTCCACTGCTATTATGCGCATGGGGAAGACAATGGGAATTTCCAAAGGAGGACTTACTGGATGTTGGAAGAGTAAGTGGAATTCCATTGGAGAACTTGCATGTTGCTTACGTAGTTCTGTGTTTTGCTCATGCACAGAGGAGTAATACACAATTTTCAGGTTTTAGACTTCAATATCCTCTTAATTTTGCAGGGATTTTATGCACATTGTCCTCGTACATTATCTTGAGACCAAGGTATAATACTGAAACATTTTCTTTAACTTGGGTAACTTCATACCTGCCTTGCATTTATATTGTATCATCATTTACCTTTATGCAAGAGTGACGTTGTTCCCTGTTAGGATCTTTATATTATCGATTATGTTTGTATTTTGCTTGTCTGGCATATTGCGGAGGACTTGCTTTTGAATTGTTATTTTTTAAATATACTTATATATATCGTATCGTATTCTTAAGATTTACTTGTTCCAAGTATTGGTACAGACCTGGGCCAAAATGTAATGTCTAGAAAGCCTTGTGAGTTATATGAATCGGAACCCAACACTAGCTCCCTCTTTGTAAAAACCACTCTTGTCCAAATATATTGTGAGATTGAGGCCTTCATTATTCTTTGGTGGCAAATGCTAATGTGTTAAATTTATTTGGCTTGATGCTCTTTCGCTAAGTATGGCAATTGCCACGTGCTAGTGTATCACATTATTTAGAATGATTTCACATTCCAGAAAGGAAATATTTTGAGACCCATTACTAGGTCTTGGTAGTTGGATGAGTTAGGCTTGAATTGTAGTCCAGGAAAGCTATGTTTGGTATGCAAAACTGGAAAAACATTTTTACCCGGTACAGCATGGCTTATTTAAATTGTCGAACTCTTGATTCGGTGACTTCATCAGATGCTATCGTTGGATAAGGACAGTGGAGCTGATACGAGAAAGATCATAGAAAAATGTATTCTGTTACGTAGCTGTACTAATCTAGCTGGTAGTGAAATGCAAGACCTCTTGCAAGTTGAAACTGATTTTGGAAACATAGAATATTGCTATATATTTACTGATTTGTATATAAAAGTTCATTTTCATATAATCTCTTGTTTGGTTCAAATAATTGTTCTCATTTCACATGTGACAAAATTGGTGAGTCTGCTTCGAAGTGTTGGTTTGACTCTTTGTTGCTCTTGGGAGAAATAGACTAAAATCCCATTGTATCTCTGTGAATATGATCTTCAGGGTGGGAAGTCATCTCGTGCTAGGGGGGATAATGACATGCTTCAACCAGCTGTTGTGGATAGTCCAATTAGTCAGTTACCTTCTCAAAATATTGACGGTGAAAGCTCACTCAGTGGACAAGCCTCTGAATATGAAGAAGCAGAATCAGGTAGAGATGATTGGATATCTTCTATTACGTGTAATGACAATGAAAGTATTACACCACTAAAATAGTTTCACTGATACATATTCTATGCACAGCGTATCTAAAGCAAAATTCGGTGCAGCAGATATTTATTCAGGAGGAGCCGGATACAACTCTTTCACTCAGATGCAGCAGCATCAAAATGGAGTTGGACCAGTGACTCATCCTCCTATTTTCAGCTCCTGTGGTCCTCCTTCATCCATAGGTAATAATCACCAGAATTATTCTTTGACATTTCATAACAAAGTGCAGTCAATCTTAGTCCATCTCGTTGTTACAAATTTTCAGGTACTTATCCAGGACCGCAGCATGCTGTGCCACACAACACAAATATGTATTTGAGCTATCAAGATAGCCCATCTGTTTTTCTAAACGATTCAAGTACTGGATTTGTAATGAATGGCCATCAGAGTCAAAATGATCTTTCATCATGGAATGAGGTTATGAAACCGAATAGAGGGTTCATGCCGCATCTGCAACTTCCTGTTCCTCCTGAGCTTGGCACTTCTGCAGAAGGCTCGGCAGTTGAGTATTTGACATTCGATGAAGTATATTCTGATGGACTTAGTGTCAATGATATTAGTGCTGCAGGTGCTGATGGAGAATCATTCTGGCAGGTATGTCGTGTGTGTTCTTTTTGTGTGGTGATACTCTGAAGTTCTATATGATAAAAATTCATAGTAGTAATTATTTCTGAAATGCGTAAATGTGTAATCCTTAATCAATAATAGCGACAGTATATGCGCATAGAACTTTCAATTATCCTAAATTAATCATGGAAAATAGTTCTATTGGTTCTACAATTATAGATCCTTATTTCTACAGGTATTCTCACCTTGTTGAATATAGTTTAGGTGGAAGAAGACCATACGAACATGGATTAGAAGTTCAAGAAAGTTATAAGTTTACATATTTATTGATCATTATTTGAAAAAAAATTGTAACTCAATAAGACAAGGCAATAATTATTTTTTCTCAATAAGAAAATAGAACGTGAAGTACAATTTTTGTAAGCATGAGAAGCAATTTTCATTCATGCAAATTGAAATAGCAGCAATATTGAATAGCATAATAATAAGAGGCAATAACTATGGTTATGTGGCAATAATTATAAGAGATGAGATGGGAGTCTGATATTTATCCACAACCATTGTTCGGAAAATATGAAAATGATTAATTTAATTGACGTAGCAGGTAAAAACTGTTCCCATTCAATATGTGCTTTTTATATGGTATAGATGGAAAAGAAATGATCATTGTTATCAACATGTTTCTAGTATTTGGTTGGAGCCTTTTTTGTTAAATAAAGTGCATATGTATCGAGAGCATATTGAATGCTTAGATCTGCATGGCTGCTTCAAGCTAATTCTGGCATAATGCTGTTGTTTTTTCTCTTTATATGAAATCGTGATAAATGGTAATTTCTATAGTCTGATCTAATCTTTTGCCAATCATCCTTTGAAATTTCTATAGATATTACTCCATTGCATGGCTTATTTTGAAGATACATGTTTCTTGTTACGGTCATAATTGCTTTGTACAATCAGAATATTTTACTCGGCTTGTTTCTAGTGCTACTGGTGATTTATCTAGCTGAAACTATTGCATTTCAGTTCTCTAGTGCCACTGGTGATTCTGCAATGGTGAACAGCTTTGCACAAAATGATGCTGGGGAGGCAGTCATCAGCCATCCATTTTTGAAGACTAAATCATCCAATTTATCTGATATCCTAAAAGATAGCTTTAAGAAATCTGACAGTTTTACAAGATGGATGAGCAACGAGCTTCTTGATGTGGAGGATTCCCAAATTCAGTCTAGCTCTGGGGCGTACTGGAACACTGAAGAGGCAGATAGTATCATCGAAGCATCAAGCCGTGAGCCACAGGATCACTTTACTGTTTCGCCAATGCTTTCTCAGGACCAGCTCTTTAGTATAGTTGATTTTTCACCAAGCTGGACATATGCGGTCTCAAAGACTAAGGTATTGTATAGTAACTATAGTAAGACATGTTTTCCACATCCTTTGCCTAATCTTGAAAGTCTTGAACTTTTTTTTTGCTGAAACCAATTTTCGTCTGCTCATAAATCTCTTTCATTCCATACAGGTTTTAGTTACTGGTAAATTATTAAATGCCACTGAAGTGACTGAAAGATGCAAGTGGTCATGTATGTTTGGAGAAGTTGAAGTTCCAGCAGAGATTTCGGTAGATGGGACTCTACGTTGTTATTCTCCTCCACACAAACCTGGTAGAGTCCCTTTCTATATCACCTGTTCCAACAGGTTGGCCTGCAGTGAAGTACGTGAGTTTGAATTTCGACCAAGTGACTCTCAATACATGGATGCTCCTAGTCCACATGGTGCAACAAACAAAATTTATTTCCAGATACGTCTTGATAAACTGTTGACCCTGGGGCAAGATGCATACCAAGCAACTGTATCTGACCCCAGTCTGGAGATGATTGACTTGAGCAAGAAGATAGGTTTGCTGATGAAAAACAATGATGAGTGGTCGGAGTTATTAAAGCTTGCTGATGATAATGAGCTTCTTACAATTGATCAGCAGGATCAGTTTGCTGAAAACTTGATCAAGGAAAAACTGCATGTGTGGCTTCTTCATAAAGCAGGTGATGGTGGGAAGGGACCAAGTGTAGTAGATGATGAGGGGCAGGGTGTACTTCACCTAGCAGCTGCCCTAGGATATGATTGGGCTATCAGACCAACAGTTACTTCTGGTGTGAACATCAATTTCAGAGATGTTCATGGATGGACTGCGCTCCATTGGGCTGCATTCTGCGGCAGGTAAGTAACTCAGAAAGTGAACTATGTATACCCTTCTGTGTGGAATACTTAACCTAATGTCACATTCTTTAACCAACGATGCAGAGAGCGGACTGTTGTTGCGCTTATTGCGCTGGGAGCAGCTCCTGGAGCTTTGACAGACCCAACTCCTGATTTCCCTTCTGGAAGCACACCAGCAGATCTGGCATCTGCTAATGGACACAGGGGAATTTCTGGCTTCCTGGCAGAGTCTTCTCTGACTAGCCATCTTCAGGCCCTCAATCTGAAGGAAGCCAATATGGCCGAAATATCTGGTCTACCTGGTATTGGAGATGTTACTGAGAGAAGTTCTTCTCAGCCTGCAATTGGAGATTCATTAGGCGCTGTTCGTAATGCTGCTCAAGCTGCTGCTCGGATATATCAATTTAATAGAATACAATCCTTCCAGAGAAAGCAAGCCGTTCAATACAAGGATGACAAAAGTGGAATATCAGATGAGCATGCACTTCCGCTCCTGTCTATCAAGTCATCCAGACTCGGGAAGCTTGACCCCCTGCACACTGCTGCATCTCGTATACAAAATAAGTACAGGGGATGGAAGGGGAGAAAGGAGTTTCTTCTTATTAGGCAGCGGATTGTAAAGATCCAGGTAAGTCAACTGTATATATCAGAATCCACTAGATGTTCTAGTTTTGAGTAACACTCAAAAGTTGCAGTACTTCACAATTTCTTTAAGTTGAAACACATTGAAGTTTGTTGTCCATTTGTTTGTATGCTATCTGCAGTATTGATGCATTGCATAGAGATAGCAAAACTTCTGGGATGGGATGGGGTTTCAGAATGAATGTTCCTACAGTGGAACAGTCACTGTGCTGTGCTTTATAACTGCTCATTATGTCTAGTTCAGAATGATATCCATTTCATGTGTCCCGACTTCTGAGAAAATTGTCCAATTTTAGTCATTGGCTGCTAACAGTCACCAAATGCCTGATTTTGTATTTTTGTACCGGATAGGCTCATGTGTGGCCACCTTTGTATTTTTGTATTGGATAGGTGAGCCCATGCCTGATTTTGTATTTTTGTACTGGATAGGCTCATGTGCGTGGCCACCAAGTGAGGAAGCATTATCGGAAGATAATTTGGTCCGTTGGGATAGTGGAGAAAGTTATACTACGCTGGAGGCGCAGGGGAGCTGGGTTGCGTGGGTTTCGGTCTTCTGAAGGTGCAATGGAGAGCAGCAGTGGTGGAGCAAGTACCAATTTGATCACACATAAACCTGCTGGGGATGACTATGATTTCTTGCAACAAGGACGGAAGCAAACTGAAGACAGGCTGCAGAAAGCTCTTGCCAGAGTCAAGTCCATGGCTCAGTATCCAGAAGCAAGAGACCAGTACCAGAGGATTTTGACTGTTGTATCAAAAATGCAAGAGTCCCAGGTACTATCCTGGTTTCTTATCTACTCCAATATTTTGACTAAATTGGACCATTTACTTTCTATCCAAATGGTAGGCATGCACTGATTATAAAACCGTTTTTAACTGCTGGTGTTGACAGGCTACACAAGAAAAGATGCTCGACGACCCAGCAGAGATGGACGAAGGCTCTTTCATGAGTGAATTCAAGGAGCTATGGGATGATGATGGCACACCTAACCCTGGCTATTTCTAGTGGACTCAGCTAATTGGTGGATGCCTTTGTAAATTCACTTTTTTTTTCTTTTCTTTTAGTCCGTTGCTGCATTGATACACATACTAACAACCCAATGTACTGCTATCTTGGATTTGAATTCTGTTTTGTTATCTGTTGCTATTTCTGTACAGCGATACCTTATTAACAGTATGAAACATGTAAAGAGTGCAACTTAGGGATCAGTCTCATGAACTCCAAGGCTGAATGTGTGCATCTGTTAGGAGTTTGAGCAGGCTTTCAGTCACTTTTAGGAGTTTGTGTCTATTTTTCCTTTGGTTGACTAATGATGGTCCAATGTTGCTTGCACCTTCATCTTGAGGAAGATACATACTGTGACTTCCATTTTGTTCCAACAAGCTTGATACTCTTGCGTTGTTGTGGGATGATAGCTAAAATCATGAACAGAGATATTGTTTAACTTGGTTTTCTTTCATGAATATCAGTATTTGTGATCTACCCTGTCAAGAAAAAAACAGTAAAAATAAATAAACGTGCAATATTTAAAAGAAAAACATTTAGGGCCTTTTTGGATTAAGGAATTCCATAGGAAAAAATATTCTATGGAATGTCTTTGGATTATATGATTGAGCTCACCAAATTTCTAAGAAATTCATTCACATGCCCTCTATTCTATAGAAATCTTAACATGAGCTCAAAGCTTATTTTATATTTCTTTGTAAAGTTCAATGCACTTAAACTCTTATCTCTTTCTACTCTCTCTTCTCATTGCTGTGTTCGTTTCCTGTGCACCATATAAGGACATCGTTTATAAAATTTCTATGTTTTGAAATCCTGTAGAAACTGAATTGCATGACATCTTAATCCTTTGTTTTTCATATTTCTACGTTGAAAAAATCTTACAATCTAAAGAGGCGCTTAGATATTACAAAATTACTGGCATTCAAAGTGGTAAATATTTGAATCCGTGAAATAGAAATGAAATTGGTAAATATTCGGATTCATTTTTACAAATAAAAATAAAGTGTGGCATTGTTTGAACCAAATATGAATATGAAAATGGAGATATCCAAATCCAAATAAAATTGTGTTAGCCAATTTGGTAATTCTACCCCGATATGGCAATTACCCAACCTAAAATAATAAATAGTAAGAAAGTAGTTGAATGTTGTTGCGATATAAACGGGTCACATGAACACGTCCTTGTCTACGTGCTGCGTCAAGAGAGATGCTCCAACTCACACGGCAGGAGGTCGACTGAAAGCGCGATACATAAGACAATTTAATCGGCTCTTTTGATACCAGACGCCCCGCTTGCCCCGAAGGGACCCCGTCAGGGCTTTGCAGCAACGATTGGCTGCTCCAGTTCGGTCTGACCGAACCTAGAACCTTGTGGATCCACAGTCTTCCGCCATGACCGACTTACGAACAAATGAGAAGCATATGTACAAGTGTAATCGATAAATTTAACACACAAGGTGCGAAAGATTGATAGATTTGATTAGTGTTATTCAATCATTCGACATTCGAATAGACGAGGGCTAATGGTCTTTCCATACAAGCAAATGACTCATCTAGGCTTTCCTTACGAAAAAAGTACATTTAAAAAAAAAAACACAGTACAGACGCAGACGCTCACAAACACGCACGTACAGACACCCCTATGAACGCATGCACGCAAACCCTACCTGTTGGGGGGATCATAACCCGGTAGGCCCACCGACCTAGAAGATAAGCCGGCCTAGTAGAGATCTGGGCCGGATCAAGCATAAAGAGATGGGCCGGGTCCCACGTAAGCCGGAGGCGACGTGTGCCTTGGCCCGCAAGACAAGAAGGATCCAGAAGGTTGGAGACCAAGTACAAGACGGAGTCCTGATAAGGAAGGCGAAGACCTAGAAGGCTTAGAGTAGAGTCCGGGTACGATTGTAACCCGGATCCCCGCTTGTACCTACAGCTAGACTCCTCGCCTATATAAGGGGGTCTCCTGGTTCCTAGAGAGATAAGTCGAAGGCCCCAGCAATACCTAGTTCCAGAGATTGTAATCGAGACCCGGAAGCTAAGGCGCCGAGTCCTCGAAACCCCATATCAATAAAGCAAAGCAGGAGTAGGTCTTTACCTCGACGAGAGGGGCCGAACCTGGGTAAACCCTTGTTTCCCCACGCCACGCTAGACAAGCTCCCGATGTCAGAAGTCGCTATGTCCCAACACTCAAGTTTCCACCCGGAAACATCTGTCGTGACAATCCCACGACAGTTGGCGCCCACCGTGGGGCCTGCGGCCAAGAACATCATGATTTTTGGAGAAGCGCGGCGCGGTATGGAAAACCTAGCTATTGGTCAGATCTACACGCTCCCAGGAGGGGAGCGGATCGTGGGTGACTTTGGTTGGAAAGAAGAAGCAGATCAGTTGGAGACGAGATCTATGATCATCTTTGGTCAGATCAACGTTTTCGTCGGCGTGATCCGGTCCACCGGAGCCGGCTCAGATCAGTATGAGCCGGAATACGAGTCGGAGTCCGGGTCAACCACCATGGCCCAGACAGATGGAGAAGAGTCTGTTGGATCACCAGAGTGCGAAGTCATGACCATAGAGGAAGAGGCGGCGATTCAAGCTCTACAGGATTCTATTGAAGCACCAACGGACGTGTCAGATCTGGACACAGATACCGAGTCAATCTTGCCGTTGTTTGAAGATCGTTGGGGATATGGACTTGAGAAAGAAGATCACCCGGCGTCACCAGGACCCGCGCGACATATGACGGTTCACGTTGTAACAACGGCTCAGCCGACTGATGGGAGGGAAGCTTCCGTTAGTGACGAGACAAGTGCAGAGAGAACCGCCAGACAGGATAAAGAAATTTGGGAGCGGGGTCAGCTGGGCATGCCACCCGCGACGTACGCACCACCCAACCCAGTACCGGAGCAGTTTTACCGACTTTCAGCGCGGCGATACAGACACACACACCAGCGCCTGGGACAACTACCTCCACCACCTCCCAGGTTTAACACTCCCCCGGGTCATTACAATAATTCAGTTGACAATGTTTTTGCAGCTGCACATGCCCTGGAGCAGATCCCGTTCGATAATTCACCAGCCGGCATCAAGGCGCGGAGAGCCGTCGATTTATTGCGTACCGCCGTGGTCCAGCAGAACAACAACCCACGCGGCTCGCAAGCTTTCAATTCAGAACCACAACGGAGTCGTACCAGAAGCCGGCACGGAGAGCCGGCAGTAGCAAGATCAATCCAGAACCGGCTCGGGCCGGTAAACCAGCAAGTGCAGCAACAAAACCAACAAGTGATGCAGCAACAACAGCCGGCGGCTGCACCTCAGAGGGTGGTCGCGCCGGCTATGTCCGCGACACAGTCGATAGTCAACAGCTCAAGAGCAAGACGTGCAGCTGCGGCGGTAGCGCCTCCAACAGCAGGAGACGGAGGAGCCGGAGTTGGAGTAGTGATTCCCGCTAGACCCGCCGCATCTTCGCCTGCGCTGGGTCACGGAGGGGGCACTTCTTCAAACTTGACAGGACCAAAGTGTTTATCAGATGCCTTAAGGGCAGAGCCGTTTCCCGAAAAATTCAAAGAGCCAACCAAAGTAAGCAATTATGAGCCGAACATGAACCCAGAGACGTGGTTGAGTAGTTACGCCATGGCCATGGACATGAAGAATGCAACACCAAATCTATGTGCACGTTATATGTATCTCATGATGGCGGAAGGAGCACCCAAGATATGGTTAGACCGACTTCCACCACGCAGCATTAACTCTTGGGAGGAGCTAAAGACGGCGTTCATCAAAAACTTCGCCGGAACATGCAAGAAGCAATACACTGAGGCAGATTTAGATCGCTGTGTCATGATAAAAACCGAGTTGGCAAGGCAATGGATGTCCAGAGTCACAGAGATCTTGCAGTCATCCATCAATATTTCACCGCACACAGCTATAACATACATGGAGAAAAATTGTGGTTTTGATCCTTTGACGCACAAGCTAGGGCGTATGAAGGAAGACCCGGCTTGCAGGGAAATCTCGATAGGGGAAGTGGTGACAACGGCCAACAAGTACGCAGCCACAGATAAAAGGCCGGGTGAGACAGAAGAACAACAGAGAAACAACCGGGTCAGTGGAGGCCGTAACCCGAATCAAAATCAGAACAATGGCAATCAGAACGGGAATAACAAGCGCCCATATGAGGGCGGAAACTCCGAATTTGTAGGAGCAACTCAGACGACGGGTTACAGAGGAACAAGAACCAGTGGTGACTTTAGGGGAGGTCCTTCGAGAGGACAGAACTTCAGTGAGATGTACAGTATGCCGTGCCCGAAGCACAGCAAGAACGGAAGACCATCAAATCACTCACTAGCCCAGTGTGCTGATATAAGAGCCTGGATGAGGCACGAACAAGAGACGCAGAGGAGTCAGGGAAACTTCGGGAACAATGGCAACTTTGGAAACAATGGGAACAATGGTCACCCGGCGGGACCCGAACAGGGGGCTGGGTCGAGCGGACCCCCAAACAATAACGCCGGGTCTAATCAGCAGCAGAACCAAGTCATGACCGGGTATCAGCAGAACCCGAAGGAGCTTCACAGCCAGGGCCAGTGTCATGTCTTCACCACAAGTACATCCAGGAGGGAGAAGAAATTACAAGCCCGAGCTGTTAACGCGGTGGCGTCAGCCGTTCAAAGATTCTTGAAGTGGTCCGAGCAGACAGTAACATGGAGCCGCGAAGATCATCCGCCAGCAGTGGAACATCCGGGTCTCTTGGCTCTCGTTGTGGCACCACAGGTTGACGGGTTTTCCTTGAACAAGGTTCTGATGGACGGAGGCAGCAGTATCAATATCTTGTATCTAGACACCTTCAAAAGGATGGGCTTAAGTACAGATCGTCTGACTCCAACTTCAACAATCTTCCATGGCATAGTCCCAGGGAAGTTGGCACACCCAAGCGGCCAGATCAGCCTAGAGGTGGCGTTTGGAGTGAGCAAGGAGCAGTTCAGATCAGAGTTCCTGAAGTTTGAGGTCATTGATTTAAAGAGCCTGTATCATGCTTTGTTCGGAAGGCCGGCTTACGCCAAGTTCATGGCCAGGCCGTGTTATGTATATCTCAAGCTGAAGATACCAGGACCTCAGGGAATAATCACAATTGAAGGAAGCAAGGATATGGCTATAGAGTGTGACAATGGAGATGCTATTATGGCAGAGCAGGCTTGTTCAGAGGAAGAGCTCAAGTACTACAAGTCTCAGGTAGACCCGGCCGACAAGCGTGTGCTGGAAAAGCCGGCTCACGAGAAAGAAAAGAAGAAATTCAAGTCTGTTCAAGATACCAAGATGGTTCACTTCGTGGAAGGGGACTCCTCCAAGCAGTTTTCGGTAGGAGCCCACATGGACCCGAAATAGGAAAGCGAGCTCATCAAGTTCATCCGTGAGAATCGGGATATCTTTGCATGGTCTCCTTCAGACATGCCGGGTGTACCGAGTGAACTTGCTGAGCACAGCTTACATGTTGATCCCAAAGCAAAGCCGGTTAAGCAGGGACTACGTCGTTTCAATGCGGAGAGGAAAAAGATCATCGGAGAAGAGATCGCCCGTCTGCTCGCAGCCAGGTTTATCATGGAAGTTCATCACCCAAAGTGGCTGGCAAACCCGGTCTTAGTCTTGAAGAAGAACGGAGAGTGGCGCATGTGCGTGGATTACACCAGATTATCGATTAAGCTTCCTGGATGCATATTCCGGGTATCATCAGATTAAGCTTAATGTGGACTGATACGTCTCCAACGTATCTATAATTTCTTATCTTCCATGCTATATTATACCAAGTTATTACATGTTTTATATGCATTTTATATAGTTTTATGCATTTTCTGGGACTAACCTATTAACAAGATGCCACAGTGCCAGTTCCCTGTTTTCTGGTGTTTTTGGTTTCAGAAAAGTACTTAAGGAAATATTCTCGGAATCGGATGATTTCTTTTCCAAAGTGCATATTTATTCGGGGACGTTCCAGAACACCGAAGACGAAACGAAGTGGGAGGCCGAGGCGCCGCCACCACGTGCTCGCGCGGCAGGGGGTGGACCCGCGCGAGCACCAGGTGTGGGGCCCTCGGGCCTCCACCGACCTTACCCTTTCGCCTACATATACCCCCCGGAACAAAAACCCTAGCACGGTGTTCATATTTTCCTCCACGGGTCCCGAGCCGCCGCCGTCGTCAACACCAATTCGGGAGAGATCAGAACTTCCCCCTAGCACCCTGCCGGGAGGGGGAATCGTCACCGGAGGCCTCTACGTCGCCATGACCGCCTCCGGACTGATGCGTGAGTAGTCTACACTTGGACTACGGGTCCATAGCAGTAGCTAGATGGATGTCTTCTCCTTTTGTGCTATCATGTTTAGATCTTGTGAGCTGCCTATCATGATCAAGATCACCGTTATGTAATACTTCATGTTGTGTTTGCTGGGATCCGATGAATATTGAGTACTAAAGTTATTGCTTCATAATATATCATGTGTGTGCTATTTAATGATCTTGCATGCTCTCCGTTACTTGTGTATGCTCTGGCCAAGTAGATGCTTGTGACTCCAAGAGGGGGTATTTATGCTCGATAGTAGGTTCATGTCTCTATTAAATCTGTGGTGGTGACAGCTAGCTCTAAGGTTGTAGATGTACTGTTGCTACTAGGGATAAAACAGTAGTACTTTGTCTAAGGATGATGTTACTTACTTACTTTACACACAGTGCTTAAGGCGATAATCTGTTGCATGCAACTTAATACTGAAAGGGGTGCGGACGCTAACCGGAAGGTGGATTATTAGTCATAGATGCGGTTGGAACGGTCTATGTATATTGTTGTAATGCCCGAATGAATCTCACACTAGACATCATAACGTTGGTATATGCATTGGTTTGCTCATCATTATTCTATCAATTGCCCAGCTGTAATTTGTTTACCCGCATGAATGTTATTATTATTATTTATGGAGAGACACCACTAGTGAACTGTGGACCCCGGTCCTTCTCTTTAATCTGATAAACCACAAACTGCAAACCTGTTACTTTCTGCAAACAAAACATCTTTCTTCCACACATACGTTTAATCCTTTGTTACAGCAAGCCGGTGAGATTGACAACCTCACCGTTAAGTTGGGGCAAAGTATCTTGATTGTGTTGTGTGCAGGTTCCACGTCACCTACGTCCCAGGAAGCATTTTCTGGCACCGTTGACACCTCGAGGGAATTCATTATTTCCTACTGGTTCGATAACCTTGGTTTCACAACTGAGGGAAACTTGCTGCTGCACTACTTCATACCTTCCTCTTGGGGTCTCCCAACAACACACCCACCGTGTGCATCATGGACGACCAGGAGAAGACTTCGTTCATCACCCCCTTCGGTGCTTTCTGTTATAAAACCATGTCGTTTGGTCTCAAGAATACAGGTGCCACTTATCAAAGATGCATCCAGAATTGTTTCCAGAATCAAATTGGTCGCAACATGCATGCTTATGTCGACGACGTCGTGATCAAGTCGCAGAAAGCCGGGTCACTACTCGATGACCTGACAGAGACCTTCACCAACCTACGCAAGTACCAGATGAAGCTAAACCCAACCAAGTGCGTGTTTGGAGTACCAGCAGGCATGCTGCTGGTTTCATAATCTCAGAAAGAGGAATAGAAGCAAACCCGGCTAAGATCAAGGCCATCATGAATCTGAAGAAGCCGGAGTGCATAAATGATGTCCAGAAGCTGACGGTTTGTGTCACAGCCCTAAGCCGGTTCATTGCGAGGATGGGAGAGAAAGCACTCCCACTTTACAAGTTGCTGAAGAAGTCAGACAAGTTTGTTTGGGGTTAGGAAGCAGATGACGCCTTTGAAGATTTGAATAAGACATTGTCAACAACACCAGTTCTAGCAGCTCCCACGAGCAAAGAGCCGATGTTACTATATGTCTCTGCAAACTCACAAGCCGTCAGTGCCGTGGTTGTGGTGGAGCGCAAAGAAGAAGGAAAGGAATACCCAATTCAAAGGCCGGTTTACGATCTCAGCGAAGCTTTGACAGAGTCAAAACAGAGATATCCGCAGTGGCAGAAGTTAGTCTACGGCGTTTTCATGGTAAGCCGGAAGATGCCCCACTACTTCCAGGAGCATCCCATCACGCTGGTGAGTTCTGCTCCTTTGGCAGAAATCATCAGAAACAGAGAAGCAACAGGCAGAATTGCAAAGTGGGCATCGAGATGGGGCCTTATCATATCAACTACGACCCAAGGACAGCAATCAAGTCACAAGCCCTGGTGGATTTTGTCAATGACTGAACAGAGTTTGACCCTCTACCACCGGCACCAAGCGCAAAACACTGGGTTATGCACTTCGACGGGTCAAAGCTGTTTGAAGGATCTGGAGCCGACGTCATTTTAAATTCGCCAAAAGGAGACAAGTTAAGCTACGTCTTGCAGATACACTTCGAGCCTTGCACTAATAACATCGCAGAGTATGAGGCTCTATTACATGGTCTGAAGGTCGCCAAAGAGGTGAACATCAAGAGGATCATGTGTTTTGGAGATTCCGACCTTGTTGCTCAGCAAGTATCAGGAACTTGGGACGGGAAAGACGCCAACATGGCGGCTTACAGGAGATAAGTGGACCGAGTAGCCGGCTTCTTCTCAGGCTATCAAGTTGAGCACATCGACCGGCAAAAGAACGAGGCAGCTGACGCCTTATCAAGTCTCGGCTCTAGGAGAGAGCCGGTACCGCCAAACGTGTTCCTCGCCGAGTTACATCATCCATCAGTCAAACTTCCAACAGAAGAAGAGTTAGCGCATCCTGATGACCCGGATTCACAGTTAGTCGCCGCCTTACACCAGATTCCATCATGGACAGAGCCGTATCTGGCTTACTTGTTGAGAGAAGAGCTGCCACAAGACGAAGTACTGGCACGACAGATTGTGCGCCGGGCTAAGGGATACGTCATTATCAACGGCGAGTTACACAAGAGGAGCGCGTCTGGAGTGTTCTTACGATGCGTCTCACCAGAGGAAGGCCGGAAAATTCTTCAGGAGATCCACTCAGGGGACTTCGGACATCATGCATCCACAAGATCAATGGTGGCCAAAGCTTACAGACACGGATTCTTTTGGCTGACGGCTTTGGTAGACGCTGAAAACATAGCCCGGGTTTGCGACGGATGCCAGCGATATGCAAGGCAGATACATGTGCCGGCCCAGGATTTGAAGACCATCCCAATAACATGGCCCTTTGCAGTCTGGGGCATGGATATGGTGGGACCTTTTCAAACGTCACCCAATAAGAAGACTCACCTCTTAGTCGCAGTGGACAAGTTCACAAAGTGGGTTGAAGTTCAGGCTGTCAACAGTTGTACGGCAGCAACAACAGTCAAATTCCTGAAGAAGATCATATACCGCTTTGGTTATCCTCACAACATCATCACTGACAACGGGACAAACTTTTCACTTGGAGAGATGCAGATATTTTGCAAGGAGAACGGCATCCGGCTTAATCTTGGTTCAGTCTCACACCCTAAGTCAAACGGACAGGTGGAGAGGACAAACCAGGAGTTGTTAAGAGGCATCAAGCCAAGACTCCGGGTTCCATTGGTCAGAGTTGCCGGATGCTGGGAAGAAGAACTGCCATCAGTTGTCTGGAGCATAAACACAACCCCGAACAGATCAACAGACTTCACTCCTTTCTTCATGGTCTATGGGGCAGAAGCCGTGTTAGCCAGCGATATTCTCCACGATTCTCCAAGAGTTGCAAACTACGTTGAGACAGAGAACGAGCAAGTCCAGCAAAACTTAGTTGATATGCTTGAGAAGGCAAGAGAGTTAGCTCTGGAACGATCAACCATATACCAGCAAGACCTGAGGCGTTATCACAGCCTCCGGGTTAGATCAAGAACTTCCCAAGAGGGAGACTTAGTCTTACGGCTAGCCCAGAACAAGACCGGCTTTCACAAACTGACTCCCCCATGAGAAGGTCCCTTCGTGGTAAGCCGGAACTTGCATAACGGGTCTTATTACTTGGTGGATGTTAGAGAGCAAGCTACAACAACAGGAAACAATACAGACCATACAAGATATCCGATGACAGAGAACAACAGGCCCTGGAACATAGCAGAGCTCAGGCCATACTACACTTAGGTTTTGTGAGCTTCCAGATGAGACGAGCTCCACCTTTTTGTATCTTTTCAGTTTAAACGCAGCAGGTTTCAGACGCGTTCTTTTCCTTAGCAGGGTACCTAAGGGGACTGGAAGGTTTTTAATGAGGCGGCTTGCTAGGTATGTACATATTATATGATCAATGAAATAAGGGGGGTGATGCACACGGCGGGTGTGTTGTTGGGAGACCCCAAGAGGAAGGTATGAAGTAGTGCAGCAGCAAGTTTCCCTCAGTTGTGAAACCAAGGTTATTGAACCAGTAGGAAATAATGAATTCCGCCGAGGTGTCAACGGCGACAGAAAAATCTGCGACGTAAGGGCGCCCGAAAATGCTTCCTGGGACGTAGGTGACGTGGAACCTGCACACAACACAATCAAGATACTTTGCCCCAACTTAACGGTGAGGTTGTCAATCTCACCGGCTTGCTATAACAAAGGATTAAACGTATGTGTGGAAGAAAGATGTTTGTTTGCAGAAAGTAACAGGTTTGCAGTTTGTGGTTTATCAGATTAAAGAGAAGGACCGGGGTCCACAGTTCACTAGTGGTGTCTCTCCATAAATAATAATAACATTCATGCGGGTAAACAAATTACAGCTGGGCAATTGATAGAATAATGATGAGCAAACCAATGCATATACCAACGTTATGATGTCTAGTGTGAGATTCATTCGGGCATTACAACAATATACATAGACCGTTCCAACCGCATCTATGACTAATAATCCACCTTCCGGTTAGCGTCCGCACCCCTTTCAGTATTAAGTTGCATGCAACAGATTATCGCCTTAAGCACTGTGTGTAAAGTAAGTAAGTAACATCATCCTTAGACAAAGTACTACTGTTTTATCCCTAGTAGCAACAGTACATCTACAACCTTAGAGCTAGCTGTCACCACCCCAGATTTAATAGAGACATGAACCTACTATCGAGCATAAATACCCCCTCTTCGAGTCACAAGCATCTACTTGGCCAGAGCATACACAAGTAACGGAGAGCATGCAAGATCATTAAATAGCACACACATGATATATTATGAAGCAATAACTTTAGTACTCAATATTCATAAGATCCCAGCAAACACAACATGAAGTATTACATAACGGTGATCTTGATCATGATAGGCAGCTCACAAGATCTAAACATGATAGCACAAGAGGAGAAGACAACCATCTAGCTACTGCTATGGACCCGTAGTCCAAGGGTAGACTACTCACGCATCAGTCCGGAGGCGGTCATGGCGACGTAGAGGCCTCCGGTGACGATCCCCCCTCCCGGCAGGGTGCCGGGGAGAAGTTCTGATCTCTCCTGAATTGGTGTTGACGACGGCGGTGGCTCGGGACCCGTGGAGGAAAATATGAACACCGTGCTAAGGTTTTTAGTCTGGGGGGTATTTGTAGGCGAAAGGGCGAAGTCGGTGGCGCCCCGAGGGGCCCACACCTGGTCCTCGCGCGGCCAGGAGTGCTGCCGCGCGAGCACGTGGTGGCGCCGCCTCGGTGGCCCACTTCGTCTCGTGTTCGGCTTTCTGGAACGTTCCCGATGAAAAACTGACTTCAGAAAAGAAATCGTCCAATTCCGAGAATATTTCCTTAAGTACTTTTCTGAAACCAAAAACAGCAGAAAACAGGGAACTGGCACTGTGGCATCTTGTTAATAGGTTAGTCCCAGAAAATGCATAAAACTATATAAAATGCATATAAAACATGTAATAACTTGGTATAATATAGCATGGAACATAAGAAATTATAGATATGTTGGAGACGTATCAACATCCCCAAGCTTAGTTCTACTCGTCCCGAGTAGGCAAGAACGATAAAAGAAGAATAAAGTCTGAAGTGACATGCTTAAACACAATCTTTATCATAATATAATGTAAGGCTCATGTTATGAATGAAGTGACTCAAGGCAATGATCTATAGTTTGCTAACAAATAGACAAGGAGTAAACAACTACATCATATAAGTAACACTTTTCATGAATAGTACTTTCAAACAAGCATCAAAAAGATTTGCATAAGAGTTAACTCATAAAGCAATATTATCTAAGCAAAGAGGATTGAAGCAACACAAAGGAAGATATAAGTTTCAGCATTGGCTTTCAACTTTTGAACATGTATATCATATAGATAGTTGTCAACACAAAGAAATATAACAAGTGCAATAAGTAAGCATATAAGAATTGTTGCACACAGTTGACACAAGTGTTTGCTTCGGGGATAGAAAGAAGTAGGTAAACTGACTCAACATAAAGTAAAAGATAGGCCCTTCGCAGAGGGAAGCAGGGATACAAGCATGTGCTAGAGCTTCTTAGTTTTATAGGTTTTTGAAATCATATAGAGAGCATAAAAGTAAGTTTTGAGCGGTGTTTGTCTTTGTCAACGAATGGTAATGGGCACTCTACCCCCCTTGTCAACCAGACTTTCTTAAGAGCGCCTCCCATGAAGGACGTTATTTCTACCCAAGGGCAGATCATCCCTCTTTTCTCTTTTGTTTACACATGTAGTTTAGAACTAGTATCATTGCTTGGCTGATTAGATCAGGGCAAAAATGTGAAGAGAATGCAGCGGTTAAAGTTGTAATTAATTGGGACTGGGCACCCCATTTGCCAGCTCTTTTTGCAAAGTTAATGGATAAGCGGTGTATATGCCACTAGTCCGGTTGGTGAAAGTCTGTCTAAAAGCAAATGACAAGGTTGATATCCGTAACACCACACACTTCCTCATGAGCTAATAAACATTGACACAAATGAGGGATACTAAATTTTGAATAAAAGGTAGCACATGAAGTATTTACTTGGAATGGCAGGAAATACCATGTAATAGGTAGGTATGGTGGACACAAATGGCATAGGTTTTGGCTCAAGGATTATGGATGCACGAGAAGCATTCCCTCTTAGTACAAGGCTTTGGCTAGCAAGGTTGTTTTAAACAAACACAAGTATAAACTATGACAACAAGACGTATATAAAAACATATTGCAAGAATTATAAAACTCTACATTGTCTTCCTTGTTGTTCAAACACTTTAACTAGAAAATATCTAGACCTTAGAGATACCAAACATGCAAACCAAATTTCAGCAAGTTTTACGGTAGTTCCTCACTAATAGGTTTTAACTACATGATGTAAAAGCTTAAACATGATCTACTTGAGAGCTCAAAACAATTGCCAAGCACCACAACATGCAAGATAACAATCCATAAGAGCATGTATATCTTTCTTTATACCATCTACCACATTTAGCATTTTCTGTTCTCAACCAAACACCAATCAACTTATTTAAAAGATAAACTCTCCAAGTAATTAAACAATGAGATATGAGAGTATGATATAATAAAGCTAACAGCTCTAGCAAGAGATGCATGAAAAACAAGAGCTAGAAAGCATTGAAGTAACATAGAAGAATACTCAACAAATATAAGTGAAGAATACGAATATTCATAAGAAAAAGCGGAACGTGTCTCTCTCCCACAAAGGAATGCTAGGATCCATTTTATTCAGAGAATGAAAATAACAAAAACTAAAACAAAAACAAACCGACGCTTCAAGAAAAGCACATAAGAAGTGGCGGAATTAAAATATAGTTTCACTAGAAAGGACCTGATAGTTTGTTGATGAAGAAGGGGATGCCTTGGGCATCCCCAAGCTTTGACGCTTGAGTCTTCTTGAAATATGTTGGGGATGAACCACCGGGGCATCCCCAAGCTTTGGCTTTACTATCCTCTTGATCACATCATATCATCCTTCTCTCTTGATCCTTGAAAACTTCCTCCACACCAAGCTTAGAGTAAACTTCATTAGAGGGTTAGTGCACGAAAAATTATGATATTCTGTAGGAACACAATTGCTACCAATGCTACTGGACATTAGCTACAGCCACTGATACTTCATAGGATAAAAAGATCCAATCAAAATAGCAAAAGAGGCATTGCAAAATAAATGGCAGAATCTGTCAAAAACAGAACAGTCCGTAAAGATGAATTTTTTCGAGGCACTTAACTTGCTCAGATCAGAAAACTCAAAACTAATGAAAGTTGCATATATATCTGAGGATTACGCACAAAAAAGGGCAGATTATTTGGATTTTTCTGTGAGGAGTTACGAATTAAACGGTGGACAGCAGAAAACTGTTTCTACGCAGGAATCCAAATTTAGCATGAACTTTCAACTAGAGGCTTATCTTGACACAACAATGCAATAAAATAAAGATACAAAGGAATTGCTACAGAGGTAGGACAAGTCCTTGACACAAACAAAATAAAATAACAGGAAATAAAAGTGGGTTGTCTCCCATAAGCGCTTTTATTTAACGCCTTTCAGCTAGGCACAGGAAGCAAAACTCAAGTATTATCAAGAGATGAAGCATCAACACCATAATTTGAACGAACAATAAAATCAAAAGGTAGCTTCATTATCTTCCTAGGGAAGTGTTCCACACCTTTCTTGAGTGGGAATTGGTACTTGATGGTACCTTCTTTCATATCAATAATAGCACCCACAGTTCTAAGAAAAGGCCTTCCCAACACAATTGGACAAGATGGATTGCATTCAATATCCAAGACAATGAAATCAATGGGGACCAGGTTATTATTAACCATAATGGGAACATCATTAACTCTCCCCAAAGGTTTCTTCAAAGCATTATCAGCAAGAAAAACATCCAAATAGCAATGTTCCAATGGTGGCAAATCAAACATATCATAAAGCTTTTTAGGCATAACAGAAATACTTGCACCAAGGTGACACAAAGCATTGCAATCAAATTTATCTACTTTCATTTTAATGATGGGCTCCCAACCATCTTCTAACTTCTTAGGGATAGAAGCTTCAAGTCTTAATTTATCTTTCCTAGCTTTAATGAGAGCATTTGTATTATGAGTAGTAAAAGCCAAATTAAGAGAGCTAGCATTAGGACTTGTGGCCAACTTTTGCAAGAACTTAATAACTTCAGAGATATTAAAATTATCAAAATCAAAATTATTATCATCAAAGCAAACCGAACCACATTCTCTCATGTTCTTAAAAATTTCAGCACTTTTATCAACACTAGTTTCAGCAGTTTTGGGCAATTTTAAATTTTTGAAGAAGTTGAGGAGACATTTCCAACACCAACTATGTTACCATTGATAATAGGAGGCTTACTAGCATGTGAAACACCATTATTTTCAGAGGTAGTAATAGTAAAAACTTTAACAATATTAGCCTCTTTATCTAGTTCTTTCTCTCTTTCCCATCTAGCACGTAATTGGGCCATCATCCTAACATTTTCATCTATTTGAACTTGGATGGCATTAATTTTAGCAAAGGGATTACTCTCTTTAGTTTCAGTAGGCATGATTTTAGATTTTAAAAGATCAACATCAAGGACAAGACTATCAACTTTAGAGGCAAGTATATCAATTTTCCCAAGCTTTTCCTCAACAGTTTTATTAAACAGAGTTTGTGTAGTGATAAAATCTTTTAACATGGTCTCAAGTTCAGAGGTGGTAGTCCTATTATTGTTATAAGAATTACCATAAGAATTACCATAAGAGTTCCCATAAGAGTTCCCATTATTAGGAGGATAGGGCTTATAGTTGTTATTACCATAATTGTTCCTATAGGCATTGCTGTTGAAATTGTTGTTTTTAATAAAGTTCACATCAACATGCTCTTCTTGTGCAACTAAAGAAGCTAAGGGAACATTATTTGGATCAACATGGGATTTACCATTTGCAAGCATAGACATAATAATATCAATCTTTTCACTCAAGGAGGAGGTTTCTTCAACAGAATTTACCTTCTTACCTTGAGGTGTCCTTTCAGTATGCCATTCAGAATAATTCACCATCATATTATCCAAGAGTTTTGTTGCAGCCCCCAAGGTGATGGACATAAAAGTACCTCCAGCAGCCGAATCCAATAAGTTTCTTGAAGAAAAATTCAGTCCTGCATAAAAGGTTTGGATGATCATCCAAGCAGTCAGTCCATGGGTTGGGCAATTCTTTATCAAAGATTTCATTCTTTCCCAAGCTTGAGCAACATGTTCATTATCAAGTTGTTTAAAATTCATGATGCTACTTCTTAGAGAAATAATCTTAGCAGGAGGATAGTATTTTCCAATAAAAGCATCTTTACATTTAATCCATGAATCAATACTATTCCTAGGCAATGAAAGCAACCATTCTTTAGCTCTTCCTCTCAAAGAGAAAGGAAATAATTTCAGTTTTATAATATCACCATCTATATCCTTATATTTTTGCATTTCACATAGTTCAACAAAATTATTTAGATGGGCAGCAGCATCATCAGAACTAACACCAGAAAATTGGTCTCTCATAACAAGGTTCAACAAAGCAGGTTTAATTTCAAAGAATTCAGCTTTAGATGCAGGTGGAGCAATAGGTGTGCATATAAAATCATTGTTGTTGGTGCTAGTAAAGTCACACAACTTAGTATTCCCAGCAGTACTCATTTTAGCAAATTAATTAACAAACCAAAATAACCAAAATAACAAAAACTGAAAATAAAATAGCAAACCGAAATAAACAAAGTAATGCAAGTAACTAATTTTTTTGTATTTTTGATATTAAGCAAACAAGACAGTAATAAAAATAAACTAAGCAAGACAATAACAAAATAAAAAGATTGGAAGTGCGAAAACTCCTCTCGTAGAAAAATCTTCAAATCACCGGCAACGAAGTTGACGGAGGAGTGTGAAGGTCTTCAAAGGAATTCTTATTTCCCCGGCAACGGCGCCAGAAAAATTGCTTGATGCACACGGCGGGTGTGTTGTTGGGAGACCCCAAGAGGAAGGTATGAAGTAGTGCAGCAGCAAGTTTCCCTCAGTTGTGAAACCAAGGTTATCGAACCAGTAGGAAATAATGAATTCCCCCGAGGTGTCACCGGCGCCAGAAAAATCTGCGACGTAAGGGCGCCAGAAAATGCTTCCTGGGACGTAGGTGACGTGGAACCTGCACACAACACAATCAAGATACTTTGCCCCAACTTAACGGTGAGGTTGTCAATCTCACCGGCTTGCTGTAACAAAGGATTAAACGTATGTGTGGAAGAAAGATGTTTGTTTGCAGAAAGTAACAGGTTTGCAGTTTGTGGTTTATCAGATTAAAGAGAAGGACCGGGGTCCACAGTTCACTAGTGGTGTCTCTCCATAAATAATAATAACATTCATGCGGGTAAACAAATTACAGCTGGGCAATTGATAGAATAATGATGAGCAAACCAATGAATATACCAACGTTATGATGTCTAGTGTGAGATTCATTCGGGCATTACAACAATATACATAGACCGTTCCAACCGCATCTATGACTAATAATCCACCTTCCGGTTAGCGTCCGCACCCCTTTCAGTATTAAGTTGCATGCAACAGATTATCGCCTTAAGCACTGTGTGTAAAGTAAGTAAGTAACATCATCCTTAGACAAAGTACTACTGTTTTATCCCTAGTAGCAACAGTACATCTACAACCTTAGAGCTAGCTGTCACCACCCCAGATTTAATAGAGACATGAACCTACTATCGAGCATAAATACCCCCTCTTGGAGTCACAAGCATCTACTTGGCCAGAGCATACACAAGTAACGGAGAGCATGCAAGATCATTAAATAGCACACACATGATATATTATGAAGCAATAACTTTAGTACTCAATATTCATCGGATCCCAGCAAACACAACATGAAGTATTACATAACGGTGATCTTGATCATGATAGGCAGCTCACAAGATCTAAACATGATAGCACAAGAGGAGAAGACAACCATCTAGCTACTGCTATGGACCCGTAGTCCAAGGGTAGACTACTCACGCATCAGTCCGGAGGCGGTCATGGCGACGTAGAGGCCTCCGGTGACGATCCCCCCTCCCGGCAGGGTGCCGGGGAGAAGTTCTGATCTCTCCCGAATTGGTGTTGACGACGGCGGCGGCTCGGGACCCGTGGAGGAAAATATGAACACCGTGCTAGGGTTTTTAGTCTGGGGGGTATTTGTAGGCGAAAGGGCGAAGTCAGTGGCGCCCCGAGGGGCCCACACCTGGTCCTCGCGCGACCAGGAGTGCTGCCGCGCGAGCACGTGGTGGCGCTGCCTCGGTGGCCCACTTCGTCTCGTGTTCGGCTTTCTGGAACGTTCCCGATGAAAAACTGACTTCAGAAAAGAAATCGTCCAATTCCGAGAATATTTCCTTAAGTACTTTTCTGAAACCAAAAACAGCAGGAAACAGGGAACTGGCACTGTAGCATCTTGTTAATAGGTTAGTCCCAGAAAATGCATAAAACTATATAAAATGCATATAAAACATGTAATAACTTGGTATAATATAGCATGGAACATAAGAAATTATAGATACGTTGGAGACGTATCAGGGGGCACCTCTAAAAGAAAGAGTTTTGTCTTTACAGTTCCTTATCTTACATATGATCAGGGTCTTGGGGGCTTACTAACTAAGAAAGTTGTAAGTTTTAGACTCATGACTCGGCAAAGACGCCACAATTATTCTTGGTTATACTTGCCTGCTAGCTTGATGTTACTCTCACACAATACATGACCAGATGCTGAAATCCGGCTTTCAATCTGACTATCAAGCCCATGGGGACTTAGTAGACCCTGATTGCTCAGGGATTTCACGCACAGAAGTCACGAGGGAACCGGCTTTGCAGAGATCTAAAGAAAACCAAAAGGGTCATCGAAACCAACAAGTCTTACAGATGTCTCCAAAGGATTGATATCATTTAAGCAAAGAACTTTAAACAGCGCACGAAGACGCGTCACAGAGTAAGATATAAGTATTTACACCTAATCTATTACAGGCCAAGCAGGCCAATAAATTGTTTCAGTGTCAATTCAAGCCAAAAGTATGAAAGCCGACACAAGAGTCGGCATTGGGAACATCAGGCCGGTCTACTGGAGTGGAGGAGCCGGTGCAGATCCTTGCCCAGGGTCCTTCGTACCCCTTGTAGTTTCGCCTGGTGGCCTCTGCAAAACGACCGAGGCCAAAGCCTCAAAGCCGTCAAGATCAGAAGGGCGATAAGGAGCTGGTACATCAGGAGTAGAGCTCGAAGGATTCGCACTTGTTGTAAAAGGCGTGAAGAGTTGTGGTGCTTCCTCCACCGGCTTCAACAGGTTGACCGGCTCAGGCGGGATCTCCTTGACTGCGCGGTTGTCTTCGTCGTATGCAGCTTGGAATTCATCCAGCGCCAACCCATCAGCAATTTGACAAGCCGGGCGCTGGACTGACTTCACAATCTTGCCGTAAATCTTCGCAGTCTCCTGGCCGTCGGCTTGAAACTCCGGGAAGCCCTTTGTCAGCTTAACCGGGTTAAGGTTTGGGTAATAAGCCTTCGCCAGAGCCAGAGCACGGATAGCACCCTTGCGGCAGGAGGACGCCTTCCATCGTTGCATCAGCACCGGCACAACAGAGGTGGCGGCGAGGAAGTCCGGCAGACCCGGTGGACAGGTACCAGCAGAGGAGGACATCTTGATCATCTCAGCACAGCCGAAATACAGCCGCCTGGTGACGCCGTAGATAGCTTGAATCTTGTCGATGGTCCCCTTGATGGTCACCCCTTGAGCCGGACCTGAAAAGAAGTAGATGAACATAAGAACAACCAAGAGGACAACATGAGGGTCCAAAGTAAAGCAGCAGAGCAAACTCACCGAAAACAGCGACAGACAGGTTATGGATAAACTTTTTTATCTTCTCAAGTTCGGAGATGGACTTTTGCAGGTCGAGGGCTTGAACCTGGAGAGCAAGCTCATGGTCGTGAACCTTCTTCTGCAAAACCTCGTTGTCGGCTTTAAGCCGGCTCAACGTCTGCTCCTGAGCCTTCAGTTGTTCCTCGGCTTTTTCTCGGAGGCCAGTTTCGTGCGCAGGTTGGTGGCGCACCTCACTGTTATTCTTGACACTCGTCTCAGAAAAAGCCTGCAGAAGATAAAGACAATTCTTTAGAAAGACACAGGCAGAGTAGAAAGAAAAAAGATGGGTGATCAGGCTAAGACTAGTATCTCAAGGAAGACCCGGAACATTGCAAGCACTAGTTCCGACCCTTGGGGACTACTCAGCAGAAGCAAAAAAGTTAACAATCGGATTGCATGATTCTCAAGGAAGACCCGGAGCGTAGCAGGCTACTGCTCCGACTCTTGGGGACTACTTATTCCAAAGTTTTATCTAAAGGAAGACCCGGAGTGTAGTAGACTACTATTCCGACTCTTGGGGACTACTAGTAGGGAACACACCTGGAAGCGATAGTGAAGATAGTTCCGAAGCTGAGACTCCTCTTTTCGCACCCTTGAAAGCCGTGCATGAATCTTCTCGAAGAGCTCCGGGAATTCCAAGGTGTTCAGGGGAACCTCCTCCTCGGAGTCTGAGTCTTCCGCCTCCGCCACTTGCCCTTTGCCAGCAGCATGAGTAGCAGGCTCCTCCTCTACTTTAGTCTCCGGCTCCAGGACCTTAGTCACCGAAGAAGAAGGAGCACCCGGGTCCTGGAAGCCGGTCCTAGTAACTGTAACATCCGGCTCTTCCGGAATGATGGGAAGAGTATCCTTTGGGGGAGAGCCGGCAGCAGAGGAGGAAACCGGGTCAGGAAGAACCGGATCCACCGGCATTTCTACTTGGGTTTCCTCAACCCCGGTCTCCGCCTGAGGAGCCACCTCAGTGTCTGGAGTCTCCTCGTCGCTAAGGATGGCTTTGGCTCTGAAAAAAGTAAGCTTGTGTAAGTAACCTCGAGTAAGCAAGACGAAACAGAAAGATCCAGTAAAGAAATTTACCCCTTATTGACGACGAAGTCGGAGGGAAGAGTCTCAGAGCCGGAATCTGAAGAGCAGGACAGAGACCGGGATTTAGCGACCCGGATTTGGCCCGCCAAAGGGTACAGAGCATCGGGGGAGGTTTGTTGAACATTTCTTCTGCGAGGAGAAGGGTTGTTCGGGATACCTGAGGAAAGCTCATCAGAGGAAGTAGAAGAACGGGTCTTTTGACGCTTCGGCGTCGCCTCGTCCTTGTCCTGCGTAGATGGACGAATTTGAGATGCGGAAGCTTCAAGATCGAGGAAACGAGAGCGTGGTATCATGCATACCGCGTTGCGGGCCCGCTTGGCTTGAGCCGGCGGGGAAGAAGGAGGTACTGGATTCTGGACGGAGTCTTGGTCGTCACGACCTGGAATTTGGGGAGTATAAGTAGAGGCATTGTCTTGTGTATCGGCTTCCAAGAGGTCCCGCAAAAGCCGGTCCATGGAATCAAGCTCACCTTCAGCCTCAGCATCCCCTCCCTCCGAGTTCTGCTCCGACTCGCCTTCTTGGTCGGAGGAGGCGGGGGTCTCTTCGGCAGCTTTCCACCAGTCATCGGTGATCTAGGACAAGTAAAAGACGGTCATGAAAAAGTACAAGAGCATAAACAAGATACGCACAAAAAGTATGAGAGTTTAGAAATTATGGTACCTTGGGTGCCGGGTTCTCCGAAAAGAAGGGCAGAACTCCATCGAGTTTTACTGCGGCAATGGACTCAGCCAGCAGTCTCTTGGAGACCCGGATGATCAAGCTCACCTTCAGCCTCAGCATCCCCTCCCTCCGAGTTCTGCTCCGACTCGCCTTCTTGGTCGGAGGAGGCGGGGGTCTCTTCGGCAGCTTTCCACCAGTCATCGGTGATCTAGAACAAGTAAAAGACGGTCATGAAAAAGTACAAGAGCATAAACAAGATACGCACAAAAAGTATGAGAGTTTAGAAATTATGGTACCTTGGGTGCCGGGTTCTCCGAAAAGAAGGGCAGAACTCCATCGAGTTTTACTGCGGCAATGGACTCAGCCAGCAGTCTCTTGGAGACCCGGATGATTTCTGCGTCTTCCGGCTCTCGAGAAGTGTATCGAAGAGGATCGGAAGGAACATTTGTGTAGTCAGAGATGAGCCTAGGCCGGATGGAAAGTGGCTTGATGCACCACCCGACCCAACACTTGACCAGGTCAGTGCCCTTAAGACCGTGGGCTTTAAGAGCCCGGATTCTGGAAAGGATGGGAGACAAGGCGGCGCGATCCTGGGCATAAGAATTGACTGACTCCCCCAGCTCTAGTGGCTCAGCGTGGAAACCCGACAACTTGGGTTGGCCTTTGGGGGAGGTGTCTTTGCAGTAGAAGAACGTTGATTGCCAGGCCCGAGGGTGGCTGTTAAGTTTGAGAGACGGAAAGATGGAGTCGCGGCGCCTTTGGATTGCGACTCCCCCGCAGATGTTCAAGGGAAGAGCAGTAGAGGAGCGCTGTGGATTGCAATAGAAGAACTCAAGAAAGAGGTCGACGGTGGGTTCCATTTGAAGGTAGTCTTCGCACAGAACGGTGAAATTAGAGATCGAGAGGATGGAGTTTGGGGCCAAGTCTTGGGGCCTGAGACCGTAGTAAGAAAGCAAAGACCGGAAGAAGAGCGAACCCGGAGGTTTGAAACCATGGTTGAGGTGATCGGCAAACACAATTACCTCATCATCTCGAGGAGTAGGAATGACCTCGTCACGAGGAGCACGCCATTAAATTATGCTTTGGGCTTGGAGGTCGCCGGAATTGACCAAGTCTTGGAGCCTGGCATTGGAGACGGAGGAGCCCGTCCAGTTCCCGGAGGGGGCCGCCGCGGCGGCGGCACCGGAAGCGGAAGCACCGGCGGGGGCCTTAGCCTTCTTGAGGTTCGCCTTGGCAGCGGCGGCGGCGGCGGCGGCGGCCGGACCCTTGCTCGCTACCTTCTTCCCCATTGAAGGAGGTTGCCGAGATCTAGATCTAAAGTGAAATGAGGAGAAAAGGCGGCTGCGAGATGAGTGCGGCGCAGCGGCGGATGCGGCCGGAAGCAGGAAAAGGGCGGCGGCGCTAGCTAGCTCCGCCGTAGGTTGGAGAGCTCGAGCTCGGGAGTGATAGCGGCAGCCCTGGAGGAAGAAGAAGGAGTGGGGACGCACGGGGGGGAAATGATTACCTTTTCTCCCGTCCCCATTTATTTATACCTCAAGTGGGAGTTGACCTAGGGGCAAAATAGGAAGAAGCCAAAGATAATGATGACCTCGAGGAACCATATCCGAGGTGTCAGATTTTGTACCTGACAGAATCTTGGGTTCCCGAGATGGTCGCTCGACTCCTCGATCCTCGCGAAAGGGTAAGCATTAAAAATTTCGTTGACCCAGGAGGTTGACCGTCATCCTCGAGGAGGATCAAGAAAGATTGAAAATTGCTAAGTCTCGAAGAAGGGAATGTCAGCAAGTGATGGCCGGGTTATGAACGGGCCGCCAGCAAGAGCCGGCCAAACTGATACCCGAGAGCTTGCTTGTTTAATAAGTTGTTTATTGTTTTTCAGATGATAACCCGGACAAAAGAAATGACGGCTTCCCCAAGAATGTGCCCAACAGTGCAAAGTCGAAGCAAGTCAATTCTCGTGTCCAAGTTATCCTGGGGGCTACTGTTGGGGGGATCATAACCCGGTAGGCCCACCGACCTAGAAGATAAGCCGGCCTGGTAGAGATCTGGGCCGGATCAAGCATAAAGAGATGGGCCGGGTCCCACGTAAGCCGGAGGCGACGTGTGCCTTGGCCCGCAAGACAAGAAGGATTCAGAAGGTTGGAGACCAAGTACAAGACGGAGTCCTGATAAGGAAGGCGAAGACCTAGAAGGCTTAGAGTAGAGTCCGGGTACAATTGTAACCCGGATCCCCGCTTGTACCTCCAGCTAGACTCCTCGCCTATATAAGGGGGTCTCCTGGTTCCTAGAGAGATAAGTCGAAGGCCCCAGCAATACCTAGTTCCAGAGATTGTAATCGAGACCCGGAAGGTAAGGCGCCGAGTCCTCGAAACCCATATCAATAAAGAAAAGCAGGAGTAGGTCTTTACCTCGACGAGAGGGACCGAACCTGGGTAAACCCTTGTTTCCCCACGCCACGCTAGACAAGCTCCCGATGTCAGAAGTCGCTATGTCCCAACACTCAAGTTTCCACCCGGAAACATCTGTCGTGACAATCCCACGACACTACCCCTATGAGCACCTCCGAGAGACTGGTCCGACAGATCTTGAGGTTGACGAAGTCAGCACGTGCGCCTCGCTGTTGACGGTCACGTCAACTACCACTGAAAGCAAAGCACCGGTTAAATCTTGGAAAATCCAGAAAAATGTGAACACCCACGACAAGTCTAGGACTTGAACCTGGGTGGGCCGGTTCCACCACAAGGAACCAACCAGCTGAGCGAGGTAGACTCACTTCACACGAAAAAAGTACATCTATTCATGTCATAAACCACTAGGTCTTTCCTAAGCTGGATTCCTGAACGTCAAACCTTTTTCAGGTGCATCTTTATCCAAATAAGGCCATCGGGATGATTTTACAGGTCCATCTTTATTTTCAGGTTGAAATCTGGCAGGTGACATGTTAATCTGTCCAGGTTTTGTGGTAGCTATGTATGCGCATACTAAGTCGGATGAAGATGACTAAAAAACAATATTGTGTGCCTTGACAATACGCACAACTTCCATGTTATGAAATTTTCCATTTGAAGTAATCTTCATAGTGTTATCGTGCCGTTATCTCTATGTTGTCCTCCGGATCATCTTCGAGCCGTTAGAAAGGAAAAACCAGAAAAAGCTTATTGCCACAGAAAAGTTTGTAGCCCATGAAGTAGGATGACCCGGGAAAGATCGACGTCCCGGAAAGGACCGGCTTCTGGGACGTGAAATGTCGGCTTCTAGAACAATGTGGCTCCTTAGATGATGTCGGCTCCTAGGACATGAAATGTCGGATCTTGGGAAAATGGCGGCTCCTAGATGTTGGTCGACTTCTATGAGAATGCCGGCTCGTGGAACACGGAATGCAGGAGCCCGTAACAATACCGGCTCCTAGACGATGTTGAATCGATACAGTGGCGGCGATTTGAGGTTGCCCGGACACAGTGCCCTGCAGCTTAGAGCATTTCCACCGGGGCCTCTAAATGTGTGTCCGGCACCTCCCAATTGGGCCTTCTTTGGGGTGCCGGACATGTGTCCGGTCAACATTTAGACGCCGCCCACAGCGGCACTCCCCTAAGGCCCACCCCCTAAACGCGAGCAAACTGTCGAACACCTCGCGGGCGTTTTAGAAAGTTCAAATTTCATTCATTTTTCTTATATATTACAAAGATTTTTGAATGAATTTGAACCCTAACCCTAGCCTAGTCCTATAGCCACGCCATGTCGCTGTCGTCGTCGCTGCCGTCGTCGTTGCCGTCGTCGTCGAGCACGATGTAGGCGGAGGAGGAGGCCGATCCGCCCAGGCTGGTGGACGCGCCGTCACAGCGACGCGGTGCACGGCTGCAGGAGGCGCCGCCGGAGGAGGACGAGGCCGCCGTTGCCACCGAGTCCGCGATGGCGGCGAGGTAGCCGGGGCTGTCACGCTCGATGGTGGTCACCGAGTCCGCGATTGCGGCCAGGAACCCGGGGCTGTCGCCGTCGTGCTCGTTCCGCAGCGGGGACGACACGTCGTACCCGTACGGGATCGTCTCCACGGGAGGTGGAGGCATCCTAGGGCGGCGCAGGTACAGCCGTCCGCGTGGTGGCGAACGCCGTTGTTCGCGGCGTTCGCGGATGACGATGCCGGTGCCTCCACGACGCAGAGGCGAGCGGGGCTCGTCCTTCACCGGGCGGTGGCTGCGGCACTGCGGCTGCTGCACCTCCTGGTGCCGTGACCGCACGGGCAGCAGCCGCAACGGGGTGGCGTTCCCCGTCCTTGCGTGCTGGCGCGCGGCGGCGATGGCGGACTCCACCGTGTGGCCTGTGGTGTCCCACCACCGGTGGCGGCCTTACGCGTTGTGGCGGCCCGGCCTTCTCGGGCCATCATAGAACGAGAGCGCCTCCGTCTGCTCGCGCCGGAACCACCGCATCCACGCTCCCCAGTTGTTGTCGTCGTACTCAGTGAGGGTGCGCTCGTGCGGGGTCAGCCAGGACCGGCGACGCGCGATGTCGCGCCGGATCTGGTCCTCCGTCTCTGGCAGCCCCGGCACGGGGAGGCCGCCGAAAGGGGACGTGCGCCACCGTGCGGGCAGACGCGCGTCCGGTGGCACCAGCAGGCCGTAGCGGTACATGTCCCACGCCTCTTCGGTGGAGACCGTGCGCCCGCTGCGCCTGCTGCTGCTGCCCTCCCAGTTGTTCGCCATGGACGCAGAGGTCGAGGGCGGTGTGGACGACGGAGGGTGTCGGAGAGGGAGAGAACAGAGGGCGGTGTGGGAAAGATGGCGTCGTGGAAGAGGGGATTTAAGGGCGGCAGGGGAGGGGGCGGTGCGCGAGCGTCCGCGCCGGCGTAAATGCGTTGCGTGGACTGCCGCGCACGCTGTCGCCGGCGTGGACTGCCGCGTACGCTCTCGCTGGCGTTAATGCGACTCGTGCCGGCAGGCCTGCCGCCGCCGTCTCGTCACATCGCTTCCCGTCCAGTCCCATTAATCGCGGCGGAACGGCCTCCTGCGCGCCTTCATTAAAATGGGCGAGGCGCGTTTTGTGTATGATGGGCGGGCCAGCTCTGTCAGGGCCATGGCCGAGTCGATGTCCGGCACCCACAGAAGGGCCTCCAAGTATAGAGGCCCGATAGGGGGTGCCGGACATAAAATCGCTCGGGGCGAAGCTTTGGGGGGTGCCGCTGGTGCGCGTTTTTGGTGTCCGGACCCCCAAAGGGCCTTTAGGGGGTCCTTTAGAGGCCCCCGGTGGAGATGCTCTTAGGCGGCTTGTTGATAGGACATAGCTTATCTTCTTCTTCTATCTTATCCTCATGTCGTGGCGTCTTCATGAGCGTGTCTTCCGGGGTCAAGCTGGCTAGGTACCAAAAATTGGTGCTAACGAATGTACCATGTGAGTCAACCTTTTACCATTATCCTATATATGAAAGTACAAAGGATTCGGCCTCAATTTCGGCATCCACGTTGCCTTTTGAACACTGGCCGTCCGATAGCGCCGTTTGACGGCTCAGATTGCAAGTTTCTGGGGGTAAATCGCGCGTTACTGTAGCTCCGCCGTTTTCACCAATCACAGTGCGCCACGTCGCCCGGTCACCGGTAACCGTGCCCTTTTGCAGGAAAGACACTGGACAATTCAGCCCGTAACCCGCAGTCCATTTTCCAGAACTGCGGAGGACCTGATCGCAAATCCGAAAAACTTCGAATGTTTTTCTGCAAAAAAAACCCCGCACTCTCCCCATCCCTTCCTCTTCTCTCCCGCGACGCAGAGGTTGCCGTCGCCGCCGCCGACACACGCCTCCTCCCTCAAATCCAAGGACACGAGGATCTCCGTCGCCGCGTCCTCTACCTCCTCACCGGCGGAATCATGTCTGGACGGCCGGAGTCGCCGGCACACCACCGAGGCTCGCCGCCGCCGTATTCCTCCTCCGCCGCCGCAAGAATTGGTCGCCGCCGGCGACTTCGGCGACCAAACGGCCCACCGCGCCGCCCGTTAGGTTCCCCTCCTCCTCTTACAGATCCGCAGGATCTCGAGGCCCCGTGCGCTCACCGCCGCGCAGCGCGAGCTCGGCCGCTCCGAGCAGCGCCGGCCACGTCCGCCGCTGGTGACGTCGAGGGCTGACGTCACCACAGGCGGCTGACGCGTGGGTCTTGCCTGTCGGCCGTTTTCCAATTACAGAAAAAAATAAAAAAAATCAAAAAATTCATATCTTCCAATGCATAACTGAGAAAAATACAAACAAAATACCAAAATTTGAAGAAAAAAAATATCTTTTCAACCAACACATTTACATGCATGTTTACACAATTAAAAAAATTACAATAAATTATATAGTTTTCACATTAACTGGACCAATTTCTTTTTTATATTAACTGGACCAATTCCTAGATCGTGAAAACATATCGATAAATGCCATCGCAATTTTTTTTGGCTTATTAGTGCCATATAATCACAATTTAAATGTACGTGTATCGAAGTTTCAAATCTCTTTCAAATCTTCGTATTCAAATTTCATATTACAGAGAAAATCAAAAAACAAAAAATTCATATCTTCCGATGCATAACTCAGAAAATACAAACGAAATACAAAAATTTGAAGAAAAGATATATCTTTGCAAACAGCACATTTGCATGCATGTTGATACAATTAAAAAAATACAATAAAGGATATAGTTTTTACATTAACTGGCCCAATTCCTAGGTTTTACATTAACCGGACCAATTCCTAAATCGCGAAAACATTTCGATAAATGCCATCACAATTTTTTTGGCTATTAGTGCCATATAATCATAATTTAAATGTACGTGTATCGCAAGTTTCAAATCTCTTTCAAATCTTTTTATTCAAATTTACATACTTCCACGTTTCTAACCTCTTTGAAAACTACTCAGTTTCCAAACGTCCAAATATTTCGAATCCGAACTAATCATTCTTTAAACTCAACATTTTTCAAATTCAATTAATCTATTTACTAGGCGGGCGCGGCTGTTTCCCATAATTACGTAAAATAATTAGAATTGAAAAAAATATAACTTTCAAACCGTGATTCAAAAAAATACAAATAGAATACCTAAATTTGCAGGAAAAAAAATGATCTTTACAACTAATGCATCTCCAATTATGTTTAAACAACTTTAAAAAAAATAGTCCTAGCAAATAATATACCTTTCCAGTATTAATTACACCAATTTCGCAGTAGACAAGTAATAGTTGTAACAGTACGACATTTCGCCATCCAGCAAAACACCAGATAGGATATCCCATACAGTATATAACGTACATGAGGTAGATGAGGTACATGCAAACGTGATTATTCTCATGCCTCCATTAAACATCACAGATATTAAAACAACTTTATTTTTGGGCTGCCACTACGTATTAAAATCTTTATATCCTGTTCATCCACTGCCGCTTTCACCTGGAGCCGGCGGAGAAGTGTTGTTAGCAAACATGTTGTGCAAAGATGCTCTCGTGGCGGCCATCTGCCTGCGGATTCTACCGGGCCATACCGAATCATCAGTATCTGTGATATGGAATCGCTCCCTCACTTCACGAAGCAGGCGTGCCGCGGCGTCCTCCTCCGCTAAGAAATTATCCTCTTTCCAACAGCCGCTTCGATGAAGTCTTGCATACGATCCTGGATGGCCTGCCACTGGAACTGTCGTACGAATAGCGGTGATACATCCACCGTTTAATTTAGTTGTATGATATATTACTGGGGTAGCGCCAACCATCTGTAGTGTTTGTGCAAGAACATCACGACGTGACGCAATGGTAGGCATCCGCGCGACCGCTTGGCCTCCTGTAAACAAACATTAAAACATTAGCCGAGCTTTTCATGCCGCACATAGAAACCATCATGCTTTCTAAAGCATATCTCAACCATTCTGTGAAGCAGGACGTTCTTGCGACGCCATGAAGATATGTGTACTTCAAAAACCTTCTGTTGCAATAAGTGAGGCGCTCTCACATCCTCTACCCTTTCACACAAGGCAAGGAAGCACTATATAAACATGAGATCCTCATGAGCGGTGCTTCTTAAAATCACGTCGAGAGGACACATACGCAGAGAACTTGGCTGCAGACCGCCACGAGTAACGCATGCATGTGCATTGCACCGAACCGGTGACACGCTCACTACATCGTATATGTAGATGCTTACAATATACGCATGTGGACAAAACATTCCCATGCTGTGACAATGAAAGAGTATACTCACACGCTTGTTGGATACTCACACAAAATTTCCCTCAGTCCTCAATGACAAAACATCCCCATGATGTGACAATGAAAGACTATACTCACACGCTTGTTGGATACTCACACAAAATTTAGACCACCATTATTGATGAGCCCAAAATACAAAACTTATTATAGAAAGAATTCAAAGCTTAGACACTGAAAATATCTTCCAATTTACAATAATGAAGCCATTTGTATTTAAAGAGTCACTGATACTAGGAGTACTATTTCAGCAAAAGTATAGCAATAACTTCAAATCTATACGTCCAAAAAATATGACAAATATTTCAACATGAACACACACAAAATTCAGCACTTGATGACATATAAACAAATTCCAAATCTACATATTTGGAAATTTTAAATATCTTTCAAATCTATTCATTTCACATACGTAAAAATAATTCAAATCTGCCAAAACATCCGAAATTGAACAATTTTTGAAATGTAGACATTTTTTAAACGTAAAACCCTTTGAATTCTATTAATTTTCAAATCTACATAATTTTAAAATACGCACATTACCAAACTTACATTTTATTTATACAAAGGTGCGGCATTGCCGCGCTAAATTGCCTAGTTCTTTATTATACTAGAAGCATGCCACGCGCGTTGCAGCGGGTATCTCATTAAGAATTAAATAAAACACCTCAAACTTGAAATTATCTATAGAAATATGCAAATTCCTGCACGATGCACTATTTTTTTTTAAATAATTGTATTAAAAGAAAGGATATTTGAAACATGAAATAGATTTTTTTTGGAATATGTAGGATTAGATTTGCCAGAGTAGCACCGTGAAATGTTCGTATATTTAACCTTTAAAAATTGATTGTGTGAAAATTGTATGTCTAAAAGAATTAATAATGTGAAAGATTGGAGGTATGAATATAGGTTTAGTAATAAATATGGGATGACATGGATAAGTGATAATTTCAAATAGTGGATGAAGTGGACACTAAATGTGTGACATGGATAAATGAGTGGCTGAAATAAGAAATGATGTGGACACCTTATATATACATATAAACTAATTTAATGCATGTTAGTGAAGTTTTATCTTATAAGAAGTATAGATACCACGTAGAAGTTTGGGTCCCGAGCACCACTGCTCTCGATATCGTGTCGTTGTTATAGGAGTTAAGATGTGTGCCGGAATTGTTTCAATAATTGCGAAATAGATTTGTCAGCTTACAGAAGCAATACATGTTGGTAATACGGGGTAGTTCAAGAGTGCATTATGTAGAAATTGAATGATGTAGGAGTACCAGATAATTGGTGTGTAGGTGTTCTAAACTGACAAATAGTGTTGGGTTACGGGTGGAAATACAAAAAAAATCCTAACAAGCGTAACACCTTTACCCCAATAATCTAACTAAGTAGTAATGCGGTAACGATCTTTGTATCGGTCACATACCTCTTGAAGACCGATCACGGGGATTACACCCCCGCACATGTGTTGACGATGAAGACGTGCGTAGCCGACCTCAAGGTCGCGGAAGAACTTGGTGCAACGACCCGGCACCTCAAGTGTGGCGCCGCCGAGTTTCGTACACGTACGGTGGACGATGAAAACCTTCCGGAACTCCGATCCAGCAGAAACGCTGAAGTAGATCTGTTAGATCGTATCTGGAGCAGCACGACGGCGTGCGTATGGTGGAGAATATCTCTCCCTGGCGCAGCTCTTCGAGGAACCACGTGGGAGGGAGAGACACGAGAGAGAGAGAGAGAGCAAATTCCAAAGGGAATTATGGGACAAGGAAAAGGGGAGGGGTGCCCCTCCTTTTATAGGAGGAGGGGAGGAGGAGATAAGGAAGGGGAGGAGGGGAGCCGCCGGCCCTAGGTGGGGCCAGGGGATTCGGCCGAACCCCCAAACCCTAACCTAGGTCGGTTTGGGCTCCACTTGCCTTGGGGGGCAAGTTGGCCCCCTTTTGGGCCTCCTTTGCTTTTGGCCCATTTAGTGGGCCTTTATATTAAATACGAATTTAAGCATATTAAATCCATTTAAACAATATTAATTCATCAATTAACATTTATTTAACTCATTTAACATATTTATATCACATATAAAATATCACCTCTCTTCCGGAACCCTCCGAACTACCTTCGGGTATCCGATACGACTTCGGAATCTCTCCAGAACATATTCCGATGATCTCTAAATTATTCTCCACTAACTCCGGACATCTAAACCATCTTATAATTCATCGACCCCTTAAGTGTATTACCCTACGGTCCGAGAACACTCCAGACATCACGGAGACTATCTCTGGTGAATGATCAGCAGGGGAACCTAGATGTCCATACTGACCCCTGTGCGTTCACGAAGATCTTTTGTCAATGAACCATAAACGTTGATAATGAATACCCTATTCCTTTGTTCCTTCGATACTAACTCTGTCAGAGATCTGATCATCGATATCACAATACCGGGGTTCAATCTCATTACCGACAGATGCTTCTTTACTCGTTCCCGTGATTTTACACCTCCTGTGACCTAGTCACTCGCTGCGCAGCGTTGGATGTAAACTCACCGAGTGGGCCCAGAGTATCATTCATTTCACGCGGATGAACAAATCCCGATCTTCATGCATACGCCTCAACATACCCAGTCGAATGCCCAACGGTGACCGTTCTCAATGCTTCATAACTAAGCATCTTCAGGCGCCATCAAAGCATTATCCGAGAGTAGTGATTAAGTATTATCTCACGGTCTAAGGATTTAGGTTTCAACGTTTCCTATCAATGCAACTTGAACATCGTGTCACGATCTCGTTGCAATGCTAATCTTTGGGTAAGTCCATCACAACATTCACCTAATGGTGTGACCACATTTACCAACCGACATAAATGTCCATGATCTGAATCAAGATCATCAGTTGCGTAATGAACTAGTATTAATAAAGGCTTACTAGGGACATTGGTTTGGTTAAATACCACACCTGTATTAATGATTCCTATTAACACAGTTATAGCATGATATAACCCTATTATAAACTTAATGAAATATGTCAATAATCAATATATTATTTGCCTCTAGAGCATATTTCCAACAGTCTCCCACTTGCACTAGAGTCCAAATAATCCAGCTGCATTTAATGCTAATCATAACGTCATATCTGCCATATGAACCACTTATGATCATGCTTACTCGTGAGAGAGGTTGTCACATCAAACTGCACAACTCAGATCTTTTAATGTCTTTTGCTATCTGCTAATGTCACCTAGTTTGACATAGCTTCATTATCAAATAATGAGTTTCAAGTATGTTTGGTAGAAGAGTGAGACTTCCGTATTGCAGTGTTACAGCATTGACCTCATTGTCATACAACTTGACTTGAATGGTCATGCACACTTTTAAATACGCACTAAGCTGGAAGTCGAATTCTCAGCTCCATAACATTTTACCTACTACTTCTAAAGTAGTTATTCTATATTGGTGTAATGTTATTATCAGTGCACTTCGTGCAACTGAGATATCCACCCTATCAATCAATTTTCTATGCTTCTAATTTTACTGGAATTTTCTAACTTCTTTCAGTTATCTTGCATCTCATGTCAAGTTCACTAAACTTTTAGAAACAAGTCCTTGGCTCTTCCAAAACCAGCAGGACACACTTAAATTTTGTTCAGCGATTCTCCAATCGTCTGAGTACCTGTTCTTCTTACAAGAACTCGGGTTACAACATGTCGTTTATGCACACAAAGTGACCTTTAGATGACGTATGAACGTGGCACATCTATCAATCACAATTGTATGTTGAGATTCCAATCTCATACGTGCCTAATAATTAAGAAAGCTCTTTCTTCAAATTATTCAATTCTGTACAATCAGAATTGGCTTTTATAACGACTTAACATGTTGCTTAAATATACAGCTCTATCTCTATAGCTCTAAATATATTCATCAATAACTATTAATACGAACTATGCCATTCAAGACATGTCAAATACATACCAGAATGTCGATTTGCTCCCAGTCTTTTGAGCGTAAATAGCTCCTACTCAAAATGTCTTCTCCATATATTGGACATTTCCAACAACCATTTAATCATTTATTAAATATGAGAATTCCAATTACGAGGTACTAGTATTCACAAAATTTTCCTGTTGTACCAATTACAACTATTCTTCAACGATTAAGAAGTCACAATTTTGTCAATTCTTAGGATTGTACTACTAGTACATTACCTAACGGATTTTGAGCATTACTACTAAGCATAGTCAACTTGTTTGAATTTGCATAAACAATTTATGTCAAACTATGCTCCTATATCCTGCACTTAAAGTTTCATGTCCTTCCCTTTTAATCTCATATTAATCAGGAGAATTGAGTAACAATTTTACTTCAATCAAGATTAAGTCAATCACTTCGAAATCTCAATTATAACTTTAATTTAGGTTTCACTGACACTCAGTTTAATTCTCGTTCCTTTTAGGTGTACCATCATTTCCTCGTAGTTTATAGGCATGTCGTGTTCAAATAACATGACAGTCAAATCATGACACAAAATCTATGACTATGTAGAATGTGTCCTTGATTCCCATTTTTATCAAGCTGAAATGGAGAAATTATTATGATCAAATATCATTATTTCTATTTTCTCCTAATGTAGAATTACGTACCGAAACAAATTCTGTTGCGCCACTCTATCATTATCAAGTTCAAATAACTTTTAAATAAGCTTATATCCTTTTCCATGATTTTCTTACCGGGATACATTTCCTCGATGTCATGCCAAAACTCCAGCAATACAAATTTGCAATTTTGGATTTAATCATGAAAGATATTTATTTCATAATACACATTATGAATGTACTACTAAGATTTATTCGTCTAATTTTGAATTTTATAATTAATCTGAAATTCCAGAAATTACTACATATTATAACTCTTTATAATATTATTTCCACAAACACTACTACCGATCCGACCTTTTGTGACGACACCTGTTGACGACATCGAATTTGTCACTAATTATCCATAATAGGTGACGGATTTTTCATCTTCGTCACGCATTAGTGTTAATGCATGACGACCAACTTTCGTGTCACTAAATTTGTCACGGATTACTAATGGTGACGGATTTAGGGCGTCACTTTGGTTGTCACCGATTCTTTGAGACCGAATTGTCAGATAATTAAGTAAAATGGGAAAAAATAATCTTTACATGTGTTTTGAACCCGCGACCTTGTGAACAAAATAAAGACGCGCTACCGATTTGTCAAGGTAATGTTACTGATACGTTTTACGCAGCGCTGGTATTTATTAGGTTGTACTGAATTAAAGACTAGTGTGCATTTGGTGTTTTCACTGTTTCAGGCGACAATATAAGTTAGTTTGCATTTCAAAACATCAACACATGACAAAAAATGTGCCTCCACTTAATATTCCAAACATTGTTATGTTACTAGAATTATCAAAGGTTCCACATTAGCATCATAATAGAACTGCAGATGGAATAACTGGTTTACATTACCATTACAAAAGTTTCCACTCATCCTACCGATATAGCGAATCAGTGAGGATTCAGAAGACAGTACATAGAATGTGTACATCATGTAATTGCACAGAAACAGGCTTCGGCATCAGTTCAGGGCAACAACACTACACATAGTCTAGATACATTGCTTAGATTGCTTAGAGCATCTCTAAAAGAACCCTCAAACGGCCTGAAAACCGTAAAAGTCCGGCGACTTCACGGGCCGAGGCCTTTTTTGCGCCATAGCAGAGCCCTCAAACGCAAAACGGCCCGTAAACTGGATACGGGTGCCCGCCGCCACCATCTTCTCCGACGAGCAATCCGCCGGTGCCAGAGTCCGCCGCACCCGCATGATGGGCCCCAAGCGCGAGCCCTCGACCCCGCCGCACCGCCGAGACCCTTTCGACGGGGACTTCTCCGACAAGCGCCGCGCGCAAGCAGTGACGAGCGACGGCGGTCGGAAGCGGGCGGCGCGCGCCTTCAGCAACCTCGGCCAACAGATCCCGCCGGCCTACTTCCGGCGCGAGGTCGAGGAGTTCGACCGCCGCCGCCGCCGCGCGCGCGTGGACGGTGAAGGAAGCTCAAGCGACGGCGCGAGCACCTCCACCGAGCTAGTGGCGCTGCCTCCGGCGGAGGAGTACGACGCCGCCGCGTTCGGGTCCTCAGTGGCGGCGGAGGAATTCGTGCCCGACGAGGCACTTGAGTCCATCACGGCTCAAGTGCTTCTCCGGTCAGCGCGGGAGGCGGAGGAGAAGAAGGCGCAGGCAGCCCGCGAGGAGGAGATCGACGACATACACCTCCACCAGGGGCTCGAGGCAGACGCCCTGGCTGCCGAGAAGAAGGCGTACTGGGCGGCCTACGCGAGGGAGGTCGTCGACCTCGTCTCCGAAGAGGAGTGAGCCGCATCGGCGCCGCCTCGACATCGTCGCCGCCGCACCTGGGCTTCGGTGAGCTGAGTTTTGGTAGTACGGTAGGCTCCGGCGATGATTTAGCAGTAGTTTTAGCTTTTGGATCCGTCTAGCTTAATGTAAATCGGGGATGAACTCGTAATCGAACGCATCGGTGAAGAACGGAAAATTTGTTCCCTCCAAATCTATGAATATGCAGTTCGGTTTAAGGGTTCTGCTATGTGCGGCGAGCAGCTCGACGCAGATTGGTCAAAAAACGCGAACTGTAAACTTTTTTTGAGGTTCGCAGTATAAGGGCTCTGTTAGAGATGCTCTTATAGTCTTTAACTACACGATTGCTATACTCAAAACCCCATATTCTCAATTTCAAGGACTAATCTGAATTCTCTGGGCTCGATTTTCACAAGGAGGAGAGATCTACGAACAATTCCTTTGTCGTTGCAGAATCCCATAAACCCATCCCAGAATTCATAATCTTTGCCATTTACTTCTGAATATAGGCCTTCTCGTGGTACATCCAACGAACTATGCCAATATAGAACTTTTCCCTTTGACGGAATCTTATATCCAAGAAGAGACCTCTTTGGGATAGTCTAAAAAATGATAAACAGAGAAATATGATCATTAAAATAAGCAAAATCAACAACCTAGTGGACAAATGAAATACTACGAAGTAAAATAACATATGTACAGTATTAAGACAAAGGAGTGTACCAGGGATCCTTGAAAGAAATCCTCATTGGTCATCCTGTGCACAAAGAACTTAAGGTCCAGAACATGGTAGAACTCATCGTCAGAGACCACGTGAACTCTTTTATACATCTCCCACAGTAATTCAGCCATGTTGTCCATCCTTATGAGCGAAATGTCTGAGAAAATGGTCTTGTGAAGAGTTCCTCTAATGCTTGGTGGAAGTTCAAACAGAGGGTAATCTAGAAAGGGGTATAAATATGAATTTGGTGTGAAGGGTTAAAAATGTAGAATATCTTATTCATGTACAAAAGGAAAGAATATTTTTTGTACCATGTATGTGCACATGAGGTTTCAGTTCCTGATTCGCATCTGAGACTGTGATAAAAACCTTAGCCAAGTTCCTATCAGGTTCATCATCCCCAAATTGCAAATCATCATCAAATAGTTCAATGGTCAGGATATCGCCCATCATGACATCGTGCTGACGCATAAGAGAGTGCCAATAAGGGCCACACAGAAAGGATCTCAATTCAGTCTTCCGAATATACAGATCATACAAACGATTTCCTGAAGCCTCAGCGACCAACCAGTTATCGGACAGAGCATTTATGCGATCTTTCATATAACAAGGGATAATCTGCATTTCACAGAGAATTTAAACACATAATGCGCTACTACTATTTGCAGAACAGTCTATGACAAGTACTTTCAAAATAATTTACCGCGTAGCAATCAAAATCCTTTATCATCTTTATCTGACATGAAACTGCTTGACGATCATATCGACGGCAGAACTCGGCACTCTGTCCACAAACAACACATTCATTGTTGTCCATCTATGTAAAACATGAAAATGCAAAAACAAAGCAAATATGTTAGGTCAAAAACATTATGAGAGGAGGTAAATTTAAAGTATTTTTTTCCTTGTTGAGAGGTGGGGAAAATACCAGCCCAGTCTCAAATACTCACTTATTCGTAAATGGCCATTTCCGTGTGATGGTGGGGGATTGCAGCCATACAACATTCTCAGGGATCTAACGTACGTCTTAGCTAGGCGTGGTTTCGGACGACGAAACTACGGGGTTTGACCTAGATTTAGGTACATCAAAATGTGGAGGCAAAGGAATGTAATCGCTTCTGCTTACCAGTCAGGAGTTAAGGAAGGGATGTCGATCTGTGGACGACGTTACGGCTTTGCGGAGAACGGGGAGGTTGTCGGTGAGGAAGGCGCTAGTGTCCGCCGCCGTAGGGCGAGTACGTGGCCTGGGTTTTTTTGGGAATGGCTGAACTGGGGGATAAGGCGAGGTAGACGATGACTAAGGTGATTCCATCTGTCCGTTCGTAGATTCTAAATGGACGGACCAGATTTCTCGGTGAATGCGAGGAGACGGTTGCCCCGTATTAGAGTACCGAAGGCAGTAGAAGTCTCTGTCACTCCACTATTCACCTTCTTCCCCACTCGCCACCAGTCTACGCGTCGTGGAGCTCCAAGCTGGAAGAAACAGGTAGCTGCGACGAGGGCTGACGAGGCCCGCGAGGCAAAACGCCGTAAGAAGATAGTGGCTCAAGTAGATGGAGACGAACAAGACTGTCATATGACGGAGGCGAAAACCCTGCTAAATCTGAGCGAGAACCGGTACGTTTTAAAATCCATGAAGCATTATTATTTTTAAGATAAAATGAAGCATAGTTTGCACATATCTCAGAGCGAGCGGCTCTTCCATCGGCAATCCATCGAACTCAAGGAATGTCGTAGCGGGAGAGAAAGAATCATTCGATAACCTCGTCCATGCTCTCCGGCAGAGTGAGGTATGAACTTTCCACTTTTTGATTCTATTCCTCAATTTCACATTAGTCTCACTACAAATTAATAACTGACTGCAGGAAGCCAGGACTAGGATCGAACTGAAGGAGGCTCAGACAAATGACTGGTGTGCCACCCTTGTGAACAATATCAAGCTGCTGAAAAAAGAGTGTGCACGGCTCGGTGAAGATTTGGAGCTGCAGAGGACGGCGTCTCAAAAAATTGCGACTGAAGCAGCAAATCTTCGTGCGGGCCGCAACAAACTTCGGAATGAGGTAGCAACCTTGTACAGGGTAAACAATATGAGTTCTGAATCGAACAACAAGGCGATAGGCCTGATTAAGGAGCTTCTGGTAGAGAAGAAGAACCTCGAGATGAAGAATGAAGACCTTATTCGTGAGAAAATCAAGGCCATAGATGAACGCCACGAACAACTGAAATATGACATCGCCACCCAAGAGGCTAAACTGACGGCTCAGGGAGAACTAAATAAGTTGAAAGATGACAATGCAAGATCAAGCATTGTAATCGAGAACCTGAAGAAAAAAGTCGAGCATCTCCGCGCCGAGGGTAATGCATGAGTAGAGGCCCATGTCAAAAGCCAGTAGAATCTACTAAACTAGGTAGCAAAACGTCCAACTCTGACTTGTAAACATGGGGCTATCCACATTGTCTGTTTGCAAACATGTAAAACTTTTTTTGAAACTTTCTTTTTTTGAAAAAACTTTATTGCGAGAGTTTAACGAACTACAATTCTGACTACTACGATTACATACTGGGCAGTACTAAATAAGAGATACAACTACTACTATCAGTCTTGTACGACACTGGTATGGATCAATGTACGGAACATCGGTCACAAACATGAAAAGCCCTTGGTTACCACTTTAAAGCAAGAGCAGCACCTTGTCGCCCAACTACAACACATTTTCCTTCTTCATGAATTCCTTCCAACCACCAACAGAAAGACGACCATCTGAAGTAGAGATGCTGTATGTCGCCTTAACCACAGTGTTCGGATGTCTCAAAATGGTGATGAAACCGAATTCTTCGAGCTCTTGCGGAACAAACCGGCTTGGGATTTTTTGTTCCATATTGACAGACGTTAGGTACTCACAATCACTGCAACATACTTCAACAAGTGTCATACATATTGTTGTAAACACTACATATTTACTAAGGAAATAACATGTTATAAGTGTTTTACCATGTGCAAGTTGTTTGTGAAGTTAAGGGTATGCAAACATGCGACAGTCCTTCCTTTTGCATACTCTCCACCATCATGATAGTCGACAAGGTGGTCAAGATGTTGCACATTTAGTACTACTGTCTCCATCATCCTCCAGTTGATCTTCGATCCATCAGTGGAATCCATAAAGTCCACAAGTTGGCGTTTTTGGGGGGACAAATCAAGTTACGCTGTAAGATTAAAGTTTAGTAAATAATAATAAATGATCAGAGCACTACTCATACTACCTGATTACAAAATGCAGCATAACAGAAGATAAATCCACCTTTAAACTTACCTGGATGTGTGATTGGTGGGTTTTCAGGTTTAACACGAGGATCACCATGTTTGCTAATAAAAAAATTCAGATCCTGTCCAACTTCAAAAGAGTTGATTCTACAAAAATCTTTCCACACACTCCCGGTAACGAAGGTGAAACCCATTTTGTTGGTACATAAAACATGGAATGAGAATCCCTCATTGGTAAAGAGAGTAGCTTGGAAGTGGCAAAGTTGATACTCGGCGATATAGTACTTCTGAAGAAAAGAAACTCTGCCGTAGCAGGGTATAACCTGAAAAAATAGAACCAAACATGACTTGACACAACTAGGTACTAATTGCACGCAAAAATACCAATTGCTGAACATATTCTTAGTTCTGGTAGCACATATGGCGCAACAAATCTATAAGACATTGCAACAGACTTGTTTATACCGTTTTGTCCTCAAATCCCTCTTGAAGGGTCAGAACAAAGAACTTCTTCTTCATGTCTGGATCGCCGCACAATCCCCTCGTGTCAAAACAAGTAGGACACTGCAATCCGACATAGTTCATGTCAGTTTTCCAGATCTGAGGTAAATCGGTGGTTAGGGATCAGGTCATGGAAATAAATCTTACCTGGTCGAAGGCCGCCATCGTCGGTTTTCCTCTAAGCGTCGCGCGGCGGATCAATGCGCCGCCTCAAAGTAGTTGACGAGGCGAGAGAGGGACAATGAGTTTCCAGCAACGACGAGTAGATGCGCCGGCGATACGACTGGTCTACGGAGACGGCGGTGTGACGGAGTTTGGATTAGCAATGAAGTACATTACGTGGCGTGAAACGGCAGAGGGAGTGAATTGATAAAGGGCATTGATAATGCGCAATTGACGTGACAACTCGACTACCCCGATCAGTTTTGCGCAAAATTAGAGATTTTTCTGACATGTTTTGGTTTGTCAGTATTTTTATTGCTAGAAAAAGAACAGAAAATGAATTAAATGCATGAAAAATTGTTAAATCAAACTTATCATGCAATGTTTGTGGATTCTGCTTGATAAATGAAGCTACATGATGCTTACATACTTTAAAATCAAGTAGTTAGCTAAAAGCATACAATAATCTTAGCTCAGCATGTTCACCAATTAACATCGCTAAAAGCATACAATAATCAATTACTGATATTTGGAAAAGCCAAATACGTCTAACATTTTAGCTTATTATCTTCATTTCTTGAAGTACTACTCCACATCCAGACGACGAATGTACTCTGCAAAAAGGAAAAGCCCTTTCTTTCCATGGTAGAGCATGAAGAGTATTGTGTGTCCAATTCTTAAATTGTCTTCCTTTTCCATAAACTCCTTCCACCCATTAACAAGAAGGCGACCATCATCAGGAGAAATGGCGTAGGTGGTCTGGACTTTACTGTATGGATGACACACTATGGTAATATTACCAGACTCGTGCATCCCATCACGGACCATACGACGAGGAATTTTCTGTTGCCCAAAAAAATATGACATTTCTTATCAAAATTTGATATACATATGCTAGCACAGAAGTTATAGATGCAACAAAAAACATCGATATGTACTGCTTACCAGTTCTCTCTTCACACGGTTTGTCCAGTTCAAGGTGTGCAGGAGAAGGGTGCATGCATCAGCATCATAGTCGCCAGCATCATGGTGAGCAACGTAATGTTCAAGAATCTTAACATGTTCAATCACTGACGCCATCATCCTCAAGTTAATAATGGTTCCTGAAGTTTTATTAAAGGAGTCAACTATCTCACGTTTCTCCATTGGCAGTGTATAGTATGCTTCTACTTGTAGAAATAATTACATTATAATTTGTACCTAGTTGAGTGATGACCCACAAGTATAGGGGGTGTATCGTAGTACTTTCGATAAATAAGAGTGTCGAACCCAACGAGGAGCAGAAGGTGCTGACAAGCAGTTTTGATGAGGATTTCACTGTAAACACTAGCAGACAAGTTTTTAGGAGTTTTTAATAATGCAGATAAATAAAGTGCGAGTAAATAGAGCGCGGCAATAATAATTGCAGCGAGTGGCCCAATCCTTTTTAGAGCAAAGGACAAGCCGGTTTGTTTACTTATGATGACCAAACGTTCCTGAGGACAGACGGGATTTATCTCTAGTGCTTTCGCTCCATATAGATGATTAATCTTTAGTGTTTCGATAAGTGTTGTGTGGGTGAACCTATGCTAATGCACCGCCCTTCCTAGTACTAATACATACTTGTGATTATACCCCTTGCAAGCATCCGCAAATACAAGAAAGTAATTAAGATAAATCTAACCACAGCCTTAAACTCTGAGATCCTACCATCCCTCATGCATCGAGATACCAACGGGGGTTTAGGTTTCTGTCACTCCGGCAACCCCACAATTAATATTCGAATACACAATGCATTCCCCTAGGCCCATAAAGGTGAAGTGTCATGTAGTCGACGTTCACATGACACCACTAGAAGAATAGCACCACAACTTAAATATTAAACCATTAAATATTACTCAACATAGTTCACTACTAACATCTAGACTTCTCCCATGTCCTCAAGAACTAAACGAACTACTCACAACACATCATGTGGATCATGATCAGAGATGATATAATGATGGGTAACAATCTGAACATAAACCTTAATTCAACGGTTCCACCCAATAGCATCAATAACAATAGTAATCAACACCGGGAGAGTTTCCCCTATCAAATGCACAAGATTCAGCCCTAGATGTTACAGCGGGAACGGAGTGGAACGATGGAGATGACGGTGTCGGCGGTGGAGATGATGGTGATGATGATCTCGATGAAGTACAGCTCGATGACGGTGACGATGGCGATGATTTCCCCCCTCCGGGAAGGGATTTCCCCGGCAGCTTCTCAGCCTGCCGGAGAGCTTTTCTCTCTCGGTGGTTTTCGCCTCGTGGAGGCGGCGGCTCTGTTTCTGGTCTATTCTCCTCGTCTTAGGTTTTCGGGGGGATGAAGAAAGGGCGATGCCAGAAGTGGGCCAGGGCGCCCAGATGATGTGCTGGCGCGGCAGCAAGGGGGGTCGCGCCCACACCTCATGTGGGCCCCCTGGGGCCAACCTGGCTCTCCCCTTTTGGCTCCCTGCGGCATTTGGCAAAATAGGAACTTCCAGATTCTTCGTTTTGTATTCTGAGCTTTGCAAATATTGTATCTTGACGGTACTTTTTCCAGCAGAATTCAGACTCCAGTGATCCATCCTCCAATAATCATCAAACATGCAAAATAGATGGAATAACATAAGTATCATCTCCAAATATGAAATATATCAATGAATAATAGTAAATTATGATATAAAATAGTGATGCAAAATGGACGTATCATTGAGGTTTAATATAATTGAAATATTTGCATATGCAGTTACGTACATGGATAGTACATCGGCTCATGGGCTGAGGTGACGGGGATTGAATCACCTTCCTCGTCCAGATCAGATAAGACAAGCTCAACTCCAAATCCGAGTTGGTACATTCTAATAAATTCTTGCCAGACTTTGCCATGAAAAAAAGTTGTGTTGTCTAGGTTTGTAACCCTTACTTTGTACTTGAATCCCTCTTCCGTAGTAAGTTTAGCCCTGAATTCTGTGTTGTGGGTAGTGGCTACGCCAAACTTCTCAAGAAAATGAGCTCTTATGTAGCACGGGACGTAAGAAGTAAAAGAAATGAAACCCATGAGTACACTAACATAAATACGTAAGATCGACAAATTGATTGGATCACTACAACAAATATAACGACGGATTATACGCAAAATAATAATAATGACGGATTAGTATATTACCGTCTTTTCACCACAATCGACGTCTAGGGTAAGAAAGAAAAAGGATTTCTTCATATTGTTGCCATCGCACAAGCCCTTATCGTCAAAGCAGTAACCACACTACGAACTCATAAGAAAAATATCAGTATCCAAGATACGACGTCTGATAATAATGAAATGAGATTGGTGTATAATTTGTTACCCAATTGTTGCTCGTAGCCATCGATGAACTCTCGTCGCACCGCGAGTTGGGAAGATCTGTTAAGAGAAGTACCAGGGTCAGTGAGAAGACATAGGCGAGAGGTGGACGAGATAGTTGAAGGAAGACGTCGGGTACAAGATGCAACGACGATGACGATGCTGGACCCGAGAGCGGCGGTGATTTTTTGGTTGTTGGAGACTGAGATCTTGGAGGGAGGAGAGGTCAGGGTTTAAATAGAAACCAGAAATCCCGCCACTACCCTGATTATGAATGATTCGATCGGAACCGTTCCCTCCTTTTCCTTGAATACGTATATGTACCTTTTCTTTTTCCCTCCAAATATTCGTTCCCTCCTTTCCGTCAAATTTTTTCGTTCCCTCCATTTTTTTGACCAAACCAATCTACTCTCGCCACCCCCGTTCCCCTAAAACTAGTAACCATAATCTCGCCAGGATGAGCGCCCCATGGGATCGGAACTTTCCTAGTCTTGAATGCTTCGATCGCGGACTGTAGATTTACATATTTATGATGACAATTATATGTGTGTCAATCAATTTCTTGCAAGAAAATGTCCAGAAAATTAATTTAATGCATAAAAAGTGCCAAATTTCATATAAAAACATTTTGAACTCGTATGAACCATGTAGCAACTCATGTTCCCATGCCAGGATGCACTAGTGTACCGAATTTCAGATCATTATTATGAAGTTTGACATGGATATGGTGTTCTTCCAAGCCTGTTGGGCTTGAAGCATTTGAATCTTCTTTGTCGAATGTGCTCTGTTTGAAGCGTTGTGTTATGATCTTGTCATTTTATAATTTCATTTTTTATACTCGGAATCCAGAGGACAAAAGGGTACTACCTGAGAATTGCTTTCATTTTTTTGAACTTTGTACATTTAATTTGAATTTTTTCAAAACAGGGTAAAATTTGCACGCATGGTGATTCACGTGCAGGTGTCGAATTTTCGATAAATTTCGAGGAATTTATGATAGAATCACTACTTGGGAACCCCAAAATTATTTTTTCAAATTAATTAAAGCAAACTATGTCATACTTGTAGTTCAAATTTGACCTACTTTTCGTAAATCGGCTAAAGTTCATTTAAATGAGCAAAACTAGATAGCAATCGACAAAATTCAAAGTACATCGGTATTACACATAACATATGTCCCTAATTCCGTGGAAATTGTGTTCACGCTATTTTGCACCTTATTTTTGGTACTTGGTTCACAAAAAAACTCAAATTAGACGCTTACAAATTCAAAAACAAAATTCAATTTTTTTTAAATGAATCGTTCACTTATGTTCATATGCCAGGATGCACCAGTGTACCAAATTTCAGCTCATTATAATGAACTTTGACATGGATATGGTCTTCTTCCAAGGCAGTTGGGCTTGAAGCTCTTAAATCTTCTTTGTCGAATGTGCTATGTTTGAAGTGTTGTGTTATGATCTTGTCATTTTCTAATTTAATTTTTTATACTCGGAATCCAGAGGACATAAGGGTACTACCTGAGAATTGATTTCATTTTTTTGAACTTTCTAAATTTAATTTGATTTTTTTCAAAACAGGGTAAAATTTGCAGGCATGGTTAATCATGTGCAGGTGTCGAATCTTCGTTAAATTTCGAGGACTTTGTGATACAATCACTACTTGGGAACCCCGAACTTATTTTTTCGAATTAATTACATAAAACTATGACATACTTGTAGTTCAAATTTGACCTACTTTTCGTAAATCGGCTAAAGTTCATTTAAATGAGCAAAACTAGATAGCAATCGACAATATTCAAATTTTGAGATTTTTCTGACATGTTTAGGTATGTTAGTTTTTTTATTGCTACAAAAAGGCCAGAAAATGAATTAAATGCATGAAAACCTATTAAAATGCTTGAAAGACGTTTGTTCTGGTCACATCTGGTCTGGGTGCAGAGACTGCGGCAAGGCTTCGATAGCAAGGAAGCATCGTCATGATGACGGTTTAGATCCTACGGCTCACGATTAAGCCGACGTTTAGTGTGCACGGACGAGATCCGCTTAGCCACGACCCATTTGTTTAACCTCGCCGCTCGTTTATCTCGCTACCGTAACTGCTCAATCTTCTTCCTCCTGGTCCTTTAAAAAAAAAAAGATCTTCTTCCTCCTGGTGACTCTGATACAGCAGTTCCACCTTCCAATATTCCCCACTTCCTCCAGTTTTTCCGCACGGTCCAGCATGTCTCCCCCCCCCCCCCCCCACCCGCATCCCCGGTCTGGCGACAAAAACCCCGATGTCGAAGCGCCAGGCTGTTGATTCTGAGGGGCCGAATGAGTTTGCCCGGCACCGGCAGGAGTTCGGATGGGAGAATCTCACCGGCTCGACCGTGCAGATGATCACCTCCGAAATGGACATCATCACCGCTGGTCACCTTTCTCGTGCCATCGTTGGTTATCGAACCGCGATTCGTGAGGATGTGAAGCATCCGTTTGGCACGCCCGGCCTTCTACACATGGAGCAGAGCTCATGCTCCCGCGAAGAGGTTGTTAGTTCGTAATCCTTTTTCTTAGATTGTTTGCATCTTTTTGTGTCCTGCCTTCTTGAAATATGCTTTTTATTTGATGTTCTACCTTGTTTACCACGGTTCTTTAGATCTGTACTTATATTCATGTAAATCTGATCTTACATCTATGTCAATGTGTACACAAATCTAAATTTTAATTTTGTCTTTGTAGTTCCTTGGTAACATGTATTATTTTCTTTTACTTATCTATGTGCATTTACACATCTATTTTAAGTAATTCATCACCACATATAGGTGTTGTTTTATGGTTTGCATGCAGTCTATGAATATTATTTTCTAGGGTTTCTTGTGTGACTATATATCTATGGCTTATCGCAGATCATTGGTGGTAGACTCATGCTTCTGGACAAGAACATGACACCAGCATTGGTGCGGTTGAAGGAGGAAGGCCAGGAAGGATTTGAAGGCGTACAATTCTGGGTCGGCGGCAACGGAGAGTGGTTGGTGATGATCAATGGGGAACACCCAAGAAATTTGACTCTGACTAACGTCTACAGGCCACTGAGGTTAACGATGCCATCTCTGGAGGATGTCGGCATAACTCCTTACAGTGATGGATGGCAGTCGAAGCACCCATTCAATTTCAAATTCAATGGTGCAGTACTAACTCTGCTGAAGATTCAACTCACAAGAAGGCCATTTATGTGCTGCGAGGAATGGTGTTACGATGCCATTGCCATGTTCGACAAGCTAATTGCCATCGTTCGATGGCCGCTTGAGACGGTCTGGACCATCTTGCCTCACACGGACTTGCGACCATCGAAATATGTGGATGCCGTCGGCACCCGCGAAAACTCAGAACGCTGTACCCTTGATCGCATATATGCGGTTACTGAACCGCGTGGAGATGTGCATGTTTGGCAACCATTCGAATGGGGTAAGTTAATTTAAATTTAATTCATTTGAGTACTCATTGAGTGGACATGCACATTGTCTGAGCAAACCTGTGCCACACTAACTGGAAGTAACCTCTCAGGTACACACGCAGCGCCGCGTCTCATACAAGCTCCTGCCATTGACGATGCTGGGGAAGGGGACGCTGCAGAAGGGTGCTGGTTCCTGGCGCCAAAGGATCACAACCTTCTGTGGTTCCATATCAATGGCTCGCAAGAATGGGCTCGCGGTTCAGTTGTGTACATGGGGGCATATATGTACTCGTATCCAAACCGACGCTGTGACGTTTTCTCGCTGCCTGCAGATCTGTACACTGATCCTCTGGAAGGAGCCTGGAGCAGGGTTGACAGTCTGAATGGCATGTCTGCGTTTCTTTGGATGAACAATCCTTTTTTCCTTCAGGCCCCTTCCGCTACTCATGAAGCTGCTGCCACTGAAGAATCAGAATTCCCTTTTGCTGTTGATGGTGATGGAGAACAACATGATGGTGAAGCTGCTGCTGGCGAAGATGGTTTTGTTGCTGGGTTACCACCAGCTCTTCCAGTGTTCAAACCAGATTGTGTGTTTGCTACACATGGGCGCGCCTTTCACTACAACACTCAGCCAGATCCTACCTGGATCCGCATGCATGTTTGCGGTGGGCCTGCCATTGGCTTAACGCTGAATATAAAGAGATGCGCCGATGGTGTGGTACGTAGCGAGGCACCGATTTGGTTCGTTCCGACGGTGCCAACTGCTCCGGATGCTAGTACTTCTCAGTACGGAGGCATATCCTAGTTATCGTTAGGGCATTTGCCATAGTTCTATGTTCACTAAGTCATGTTTAGACAATATTGACTTAGTTTTGGTTATTTATGAAAGAACAGGCTGTGATAATTTGTGTAAGACTATATTAATCCTTTGTTTCTATGTATTTATTGTTTTTTATTTATATTTTTCCAGCTTCAGACATTTGTTTATCACGTATGTTTTGTTCGTATCCTGGACTGCCCTGTATTGATCGTCTGTACTGCCCATACGGTCGATGAAGCCGAGACTTTGCATCAAGAGAAATCTCAAAATCCGCAAGCCAATCTAGTATGTGTCCACCGTTTTATTTTTGAAAATTAATTATAGCAAACTATGACATACTTGTAGTTCAAATTCGACCTACTTCTCAGAAATCGGCTAAAGTTCATTAAAATGTGTAATACTATATAGCAAGCGACAAAATTAAAAATACTTCGGAGATTACACATATTATATGCCCTAATTTCTGTGGTACTTGTGTTCATGCTAATTATTTATTATAACCGCAATGTGTACCCACTACTAGCCCTATTCGCCGCCTCCCCCAGTTCCCCACTTCCCCTCCAACCTCTAGTATGATGCGGACTAGGGTTTTCTCTGAAGCACCGCCGCTGATGGATCCGGCGAATCCCGTAGTAGATGCTGATGCTAGTCCTCCTCCTGTTGTTGTCAGGTCGCCTACGGAGCCGGCTACGAACACCGCTGCTGCCGCTGCAAAGGTACCCGACGAGGGTTCGGGCGGCGCCGTCGGCCGTCCTAAGAAGGTTGTGGAGACCTTCGACGATTCGCAGTATATGACGCCATACGAAGATGGCTACTGGTCGGGAGATGATAAGGGGAGTCCACCCAGCGCCGTCTGGTCACCCAATATTCTTGGTGATGATGCCGGTAAGTATCCGGCAACCGACGTCGCCGGCGGCAATGATGATTCCCGAAGAAGAGGTTGTATGCACTGATCGACGAGGATTTCTGGTCTAACGCTGCATCCTTTGAATCTGATGAAGAACTGGAGGTTAGTGCTCCAGATTGTTATCAGTACCTCAAGATTTCGTCGTTAGTTCATTTATTTACAGTTTAGTTAGATCTTTATTAATAGTTTTTAAGGCGTAGATATGTACTGGTTTTTTCTCTTTTCAACTACATCTTTATTTGTAGATCTCATCAAATTATAAATGTTTTAGCGTCTACTACGCCTACATTAAATGTAGTTCTCTTAATTTTGTTTCGTTATTCCTCAAACAGATTTGCACTGCTCTGTTATTCATCCTAAAGATTTAAACAATTTCACACGAATTGAATTAAGTGTCTCCATTGTTGTGAACTTACTTTTGGATGTATTGTTATTTTTCGTCATGCACATAGTTGTATTCGCAAACTTTTTTTTGGCCATTGCTGCATCAAAACCGTTGCATAACTCATTTTTTTCAATCCAGTACAAACCTGGTGATTTGGTTCGAAGGTGTAACATGAGAAGCTACTCGAAGATGGTACGAGCTGAGTTTGAAGCTGGTATGCACAAGCCGATTGTCCCATGCCCTACGGACGGCAGATATAGGTGCCCTTTGGATGACAAGTAACTGACCAAGGATGTTCATAGTCTTGAACAGCGTGCTTTAGGGATCAGTCGTATTCAGACCAGAAAGGTTGATCCTCAGGTTAGGGCTGAACACTTGGCACTCTATGAGTTCCTGGTCCCTAAGAAGAAGGATGCCGGTGCTGGACCTTCAAAGAAGAAGAAGAAGTACTAGTGTTTATGTGTGGTGCCTGTGACATTTATTCAATGTCAACTCCTGCCCCGGTTGTTTTTAATATTTTCTGAACAATTTAATTTCCTATTATGAATTACTTATCGTGTGTAATGAATTTTGGTACCTTATGTGTGTTTAAGTTATGTGGTACTTGTGTTCATGCTAATTTGCACCTTTTTGTTCCTACTTGGTGCTATTTTCAACCATATTATATTCCGTACAAATATGCACCAATGTGCCAAGAATCAGCACATTAAGCAAGAACTATATAGGTCATCAACATTGTACTGATTTATACACATCATACTTAAAGTGCTTTACATACAATTGAGCTAAACCACATTGGTCAGATAGTTGTTACATTGTAGGGAACGAGTGACACAAAAGCATGCACATACGGCTAAACTAAGTTCTGGAATACTACATATGAACAGTACGGCATATAAACAGTATGACACATATCGAGCACTTCATGCCGCTCACTTCCACCCGGAATTCCACGCATCGCCCCATGTTGGGGCGATCGGCATGGATGTCCTCCTCCCACTTGTTTCGCTTGCTGCTGCTGGTGGAAGATGATGAGGGTGCACATAATTTGGGGATGACATGTGGTACTTTTGGTTTAGGTTCGAGACAAACCAGCCCCTTTAGGATGCACTGGAGAACCCGGTACAGCTCGAACGAGACAAACCCATCAACAACAGCATATCTGAGGTTAACCGCGTCAAGTGACGGCTTTTCCCACTTTTCGTGCCCAACCTTTGGGAACTCGGCCTTCATGGTTTAATAAGATTTGTTGATGAGTTCGCCTGCAAGCTGAGTGATACGTCCAAAACGTATCTACTTTCCTGAACACTTTTGCTATTGTTTTGCCTCTAACTTGGGTGTTTTGAATGCAACTAACACGGACTAACGCTGTTTTCAGCAGAATTGCCCTGGTGTTTCGTTTTTGTGCAGAAAATCAACTTTCAGGAAAAACACCAGAAATAATGCCAAAGTTCCTATTTTGCCCGAAGACCCACGGAGCCAGAAGGCCAGACGGAGGGGCGCAACGGGCCCACCTCACAAGGTGCTGGCGCGGCAGGCTCCTGGCCGCGCCAACACCACGTGAGGGCGGCTCGTTTGCCTCCTCGCGCCCCCCTCTCGGATATAAGGTCCCTCTGACCTAAAAACGCGAGGGCGTTCATCACTTTTTCCAGAAACACCTCCGTGCGCCGCCGCCACCTCAAAACTCAATTCGGGGACCAGAAGTCTCTGTTCCGGCAGCCTGCCGGGACGGGGAATCGAAGGGGATCATCGCCATCGTCATCACCAACGCCTCTCCATCAACCATCCATGATTCCCCCATCCATGTGTGAGTAATTCCCCGCTGTAGGCTTGAGGGGATGGTAGGGATTGGATGAGATCGTTCATGTAATAGCTGTAATATCATTAGGGCATGGTGCCTAGTATCCGTTACCGGTGTTTTACGTCATTTTTGCAACTTGTTATGCTTAATGCTTGACACTAGGGCCCGAGTGCCATGATTTCAGATCTGAACATGCTTGACACTAGGGCCCGAGTATCATGAGGATAATCAATGTTTTAGATCATATCTATGAGTTGTATACACATATTATTGTCCGGAACCGAAGGCCCCAAAGTGACAATAATTGGGACAACCGGAGGGGATGGCTGTGATGTGAGGATCACGTGTGTTCACGGAGTGTTAATGCTTTGCTCCGGTACTTTATTAAAAGGAGTACCTTAATTACCAATAGATTCCCTTGAGGCCCCGCTGCAAACGGGCTGGTAGGACAAAAGATGATGTGCAAGTTTCTCATTGCGAGCACGCACAACTAAATTGGAACACATACCTATGGTTAATAAATATTTGGATGCTTTATCTTATTTATCTGCAAATGCCTATGTCTTGATATTACATGAATTATCTTATCCATGCAACGCCCGTTCATCCGTCCCTGTGCCTACAATATTTTAATCCTGCTGTCTACTATAATCACTGCTGCTGTCTTTATTTCACTGCTGCTGTTATTTCACTACTGTCACTACTATAAAACTGTTGCTACTGATAATCTGTCTCGAGCAAGTCTATTCAAAGGTGCAGCTGAACTGACAATTCATCAGTTAAGGCTGATAAATATTCTTTGGCTCCCCTTGTGTCGAATCAATAAATTTGGGTTTTACTTCCCTCGAAGACTGTTGCGATCCCCTATACTTGTGGGTCATCAAGACTATTTTCTGGCGCCGTTGCCGGGGAGCATAGCTTTATTTATAAGTTCACCTGAGATTGATATTGCTTTCTGGAATTCATTCTTCATGGGAAAGCCTGGTGATAAGAAGTTTCCCATACTGCAATCCACTACAAGAAAAGGTACAACTCTGAGTTCCGCTGCTGCACTTGATTCTCCGTCTGTGATGAGTAAGCTTATTTCACCGCTGCATGCTATTCTACTATTACTCCTGCTGAATCTGAAAATGCTTCTGAAAATTGTGATGATGCTTCTACTGTGCTTGATGAAAATGGTTCCTTAGGACCTTTTCTAGATGCTATAATTGATAAATCTAAACAAACTGAAAATGCTGAAAATTCTAATACTTCTGCTAGTTCACCTGAGTCTAGAGAGTATTTTCCTGATGATCCCGATGAAACTTATGTGGAACTTGATGATGATTTTGTTGATGAGATTAATGCTACTAAAGATGCTAGTGCTACGAAAAGCCTTCTTGAAAAACATGCTGTTAGATATAAATTATCTCCTGATGCTAAATTTGCTACATCTCCCATAAACATTAAAGATAAAGATTATGATTTCTCTATTGATTTGGCTCACATAGCTATTGTTGAAAGAGAACCTTTCCGTGGAACCGAAAATGAAAGTGCTGTAGAACACATGAATGAACTCTCTACTTTGAGTGGTATATTTTCTAAGGACATAAAGATGCGCACTTATTTTGTCACTAAAATATTTCCTTTCTCATTAAAAGGAGAAGCTAAAACTTGGTATAATAATTTATCTCCTGGTTCCATTACTAGTCCTATTGGTTTGCTTGATACTTTCTTTCGGAAATATTTTCCTGCTAGTGCTCAACGTGATGCTTTGCTAAGGATTTATAACTTTAATCAAGAAGAGAATGAGAAATTGCCTGATGCTTGGACACGGTTTTGCTCTCTAATAAGAGGCCAGCCGAACCATGATTTAGAGAAAAATGATCTTCTTGATATATTTTACAGTGGACTAACCGATGCATCTAGGACATATTTGGATAGTTGTGCTAGTTGTGTTTTCAGGAAACGAACTCCAGAAGAAGCTGAGGAATTAATGGCTAAGATAAGCCAGAATTATGATGATTGGAATATTTCTGAACCTACTCCAACACCTACACCAACACCAAGGAAGAGAGGTATGATTGAATTAAATGATGAAGTGATGAATGAAGCCAAGAAATCTCTTAAAGAGAGAGGTATTAAATATGAAGATGTGAAGAATTTACCTCCTATAGAAGAATTATGTAAGCCAATTCCTCCTTCACCCATAATTGAGGTACACTCTCTCCAAAGGTTTGATGATAGAGATATTCCTTACTCTAAACCTCCTGATCAATGCTTAGATGAATTTGATACTTTTATTGCTAAGCAAGGTAATTTTAATATGAGAATTGAGAATCATTTAAAAGAAAACTCTCGCGCTATTAGTAACTTGCATGATATTGTTGATAGAACCTCCAACGATGTTAAAATACTTATTAAACATTTTCATATGGTTCAAACTCGAATTGATCAACTTTCTAAAGTGCAAAAAGAAATGTTAATGAATGCCTCTATAGATAAAGAAAAACATGTTTGTGAAGTAACAACTAGAGGTGGTAAATCTACTCAAGATTCTTTATATCCTGAGGGACATGCTAAAAGAATTGAACAAGATTCTCAACAAATTAATGAACCTAGTGCTCCTTCTAAGAAAAAGAAGAAGAAACATAAAACTGTTGTAGAATCCTCTGAACCTGTTAACAATCCTAATAGTATATCTGTTTCTGATGCTGAAACTGAAAGTGGTAATGAACTTAACAATGATAATAATAATGCCAATGATAATGATAAGAATGGTAATTCGGATAAGGAAGAAATAGAAGAGGGACCTGACAAACACTCTAAAAATAAAAAGTACACTAAGGAAGATTTTATTGCTAAGAAACATGGTAGTGAAAGAGAACGTTGGGTCCAAAAAGAAATGCCTTTTCCTGCTAGGAAACTAAAACCAAAGAAGAAGAACATTATAATAAATTTTGTGACTGGATGAAACCTTTGTTCTTGCAAATTCCTTTGACTGATGCTATTAAGTTGCCTCCTTATTCTAAATATATGAAAGATATTGTTTCTAACAAAAGGAAAATTTCTAATGAGGAAATATCTACTATGCTTGCTAATTACTCTTTCAATGGCAAGGTTCCAAAGAAGTTGGGTGATCCAGGTATACCAACCATTCCTTGCTCTATCAAAAATAATTATGTTAGAACTGCTCTATGTGACTTGGGAGCAGGAATTAGTGTTATGCCTTTCTCTCTTTACAAGAGACTTTACCTTGATAAATTGATACCTACTGATATATCTTTGAAAAATGGCTAATAAATCTACTGCTATTCCTGTTGGCATTTGTGAGGACGTTCCTGTTCAAGTAGCTACTAATTGCTTGATTATGACTGACTTTGTTGTTCTTGAAATGCCTGAAGATGATAATATGTCTATTATTCTTGGGAGACCTTTTCTAAATACTGCAGGGGCTGTTATTGATTGCAATAAAGGAAAAGTAACTTTCAATGTGAATGACAAGGAACATACTGTCTATTTCCCCAAGAAAATGGATAAAATGCCTGGAGTTAATACAATTACTAATGTGAGGTCCATCAAAGTGGGAAGTATTGATTACCCTGATAAGGAAGAATTCAAAACTCTTGTTATTGGATCCATATAAATACCATATAAGGTAACATGAGTGTCTCATGAAGTTTAAATCTTTTATGTCATATAAAATTCATTTGGTGGCAAGACTTGATCAACCTTGTTAACAAGTGCATTTTAAATGCATGAAAGTGCTAAACAACTTTCTTTCTCTCAAACTTGTTTTACCTACAGCAATATCATTTAGTTTGCAAAGTTTAGTTGCATTTGGTGTTAAAAAACAAATCTTTCAATATTAAAATTATTAATGCAAAATACCAGGAAATAATAAAACATAAATTTTCTCAGAATTTCAAAAAAATTATGTCAAAATTCCTATTTTTCGAGGAGGTACCTGGGGGTACCAGAGGCTGACCAGGGGGGGCCACCATGCCCCCACATGAGGTGGTGGCGCGGCAGCCCTTTGGCCGCGCCAGCACATGGTGTGGGGCCCACATGCCGCCCCACTTACTCTCCTTCCTCCCCTGCCTTCCTCTCTCCCGACCAAACACCCCCACATTCGAAAAAATCGTGTTCTTGGTGTTCTTCCTCTGCAATTTCGATCTCCATCTACAGCCCATCTTTGTTGCTGAAATTTGGGGTATTCACTCTCCGGTATGTGACTCCTCCGATTATCCAAGTAGAATTTTGTTTAGTGGAATATATATTGAGTATTTTGCTGTTGTAGATATCATGTTTAGTGAGTTTAAATGCTTGTTCTAAGTGGATAACTAGTTTTGATGCATGCTTAAGCCTCTAGCAAGTCACTATAATGGTTTCCCCTCATTTAGTTGGCTAAAAATCAATTTTATGATATTTGTTAAAAATTTCAGAAAAGGAAGATGCATAACCATACCTATGGAGACATGTTTGAGAGGGATACACCAAGGAGGGCAAGGCCCTCAAGAGCTGCTACTCGTGTTAGGCAATCCTACAACGAGGAAATCCTAGCACCAAGCATTGGAGATGAGCGGGATGATGGTTGCCCAAACTCAGCATCCCGCCCATGTAATGACTTTCTTAGTGCTGCAGGTTTACTGGAGGATTTCCAAACCCTTGTGGAAAGGGTGGGCCTGACTTCTTACATGTTGGATGAGAGTCCCCAATATGTCAGGCTTACCAAGATTTTTGCTGAGAGTTTTGCTCTCAACAACAAAATATTTGGCTCTTCTGTTTCCTTTAAGATTTATGATATGCCTGTTACCCTGCCTCTGCGTACTTTTTGTGATGTGATAGGTACAGCGGACACGGGGACATCAAAGAAGATTCTGAAGGACCCGAAGGATTTGGCGCAAATCTACCAGGAGGTGACAAATGATGACACCCGCTCCGCACAACGTGGCAAGATAAGGAACATTCAGTTCCCAGCTATTAAGTATTTTGCTTACTACATTGCCACTAGTGTGCTTGGTAGGGATAACACTAGTAATATTTCGAACTATCACCTTGCATTCCTTCTTGCCGCACTTAAGGGTGAATTCCCATTTAACCTTGGTACCTTGATTGCTCGCCGCTTAGCTGCTAAGGGGCCCATTTATGAAGGGATTATTGCCTCACGTATTGTTGCACATTTGGGGCTGCCTATAGATCCTAATGATACATTACTTGATCCTTGCTATCTCGACCTTGCTGCAATGAAAGGTCATCAATTTGTTACTATTGGATCCACTTTGGATAACCTTGTATTTAGGCTAATGTTTTCTAACGGTAGTGAAAGGGAAATACCTTTGCCGCAGCCCGGTTTGTTCAGTATTGACAGGAGGCCGTGGTCGTACTCGGTGGTGGAGTTGGACGAGCGTTTGAGCACACTAGGCTTCTACAGGGAGCATGGTGTGGAGGAGACACCCGAGGAAGACTACACCACGCACTACGCCGGCGCATCTTCGAGCTCGTATTATGGGGAAGGGTATTCGACATACCACGGCGAAGCCCAGAACTGGGCACCATGGGGCTGATTCCCACTTAGGCCAAAAGCCTAAGCTTGGGGGGAGGTATACCGATAGCACACTCATCTTCATATCATTACTTCGGTACTTTGTATATCCATGTTTCGTTTTAGTTTTCTCTCTTTCTTTTATTTGTTCATGTTTTTCTTTGTTTTCCAAAACTCAAAAATATCAAAAAGATTTTTGTTATTTCTCTTGCTGGTTTGTTTTAGTATCTAGTATTAGTATGCTTAGTATTTAATTCAGTTCAATATGCAAAAACACAAAAATATTTTGCTTTGTTGTTTGCTGTTTCGCACAGGACAGATTTCTGCTGTCCACCGTTTAAATCATAACTTCCTGTAGAAAAATCCACATGACCTGAAATTTCTTGTGCATGATCCTCAGATATGTACGCAACTTTCAATAGTTTTGAGTTTTCTGATCTGAGCATGTTAAGGTCCTCGAAAAAATTCGTCTTCGCAGGCTGTTCTGTTTTTGTTCCGTTTTTAGTTCCTAAATCCGAAAATCCCAAAAACATTTGTTGTTTCTTTTGGTTTTGTATAGCTTGTTTCAGAGCTCAATGCCATCCGTTACTCCGTGGAGATTGATTTTCATTTCATATTATTCAAGCCACACAAGTGAAAGAGCAATAATGACGATATATGACAATTCGAGTTGGGTAAGAGGCTGGTAATGAACTCTATTTGTTTTTTTTTCTTTTCATTTTTGTACATATACTCATTCATGTGAGCATGCTTAGATGGTTCGCATAATATATATGTCGATTGGTGGATGCTTAGTTGTTTATGTTCTCTTATGATCAATTCCAATTTATTAATAGTGGATGCCATGTTTCTATGGATGTTTACTTGCATTGTTTTGTTCATGAAAGAGTATGACATTGTGGTATCCTCCTCTGAACAAATTCATTTGTATCGACTTGGCACATGCTCACACATGTATATGACTGAAAACAAAGAGTCAATTAAGTCTTGATGATTTATTTTGCCTCAGAGTTCTAGTATCACTTTTATGCCTCCGTTAATTTTATTTTGTCGCAAGCATGATTATGACGGCTATTGCTCTCTTGAATTGTCGCTTCACTTTCTATTGCTAGCCTCCACTTGTACTAAGCAATATTGCTTGTGCTTCCAAATCCCTGAAAACCAAGTTATTCCAAAGAGTCCACCATAAATACCTATGTATGGCATTTCAAACCATTCAAGTAAATTTGCATGTGCTACCTTTAAAACTTTCAAACACTTCTCAATTTGTGCCACTGTTTCGAGCTCATGAGGAAGTAGTAGTTGGGTTTGTTATCTTCCATACTAATTAAGTAACCGACTTGCATGCTTCATTTGCTTGTCACTAATTTTGCAAAGAGCTGGTTAGACCACTATAATATCAAAAGTTTTGAAAAGTGAAAAATAGACACTCCTCCATGGTATGTGATTGCTGGTGGGCACCCGAGTATTCGGCTAGCCATGGTTTGTGAAAAGCAAAGGTTGGGAGGAGTGTCAAAATATCAAAAAGATAAAATATAAAGATGCATATTATAAATGCTTGATTTTAAAATAATTCGGAACCGCTCTCAACTTACTTAGTATGGAAGATAACAAGAACTCTATTGCCATTCGTTGACGGAACAACCACCACTCAAAAACAATTTTACCTCTGTTTTCAAAATAATGAAAAGCTCTAGCACATGTTAAATCCCTGCTTCCCTCAATGAAGGGCATATCTTTACTTACTGTTGAGTCATCATCCTTCTTTGAGCACCTTCTTGAGAGCATAGTTGTCATTCTTAGTGAAATGTGCTTGTCCCAGAATACTGTTAACTGCGGTGTAAATTTGATGCTTTTATCTTTGACATCTTTATGTCTAGTCTACTCTTGAATCTCAGAGGTGTCTGGGCATTTATGTTTTGTTGTACACTTTCGGGCAAGCGAGATACCACCTTATCATACTTTCTTATGAGCTTTGCAATCCTGTGAATTGATATGTTTCATGTTATTTACTATTGGTATGATTGGCATCTCTTCATAGTTTACATAACTAACTAGGTGACACCATTTATATATATCTTATTATGAATAGCCTAAGCATTTGCCAGATAATGAGAATATTTACATCATATGAAGCAAATGTGTTCGTGAAAGTTCTTTTATCGCACTCAGTTGTTAACTGAATTGCTTGAGGACAAGCAATAAGCTAAGCTTGGGGCGAGTTGATACGTCCAAAACGTATCTACTTTCCCGAACACTTTTGCTATTGTTTTGCCTCTAACTTGTGTGTTTTGAATGCAACTAACACGGACTAACGCTGTTTTCAGGAGAATTGCCCTGGTGTTTCGTTTTTGTGCAGAAAATCAACTTTCAGGAAAAACACCAGAAAAAATGCCAAAGTTCCTATTTTGCCCGAAGACCCACGGAGCCAGAAGGCCAGACGGAGGGGGGCAACGGGCCCGCCTCACAAGGTGCTGGCGCGGCAGGCTCCTGGCCGCGCCAACACCACGTGAGGGCGGCTTGTTTGCCTCCTCGCGCCCCCCTCTCGGATATAAGGTCCCTCTGACCTAAAAACGCGAGGGCGTTCATCACTTTTTCCAGAAACACCTCCGTGCGCCGCCGCCACCTCAAAACTCAATTCGGGGACCAGAAGTCTCTGTTCCGGCACCCTGCCGGGACGGGGAATCGAAGGGGATCATCGCCATCGTCATCACCAACGCCTCTCCATCAACCATCCATGATTCCCCCATCCATGTGTGAGTAATTCCCCGCTGTAGGCTTGAGGGGATGGTAGGGATTGGATGAGATCGTTCATGTAATAGCTGTAATATCATTAGGGCATGGTGCCTAGTATCCGTTACCGGTGTTTTACGTCATTGTTGCAACTTGTTATGCCTAATGCTTAACACTAGGGCCCGAGTGCCAAGATTTCAGATCTGAACATGTTATTGTATCATGAGGATAATCAATGTTTTAGATCATATCTATGAGTTGTATACACATATTATTGTCCGGAACCGAAGGCCCCAAAGTGACAATAATTGGGACAACCGGAGGGGATGGCTGTGATGTGAGGATCACGTGTGTTCACGGAGTGTTAATGCTTTGCTCCGATACTTCATTAAAAGGAGTACCTTAATTACCAATAGATTCCCATGAGGCCCCGCTGCAAACGGGCTGGTAGGACAAAAGATGATGTGCAAGTTTCTCATTGCAAGCACGCACAACTAAATTGGAACACATGCCTATGGTTAATAAATACTTGGATGCTTTATCTTATTTATCTGCAAATGCCTATGTCTTGATATTACATGAATTATCTTATCCATACAACGCCCGTTCATCCGTCGCTGTGCCTACAGTATTTTAATCCTGCTGTCTACTATAATCACTGCTGCTGTCTTTATTTCACTGCTGCTGTTATTTCACTACTGTCACTACTATAAAACTGTTGCTACTGATAATCTGTCTCGAGCAAGTCTATTCACAGGTGCAGCTGAACTGACAATTCCTCTGTTAAGGCTTATAAATATTCTTTGGCTCCCCTTGTGTCGAATCAATAAATTTGGGTTTTACTTCCCTCGAAGACTGTTGCGATCCCCTATATTTGTGGGTCATCACTGAGCCATTCCAGTCCTCCCGTCGCGTCCACAGCCTTTTATGCGGTAGATATCTTGGATGTCAACATGGTACCTTATTGGGATAGTAAAACCCCAGGTTCTTTCCATCACCTTAATGTCAGCTCTGATGTCGACGCTGGCAAATTTACACGTCCTCTCATTGAACAACTCGAATAGCTTTACACAGGTGTCCCTGGCCTAAAGTGGTTACAAAGTATAAATAGTAAATTTGGATAAGGTACAGTTCAGATTCACATATCAAGTATATGTAACATAAATAAATTTATTATACACTCATATATGTAACACAATCAAATTAATGAAATATGAGTACCAAATAAATAAATCAAGGAAGCATATCCTCAAAATTAGACTTTCAGATAGTTCTACCATTGTACAATCCTATATGTAACACAATCACTGAAGTAATTGATAAAACATTAAAAAAAAGATAAAAAATTAAAGTTAGTTCCTTCAATCTACCATTTCATAGGCGCAATTGTCAGATTGTCATAACCTCTACAAAAATGCTATTGAACAAGAAAAGACCAATTGATACAAAGACACCTACAAGATGAAAATTACAATTTCTTCATTGCAATATTACATTTCATTTTGGAATTTGGAAAAGACCTTTCATTTTTGTGACCATTTGTCATCGTAGTCACAGTAGTACATGTGAATCGTGAAACCAAATCAAAGTAGGTAAGAGAAACAGTACATATATATATATATATATCTGTATTTAACAGAAAGATAAATATTTTACTTACTTTTCTTACACTAGATGTAAGAAAACCCCAATCCGAAAAACCCCAATCTGTATTTTACACTAGTGTAATAAAACCCCAATCCGGAAATGTAAACGATCTATGAGTCATACCTAGCCAACTGCCAGACCAACACAGTTTTGTCCACGCATAGTTGAACGACTGCCACCTCTTTAGATTCCTCTTCCGCGTTGGTGTACTCAAAATCCAGCCCCATGAACTCATCCTTCTCTTCCATTTTCAACAGCTTCATCTTGAGCACCTCGAGGGTTTTCTCAACCTGCGCAATGTCGTTGGTGTAGGTCACCTGTATGTCCGTCGGGCCATGGGCGGTGTACGACGTCGAGATGGTACGGATTTCTACTAGGTCCATGGCGGTGCGGACGGAGAGGAAGAAGATTAAGTGGGGGCCGGAAGAAAGGATAAACAGGGAAAAACAGAGGAAGTGGAGGCAGTTGAGAAGATTAATGACCGAACTCCTACTCGGCCTCCACGGAAGCAGTTATCGTGAGCGAAAAAAACAATTGGCATCCCTCCCCTCTATATTTTTTTTTGAAAAGAATTCCCCTCTATTTATTACCATCTCACGCGCACATCTCAGAAAAAAACATATTGTTAACTAACAAACAAGGACTCCTTTTTTACGTGGTGCTTAGTGAATATTTTTTTGCGGGGGGTGCTTAGTGAATGTTATAGATGATCTAAAACTAACAAACATGAACTACTTCTACCTACATATAGTTTTGTTGTTTTTTGCGTGCATATGTGGACATGTGGTACTGAAATGAAGTGCTCGCAAGTTTGTACCATTCCAAGTAGGAGGCAATCCACATGCAGCAAAAAAAGTACAATACCATATTAAGAAAATTTCCACATGCAGCATATTTTCATATTTTTATGACAAAAATATGTTATTGCATGCTACCAATTTTTTGGAAGAAAATGGCCAGAAAATGTAAGACGTATGTGGGGATTTTTGGTACTAACTTAGTGTGCTCGTGCCGGGTCCAATGGTGAGCGGCCGGTGGCAAGAGAGGTGGCGGCGGTGAAAGACGTTAGTGCTGAGACGTGACGGCAGTGAAAGACGTAAGTGCTGAGACGTGACGGCTGCTAGAGGAGGGCGAGGGATTGGTTTCAGTGCAGTCAAATACACGGTAGGAGGAGAGGAGAGAGGCACAGCGGCGATACAGGGGTTTTGACTTGACAATGCATACCGGTGTTTTGACGTGACAATACATACAAGCGGCCACCTGTCCCCTTTCGTTTCAACTTCGTTTATGCCCACCGCCCCTCTGTCTCACTCCAGTCTCTTCTTCTCCCCCGCGGCGTCGCCATGAACACGGTCGAGTACTTCTGTCACATCCTCCAAAGTGAACTATTTGCATCCAACTTGAGCACAACTCTTTCACATCCTGTGGTACTTAATTTATACATGATTATACAAACATTGCATGACTCATGTGAGTTTAAAATGATTTTAACATGAATTTGACCAATTTTCATACATTTTTTCAATTTCTGTCATTCTTCTTCAAAGAAAATGATATGGCACACTTATAATTGTCAGAAAAATCTCAAAATCTGCAAGCCCACCTAGTATGTGTGCATGACCACCCACAAAAATTTTGAGCTAAATGTGGATCTTGTATGTGCAACTTGGTTCCAAGTTGCCCTGTAACCGACATGATCGATATCAACCCACCCATGTTGGTTCCACCACAAATTTTGGTTTCACAAGTGTTTAGGAAAACAAAAAACCACAAAAAAGATCTTTGCGTAGCTAAAACCACAAATGTAGGTACATGCATCTTGGAAGGTTTTGCTCGAGCTTTCCGCGTCAACGTTATGACCATAGTGCCCAAAATGCCATCATAAGTGTATTGTTCACATCGAACTTATGGAAACCATTCAGAATGTTTGTGATTGATACTTTATATATGATCGTACCAACATTGCACGATTTATATGAGTTTTAAATTACTATTATATGTAATTTACCACTTTTCATGCATTAATTTCATTTTCGCCTTTTTTCGTCCTTACAAAATTATTGATACAAGTACACATGTTATAAAATTGTGAATATGCAAGCACACCTAGTATGCGTGCATGAACACTCACAAAAAATCTCTGCTCGATTTACAAGCACACCTAATTTAGATGGGAAAATTTTATTTCGTTTGTATAAAAAACAGTACGTTCCCTCCTTTATGGTTTAAATTTTTTGTTCCCTCCTTTATTTAAAATTTCCCCGCCCCCCCCCCCCCCCCTTTTTCATCTGAAACGAAAACGTCCCGCGCACGCGCACCCAGCCGGCCAGCCTCCCCCTAAATACGCCCCTCGTATCGCCACAACCCACGATCTCGTACCACACCTTCCATTCCTATCATCCTCCTCTCCTCTCGAAGATCTAATCTCGCGTACCTCATCCTCTTCATCACCCTAGATCCGACTGCCCCGGCAGTGGAAAATGTTGCGCCGCAACAAAATGATCGACCTGACGACCGACGTGAACGGCAGCGATCTGGAGGAAAACCCCGGCATGAAGATGTAGGAGAACACCGGCAGCCCTGGTAAAGATCAAATTTCTTGTAGTAGGGGTTATTCATTCAACATCTGTCCCTCTCATCTTCTATTCCACATAGATCTATGCATATTTGTGATATTTTGTTGATTCGGGTAAACAACATGAGTTAACCAGTTATATTTGCAAGATCATATCTGCTACCAATCGTTGTTATTGCACGCTCTTATTACGTATCAAGTCATCACAATCGTTAAAGAAGTCAATTTTTTCACCGTCGTATAGGTAATAGTCAAGTACTGTAGGGTTCCATGGATTATAGTTGGTTCAGATGGGTAGACAAACTTTCATGTTCGAGATCCGTCCAAGTTGATGTCAAATTATTTTCTGTAAGTCTGTTAAAAATGCCGCGTTTATTCAGACTAATACTGAACCTAAATGCTATACTGAAACAGACAGCGACAACAGCTAGACGAGCTACAGTAAAAGTGTCGTTCTGAAACTGAAACTTTGTCTGTCAGGTTTATAGTTATGCACGGACCTCGTACTATTGGATTTTATGCTACGATAGTTGTGTCGGTTCAAAAACATAGACATATGAATTGATTGTTGTCATGTTTTAATCTATGTGCTATCAATAAGTGTATATGCATATAAAATTATTAACTTCCTTTTATTTCAGGTAATGAAGACAGATCATATGTTGGATATGAAAAAATTAGGAAGCTAGCGATGGAAGAGAATGCTTCTCGTATGTCTGCACTGCTGAAGAAGCAAGCTCAAGGAAATGGTGAAGAAATGGAAGATTTTGACTCCATAGCAAGAAATTTTGTCTACAGTGATTCAAGCACGCGAAAGAAGAAGGGTCCTGGACCGCACTGGATGTACAAAGATTCAGTATGTTTCGTGCGACACCATGATTTTATAACTCATGATTGTTCAGTTATAGCTTGTGCATTCATATGTTTTTACTTCATGGCTTACTAGGCAATCAACGGGATGAGTAAAACTCACCAGATAGGTGAGACAAGTCGCTCTTCAAGCAAGGATGCCTGCGAGGTATATGCAGTATGTACTTATCAGTAAAATTCAGTTATACCTAATTATTTTACTTATAACTTGTGCACTAATATATTTTAACTTTATGGTAAACTATACAATTCAGGGACTGCTCGACGAATTGAACCAATTAGGTGCGACAAATACCTTCATAAGGTCCATCAATGTTGGCGACGTATCTGCAGTAAGTGGCTATCCCTCGGAAAACCTTACCTCTTCACTATTTTTTTCATATACTCTTCTTATTTACCTCTTTCGCAACATTTGTAGGTTCCTCCTGTCTTCATGATTACTGAGACGCGCGAAGCAACTCCTATTGAAGTTTTTAAAATAACCAAAACAAACAATGCTGGTATCATGAGCAAGGATGCACAAGCTGCTTATGTAAGTAAAATGTTTACATTTTCTTGTAGCATTATTACGTACTGTTTCTTGCACATGACAAATAAATACTCATATCCTATGGCAGGATGAAATGATCCTTGCAAAAATGGGTCCACACATGAAAGATGAGCCTCCCCGAACTGATTAGCAGATTTGTGAAGATGTCCTCAAGAACGCAGAATGAAAGGCATTTTCCTGTCAGACTTGGGGACTACATCTAGCATGACATCTGCAAGCATCACAGAGTTTGAAGGAATAGTAGAAGATCATGAGCAAAAGTCCTTACCTACATCTCCAAGGTACCAGCAACTGCAGGCAAGAATAGCGGCCGTGGATGAAAGAACTGAAGCCCTAAAAATAAAGGAGACAGAATATGAAACTCTCCACAAGTCCTATGATGACATGACTTATGAAATACAATCGAGGCAGCAAGAGATGGATGCGCTTCTTGGTTTTCTCCTCAGGAAGCATTGCAATAACACTAGGTGACCAAATAAGCAGCAGTCCTTGCCCGCCAGTAGTGTTTTCTTCCTGAACACTTGATTTCTTCCATATTTTTGCCTACGTTCTTTCATTTTCGTGTGGTATTGTAACAGTTGGTGTCAATCAAACATTAAGCTTTTTGTGTGCCTGTATTATAAGTGCAATAATGTTTTTTCGGTTCATTTTCAAATGGTTCATTTGAATTCTTTTTATTCACAAATTGCCTCAAAAATTGCAAATATTAAAAAATTTCCATTGGCCCAACAACCGTCGGGAGCCGGTGGGTCCCGCGTGTCAGCAAACCGGTGGGTCCCGCAAAAAAAATTGGTGGGTCCCACAAAAAAACTCAGGTGGCTCCCGCAAAAAAACAGTGGGTCCCGCATGTCAGCAAACCGGTGGGTCCCGCCAAAAAATCCGGTGGGTCCCACATGTCAGCAAACCGGTGGGTCCCGCATGTCAGAAATTCGGTGGGTCCCACATGTCAGCAAACCGGTGGGTCCCACATGCCAGCATACCGGTGGGTCCACATGTCAGCATTTCGTGGACCCTTTTGACATCATGCCACGTCAGCAGAGATCGGACCCACATGTCAGCATACACGTCAACAGACACGTCGATTGCCACCTAAACAGCCACTTGTCAGCATCCACGTCAGCATCCACGTCAACAGCCACGTAAACGACCACATCTTCTTCATTGACCGACAGGACAGCAGCTTTGACCGGTCTAAAACAGGTGACGAACCAATCAATGACATAATTTTTGTCACGCATTCCGTTCATCGGTGAAAAATTTACGAATTAACGGTGACTAATAATGTTGTCATGCGTTTCATCAATGCGTGACGCGAAAAAACGCGTCACCGATTATCCATAATGCGTGACGCGATTTTGTCATGGCGTCACTATTTTGTAATCGGTGACGGAGATTTTGTGACGGGCTTAGTGACGCCCTAATATCGTCACGAAGCGGTAATCCGTGACAAATTTCGTTAATACGTGACAAAATGACCGCGTCACAAAAGGCCAGTTCGGTTGTAGTGAAAATATCAAATTGTTTCCTATTTAATAAATTGAGTATAATACTATTCTAATGTCATATTCTACACGATAGATATTTTGATGCCGTAAGAATCAATTTCTTTTTGTATCAGATCATATCCAACTGAGTATGATTCATAACATACTTCAATACGCTTGAGGTATTCCTGGTATTTTATTCAATAGAACAATTTCTACAAATACTTGTACCAAAATCATATCTCATAATTTTATCGTTCTTGATCAATTATCAAGTTGACTCAATTATTATTCTTTCTTCAATTTAGAAATACTTTTGAACACATCGGATGAATTCAAAGACCTTGTAAATACAAATATCTACATTGAATTTCTAACTTAAGAATTTCAAAATAATGATATCCACTACTCGTTTGTGTATCATACATCTCTATGCATAATGTTAACGATTTATGTACCATTCTTTAACCATGTATAAAACATTTGAATGTTCTTTAATCAAAAGAATGTACTCTCCGATAATTCGGAGTTTTAGCCATTTCGTCATAACGAAAAACATGATTCATATTGTGAGAAGATCAATTATCTAATAACAATGAATTCCATCAAGTATGAAACTTTATTCATGCACTTATTCCAAAGTATGACTTTTAATTGTAGTGTCATTAATATGAAGTCATTTATTCGAATTGGATATTTTAATGTTTTACATTGTTTATAAATGTTTATAAATAATCATCGAGAAATAAGCGAGAATAACACAATTCATAATCAAACTTTGACCAAAAGGATTTACTCATTATATCAAAACAACTTGCTTGTCTTTCTTACATAGGAGTAACTTGTCTCACGAAATGCAAAACACACAAAAAGGTGCTCTAATGATTACAAAATTTATCCTGCTATCTAATCCCTATGATAAATGTCGAAGAAGAACGTCCACGACCATCAACTGTTGCTTGCCGCACTCACGCTTCATCTTCTTATCAACCACTTGCTCCAGCGGTCCTGTTTTCAAATAAAACGGGAATTAGTATCAAATAATTAATATCGCAGCAAGTTTAAAAACATTTATAACTTGTATATCAAATATACCTGATCAATCGATGAGCTCGCCCTTAATGGGCTTTACCTTGATGGTTTTGACTTTTGACAGGAACTGCTAAAAAGTGACTGATTCACCTTTCATCACAAAATCTTCAACAAAGCTTTTGTAACTTGGAGGTAGGGAACGCAGTACCACACTGTTGGCTAAAGCATCCTCCATCCAGTAATCCATATCATGGGTCAATTGTCTGTGGATCTCAATCATCCTAGACAGGTGAAGTTCTAAGCAGGTGTGTTCCTCCATCTCGCATGACAGAAACTCAACGAAACACCTGTGCTTCATCAAACTCATCCATGGCGCATTACGCGACTTTAGATCATCAAAGATTTCATCTAAGGTGGCATTCAAATACTGCATCTTCAGTGAATGCGATAGAGAGTTGAGGATGGCGAGTTTGACCAGAGCATAGAAATCCCGTCGAGTACGGAAAGCATCCTTTGCACCCAAACTTGCGCCAAGATCTGGCTCTTCTCCCAACGGTTCATCTACTGTGTACAAGATAGCATGATTCCTGAGAGTACTTCTAAGGCGTTGATACTTGATACCAGTCGATGAAGTTTGTCTCGTCATGTCTAAGCTTCTCTCCAGCAAGGAAGGGCAAGAAATTGATGTGTGGGGTCATTTCTACACGAATAATTTTGCAAAGACATAAATGCTAAGTTTATAATAACTGGAGTTTTAAAATATATATACTTTTATTTTGAATACTACTCCCACTTAAAACAATATCCCAGAAAATGTTTTAGTGATCATACGGTCCTTATCCACAACACAATCCCTGATCGTCACAGCCGAAAATGTGGATTCAAAGGTAGACAAAACTATGTCAATTGCATCATTCATGCAACCCATGCTCGATCTTTCGATCTCATGTTGCTAGGCCATATCTGTATATGCTAGGCTCGCCAAAATGACCCTTAGAGTTTCTGCGTGTGAATACATGGCTTGATCGCCAATATGTGTAGCCCCCGATCGTCACGGCCGGCTTCATAGCAAGGAAATTTATTGGTGGTTTGCACGCTAAGGTAGAACAACTATTTTGGTTTATTGGAATTTTAGATTGGGATTTAACTTATTTTGCTACGGTCGTATATAATCTATATATATAGCACACAAATAAGTTTCACACACAATAACATCAAATGTAAATAAATTGCGTGATATGATATGGTTTCTTCATCATCGTGCTCCTGATCTCCATCGGGTGTTTCGGCGTGATCTACATCTTGCCTCCGCAACGGTGCCAAGTCCATGACGCCATCATGACGAAGATAAATAATTCACAATTAATAATGACTTACCGTCATGACCATATCACATCACACGCCCCGCTGCAAAACAAAGTTAGACGTTCTACTTTTATCCTTTTGCAAGTTTTACGTGAGTTTTAGGGCTTTCGGGGAAGAACCAATTTCTTACCTACGAACATAAAATCACAACAACATTTACGCAAACCGTTTCTTCAATCCCCTGAGGAGGCGTCACGATAGCAAAAATTCTGACTGCTAAAGTAATGAGAGACAGACACCCGCCAGCTAGAAGATATGGTACAAGCCATATGTCAGGTGTGGAACCAGTCTCGCGTAAGAGTACGCGTAAGGTCGGTCCGAGCCGCTTCATTAAAACAATGCCGCAGTTGTGAATAAGTGCATGCGAGGGAAACTATTACGTAGACGTTGCCCACACGATCAAACACGTGTGTTCTATCGTACCAGCAAATTACTATGCATAGATCTGGGCTCTGATACCACTGTTGGGTTACGGGTGGAAATACAAAAAAATTCCTAACAAGCGTAACACCTTTACCCCAAGAATCTAACTAAGTAGTAATGCGGTAACGATCTTGGTATCGGTCACATACCTCTTGAAGACCGATCGCGGGGATTACACCCCCGCACAGGTGTTGACGATGAAGACGTGCGCAGCCGACCTCAAGGTCGCGGAAGAACTTGGTGCAACGACCCGACACCTCAAGTGTGGGGCCAGGGGGTTCGGCCGAACCCCCAAACCCTAACCTAGGTCGGTTTGGCCTCCACTTGCCTTGGGGGGCAAGTTGGCCCCCTTTTGGGCCTCCTTTCCTTTCCTTTTGGCCCATTTAGTGGGCCTTTATATTAAATACAAATTTAATCATATTAAATCCATTTAAACAATATTAATTCATCAACTAACATTTATTTAACTCATTTAACATATTTATATCACATATAAAATATCACCTCTCTTCCGGAACTCTTCCGAAACCCTCCGAACTACCTTCGGGTATCCGATACGACTTCGGAATCTCTCCAGAACATATTCCGATGATCTCTAAATTATTCTCCACTAACTCCGGACATCTAAACCATCTTATAATTCATCGACCCCTTAAGTGTATTACCCTACGGTCCGAGAACACTCCAGACATCACCGAGACTATCTCTGGTGAATGATCAGCAGGGGAACCTGGATGTCCATACTGACCCCTGTGCGTTCACGAAGATCTTTTGTCGTTGAACCGTAAACGTTGATAATGAATACCCTATTCCTTTGTTCCTTCGATACTAACTCCGTCAGGATCTGATCATCGATATCACAATACCGGGGTTCAATCTCATTACCGACAGATGCTTCTTTACTCGTTCCCGTGATTTTACACCTCCTGTGACCTAGTCACTCGCTGCGCAGCGTTGGATGTAAACTCACCGAGTGGGCCCAGAGTATCATTCATTTCACGCGGATGAACAAATCCCGATCTTGATGCATACGCCTCAACATACCCTGTCGAATGCCCAACAGTGACCGTTCTCAATGCTGCATAACTAAACATCTTCTGGTGCCATCAAAACATTCTCCGGGAGTAGTGATTAAGTATCATCTTACGGTCTAAGGATTTAGGTTTCAACTTTCCTATCAATGCAACTTGAACATCGTATCACGATCTCGTTGCAATGCTAATCTTTAGGCAAGTCGGGCAAGTCCATCACAACATTCACCTAATGGTGTGACCACATTTACCAACCGACATAAATGTCCATGATCTGAATCAAGATCATCAGTTGCGTAATGAACTAGTATTAATAAAGACTTACTAGGGACATTGGTTTGGTTAAATACCACACCTGTATTAATGATTCCTATTAACACAGTTATAGCATGATATAACTCTATTATAAACTTAATGAAATATGTCAATAATCAATATATTATTTGCCTCTAGAGCATATTTCCAACAAATAGGAACGTAGTAGTAGCATATACCCAGTCCACTGGTTCATTACCACTAAACTAAATCTCCCGCCTACGACGAGCGGCATGCCTGCGCCACCACCGCCGGCCGGGGCATGGCGGCGGTGTAAGCACCGGTATGTATAGATAGACTAATTTAATGCATGTTAGTAGAGTTTTGTCTTATAAGAAGTATGGATAGCACGCAGAGTTTTGGCTCCGAGCACCATTGCGTGTCCGTTGTTATAGGAGTTAAGATGTGTGCTGAACTGTTTCAATAATTGTGAAATGGATTTGTCAGCGTACATGAGCAATACATGTTGGTAATACGGGGTAGTTTAAGAGTGCATTATGTAGAAATTGAATGATATACTAATTTTAAAACCATGTTTAAAATGCGGAAAATTCTTAGTGCATCTAAACATAATACTCATGAGTGAAAATTAACTACATTACCAAAATATTTCATAAATTTTAGAAATAAATTGTACTATTCTTAATAATCTCTCCATTTTTTTGTTTGCAATTTGAAAATTCCTAGACTATATTTACAAGCAGAGAAAAGTTTTGACATCTTCCTATATTAGATTCGATGTAAGTTTTCCAATCTTCTCGACCCTGATTTCGAACCGATTATATTTAATCGCATAAGAAGAGTTAACGGAAAGGGCGCGGCGTGTCACCACGCTAAGTTACCTAGTAGGAGTTAAGATGTGTGCCGGAACTGTTTCAATAATTACGGAATGGATTTGTCAGCGACAGAAGCAATACATGTTGGTTATACAGGGTAGTTCAAGAGCATTATGTAGAAACTGAATGATGTACCAGATAATTGGTGTGTAGGTGTTCTAACCTGACAAATAGGAACGTAGTTAGTACTCCGTCCGTTCCGATGAATAAGGCCTATTTTTTTTGCAAAAGTCAAGCCAAGTAAAGTTTGATCAAACTTTTAGAAAAATCTATGAACAAATATGATATTATATAGATATTATATGAAAATATAGTTCATGATGTTTATAATGACATTAGTTTTATATTTTGCATGTTAATATTTTTTCATAAAAAATTGGTTAAACTTTACCTGGGTTGGGTTGATTTTTACAAAATAATATAGGCCTTATTTATTTATTGGAACGGAGGTAATATACCCAGTCCACCGGTTCATTACCACTAGACTAGATCTCCCGCCTACGGCGAGCGGCATGCCTGCGCCACCACCGCCGGCCGGAGCACGGCGGCGGTGGAAGCACCGGCTGAGCCCCACGCTCGCACGGGATCGCTGCTACGCCCGCTCCTTCCGATCGGCCGGCCTCCGCCAGGCCGCCGTGCCGCTTCCGGACGGCGCCGTCGTTCACTTCTGGGTCCCGCGGCCCGACTCGGGCCTTCACCCCGTCCTCCTCCTCCATGGCTTCGGCGCCAATGCCACCTGGCAGTGGGCCCCCTTCCTCCGCCCGCTTCTCGCCGCCGGCCTCGCCCCTTTTGTCCCGGACCTCGTCTTCTTTGGCGACTCCGCTTCCCCTACAGCTGACAGATCCCCAGTCTACCAGGCCGCCTCCGTCGCTGCCGCAATGGCTGCTCTCCCTGGCGCGCCTCAGAGGTACTCCGTCGTCGGCGTCAGCTACGGTGGCTTCGTGGCCTACCACCTCGCCCACGCGTTCCCGGCCGTGGTACAGCGGCTCGTGCTTGTGGCGGCAGGTGTGTGCCTTGAGGAGGCCGACCTGGCGGCGGGGCTGTTCGCCGTGGAGGATATCACGGAGGCGGCCAGCATGCTTCTGCCGCAGCGGCCGGAGGATCTGAGGAGGCTGGTGGAGCTCACCTTCTACAAACCGCCAAAGTTCATGCCCTCCTGCTTCATCAGGGATTACATCGCGGTAGGTAAAACAGTGACCTGCCCACTAAGTTAGCTGCATTTTGTTGCGTTGCAAGATTCCATGATTGAGATTGTTCACCGAGGACTGGCCATGTGTGGCTGCGTGTTGGAACTTAGAACCTGTGAGTCGATTCATAATTAATACCTGACACGCTATAACCCAAATTACATGGAAACAATCACATTGGTATGCCTTTATTGGTCAATTGTTGAATGTGATTTGCGAGGTGATCAAAATTAGTTGCAACATTTGAGCTGCATGAATTCAGCAATTGGTTTGTGTAAAGCTCCTTAGGATGATGCTTAGTTTTTCTAATTCATAGGAATGATGCATGCCCACCCATTGTCCCAGCCTCATGGAAAATGAAAAAAAAAACGAATATCGTTTTAGCACGGATACAAAAAGCAGCCTCTGCTGCTAATGTCGCGGATCTGAGGAGGTTGATAAGACTCGCCTTCTGCAAACAGCCAAAGTTCATGCCATCCTGTTCCATCAGAGGTTACATCAGGGTATGTAAATCAGTGACCTACCCAACTAAATTAATCAGTGATCTACCAGCTAAATTAGCTGCATTATTTTATTCTTTAATGTTACGTGACCAAGATTGTTCATCGGATTAGATGGTTGGATGCGTGGTATTAGAACTTGTAATTTTGATTCTAATTGCACATGCGGCTCTTCAAATCAAAATACATATAAATATTCACTTTGGTATACTCAGATGAGGTAGCTCGCAGTCCATAAATCACAAACTGAAAAAAAAAGGTTAGTTCTAACATTTGACAGTTAAAACAAAAGTCAGCAATTAGGATATATTAATTCATAGGACATCAAATGATGTTCTCCCACCATCTTAAGCCTCATGTAAAATGAAAACAGAAACAACCTCTGCTGCTAGCAGCTCAAAGACAAAACTTTTAGGCAATAAGAAAAGTCCAAGTTTTGCTGAACATCAGAATTCATAGGTTGCACAGTCATTCTTTCATGAACAGAATTAATAATTATGTATTCTCTAATACTTGGTCTTTTCTTTAACTTCTCAAAGTCTTCAAGATGCTACTTTGACCATTACCTTCGACAACTTCACAGTAAGATGTACCTGTATAATTACAGTATTCTGTGCATAGTTTTAATATGAAATCTAATGGTACAATTTTAAATTTGGTATAATTTTAAATTTCCAATCTTAAAAAGTTCTAAATCTTCTTGCTGTCAGAGTTTCTGACAGATTGATGGAGCATGTTCTAGGATGTAAAGTAAAAAAGTGAATAGGTAAACATTGATGGCACATTGTAAATAACTAAATATCCTGGTGATATATACTTTGGTATGTAGCAATTCTTCAAACGACCAACTAATATATTTCCTTGAAAAGTACCATCAACCAAACTAACAGACACCACACAAGGTAATAAAGAGAACCAACAACAAAAATCTTGAAATGAAATGGATGTGGCAGGCATAGACCCACCTTCATATCGATCTTGTGTCACAAGGAGGAATGAAGGGCACAAAATGAATTCAAAACATTGAGCATCATGAACCCTATATTTATGTTGGAATAAGAATGTTAAAAAGGCGGAGTAATTTGCTTAAACAATTAAATGTCAAACCATTCCAGCAAGTGTATCACATCAACATCTATAAAGTTCCTATGTTCACTTCATAATTCATACTGCATTTCTTGCCGTAGTTCTGTTGAAAGTTAGTGTTGGTTAAAATTTGGAAACTCACGCATACAATATGTATTTGCTTGTTTACCTTCAGTCACTGTTGCACCATCAATTTGAGGTCCAAAGATGAAGTTACTCCATATCCCATTGTCACCAAACAAACTTTTATCTCTCCCAATGAAAACTTGCAATATAAAATTGATATCATATACTAGCAAATTGTTTAGGATAAAGTATGAGCTCAAAGTGAAATAGCCAATTTAGTTCTACACCCTACCGAGTACTCTCCTTTAATATTTTCATAATCATAGCCAAAACATGGTGCTTCTCACCACAAGTCTCCATTGCGTTAGGCTTCCTCATTGGTACACAACCTGGGAAACTGTTGATGTGTTAAATTGGACTGGAATGTTCGACCAAAAAAGGCATGTATAATTGTGACATACAAGGCGTTTTGGCATACATGAAATCTGGCAGTACCTGCAACTTTGGCAGACGATCACGGGCACGATCGTCACCGAGGAACCTGACCATCTGATCTGGAAGTGGACGGCCTCTGGTACCTACTCCGCGCAGTCCGGCTACCTCGCCACGTTCCAAGGCTCCATGACCTGCCGTGCTTGGAAACCGATCTGGAAGCCATGGGCGCCGCCAAAGATCAAGTTCTTCCATTGGCTTGTGCAACAAGACTGGTGTTGGACAGCTGACATGCTCGCTCGTCGTGGGCTACAACACCATCCGCGATGCCCACTTTGCGACCAAGCTGCAGAGACCATCCACCACATCTTCATCGAGTGCCCTTTCACACGCCAGGTTTGGCACGAAAACCTCGCTTGGCTTCACATGACGGTCACGGACCCAGATCAAGAGGTGTCGCTGCTGGACTGGTGGCAAAACGCCAAGCAGAACACCCCCAAGCCACAGAGAAAAGGGTTGGCCTCCATCAACCTCTTCCTCCCCTGGATGGTCTGGAAGCAACGTAACGAATGCATCTTTGATGGTGCACAGCCCTTGATAGCTTCAGTCCTGTCAAGGATCAAAGATGAGGCTGCACTATGGGTTCGAGCCGGCGCAGCTGGGCTTAGGGTGATACTGCCACAGACTTGGGATGTCACTGAATTCCTTTAGCTTTCTTGTAATCTGCTTCCTAGGAGGATTGTAATTAAACTCTCTTTTCAATGAAATGAAATGCAAAGGCTCTCTGCGTTTTCTCGAAAAATAATAATAGAGAAGCAGATCCACTGAGACCACACCATGTAGAAAAATAATGAGTTGTTACCAATTATTGATTTGTTTGGATAAACCTCTGCTTTATTTTAAAAGCAAGCTTAGATATCAAAAAACTGAAAACAAATTGCTCAACTGGCACTATAGCCTTGGAATTTGAATGAAGAGCAGAACTGAAGCTTCTTCCCAAGGAAGCGGGATTCATCTGGATTAGGATCTGTGGGCACAAATTGTTGTTAATTATGATAATGCTCAAAGGCAGGGTTGCGGCTTGGCACAGCTTGGGTGGTGACCTTGAGCGGCAGGGGCGGCAGGGTTATCGGCTCGGTCGACGCATCCCAGTGGGGATGGTTGGACGGTACGTCGGGGCGGCGACCCCAGGAATGGTGTGGCGGCCGTGGTCTGCGGGCAGTGGTCCTGTGTAGCTCATCTGGGTCGTGCGGCGTTGCAGCTCGAGGACGAGCGGTGTTATGTCGGGGTGGCGGCCCCGGAAGGTGGTGTCGGCTGAGTGTGCAGGGCATACTGGAGCGGTGGATGTCGGGGCGGCGGCCCTGAGAGCTTCGCGGCTCCTGTGGAGGTGAGGTTGGTGTTGTCGGCTCTTCTTCGTCGTGTCGGTGGGTTCGTCTTGGCTTGTTTGTTGCTGCGAATTCGAAGCTGCGGTGTACGATGACGGGCAAGAGGCGGCGAATCGCCCCAGAGGGTTGGTCTCTTCATCTGCGTTGGAGTGTCCTGTATCTGCTCCTCCCATAGCAGTTACGGCTTCTCTCCGACGAGGGTGAAAAGCTGGCCGGATACACTTCAAAAAAAAAAAACACTTCAAAAAAAAGCTGGCCAGATCTTTACGGAGTGGTGGTTTGAGCTTGAGTCTAGGTGTTCTCGTGTTTGTGTGGGCTTCACCCGGTGGTGTTGGTGTTCATTGTATTGTTTTCGCCCGGTTTCTCCCGCAAATAAACTGGGCACCTTCTTCTTAATTAATGGATAAGGCAAAGCTTTTGCCTTCGTTTAAAACAAAGTATATGTATCAATCAATTGATTAAATCTGAGCTGCACATCTCTAGGGTATTCCTCTGCTTTTATACTAGCTATACACATTTTTTGCTTGCTTTTACACTCAGTTGATTCTACAAAGTGTATGTAGTAGCTTACACTTTCTATATTTGCAGGTTATGTGCACTGAAAATGTAAAAGAAAAGACTGAGTTGTTATATGCCTTGATCAGTGGTAGGAAGCTTTCAGACCTTCCTAAAATTAACCAGGTATTGATTTCCGGTTTACAAAACCATCTTGCCTTCAATGGGAGTGCGCATCATTCTGCCTGCCATCATGTTCATTATTCCCGAATTATTATTTTAATGATGTTTTAATAATATTTATATCACGTACTTTATCAACTTGCCAGCAAACCTTGATAATTTGGGGAGAGCAAGACAGAGTGTTTCCATTAGAACTTGGCTTACGGCTGCAAAGGTTTGTCTAGTTACAGCATGCAAACCTCACCATATGTAAGCCTCTATCACGATGCAATAACTTTTGTGTTTTCAGACATTTGGGAGATACATCAGAATTAATCATCGTCAAGAATGCTGGTCATGCCATAAACCGCGAAAAGCCAGTGGAGCTTTGCAGACTTATAAAGAACTACATCATTGATCCCTCGGTTAAATACAGGGATAGTCACAAGGTACCAATTCACTCCTGTAACTAAACAGAATCCCAATAGAAAGTCGGTTATCAAACACACATTTTTGAAGCCATCTGCTGAAAATCTTTCCGCTCTTACTGCCCTTTTGTATTTTCTGAGAAACCTTTTCTGTTGGTTCATAGGGGTGTTGGAAGTTTGTGTTAAGAAGATTTGCTGGGTCCAGCCTGAGGAAGATGGACTCAAGCCGACCGCTGATATGATATATATATACTGCTTTGTATAACATGTAAGAAATGTCAACTCTCTGGTATGCATCTTACGCATCTATCTCGATTACTGGTAAGTCTTACCAACATAGAGTTTGCAGTGTGAATTGTGTTAGAATGCTACTCACGCTGGACCTTAATAACATAGTAAAAAAAGACATAGAAAGTAAGGGTCAAGGCCAGCTATGTCGAGGCCAATAGCTGTCACACTTTGAATTTAACTAGTTTAGACATTTGGTACCTGGCTGTATAGTGGATAAAAGGGGTGAATGACGCTATATTCAATTTATTTTTTGTGGAGAGGATTCAGTATATTAGTAGTACTATGTCTATGCAACTCGGCAAGAAATCCATCCTGATACCATGGTCAATCCAGAGAGACTGTAATGTGTGATTCTAATTTGTTTGACATCACAATTTATGTAAATTGTGCTGTACACTCAAGCTTCTAGACAAATGCATACACATTTACACCACTCCTCCTAGTCCATCTTGACACGTTGTGATTCTCTTAGCACCGACAGAAAAGGGTTATAACATCTGACATGTTGGAATACTTACTTTGATATAAACATAAAGTTTGTGATTGTGACTTAAGCGGTCGAAAATTGTTGCTTGGGAATGAGTCCATGGTCAATTGCTCATGGGTGCTAAATATTCTTAGGTGTGCATGTGGCCTGTGAATACGCCATCATGACGTGTCGAGCTCGTTGATCATTCATCAGTGTTCAGCGGTATCTTGCTATTGCACCAAAAATATGTTAGTTTAATTTAGAAAGTATACCAACTTTATGGGAAGAGCATATCTATATGTAACTTCGAAATTTCCCAGTTGCAACTCATAGATCAGATGAATCACGACGTAAATTTAGGGGCTTAAAATGACCGAGATTTAGCTAATGATTAGGCGCAGGAAAACAAGCAATTACATTATGTAAGCTGTATGGCGTACACAGTATTTGCCAATCAGAGCAGTAAGCCTTGTATACGCAGTCTTTGGCCAACAAGTCATAAACCTCACAAGACCAACTCCATCTCATTATTTCCCTATTCAAAAGCAGTTCCATTTCAAAATTCCCTTCTGCAGCATGACCTAGCTTAGCTTGGTATCTGGAGGAGTATGTCTGTATATATGGTCGAGGCCTAGCTTAGCTACAACACAATCCAACAATCTAGCCTGATCCAACTACCACATACATTGAACGAAGATATCCCTATAGCTATCTAGGATCGTGGCCAGTTCGAACCTGCCGAGCTTGGGGCTCGTTTGATTAAGAGGAGTTTCGTAAGATTTTTGTACAATACAAATATATGATTTTTTTCCCTACGTTAGCCTCGTAGGATAAATTCTATAGGAAATTTAAAATCTTGTAGTGTAAACTTGAGGTCCAAATTCTTCCGTAGGATTCAATTAGACATGCCGTTTCAATCTTATATTGTTTATTTATCTTCTACACTTAAATTAACGAGTGTGTACTATTTAGCAACTAAATCTTGTACTACTCCCTCCATATCAGGATATAAGATGTTTTAGGACAACATATGTCCACATGTATATAGACATATTTTTTTTTGAATTTTCCACATATATTAAACCAACAAAGAGTACACGATTACATCGATTATAAAAATAAATCTAAAATAGACTAGCAAATCTATGAGATCTTCAAGCCATTTCTTCATCCATGACACACTCTTGTACTTTTCTGAAGGCAACCGTAGAACAACACCAAAACCACCAAACCACACACCTGTGAATATCACCGAAGTTTCTCCCTTTTTAATTTTGAGCCGCAATGCCAAGGCTTTATGCACGCACGCAGCCATTAAATTAATCAAGCAATATCGGCAAGAGCACTACCACTGATATTACAGGGACAAATAACCGAGCCACTTTGTCGATGACGTTGGGAGCCGAGAGGACGAATCACCATTGCCGAAGACGTAGTAGCCGGGATAGATAACGCGAGGACAAACCTCCTCGTGGCAATCGTGAGAAACAATCTAAGATTGATCTGGCGAAGTAAGATCTGAAGACCTAGACAAATTTAATCTTCCAAAGCCACCATTGACGTCGAGAAGGAGATCTCGCCGACGACCGAAGCGCGAAAGATCACTTATTACAAACGAAGTCATCTCCATTGACAAAGAAGACAACAACCAAAACCAACCTCTAACATTAAGCACCCTTGTATAACGCCCTGCGCAGGTCCGAGGTCCCCACCCCTCCTAGTGCCAAAGCGGCAGCTAGAAGAGGTGAGGACCCGTCAATTTTTAGACGAAGACGACGATAAAGTTGCAGATGACGCCGGCGGGCGACGACTAGGGTTGAAACCCTAGCCGCCGCCTTTCTTTCTGTTCCGATCAAGAAAACAGGTGGTGAGGTCGTATATAGACATATTTTAGTGTAAGGTGCATCTTATATTTTGATACGGAGGGAGTAGTATTTAACTCAACATAACATTCTACCTTACATTTTTATGTTCCTGGGGTTTTCGCGTATCCTGCGAATCCAAGAGGCTATTGATCTATCTAGCTAACTAGAGCCACATCCAAACCCACGCCGACCGAGAACGATGATCCAAATGAGAAGTCAGAAGATGCTGCACACGCGCTTACGTGCAGTATTCATACCAGAAGACAAATCTGAATTTAGTCGGTCTGACCAACGACCATGTGAAAGGCAGCCGTACAGATCAACTTGATAACACACGAGAAAGATGCCCCGACCGGTTATCATGGGTGATAGCCAAGGAAAAGCTTGCTATCAAAAATAGCGTGGCTCTTCTCCGGAAGCTATACAAGTTATATAATGTTATAGCGAAACTATGTTATAAAATAGCGTGGTGAAAAAAATGTGAGATATAACCCAAATATTAAGAATTTCAGCACTAAATATTTGTCAAGAAGCAATGCATGCATAACCACTTAACCAGATACAAATGTCAGGGCCAAATTCATGACACAAACATAAACATGAGACATAAATCCATGCGTAACCACTTAACCAGATACAAATGTCAGAGCCAAATCCATGGCACAAATAGCGTTATGACAAAATAGCATATATTTTTTTATCAAGAATAAAGAATATAGTCTAGAAATGGTAGAACAATATATGCATAACCAAGCATGAAAAACATTAACCTAAAATGAACATATCACGAGCCAACAACATAACATAAATTGTTTATTTAGAATTATCAGCATTTGACGACATGTTTCAATTCAGAAGAGTAACCTGTAAACATCATCAACATAAACAGAAAAGGATTTTTTACTTCTTCTTAAGATGGAAAACTCGGTGCTTTGCGCTGATAGGCTGAAAAAGAAAATAGCGTTATGACGGTTAAGCGCGATATAGCGTGCTATTTCGTGAATAGCTTCATTGCGCGCAAAAATGGTAAAATTTAGCGTGGACCCTCCAGATATGCTATAGCGTGCTATTAGCGAAGAAATAGCGTGCTATTTTTTCCATGGTGATAACCTGTAGATATCATGACGCGCTATTTTGCCGCGCGCTAAAACAGCGCTCCACCGGGCGCTGTATTTTACAACGTGCGCTATCGCGAAAAACAGCAAACACACGCACATCGTCAGATTTGAAGATCAAACACGCGCCGGAAAATCAAAGAAAAATGACACAAAAAATGCTACATAGGATATTTCATAGATTGATACGATAGTTCGAACGATCACAATGCTACATTGCTACCCAGATGAGGATATTTCATAGATTGATACGATAGTTCGAACGATAGAATGCTACATTGCTACCCAGATGAGGATATTTCATAGATCCAACACTCGTCGGAGTCGGCGCTCTTCCTCGTTGAGGCGGCGCCCTTCCTTGTCTATGAGGCGCGGTTCCTCGGTGATGAGGCGCTGTTCCTCGTTGAGGCGGCGCAGTTCTTCGTCGATGAGGCGCTGTTCCTCGTCGAGGCGGCGCCCTTCCTCATCGATGCTGCGCTCTACCTCGTTGATGAATCGGCGGCGCTCTACGTCGTTGATGACGGTCGGCGGCGGCGCCAGGTCCTGCGCCTGCTGGGCGGTGCGGGTGTCGTCGAGGTTCATCGACCGGCGCGGGCGGCCGAGGCGCCACGCCGCCGCGTCGTACGGCCGGGCGGCCTCGACCGCGGTGCCGAGGTCGCCGTCGCGGATCTCGGCGTTGCCGGCGGGGCGCGGCGGCATCTTCGTGCCGACGGCGAGGGGGGCGCGTCGCTGAAGTTGATGGCTGGCGGCGGGGTGCGAAGATGAAGTGGAGGAGGCGTGCGCGGAAGAATTCGGCGGTTTCTTTTCGTGCGGAAACGGTGGGTTTTGCCGCGTGCGCTAGCGCGGACGGTATATATAGCGCGGCGGATAGCACAAAATAGCGCGCGCACGATTTTTTTTACCACGCGCTGTGTTTTCGCTCGTCTGTTGGAGCAACCAAACCGCGCCCGCGCGCTAAACTGACGGTTTATCCCGCTTGCCGCGCCTGTTGGAGATGCTCTAATATCATGAGTTTAGGGTTGTCAGTATTGGTAGATAGCTTTATACGGATGTTCACTAATTAACCCATATTGCAAACCAACATTTATTGTTACACGACCATACTAGTAGTTCTAAACAGCAGCCAGCAGACCGTATCATAGATGATGTGCAGAGATAATTGCACGTATATATCTGGATATTGATTCATCAATTTTTCAAGTGGGAGATCGTTTGTCAGATCCGCAAGAAACAAAAACTGATTTGCTTTTGTGCTCATTATGATGCATTCAGATATGCGCTCTTCCTAAGATGATTGATCCTCAAACAGCTGAGTTTCTTCCACTGAACACCATTTCCCCACTTGTTGTAAAGGATCTATCCTCTTTGGCATTGACTCCTGTTTAAAAAAGTTAAGTCTAGAGAACTTGCCTGTGGCAAGATGGTTAGGAGGGTGGTTGTACCCCCAGCTCATCAGAGTTCAAACCCCAGGTTTGACGCTGGTGTTTCTCATTTAGGCGGAATATTCTTCAGTGGGAGGCGACGTTCTCGTCGACAGCGAGGCGCCTGTGGTGACTTCGTCAATCTCAAGACCTGACCCGCCGGCTCAGTCTCTCGGAGGTGCTCATAGGGGTAGGATGTGCATGCGTGCATTCATAGGGGTGAGTGTGTGCGCGTGTTTATGAGCGCTTGCGTTGTACTGTGTTTCTCAAAAAAAAAAAGTTAAGTCTAGGAAAATTAAGTGAGTTTGGAGGATAGAAGAGGATGGTGTTCGAACTGGACTAGTTCGGCTCCATCCTCTTTGACACCGACTCTAAGAGGGCAGATTTAAAAATAGTTTTGAGTAGAGACCATATATGTTTAGTTGTTTAAAAGGGTCAGATTTGTTAAAAAAAATACTTGGCTGCTCACTGCTCAATTTTGCATAATGTGCTCATTTGGTGGATCAAAACAAACATCAGCACAGCACAAACGACTCACAGCGTAGCCATGTAAGGCCTATTGAAGATACATATTTTAAGACACAGTTTTTAATACGATAATTCTGGTACAATGACGTTTGCCTAGGACAATCATGTAAGGCCTATTGAAGATACATATTTTAAGACACAGTTTTTAATACGATAATTCTGGTACAATGACGTTTGCCTAGGACAATCAAGTCCAAGACTGCACAGATTGAAACGATATTGAAAAGGAAGATTGTTTTGACAGTGAGAGGCTACTAAAATTGATTCCCGCACCAACGGCTGCTGAAGCGTCCAGAAGGCGTAGCGATCGAAGAGGCGTCTAATTCTGAACCTTGTCAGCTTAGAACTCGATCGCTTGTGGATTGAACGGCCAACCAACGTAGCAATAATTCTACTTATCCATGTGGGTCCATGTGCGTAAGTAATGCAGTTCGGTTTCTCGATGCCCATCCTCCTCCACAGCCACACTGCTTATTCATTTTGATCGTTACGCATCTGTTGTAACAATCTCCGGAAATGGTAGTCCATTCTTTGTCACAGGAATATTCCGATATTGCGTCTTTTCCATGGGATTTGTTCTTCCAAGTCTCGTAATTTGCACCACTAGATCTCAGCTCGGAAAACTACCTCGATCCTCAGCATTATCTCCGGCACCATACACTCAAAGCTCACCAATAATTTGGCTGTCAGCACGTCAAGGAAATAGATTCTCTCCCTATCAACAATGAGATAGTAGAGAACTTCTTCATGTGCACTAATCGTGGCAACTTATCCGGGACACAACCAGAACAACTTGCTCTGAATTCTTTTGGAGCAGGGCCAAATTAGAGCCTCTCTCTTTCGATGTACAGATATTTGTTGGTTGAGCACACAGAAGAGTGATGCTACAGCGGCCTGGAGCGGTTACCGGGAACGACGGTGCGGCTACTCCGGGCAGCGGCGATGTAGACGAATTGTTCGCCGCCGGCGCGCGATTGGGACCGGAGGTGGGAGAGGAGGAAAAACCAGCCAACAGATATTCGTCTTTCAGTATTTTAGGTGGTTCTCACAGCTAACCTGGCTGGGCCCAGACGTACTAGCAGTCGACAGTCGTGCTAGTTTTGTTGATTGGTTCGGTTCTAAACAGCTACACTTTTTGATTTTTGTTCAGACATTGCTCCGCCAAAAGACCGATGGATCGTCTAATTGCCAAAATGTTCATGTCGTGTCTCCATCAAGTATAAATTGGTGCTGGGATGGTGATTTGTTTGCATGGAAGAGAACTGGCGATCAGGCCGGAGCAATTACATAACGCTTCAAATCACTTCGCTGTCAGAATCGATTTGTGGCAAATTTCGGTTTGGTGTTCCTGTTCCATGCGTTTCACAGAAAGCAAGAGGTTAGTTACCGCATTTGAGGCGGTGCTGTACGGCTCTCGGCCAACCAGGCGTGCGTTTTTTTTTTCCGTAAGACACCCGCGGGCGCTCTCGTAGTCACACTCACCCCTTATAACGACGGAAATGTCAGTTTCCACTAGACAATTAAGTTTTAAACTCTTAGGGATGGAGATATAACCATCATTTTAACCATCCTACAATAGATAGGTTCTCCGCGTACGATATTCAAGAATAGGCGTCCTGAATATATATCGGTTGGCTTCAAGAATATTTTGAAGTCGCCATGTCGGGCTGACAGTCTGACAAGCTGGGCCAACACAAAAAGGAAAAGACGGAGTTGCTCATTGGTCCGCATTAATTCATGGCGTACTAGTGGGGGTTATGTCTAAGGAGCCCTGCTTAGGCTATTAAAACTGGCCGACCAAACCCTATTCTTCCCACCGTTCCTTCCCATCCCGGATGAGGGGTCGCCGCCGATCTCGTTGCCCTCGACGTTGTCACGGGAAACAACGCCATCCTCGAGTCCCTTAAGGATGACCGCTTGGAGGTGCGGATCCGCTAACAGGACTGAGACCATCTTTTCCTAGGTTTCGCAACATCTAGGCCGGTTGATCCCTCCCCTCTCTTATCCGTCGATGGTCGGCGTTGTGGCGGGTGAGGGTTCCTTGCCCTCGTCGTACAGTTGTAGTGTCGACCTAGGTGTTTAGGCCTAGTTTGGGAGTATGTTGGCCTACTTGGTTTATGCCCGATGGTGTGTCGTTCTTTGTAGGCTTCGAGCGGCGCATGGAGGATCTCTACTGTTGTCCATGGAGGGGGCGTGGTTGGAGGTGGACCTAGGTCTGTGAGTTTTCTTCTCAACCTGCTCTTAAGGACTCAACACTTCCGCCTCTTTCTTCTAGTAGACATCATGGTGATGGAAGAAGTAGAAGGGAGAGGCACTCATGCACAAGTTACAGCGCCACCTCACAATGTTCGGTAGCCCGTCCTCATCTTCAGCCAACAATATCCTCTTGTCGAAGGACTCTTTATATTCTTCCTCTAGGCATGTGTTCCAAAGTGGAGGCAGTTCAACCTCCACTATGAGTCCATGGCCACTTGTTCATGATGGAGGAGATGCGTTTCCCAACGTCGAAAAGATTGGATCGGAGAACAGGCTGTTTTCGATCCAACTCCAATTTAGTTTCTCAGTTTGGTGATCTCAATGTAAAATGCAGGGACTAATTTAATCTTTTTTCTTTTCTTTAGAGTCCTTTTTCGAGTTGTATGCCTTTACTCCGCTAGCATTTGGACTTCAATAGCATGGTACCAACTTGTGATGACACCTCGTTCGCTCGTGAGGTTCGATCATGCGGTGATGAAACTATAAAACTTTACTATTTATGGTAATTAACATCTGGTTATGCTCTGGTGATATTTCATACCAAGTCTCAGGTGAACCCGTGTGAAATGTTTGCGAATATTCCAAGGAAGGAATATTTCAAATATGTACCATTTTAACAAATGGTTGCTGCTAGTTCATTATGGAATGTGTGAAACCTCAAAAAAGCAATTTTGAAACCACATTGAAATGAATGGTAGTTTCAATTAGGCAAAAACTATAAGAGCATATATCCACATATGATGCATTCAATGGATAAACCGGTCAGAGCAGAAAATATTTTGCTATGCTCTAGGGCCGTCAAGGGCGGCAGGGGAGCTGCGGAGCATGCCGGACGAGGAGTGACGCGTGGGAAGTCGACGCAAGGCGCGTGGAAGTAGAGTGGGTTGGTGGTGTACATATCGGACACGCATGCACATTAAAAGTTTGGGTTGGTGAGAGGCTGACAAGCAATAAGGCCACTTTGGTGCCAAACGGATAGCCTTGTTGGGTCATATTTTTTTGTCCGTGTGTCTCAAAGTCAGGGTGGGCGTTCGGGATTTCCCGAAATGTCGGGACGGGAAATTCGGGAAATAAAAAGTTCGGGATTCACAAATTGACTCCCGATTTTACATGTGAAAATTTGATTCCCGCCAATTCGGGATTCGGGAAATTCGGGATTAGGATCGGGAAATCCTGAATTTCCCGCAATTTAGATTTCAATGTACATCGGCTTATGCTTGCTGGCCGAGTGGGGGTGGGTGTGCCCGAGAAAATAGGGTTGTTGCTGACTTGTTGGCCCACTAGGGGAAAAAGACCGGGCCTAGCCACAAGTTCGTCGAACATAGCATATATGTGCTTCATCTGGGGTGAAAAAAGACTAGTGTTTCACTTGAGCCTTTGGGATTTTTTTATGTTTTCGGGATATTTGGGATTTTCAGGATTCACCACTACATTCCCGAATTTCCTGAAAAAAATTCGGGATTTCAAAACAGCTTCCCGGAAAAACGTTCGGGATTGTCGAGTTCGGAAAATTCGGGATCGGGAACGGGAAATTCGGGATTTGGGATTCGGGATCTGGAGTGTCGAGTTCGGAAAATTCGGAATCGGGAACGGGAAATTCGGGATTTGGGATTCGGGATCGGGAAATATGCCAGCCCGAGTCTCAAGCGAACTTAGATAGATGATTTGGATGACCTAGTTGGGGTTACCTAGATCTTTAAATAATACTTTCACCGTCCATAAAAAGATGTCACAACATTTTTTAAATTTGCATGTATCTAGACATGATTTAGGGTGTGTTTGGTTGGGTGGCTAGCCACCAAGTGGTTATGGGTAGCCATTTTTTAGATGGTTACCCCCTGTTTGATTTGTGGTGCTGGGTGTGTGTGGGTAGCCAAATTTTAGGCATATACCCTCAAAAAAGTGGTTGAGCTCAACCACCCTAAAAGTCGTGGTTGAAGCCAACCACTTTGGTCTAGTACCTGCTGTCACCTTCGAAACATTTTGTGGCATGTTCATCATAGTCATAAAATATAAATTTTATCTCTTTTAAATATTTTAAAAACTTTTCTCTTTAAAATATATTAAAATATTTTACCCTTTTATATATTTAAAAAAACTTTCGCTTATTATATATTAAGAAAATCTGAAAAATTATCTTTTAAATAATGAACAAACTTTTACCTTTTAAATATTCAAATAAAATTTCCTGTCTTTTATATTGAAAATATTTTAATAACCTTTTTCCTTTAAATATAATAAGAATTTTTACCCTTCTAAATAATTGAAAAACATTTTCATTTTATATATTATTAAGAATATTTGAAAAAAAAAATCTATTTCACTCCCTCCGTCCCAAAATAAGTGTCACAACCTTGATAGAAAGTGGATGTATGTAGACATAAGGGAGTAATTATTTGAACAAAATATTCACTTTTTAATATTTGAACAAACTTTTTTATATATATTAAAAATATTGGAATAAATGTTTCTCTTGAAATATAATAAGTAATTTTACGCTTTTAAATATTAAAAAAATCCTATTGTATATTAAGAATATTTGAAGAAGCTTCCCTTTTTAATGATTTAACAAAAATTTTACTTTCAAAATATTTAACAAAATTTCCCTTTTAAATATTCGAACAAAGTTAAAGTTATGTCACATGCTGATATTTTAGCTCAACCTATTAGTAAATTTCTGTCTTCAAATTATAATATATATATATATTTAAACAAGCTTTTCCCATTTCTAAATATATTGTGGGGTTTTCTCACCATCTTATCACACATTTCTAATCACTCAAACTGAACGTAAATATGGCTGCCTCTAACCATTTTTTATCCCTTCAACCAAACATTAAATTTGGCTAACTAACACACACAACCAAACATGAAAAATGGCTACCACCGACCACGTGGTTGGGGGTACCCACAGCCACTTTTTCATACCCAATGAACCAAACACACCCTTAGTGTGTAAATAAATACAAATTTAAATAAAATTAAGACATCTTTTTATTTTATGGACGGAGGGAGCAAGAGAAAATAAAAGGCTAGCACCTTGAGTTTAACCAGTCAACCTTAAAAACACAAACCCTTTCACAAAAAGGAGCTGGAACAAGAAAGACAGGCAAAGATGATAAGATTCATATAATAATGTACAGTACTCACTAGCGGCAGGTGGGAGTGACGTCAAAATCAAACCGTGTGTCCACCGCGTGCTCCGCTTCACCCCGCCAGCGTGGCGCGCGGCAGCATCCGTTCTCCTCGCCTCTCTTCCCTTCTCCCAGCTTGATCTATTTCTACAACCTCACCATTCCTCCCCACACCATTCTTCTCCCTCTCCCTCTGACTCCTCCCTCTAAAGCTACTCCTCCCCTGCTAACGGTGCAACAGGAACCGAAGCAGAGATAGAGGATCCTTTCTTCCGGCTGTCGATTGGTTGTTAGTACCTGTGGAAGCAAGGTAGACCTTGTTGTTCGCAACTTATTCATTGCTTTCTTGTCCGGGAGTTTGTCCTTCCTATCTACTAGTGTATGCGTTCCTTGTTTGGTCCTTTTGTGTTGTGTGGATATGTGATCTTGAGCTACTAGTGCTCCTCGGCATCCAGCTAAAGTTCATGGCAATTTTCTTTCATTGACAGGCATATTGAAACCTTTGATCCTAACTAAGTTTCTTCTTTTATGACTCGTGTTCTTAACTACTTATTGCTCTGAATTCTGAATCGGTCAGTAGTTATTGGGGAAGACGACGGTAAAATTCGGTTGTGGGGTTGCCTTCCTCCTCTTAATTGGGTAATGTTTATCTGTCAGTCTCTTGCTGTGATCCTAAATTAGCAGTTACTTACTGACGGGATGGGAAACCAAGATTAGTTTCTTGTATGTAATATATATCCCCTAGTCCAGTGTGAGTTGGAAGCCAACCGTACTAAGTTGTTTTCTCCCTTGAGTTTGCCCAGTTATCCAATAACAGAGGAGAGAGATCATCGACTCGTTGCCCTCTCCTCTTTTCTGGGACGAACGGCCCCAAGAGAATTCATTAGTGGTGGCAAAACGTACTCATAGCCGCTTCACAGTTGTTGCATTGTTCTGTATATTCTTGTTTCTCCTGCTGCACTAGTTTAGATTTCCTCCTCTGAAGCTGCCTAGCCGTCTTTTTTGATTGACTGGTGCAGTGCTAAATTTCAAGACGGCTCCGCTTCAGCTTCTCGCGCCGGTGCTTAGCCTGTCACTCTGGCCTTCCCCGTGGCGCCGCCGCTTTGTACACTGAATGAGGTGTGGAGCGCCATCTCGGCGTTGCTGCTGCGAAGAGTCTCTCCCATAGACAACGGCTAAGGCCAAACACCACCACGTCCTGCTGCCAATTCCATCGTGAAAAGTGATAATTCTGATAGGTGATCGAAAGGATCGTGCTCGAACTCAGAACAGATGGCAAAGATAAGCTGCTTCTCCACGCTGCTCGCCGGCAGGAGGCACAAACGGGTGGTACGTGTCCGAATGATTCTGTCTCTGAATTTTGATGAAGCTCTCGGTTGCTTGATTTCCTGTATATATTTGTTAATGGCGGAGCGCAATCGTGTCTGTTCACCAGGTTGCTGGTACAGAGAAGAGAGGTAGAGACGAGCGCCCCAGGGTGAAGCCGGTGGAGGAGTCCATTCACGCCAGGTCGCTGGTTGCCGCTCCTGGTGTGGACAAATGCGGCGATAAGATCGAACCGCGAGTCGTTAAGATTGCCTCCGATGTGGCTGTTATGGTGGCGCACAAGGGCGGTGGCACTCACATGTCGCCAGGGAAGAGGGACAGCCTGTCTGACGACTTCGACTTCCACCCACAACAGAGGGCCCTCGGCGCCGAGAAGCATGCCGCCGGCACCGCCGTGATCGCGAACGGTGGCGCCGTACCGGATGCGGTGATTGCCAGAGGCGGGGAGGAGGCTGCGGCAGCGGCGCTGGACCCGTCGGCGAAGCTGAAACGGTCGTGCTCAAACATCGAGACCAAGAGGCCTGATCCGAGGCACGCCTCGGACATGCCGGCGCGGTCGCGCTCCTACGGCGACCTCAAGGACCTACCGGGCGGCGTCACCATCCCGCGCGGCGTGCCGGAAACGAGCCCCACGTCGGTGAAGACGTCGCGTACCGCCGACCGCGTCATGCTCAAGAGGCGGTCGTCGAGCCAGGTCCTGCCGTCGCGGAGCAGGAAGCTGTGGTGGCGTCTCTTCCTCTGGAGCCACCGCAACCTGCACCGGCCGTGGTCGGCGCACCCGTGCGACGCCCTCACGCCCGGCCGTCATGGCGGTGGGTACACCTCGGACACGCTCGAGGAACCGGACCGCAAGAACAAGAAGGCGATGGTCGACGAGTCGCCGCCGCCGACGCCGGTGCCTAACCAGTGGGTCGCCTTCTGCGCGGAGAACTCCCTGAGCGAGCGCGTCAGCGCGTGGGTGAGCAGCATCGACAACGAGTGCCTCCGCATCGCCGAGGAGGACGACAATGACGGCGACCAGAACCTGGAGCATGGCGACTGCGTGCCGGGCCCGCGTGCCATTGCGGTCGGGGAGCCGTCTGGGAAAGACCAAGGCAACAGCAAGTCCAAGCGGTGCGCGGCGGCCAATGAGGTTGCCCAGGCCAACAGTATCGTGCAGTCTCTCACCGCCTTCTCGTCCGTAGCGCACATATCCGGCATGGGACTCAAGGTCGTGCCGATGATCGCACCGTTCTTGAGCCTGCGCGCTGTCAACCTCTCCAGCAACTTCATCGGTAAGCACTGGTTGCCAAAAAAATCGAGAATTTTCAGTTGCTACAGGAACAATACTTTCAGGACTATCTAGTACAGTTACTTACTGTTGGCAGTCAAGTGCTGAATTGGTGCTGTTGATGCAGTTCATATCTCCCCGGGATCGCTGCCAAAGGGATTGCACTCGCTGGATCTATCGCGGAACAAGATCGCGAGCGTCGAGGGGCTCCGGGAGCTGACCAAGCTGCGCGTGCTTAACCTCAGCTACAACAGAATCTCGCGCATCGGCCATGGTGAGTTTTTCACACTTCAGGTCGCTCAACTGCATTGCAGTTGTGGTGACAAAGATCGGAGTCTGTTTGCATAAATCTCTGTCTAGGTTCAGAATGATTGGGCATGCTATCCCAAGTTCCCAACCCAAGACATCTCACATAATCACATTCTGGCATGAATCATACTATCTTGAATAGCAATGGCCATATTTGTTGGGACTTGGGACCAACCATCAGTGTTGAGAGGGCCTCATCCTACTAATCAAAGACCTGACACTGGAATACTGGATCCTTGATGAATCAGGATGCGTATGCTTATGTGATCTGTGACTGGTCCATTGCGTAATTAATTCACCAACTGCTTCCTAATAATATTTCCATCTTCCTTAGTCTGTCTATGCTCAGTTACACAACTCCAGCAACGATGATCTTGCCATCGTTGCAGAGCAAATACTCTTTTTGCAACCTGCGACAAGCATAGACGACTGTGAATTCTGCTTATGAATTTCTTTGATGGACGATGGATCAGGGCTGTCGAACTGCACGGCGATCAGGGAGCTGTACCTGGCTGGGAACAAGATCAGCGACGTGGAGGGCCTGCACCGGCTGCTGAAGCTGGCGGTGCTGGACCTTGGTTTCAACAAGCTCACCACGGCCAAGGCGCTGGGGCAGCTGGTGGCCAACTACCACTCCCTCCTGGCTCTCAACCTGGTGGGCAACCCGGTGCAAACCAATGTCGGCGACGACGCGCTGCGCAAGGTCGTCACGGGCCTCCTCCCGCAGCTCGCCTACCTCAACAAGCAGCCCGTGAAGCCGCAGCGCGCACGGGAGGTGACGACGGACAGCGTCGCCCGCGCGGCGCTCGGCGCCGGCGGAGCGGGACGCAGGCGGGCGTCGCGGCGGCTGAGCCATAGCCCGGGATCGTCGTCGTCCAGGAGCAGGTCAAAGGGGCCAAAGGGCAGGCAGCACCACGGCTCGAGCCTGACGGCGAGGAAGTGAAGAAGGATAAGTTCGACAGAGACGCCTCAAACTGGTGAGGATCATCTACCTAGTTGCTGCCCCGTTCCGTTCTTGGAAACAGAGAGAGAGAGAATACAGGTCATTTGGTAGGAACAACAAATCGAGGTTCAAGTCATTTGCTTTCTTGTTAAAAAAAAAGTCATTTGCTTTTTGCGTCCCAAGTTTGTGACATTATAAAAAACCTGGTGTCTGATTTCTAGATGGTAGCAGAGCAGTTAGCCTCACGACGCGCTAATTTTAGAGTTTCCCACCAATTTTACATCACGTGCCGCGCTCAGGGAGATCATCTCCTCTCCTCGGGACGCGATTAAATGATAGGATCAACTCTTTAAATTAGATTAGACAATTTTGAAATTTCAGTTCTATAGATTAGATCTAGTTAGCTCCTAGTGCAAATCCAATCTCGTCGGCAGTTACGCTTCATCGACTCTGATCTCGGCCATTACGACGATGTTGCTTGAAGACGCATGCCAGCGTAGAGGACGGCCACATCAGCAATCTGCACTTCATGCATGCAGCCAAACACCACGTGAAAAGATGCTACTCCCTATGTTCCATAAAGATGATTTAGCCATTTATCACATTCATATATACAAAGATATTTTTAGTGTACATGTATTCTTTTCTTTCTGATTTGAATCTAAATAACATTTGTAACACTTTTTTTTTAGAAAAGGAGGGTGCGATTCCCCGGCCTCTGCATCGAGTGATGCACACAGCCATACGCACTTATTAATTCCAACCAGATTTACAAAGTACAATGTTGAAAACAAACTGAAATCAACCTCTCGACAACAAGGGTCGCTACCACTATGATGGGGGTGACATAACACCAACGCACATCATCTAAAACTGGAGTACCAGTTCAGCTAAACACTCCACGCACACCGTCATGTACGCTTTAGTCGCTGCCGCCTTCTTCCACGAACCCATTTCAGAAAGGATCAACACCATGACCTCGCAGATCCGGTCTGCCATCGGCATCGCCACGACGCCAGACAGCGCCAACAAGCGTGAGTCCATCGACCCGAAATCGAGACCCCGCAGCGCCACGCCGCCGAGACACACCGACATCGATGTGGTAGATGACAATCGCTCCGCCAGCTGACCCCCTCCAGTCGATAGCTGCTCCAAAAACGTTGCCCTCAAGAGGGGAAACGACGCCGTACGTCGCCAACGTCCAATCCGGGAGACCCAGATTTGGGGTTTCCCCCGGAGCAACACGAGTGAAGTGACGAAAACAGCGAGGACGATGCCTTCAACAAGGTGATGACGTCAAGCGACACCATCATCGTCCGCCTAAACCAAGGTCTAGGCTCGGCTTTCACCGGCTGTCACGTCACCTTGAAACTCGTCATCGACTGGATCTCCAAAGAACCTTGACGTGGGATCCCAAGATCCTCCACACCAGGCCCAAGCTGGCCGACCACCTCCGGCAAGGGAGGTCGCCGCCTTCATGCCCGGGGCCGCCGCCCCGGAGTCCATGTGATGCGGACGGCTCAACACCAAGTCGAAGCGCCGGGGACTGCGGACCAGCCGCCGACCTGCCGCTAGCGGCTCTCCGGCCGCCGCCGCCGCACACCACCGCAGCCGACGGAGAGAGGACGGGCGCCGCCTCCTCAGCCCTTGGTTGCGACCGGCGGACGCCCCGCCGCCGCCTTGCCGCTCAGGCCTTGCCCGGCGACACCACCGGCGGCGGCGAGGGGAGGGGAGAGGTTGGGGAAGGGCTGGGCGCCGGCGATGGGGATTTCCCCGGAACATTTGTAACACTTAAAACATCTTATATTATAAAACGTAGAGAGTAGCTGCATGCACCAAAAAAGCTTCAGCCAAGTACATGTACAAGCACGCCACCGTACTTCATCGACATGCCCACGACCGCAGACACGAATGAGATCCACTCCGATACGACAACGTCAACCTCCCACGTGCCAACACGATCTACACTGCATCAACAACAACATCAAGTTGTAGGACTACATCAACATATGAGCAAAATCTTCGTCGAGTTCTACATCGCCAACATAATCATCATGAAGGTCAATATTCACTGGTCTTTTGCCGTCACCGTCCGAAAACTTACCGCCGCCACATATATCTACCGCCACAAAAAAACTGTCGCAGCCACAAATCCCTGCCGCCGCTGCACAATGACCTAAAAATCTGCCACCACCGCATAAGGAATCCCGCCGCCGCCGCAGATCTCTGTCGCTGCCGCACTATGACCAAGATCCTTGTCGCCGCCATAGATCCTCGCCGCCGGTGCACAAAACCTAAGACACTATGATCGAAGCTGCACAATTTTAATTGTGCCTCCGGTGCTATCGGCTACAACAACCACGACTACGACAACATCGACCACAACTACATCACAATCGGCTATCTCGACATCGACATCGACATCGACATCAAGAACAACGTTTACAACAAGTCAAGAACCAGTCAACAGCGTTTGCAACGTCACTTGCGTCCACGACACTCCCGATGTGACCGCGGGAGGGAAGAGATGAGAGACCATCGGAGATGCAGTTGATGATGATGGATATGAGAAGACGATGTCTTCAAATCCAGTCGCCATCGTCCGCTTCACTCCCGTTACGACTAGGGAAATGTTAGAATATATTTACGTGTACGACTAGGTAGACTAGTTGTTCCTCTTGTATTCCAAGAACTTTTTGCTCTCCAAGTTTGTACTCTATATAATCCCCACGAGGGTCAAATCAATACAACAACAATTATTAGAGTTTCTATAATTTTCTAGACTAACTTGTTATTGGAAACATAGCAAGTGAGAGCAGGGCCGGTCCATACATTTCCGAGGCCCCGGGGCAAGATGAAAAAAAGGGGCCCTTGTAGGCATTTTTTAAATGTATCATATTCACTCGCAATTCAGTAATAGTCTTTGTATTGGGACAATTAAAATAATCACCAAGAATTATTTATTTGTAATGATGCAGAGAACTATACGATCATATCTTAGTGTTCTTTGCTCCATGTTCTTCACTCCATGCACATCTCTTCACTCATGATCTAGTAGTTTCATCTGGCACAATTGTCGGTTGCAAAGAGTTCCTAGAAGAACTACGAGTTCTAAAAAAATTGTCAACTGAACCTTTGTGGGATTCTACAAGTTCATCTCTCTGCTTTTTCTCTTCCTTTACTTACTACTAGATAAATATTTTCTAGAAGACATGTCACCAAACAATTTGCTAAAGAAAGGATATACAAGGAACAAAAACACCTCGATATGGGCAGCTCGATATATGTCGAATTGTCGATGTAGCTTCGGGCTTCGCAGATCTGCAATGCTGCAACACTCGCATTCCGTCCCCCTTCTCATCTCTTGAATCTTGCCTGAGCTCCCTGCACTCCCTCAGATCTAATGAATCTTTGAAGAACATGCCTACGACATAGTAATAAGAAAAGAATTGGAGATGTGAGATGATGGAGCAGTCAGATTCAGAACTAGGGATTCGGGCTATTTAACAACAAAGAAAAAGGAGTATTTGATTAGGGGAAGGAGTTAGACGTTGAAGATGGAAAGAGAGATGATTGGCGAAGGGAATAGCCTCGTTGGTCTCCATTAATCGCTGCATGGGAGCGGCGGCCTCGTCGTATCGAATTTGGCAGGGGACTGGAGTGGTAGCGGATTGACAGGGGATTGGAGAATTTTGGGGAGGAGGCAAGGAGACGAGATAGGAGCATCGACGGGTGCTAGTGCGGCCATACGGGAGTGAACCAGTAACGATGGATTCGATCGATTTTCCTATTTTGATCCTTGTGTGGCCCTAAATTTTTTCTTCTACCTCGAATATACAGGACTACTACATGGGCCGTGGCCCCTATCGACCTGGGGACCGAGGCGGTCGCCCCGTCGCCCCGGCATGTGGGTCGGCCTTGAGTAAGAGAGAGAGATTGCACGAGAAAAATAGATGTTTGAATCTACAGACCATTACCTGACAACCACAAAGGTTGAACCAGGTAAGTCGAAAAATATTTTTGACTTACTTAATTAACTGCATCAGTTACAATTCTCCAAAGGTCGTGTCACATCCTTCATGAACTGGATTGTATGAATTTCGGACTTTGGCGAATGCGAGGTGTCGGCGTCAAGAGCCTTCCGATACACTTAAGTGAAGTGATCTCACGCGTTTGATTTACGTAGCAAAAACGTCTCGCGTGCAAATTTTTTTTTTTGTCTTTGTATGCAACATCCCATGTAGCGAAAAATATTTCAGAAAGTGTTACCTCAGATGGAATATAGCAAAACAATCCGACGAAACTTTTTTTTTGCACATGTAGCACGGGTGTATAGAAAAAATTCGATTCATATATGCAAAAACTGCTACATGTAGCAAAATAATATTGTAACAGTTCAAACAGAGCCATCAAACAAAAGCCAACAACATATCCAACAAATCCCAATTTGGTTGTAGCAAAATCTGAGTACATCGTCACATTTGCATACACTACTAGAAAACGGGGCTTAGGATCACCCCTTTAGTCCCAAAATAAAATCGGACCGGGACTAAAGGGGTGCAAGCCACCGGGTGGCGTTTGGGAGGGACCTTTAGTCCCGGTTCTAAATGTCCACCGCATGCGGCCGCAGACGCGGGTCCCAGAGGTAGCACCCTGTAGTCCCGGTTCCTAACACAAACCGGGACTAAAGGTCGACCTATATCAGCTTCTTCCACCCCCGGCTCCTCTCCATTCTCACACCCGAGCCCGAGCTCAAATTTTCCATCTCTCCATTTCTCCTCCATTTCCTCTCCCCAATCCCAATTTATCCACAATATTTTACACCATTTGGGAAGATTGAAGACACCCCACGGTTAGCCGCTTCATCCTCTTTCCGGCATTGCTTATTTAGCTCATTTAGCTCATTTCAAATTTCTAGTGCGAGCTATAGGTGTTTGATAAAATGCCTAAGTTAGGATTTCATATGTGCAATTTGAGCTCAAACTAAATTATGATTTATGTGTTTTAGTGTTGTCCCCGTCCTTTCTGTCGTCGATCGCCAACGCTGTCCCGTCACCGGCACCACCTCGGTGAGCCTTTTGTTTTCATTTTTTTTTGATTTTTAAAAACTTAGCTTTATGGTTTAGATGCATTATTACTTGTATAATTTTCTAACTTGTAGTATTATATGTATAGTGTCATGGTTCTGATATCCGTCCCCGTCGGTTCTCGTCCGGTCTATGATTCGGATGTGGTTTATTTTCAAAACTATTTGTTTCATTGTGTTTCTGGCAATTATGGCGACCAACTTGACATAGATTTATTTTTATCTAGGAGGTAGTTGAACCGGAAATTGAAACTGACCCTATTATCGAGCTTTTGGATAAAGAAAACAATGATTTGAAAGCAAAATTGAAAAGAAGTGAAGATCTTTATCTCCAATGCTTAGAAGATAAGATGAAATTAGAGCTCAAGCTTGCCGACGTCATCGATGCTAACGAGATCAAGATGGATGCAATGCGCATGAAGATTAAAAAGATTAGAAAATATGCCATTAATCAAGAGGCTTGGTATCATTATGTTGTTGGTTCAGTATTTACCTTAGTTGCGATTTTGATCGCATTTGTTGTTGGATTTAAATTCTTTAGATAGTTTTTATATTTGTTTCAAGTAATGTATGTTTTATGAGAACTATATATGTTGTCACTACTATACTTTGCTTTTAATGGGATGAACTTGTATTAATTAATTTGGTCTTGCATTTTATTCATGATGTAGTGTAATGGGGTTCGATATACGTTTATGTAATGCAGATGAACCGGCAATGGATGTACGGTGACCGATGTTGTCCCGAGTTTATTGATGGCATGCATAATTTTCTCCATGTGGCTGAGGCAAACAAGCCGAAGAATCTGCAAGAATATGAGTGATCACCCTACCTCAAAAGTCATTCACTCCCACCTGTTGCAGAATGCTTTTATGTCTGGTTATTATTGTTGGACCAAGCACGGAGAAACAGGGGTTATAATGGAAGAAAATGAAGAAGAGGAGGATAATGACAACTATCCTTGGTTCAGTGATACTACAATGGGAGAAGACGAAGCTGAAGAAGATCCCATTATTGATGAGCCCGACGACTGTGGAAGTGAAAACGAAAGATTGAAGTTGGAGCGCATGTTAGCTGATCACGCCAAGTTGTTGTACCCAACTTGCGAAAATGACCAGAAAAAGCTGGGTACCATACTTGAATTGCTGCAATGGAAGGCAGAGAATGGTACTTCTGACAAGGGATTTGAAAATTTGTTGAAAATAGTTAAGTAGATGCTTCCAAAGGATAATGAATTGCCCTCTAGTACGTACGAAGCAAAGAAGGTGGTATGCCCTCTAGGATTAGAGGTGCAGAAGATACATGCATGCATTAACGACTGCATCCTCTACCGCGGTGAGCACGAAAATTTGAATGCATGTCCAGTATGCGGTGCATTGAGGTATAAGATCGGGCGAGATGACCCTGGTGATGTTGATGGCGAGCCGCGCCCTAGGAAGAGGATTCCTGCAAAGGTGATGTGTTATGCTCCTATAATACCACGGTTGAAACGTTTGTTCAGCAACAGAGAGCATGCCAAGTTGTTGCGATGGCACAAAGAAGACCGTAAAAAAGACTTGATGTTGAGACACCCCGCTGATGGGTCCCAGTGGAGAAAAATTGACAGAGAGTTCCCGACATTTTCAGATGACGCAAGGAACTTAAGATTTGGTCTAAGTACAGATGGCTTTAATCCTTTTGGAGAGCAGAGCTGCAATCATAGCACTTGGCCCGTGACTCTGTGTATCTATAACCTTCCTCCTTGGTTGTGCATGAAGCGGAAGTACATTATGATGCCAGTGCTCATTCAAGGCCCGAAACAACCTGGCAACGACATTGATGTGTACCTCAGGCCATTAGTTGAAGAACTTTTGCAGTTGTGGCGTGAAGAAAGTGTACGTGTGTGGGATGAGCAGAAACAGGAGGAATTTGATCTACGAGCTTTGCTTTTTGTAACCATCAATGATTGGCCAACTCTTGGTAACATTTCAGGACAGTCAAACAAGGGATACAATGCATGCACACACTGTTTAGCTGAGACTGATAGTATACATTTAGGTAACAAGAATGTGTACCTGGGCCATCGTCGGTTTCTTGGACCCGAGCATCCCTTAGGGAAGAAAGGCAAACATTACAAATGTGAGGCAGATCATCGGCCGAGGCCTACCCGCCCTTCTAGTTCTGTTATATATGATATGGTCAAGGATTTAAAAGTAATCTTTGGAAAGGGTCCTGGCGGACGCACTGTTCCGAATGACGCAAACAACCACGTACCCATGTGGAAGAAGAAATCTATATTTTGGGAGCTGCCCTATTGGATAATGCTAGAGATTCACTCTGCAATCGATGTGATGCACGTGACAAAGAACATTTGCTGCAACCTGCTAAACTTTTTGGGCGTTTATGGGAAGTCAAAAGATGGGAAGTCAAAAAAAAAGGGAAGTAAAAAAAGGTACACCGAAAGGAAGGCAGACCCATCAACGTATGAGCGAAGAGATGCATCGAGACGACACTCATTCAGAGAATCATCCAGGTCCCGCAAGCTACGCTCTTACGAAAGAAGAGAAGAAAATATTTTTTGAATGTCTTCGCAGTATGAAGGTTCCATCTGGCTTCTCGTCGAATATAAAGGGAATAATAAACATGGCAGAGCAAAAATTTCAAAACCTAAAGTCTCATGACTGCCACGTGATTATGACACAATTACTTCCGGTTGCATTGAGGGGGCTTCTACCGGAAAATGTTCGAGAACCCATTGTGAAGCTATGTGCATTTCTCAATGCAATTTCTCAGAAGGTCATCAATCCACTAACTCTAAAAAGTTTAGAGAAGGATGTGGTCCAATGTCTTGTCAGCTTCGAGTTGGTGTTCCCACCAACCTTTTTCAATATTATGACACACCTCGTAGTTCACCTAGTCGAAGAGATTTCTATTCTCAGTCCTGTATTTCTACACAACCTGTTCCCCTTTGAGAGGTTCATGGGAATCTTAAAGAAATACGTTCATAACCGTGCTAGGCCAGAAGGAAGCATCGCAAAGGGCTATGGAACAGAGGAGGTCATTGAATTTTGTGTAGACTTTATTCCCGATCTGAAGCCAATCGGTGTTCCTGAATCGCGCTATGAGGGGAGACTACATGGAAAAGGCACCCTAGGAAAGAAAGCAACAATATGTGAAGATGGAAATTCTTTCACTCGAGCACACGACACAGTTCTACATAATTCCAGCTTGGTGGCTCCGTATATTGAGGAACACAAGAATGTTTTACGCTCCAAATACCCGGAGCAATCTGAAGATTGTATTGATGGAGAACACATGAAGACTTTCAGTAGTTGGTTAAAAAGACGTCTCATTAATGACATCAATGTCGGAGAACAACTATACTTGTTAGCCAAGTTACCAGCTTCGACTATATTGACTTTTCAAGGGTACGAGATAAATGGAAATACATTTTACACAGCCAACCAAGATAAAAAGAGTACCAACCAAAACAGTGGTGTCCGCTTTGATGCAACAAACTGCAATGGGAAAAAGGTCACATATTATGGTTACATAGAGAAGATTTGGGAACTTGACTATGGACCTACTTTTAAGGTCCCTTTGTTCAAGTGCAAATGGTTCAACCTACGAGGCGGGGTAGACCCACGGTACAGAATGACTACAGTGGATCTCAAGAATCTTGAGTACGAGAACGAACCATTCGTCCTAGCCAGTGAAGTGGCTCAGGTTTTCTATGTGAAGGACATGTCTACCCCACCGAAAAAAAGAAAAGATAAGCAAGCGAGTACATCACACGATGAGCCAAAGCGCCACATAGTTCTTTCAGGGAAAAGAGTCATCGTGTGAGTGGAGGACAAGACAAACATGTCAGAAGATTACGATAAGTTTCATGACATTCCGCCCTTCAAAGTGAACACTGACCCAAGTATCAAGTTAAATGAAGAAGATTGTCCATGGTTACGGCGCAATCAGAAGAACAAGTGAACACTAGATAGGGATGTGTAATAATGTATTCAACTTTTTTATGTAACTGTGTTATGAAAACTCAAAAGAAAACTCTAAACACTGATTTGTATTCGGTCGATGAACTGAAGTATTTTGTAGATAGAACAAAACACACGGTATCACCTGCATACAGCCCCACGGTGGCTCCTGAGTGCCCGCATATCAAATGCACCGTGAGGCGCATGCAGAGAATCCAAATGCTTTGTATTCGGTAGATGAACTGAAGTATTTTGTAGATGCATGGAACAAAACACACGGTTTCCCCTGCATACAGCCCAACAGTGGCTCGTGAGTGGCCGCATATCAAATGCACTATTGGACGTATGCAGGGAATCCGAATGCTTTGTATAACGAAATGAACTAGAATGAGGAGACACTGAGTGCCGTACATGTCCGAGAGGGGGGCTATATATAGGGTCATGTGACTCACGAAGTGGTCCTGATAGTGCTGATCCAACAGCTCAGAATCCCTCAAAAGAAACACATCTTGATCCAACGACTCACAAGTGCTTTAAAAAACACACGATCCATGTGCTTCTTTAGTCCCGGTTCGTGGCTAGAACCGAGACTACAAATATGGACTATGTCGAAAATGATTTTAGTGAAAATTAGATGGGTGCCGTTTTGCATCATATTTTTTGTACTTTGTTCACAAAAAAAGTCATTTTTTGCACTTAAAAAATGGAAAATGATATTTATGAAAATAATTTCAAGATTTCCTTTGGCATGATTGTTTCTTATACCAAGATGCACCTATTTGTGGAATATGAGATCTTTATCACAAACTATGTCGTCGAAATGACCATAACTTGGTCATTTGGCTTGAAACTTTCTAGATGTTCATACATGATAGACCTTTTTGTGAAGACTTTTTTTGCAAATTTTGTCAAAAATCAAGTTTATCATTTTTCATAGCAAATAGTATACATATAAGGAGCCCATGCCAAAGGAGTTCATTTTTTGAGGTGTTTATCACTTTATTTCATTTTTTCCGTAAAAACAGAAAAAACGGTAGCGATGACTATTCATCGAAAGAGGTAATATTTTCTAGAATCATCAATGTTTCTGTGATATAACCACTAGTTGTGTACCTTAAAATGATTTTTCCCAAAATTTCAGAACAAACTATCAAATAGTTGTAGTTCAAATTTGAATTATTTTCAAAAATTCAACATAAACTCATTTAAATAGGCAAAACTAATTTAAAAAATCAGTTTGGCATCTTTAAATCAAAGAATATAAAACAAAACAGAAAAGGAAACTAGAAACAAAACAATTCAAAAAAAAGTAAACCAAAGTATATAAAAGAAAACAGGAACAAAAACCATTCAAAAGTAAAAGAAAAAGAAAAAGAAAAAAGGAAAAAAAAGCCCTTTTGTCCCGGTTGGTTAAACCAACCGAGACTAAAGGGCCGTGGGCTTCGCGCACTAATTTTGGCGGCCCAGAGAGAGTTACCAACCGGGACTAAAGACCCTTTAGTCTCGGTTCGTGGCTAGAACCGGGACTAAAGGCCTGTTTCAAGCATTTTAGTGCGGTTTCGCGTCGAATTTTTTCAGAGTCTCCCCAAATCCTCCTCCACTGCCGCCTCCGACGCCACCGACGACCCCGAGGTCTGCCGCGCCGCCGCCGTGCCCTGCCGCTGTAGCTCTGCTCCACCTCGCCGTCGCTCTGCTCCACCTCGTCGTCGCCCTGCTCCACCAGCGCCGGTAAGCCTCCTCCCCTTCCTCCCTCGGCCTCCTCTTGTTCTTTGCTCCGGCCGCTGCCAGCCATCTCCGGTGCCGCCGTGCCCTGCCGCTGCTCCGCTCCTCTCCTCTCCTCTGATTCGGATGCTTGCGAACCCTAGCCCCCGCTCGCACATGCTTGCAAACCCTAGCCGCCATGCTCGGGTCGCCGGTGCTCCTCCCCGTGTTCCAGCCTCCACGCCCTCTGCTGCGCCGCCTCGCCGGACCTCTGGTTCCTGCTCGAGCACGTTGCCTCGTCCTCCACTTGGATATGAAATTTTCTAGATATGCTACATATGAAATGCTAGATAATGTACCTTAGATATGGTAGGATTTGTACCTTAGATTGAAAATTTGCTAGATATGCTAGATATGAAATGCTAGATAATGTGCAACTTTTTACAAATTATAGTTATTTGTTCTCGGTTGAATATAATTGGTTCTCTCTTAAGATATGTATGTACCCATTACTTATGTACTAATATGTGCATCACGGTTTGCTTGAATTCAAAAAGAGAAAAAACAGGATAGCAGTATTCCATGCCACCATGTGCAAATCCTCTAGTTCCGATATTACCATCATTTGCAACTGTAACTTCTGATATGCTATCTACTTCTGAGCATCGTTACCAATTTAATTAAGATGAAATGATAATTTCTGTATGTGAGTCTTCATTGAAATGATAACTTCTGATATGCTATCTACATGTCTTAGCCGAGTTAATGCTGTTCATGTTTCTACAATATTCTCGGTTGAATATAATTTTTTGGTTTCAAGATTCATGTGTTTATTCATTTTCTAAGTAGATGTTAATGAATTCTTATAGAACTGTTAGAAAGCATTTTGAAGCACTAGTTGTTTCCCAGCACATCAAAAACAACTTATGTACTTTCTATTGTATGAGAGTGTTATGGATAAATGTAAAATTATGATTTAAAAAACAGGAGCGTTTGACAATGTAATTTAAATTCTTTGAATTGCATACTTGTATGTCTTTAGAATTGTATTTTTATGTCTTTTAGAGCTATGTACATTTTATTCGATTGCAAATTTTATTGATTGCAAATTTTACATATGCAAATTTTATTGATTGCAGGTACATTTAAGGTATGGAGCACTTACGAGCACTACAAGAGAACTGGCTCATAGAGACACTAATTTGGTCTTGTAGAGACACTTATATTGTCTTTACATAGTTGTAGAGACATTATCCACATTGTCTCAAAAGTGTCACTACATGCAGTGTATCTTAGACTGTAGAGTCAATTTGCGAAATGTCTATATATGACATAAGGTCACTTTGTAAAGACATTAAGGTATGTATCTACACACATAGAGGCACTTCAAAGATACACTTGAAATGTGTATGTATAGGTTTATAGGCACTTTCATGTAGCATTTTAGATTGTCTCAAACATCAATAGCATCATTTTGGTGTGGCAATGTATCTGTGTCTAAAAATGTATTGATGTGTAAGCGAGGCGTTTTGTTTGGTCTTTAGAAATGTGAGACATGTAAGTGAGACTTTTTTTTTCTTTTTTTATAGTCTCTGTAGAGGCATATTGACATGTCTCAAAAGAGAAAATCATAAGAGGCATTATGATAAGGATCAAGGGGATGATCCTCTGTTCGTTGTCCCGATCTTTCACAACGAGTAACCCGGACGGTAAATCCTTCCAACAACACCAACGGCGTCACCTGAAGGTGGGGAATAAATCCAGCAAGCAACGTGATGAAGATCACCACGCCTCTAACCCGAGCACGATAACACTTGATGAACACAAGCACCCTCGCAGCAATCTTTATTACAAACTGATAAACGGCATCGCCGTCCCCGGAGGGATGCTTCACCAACGAGCTCAAAGTCTATGGACTGTTTTTAATCTAAACTCAAGCTAACCCTAAAACGATGCCTAGCAACTCCTTATATGAGGGGAGGGATGCTACAGTACCGCGCTACAGTACCGCCCCCCCTAATGGACCCTACGTTGACTTGGTTGGACAGGCCCAAACCAAGCCCAAACTCATAATTATTAAAAACTCTAATTATTTAAAATAGCAACACACGACGAACACACCTAACTTGGTGGAGTCCTGAAATTGGGCTGCACCTCCCCCGTCGTTCCCATATCATCCTCCCCCCCTTCAAGAAGCGTTGTCCTCAACGCTTGAGGGTCGGCTCGAAAGGGTGGCGTGATAGCAGCAACAACATCACGCGTCTTCGTCATCTTCAAATCTCGCTTGCCTTCCTCACCACATCCTCCCGCTCGACCTGCTCGACTTGATACAGTCTTCGGCGGCTGCATCTCTTTCCTTCTCCACATGAGCTTGGACCTAGGCGCCACCATCTTCTTCTTCTCAACTCTTGCTGGAACCTCGTGTTGCTGAACATGAACCTGCTTTGCACGACCCTGCACAAGATGAGTAATGCCTGGGCCACACAACTGACGAACACGTCCATCCTTGCCTTTATGCACACGTACTGCTGCTCCAACAAAACGTTTCCGAGGTGTTCTCACAAAACTGTGGCTAACTACCCGCGGCACCATATGCACCGGAACACGATCAGCACCACTATCATTGGTCTGAACACCCATGTCAACACGAACTGGAATTTCCTTCTTCTCATCAATCAGAGGCATAACTTCAACCGGCTTGTCACTAACAAGTACAACTGGCTTGTCATCTACAGGCATGGCTGAAACAATGTCAACACTGACGCTCCGTGCATCATGCTCCTCAGGCTACGGCGTAGCTAGCTCAGATTTTGGCTTAGCCTTGCGCAACTTCTCCTTGTGTACCACCAGCTCAACATCAGACTTTATTTGATCATCCTGCATAGGTTTCAAAGTCCGCTGTTTGCCATCATGCACAAAAGAATATGTATTTGCTCTCCCAGCATGAGTAACATTGCGATCATACTGCCATGGACGTCCAAGTAACAGTCCACATACCTCCAATGGCAACACATCGCATTCCACCTCATCAACATAGTCACCAACTATAAATGGCACACGAACCTTGTGAGTAATCTTCATCATACCGCAGCTATTAACCCACTCAACATGCCTCGGTTCTGGAATACGCCATGTGGATAAACCCAACGCTTCCACAACCGCCTTGCTAATGCCATTACAGTAGCTACCACTGTCAATCATCAACTTGCATGCTTTGCCCTTGATCATGCACTGCGCCTGAAATAAATCCATCGCTGGCCTCTATCCACTGTCATACAAGTATCACCATGTACTCTCTTGAGTTGCATATTCAGCCCACTCAATGGTACAACATCCTCCACCGGACTTTTGTCCAAATCCGTAGACGGCTCCACAAATTTGGTGCGCAGAAATTGTTTGAATTCCTCCCAATTAGATGTTTGCCATGTGATGCCTCTCACACGCATCTCTTCCCGCCACCAACTCGACAACTTTGTATCTACTCGCCGGTACGCAATAACTAATGCAGTAGGGTCACCAAAATTGTAATCAAGCGTACGACATTTTGCAAAACCACTGTCCATGTCTGATTCCCAAGACTGATATTCTGCAGGCGTCGTCGAGCTGTCCAATCTCCACTTGATTTTAGTTGGATCAAAGGCGAAACCAACAATGATACCAGTGTAGTCATGATAAACATCACCGGACCTTTCACCAGAAACACACCTCTTGCCATAAAAATCACCCTGAAACGAACTCATTATCACGTCAAATTCGGTTCGGACTGACAGAAACTCTGAATTTAAAACGGACGTGGTTTCCTCGTAGGAAGTCCGAAACAGGCAAATAAGCACTTGTCGGAAAGATAATTTTATGTACTTTCCAATTGGTAGCCTCCCAAGTCCCGACTCCTCACGTGCAGGTCACTGTGGCCTGAACAAGACGACGGTCGTTTCTGGACTGGGCAGAACGCGAGATCAAAGCTGACCTCTTGCCTTTTCCTTTCCTCCGGTATTTCCTTTCCTTTCTTATCGGCCAAGTAAATCCGAATCTGCCTCTTGTTTACTTTCCTTTCCTGCCAAAACTCCACGTCAGAAAACAAAACGAGAAAGAATCCCACCAAATCCGGAACTAATGAAATCCGAGATTTATCTTTCCGTTTTTATCAGATCCGATCTTGCTTGGAATTTCCTATCCGGTTTGGACTTTCCTTTTCCTTGACTTGATGATCAAACACCACCACGTGCTGTCCCTTGCTGCTCCTCCACGATCTGATGTTTGGTGTTTGAAATTGACTAGCAGATCTAGCAGGAACCGCACTGCCTGGACTTCACGTGCTGCTCCAGCCAACCTCCACACAACCACGATCAAAAGCAACCACGATCGGGACTGCAGCAGAAAACGATCTTAGCAAATTTGCAATCGATCTAACCTCCTTGCCGGCTGTACGCTGGACTCCCTGCAGGACGACCACCGACACGATCTCTACGAACGCGATCTCCAACAGCCTCCGCCTGAACCAATCTCCACCGAAATCAATCTAGCAGATTGATCAAACAAAACTCGCTGTGAGAAACCCAGTAATCTGATACCACATGATAAGGGGTGGGGATGATCCTATGATTGTTGTCCCGATCTTTCACAACGAGTAACCCGGACGGTAAATCCTTCCAACAACACCAACGGCGTCACCTGAAGGTGGGGAATAAATCCAGCAAGCAACGTGATGAAGATCACCACGCCTCTAACCCGAGCACGATAACACTTGATGAACACAAGCACCCTCGCAGCAATCTTTATTACAAACTGATAAACGGCATCGCCGTCCCCGGAGGGATGCTTCACCAACGAGTTCAAAGTCTATGGACTGTTTTTAATCTAAACTCAAGCTAACCCTAAAACGATGCCTAGCAACTCCTTATATGAGGGGAGGGATGCTACAGTACCGCGCTACAGTACCGCCCCCCTAATGGACCCTACGTTGACTTGGTTGGACAGGCCCAAACCAAGCCCAAACTCATAATTATTAAAAACTCTAATTATTTAAAATAGCAACACACGACGAATACACCTAACTTGGTGGAGTCCTGAAATTGGGCTGCACCTCCCCCGTCGTTCCCATATCATCCTCCCCTTACGTCTTCCTCGAGATTAAGAAAGTTGTTCCCTAATTAAGAGATAGACACTGCCAAGATTTACTAACAACATAATACATATACAAAATATCATGTGACATAGGAAGAACATATAACTGGATACCATCACAAAACCCAAACATAAATAGTCATAAAAATATTATACACCACAAGACCATATGACCAAAAAATACACAAATAACAACCTCCCCATGTTGTACAAGGTCACAAAACCCAAACAACGATAGTCTTAAACTACTACACACAGCTAGACCATATGACCAAGCACTATAGCGTTCCTTTTGAGCTATTGTTGTCGGCCACCACATGGAGCAAAAATACAAATACCCTGCAATCACCAAGCCAATGTCACTTAAGTCAAATAAATTTCTATTATGAAAGTTACTCAGATTGCAAGTGCAGAAATACAACGGTCATACAGTAACTAGCAAGTCATTTCAGAAGAAGAGAATGTGTTTACATGCAGAAATATCTTTCAGCTTTTGCTTGAATGCTTGTCCATCACAAAAAGAATTGTAGCTCGCTCAAATCTGTGATAATCACTCAGAGCAGCTGAACTAACTTTCGATCATTTAATTCTCATCAATTAATGAATGCAGAGTAAAGCCATGAGTGCATTAGATCAGTACAAATGAATACACTGCATTTTCCCTCCTATTGGTGATTTGGTAAAACTAATTTAGCACGCTTATAGGATAAGCAGATGATCAAGTGCATATAATCGTTAGTTTTAGGTGATGGAGTAGATAATTAACTGTGTACGTACCAGCGAGCCAGCGATTCGTCGTGGCTCTAATTGTTCTCGAGTTGACCAGCCTGATGGCGCAGCTGGACGATGGTGAAGACGTGCAGGCTGGAGTCGGGCAGCGGCAGCGACAGGTCCTTTTGCAACACCAACCCTGCAACCCATCGTTCAATCTCAGGTCCGAGAACAGCATGATCGGCTCAGTCTCCATGGCTTGCCTCCGCTCGCTGACGGGCTCGGGATCCTGGACCTGCGGCAGTTCATCTCTCCATCAGCGCCGTCGGAGAAGAAGGTGGAGCCCTCGGAGTCACAGGGAGTCGCGGCATCAGCCTAGCCGCGGCCACAGGGGCGGATGCGTCACGCTGTCTCATGATGCTAGGAGGCGGGGTCACCGCGACGAGGAGGAGGATAGTGCAACGGAGGAGATATACCAGTGAGGCAAAGGGGTAGTATCTGGAGCAGATTGTCCGCTCGACGTTTCTCGGGTGGGGATCCAGAGAGGAACGAGATAGATGGGAGATGATACGTGGGAATGGTAGTGGCGACGTGGAATACGGTAAGTTAGAGAAAATCCTGGGCTTAGTTTTTCATCTACGCGCGTACATCTCCCGCCGTGGAGTTAGAAATTTTCGGTTCGGCCGAAGCCATATCTTTTTGCAGCCTAAATATGTCTTGATTATTGACTTCAGCGATGGTGCTATACATCTCGTTATGAGAAATTTTACAATATATTTATTACTTATAAAAGATACGCATCGATGTCTCTACAAAGTCATTCTACTGTAAAGGCATTCTCAAATTTGTCTCTCAATATGCCTTCAGAGAGGTGCTAAGAGACATTATGAAGAGTGTCTGCAATGAGATGTCTCTATTATTGAGGCAATATCAATAATGTCTCTTACAATGTCTTTACATCCAGATTAAGAGACATTTTGGAGAATGTGTCTAAGTAGATGTCTCGACCTCTTAGGCATTCTCTACTATGTCTCTCTTAATGCTCCTACAGAAAATTGGATTAAGATTTAAAAGACATAGTGGACAGTGCCTCTTGAATAATGTCTCTACTGCACAGTTTTGTTGTAGTGGAGACAAGCAGAGAGAAGACCTACTTCAACGAGACGAGGAGAGAGAAGACCAAATGGAACGGATCATTTATAACGAGGCCCGAGGTGGAGAAGATGTCGATGATGATTTCACACAATTTTTGAACGACTTTGGTGATGGAATGGAGTCACAAGATGTGGTCATAACAAACTCCGGCGGAGAGGTGTATATGTGTATATATATAATAGGGCGATATGTTGTTGATCACTAGATGCATTAATTGATTTATATTGCACTTGTTAACGACTCATTTTTCTTTTAGCCCTCCGGATCAAGCAAAAATGCCAAAAAACCAGCATGTGCTCCTCGAGGCAAGGCAAAAAGAATGACGAGCGAGGATCCAAAGTTACTGATTGAGGAAATTGCTGATTCCGGCGAACCGCTCGAACCAAAACAGAACCGCAACAAATTTATAAGTCAAGCTGGAGTTATTGTTAGGGACATGATCCCGATCAGCATACGTGAATGGAATAAGCCGGCGGCTGCAGATGAGGAGGACCCATGTTATGTCCACCATTAAGGATTTGGTCTATAACACGCTCTTGACACATTTCAACCTCCCGCCAAATCTCTCTAAAGTCAAGAGGGACAACCTCAAGAAGTGGACTCTTAAGAAGATGGCGGAACAATTCCTGAACTGGAAGAAAAAGTTATGGAATCAATATGAAGAAACAAAAGAAGATCCAGATTTCAGTGGAGCACTAGGGAAAAAGTTAGAATCTGAATGGGAAGCGTTTAAGGCGTATAGGGAATCAAGTACGGCTGTGGCCCGATCGGAGACAAATAAGTTGAATGCTAAGCGGAAGGAACACCACCATAAATTGGGGACAGGTGGCTACAAGAGCGCCATTCTTAAGTGGTTAGCCTTTGAAGATAAACTGCATCTATCAGGGGTCCGTCCACAGACACTTGACTGGCCCGAGAGGTCAAAATTCTGGTTGTTTGCGCATGGGGCAGGATTGGACCCAGTGACAGGAATGATTGTTGCACAAGGAAAATGGAAGGACAAAATCATAATAGTCACAAAGAAGCTTGAAGATGCAATAAGAGATGTTCGTAATGGTGTGTTCATACCTAATAGAGAGGATGACGAGCTGACACGGGCCCTGGGGAATCCTGAACATGTTGGACGAGCTCGAGGCTATCCCGGCGGTACTAAGTTTAAGAGTGCGTGGCCGGATTGCGCTAACACTTATAGAAGCCGTAGCAGAAAAAAGCAGAAGGAGGCCGACCGGTTATCAGAATTGGAACGTGCGGTGAAGGAGACACGGGAGGAACTGAAAGCATTGAAGGAGCAAAGAAGGGAAACTCAGGAGCGGCTACAATTAGAGCATCAAGCCGATGCCGCCCCATCTCAGCGTTGAAGCAGCGTGGGTTCCACGCATCAAGACGATGGTCCTTACCCCGTCGATGGCATCACAGAGCCGACAAGTTGCGAGCTACACATATCAATGAGAAACATATCTTTAAAGGTGGCGGTGGGCGTCGCTTTAGTAATTGAACCTGGAGAACTCTACCATTGTGGTGAAATTCCAGCTGGCTATGCTCGTGTCGGGGTGGACGAAATTATGCCGGGATTTGAAACCTTGGACCTTGAGTTTCCTGGAGGTGACGAGGAGAAGACATTGGCAGACCTCAGGCGTGGCTTCGCCCTGTGGAACAAGAAATACATCGTCTTTCAAGACCCCTTGCCAAGGCCACCGACTTCTCCTTGTAGGAGTCCACCTCATTAGCAAAGCCCACACGTCCCCGAGAGGGAGCCCAGCCTGAGTCCATCTCCACCTCATCAGCAAAGCCCACACCTCCCCGAGAGGGAGCCCAGCGCGAGGCCATCTCAATCTTCGCCGCAAGACCCACCGCCCCCCGAGAGGGGCCCCCGTGCGAGGCCATCTCAATCTTCGCCGCAAGACCCACCGCCCCCCGAGAGGTGTCCCAGCGCGAGGCCATCTCGATCTTCGCTGCAAGATAAGTGGCTCCAGAGGAGGCGCAAGCCCGGTTCTCCTCCTAGGAAGAAACCTAGAAAGGAGAAATCACCGTCGCCCGTTCAGAAGTTACCATGGGACCGAACTTGATAAGGGGTGGCCCGATCTTCTCAGTGAGCGATGGGTAGATGGATGATGGTGGAAGATAACTTGCGAGAATCCGACGAACTCTCCGGCTGTTCCCCCGTTGCCAATGCAACAGCTCTTCAACCCAATGGATATTCGCGACGCCTCACACCGATGCAACGTAGCCGCCGACCACGAAGCGGTTTTGCAATCTACTAATTCCCAGTGGAACAACAGATCACACTCAAACTTCGGATAATAATCTCCAGAGCGCAACACAGTGGAGAGGTTGAATTCCTGAGCGCAACACAGAGGAACTCGAATATAGATGAATGCTTAGCAATCCAATCTAGGGTTTATGTTTAAACGTGGTCTAAACCTAAAAGCCACGAAATTACAAGCCTTATAAAGGCTGCTGGACGTCCAACATTGTGTTGGAGTCAAAACCTAACTTTCCTAACTTTAGCGGACTCTGTTTGGAAACAGGCAGAAAACAACTCGTGACTTGTTGCGGTCACCGCGCCCAGTCCGAGCCGAACCGGGGCATGGGGCTGGACCCATTGGAAGGCCTTCAAATTGCCTTTTCAGATTGTGCTTCTTTGCTCTATTTGGAGTCCGTATAAAGAATCCACGTCCGTTTCAAATTCAGGACTTCTGTCAGTCCGAACCGAATCTGAACAAATCTTGAATCCGAATTGGAAAGGATCTTTCTTTGTTTGCAGCATCCCTTCTTCGCGTGATGGCTCCACTTCCTCCCTCGCCTCCCTCGTGCTAGCCACCTTGATGTTTGTCAACAGCCTCCATTCCTTGCCCACATCTTCTTCTCCATTCGCCATTATCTCCATTAACTCAAACCTAATGATACATAAACATAATAACTTAGGCAGTATAACATTCTTATAATTCATGGTATCATATCCAACTAGGAATGAGTTCACCTTATAATAATCATCGATCATGTTTAATATTTCCTTCCAACTTAAACATGGATAATCATCATAATCCATAGATATATCCTCATCATCCTCCCTTTCTTCAAGAAAAGCCGTCCGCGGCTTTGGATAAGCTGAAAGTGGAAGAAACAAAAAGAACAACGTGTACGCAAAGTATATGTATATGTAGCAGGTTGTATCATGTTTGTAAATAGTATGAATATTCTCAAATGACAAAATGCAACTAAAATTGCAAGCATAGCACATATAATTGTCATAATGGAACCAAGAAAATCTTAGCAATAAGCAATCAGAATTGCAAGTATAAGTGAAGTTCATAGAATCATGATCAAAATGATAGACACAAATATATAAAATCTTATGATTCAGTATTAAATCCAGTGTCCTCACAGAAGATCGGTGATCAAATTTCATGCTATCATGGCAAAACCAGTTCAACATATGCAAATTTGTTGGATACCACATTTTACATGCGCTACTCTGATATTTAGCACAAAGTAATGACCATGCAGTAGCACAATTAATTATAAGTCCATGATCATTAATCCCGGTATTGAAGATGCAACTCAAATTGCAGATATAAGTGAAGTATAAGTCAGTTTGGGACAAACACAACGTATGTGCATACGCATATTCAAATCTGGCAAGATCAGAATAGTTCAACAAAGGTGAAGCTACCTTTGTTCGCTGTAATACATCAACTAGACTAGAATATAGCACATTATCATGAGAATTAGGTATCGTCCCAAAACAAAAAGATTCCGGCACATAGAATATATGACTGAAAACAGCATGTTTCAGTTCAGCAATTTTATCATAGGTAATGCATATGTGATCCACCAAAAAATTCTCGTTCATGCTATAGTCACCAATTAAATAGAATCGAAAACAATTGGCATATGTGCTAGAATTTACATATGAAATTTCAGAAATCTTATTCATAGCACAACTCATGGTAAGAGGTTTTTCTAGCATGATATAATACAAAACATTAGTCGGTGGTATTTCAGCAAGGATCTCTTTATGTGTAATCAGTACCACATGATCAAAATTTGAATTCAGCAAGTTATCACATGGTTTTGAAATATGTTTGCATATCAAATCACAAGAATCATCCAGTAAAGAATTATACTCACAAAGTGGCGCGCTTGCTGGCAGCAGCTCCAAATCAGTACCTATGTCAATGGCAATCTCCTCAGATGTAGTAGGTACTGGAACATCTTCGTCTTGCGGTGATGCAGGTTGTAGACTTGACGGCTCCCTTTCTTTAAAAGCAACCTGCATATCATAAGAAACAACACTAGAAGTAGAGATAGTTACATTAGCAGAAATATCCTCACATGTCCTATCATCTACTACACTCATGTTGTATTGTTCTCTCATACTCTCAAAGTGTATGCACTCAACCGCACGTGTAGTGGAATCACACAGCTCACTTTTTATAACACTCTCACTCAATTTGGCTATGTGGCGCTCATTCTCACATGGGTTTTGATGCAGAATTAGCTCAACAGTTTTCAGATTCGGACACTCCACAACCATGCTCTTGTTCGTTTTTTACATTAAAAACTCTTTCTTCTTTTCCTTCCGAACAAGATGAAATGCATGAAAATCGTCTTCAGGTGTAGGTTGTAAGTATCTCTTCCTCATGTTCCAAATGATGGACAAACCATCAACACCTCGTGGACAACTTGCTTTAAATTGTCTCCACCACGGTGCTCCCAACATGATGTGACAAGAATCAAGTGCCACAGGAGATATATCACATACCACAACCTCGGTGTGCTGTCCTATGGTAATAGGAACCTCAGCCTGGTGTGAAATTTGGAGTGCACCATACGCAGAAGCTAGGAAATAAGGCTCTGAAAGGTAACATGTACTAAGCTGCAACTTTTCAACGACTTCAATGCTGACTAAATTAATAGACGAGAATCTCTCAATGGTTACAGCAGCAACTCGTCCACAAATAATGGCATTGAAGTGGAACAGACCGTTTCCTTGGATTGGACGACTTTCTTCTTTCCAAAAGGCTGCACTGCAAAATATGTGTTTGCTAGTTTCAAAATCACCCTCGTATTCTGCCATTGTTAGTAAACAACACAAATATGTATATATGTGGCAAACTCTCAACTCACTCAAGACCGAAAGAAATTGTGTATCTTACCGTTCCAAAGTGAATAGTAAAGCTTACCACTCGTAGCGACAGTACGTGCACGGATGGGGTGAAGCGAATATTATGGGTATCAAAGTGTCACACAACAAAACAGGGTATTTGGTGGAGCTTGGTTGGGATACCTAACAACACCGATTCACAAAGCCTAGTGCTGATCGTATGACACAAGAGACACTCGGAAACGCACACGGTGGAGATAAATGGGGCAATTGCAACTCTGAAAATGAGCTAAAAATGATATATGTCGGAATAATGCTCGTGTTGCAATGCACAGGAGAGACGCTAGCAAAAAGCTCAATAATAAGGGCACAAGATTGCTCAAAACTATTTAGTGCAAGGCAGTAGCTCCAAACAGAACTGAGAATAAAATAATATTCGGCCACTTATTTTTTTCTGTCTCTCGGTACTGTAGGTACAGTAATTTCGGAACTTTCTTTTCCTCTCCTTTTTTTTCGTTTTTTTTTCACTTTTCTCTTTTCGATATATACACCAGGCCGCACAATATAGTTCACAGGGCACACAAAATTGACAGCCAAAATAAATGCACTTTAGAAAACCTATGTGAGCAGCCCGTGAGCAAATAGAAATTGCTAGTCTCGTTAGGTAAGTGCTACACAAAAAGATTGATTGGCTTTTACGTATGGCTGTCAAAAAAAAGGAAAGACACAACGTGGGTGTAGAGAAAAATAATGAAAACCTAACAAGAACTACAGGACTCGATCACAGACTTGAGACAAGAAAAACGAAAATAGATTCCTACGGACGGAGCCGTACACGATTAGGACAGCTGCACGGAAAAACGGAATAAAAGACCAAACCAAACCGATCCAATCTGCTATATATTTTTTTCCAGACTCGGACGAGCAGCTTGATTTGTTCAGGACTTCGACGAAACAAAAACAGACACTGAAACCTAGATGCAACTACTAGACCGGACGAAAAGCAACGCAAAAGGACACACGATCAGCAACTAAACTCGATGAAACGATGCGATCTAAGGCTATGGCAAATATTTTTGTGGGGCTTTTTCTGGATAGGACGAAAAATAGTAAAATCTACGGGGATGGATATGTGGATGCTCACCGAGTAAAACGCTGGAAATCTGATACCAAGATGATAAGGGGTGGCCCGATCTTCTCAGTGAGCGATGGGTAGATGGATGATGGTGGAAGATAACTTGCGAGAATCCGACGAACTCTCCGGCTGTTCCCCCGTTGCCAATGCAACAGCTCTTCAACCCAATGGATATTCGCGACGCCTCACACCGATGCAACGTAGCCGCCGACCACGAAGCGGTTTTGCAATCTACTAATTCCCAGTGGAACAACAGATCACACTCAAACTTCGGATAATAATCTCCAGAGCGCAACACAGTGGAGAGGTTGAATTCCTGAGCGCAACACAGAGGAACTCGAATATAGATGAATGCTTAGCAATCCAATCTAGGGTTTATGTTTAAACGTGGTCTAAACCTAAAAGCCACGAAATTACAAGCCTTATAAAGGCTGCTGGACGTCCAACATTGTGTTGGAGTCAAAACCTAACTTTCCTAACTTTAGCGGACTCTGTTTGGAAACAGGCAGAAAACAACTCGTGACTTGTTGCGGTCACCGCGCCCAGTCCGAGCCGAACCGGGGCATGGGGCCGGACCCATTGGAAGGCCCTTCAAATTGCCTTTTCAGATTGTGCTTCTTTGCTCTATTTGGAGTCCGTATAAAGAATCCACGTCCGTTTCAAATTCAGGACTTCTGTCAGTCCGAACCGAATCTGAACAAATCTTGAATCCGAATTGGAAAGGATCTTTCTTTGTTTGCAGCATCCCTTCTTCGCGTGATGGCTCCACTTCCTCCCTCGCCTCCCTCGTGCTAGCCACCTTGATGTTTGTCAACAGCCTCCATTCCTTGCCCACATCTTCTTCTCCATTCGCCATTATCTCCATTAACTCAAACCTAATGATACATAAACATAATAACTTAGGCAGTATAACATTCTTATAATTCATGGTATCATATCCAACTAGGAATGAGTTCACCTTATAATAATCATCGATCATGTTTAATATTTCCTTCCAACTTAAACATGGATAATCATCATAATCCATAGATATATCCTCATCAGAACTGCTGAGGAAATTGCAGCATATGTCCCTCCAAAATTGAGTGACTTGGCTGCAAAGAGGAAACTGGATGCCATTATTCCAAAATTTACCACTGGATATACTGAGGAGCAGTGCAACCGTGTCATCGATAACCTATACCGATTTCCACAAAAGCCGCTGTCAGACTATGACCGTTCGATTGGCAAGTCATATGAAAGTGAGGTTGAAGATAGGCCTACAAAAGGGAAACAAGTTCCCCAGCTCGGAGAACAAGACGCACAATCGGTCCCCCATCTCAAGGTGTTTGACGACAAGCAGGGTCCCAAGAACATCAATATTCGCGAGCTGGTTTATTCGGGAACTGATTACCCCGTCGCTGATGTTGTTGCTCAATATGTTCCCGGGAAAGATTTTGTGGAGGGCTACTTACCAACAAAAATGCGTAATTTGCAAACCTGGTACAAAGGACGAGTTAAGGACGGCTACGTCAGTGTCATGGTGGGAGTTAAAGAAGAGCACTATTTCTGAGAATACGCTATTAACGTTGACTTCAGCGAACTTTTTCAGTTATACAATCTCCGAGCCCTCGACAAATCTATCATCAGTTCCTATTGTCTGTAAGTGATTTATTTCTGTAATTTAAGTATTTAGCTCAGCTCGTTCATTGTCTGTGATTATACTCACTATATAATCTTTTGTGTGCTATATTATGCAGATTGAAGATGCTCGAATGCAAAAAGGATGACATCAAGCACATTGGGTTCATTGACCCCGATAAATTGCATGAAAAGACCATAAATGATCCTCAATTGAACAAGGATACACCGGCGGATTTGCTAAGGTTTTTGAAGCGACAAACTGACAAATCACTAATATTATGGCCTTACAACTTCAAGTGAGTGTTACTGTTTTTTATATACTTTCTATTTTTCTCACCCACCCGATGTTATGTTTAACTGATGAGTAATGCATGACTATGTATAAACGTGCGCAGTTACCACTATATTCTTCTCGTCATTGAAATGCGGAAAGGAGAAATTCAAGTCCTTGACTCGTTAAGGAGATCACCTCTAGACTACAAGTCATGTTTTGATTTGGTGACAAAGTAATTTCATTTCTTATCACCTCTTTCATTCATTCCTGATATCAAAAGAATTTATGACTCATTTGTTTAATTTTTTTGTCGGGCAGGGTTTGGCAAACATTCATCGACGAAGATCCTGCCGGTGGATGGCCAAAGAAGCTGATATGGCGTATGAACAAGGTAAGTAGTACTATACCTAGGTCCATGCACCATTATCATGCTTGATTATTATTTGATTCAATTCTATTCTTGTATAGTCTTGTCTTCAACACTCACCGGCGACTGATTTATGCGGATTCTACGTTTGCGAGTACATGCACGTTCTGGTCAACGAGAGTTTGACAAGCAGAAGAAGTGTCGAAGTACGTGAACATTATTCACAACATTATTTTTTATATACATATAACTCATGTATTCATTTGATATACACACAACTCATGTATTCATTATGATATCATTATTTTTACAAGTGGCTAAAAAGCGCAACATGTTACCAATAAAGGAACGCTTCAAAGCAATTGCAAAGGAGTTGGCGGGATTTTACCTAGCAGATGTCATACCTCACTTCGAAGAGTATCACTCTAATTAGTATGCCTATATGTAATATATAGCTAGTGATATCCATGTACTGAACTACCTGGAACTGGAAAATATCATCTTCATGTACGTACTTAGTTGCGTATGTGTCATCAATATGATCTGCATAATGTGTTTTGGCGCATCGACGTGTTGCATAACGTGTTTTTGGCGCATCGACGTGTAGCATCCGAAACCCCTACCGCCCACCCTAAAACACTAAAAATTGGTCGAAATTTAAATAAAAAAAATCAAAACGCTAGTCCCGGTTCGTGTTACGAACCGGGACTAAAGGGAATCGACCCCGCGCCCTCTGCCGTGGCCACGTGCGAGGCTCTCATTGGGGGGTGGGGGCTCTAGTCCCGCTTTACTACTCCCGATTGCCTAACCGGGACTAGAGGCGCTCTGGAACCGGGACTAGAGCCCCTTTTTCCACAAGTGATAAATCAACGTAGCTTGTACACTGAAATCATCGTAGCACCTTGCCTATGCTTACATAACATAAACGAGTTTCAAATATAGCAAAACTGCACATGACATGTAACATCAAAAAATCTCCAAAACTGACCTCCCTGTCATCACAAATGGAGGCACGCCCATGACCTATTCGAGCTCTCCGCCCATGAATGCACCACTCCCCAGGTGTGTAGTGTAGAAGCTAGATCGAGCGAATTCCTGACCAATCCAGTCGCGGGGCATTGTCTCCTCCAAGTCCATAGAAGATTGGGCACCTCAAATTCCATCTATGGCCTCCTTGGTGGCATGCTCGTCGACGGGCCCAGTGGTTGGAATCGAAGTCAGCAGGAGAGGGGTCTAGGAGGCCGCTGCGTAGGCGGTTGAAACGGGAGGCCGACGGGAGGGAGCGAAATCCGTGGACGCCGTCTACTCCTGTTGGCGGCACATCGCGAGGTTACCATCCATGGCTTCCTCGCCGTCCGGTGGCAGTCGATGGTCGCAGCGGACGCAGCATGGAGGACGAGCAGCGCATATACCGGCCCCTGTGGGTGCAAAATTGTGTTGTTTGGTTTGCCGAGTCAGATGGTAAAATTGACCAGCACTCCTATTAAAGAATCATGTAGCCCGGTCCGCGATAAACGACCAAATGAGACATTTCTAACGAAACCATGTTCCATGTGCTAGGTGTTTAGCTTTTGCTTCTGCTCAACTTTCTTCATCTCCTTCACCTAATCATGTCTAATCTATAAAACCGTGTTTGATTTTAGATAAGTTGCACACAAAAAAGAGGCACAATGACGTTGTGATTCCTTTTTTGTGATCCGTTTCAGTTTTCATCGACCGTAACTTCTCAACTTATAGTTTATTTTTGGAATTTTTTAGATGAATTATGTCAAATTCGACATACACGATTGACCGACTTGATTTTCTTTTAGGGGTAGGTTCATCTCGCCATTCAGACAACATCATGCGATTGACCATTTGAGAAATTTTCTTTTGGGGTCCGTATGCATTGTTTCTATCACGCATGCTTACAACAACAAAACCGTATGCATTGGTTTTAAACATCGCGCACCATCTGTTGCTTACATATCGTGGATAATAAAACGACAACTGGGAATAGACTTTTATTAACAACAAATTTTCAAACTGAAAAGATATATATAGCCTAGCTTTTACCGGCCATCGTCGTCGTCGTCATAGGCCGGGTTGTCGCGCTCCGGTGGCATAGGCACCCTCGCGTGGCTGAGGTGCCAGCCACCGGGGAGGCTAACTTTGGACCACGACACTGGCCTCAGCAATTGCTACCGTCGCTGCGCAATGGCCAGCGGCACATAGACGCGGTTCGAATCTTCCGACTAAGGAAGACGAGCTCTCCTCGGTAGAGGTGGCGAGCGGCTGCGGTGCCGGGCGCACGAGGAGGTGGCGTCCGTCACGTTGTCTTCCGGCGGCATTGGCACCCTGGCGCCGTTGAGGCGCGAGCCACCGGGAGGCTAACATTGCTCCACGGCACTGGCCTCCTAAATTGCCACTGCCGCCGTGCAACAAACAACGGCACGTAGGCGCGGTTCATATCTTTTGGCGGCGGCAGAGGTCTGCGGAGACCTGAGGAGTAGCGAGTAGCCATTGTTGCGGTTTAGTGACGAGATAGCAGAAGGGATTTTTTTTAAGGAGTATAGTGGCGGTTCCACGACGCCACAACATTAATTTGGCTCTCACTTCGTATTCTGGAATGTGTCCACATTACAAACTGTTACCAAAATCTCGTGCAAACGATTTATGTAATTGAATTTTATTTGACCCACCGTATAAAAAAGCGGGAACTCAAAATAGTCTTTTTACTAATAATATGAACACAATTATATTGTATTCCAAATACTAAAGTATCGAGAGATATATTAATACTATATTATATCTAAAATGTAATAATAGTTATGTCCTAGTTCTTGATCCTCTTCGACGCGCCATCGTCCTGGCGACGACGCTTCTGCCCGCCGTTGGCCTCATCGCCGCCGCCGTTGTCGGCGTCGCTGCCATCATCGTCGTCGTCACTACGGTCGTCTCCGTCCTTTGTGCACACTAAGAGTTCATTGTATTGTACTTCCAAATTTGGACCGCATCTCATACAATTTGATTAATTTAACGGTAGGCGTAGAACAAAATATCACACACAAATTCATTTTTGTCTATTATATAAATTTTAGACTAGCAGCATTCGTGCGGTCTCACTTCACTCGACTCTCCAGTTTTAGACCACGCATGCTCACCTGGTCGGAGATTAGAAACATATATCTCCCACTTTTCTGTACATTATGCCTTTCTCACGTGCAGATCCATGAACGGAGGTGCCGTGGATACCTCCGGCGAGCCCGGCTCGCCGTCGCCCTCCCCCGTGGTGACGCCGTCGCCGTACTTTGGGATCGAAGGCCGCACGTCCTCGACCCCGTCCTTGTCCTCGTCTCTTTGATAAGGTATTCTCTCATATGCACATGCTTATGTTGTTTATATGACCGATCTAGCTTGATTAGCACAGTTAGCAAGGCCTGATTTAGTTTAATATTCATGATCTATACTAGTTTAATAGGTTAGAACGGATCCACATGTTTTAGATATGTTTAGTGTTACTCCCTCCGATCCTTTAAAAGTGTCGTGACATAAGTTTATTTTGTTGTGTTGCTCCAGAGGATTTGTTGAACTGGATGCATGTTGTTTTGTTGGACTGGCATAGTACATGTTTACTATGTTTTGCTAATATGCCTTTTTTGCTCACATTTAATGTAATGTTGCCTTGTTAGTTTATTTTGCCGGTCAAGTTCTAGCCTAGTCAATGTACTGTTATCTGTTTATTCCAAGTAATTGTACTGTTTGCTTAATTGGTTAATTTCTTGCACACGTTATTTCTTGGATTGGATAAATGTGTTCAATAAATGTCCATTTTAACGCTAGCTAGCCTCTTTAACATGGATCTTATTTTGATGGCATTGTACAAGAATTTTTGGTTGCGCCCTTTGGCATATGTTATTAATTGGAGCTTCCACTAATAACATACTCCGTATAAACAAAGATGTAACCAAGAGGAACAAGATGCGGGAGGGGATGTGCATGGCCAAGTATATGACCAAGTCGCTCTTCTCATGTCCCTCTTGAGTGCAACTAAGGATGCTACTTGAGTCTACTTATTTATTTATAGCTTTTCTGTTTTTATGTTCTCAGCTTTGTGATGCATGAAAAATGCATACATGAACTTTGCATTTTATTATTTGATATTTCTACATATTTGCAACTTAAACTTATATGATGTTATCTTAATGTTTATAATGATTTTGGGAATTTTCTAAACAATCCCATCTCTTTTGGTTCTAACTCTGTTTTGAAGAAAATGTTACTTTTTAGTGTTTTGGACTTTTCAGGAGCTTCGAGACTCCAAAAAGGGCAATGCCAAATAACCAAGGAAAAAATAGCGTGCTATCAAAAATAGCGTGGCCCTCCTCCAAAAGCTATACAAGTTATAGCGTGTTATAGCGAAGCTACGTTTTAAAATAGCGTGGTTAAAAAATATGCAGGATATAGTCCAAATATTAAGAATTTCATCATAAAATATTTGTCAAGAAGCAATACATGCATAACCACTTAACCAGATACTGTCAGGGTCGAATCCATGGCACAAACATAAACATGAGGCATAAATCCATGAGGAAACACGGAAACCGCCAATGGCCGAGCTTGAGGAAGCACAGAAGCCCTCAGCCGCTGCAACTGGCCGTGGAAGAAGAACTCGATCTTCCGGTGGAGGATGTGCTTCCCGCCGCTGAAACGTCGATGCCGCCGCCGCCCACGTCGTTCCCGTGAACAGCAGATGAGAGGAAGTGAGGAACTGGTTAAGTTTTGGAGACTTTGTTTGGGGCTTTGTGTGTTGGACTTTGTTTGGGGCTTTGCGTGTTGGACTTCGTTTGGGGCTTTGCCGCTTTGGACTTCATGGGCTCACGCTATTTCCATAATTTTTTAGCGTGCTATAGGCTAAAACGATTTAGCGCGATTTAGCGCGTATAAAACTTCATTAGCCTCGTGATGCACACGGTGGGTGTGTTGTTGGGAGACCCCAAGAGGAAGATATGAAGTAGTGCAGCAGCAAGTTTCCCTCAGTTGTGAAACCAAGGTTATCGAACCAGTAGGAAATAATGAATTCCCCCGAGGTGTCAACGGCGCCAGAAAAATCTGCGACGTAAGGGCGCCAGAAAATGCTTCCTGGGACGTAGGTGACGTGGAACCTGCACACAACACAATCAAGATACTTTTCCCCAACTTAACGGTGAGGTTGTCAATCTCACCGGCTTGCTGTAACAAAGATTAAACGTATGTGTGGAAGAAAGATGTTTGTTTGCAGAAAGTAACAGGTTTGAAGTTTGTGGTTTATCAGATTAAAGAGAAGGACCGGGGTCCACAGTTCACTAGTGGTGTCTCTCCATAAATAATAATAACATTCATGCGGGTAAACAAATTACAGCTGGGCAATTGATAGAATAATGATGAGCAAACCAATGCATATACCAACATTATGATGTCTAGTGTGAGATTCATTCGGGCATTACAACAATATACATAGACCGTTCCAACCGCATCTATGACTAATAATCCACCTTCCGGTTAGCGTCCGCACCCCTTTCAGTATTAAGTTGCATGCAACAGATTATCGCCTTAAGCACTGTGTGTAAAGTAAGTAAGTAACATTATCCTTAGACAAAGTACTACTGTTTTATCCCTAGTAGCAACAGTACATCTACAACCTTAGAGCTAGCTGTCACCACCCCAGATTTAATAGAGACATGAACCTACTATCGAGCATAAATACCCCCTCTTGGAGTCACAAGCATCTACTTGGCCAGAGCATACACAAGTAACAGAGAGCATGCAAGATCATTAAATAGCACACACATGATATATTATGAAGCAATAACTTTAGTACTCAATATTCATCGGATCCCAGCAAACACAACATGAAGTATTACATAACGGTGATCTTGATCATGATAGGCAGCTCACAAGATCTAAACATGATAGCACAAGAGGAGAAGACAACCATCTAGCTACTGCTATGAACCCGTAGTCCAAGGGTAGACTACTCACGCATCAGTCTGGAGGCGGTCATGGCGACGTAGAGGCCTCCGGTGACGATTCCCCCTCCCGGCAGGGTGCCGGGGAGAAGTTCTGATCTCTCCCGAATTGGTGTTGACGACGGCGGCGGCTCGGGACCCGTGGAGGAAAATATGAACACCCTGTTAGGGTTTTTAGTCTGGGGGGTATTTGTAGGCGAAAGGGCGAAGTCGGTGGCGCCCCGAGGGGCCCACACCTGGTCCTCGCGCGGCCAGGAGTGCTGCCGCGCGAGCACGTGGTGGCGCCGCCTCGGTGGCCCACTTCGTCTCGTGTTTGGCTTTCTGGAACGTTCCCGATGAAAAACTGACTTCAGAAAAGAAATCGTCTAATTCCGAGAATATTTCCTTAAGTACTTTTCTGAAACCAAAAACAGCAGAAAACAGGGAACTGGCACTGTGGCATCTTGTTAATAGGTTAGTCCCAGAAAATGCATAAAACTATATAAAATGCATATAAAACATGTAATAACTTGGTATAATATAGCATGGAACATAAGAAATTATAGATACGTTGGAGACGTATCACCTCGTAGCATCAACTTTAGTCTAAATATAGCGTAGCCTCTCCAAATAAGCTATAGCGTGCTATTTAGCGCGAAATAACGCGCTATTTTTTTCGTTGCAAATAACACGGTTCAGAATTTTTGAGACGGACGCAATGGGGCTAAAATGGAGACCAGCAGCCCAACCAGATGGGAATGAACAGTGCTGGCACGGTCCCCCCCCCCCCCCCATATCACGCCAGCTGTGTTTGTTCGCATCTCGGTCGTCCGTTTCGCCTCATCTTTTCGCCAACCAACTTGTTTTGACCTAAAACCGACTATATATACCCCCTTTCGGCGATCCTCGACATGCACGGAGGCGGAGATTGAGAACACAGAAACAGAGAGTCAGCAGGTTGCCGCCAGAGAAGATGGAGGGGGGAGATGCCACCGGAATCGCCTCCAGAGGGCTCTACCCCCTCCGGCGTGTTCATCATCAACATCTATAATGCTTCGTTTGGATGTATATATTGGGCCTTGATATTGGATATTCGCAAGATTTGAGTCCCGAATATCTCAAATGTGGTTGTTTGGATGTGCTTAGCATTCAATCTGGATTTTCGGGCTCGATATCTAGCCAGGCCACGCGAAGGGAAAAGTCGCCCGACTCAATCTCCACCTCTTCCCCTGGAGATTGGTAGACATTCGCTCCCATACCCGTTCGCTCGTCCTCTTCCCTTCTCGTCCAGAAGACCTAGCGGCGGCGGCGCTAAAGGTCCGCGCCTCCTCTGCCCTCCCGTCCAGCGGCCGACGGCGGCGTGCTCCCGCGACCCTCTGTCCCCGCTGCTGCCGCTCTGCTTCCCCGCCGCTGCTGCTCTCTCCCCGCCGCTGCTCCTCTGCTTCCCCGCCGCTGCTGCTCTCTCCCCACCGCTGCTGCTCTGCTTCCCCGCCGTTGCTGCTCTGCTTCCCCTCTCACCCTCTCTCTATTTTGGTTGGCAGGTTGGGGAAGTTTGGAGCAGCGACCGGAAGAAGGTATGTTTCTACTAGGACCATCCCTCTGTTCCATGTCTCTGATCTGTGATGAGATGTTCATAATTAGTGTCCCAAGATGTTGGTCTTCTTCTATCCACGCCATAGGTCAGAGTCACATGGATCATATGCTTGTAGTTTAGTTTTGTGATGTGTGTTGTAGTTTGATTAACATGCTTTGGTAAAAAAAATTGTACATTGTAGATAAATGCCGGAAGAGTTAGACTTGGTTAATTATGTATCGGAAGAAAACAAAAGAAGGAAGAGGAGAAGGATTGTGTTCATTAAATTATACTTTGAATCCACTCTTCTTGCGATGGCATATCTTAGTACACGAAGAGTACCGAGGGATTTAGGGAGCTTTACCGATGATGAGCACAAATTATCGCTTCGAAAGTATTTGCTGAAAGATATGTATGATGGTACTAAAGTTGCTTGCTATGATCAGCTTCGTCTAACAAAAAGAAACTTTCATGACTTGTGTGCTATGCTGCGTGAGAAGTGTGGTTTACGTGGCAGTGTGTATGTTGCCGTGGAAGAAAAGGTTGCCATGTTCTTGCTTGTTGTTGGACATGGTTTGAAAATGAGGTTGCTGCGAGGGCAGTACAAGAGGTCCTTATGGACTATTAGTTCACATTTTTCTGAGGAGAAAATCACAACAAGGTGCAAAACCTTTGACAAGCATTACGATATTGTTAGCAAAATTCTTTCTCGGAGTGGATTTGGCTGGGATTGGGAAAAGAATGTCCTACTAATGGACAGTGATGAAGTGTGGGATAGATATGTGGAGGTAAATGACAAGCAGTATGATATGTACCATTATTTTGTTAACTTGCCAATCTAACTCATGTTTGTAATTGCTTGCAGGCTAATGAAAAAGCAGCTATATACAAGAACAAGGTAATCCACAACTGGAATGAGATATGTACTATTTACTCAAAAGACCATGCCACTGGTGAAGGTGCTAAGACAGGTGCTGAGGCTGCAACTGAGACTGAAACTATACTAGCAACATTACAAGCGCATCAGGCTACTTCTCCTTCTGTGGTACTTGCTGCACTTGCCAACATACCAGACTTATCTAAAACAGACAAGCTGCAAGCTTACGCGAAGCTAATCCTTAGCGATCGTTTATTTGATGCTCTTCTTGAGCTCCCCATGGAGGACAGGAAGGAATGGCTGCTGATGTTGGTTTGATTCATTTCACATTTGCTTGTTGTGTCAAGACCTTGTCATTTTGCTATGTTGAGAACTTGTAATATTGTGTATGAGACTATGTAGTTTGTTTGCTTGAGACTTCTTAAATTTTTTCGTTTATGACGGATTATGCTTTCATTTTGATATAATATATGCGTCTTGTTTTCGTCCGTACCATAATAAGTTGTTCCGTACATTTTGGCATGAATAGAACTGTATAATGATCAAAGTCTCAGAATACTCCAATATCACCACTTTTGTGCGTCCAAACGACATTTGACATTCAACCTCAATATCTTGTTTCTTATCCGAATATCTAATACATCCAAACAGAAATATTGATATTCAATCTCAATATCAATATCTTGGATATTGGACATTCATCCCAATATAATATCTAGGCTCTCAATATATACATCCAAACGAAGCATAATAATACCCTCTCCATCTCTCCACTGTAATCTCTTGGCAAACATGATGTATGATGCAATATATTCTTTTCCATGATTTATTGTGTATCCCCGTCTATGTTTGAGTAGTAATTTGTTCATGGCAAAAGTGAAATAGTTTCGTTGATTGGTTTCATACAATTATTGTTATCTTTTATGATTGTCTTGATGTACATTTTATGAGTGCAAGCATATGTTGATTAATGCATGTAAGGTGGTCACCTTAGAGTAAAGAATTGAGGAGGATGGGACAGATTCGACAGAAACCGGTGTCTGAAACTATGAATTGCTATGAGAGGGAATATATATCGGGGATCCTAAAACTTAAGGCTATGGTGGGACATTTATGTATTAATGATTCCTTTGTTTTCTCATGAATTTGGCCTTAGGACCTATCATAAGAGTTGTGTAATTTGCTCAATTACTTGGCTGCACCTATTTATGGCTCCTACATGGAAGAAAAAATAAAGACAGAAACATGTGCTTCACTAATTGTGACAACCACACGAATGAAACAACAATTGCTAGTACACTTTCTCCCTTGAGATATTTCCTAAGATACCTACTGTGAGAAACTTGTTTGAGAAAATTGTTGTGAGAAACTTGCTTCTAAAACTTGCTTAAGAAACATGACACTTGAGAAACTTGTCCCAACATCACTCAGCCTTTATAACCTGCTTATATTAATTTACTTCTAGTTTTAGTAATTTGGTGTTTTGTAGTTAGTAGTAAAAAGTTCCTTTCATATTTAAATTTATTGCTTTGCATAAAATATCAAATAGTTTACCTTTAGCTCCTCGTGGGTTCGACACTCAAATAATTATCGAATTGTGCTACATTTATTCATTCCTATTGGGTATTATCAAGTACTTTTCTGGCGCCGTTGCCGGGGAGCGTTGTGCCAAGCTTCTATTCTTGTTTGCATTGCATACCAACTTATAAATATAAACAAAAAAAATTAGATAATGGAAAATGCTGTGGGGTCTTCTTGTGTGGCTCAAAATTATTTGAAGGATATGCTATACAACTATGTGAACTATGTGAAAAGTTTGAATATTCCTTGTGTACAAATGTTTTCAATGCAAGAAACCATTTTGAAAGTGCCAAGGAAGGAGATGACGAAAGCATGAGCTTGGGGATGTCCATGCCACCCCAAGAAGAGGAAAAGAGAGAACAAGTGGAGAAAGAATGGAGTAGCTACCCCATCTCCTATACTCCCAACAATGGTAATGCACAAATTCCTATTATTGATGATTCTTTATTGCCTAGTAGTCCTCTATGTGGAACAATTATGACTAATATATGGGAGGATGAAAGTGATATACTTGAGTTAGATGATCCATTATGCTCATTAGATCATGATAAGTCTTTATATGGTAATTCTATTGAAAACTATGTTGTTGAGTTTACCTTTAATGCTTGCAACTATTATGAGAAAGTAAGAGATAAGAGTCCTCTTTATGTTTCTATGTTATTTAAAATGCAAGCTACCGATCATTATATGCATTGGTTACCACTAAATTGCTGTTATTTATTCATATATATAAAATGCCAATGCATAGAAGAGAGTTAGACTTAAAAGTTAATGGTTTAATGTTTTGTGGTGTGCTCCTTATGCTTTCATTTTTTATTCAGTTTGAGCACACATTTATATCTTTAAAACATGTAAAATAACTTTACCTACTATTTTTTTATAATTATTTTAAGATTTTAACTAAATATAAATTTGGAAAGTAAATGGGAAGGATGAGCAATGGAAAAGCTGGGGTCGATCTTGAACATGTGTTGTTCATGCCAATAAAAAAATTGTTAAGTCTCTATCAATAAAACTTCTCCCTACAAAAAAAAAGAGTGTTTCTTTTATATGTATTTGCTTCTTGAATAAAATGGTCTCACAATAATTACAAGAGTTTTCATCTTGGTTGAAACTATTATGTCATTTGTTTGTAGACCTAACCATTTTTGTAGGCATTGAAATATCATGGAGATGAAAACCCGAGCACCACCGCATGGACGGAGCTCGTCCCAGGGTCGCTGCCCCGACTATCTCGCGTCGGTCGGCCGAGAGCCGCCCTCCACAGCAGGTCCCGCCACCGCCACCAGCGGCAGCGGCGGCGGATGGAGCCGGAGGAAGAAACGTTGGCGTCGGCTAGGTTTTACCCTGGCGTCACGAGGGGAGCGCCGCGAGGGGAACAGTTACTTTGGATATCAGCTTCCCCTTATGCACATTTCAGGTCGAATGGCTTTATTGATTTAAAACTGAGCTTTATTGTTTTTTGTAAAAAGGTGTGAAGTCTGCATTCAAAGAACAAGTGAAAATGTATTAAATCCTAGATTCGGTTTAGGCAACAGCGTCGACACTATACATGTGCTGCGATCGGCACCGTCGTGTGTTGTCCATTCCTTGACGCTTTCGGCGAAGTCATTGGAGACATGACACTTGCAAGCTATGCATGTGAAGGCGCTCATGCGCTGCCGTGCACGCTGCTCGGTCAGACATGCCTTGCAATCAAACGACACACATATACACAAAAGGAAAAATAAACAAAGACTGCATCCAGCCCTACATATATGTAATGGCAATGCTCGATGCGCAGCAAATAAGTAATCAGCATCTAAACCTGGCGGCGGGCATGTCGTCGTCTCTCGTCAGGTCGGTCGCGTTGCTCTACCGCGGCATGCCAATGATCGGCTGCCGTGAAAGAGGCCATCTCCGGCCCGTCCCGGCGTCGGACTGGCGGAGATCGTTCGCAGCGTCTAGCCGGCGGCGCGGAGCGAATGAAGACTCTCTAACAGGGTTCAGACGAACCAGCGGCTCGAGTAGTAGGAGCATTAACAACACCGGTGACGCAACTCCACCAACATCGCTTCCACGGTTTCAGCAGGGTCAAGATCGAGCACCACTGCCGTTCTTCACCTGGTAATCGACCAGCAGCTCCCGTGGAGCGGAGCCAATAGCTCCTGCCTTTGATCTCCGTGTTATATTGCGGTTTTGCACCTGAAAATAACTCTTTTTCTTTCTCTTTATATTCTGTCAGGGCAAGATTGGCGTTTGGTTCTGTTGTTGCTGTCACGGCGCCGTTTGTGCACTCCAAATGGGTTTCGTTTCTGCGAATACAAAGTGATTAAGCAATAGCGACCAAATATGGAATTCCTCAGTGGATGACCAATTCGCCATTCATGAATGCGTTGCTTCCTTTCTTTCAGGTGAGGTGGATATGGTGAAGGATGTGGCGGAGACGGCGGCGGAGGTAGTCGAGGATGTCGCTGGCGTAGCGGAGAAAGTGTCGGCGGAGGTGGCGGAGAAGCTGCCTGAGGACGGAAGGCTGAGGCATGCGGCGGTGCTCATTGAGCACGCGTCCAAGGAAGTCGCAGAGGAGGCTCGTCTTGCTCAAGACATCATCCACAAGGTAGTCCCATGAGCAACAGTTTCTTGCAAGCTTAATTACACGCAACGGTCTTTTTGCCCTTTAATTGGAAGAATGAAGGAAGCAACAGCAAAATACTTCAAGAACCACCGTTGCGAATCTTACAGAGCATCAGGATTCAGGATGGTGGAAGTTAGATGACGTTTTAGTGTACTAAACGTTTTACAACTGAACAACTGACAACGATAACTCATGTCAGCAGTGTCATAAACTTCTCTACCAGTAAAGTCCAGTAGTACTACTGAATTCTTATTTGCTAAGCTAATTGCTTCCACAGGTCGATGAAATCGAAGAGGAAGTGAAGGCAATGATTGAACCGATAATTGATCATGGCAAGAGTGAGAGGAAGTAAATATGGTATTCCATGTAGGCAAAGATACAGATTGAGCAGTGCCTACCTGCAACCAATATATTTTTGTGCTTGGGCGTGTATATAAGCAATCTTCATTCTGAATCTGTAATGGCGTAATGCGCCTCGGATTAAGCCGTTTCCCTGTTTGTTTAGCCGATTTTCAGCCAGAGATGGACAATCGGAAGGAACACATGTAGCAAACGTTTGCTTCCACAGGTCGATGAAATCGAAGAGGAAGTGAAGGCAATGATTGAACCGATAATTGATCATGGCAAGAGTGAGAGGAAGTAAATATGGTATTCCATGTAGGCAAAGATACAGATTGAGCAGTGCCTACCTGCAACCAATATATTTTTGTGCTTGGGCGTGTAAGCAATCTTCATTCTGAATCTGTAATGGCGTAATGCGCCTCGGATTAAGCCGTTTCCCTGTTTGTTTAGCCGATTTTCAGCCAGAGATGGACAATCAGAAGGAACACATGTAGCAAACGTAATCCCGTTATAATAAAACTAATCACGTCTCAAAATGGATACATCTCATCTCAAATGCTCAGTACATAAGCGTCTCAGCCTCGAATTAATAAATATAATAATAAATAATGAATCTCAAATGGAACAGAGTAGAAAATATCAACACCACCAGAGCAGAGCAGCGACAGCGAAACCAAGCTACCTACACATCTAGAACAGGATGGCCGCAGCCGCCACTGCGCCGGCGACGGCGACGAAGCTGGCGGTGGCGTGGATGGCACCAGCGGCGCTCTTCTCCGAGGAAACGGCGGGGGCACCAGCCGGGGTCAAGACGCCACCGGCTGCGGGGGGCAGCGCGTCGAAACCGGCGCCGGCGGGGCCCAATGCAGCAGCGTCCGGGGAGGAGGCTGGTGTCTCCGCCATTGGAGCCGGCGGGGAGGCTAGCGGCGACGGAGCCGACGGAGTCGGTTTCTTGCTTGGCGGCGCGGGCAGGGGAGCCATCTTGGGGGACGCGGCCGGGGCCTGCTGCGCTGTGACCACAACGGCGGCGGCGAGCAGGGCGACAAGCACGGTGACAGCGGCGAGACGGGCCATTGGTGCTGGGCTGGTGGTGCTCGTGAGGACGCTAGGAGATGAGGATAAGAGAGCTGGAGATGGCGAGGACGCAAAGTGCTGCTAAGAGAATCTCTGTCGCTGGGAGATGCAGGATGAGAGTGGTGAGACGGGAGGATGAGGGGATGGGGTATTTATACGCGGCTGGAGGCTGATTTGTTTATCCTTTTCAATTTTTCTAGCCGTTGGGTTTGGATTCCTTCTGCCGGTCTGAACGTTGGAGCACGGCTTGGCTCGCTGTCTTGCAGGCCCAGACGACAACGTTCCTCTATACTCCTAGATTGCAATTTTCCGAACGTTGGGACGCAGGGGCCTAGCGACTAGTTGTTCTAACGACTAGTTTAAAGGGAAAGCTACCAATGGAACGGTGCAGATGCCAGATCAAGATAGGTTTGTAGAGCGCTGCTTTCAAGAAAGACTCCTCACGCTCTCGTTATTATTTTTACGCAAAGTTTCACGTAGTGGCATTTTTTTTTTGCGTCATTATCGATTTATCGTATGGTCAGTTGTATAAATGTCACTTCAATTTTCAAGTGTTCAATAAAGGTTAGCCGAATACACTTAGCCTCACATAGTTAAAACAAGAAAATTTGTATATCTCAAAAAAAAAAAAATTGTAGAATTGAATCGCTTCTTTATCCCCATCACCACACCTCCTGCTCTATCTTTTCCCACCGTCTTCTCCTCATGCTTCAAAGGTCACTGTGGACGCACCTCGTAACGCGCCAAACCCAACTGCGCTCACCATGAGCATGGTTGCATTGCTCTTTTCACTCGAATCAGGTCGTTATGCGTCCCCTCCCCCTTTCTGAGCGAGGCCTCGTAATCGCCATCGCCACTCCTTCGGCCTCGCAACCATGCATCCGTCCTCATGGTGAGCTAGTGACTCGTTTGAGGTACTTATCGCCCTCGAGAGCTTGGCATAATGGTCGGCCACTGGCACCACCATCCTATTCCCGTTCTCTAGGGACACGAGAACCGTTCCCGATGACAATAAGGTCGCGCGGGACGCCCATCCGATACGCACGCTCGCGATGGGAATGGGAGAGACGAGCACTATGGCGGAAGTGGTTGGGCCTACAGGGTGGCGGCAGTTGGAGCTATGTGGCGGCATTCAAAAGGGCTACGCTAGTGGCACCCTTGCTAAGGCTCTTGGTTGTTGCATGCTATGGGAAAGAGAAGGTGAAGGCGGATGAGAAGATGAACAAGATGAATACAAGAGGAGGAAGAGGGTTCTACGGGTAGGGATGTATGGCAGTTTTTCAATTTACTTAATGTGCTATCCCTAGGGAATTATCGCCCGCGATGAATATGTGAGAAGACAAAAAATGAACTCAAATGGCGGAAGAGGAATTTATAGAAGTACTCACGAAACGAAGTGGCATTTTACAGAATTTAGAAATTACAGTTTCATTTTTTAAAATCCCATGAATTATAGTGGTATTTTTCGGATTAACCTCCGCTGCCTTGATGAACATGTGGCACAACTCATTCATTACTAGATCTTATTGAATATCCATACGTTGCTCTTGCTCTCAAATTTCTTTATTTTGACGGTGATGTGACACATTGTAATCAGAACCAAAAGGGCAAGCCATGTGTCGCATACGTGAACGTGGACACCAGGGAAAACTCGATCTCTCCCCTTTATTTTATTCGGTTGGAGGGCGTGGGAGTATCCTAACTATTGGCGATCTGAACTTCAATGCACACAGAGACACAATTTACCCAGGTTCAGGCCATCCGGAGATATAAAACCCTACTCCTGCTTGTCTGATCTTGGATAATGATGGATGTACATGTTACAATTATGGTGTGACCTCCTGGCAGCCTTCCTCACTATTCTCTTTCCCCAAATATGTTCTCCTTTTACACCGGAGGGGAGAGGGAGAGACACACCCGGTGGCGTGGCTGCCACTTGGGGCAAAATCTTGCCTACGACGTGTCGCCTGCATGGGACGGGTGTCATCTACTACCCAAGTAGGCTGACAGCTTGACAAATGACACCCTTCCCACAAGTGGCGCCGAACTTCTGCAGGTATCGGCGCGTCCTCTTGTCTTATGGTCTTGACGCGGAGACCGGTGTCCGGCGACCGGGGTCCACCGCTATGACCCGGGGAGACGGGCTCACCAAGGCAGATCTTCAGTACGCCGCTTTGTCTTCGTCCAGAAGGGATAAAGACGGGGCTCCCCGGGGTTTCCCGGGGGGGGGGGGGGGGGGGGGGGGGGGCGCAGGTCCTTCACTGCTAAGCCAAACCCGAGTATGGACACCCTCGGGTGGCGGGTGTAGCCCCGGGCGTGTGAGAGAGCATTTTCCCTCATGTGTGGTTTTGGTAATTAAATGACAATCTCTATGGACTAATGTTTGCATTGAGATATCCTTATAGATCTTGTCCATGGGAATAGTGGGGTTCATGTGGTGGACTCTTGAAACTTATTTGATGACCAAGGTTCCATTTAAAAGTGTATATGATGGATAGTCATGTGTTGAATGGAGCATATTGCAAGTATGTCTTGAAGGATTCAAGACATCATATTAGTGAAGAAAGAATGGAAGTTACAAGGTTGATCAAGATGTTGATCAACACATAAAGCTACAAGATGTACCAAGAGGGATCATGTATCTCTTGGGATGGTAAAAACTTGTCCGTATAGCTTTGTGAACTAACCCATGATATATATGTGTGTGTGGTATCTCTATATGAGGTTAGGTATCTTCCCATGGGCTTGCAACAAATGAAGAGCTCATATAGCTCATGGAGGATGACGTCATGTGGTGATCATCATCAATCAAGGTTGAGATGTGCAAGAACAAGAGAAGCTTCTCGAAGAGATCCTATGCTTGGAGCTTGCTTTGGATACATGAAGACGGAGATTAGCAGGATTCTCCCATTATGGGTATGGGGTAGTATTTGGAGAAGTCTTCATCAAGTCTGTGCGTGCTCGCGCAATCAAGAAAGATGATCCTCTTGAAGAGATCAAGATAGTCATCTTCTAACTCAAGTGGAATGCTCAAGGCAAAGGTATGATCTTGATAGGGTTATAGGATAGATAGGCGTACTATCAAGAGGGGCTCTCAAGTGAGTAACTTGACCGCATCCTTGTGGAGAGCTCAAACCTTTGCATACTTGGCATATCTTATTTCTTGGTTATTATTTGGCTTTTATGGTGGTGCGGAATTAGAGCTTGATTCATCTCCATGTCAAGCTCTAGTTCATCGAAAACGGTTTTACTTTGGAAAACTTGTTGCATTTTCGGTGGAGGAAATATTGCCGGTTCAACCGTGAGGAAAGTCCCACACCTTACCATGTGTGGTGATTTTACTCTATTTATGGGATGCAATATTTCCATAAATATTGGGTGCTTATCGTCGCTACCTTGTTGGGTGCTTATCGTCGCTACCTTTCCAACAAAATTGGTCTCACCTCATTCGGAGTTCATTTGTAAAAGTTATAGCAATTTTCGTTTCGGTGTTCTGCTGAACCGGATTATTGGGGCCGGATATTTCGCTCTACCGGAATATCCGGTTCCCCAGATCCTCCAAGAAAATGGCTAAGGAAAGAAGGAAAAGGGGTGTTGGACACAGCCGGAAATTCAACTCGGATATTTTCAGGACTCAGAATATCCGAGTTGCCCTCAAAGAGCCTCGCGAAAACGGCTAAGGAAAGAAAGTTTTCGGCACTGAACCCAGTCAGATTTTTGGACCGGAGATTTCACTCCGGGGCGGATTTTCCGGGTGGTCGGATTTTCCGGTCACCACTTAAACCGGAATATCCGGGTATTTCTGGGCGCAACGACTATTTTTCGTACCCCTCCCCTTCTTCTTCCTTGGCCCATCCAAGGTAGCACGACTTTCCCCTCTCTCCTACTCCATTGTTGACCTTCAAAAGCTTGCTTCCCTCTCAATCCCTCCATTGATTCTTGCATATTCTTTAGGGAAAGTTGAGAGGAGATCTAGATCTACAATCCTACCAATCCATCTCTCCTCTAAGTGAGGGGAACCTAGTAGATCTAGATCATGGAGTTCTTAGTGTTTCTCCTTCTTTGTTCTTCCTCTCTTATTCCCCCATAAGCATTTGTTGCTTTGTTGGAATTTGAGAGTGAAGGACTTGAGCACTTTGTGTGCTCTTGCCATTGCATCTTGCATCGGTTTGTGCCCTCCACGAGATTTGTGGAAGTGAAAGATTGTGAGCTTGTTACTCTTGGGTCATTGGACCCTAAACGCCTTTTGTGGCCGACCTTTTGTGGCCAAGACCTTTTGTGGTCACTTGGGAGCACCCAATTCAGTTGTGGGTGTGTGCCTCAAGATTGTTGTACGGGATTCGATCTCCGTCCTAAAGGGGATCAATAGTGGAAGGTGAACCAAACCTTTTGTGGTGCGGTTCATCGGAGAATAAGGTGAGCCTGTTGTGGCGTTGAGATTGACCTGTGGTGGTCTCTCACACCTCTCCAACGAGACGTACTCCCTTAACAAGGAGGAACTCGAGAATACATCTTCGTCTCTGCGTGCCTCGGTTATTTCTATACCCGAGCTCTTTACTTATGCACTTTACATTGTGATAGCCTTCGTGCTTGAAGTTATCCATCTTGCTATCACCTTGTTACTTGTATTGCTTAGCATAAGTTGTTGGTGCAAATAGGTGAATCTAGTATATTTAGGTTGTATGCTTGTTAAAGTAAATCACTAGTTTTATTCCGCATTTATCAAGCATACCGGAATATCCGGGTTCTTCTCGGACCAGATAATCCGGCTCCTCGGAAAAAGTTTTAAATCGCCTATTCACCCCCCCCCCCCCCCCCTCTAGGCGACGTTTGTCCTTCCAGCGTGGCCTCGCTGGGAGTGGTTGTAGTAAGCGAGGCTACGCCCCTTCTGGCATACGTAGGGTTGGAGACATGATATCCGCAGAACAGGTAATCCGACCGGTGATTAGACCAGTCGAGTCGCAGGTACTCGAGTACCTCATGGCTTGAGGTATCGGGTCCCAATTTTCAAAGCCTGGCTCTGCACGAAGCTCGAGGCGAGCGACGCCTCGGTTCGCACGGGCCCGACCCGTAGCAGATCATGCGGGGATTTATTTTGAGTGGGGAGGTGATGCATGTAAAATGTATACATGAACCTTATAGTTTATTGTGCTAAATTCCCTATTTATTTACAATTTTACTATATTTATTGGAACTAACTTATTAATAGTTGCAAAAGTGCACAAATTCTTGGTTCACAGTTTGTTGTGTAGGGAATAAACAAATATGGAAGAAAATCACTCATTATGGTGAAATTCGGAGTTTCCTTAAATCTATCCCTGCGGAACAGTTTTCAAAGATTACAACGTACACCCTTGAAGACGACGTCAAATGAAGGTCATTGTGAAGACAAAGTTTTAGGCAATTTTATCCTTATATTTGTGGACTAAACATTTAGCTATATCCGAGTCCGGACGTGATCTGGAGACCCGTTTTATGGAAGGCAAATATCTGATTACGAGAATCTGAAAGATTGTGACTTTATTGACTCCAACTCCTACCAAATTTGATGGATTCGGCCAAGCCACGAATTGGTCCCTCATTACGCCTGAGAGGGTCCCTAGGAAGGGTCTAGAGGTGCCCAAGAGCCCTTGGATCAAAGGGGCATCCATCCCATAGCCTAGATTGCATCTCCACCTCTATATAATGAGGGGAAACCCTATTTTTCAAGCAAGCCACCAAAAGCCACGAATTTTCCTCCTCTTGGCAGCCGCTAAGGAGGGGGAGGAGATCCTCCATTGCTTCACCATAACCAAGGAAGAAGAAAGGGGAAGGAGCCTCCATCCCCTAGGGCAACCGCTACTGGGGTGGTCTCCATCTTCTCCAATGTCTCAACCATCGTCACCATGATGAAGGGGGAGTAGTCCACCCCCTGGACCTTGGGTTTGTGGTGGTATCTTGATCTAATCTCTCTATGTATGATCATTGTTGAAGTCCATATATGTTCCTTGCATGAGTATGGATCTATCTATGTAATTCCTATGGTGGATATTGTGGTATGAGATGATATTTGTTATGCATTTACCGTTGTGTTGGATCTTTTATGGCTTGTCATACTTTGAAAATATTCTATGATGGATGTGATGGTTTGATCTATGCAAAATGTTTTGTTTATCCATGTCATGAGGTGATTGACACCACCAAGTGGAGATAGATGATAGAGATGTGGTCATGCATATGACATATGAATCATTGCACTAGTGTTTAGAATATTGTCCATTAAGAAATATGATGTATGTAGGTACGGGATGGCCGATGTGACAACGGCATATGTATTGAGTGACACAATACAGCCGAACATCCTTTATCTGGGGGTAAAAAGGGAGAAGTATGATGTGGGAGTGACAACAAACCACGCTAGCCTTACGAGGGTGACCTAGCAACACAAATGATTATTTTCTCTCAACTATGTGTTTTAGGACATGTAGCCATCATAGAAGTTACCATTAAAACATGACAATCGTGTGTACTTGTACTTTTATCTATAACATGATAATCACCATAGATGAGAGAGAGGATTGAGTGAACCCATGAACCCATGTCCATTGTTCCTACAAGAGAACACTTTTGTCTTGTCCTCTTGCATTGAAGAGGATTGGGACACTTTTACATTCTTGATTTGTTACATTAAACTTGCAGCCATCAAATCAACCATCTTGTTCCTTAAACTTGTTTAGTGCATAATCAACTAAAACTTGTGACACTATAGTTGTAAGAATAGATAGCTTTTCCTTCTTGCTCATGCGGATCGATACCCTACTTCCATATTGAGTGGTACTACAATGATCCCCTGCTCTTGGGAGTTATGAGGAGGGCAACCGCCCGCGACAGTTTTCTTTCCCATCCTTATAAATCCGCTGAAAGTGCATTTACCCTCATGCGTGGTTTTGGTAATTAATGACAATCCCTATGGACTAATGTTTCCTTTGAGATATCCTTATAGATCTTGTCCATGGGAATGGTGGAGTTCATGTGTTGGACTCTAGAAGCTTATTTGATGAACAAAGTTCCATTGAAGGATGTATATGATGGATGGTCATGTGTTGAGTTGAGCATATTGCAAGTATGTCTTGAAGGAGTCAAGACATCATATTAGCTGTCGGAGAGTGATTCCCAAGAGACAGGGGGTGATCACGCTCTGAAGAGAAGTTCGAGAAGGGGACTGAACACGTTGGTCTACAACCCTCAACCGGCACGGCGACGGTGCTCGTCGAGCCTGAGGAGGGACAGCACGGCAGAGATGGACAGCGGCCCGTACCCAGGTTCACGGCCCTCAGGAGGAGGTAACACCGCTACTCCTGCTTGTCTGTATTGCACTTCAGAGGTCACAGTACAATGAGCTTGCCGAGGGCTCCCTTATGGCAGTGTGGAGCTCAAGGAGGGAATGCTAAGGTCTTTTTCCTCCTCGAGCGGGTTCGACTTAGACTATGCTACCGTAGAGCGTCCAAGTTCCCAGAGATCGATCCTTTGCTACGGGGGTGGTCCCTCCCCTTTTATAGGCGCCCCGGGCCTCATCCCTGCGGCCTGCGCAGCGGAAGGGTTCCCACATGGCGACGAAACAGAGGAGCGGGGTGCACCGCTGCCGGGCTGTCCATGGACTCGGTCCATGGTCGCAAAGCCTGCCCTGGTGGCAGGCAGACCACCGTCCTCGCAGGACGGCCAGTTGGTGTCGCAGAGATCGTGGGCGCGCCCACGATGACGTCGTCGTTGGAGCGTAGCGCCGGCCATCCGCTTTATCACCAAAGGCGAAAGCTTCGTAGTCCGGCGCGGGGGACACAGCTTTGTCGACTCCTTTAATCACCAGAATGGCAACTGCGGCGCCGTCGTCATCGCGCGCAGACGCGCGCGTCACTCTGCGGCTGCGACAGAGGCCATGTGCACTCTGCGGCGGTTGCTTCTTAGCGAAGCATCTCTACAGGGCCAGAGCGGCCTTGTGGAGGGGTTTGCGTTGACTCCTCTCCAGGGGAGAGAGCCTTGTAGAGGGGCACTCGTGGGGGGAAACCTCTTCAGGCCTTTGCTGTCTCTTCAGGCCTTCTCGAGGGCTTCTTCCCTCGAGAGTCTCTTCAAGCGTTCGGCTTGGTCCTTAGTCATCTTTGGATACTGCTGCGTGCGAGGGCTGTGGAGAGTGGGCCCTGCACACCCTCGATCCCACTGGGCCGACAGTAGCCCCTGGGCCCATGACGGGCACGGCGAAGCCCACCAGGCTCAGACGAAGCGTCGTGGGTCCAAAGTGTCCGGCCGGCCCGAGGCACGCGTCGATCTGTGGCGAGTTTGCGGCGACTCGGTTTCTCCGGCAGAACGTGCATCGTGGGGGGTCCCACCACGTCTTGGTAACTGCCCAGATGGGGCATAAACCTGCGCGCCGGTCCGAGCAGCGGTTACTGCTCTCATTCTGCGCGCCCGGCCTTCTGCTCTTGCCCTCCTAACTTTCTCTCACCGGCGAACTCCTTCCTCTTCCTCGACCTTCCGCATTTTCCCCCTTCTCGACGATGGGTCCTGCGAAGGGCAAGGCGGCGATGGCTGCGCCCCCCTCGGACGTGCAGGGGGAAGAGGTACTCGGCCCTGCCCTGATCGGGGAGCGCGTCAACGAGGTGGCGCTGGACAAGATTTGGCATCTGGTCGCCGGGAAGACCAATGAGCACGGCGCCAGCGCTATCCAGGCCGCCAAGCTCGGCCGGCTCCCGAAGGGATTCTTCCCCATCTTCCTCCACACCATCTACGCCGGACTGGTGCCTCCCTACTCGCCCTTCCTGGAGGCCATCCTGGAGTTCTACCAGATCCATCTCCTCCATCTTCATCCCAACTCCATCCTTATCCTTTCCATCTTCGCCTATCTGTGCGAGGCCTACTTGGGGGTGCAGCCTTCGGTGGCCCTCTTCCGGAGCTTCTACGCGCTCCGGAGCTCTGCAAACCTCGAGCGGACGGGGTGCGTCTCCTTCCGCATTATGGACGGCATGGGGGACGTCTACATCCCCATGTCGTGGAACGGCGAGAAGCCTGTCATGGCGGTGGTGAAGAAGGTGGACGACTTCCGGCAGAAGTGGTTCCTCATCGGCGTCAAGTCGCAGAGCTCCTTCGTCGACGTCCCGGAGGCGCCGCCGGTGAAGAACACCCACTGGGGCAAGCAGGCCTTCAGGAACCCGCAGATCGCGGAGCTGGTGGGCCGCATGAAGCTTCTCCGGGAGAACGGCCTCACCGGCCAGATGATCGCGGAGGACTTCGTGAGTCGCCGCATCGCTCCTCTACAGGCGCATAAGAAGCCGATGTGGATGTACTCGGGCCTCTCGGACCCGATGCGACTCCACTGCTGCGACCATCGCCCCGCCGCCGTTTCCACAATCATGGGCTTCCTCTTCATCAACCCGGACGTGCCCGTGGCGGTTGCTGCGGTACTGAGGCCTCTCCACCAGCTCAACTTGGCCGCGCGCCTGGCGGTGCTGGAGCAGATGCCCACGTTCACCCCGCTTGGCTTGGCGGGGGAGGAGGAGGACGAGGGGCCCATGCCTGTGGCGAAAGGGCCAGAAGCCGCGGAGTCGCCCTACGCATCAGACGCCGAGCAAGGCGGCGCGGCGGCAGGGGCGAACCCCTCAACAGGCGGGGCGAGCTCGTCAAAAGCCGTGCCCCCTACTGAGGAGGTCTTCGAGGTCTCGTCCAGCGACGACGAGCGCCCCAGGATGCCCCCCTCGCGCCCTGCGGCGGAGGCGGAGGGCAGCGACGAGGAGGAGACTGCGGCGGGGCGACGAGAGCCCCGGTCCAAGGCGGCCCACGACAGGCCTGCTGGGGAGCCGACAGGTGCTCCCCTCAAGAGGAAAGCAGAGGCGCCTCCTGAGGGGTCCGGAGCCAAGACCACGCCCTCGTGGCGCTCGTCAGGCATGGCGTGGGTTGATACCCGCGCCAAGAAAGCTGGGTAAGTGTTTCTAACTTGGTTTTTCTTCATCGATCTTCGCTTGTCTGCTCTCTTCTGACAAGTCTTCTTGCTCCTTGCCAGCGACCTGGTGCCCGCGAAGCGCCGGAGGCTCCGCAAGGCTGCGGACGTGAAGAGAGCCGTGCCAGAGGCCGTGCCATAGACCACGGCAGACGAGGCCTCGAGGCCTGCGGAGGGGGACCCCGTAGGCCCTCTCGAGGATGTGCCTCAGGCTGAGGCGGCTGCGCCGCCTCCGGAGGAGGGGTGCTCTGAGGAGCAGGTGGAGAAGGCGCCCACTCCACCACGTGCCGCGACTCCTCCAGCGCAGCGGGAGGCCGCGGCGGACGTGACGCCCAGCCGGAGCCCGCCAAGGGCCGCCGAGGCGGGGGAGGAGGAATCTCCTCCGCCACCCCCGCCAAGCCCTGCAGCGGCGGCGGACACGGTGACCACGTGGCAGGCCTCTCCCGCCCCCGAGGCTCGTGATGAGGTGCCGCTCGAGGAGGGCGACGCCGGGGCGCGGAGCGCGGGCGTTGAAGGGGAGAGCTCGCCTCCAAGCCCCCGGGCCCGCGACGCTGCCGGGCCCCGCGCAGAGGCTTCCTCTTCGAAGCTCGACGCAGGCGCGGGGACCTCCGCGCCGAGCGGGGCTTCGCAAGCCCTTGTCCTCAGCGGCTGGGATTGGAACAGGGGACGCCGTGACGTCGCCTTCCGCCTGGTGCGGGAGTCCCTGGATGGACTGGAGGCCCACCTCGCCCTCGAGGACGGGGAGCTCGCCCGGCGGCAGGATGAGCTTGCGGCGGCCTGGGCCGCCTTCCACGAAGCCGTGGAGGATCGCCGGCAAAGCGACCTGGCTCTTCAGGTGGAGCGCGAGGAGGCTCGGCGCTTTGCCCAGGAGGTCCCCGAGGGCGCCGTGCGCGACGCTGAAGAGCTCCTGCAGCCCCTTCAGGCCGAGCGCCAGGCAGCGGCGGACGATCTGGCCGCGGCCAGGGCGGAGCGGGAGGCTGTGTAGTTCTCCCTGGCGGACAAGCATCACGAGCTTGTCCAGCTCGAGGCCAAGATCCTGGCCGACTCCGAAGTCGTGCGGACCTCCCTGGAGGCAGCCCGTGCGACCTTGGAGGCCCGAGGGCAGAAGCTGACCGAGCGCGAGAACGACGTGCGCCGGCGCGACGAGCAGCTGCTGCAGGCGGAGCAGGAGCTGTCGGCGCAGCGCGCCGACCTCGAGGCCCGGGAAAGGAATTTGGCCGAGGCCCTCGGCAGGTTCGACCACGATATGGCCGCCCACAAGAAACATGTGGAGCGCTTCAACGCGAAGTTCGCCGAGCGGAAGGAGGAGGCTGAGAAGGAGTTCCAGGCCCGGTAGAAGGCGTACCGCGCCGCTGTCTCTCGTGACTACGACGAGAAGTTCAAGAAGCAGGAGAGTCGCTTCAAGAGGAGGCGCGGTGAGGACGCCGCCCGGATCCACCAGCTGGAGGAGATGAACGCCAATTTGAACTCCCGGGCGAGGCGTGCAGCGGACGGCCGCCGCGTTGCCGAAGAAGCTCGCGAGCGCATGGCGCAGGACCTCGCCTCCCTCATGGCGGACATGGAGGAGATGAACCAGCAGGTGGGCCCTGCTGTAGAGCGGGCAGTGGAGGCTGTCGAGAACGCCCAAGCCGCGCGGGTGTTGTCTCAGCAGCGGGAGCGCATGTTCCAGTCCCTGGTGGCTCGGGGCAACGAGCTCGCAGCGAAGCTGGGTGCGGAGGCGCCGCCCGTCCCCGCTCAGGGCAATGCCGACGCCGCCGCGTATCTCGTCTACTTCGAGCAGCTCTTCACGGCGCTCGAGGGCCCTGCCGCGGAGCTCCGCGACGTCGTCGAGGAGGAATGCCGCCAACTCCTGGCGGTGGCGGTCGACCGCATCTTCACAAACCTCCAGCACCTCCAGCCTGGCTTCGACTACTCGACGGTGACCGAGCCTCTCGAGGGGGAGAAGGGGTGGAAGATCTCCAACTCGGTTCGCGACCAAGTCGACGACTTCTGCAGCCGCTTCAAGCGGGCCGAGGCGGGGGAGGACGACGGCGAGGAGGCAGGCTCCGAGGACGAGCCCGGGGGGGAAGAGTCTGCGGAGGAGGACGACGAGGCTTCTGCCTGATCCTCTCCTGCATTGTAATGCGCTTGTAGCGCCATTAGGAAACTTGGCTTAGAGACTTTTGCTTCGCTGTCTGTAACAACATATTTTCAAGTATATGCTACTAAGTTTGTGCGCGTGCCCCTCGAAGGCCTTTTGCTTCAACTCCATGCCTTTTTTCGCTCTGCGTCGCTAGGGCCCTTCTCCTTGCGCTATGACTCCGCCGCTGCGGTATGCTCGAGCAATGACTCGGCAAGGCCGGGGGGAGTTTAAGGCTTGGAGAGGTAGGAGTCCTCGAGGCGCGATGCTCAAGGGCCCCCCTTTGACGTGCAAGCAGTCCATGGAGAGTGAGGGAAAAGAAACGCTCGAGGGACGAAAAGTGCTCGTGAGAGGAATGAATAGACTCTCCCGGTGCGAGCAGGGAACTTAGCTTCGCGAGGCTTTTGCTCTGCGTAGGCTTCCCTTGGCGATGCGTTTTCCTCCAGGGGCCGAGTTTTTCCTCCACAAGCTTGGAGGGACTCTTGTTCCCTGCGGATGTTAGAGAGGCGAACCCAAACGCTAGTGCATGGTAGTAAGGACTCATGTGCGCTTATAGGTTTCCTCAGGTGTATCTCGCGAGGAGAGTAAGTACCAAGGTCCTTTGGAGAGGTGGCGTGTTTTTGGGAGCATGCCCTTTAGCGAGAGCTCGGATCCCTTGGATTTTGCAGTGCTGCTGGGGTGCTCTTGAGGCACAGGCACCGTACTCAGCCCCCGCTCGCGAGGTGCGCATGGGAAGAATATAAGCGCACATGGAAAAGTAAACGACGAAAGTAAATTTGCCATCGAAATATTACACAGCGGCGCCTCAGCGCATCGTTCACTTAGGAACGAAATGGCGCCTTAGCGCATAGTTCACTTAGGAACGAAATGGTTCATTACACTTGGGTTTGCCAAGCTAACGTTCCTTCCATGTCGAGGCATGGGGACCACCCATTAGTGGCTGAGACTCTCTGCGGCCTGCGGTGGCTTGTTAGCAGGAGAGCTCGGAGGGCTGGCCCTCAGGAGAAGCTTTGAGAAGCTTGCAGGTGAAGCCGTGAGCTTTCCTCTAGAGACAAAAAATGTCTGACGTGACAATGATCACGGGCGTGACTATGATCACGGGTAGAACTTGCGTAGATGCGCGATGTTCCATGGGTTCTTGACGGGGATGCCGTCTTCAGTCTCGAGGCGTACGGCGCCAGGCCTGGCGATGTGGGAGACCCTGTAGGGGCCTTCCCACATCGGCGAGAGCTTGTGGAGGCCTTCTCTGGAGAGGATTCGCCTGAGGACGAGGTCGCCCGCCTCAAGGGTGCGTGAGCGCACATGGCGGCTGTGGTAGCGTCGCAGGTCTTGCTGATACTTTGCCGCTCTGAGGACGGCACGTCGGCGCAGTCCCTCGAGAAGCAGCATGTCGTCATTGTGGAGGTCCTCTTGGGTGTCCTCGTTGAAGGCAAGGACCCGTGGGGACCCGTGCTTGATTTCTGCGGGGAGGACTGCTTCGGCTCCGTAGACAAGGGCGAACGGTGTTTCATCCGTGGGTCTTGAAGAGGTTGTGCGCATGGACCAGAGCACAGATGGGAGCTCGTCGATCCAGCCCTTGCCGTGACCCTTGAGGATGTTGAAGCTTCTGGTCTTGAGGCCCTTAAGGACTTCTGCATTTGCTCGCTCGGTTTGACCATTGCTCCGTGGATGAGCCACCGAGGCGAAGCAGAGCTTGATGCCGAGTTTTTCGCAGTAAGAGCGGAAGATGCCGCTTGTAAACTGTGAGCCATTGTCGGTGATGATGCGATTAGGCACTCCGAAGCGGCAGACCAGGCTCCTGATGAATTTCACCGCTGCCCCGGCTGGTATGGTGCGCACTCGTTCGACCTCGGCCCACTTAGTGAACTTGTCGACGACCACGAAGAGGAAGCGGTAGCCCCCTTGCGACTTCGGGAAGGGGCCCAAAATGTCCAGCCCCCAGACCGCGAACGGCCAGGAGAGCGGGATGGTCTGGAGTCCCAGTGCCGGCTGATGGATTTGCTTGGCGTGGTACTGGCAGGCGTCGCAAGCTTGGACGATGGTGACCGCATCTTGAAGAACTTGCGGCCAGTAGAACCCACTCCTGAAGACCTTGCCTGTGAGGGTGCGCGCACACGAGTGGTGGCCGCACTCTCCGCTATGGATATCCTTGATCAGCATTCGGCATTCCTCGGGAGGGACGCATTTGAGCGCGATGCCATTTGGGCGCTTGCGGTACAGGTCTCCCTCGAGGATGTAGTAGGATTTTGCCTGTCGAGCGATTCGCTCTGCTTCCGCATCTTCTTCGGGGAGGATCCCCTTCACCAAGTAGTCTTTGAGCTCGTCAATCCAGCCTGTTTCTTGGTGAGCCGCTGTCAGCAACAGACGCTCCCCTGTGTGAGGACCACAGTCGGGTGCCCCAGCTTCAGGAGGTGGTGGGAGTGCTTCGTCCGTGCTTGCGGCTGCAGTTTCTTGAGGCTGCTTTATGGATGCCTTGGTGAGTCTTTCTTCAAAGACGCCTGCCTGTTGGGCTTGCCTTCGCGAGGCTCGCTTGGCGATGTCGTCGGCCTCTTGGTTCTCTTTCCTCGGGATGTGCTTGAGCTCCATGCCCCTGAAGTGCTTCTCGAGCTTGCGGACCTCTTCGAGGTACGCGGCCATGTGGTCGTCTTTAGGCGTGTAGCTTTTGTTGGAGAAGTTGACAAGCAACTGGGAGTCGCCCTTGACGAGTAAGTGCTTGACGCCCAGAGCGATGGCGGCCCTTAAGCCGGCGAGGAGGCCCTCGTATTCAGCGATGTTGTTGGACATCTTGTCAATCGTGAAGCACAGCTGGACAACGTAGTAGAGTTTGTCGCCTTTGGGCGAGGTCAAGACGATGCCTGCCCCGCCATTGCGGCAGGCGAAGGCTCCATCGAAGTGCATGGTCCAGTGGCTGGGCATCGTGTCTCCAGAGGGCTCGGCCTCTTCTTCCCGAGGCTCTTCAAGGCTTGGGTCAGTCCATTCGGCGACGAAGTCCGCCAGCGCTCTTCCCTTGATGACTCTTGTGGTGTCGAAGCGCAAATTGAATGGCTGCAGCTCGATGTTCCATCCCGCGACACGATCTGTGGCGTTGGGGTTGCGCAGGATCTGCTCCAGGGGGAAGGCAGTGACCACCGTGATGGGGTGGCCCTGGAAGTAATGTCTCAGCTTCCTGGAGGCGATGAGGAGAGCGACGAGAAGCTTCTGCTGCATTGGGTACCGCTCCCGAGCATCCCGCAGTACTGTACTGACAAAGTAGACGGGGTGCTCGACAAGGGTTGTCGAGGGAGGTGCAGCGTCGGCTCTCTGTGGAGGCTCTTCAGGGCCCTTGTCGAGATCCGCCTGTGGAGGGGTCTCGGCAGGGGTATTCGGAGCAGACTCGACTTGAGGCTGTGGGTCTGGCGGTGGGTCTGTGGTGACTGCTCCTTTGGCGAGATCTTTGTCGGGCGGCTTTGGACTTGGAGTGGCGGCGCTTTTCTTGGGGAGGACTGGCTCTTCCCTTTCGACCACCAGGACGGCGCTTGCGGTCTGAGGAGTGGCTGATAGGTACAGCTTCAGATGTTCGCCTGTCCTGGGGGCTACCATGACTGGTGGGCTGGCCAAATATCTCTGTAATTCCTCAAAGGCCTTGTCCGCTTCAGGGGTCCATTTGAATGTGCCGGATCTCTTCATGATCTTGAAAAATGGCAGGGCTCTCTCGCCGAACTTGGAGATGAAACGGCCCAGGCTGGCCATACAGCCTGCTAAGCGCTGCATGTCCTTGAGCCGGCGAGGAGGCTGCATCCCTTCTATGGCCTTGATCTTGTCAGGGTTGGCTTCTATGCCGCGGTGGGACACGAGGAATCCGAGGAGTTTGCCTGAAGGTACCCCGAAGACACACTTGGCGGGGTTCAGCTTGATGTTCACCTTGCGCAGGCTGGCGAAGGTTTCCTCGAGATCCTTCAAGAGAGTGTCCCCCTCGCGAGACATGACCACAATGTCGTCGACGTAAGCTTCTGCGTTTCTGCCCATCTGTGCCCCCAAGGCTATCCTCATGAGCCTTTGGAAAGTGGCGCCGGCGTTCTTCAGGCCGAAAGGCATGCAAGTGTAGCAATACACACCACAAGGGGTGAGGAACGCTGTTTTCTCCTCATCCTCTTTAACCATTTTGATCTGGTGATAACCAGAGAAGGCGTCCAGAAAACAGAGGAGGTCGCAGCCGGCAGTGGAGTCCACGATCTGGTCTATCCTCGGCATGGGGTATGGGTCCTTGGGGCAGGCCTTATTGACGTCTGTGTAGTCGATGCAGAGTCGGCCTCCTCCAGCGTGTTTACGGACAACCACGCCGTTGGAGAGCCAAGTGGGGTGCGCGACTTCGCGGACGACATTTGCCGCTTTTAACTTCTCTACTTCCTTGACGATGAATGCTTGCTTCTCGGGGGCTTGCTTCCGTGCTTTTTGCCTGACGGGGCGTGCGTCTGGACACACGGCTAAGTGGTGCTCGATCACCTCCCTTGGTACACCGGACATATCTGACGGAGTCCAAGCGAACATGTCAGAGTTTGCCCGAAGGAAGGCGACGAGCGCGCTTTCCTATTTGGGAGGCAGGGCAGCGCCTATGGTGACGCTAGCCCCGGAGCCTCAGCCCCCGAGCCACTGGTGCTCAGCGACACCTTCTTCGTGGAAGCTTGCTCTTGGGAGAACGTCTGTTTCTTCTTCTTGGGCCTCTTGAGAGGCTCCATGTCCTCGTCAGCCGGGAATGCCATGGCGGCCGCCTTGTAGGCGCTCTCGACAGCGCGCGTGGCATCCAGGATGTGACCATGGATGGCGATAGTGCCAGCGCTGCCGGGGATCTTGACCATGTTATAGGCGTGATGCGTGACGGCCATGAACTTCGCGAGGGCGGGGTAGCCGAGGATGGCGTTGTACGGCAGGCCAATGTGCGCGACGTCGAAGTCGATCAGCTCAGTGCGGTAGTTCTTCTGCGTGCCGAAGTTGACGGCCAGCCGGACCTGCCCCAGAGGTTCGATCGAACCACTGGTGACCCCTGTGAATGGCCTGGAGGGCATGAGCCACTCGTAAGGCACTTGAAGCGTCTCGAAGGTCTCGACAGAGATGACGTTCAGGCCAGCACCCCCATCAATGAGCGTCTTGGAGACGGTGATGTTGTTGATGGTGGGGGAGCAGACCAGGGGGAGGGTTCCAATAGTATTGGTGGACTTGGGGTGGTCCTTGGCGTCGAAGGCAATGGTGTACTGAGACCACTTGAGGGGCCTGGAGGTCTCGACGCTCGGGAGCGCAGCATTGAGCTCGCGGGCGAACTGCTTGAACTGGTTGTTAGACTTGGGCGCCTGAGCCCCGCCGAGGATGCAGGCCATAGCCCCCCTTGGGGCCTGGTAGCCTCCATCTTCCTCGTCGGGGAGGTTATTGTTCTTCTCGGCAGCGTTGGCTTGAGTGCCTGGTGGCTTCTGGTAGCTGCCATTGCGCCCGCCTCTGCCATCTCTGCGGTAGCTGCAGCCTCTGCCGCGGCTCCCGCTGCCTTCTTCGTGCTCGCGCTCTCGGCTCAGCCTCTTGAGATCGAAGCAATTCTCTGTGGCGTGGCCGCGCCTGTTGTGGTAGACGCAGAACGGACGGTTGTCCGCCCATTTGTCGCCAGGCTCAGGGTAGTTCCTGCGGGCGTGCTTGGCGGCTGGCTCGGCCGCTAGGACAGCAGTGGTCTTGCGCTTGGTTTCCTCCCGCTTCTTGTGGCTCTTGGACCCCTCGGCCGGGTCGTCCGTCCGCTGGCTCATCTTGACGAAGAGGAGCCCCTCTTCAGCCTTGGCGCACTTGTCAGCGAGGTCGAACAGCTTCACCACAGAGGTGAGCTTGTCGTGAATGCCCAGCTTCTCGAGCATCCTGCGGTTTGTGACGCCCTCCCTGAAGGCGGCAATGACTTGCTTGTCGGGGATGTTTGGTATCTTGTTGCGCACTTGGCTGAAGCGCTGGATGTACTTGCGGAGAGTCTCATCCTTCCTCTGCACCACAGCGCGCAGGTCGTTGTGGGTGAGCGCGCGCTCGTAGGTGCCCTTGAAGTTGGTGACGAACTGCCTGCAGAGCTCCTCCCATGAGTCGATGGAGTCTTCAGGCAGGTTGAGGAGCCATGACAGCGCGGAGTCCCTAAGGGCGTGGGAGAACCAGTTGGCCATGACCTTGTCGTCTCCTCCTGCAGCTGGGATAGAGGTGGTGTAGAGCTGCAGGAACTCGATGGGGTTGCTTGACCCGTCGTAGCCCTTGGGAAGAGTAGGCCTGAACTTCTGTGGCCATACCACGCGGCGCAGAGCGCGGGTGAAGGCCATGCAGCCGGTGGCACACGTGGTGATTCCACCCTGGAGAGCCCTGCGTTTCTGCTGTCCCGCCTGGCCGATTTCTTCGACGAGGCGGTTCTGGAGGTCCCTCCGGCGCTCCATCCCCACTCGCGCGTCAGGCGCGGTGCGCTGCACGATTTGGCAGTCGCGCGGCGAGGACGCATGAGAGGGAGCCCTCTGCGCCGCAGCCGGAGGTGGCCCCGGCGGTGGCGGAGGCGCATCCGGCACGGCCGTTCCCGCGCGGCCAAAGTGGTGAACCAGGGAGCGCGACGGAGCGCGACGCGTCGTCGCGACGTCGACGAGGTGGTGAAGACGGTCGAGCCACTGGTCGTGGGCCTCCGCGCTAGGCCTGTAGCGGAGAAGCTCCTGGGCCATGAGAAGCACGGTGTGTGGCGTGGGCTCCGGGCGTCCCTGAGAAGACGCGCCTTGGCGCCGAGACGGGCGCGAGGACTCAGCATCATCGTGGTGCTCCGGGGAGGCGTCCCTGTCGTCGCGGTGCTCGCCGTCGCGGTGGTCCTCGCTCTCGGGCTCTTCCACGTGCGGGCCGGTGTTGCGCGCTCAGTCGTGCGAGGGCGGCCGCGGCGGCCACGAGTGGGGGCGGTGCCGGGCTCAGTATGAGCCCTGTCAGCTGCGCGCCTGTTGGCGCTTGTCGTGCGGGTGTCCGTCATGGCGCGGAAGCTGATCGAAGGTTGAACACGCGCCTCAGTCCCCTACCTGGCGCGCCAAATGTCGGAGAGTGATTCCCAAGAGACAGGGGGTGATCACGCTCTGAAGAGAAGTTCGAGAAGGGGACTGAACACGTTGGTCTACAACCCTCAACCGGCACGGCGACGGTGCTCGTCGAGCCTGAGGAGGGACAGCATGGCAGAGATGGACAGCGGCCCGTACCCAGGTTCACGGCCCTCAGGAGAAGGTAACACCGCTACTCCTGCTTGTCTGTATTGCACTGCAGAGGTCACAGTACAATGAGCTTGTCGAGGGCTCCCTTATGGCAGTGTGGAGCTCAAGGAGGGAATGCTAAGGTTTTCTTCCTCCTCGAGCGGGTTCGACTTAGACTATGCTACCGTAGAGCGTCCAAGTTCCCAGAGATCGATCCTTTGCTACGGGGGTGCTCCCTCCCCTTTTATAGGCGCCCCGGGCCTCATCCCTGCGGCCTGCGCAGCGGAAGGGTTCCCACGTGGCGACGAAACAGAGGAGCGGGGTGCACCACTGCCGGGCTGTCCATGGACTCGGTCCATGGTCGCAAAGCCTGCCCTGGTGCTAGGCAGACCACCGTCCTCGCAGGACGGCCAGTTGGTGTCGCAGAGATCGTGGGCGCGCCCACGATGACGTCGTTGTTGGAGCGTAGCGCCGGCCATCCGCTTTATCACCAAAGGGGAAAGCTTCGTAGTCCGGCACGGGGGACACAGCTTTGTCGACTCCTTTAATCACCAGAATGGCAACTGCGGCGCCGTCGTCATCGCGCGCAGACGCGCGCGTCACTCTGCGGCCGCGGCAGAGGCCATGTGCGCTCTGCGGCGGTTGCTTCTTAGCGAAGCATCTCTACAGGGCCAGAGCGGCCTTGTGGAGGGGTTTGCGTTGACTCCTCTCTCCAGGGGAGAGAGCCTTGTAGAGGGGCACTCGTGGGGGGAAACCTCTTCAGGCCTTTGCTGTCTCTTCAGGCCTTCTTGAGGGCTTCTTCCCTCGAGAGTCTCTTCAAGCGTTCGGCTTGGTCCTTAGTCATCTTTCGTTACTGCTGCGTGCGAGGGCTGTGGAGAGTGGGCCCTGCACACCCTGGATCCCACTGGGCCGACATTAGCAAACAAAGATTGGAAGATAAAAGGTTGATCAAAGTGTTGATCAACACACAAAGCTACAAGATGTCCCAAGTGGGATCATGTATCTCTTGGGATGGTAAGCACTTGTCCATATAGCTTTGTGAACTAACCCTTGATATATGTGTGTGGTATCTTTATGTGGGGCTAGATATCTTCCCACGAGCTTGCAACAAATGAAGATTTCATATAGATCGTGGAGGATGACGTCATGTGGTGATCGTCATCAAGGTTGAGATGTGCAAGCACAAGTGAAGCATTTCCAAGAGATCCTATGCTTGGAGCTTGCAATGGATATATGAAGACGGAGCTAAGCGGGACTCTCCCATAATGAAGTGTGGGGGAGTATTTGGAGATGTCTTCATCAAGCATGTGCTAGCAAGCGCAATCAAGAAAGGTGATTCACTTGAAGATATCAAGATAGTCATCATCTAGATCAAGTGGAATGCTTAAGGCAAAGGTATGATCTTGATAGGTTTTCTTTCTACCGGTCTCGTGTTGTTTTGGAGAGACCGGGTTTTAGGATAGATATGCGTACTATCAAGAGGGGCTCTCGAGTGAGTAACTTGATCGCATCTTTGTGGAGAGCTCAAACCTTTGCATACTTGGCATATCATATTTCTTGATTCTTATTTGGCTTTTCTCATTGTTGGGTTTTGGTGCTTGTCGTGGTCTTCATAACAAGCCCAATTGCTTCGAAAACATTTTACTTTGGAAAACTTGTTGTGCTTTATCCATGTGAGGATTTAGAGCTTAGTTCATCTTCATACTAAAGCTTTAGTTCATCAAAAACGGATTTCATATGAATATCTTGTTGCGTTTTTGTAACATCCCAATTTTTTCATTTCAAAAGCATGCATACATCCATCATTCCATCATGCATTTTTAAATCTCTAGTTGTCACATTGTTCCTTTTTTATCAAATAACAAATGAATTTATAAATTAAAATGCACCATTTAGGTGTTGGACAATATTGTAAATTTTATTAAATCACTTTAAGTCCCAAGTATGGTTAAAATGCGGCTATTTGGGATAAGCTTTCCAAAACATATTTTTCCATATTTTTCTGAAAAGGTTTGAAACAAATCCTATTTCAAATTTAATTTCTAGTTTTAAATCAGAAAAGAAAAAAAATAAAAGAAGAAAAGAAGAAGAAGCCAGGCCGGCCGAGCCGGCCCAGCTCCTTTTCTTCCGCTCGAGCGTTACCAAGCAGCCCAGCAACGGCCCACGCGCGCGCAGCTCTCCTTCACTCACTGCCAGGCGGGCCCCGCACGTCAGCGCCTTCTTCTCCAACCTCCCAGCGCGGAGCACGCCCACGACGCCGTCGCCCACGTCTTCCACCACCTCCACTCCCCCGTGCCCGCAACGGCACGCTGACCACGCCCCTTTAAATCCCCGCGCCCCCGCTCCTTTTTCCCCCAGCAAGCGCGCCCCCATACGCCGCCAGGCCGCAGTAACCCGAGCTCGCCGAACCGCCATTCCCGCCGCCGTGCATCGGCGATTCCGGTGAGCACCGAGGACCCCTGCCCCTATCGTTTCTTCCCCTAGCATCCCCTCGGTCTTGCGCACCTTTTTGACATCATTTGATGATCCCAGGAGCACGGAGGCGACGTGAACGTCCGAAACCGAGCGTTCGGTCCGCCGCCGTCCTCGTACGACTCCGGTGAGCTGAGCCCTCCTCTCTTCTCCTCTCCAGCACCGTTCGGTTTGCCTCGTATGTGCGCATCTTCTTGACCTCGTGTTTCCACTTCCTAGAACCCCACATCGAAGGCAGCATCTCCACCCGAGTCCGCCGCCGCAACTTCGACACCGGCGAGCTATCGCCGGAGGAGGAGACCACCCCCGACGCCGCGGCCACGCCATCAACCCCGCTTCGACCCCCTCTGTCCCCAGGTACCAACCGCACCGCCCGGCCCTCTCCGTTTCGTCGCATCCGTGCACGCCGGCCATGGCGCCACCGCGGCCGGAATCGCGCCGGCGCAACGCGCCGCTCGGTTTAGGTCGGTAAGACCTTGACCGTCCGATCGCGATCGGACGGATCGCGTTAGATCACTCGCCGAACCGGTATGGGCCAATCAGATTGCGCCACGTCGCCGCGTTTATTTCTTTTCCGTCTGTAAATTGATAAATAAAACAGAAAACATTTCAAACTTTAAAATTTCATAACTTTCAAACCATAGGTCCAAATATAATAAACTTTATACCGTTGTAAAGCCCTTCTCGTGTACATCAGTTTGGCATCATTAGTTTTCCCTTTTACATCTGTTAAATTGGAATAATATGCAGAAGAGCATTTCGGCCATATAATCCATATCTTGTTTTCCAAAAATATTCTTAAAGTGAAACCTTTTGATAAATGTTGCTAAATTGTACCCTCTGTCCAGAGGAACTAAAACATATTTTTTTTTGGATAATTATTTACAAGTGCAATTGTTTTGTGTAAAACTTATTTTAATCAAATGATTTTTAAATACAAATTCATTTAAAAATTGACTCATGCCATCATACATACATTTAGCAACCAGAGAACTATTAAAGTGTTCTACACTTTCCATAATGTGGTTTGCATTCATAAATGCATAGCATTGTTTTTGTATTGTGCATATGTATTGAATCATTGTATGTTTGTTGTCTGTTAGATTGTGCGGAGTGTCTTACGTGTTGTGAAGAGTGTAACTTCAACTCTTCAGTTGGCCAAGGCAAGTGACGCTCATAAACCTCCCACTATTTTTACTATATGCATAGTAGTATTTTCTGTAGTATGCATGCTAGGTTTGTGTGCAGTTACTATATTATGCTATGCTCCTATGTAGTGTTTAGCTATCCCCCACCCTGAGCTTAGTAGCAAGAACACTTAGTAGGATGCTTAGCCAAGCAATGAAAAATGTTTTGATTAGTTGGATAGTAAAAAAAAAATTAATGAAGATAATTAATGAACTACCTGGGTGCTGGTTCGAGAACCATGGTGGGTGGCTACTCAGGGGGTCCATTTCTATGGTTCATATCTATGGTAATTACCCTTGGTGGAAGCGCACAATTGTGGAAAGCCACCCAGGCTTAAAGAGATTGTAGACGCACCTTGTTTAGAAGCTTCCAGTGCAGCCACATGTCATATGGGCTCTGTCTTGACCATATAAGTTGCGAGACCCCGAGATCCGCGTGACCGGCAGATGTAGGGGGTGATAGGTGGGGATGGGTCCGCTTTATGGATTTTGGGGAATTGCTTCTGAAAGGTCTCGTCTCGGTCTTCTCTTTTCCATTTCATAATTGGGTGACATGGACGAGGGAATGATTGGGTCTTGTGGTGAAAGTGCACACCCTCTCGAGAGTGAAAAACTAAGTATACTTAGCCGTGTCCCCGGTTATGGACATTTGAGCGACTAGACAGGGCAGATGTTGAAGATCTCCTCATCCCAATTTCATAATAAAATTTGATGGGTGAACAAGGGTTTGGGAGAGCTCACTGGTATCTATCGGTGGTGCTCGTTGTGAGTAGTTTTCAAAGTTGTTCACCGTTATCTATCGGTGGTACTCTTTGTTGTCAAAGGTGTTCACTGATGTCTATCAGTGGTACTCTTTGTCTAAGATGAAAAGATGTTTTATAAATGATAGGACAAAATTGGCTTTTATGCAAATCAGCCTCAAACTCCACCTGGCCAAATATGCATGTAGTATAGACTTTCTAGATTAGTCAACATAGTGTCATCTTGCCACCACAATTCAATTGTGCTGACCCAATATAGTTTGGGCTGCAACTCACCATTGCAGGACCCTCTGACGAAGAGTGAAGGTTGTTAGGGTCGCGAGTCTCCACCCAACATGCCTTGCCTGTGGCACATGATGAAGATGGAGCTCACTTTATCCATTTGCTTTCCGTTGTGTGTTTATTTCGGTTTGAGCTAGCCTTAGGCTATGCACCTTGTATCGAACCCTTTTATTTTTGGATCATCGTGTAATGAATATTGATGCAATGTTATGGTATTTCATCTTAAACTGTGTGTGCTAGCAAGTCGATCCAGGGAGTAGCACTATACACAAGAGGTCGCTACCTTATAATAAAAGGGGGGCCTTTACAGATGGTATCAGAGCACTGTGTTGCCTGTAGGTTCGTGACCCTAGGTTTGGTTTAGCACATAGGAATAACCATAGGAAATCCAAGCATATTTTATTAAGTTTTGGATAAATTTTCCTCTCATACGCTTATCTAATCAACTGCTTTCTAAAACCTTTTGTAGATGTCCACCTTCACGCACCGTACCGTAGCTGGAGAGGGAGTGACAATCTTTTTCGACAGACACTTGGCTGAGCTCGCCACCCTTGTTGGGATACCACCGCCGATATTCCGAGGCCAGCAGCTGTTCAAGCATCTTGAGGTCGAGAGGTGGCTGATTGAGACTACCATCCCGGCTAACCCTGATGATCCATCAACCCATGAGGAGATTTATGAGGAGAGATACCCGGACTGGGAGGTTTCAGTGTCGATAGCCATGCAGGGAGCTATTGGACGCATTTGTGGGATATACCGCCATCTTATACCCACAGGCTCCCCTTATCGTACCCTTGGTAGACGCAGCATGGATGGAGTACCATACTACTACACTGAGACCGAGCACTGGCCATTGCAGCGCCGCTACTTGATGGAGCAGGAGTGTAGTGCAGCAGCTCTTGGAGATTTGTTGAAGGACGAGATGAAGGTTGTTGATCAAGCTGTTGATGTGGTCAAGGAGGCTAATGATAGGCTTGAGACTTTGGAGAATACAGTGCTATACTTGGATCAGAAGAGGAAGGAGCTTCAGGAAGCCAATAGTAAGCTGGAGGAAACCAAGACCAAGCTGGAGGAAAGGATCAAAAGGTTGGAAGAACCTCAGAAGATGGAAGAGGAGCTTCTGGAGCAGAAAGCGTACAATGGGATCATAGCCAAGACCTTGTCCTTGACAGTAAAACGCCGAGACATACTATACGATGAGAACGTGGAGTTGAGGAAGAAGCTTGAAGAGGCACTCGCATTTCAGAAGAAGACTGTAGCTATCCAAGAGGACCAGGAGATGACTGAGGTGGAGGAAGATCCAGAGGAACGTGCCATAGAGACGCCTGACGGAGAGATACTTTGGATTGTCCCTGAGCGCGTTCAACACACGATCCCACCTACGCAAGGTCATCTGCACCAAGGCCATTAGAGGATTCCGACAGTAGTAGTTTGACCTCAGTTTCTTCCTTTCTTCATCCGATTAGAGTGTTGACCTTACCGATGCTTGTGGTAAGGCAACATTAGAACGTTTACTTTCCAAAAATCTGTTTGTTGATTTATGTCATGAGTTGTGATTGCTGTTTGTGAGTGGCTTGCTGCTTTGCTTGTGTTTTGATGGGTAGGAGTTTTCCTTTTAGACCCTTTCTATCCTTTTTCTCATCTACCCTCTACCCACAGATGCCTCCTCGGCATGACAACCGCAACAATGAGGACGACAACAACAATGGGATGCAACAAGTGCTTACCCAACTCATGCAAGTGATGACCCAGATCCTAGCAAACAACAACAACAACAACAACAACAACAACAACAACCCACCACCACCACCACCACCCCCTCAAGTGGATATGCTCACACGATTTCTGAGGTTGAGGCCAGCACCATTCACTAGCGCCTCAGAACCCATTGTGGCCGATGACTGGTTGCGCTCGGTGAATAAGAACCTGGTGACCATTGGTTGCACTGATGCCGAGAAGGTCAGATTTGCAGCACATCTGCTAGAAGGACCTGCGGCCAGCTGGTGGGACAACTTTCAAATCACCCACCCAATTGAGGAGGTTACCTGGGAAATATTCCAAGAAGGTTTCCGCACTGCTCACATATCCAATGGTGTGATGAGTTTGAAGAAAAGAGAGTTCCGCAACCTGCGTCAAGGTAGTCGCACGGTCGCTGCATACATTGAGGAATTCAACAACCTGGCACGTTATGCACCAGATGATGTTGACTCGGACTCCAAGAGAAGGGAAAGATTTTTAGATGGTCTGAATGACGAACTGGCCGTTCAACTGTTAGTTGTCTATGCACCCAACTATCAGTCCCTACTTGACAAAGCCACTATCCTAGAGAGCAAGCAGAAGCAGGCCGAGAATAGAAAGAGGAAACACAGCTTTGACAAGCACTACTCTGGAACACCTCAGAAGATGCGTAGCCATCATGAAGGCGGTGGCAGCTCAGGATTCCACAAACATGGTGGAAATGGACACCAACATGGGAGCAGTGGCCACCACAATCATGGCCACAACCCTAATGGAGGATATCGGGGCAACAACCACAATGGTCAAGGGAACCACAATGGACAACATCGCCACAACCACCATGAAAAGAAGGACCTGAGCCAGATACAATGCTACTCATGCAAGAAGATGGGACACTACTCCAACGAGTGTCCGGAGAAGAAAGCTGAACAGGGCATCAAGTCCAACTCCTTCCAGAAAGGACACGTGAACCACCTGGATGTGGAGGAAGTCATGGAGGCACCCGACCTAGTGATCGGTAAGTTCCCAGTCAATTCAGATTTAGCACTAGTACTCTTTGACTCCGGAGCATCGCATTCATTCATTTCAAGAGCATTTGTGAACAAGCATAAGTTACCCACCAAGACCTTAGATAAACCAATCAGAGTAAGCTCTCCTGGGGGAGAAATGTTAGCAATTTTGGGAACTCGCCCCTTTGCCCTAGACATTGGGAATCACAAATTTCCCACTGAACCCATCATTCTTGAAAACCAAGGCATTGATATCATTCTAGGAATGGATTGGTTATCCCGGTATAGGGGACAGATTGACTGTGCTAGTAGAGCGATCACCCTTACAACCCCGGAGATGAAGAGAATCCGGTACCAGTCATTCTATGGATCAGAAGAGGCTAAGTTGAATTCTCTTAAGGGGGTTAGTATGGAAGAGGTACCCATTGTGAAGGAGTACCCTGATGTGTTTCCAGACGAACTACCCGGAATGCCACCAGATAGAGATGTAGAGTTCCTGATAGAATTGCTACCGGGGACAGGACCAATAGCTAGAAGACCTTACCCCATGTCTGTAGAAGAACTGAAGGAGCTTAAGGCACAACTTGAAGAGCAGTTGGGAAAAGGGTTCATTCGCCCAAGTTCATCATCATGGGGAGCACCTGTGTTGTTCGTGGAGAAAAAGGACAAGAGTATGAGGTTATGCATGGATTACCGTTCCTTGAATGAGGTGACCATTAAGAACAAGTATCCACTACCAAGAATCAATGACCTGTTTGATCAACTAGAAGGAGCTAGTGTATTTTCCAAGATCGATCTAAGATCTGGATACTTTCAGTTAAAGATTAGGGAACATGATATACCTAAGACAGCTTTCACCACTAGATATGGATTATATGAGTATACAGTGATGCCTTTTGGACTGACCAACGCGCCTGCCTATTTCATGAACATGATGAACAAGGTATTCATGGAGTTCTGGGACAAGTTTGTAGTGGTGTTCATAGATGATATATTAATCTACTCCAAGAATAAGAAGGAACATGAAGAACATTTGCGTTTAGTTATGGAGAAGCTCAGAGAGCACAAACTTTATGCAAAGTTCAGCAAATATGAGTTTTGGTTGAGTGAAGTGAGTTTCCTTGGACATATAGTGTCAGGAGAAGGGATCGCAGTTGATCCTGCAAAAGTAACAGCGGTGACAGAATGGGAGTCGCCAAAGAATGTGGCAGAAATCCGCAGCTTCTTAGGTTTGGCGGGATATTATAGGAGGTTCATCGAGAAGTTTTCCAAGATAGCCAAACCTATGACAAATTTGTTGAAGAAGGAAAAGAAGTTTGAATGGACTGATGCATGTGAAACCAGTTTCCAAGAACTGAAGAAGCGTTTAGTGTCGGCACCAGTACTGTGCCTACCCGATTTAGAGAAAGACTTTCAAGTGTATTGCGATGCATCACGTCAAGGACTGGGGTGTGTGTTAATGCAAGTGGGCAAAGTAGTGTCATATGCTTCCAGACAACTGAAAAAGCATGAAGACAACTATCCCACACATGACCTAGAGCTAGCTGCAGTCGTGCATGCATTGAAAACGTGGAGACACTATCTGATGGGAAAGCGTTGTGAGGTGTTCACTGACCACAAGAGTTTGAAGTACATTTTCACCCAGAAGGAATTAAACTTACGACAAAGGAGGTGGTTAGAATTAATCAAGGATTATAATCTTAGCCTTCAGTATCACCCTGGAAAAGCCAATGTAGTAGCGGACGCCTTAAGCCGTAAGGTCTACGTAAACGGCCTTACAAAGGGTGAATTACCAGAAGACCTATGTGAACAATTTAAGGATCTTAGGCTGGAAGTGGTGTCTGAAGGTTTTGTAGCATCATTGGAAGTCCAACCAACCTTGATGGACAAGATCAGAGAGGCACAGAAGACCGATAAAGATATGGAAGAAATCAGAGTTAACATGAGCAAGGATAAGGCAAAAGGGTTTCATGAGGATGATTTAAGCACACTATGGTTTGAAAAGCGTATCTGCGTGCCTGAAGACAAAGAGCTTAGAAAGCTAATACTACAGGAAGCTCATGATTCACCATACTCAATTCACCCTGGCAATACTAAGATGTACATGGATGTAAAGAGTAGATTTTGGTGGAGCAACATGAAGAAGGACATAGCAGAGTATATTGCCTTGTGTGACGTGTGCAACAGAGTCAAGGCAGAACATCAGAAACCAGCAGGACTATTGTCGGCCCAGTGGATTCTAGGGTGTGCAGAGCCCACTTTCCACGGACCGTACGCGCGACAGCATCTACGAAACGGCTAAGGGCCAAGCCCACCGCTTGGGGAGCCCCCCGAGGCAAAAACCCCTGGACGGGACTTGAGGCGCCACCGGAGGCCTGAAGGAGGTTCCCCCCGAGGGCGTCCCACTTGAGGGCTCTCTCCCTCTGAAGGGAGCCAGCACGGCTCCTCCCCCTCTAGAGCCTCAGGCCCCTGAGGGGATACTTCGCGGCAAAGGAAGCGCTGCAGAGCGCACATGGGCTCTGCAGCAGCCGCAGGGTGACGCGCGCGTCTACGTGCGCGACAGCGACAGCGTCGCAGTTGCCGTTCCCGTGATAAAAGGGGTCAACAAAGCTCTGTGTCTCCTGCGCCGCCAATGAAGCTTTCCTCTTTGGTGATAAAGCAGTTGGCCGGCACAACGCTCCAACGACGACGTCACCGCGGGCACTCCCCACGGTCTCTGCCGCACCTGGGAGCCGCTCTGCAAAGCCTGCAGCTTGTCGGCCACGGCGCGCCACTTTAGCACGGAGGAGCTGCGTCCGAGGACGGAGGAGACAGCTGCCCTGCCACGAAGGCAGGCTTTACGACCATGGACCGAGTCCATGGACGAGCGAGCAGTGGTGCACCCCGCTCCGCCGCTCGTCGCCATGTGGGAACCCTTCCACTGCGCAGGTCGCAGGGATGAGGCCCGGGGCAACTATATAAGGAGAGGGGGCACTTCCGTAGCAAAGGACCCCCGGGGGAATTCGATCCCGAATTCGATAGCGTCCTCCACCTCCGGACCTCCTCAACGCCCGGAGGCTCGCTGTACTGTAGTCACCTCAGTGCAATTCAGACAAGCAGGAGTAGCGGTTTTACCTCACCTTGAGGGCCGTGAACCTGGGTAAGGGCCGGTGTCACTCTCTGTCGTGCAGCTCCACTCCAGGCACCGCGAGCAACGTCGCGGCGTGCATCGAGGGTTGTTTGGCCTCCGTGTTCAGTCCCCCTTCGAACCTCTCTTCGGGGCGAAACTACCCCTGTTACGTGGGAGTCACTCCACGACATTTGGCGCGCCGGGTAGGGGGACTGAGGCGCGTCTTCAACCTCCGAACTCCGCGCCATGATGGACACCCGCGCGACGCGCGCCAACCGGCGTACCTCTGAGAGAGCTCACACCGAGCCCGGCACTGCTCCCACCCGTGGCCGCCGTGGTCGCCCTCGCGCGGCTGAGCGCGCTGGCACCGGCCCGCGCGTGGAGGAGCCAGAGAGCGAGGAGCACCGCGGCGGAGACCAGCGCGGCAACGAAGACCTCTCCGGGCGCCTTGAGGACGCTGAGTCCTCGCACCCGTCCCGGCGCCAGAGCGTGTCCACTCGGGAACACCACGAGCCCGCCCCGCATACCGCGCTGCTCATGGCCCAGGAGCTCCTCCGCTACCGGCCAAGTGCCGAGGCGCACGACCAGTGGCTGGACCGCCTCCACCACCTCGTCGACATCGCAACCACGCGCCCTGCTCCGTCGCGCTCCATCGTTCCTTCCGGCCCTGCAGGGACGGCCGCGCCAGGCGCGCCCCCACCGCCGCCGGGACCACCTCCGGCCGCGGCGCAACGGGCTCCCTCGCATGCTTCCTCGCCGCACGACTGTCAAATCGTGCAGCGCACTGCGCCTGACGCGCGAGTGGGCATGGAGCGACGCCGAGACCTCCAGAACCGCCTCGTCGAGGAGCTCGGTCAGGCGGGGCAGCAAAACTGCAGGGCCCTCCAGGGAGGAATGGCCACCTATGCCTCCGGCTGCATGGCCTTCACGCGCGCCCTGCGTCGTGTGGTCTGGCCGCAGAAATTCAGGCCAGCGCTCCCCAAGGGCTTCGACGGGTCCACCAACCCTCTCGAGTTCCTGCAGCTCTACACCACCTCTATCCAGGCTGCAGGGGGCGACGACAAGGTCATGGCCAACTGGTTCTCCCACGCCCTCAGGGACTCGGCGCTGTCCTGGCTTCTCAACCTGCCGGAGGACTCCATTGACTCCTGGGAGGAGCTCTGCAGGCAGTTCGTCGCCAACTTCAAGGGCACGTACGAGCGCGCACTCACGCACAACGACTTGCGCGCTGTGGTGCAGAAGAAGGATGAGACTCTTCGCAAGTACATCCAGCGCTTCAGCCAGGTGCGGAACAAGATTCCAAACATCCCCGACACCCAGGTGATCGCTGCCTTCCGCGAGGGCGTCACGAACCGCAGGATGCTCGAGAAGCTCGGCACCCACGACAAGCTCACCTCTGTGGTGAAGCTGTTCGATCTGGCGGATAAGTGCGCCAAGGCTGAAGAGGGACTCCTCTTCGTCAAGATGAGCGCGCGGGGGGACGACCCTGGCGAGGGGTCCAAGAGCCACAAGAAGAAGGAAGAGCCCAAGCGCAAGGCCACCGCGGTCCTCGCGGCAGAGCCTGACGCGAAGGGCTCTCGCAGGGGTTCTCCCGAGCGCGGCGACAAAGAGGTGGACCACCGTCCGTTCTGCGTCTACCACAACAGGCGTGGGCACGCCACAGACGACTGCTTCGACCTCAAGAGGCTGAGCAGGGAACGCGAGCGAGGAGAAGGCAGCGGAAGCCGCGGCAGAGGTCGCGGCTACCGCAGAGACGGCAGGGGTAGGCGCGAAGGCGGCTACCAGAAGCCGCCGGGCACTCAAGCCAATACTGCCGAGAAGAACAACAACCTCCCCGACGAGGAAGATGGAGGCTACCAGGCCCCGAGAGGCGCCATGGCATGCATCCTCGGCGGAGCTCAAGCGCCCAAGTCGAACAATCAGTTCAAGCAGTTCGCCCGCGAACTCAACGCTGCGCTCCCGAGCACCGAGACCTCTAGACCCCTCAAGTGGTCCCAGTACACCATCGCCTTCGACGCCAAGGACCACCCCAAGTCGACCAAGACTGTTGGAACCCTCCCCCTGGTCTGCTCCCCCACCATCAACAACATCACCGTCTCCAAGACGCTCATTGATGGGGGAGCGGGCCTCAATGTCATCTCTGTCGAGACCTTCGAGACGCTTCAAGTGCCCTACGAGTGGCTTATGCCCTCTAGGCCGTTCACGGGCGTCACCAGTGGTTCTATCGAGCCTCTGGGGCAAGTCCGCCTCGCGGTCACCTTTGGCACGCAGAAGAACTATCGCACGGAGCTGATCGACTTCGACGTCGCCCACATCGGTTTGCCGTACAACGCCATCCTCGGCTACCCCGCCCTCGCGAAGTTCATGGCCGTCACGCATCACGCCTACAACATGGTCAAGATTCCCGGCAGCGCTGGCACCATCGCCGTCCATGGCCATGTCCTGGACGCCACGCGCGCTGTCGAGAGTGCCTACAAGGCAGCCGCCATGGCTTTCCCGGCTGACGAGGACATGGAGCCTCTCGAGAGGCCCAAGAAGAAGAAGCAAGTGTTCTCTCAGGAGCAAGCCGCCACGAAGAAGGTGCCGCTGGACACCACCAGCTCGGGGGCTGAAGGCTCGGGGGCTAGCGTCACCATAGGCGCTGCTCTGCCTCCGAAATAGGAAAGTGCGCTCGTCGCCTTCCTTCGGGCAAACTCTGACATGTTCGCATGGACTCCGTCAGATATGTCCGGTGTACCAAGGGAGGTGATCGAGCACCATTTAGCCGTGTGTCCAGACGCACGCCCCGTCAAGCAAAAAGCACGTAAGCAAGCCCCCGAGAAACAAGCTTTCATCATCAAGGAAGTAGAGAAGCTAAAGGCGGCAAACGTCGTCCGCGAAGTCGCACACCCCACTTGGCTCTCCAACGGCGTGGTTGTCCCTAAACCCGCTGGAGGAGGCCGACTCTGCATCGACTACACCGATGTCAACAAGGCCTGCCCCAAGGACCCGTACCCCATGCCGAGGATAGACCAGATCGTGGACTCCACCGCTGGCTGTGACCTCCTCTGCTTTCTGGACGCCTTCTCTGGTTATCACCATATCAAGATGGCTAAAGAAGACGAGGAGAAGACGGCATTTCTCACCCCTTGTGGTGTGTACTGCTACACATGCATGCCCTTCGGCCTGAAGAACGCTGGAGCCACCTTCCAGAGGCTCATGAGGATAGCCTTGGGGGCGCAGATGGGCAGAAACGCCGAGGCCTACGTCGATGATATCGTGGTCAAGTCTCGAGAGGGGGACACCCTCTTGAGGGACCTCGAGGAAACCTTCGCCAGCCTGAGAAAGGTGAACATCAAGCTGAACCCCGCCAAGTGCGTCTTCGGGGTCCCTTCAGGCAAGCTCCTCGGATTCCTCGTGTCCCACCGTGGCATAGAGGCAAATCCTGACAAGATCAAGGCTATAGAGCAAATGCAGCCTCCCCGCCGACTCAAGGATATGCAGCGCTTGGCGGGCTGCATGGCCAGCCTTGGCCGTTTCATCTCCAAATTCGGCGAGAGAGCCCTGCCATTTTTCAAGATCATGAAGAGATCGGGCACATTCAAGTGGACCCCTGAGGCGGATAAAGCCTTCGAGGACTTAAAGAAGTATCTGGCTAGCCCTCCAGTCTTGGTGGCCCCCAGGGCAGGCGAGCACCTGAAGCTGTACCTCTCAGCCACCCCTCAGACCGCAAGCGCCGTCTTGGTGGTCGAGAGGGAAGAGCCTGTCCTCCCCAAGAAGAGCACTGCAACGCCAAGCCCAGAACCCCCCGACAAAGGCCCCGTCGAAGGAGCAGCCTCCACAGACCCACTGCCAGGCCCACCGCCTCAAGTCGAGTCTGCTCCCCCCACCCCTGTCGAGATGCCTCTACAGGCAGATCTCGACAAGGGCCCTGAAGAGCCTCCACAGGGGGCTGACGCTGCGCCACCTCAGGCAACCCTCGTCGAGCACCCCGTCTACTTCGTCAGCACAGTACTGCGGGACGCTCGAGGGAGATATCCAATGCAGCAGAAGCTCCTCGTCGCGCTCCTCATCGCCTCCAGGAAACTGAGACACTACTTCCAGGGCCACCCCATCACGGTGGTCACTGCCTTCCCCCTGGAGCAAATCCTGCGCAACCCCAACGCCACAGATCGTGTCGCAGGATGGAACATCGAGCTGCAGCCATTCAACTTGCGCTTCGACACCACGAGGGTCATAAAAGGAAGAGCGCTGGCTGACTTCGTCGCCGAATGGACTGACCCAAGCCCCGAGGAGCCTCGCGAGGCAGAGGCCGAGCCCTCGGGAGACACGGTGCCCAGCCACTGGACCATGCACTTCGATGGAGCCTTCGCTTGTCGCAATGGCGGAGCAGGCGTCGTCCTAACTTCGCCCAAGGGTGACAAGCTATACTACGCTGTCCAGCTGTGCTTCACGATCGACAAGATCTCCAACAACATCGCCGAGTACGAAGGCCTCCTCGCCGGCTTAAGGGCCGCCATCGCTCTAGGCGTCAAGCACCTACTCGTCAAGGGAGACTCTCAGCTGCTCGTCAACTTCTCCAACAAGAGCTACACGCCGAAAGACGACCACATGGCCGCGTACCTCGAAGAGGTCCGCAAGCTTGAGAAGCACTTCAGGGGCATGGAGCTCATGCACATCCCGAGGAAAGAAAACCAAGAGGTTGACGACATCGCCAAGCGGGCCTCGCGAAGGCAGCCCCAGCAGGCAGGTGTCTTTGAAGAGAGGCTCGCCAAGGCATCCATCAAGCAGCCTCGAGAGGCCACAGCCGCAAGCGCAGATGAAGCACTCCCACCGCCTCCTGGGTCTGGGGCACCCGATTGCGGCCCCAGCACAGGGGAGCGCCTGTTGCTGACGGCAACCCGCCAGGCCTCAGGCTGGATTGATGAGCTCAAGGACTACTTGGCGAAGGGAATCCTCCCGGAAGAAGATGCCGATGCAGAGCGAATCGCTCGACAGGAAAAATCCTACTGCATCCTCGAGGGAAACCTCTACCGCAAGCGCCCAAATGGTATCGCGCTCAAGTGTGTCCCTCCTGAGGAAGGCCGAGAGTTGATTAAGGACATCCACAGCGGGGAGTGCGGCCACCACTCATGTGCGCGCACCCTCACGGGCAAGGTCTTCAGGAGCGGCTTCTACTGGCCTCAAGTGCTTCAAGATGCGGTCGCCATTGTGCAAACCTGCGACGCCTGCCAATTCCACGCCAAGCAAATTCATCAGCCGGCACTGGAGCTTCAAACCATCCCGCTCTCCTGGCCATTTGCGGTCTGGGGGCTGGATATCTTGGGCCCCTTCCCAAGGTCGCAGGGGGGCTACCGTTTCCTCTTCGTGGCCATCGACAAGTTCACCAAATGGACCGAAGTTGAGCCAGTGCGCACCATACCAGCGGGGGCCGCGGTGAAATTCATCAGAAGCTTGATCTGCCGCTTCGGCGTGCCCAACCGCATCATCACCGACAATGGCTCGCAATTCACCAGCGGCATCTTCCGAGCCTACTGCGATAAGCTTGGCGTCAAGGTCTGCTTCGCCTCGGTAGCTCACCCACGCAGCAACGGTCAAGCCGAGCGAGCAAACGCTGAGGTCCTCAAGGGCCTCAAGACCAGGAGTTTCAACATCCTCAAGGGCCACGGCAAGGGCTGGATCGACGAGCTCCCCTCCGTGCTCTGGTCCATACGCACAACTTCCTCGAGGCCTACAGGCGAAACGCCGTTCGCCCTGGTCTACGGAGCTGAGGCAGTCCTCCCCGCAGAAATCAAGCATGGATCGCCGCGGGTCCTTGCCTTCAACGAGGACACCCAAGAAGGCCTCCACAACGACGACCTGCTGCTTCTCGAGGGACTGCGCCGTCAGGCCGCCCTCAGGGCGGCAGGGTACCAGCAAGACCTGCGACGCTACCACAGCCGCCATGTGCGCTCACGCACCCTTGAGGCGGGCGACCTCGTCCTCAGGCGAATCCTCTCCAGGGAAGGTCTCCACAAGCTCTCGCCGACGTGGGAAGGCCCCTACAGGGTCTCCCACGTCGCCAGGCCTGGCGCAGTACGCCTCGAGACCGAAGACGGCATCCCCGTCAAGAACCCGTGGAACATCGCGCATCTGCGCAAGTTCTACCCGTGATCACAGTCACGCCAGGCATTTTTTGTCTCTAGAGGGAAGCTCACGGCTTCACCTCCAAGCTTCTCAAAGCTTCTCCCGAGGCCCAGCCCTCCGAGCTCTCCTGCAAATGAGCCCTCGCAGGCCGCAGTGAACCTCTGCCACTAATGGGTGGTCCCCATGCCTCGACATGGAAGGAACGTTAGCTTGGCAAACCCAAGTGTAATGAACCGCTTTTCGTTCCAAGTGAAATTTGCGCTCCGGCGCCATTTTCGTTCCTAAGTGAACTATGCGCTACGGCGCCGCTATGTAATATTTTGGTGGTGAGTTTATTTCAGCATTATTTTCTTTATTGAAAATGGGCACTCATATCTCTCCACATGCGCACCTCGCGAGCGGGGGCTGAGTACGGTGCCAGTGCCTCAAATGACACACCAGCAGCACTGCAAAACCCAAGGATCCGAGCTCTGGCTAGAGGGCAGGCCCTCCCAAGCACGCCATCTCTACAAAGGACCTTGGTACTCTCTCTCCTCGCAAGGAACGCCTGAGGGGACCTATAAGCGCGCATTAGTCCCTAGTACTGTGCTCTAGCGTTTCGACTTGCCCCTCTAACATCTACAGAGAGCAAAAGTCCCCGCCAGGCCTGCGGAGGAAAACCCTCGGGCCCTGAAGGGGAGAACTTCGCCAGAGAAGGCCTACATCGGGCAAAAGCCTCGCGAAGCTAAGTTTCTCGCTCACCTCAAGGGAATCCTCACTTTTCTCTCATGAGCGCTCTGCGTTCCTCAAGTGGTTCTTTCCTTACTCTCCGTGGACTGCTTGCGCGTCAAAGGGGGGCCCTCAGCATCGCGACCCGAGGGCTCTTACCTCCCCAAGCCTTAAACTCCCCCCGGCCTTGCCGAGTCATTGCTTGAGCATACCGCAGCGGCAGGAGTCATAGTGCGAGGGGAAGGGTCCAACGACGCAGAGCGAAAAAGACACTGAGATGAAGCAAAGACCCCTCGAGGGAAGCATGCACTGAATTGATAGCAAATTGTTCACAAAATGAAGAAATAAATTACAAAGTGAGAAATGAAAGTCTCTAACAGGCAAACGCCCCTAAAGCGCGACAAGCGCGATACATTGCAGGAGGAGACTCCAGGAGGAGATCAGTCGGAGGCCTCGGCGCCGTCCTGGTCAATCTCTTCTTCCTCCTCGGGCTCGCTCCCCTCGCCGCCATCCTCTGCAGCGGCCCGCTTGAAGCGGCTGCAGAAGTCGTCCACCTGGTCGCGGACGGAGCTAGAGGCCTTCCACCCAGCGTCCCCCTCCAGTGGCTCGGTCACCGTGGCGAGGTCAAACCCAGGTTGGAGGTGCACGAGGTTGGAGAAGATGCGATCCACCGCCACCGCCAGAAGCTGGCGGCACTCCTCCTCGACCACGTCGCGGATTTCCGCAGCAGGGCCTTCGAGCGCTGTGAAGAGCTGCTCAAAGTACAGAAGATAGGTGGCGGCGTCAGCGTGGCCCTGGGCCGGAACGCTCGGCGCCTCCGCTCCCAGCTTCGCGGCGAGCTCACGGCCCCGTCCCGTCAAGGACAGGAACATGCGCTCTCGCTGCTGCGACAGCACCTGCGCCGCCTTGATGCTCTCCGCTGCCTCCACTGCTTTCTCCACGGCAGGCCCCACCTGCTGGTTCATCTCCTCCATGTCCCCCATGAGGGAGGCGAGGTCCTGGGACATGTCCTCACGGGCCTTCTCGGCGGCGCGGCGGCGATCAGCTTCGCGCTTCACTTTGGCGGCGAGATTGGCGTTTGCCTTCTCGAGCTGTTGGATCCGGGCGCCGCTCTCGCCTAGCCTCGTCTTGAAGCGATCCTCCTGCTTGGAGAACTTGTCTTTGTAGTCCTGGGAGACTGCGGCGCGGATCTCCTTCTCCTTCTCGCGGAGCTCCTTATTGAGCTCGTCCTTCCGCTCCGCAAGCCGCGTGTTGGCTCGCTCCACGTTCCCCTTGTGGGCGGCCACCTCGCGCTCGAGCTTGCTGAGCGCCGTGGCAACGCTGTCTTCGCGGGCCTCAAGGGCCGTGCGCTGTCCTGACAGCTCCTGCTCCCTGAGCGCCAGCTGCTCGTCGCGCCGGCGCGCATCCTCCTCGCGCTCGCTCAGAGCGCGCCCGCGGGCCTCCAGGCTCGTGCGGAGCTCGTCAAGGGCGGACCGCACAACCCCGGCGTCCGCGAGGATCTTCTTCTCGAGCTCGACGAGCTCGGTGTGCTTCGCCGCCAGTGAGTGCTCCACGGCCTCCCGCTCCGCCCTGGCCGCAGCAAGGTCCTCCGCCGCGGCTCGGCGCTCAGCTCTCAGGGGCTGGAGGAGTTCCTCCGCTTCGCGCATGGCCCCCTCGCGGACCTCCTCGGCGAAGCGCGCCGCCTCCTCGCGCTCCTCCTGCAGAGCCTAGTCGCTCTTGCGGCGGGCCTCTACGGCCGCGTGGAGGGCAGCCCAGGCGTCAGCAAGCTCATCCCGCTGTCGGGCGAGCGCCTGGTCCTCCGTGGCCAGGTAGGCCTCGAGCCCCTCCAGAGACTCTCGTACGAAGCGGAAGGCGACATCGCGGCGCCCCCGGGCCCAGTCAAAGCCGCCCAGAGCGAGGCCCTGGGACGGTCCGCGAGGCGCAGAAGGTCCCGCACCAGCGTCCGGCTCGGTGGCAGAGGCCCCCGCGTGGGCCTGGGGGCTCGGGGGCAGGTCCTCCGTCTCGGCGCTCGGTCTGGGGCCTCCAGTGCTTCCCTCCTCGGGTGGCACTTCCCGGTTCACGTCCGGGGCAGGAGCGTGGGGCCCGGTCCTCGCTGCTCCCTCCTCCTCCGCAGTGTCCGGCGGCGGCGGTGGAGTATCTTCCCTGCGGGACTTAGGAGGGCTCGGCGCCGATTTGGCACCCGCTGGAGCCCCTGGCTGCGCTGGGGGGGTGGCTGCGCGGGGTGGAGTGGGTACTCTCTCCGCCTGTTCCTCCACCCGCTCCTCCTCGGGCGGTGGCGAAGACGCCTCCGCCTGGGGCACCTCCTCCTGAGAGCCTGCGGTGCCCCCCACAACAGGCCTCGAGGCCTCCGCTGCCGCGGTCTCGCCGGCCTCGACCTCCGGTCCAGCCTCGGGGGTGGCCCTCTTCACATCCACAGCCTTGCGAAGCCTGCGGCGCTTCGCAGGCTCTGGGCCGCTGAGATAAAAGGAAAAGATCGGTCGAGAAGAGCACACAAGCAAGACTCGGAGAGGAAGAGCAAAGGCAAAAGAATCTCACCTGGCCTTCTTGGCGCGGGTGTCTACCCACGCCATGCCTGGCGAGCGCCACGAAGGCACGGCCCGGGCCCCCGCCTCAAGGGCCTCCTCGGCCTTCCTCTTGTGGCGAGCGCTCGGGGGCTCCCCGGCAGGCCAGTCGTGTGCCGCCTTGGTCCTCGGCTCCTGGCGTCCCGCCGCAGCCTCCTCGCTGTCGCCAGAGGAAAGCTCGTGGACCTCCCCAGCCGGGGGCGTAACGCCGGAAGAGCTTCCCGCGCCCGCGGAGCTTCCCACGCCGGCGGAGGGCTCCACCCTCGTCTCCGCGTCGCCCTGCTCCGAGTCGGATGTGCTGGGCGACTCGGTGGTGTCCGCTGGCATGGGCTCTTCCTCCTCCTCTTCCCCCGCCAAGCCTAGCGGGGTGAACGCGGGCACCCGCGCCAGGGTGGCCCGGCGCTTGTCCGGGACGTCAAACAGGGGCCGTATCGCCACATGAACCCTCGCGGGCACCTCCGGATTGACGAAGAGGCCTCCCAGGATGGTCTCGACGACCTCGGGGCGATGGTCGCTCATGTGCAGCCGCAGCGGGTCCGTAGGCCCTGTGTACGCCCACATCGGTTTCTTGTGCGCCTGAAGGGGGGCGATGCGGCGCCTCACGAACTCCGCCGCCACCAGCTGGCCAGTCAGGCCGTGCTCGCGAAGCGCCCTCAGATGGCCCACGAGGTCGGCCAGCGCGCGCCTCTCCAGGGAACGCTTGCCCCAGTGGGTGTTCTTCACGGGCGGCGCCTCGGGGACCTCGAGGAGGGAGCTCTCCGAGGGAACGCGGATGAGGAACCATTTCTGCCTGAAGTCATCCACCTTCTTCGACACCGCTGTCACGGGCCTATCGCCGCTCCAGGCCATGGGGATGTAGACGTCCCCCATGCCGTCCGCGATGCGGAAGGACACGCAGCCCGACCGCTCCTTCTTCGCAGTGTTCCGGAGCGCGTAGAAGCTTCGGAAGAGAGCGATCGAGGGCTTCACTCCCAAGTAAGCCTCGCACAAGAAGGCGAATATGGAAAGGACGAGGATGGCGTTGGGGTGGAGGTGCAGAAGGTGGATCTGATAGAACTCGAGGACGGCCTCGAGGAAGGGAGAGTATGGCGGTACCAGCCCAGCGAAAAGAGTCTGGAGGAAGATGGGAAAGTAGCCTGCGGGGAAGCGACCGGTCCGCGCAGGCAGAATGGCGCTGGCGCCGTGCTCATTGTGCTTCCCGGCGACCAGATGCTGGATCTTATCCAGCGCCGCCGCGGTGATGCGCGCCCCGACCAGAGCGGGGCCGAACTCCGCCTCCTCCTGTGCGTCTTGGCGGGCCAAGGCCGCCGTCGTCTTGCCCTTGGATCCTCCCATGGTCGGAGAAGGGCTGGAGCACGGAGGGAGCGAAAGGATGGAAGGAGTTGGCCGGAAGAAGGGAAGATTCGCCGGAGATGGGAGTCTAGGAGGCGGAGAACTGATGGACTGGATGGACAAGACTGGACGGGGTAATGACTGCGGCTCGGACCAACGCGCAGCTTTAAACCCCATCCGAACAGTTACCAAGGCACGATCGTGGTGAACGTGGCGAGCGTGGTGGGCCCCCCCCACTACGCACGTTTTCGCCGGAGGAATCAAGTCGCCGCAAGTCCACCACCAGGTGACGCGTGTCCCGCGGCCAGCCTGCAGTTTTGGGCCCACGACGCTTCGCCTAGTCCCAATGGGCCTCAACGTGCCCATCATGGGCCCGGGGGCTACTGTCGGCCCAGTGGATTCTAGGGTGTGCAGAGCCCACTCTCCACGGACCGTACGCGCGACAGCATCTACGAAACGGCTAAGGGCCAAGCCCACCGCTTGGGGAGCCCCCCGAGGCAAAAACCCCTGGACGGGACTTGAGGCGCCACCGGAGGCCTGAAGGAGGTTCCCCCCGAGGGCGTCCCACTTGAGGGCTCTCTCCCTCTGAAGGGAGCCAGCACGGCTCCTCCCCCTCTAGAGCCTCAGGCCCCTGAGGGGATACTTCGCGGCGAAGGAAGCGCTGCAGAGCGCACATGGGCTCTGCAGCAGCCGCAGGGTGACGCGCGCGTCTGCGTGCGCGACAGCGACAGCGTCGCAGTTGCCGTTCCCGTGATAAAAGGGGTCAACAAAGCTCTGTGTCTCCTGCGCCGCCAACGAAGCTTTCCTCTTTGGTGATAAAGCAGTTGGCCGGCACAACGCTCCAACGACGACGTCACCGCGGGCACTCCCCACGGTCTCTGCCGCACCTGGGAGCCGCTCTGCAAAGCCTGCAGCTTGTCGGCCACGGCGCGCCACTTTAGCACGGAGGAGCTGCGTCCGAGGACGGAGGAGACAGCTGCCCTGCCACGAAGGCAGGCTTTACGACCATGGACCGAGTCCATGGACGAGCGAGCAGTGGTGCACCCCGCTCCGCCGCTCGTCGCCATGTGGGAACCCTTCCACTGCGCAGGTCGCAGGGATGAGGCCCGGGGCAACTATATAAGGAGAGGGGGCACTTCCGTAGCAAAGGACCCCCGGGGGAATTCGATCCCGAATTCGATAGCGTCCTCCACCTCCGGACCTCCTCAACGCCCGGAGGCTCGCTGTACTGTAGTCACCTCAGTGCAATTCAGACAAGCAGGAGTAGCGGTTTTACCTCACCTTGAGGGCCGTGAACCTGGGTAAGGGCCGGTGTCACTCTCTGTCGTGCAGCTCCACTCCAGGCACCGCGAGCAACGTCGCGGCGTGCATCGAGGGTTGTTTGGCCTCCGTGTTCAGTCCCCCTTCGAACCTCTCTTCGGGGCGAGACTACCCCTGTTACGTGGGAGTCACTCCTCGACAACTACTACAACCGTTACCGGTACCCGAGTGGAAATGGGACAAGATCGGAATGGACTTTATCACAGGTTTACCCAGGACCAAATCAGGATATGATTCAATTTGGGTAGTGGTTGACCGTTTGACTAAAGTGGCTCATTTTATACCAGTAAAAGCCACTTATACCAGTGCTAAACTAGCCAAGATATACATGAGCAGAATTGTATGTCTACATGGTGTTCCAAAGAGTATTGTCTCCGACAGAGGAACACAGTTTACTTCACATTTCTGGAAGCAACTACATGAGTCTCTGGGAACTAGATTGGAGTTCAGCACAGCCTTCCACCCACAGACTGATGGACAGACCGAAAGGGTTAATCAAATCCTTGAAGATATGTTGAGAGCATGTGCATTAGATTATGGATCCAGTTGGGATGAAAATCTGCCATACGCAGAGTTCTCGTACAACAACAGCTACCAAGCTAGCATAGAGATGGCTCCATTTGAAGCACTTTATGGGAAGAAATGCACCACTCCATTACTATGGAGTGGAGTAGGAGAGCGTAGCCTCTTCGGACCAGATGTTATCCAAGAGGCAGAGGAAAAAATCAGATTGATTCGAGACAGATTAAAGATAGCCCAATCCAGACAGAAGAGCTATGCTGATTCTAAGCGTAGGGAGGTTACCTATGAAATTGGTGATAGAGCATATCTTAGAGTTTCCCCACTACGTGGCGTGAAGAGATTTGGAATCAAAGGAAAGTTAGCACCACGATTCATTGGACCATATAAGATTCTCTCTCGTAAGGGAGAGGTGGCATATGAGTTGGAACTCCCAGAAGTACTCTCAGCTGTACACAATGTGTTTCACGTGAGTCAATTAAAGAAGTGTCACCCGGAGATAGCAGAAACCCCATTGAAGGATACAGTACCACTAGAAGAGGTTCAATTGGAAAGCGACCTCACTTATGAAGAGCAACCTGTCAAGATACTCGAGACCGCCGAGAGATTTACTCGTACCAAGACGATCAAGCTGTGCAAGGTCCAATGGAAACACCACACAGAGGAAGAAGCAACTTGGGAACGAGAAGATGATCTTCGCGAAGATCACCCACACCTATTTGCCATCCCATTCGAATCTCGAGGGCGAGATTCATCTTAAGGGGGTTAGATTTGTAACATCCCAATTTTTCATTTCAAAAGCATGCATACATCCATCATTCCATCATGCATTTTTAAATCTCTAGTTGTCACATTGTTCCTTTTTTATCAAATAACAAATGATTTATAAATTAAAATGCACCATTTAGGTGTTGGACAATATTGTAAATTTTATTAAATCACTTTAAGTCCCAAGTATGGTTAAAATGCGGCTATTTGGGATAAGCTTTCCAAAACATATTTTTCCATATTTTTCTGAAAAGGTTTGAAACAAATCCTATTTCAAATTTAATTTCTAGTTTTAAATCAGAAAAGAAAAAAAAATAAAAGAAGAAAAGAAGAAGAAGCCAGGCCGGCCGAGCCGGCCCAGCTCCTTTTCTTCCGCTGGAGCGTTACCAAGCAGCCCAGCAACGGCCCAAGCGCGCGCAGCTCTCCTTCACTCACTGCCAGGCGGGCCCCGCACGTCAGCGCCTTCTTCTCCAACCTCCCAGCGCGGAGCACGCCCACGACGCCGTCGCCCACGTCTTCCACCACCTCCACTCCCCCGTGCCCGCAACGGCACGCTGACCACGCCCCTTTAAATCCCCGCGCCCCCGCTCCTTTTTCCCCCAGCAAGCGCGCCCCCATACGCCGCCAGGCCGCAGTAACCCGAGCTTGCCGAACCGCCATTCCCGCCGCCGTGCATCGGCGATTCCGGTGAGCACCGAGGACCCCTGCCCCTATCGTTTCTTCCCCTAGCATCCCCTCGGTCTTGCGCACCTTTCTGACATCATTTGATGATCCCAGGAGCACGGAGGCGACGTGAACGTCCGAAACCGAGCGTTCGGTCCGCCGCCGTCCTCGCACGACTCCGGTGAGCTGAGCCCTCCTCTCTTCTCCTCTCCAGCACCGTTCGGTTTGCCTCGTATGTGCGCATCTTCTTGACCTCGTGTTTCCACTTCCTAGAACCCCACATCGAAGGCAGCATCTCCACCCGAGTCCGCCGCCGCAACTTCGACACCGGCGAGCTATCGCCGGAGGAGGAGACCACCCCCGACGCCCGCGGCCACGCCATCAACCCCGCTTCGACCCCCTCTGTCCCCAGGTACCAACCGCACCGCCCGGCCCTCTCCGTTTCGTCGCATCCGTGCACGCCGGCCATGGCGCCACCGCGGCCGGAATCGCGCCGGCGCTTAGGTCGGTAAGACCTTGACCGTCCGATCGCGATCGGACGGATCGCGTTAGATCACTCGCCGAACCGGTACGGGCCAATCAGATTGCGCCACGTCGCCGCGTTTATTTCTTTTCCGTCTGTAAATTGATAAATAAAACAGAAAACATTTCAAACTTTAAAATTTCATAACTTTCAAACCATAGGTCCAAATATAATAAACTTTATACCGTTGTAAAGCCCTTCTCGTGTAGATCAGTTTGGCATCATTAGTTTTCCCTTTTACATCTGTTAAATTGGAATAATATGCAGAAGAGCATTTCGGCCATATAATCCATATCTTGTTTTCCAAAAATATTCTTAAAGTGAAACCTTTTGATAAATGTTGCTAAATTGTACCCTCTGTCCAGAGGAACTAAAACATAATTTTTTTTGGATAATTATTTACAAGTGCAATTGTTTTGTGTAAAACTTATTTTAATCAAATGATTTTTAAATACAAATTCATTTAAAAATTGACTCATGCCATCATACATACATTTAGCAACCAGAGAACTATTAAAGTGTTCTACACTTTCCATAATGTGGTTTGCATTCATAAATGCATAGCATTGTTTTTGTATTGTGCATATGTATTGAATCATTGTATGTTTGTTGTCTGTTAGATTGTGCGGAGTGTCTTACGTGTTGTGAAGAGTGTAACTTCAACTCTTCAGTTGGCCAAGGCAAGTGACGCTCATAAACCTCCCACTATTTTTACTATATGCATAGTAGTATTTTCTGTAGTATGCATGCTAGGTTTGTGTGCAGTTACTATATTATGCTATGCTCCTATGTAGTGTTTAGCTATCCCCCACCCTGAGCTTAGTAGCAAGAACACTTAGTAGGATGCTTAGCCAAGCAATGAAAAATGTTTTGATTAGTTGGATAGTAAAAAAAAAATGAAGATAATTAATGAACTACCTGGGTGCTGGTTGGAGAACCATGGTGGGTGGCTACTCAGGGGGTCCATTTTTATGGTTTATATCTATGGTAATTACCCTTGGTGGAAGCGCACAATTGTGGAAAGCCACCCAGGCTTATAGAGATTGTAGACGCACCTTGTTTAGAAGCTTCCAGTGCAGCCACATGTCATATGGGCTCTGTCTTGACCATATAAGTTGCGAGACCCCGAGATCCGCGTGACCGGCAGATGTAGGGGGTGATAGGTGGGGATGGGTCCGCTTTATGGATTTTGGGGAATTGCTTCTGAAAGGTCTCGTCTCGGTCTTCTCTTTTCCATTTCATAATTGGGTGACATGGACGAGGGAATGATTGGGTCTTGTGGTGAAAGTGCACACCCTCTCGAGAGTGAAAAACTAAGTATACTTAGCCGTGTCCCCGGTTATGGACATTTGAGCGACTAGACAGGGCAGATGTTGAAGATCTCCTCATCCCAATTTCATAATAAAATTTGATGGGTGAACAAGGGTTTGGGAGAGCTCACTGGTATCTATCGGTGGTGCTCGTTGTGAGTAGTTTTCAAAGTTGTTCACCGTTATCTATCGGTGGTACTCTTTGTTGTCAAAGGTGTTCACTGATGTCTATCAGTGGTACTCTTTGTCTAAGATGAAAAGATGTTTTATAAATGATAGGACAAAATTGGCTTTTATGCAAATCAGCCTCAAACTCCACCTGGCCAAATATGCATGTAGTATAGACTTTCTAGATTAGTCAACATAGTGTCATCTTGCCACCACAATTCAATTGTGCTGACCCAATATAGTTTGGGCTGCAACTCACCATTGCAGGACCCTTTGACGAAGAGTGAAGGTTGTTAGGGTCGCGAGTCTCCACCCAACATGCCTTGCCTGTGGCACATGATGAAGATGGAGCTCACTTTATCCATTTGCTTTCCGCTGTGTGTTTATTTCGGTTTGAGCTAGCCTTAGGCTATGCACCTTGTATCGAACCCTTTTATTTTTGGATCATCGTGTAATGAATATTGATGCAATGTTATGGTATTTCATCTTAAACTGTGTGTGCTAGCAAGTCGATCCAGGGACTAGCACTATACACAAGAGGTCGCTACCTTATAATAAAAGGGGGGCCTTTACAGTTTTTGATATTGGAGGTTTTACCGGTTTACATGTTATAGGTAAGTTCAACCTTTCCCCATTTGGTTTATCCTCACATGATGGACTATGATGTTTCTATGCATATTCAAGTAGAGCTCGTTGTAACGATTCCAACGAGTCAAAAATCATCGAAAACAGAGTCCGGATAAAAAAGCTATTGCAGTTTTCGTTTTGCTGTTTCTGTCAGTTTTCAGCAAACCGGAATATCTGGTCAAAATGAAATATCCGGTCAAATAATCCGACCGAGTCCAGTACCGTTTTCGTTCTTTCCTTAGCCGTTTCTTCAAGTTGAAATATCCGGTAGGACGAAATATCCGGTTCAAATATCCGGTCACCCGGATATTCCGATCCTCATTTAAGCAGGGATATTTGATCCAACGGCTAGTTTTTCTGTGGGGTATAAATAACCCTTCCCTTCTTCCTCCTTGAGCAGTTTTTGGGCAGCATGAATTTCTTCTTTCTCCTACTCCATTGTTGACCTTTTAAAGCTTGATTCTCTCCCAATCCCTCCATTGAGTCTTGCATATTCTTGAGGGAAAAGTGAGAGTAGATCTAGATCTACAATCCCACCAATCCATCTCTCCTCTAAGTGAGGGGAACCTAGTGGATCTAGATCTTGGAGTTCCTTTGTGGTTTTTCTCCTTTGTTTTTCCTCTCTTCTCCCCCCATAAGCATTAGTTGCTTTTGGTGGGATGTGGGAGTGAAGGATTTGGCTCCTTTGTGGTTTTTTTATTCTTCCTCTCTTATTCCCCATAAGCATTTGTTGCTTTGTTGGAATTTGAGAGTGAAGTACTTGAGCACTTCGTGTTCTCTTGCCATTGCATTTGCATCGCTTTGAGCCCTCCATGAAGATTCGTGGTGGTGAAATTTGTGAGCTTGTTACTCTTGGGTCATTGGACCCTAGACGCCTTTTGTGGCCGGCCTTTTGTGGCCAAGACCTTTTGTGGTCAAGACCTGTTGTGGTCACTTGGGAGCCCCCAATTAAGTTGTGGGTGTCTGCCTCAAGATTTGGGAGTCCCCAATTAAGTTGTGGGTGTGTTCCTCAAGATTGTTGTACGGGATTCGATCTCCGCCCCAAAGGGGATCAATAGTGGAAGGTGAACCAAACCTTTTGTGGTGCGGTTCATCGGAGAATAGGGTGAGCCTGTTGTGGCGTTGAGATTGACGTGGTCTCTCACACCTCTCCAACGAGACGTACTCCCTTAAAAAGGAGGAACTCGGGAATACGTATTCGTCTCCGCGTTCCTCGGTTATTTCTATACCCGAGCTCTTTACTTATGCACTTTACATTGTGATAGCCTTCGTGCTTGAAGTCATCTATCTTGCTATCACCTTGTTACTTGTATTGCTTAGCATAAGTTGTTGGTGCACATAGGTGAATCTAGTATATTTAGGTTGTATACTTGTTAAAGTAAAACACTAGTTTTATTCCGCCTTTATCAAGCATACCGGAATATCCGGGCCTTCTCGGACCGGATAATCCGGCTCCTCGGAAAAAGTTTTAAATCGCCTATTCCCCCCCCCCCCCCCCCTCTAGGCGACGTCTGTCCTTACAATTGGTATCAGAGCCAAGTTCTCTCATTATTAGACTTTACCGTCTAGACAGTAAAGATGTCGTTTAGAGATTTAGTGCACAATCCCACTTATATATTCGATGGCACAAATTATGATGTTTGGAAAATTCACATGCTTAATCTCTTTAGGGACATGGGTTCAAATTTAGATAGTATTGTAGATATGGGTTTTTCTCCTCCAAAGGATTCACAAGAATTATCTTTAGAGGATGAGAAAAACTCTTATCTCGATACTCTAGCATCTAATGGTCTCATCTGTGTTTTGAGCGATGTAGTCCTTGCGTCAATCATGCCTTTTCAGAGCGCTCATGAATTATGGACAAAACTTCAAGATATATATTAGGTGTCCAACGTTACCAAGGATGATTGTCCTCCTTCCACCTCCGGCCGTGATGAGCTCGCGTCTTCTTCCACTTCACCGACATGTGGATTTCCACAAGGTAATGATATGGTGAGTGGTGATAGAAATTGCATTCTTGATGGTGAATCCACTATTGACTATACTTCACACCCATCTTATTGCAATGCTCTATCTTTGGACTAAAACACCTCTAGCACTCCAAATGTCATACATGCTAATGTTGATAGTCCTTGCATATCATGTAGTAGTTGCTTAACTAAATCTCATGATGATATGCTTTGCTTGTCTTGTTGCCATGACAAATATGCTTCTATTTCCTCTAGTACTTGTTTGGCTAACAATGTAGAGGAATCCCATTTATTGGAACAATACATGGACATCTATGGTGCTTCAAGTAATTCTTCATCATCTTCATCCACTACTAACCTTTGCCTAATGGCCAAGGAGTCTAAGGGTATCTCCTACCTTGAGCTCCAATATATCTCATGATGATGATAGTAGTGATGAAAATGAAAATGATGATGATGATGAAGATGATAATGATGATCTGATTCATGCCAAGTTTGATATTGTCTCTCATGCTCTCTTAAAGAATAAAAATGCTTATGATAACTCCTTATTGAGCGCAAGGAGACAATTGAGGCCTTGGAGACCCTTTGTGATGAAGGGTGGGGTTACGGATGGCACCCGCCGGGTACGGGACGGGTATGGCACCCCCATACCCGCACCCGCCCCCTCCACCCGCCCCCGCCACCCGCCCCCATACCCGCCAACGGGTACCAAACTCAACCATACCCGCCACCCGGCGGGTTTGCGAGACCCGGCGGGTACCCGTCAAAACTGATACCAGTACGAATGACAGCATAAAAATGACATGAACACATATATTTCAGCAACAATTTCACAGTAAATTCATCACGAAACGAATAGCTAGCAATTTAAGCAACAATTCATAGTTTCATAACAATTCAAAGCAGCATCTCATAGTTTTACAAACAACAGTTCACGAATCACACATTGACACAATAAAGTTCACGAATCACACATTAACACAATAAAGCTCCAGCAAGTTCTTCCAACTTCAGTGAACTCGATGCCTAGAAGCTCCAAGTCCAGCGAAGTTGTCTCATACTCTCATATGGAGGTCATGTTGTCATTTATGAGTCCTAGTTACAATAGAATTGACAAGAATGTAAGTTATTCGTAAATAGAAACATCAGCTATTCATAGATAAAAACAACAACTATTCATAGATAAAAACAGCAGCTATTTGTAGATAAATAGGTAAAACAACAGCTATTCATACATAAAAACAGCAGCTAGACATAGATAAAAACAGCAGCTTTCATATACTAACCTCATTCTCTTCTTGCGTGTCTTGAAGACAAGTCCAGAAGCTCCCTTCACCCATGTGAGCATCTACACGAATTAAAATTTACGCATACAAGAAGATAAGTTCACAAGCATTGTAAGAAGAGACATAAGCAATCAATGATACAAAATGCATAATTTTTCTTACCTTTGTATTTGTTTCTAAGCCAGTTCTGGTAACACATCAATACCTCAAGCATTTTGGAAGTAAGGCGGCTCCTATGCTCATTCACTATTCTGCCACTTATACTAAATGCAGATTCCGAAGCGACCGTTGTGACTGGAATAGCGTATACATCTCTTGCTAACTTCCTTAGTGTTGGGTACCTTATACCGGCCACTTTCCACCAATCCAATATATCAAATTTCTCAGTATATGGTTCCAAGTCATCAGCAAGGAAATGCTCTATCTCGCCTTGAACCCTAGCTGCTGCAGGCCTTTGCTGTGCTACAATATCATGGAAGAAAGACATAATGGCCGGAGCTGGGGCTGAAGATAAAGAATCTCCAACCGACTGATAATCGTCTTCTTCCACTTCATATTTTTTGATCAATTTATGGAGAGTAGCAACAACAGCATCAACCTTTTCATTGCATTCATAAGAGGATGGCTCAATGCCATGCAGCATCGCATAACAAGCAACCAACATTTGCCTCTTATATCTAGGATCAAGTAATGTAGCTATGCCCATCAGCCCTTGGATATCACTCCAATATTTATTGAACTTCTCTATCATATTTTCACACATTATTTGGATAACCAAATCTTTAGAGGTTGTCCACTGCCTAATTTTCATGTTGATTTCACAAACCTTAGGAAAGAACACATTGGCAGTGACATAATCTCTACCCGAGAACAATGTGGTTATCTCATAAAATAAACTAAGCCTAGGTACAACATCAGCAGCAAAGTCCCATTCAGCAGGGGAAGGCAAGTTTTCATATTGCTTGTCAACTACTTTGGCTCTTTCAAAAACAGCTCTATAGGGCAAAGTTGTGTTGAGCATAACATAGACAGAATTCCACCGAGTCTTACAATCTAGTCTCATATTATTTGTGAGTTTTACTTTCTTATACCTAGCCATCTCTTCAAATTTCTCCACTCGCTTGGCTGAGGCAGTCCAATAGGCAACACTTTCTCTAATGTTGTGTGTAGCAAATTTCATTGCATCTAAACCATCTTTAACTATCAGGTTTAAGATATGAGCACAGCAGCGCATGTGAAGCATTGTACCTTCTAAGGGCAGCTTGGACTTCCCGATTCTGCCCACCAAAGTCTCAACTGCCTTGTCATTCGATGAACAATTGTCAACTGTGACAGTCATGAGTTTCTCATCCAAATTCCATTCCAGCAATGTGTTGTGGAGCTCTTCAGCTATAACATCTCCGGAATGTGGTGCTGGCACATATATGAACCTACAACAACAAAAACAGCAGCTATTTAACATACAAAACAGCAGCTATTTAACATACAAAACAGCAGCTATTTAACATACAAAACAACAGCTATTTAACATACAAAACAACAGCTATTTAACATACAAAACAGCAGCTAATTCACTTAAAACAGCATGTACTTAAGATACAAAACAGCTGGTATTTATACCCCATAAGAATGCTTCGCAGCTTCCATTATTCATCAATAAAATGACCTGTAACAGCCATGTAGCCCTTCTTTTGGCTGTCAGCTGTCCACATATCAGTGGTGACTGCTATCCTTGACTGCAACATTGTCATGTACTCGATTGCCTTACTTTTTTCCTTGTCATATCTTCCTATTATATCTTTCCTACAAAACAAAATATAAAGTTTCTCAACATTCAAAACTGAAGACAATAGCACAAGTAAATAGTTACAGCAAAGGATGAACAAACACAAACCTAACATTGTTTCTTGTGTGCAAATGAAAAAGTGGCTGAAGTGCACCGACAAACCTCCTAAATCCAGCATGGTCCACAATACTTAACGGGTAGTCATGCAACACAATCATGTTACCAAGCTCTTCTCTAGAAGTATCTTGATCAAATGTATAGGTCTCTACATTCACCTTCCCATCAGTTTGGGCAGTCATCCTCAATGAAGATTGAGTCATTGATTTTCCTGTCTTGCTTCTCAACTTCAATTGTCTTAGAGTACATGTTTTCAGATGGTCACGCAGATGTGAAGTGCCACTATTGGCTGCTGCACTAAGCGCCTTGTGACAATAGTTGCAAATGCCCTTCCATTCTCCACGCACAAACTCCTTCTTCATCTCTTGCCACACATCAGCAGTTAGTCTGCGTCTAGCTGTTGCTGCAGCATTCACCTCCACCACTTCATCATCATCGGAAATTTCATTCACGGATTCGCATGGGGCTTGACTACTAGAGCTTGTGCCACTGAAATGAAATGAAAACAGCAGGTTTTTAACATGACAACAGCATCTATATGATAATATGACATACAAAACAGTAGCTATTTCACATCTCCATAACTAAAATGAATCATCTAAACAAGACCTATTTAACATCTATACAACTAAAATGACATCTACTGCAATACATATACACTACAGCTACAATACATCTATACATAGCTACTGCAATCAATCTACAATACATCTAAAATACAATCTAATGCAGTTCACCGAGTCTTACATTGGAGACTTGGCCTTTTGCGCTCGTTTGTTTTCGGCCACGTTCGTCCCCTTCTTCTGCACGGGCCCGTCACCGGAGGATGAAGCCATGGGCGTACGGCCCCGCTTCCGGCCCCTCCCAGTTGCAGCAACCGGCGGCAAGCCTCCTCCCTGCGTTCCCTTGGAGCTCGACGGCGATGGCTGCACGCCCAGCAAGAACCCTAGACGCTCCCCACTTCCCAACGGCGGAATCTTGAGCGTCGAATCTCCAACCGGCGATGGTGTGGGCTCGAGGTTTGGCTGGACCGGACCCCCCTCGCCGGAGTTGCTCCCCTCTTGCACCTCGATGGGCTCCATGGCCGGAGAGGAACCCCACGGCCAATGGGACAACGCGGATGAGGCCTTGCCGCCGAGGCCCGCACGACGGCGTGAGCAGAGGCCGGGCAGGCGAGCGGACAGAGGAAGAGAGCAGCCGAGCAGGGCGGGCGGGTGAGTGGAAGGAGCGGCGGCGCGATCTGTTGGCGTGAGGGAGTGCGGGCGTGCGGCGCGTGGGGAGGGGAGTGCGGCGCGTGGGGAGGGAAGTGCGGGAGTGAGGGACAGAGGGAGTGCGGCGCGTGAGGAATGGTCTCGTGGGGTTAGGGTTTTCAGTTTTTCGGGCTCTATGACTTGTGGGGTCGGATGGTGGTGGGATTCTAGGGTTTGGTTATGTTCACTGACAGGTGGGGTCAGCGGGTGGGCGGGTTAAAGGGTACGGGTATGGCATCCCCATACCCGTACCCGCCAGACCCACTGGGTTTCAATTTCACCCGCTAAGTACACCCGCGGGTATTATTTTTTACCATACCCGCCCCATTTAAGACGGGTACCCGCCGGGTTTGCGGGTAACGGGTACCCATTGCCATCCGTAGGTGGGGTCTTGCTCGTGATTCCGCGGGTGAGATCCACAATCTTGAGAATGCTCTTGAGGAGCAAGAAACTCGGGTTGCTCTAGAGGAGAGACTCGAAACTAGTGAGGAGTTAAATAATAAAATGATTGCTAAACTCACTAAAAAATGTGACCATGCTCTTGCCAAATTAAAAATGGTTAAATCAAAATCTCTTAAGGAGACCCTTACCTTAGAATTATCTAAAGTAAAGGAAACCCGTGATAGAGCTCTTGAGGAGGCAATCAACTTCAAAAGAAAGTATAATGAGCTTGTCAAATTGTCTCCTTCCATTACTAATGATAATGATGTTTGTACCACTAACTCCACTTCATGTGAAGCATCTATTTTGAAGGAGAAGGTTGAGCTAAAGGCTCAACTTGAGTTGATAACTACTAAGTATGGGAAATTGAAGGAAACTCATGAAAAGCTTTTTAGCTCTAATGAGTATCTTCTAGCATCCCATGCTAGGCTAGAGTTAGCTCTCGAGGCAATCACTACAAAGGTTAAATCTTGTGAGCCTCTAGTGATCACTGGCACAACTTCTAGTAAAAATGCTTTATTGCCATGTGCTAGTTCTAGTAATTCATCCACTCATAAAATTGCTACATCTTGTGATGAATTACTTTTCTTGCCTTGTTGCTCTAACCAAGAAGCATCTACTTCCTCTAGTATTTGTGTTGAAACTAACCATCTAGAGGAAATCAAAGAGCTCAAGACACAAGTCACTTCTTTGAAGAAAGACTTGAAGAAGTGTCATGAAGGGAAGTCCACCCTCGACAACATGTTGAGAGTGCAACAACTTCCTCATGACAAGAGTGGACTTGGATTCAACTCCAATAACAAGAACACGCCCAATGTCAAGAAGAAGCACAAGTTCGTCATGAAGAAGGGCCAAGAACAAGTAATTGATTCGGCCAAGATTGTGTGCTTCAAGTGCAAGGTAGAAGGGCATCATGTGAGATCTTTCCCTTTGAAGAAGAAGCCTCTTAGTGAGAAGCAACAAGGGAAGCAACCTCAAGTTCAAACTCAAGCTTCCCAAGTTGAAGAACCTTCCATTCCCAAGAAGAAAGGAAAAAGGCGACTTTGCTATATATGTCGTGGGAAGGATCACTTTGCTTCTTCATGCACTCATGGTAACTTATCCAACCCCATTATAATTAATGATGCATATTCTCTTCGGAAGGATAAGGGTGGCAATGTGTTTGCCAAATTTGTTGGGACTCAAAGTGGTGTCAAGAAAAGAACCATTTGGGTTGCCAAGCCTATTGTGACTAACCTCTTAGGACCCAACTTGGTTGGGGACCAACAAGCTAAAATTTGATCAATAGGTGTTGGTGGAGGACATTGGAGACTTGACTACATCATTCAAGAATTAAGGGGTCTTCATCAACTATATTCTCTCAAGTCAAGTCAATTGGATTATATTGTCCTATCTTATATCCAATGATCCTCCTTGGGGTAACTTGTATTTAATTCATATGTATACATTGAAAGTTACTTGCACCCTTACATGTGTTTGGTTTTGTACCGTACAAGTGTTTATATGTGTTGTGCACTCTACTTACTTATGTTGAGTAATCAAGCTTGTGTATGTTGGTTTGCACACCATGTATGTTTTGAGCCTTTTATCTATTTGCTTTCCTCTTCGTTGGCTCTTGTTGGGATATTAATGGACTATCACATTTTGGGGAAGTGATGTGCTTTTTGGAAACTCACTATCCTAAAATGTGTATTCATGAGGAATACCCTATATCAAGTATATCTACTCTCTTTGTGGTATGTCTTGCTCATGAGAAATTCAAATTTTAATGTCTATTAATTAGCTCTTGTTGTACTCCTTTTTCCTCTTGTTAAAAAGAATGGATTATCACATTATGGGGGAGTAATAAGCTATGCGCATATTACAAGCCTAGAAAATGTGAACATGGGAGGTAATGCCACTTTAGAATATATATTTATAATTATCTTGTTTCTATGTGGCATGGTACTCAAACAAGTTCCATATTTGCTTAAATGCATTTTGTTCACCCATTTTTTGGTATCTTTTTTGTGAGAGAGTTTCTTGACGCTTAGTATTATCTTTGATTATTTGAAGCCATCAAGAATCTCTATATAAGCATGTTTCTCAATTCTCTTATTCTGTCACATGCTCATGTTTTGTGAATATGATCTTAATCCATATATGTCATGTACCACCGAGAAATATCTCCATACACTCATTGTCTTTGACAAGTGAGAATAATGTTTGTAGTAAATTTATTGATCATATTTACATTGGGTATTGTTCATAAAGTGTCTTATTTATCGCCAAAGTTGTTTTGGTCTAACCACCCTCTAGTTCCCCTTGCTTCCTTTGGAACTTTTGTTGCTCTACTCATAATTTGTGTTGTGCTTTCTTGAGTTAGGAAAAGCAAGGATCCCATTCTTGTGCATTTACATTCAAAGATTTAATTCTAAGTAATGCACCATTCTTGGGGAAGCTATTCTACATTGAGTAGAACATCATCTCTTAAATTGATATAGTATCTTATTGCTCTTCTTGAACATGAATAATGGTTAAAAATATATATGGAGAGTGATGATCTCATTTGTGTGCATTTTGTATTCAAATACAAGATCATAAATAATGCACAAATCTTGGGGGAGCAATCCTATATGTTATTGAACATTAGTTGTGTTCAATTGGTATTTGATCCCGATGACGTGTCTCTTTGGAAGACAAACATTTTTCGTCTTGGTACTTTGTGCCATCATGAAAAGTGTAGAGGGCTTGGTTTATTTGTTGGAACCTTACTCTTTTTTGTGGAGTTGGCTATCTCATCCCGTGGTTATTAGTCTACCCTCTTGGATGAGATAAACCTTTGAGCATGTTTGTTTGTTTTGTCTCTTATGCTCATTGGTTTTGCATTGACCTTGTTTTCATTTGATATCTTTTCAAATTGTTTCTCCAATCATGGGTTGATTTGAGTCTTTGATATAATGTGGACAATTCTTTTTCTTGCCACACTTTGGTGTAGCTTCTTGATTTAATTGGTGTGGTGTCCAAATTGTATTTCGTGTGGTTCTTGAAAGTTTTGTGCATGCATATTTACTATATGTATATCTTATGGCATGCTTACTTTCGTTGATCCAGTATATAGGATAAACTCCATCAAATCCTAAATGGCTAAGATGTGCATGAAATTCTATTTCATATCAGTATGCACATATTTATGTGGAGTTTGTCCTATGTATTGTAGTTGGTCTAACTACTTTGGACCCAATTAGTTTGGGTACCATTTTGTACTTAAATTTGTTTTAGGTACATTTGAGATGGATTGGAAGCTTGTCTCATATTAAAGAAGGTGTCTTTATCATGTGCTTATTGGAGCCAAGCTTGGATGATTGAGAACTTTATCTTCTACACCTCCAATGCTATCTCGGTAACTAGTATCTACCTCATGCATTCATTTCTAGCTCTCAACCTTGTGTAGGTTGTATCTCGGCATGATTATCTTGTGTTGCAATTGATGTGGTTCTTGTAATAGTTCTTATCAAAACATCTTTATTGCATATTTGAGTAAGCCGGGATGATTACATGTGAAAGGGAGTTTATATTGGTATCATGATTCACTAATCCTCAATATGTTAATCTAGCAATTCTTTCTCGAAAGTCTCTCTTGTGCAATATTGATGAATTCCTAAAAATCATTTGCCTTTCGTGCTTCTTGTTACCTTTCCCGAAGCAACTCAACTATCACTCATCCCTTGTGGATATTTGTGATGCTTTGGTGGTGGAAGTTCATCTATATCTATTTAAGATAAAATCGAGCTTTGTGCTATGCTTTAAAGCAAAAATCTTATTGATGTATTTATGACTTCCTTTGGATATCATGTTCTTTACCTAGTACCTAATTTTGTGTGTGCATGTTTCTTTGTGGACTTAGGGCCTACTTAGAAAGTTATATACAGTTGAGTAGGTACATCTTTAATTGGTATTCAAAATCTTTAGTGATCACCTTTTATTGCTCTCTTGATTCGTTGGTGATCTCTAAAAGGCACAAGCTTTGCTATTGATTTGGTATTCTCCTTGCCTCTTAATAAGCTTGTGAACCTATTTGATTTGTCTTCTTTGGTGTGCTTGTATGCGAAATACATGATATGCACTATGTGCCTTATATTTTGAAAGACTATGGTGATGCCTTGTCTCATCCTTATGATTAGTCTCCTAAAATATATTTCCATGTCACACCCATCCTTTCTCGCTTGAGCAAGTCTTTATTTGCTACTTATTTCTTTTATTGCTCAACATTTGTTTGTTGCAAGTTGTATTTCTTCATTTCCCACCTATACAATCTTGCGCTTATTTGTGTTCAAAATTATCTAGGAGAGAGTGAGGATTCCATGTTGTGCACATTATATTGAAATGCAAATCCTTCATTGTGTACGTACCTTGGGGAGTTCCCTCTTGATTTTTCGAACACTTAGTTCATCTTATCATAATATCTTCTTGTGCTCAATTGGTTTTTGGGTCCGTTGATTGCTTGCTTCTTTGTGAATGCATCCTTGTTTTGCAATTGGTATCCTTCTATTGGATTTCAATTGGTATCTTTCTTGTGCATTCTTTGAATCCTCAATATAATTTGATCCCCTCCATCTGTTCCTCATCGGATATGTGCATTTGATTTTACTCATATTATGAGAAATGCATAAATTATGGGGGAGCTCTTATTATATTGACCTTCTAATTTTTTCGCCCATTTCGGCAATGGATGCCAATGGGGGAGAGATTAAGAGGGTTTTAAGGAATAGGTTTTGTTCTCTTGCATCCTTGCTTCGCTTAGTGCAATCCATGGTTGTTCAATTCCTTATATAAACCCTCGTAAAAGGGATTGTCATCTATTAACAAAATGGGGGAGATTGAAAGTGCATTTACCCTCATGTGTGGTTTTGGTAATTAATGACAATCCCTATGGACTAATGTTTAATTTGAGATATCCTTATAGATCTTGTCCATGGGAATGGTGGAGTTCATGTGTTGGACTCTAGAAGCTTATTTGATGAACAAGGTTCCATTGAAGGATGTATATGATGGATGGTCATGTGTTGAGTTGAGCATATTGCAAGTATGTCTTGAAGGGGTCAAGACATCATATTAGCAAACAAAGATTGGAAGATAAAAGGTTGATCAAAGTGTTGATCAACACACAAAGCTACAAGATGTCCCAAGTGGGATCATGTATCTCTTGGGATGGTAAGCACTTGTCCATATAGCTTTGTGAACTAACCCTTGATATATGTGTGTGGTATCTTTATGTGGGGCTAGATATCTTCCCATGAGCTTGCAAAAAATGAAGATTTCATATAGCTCATGGAGGATGACGTCATGTGGTGATCGTCATCAAGGTTGAGATGTGCAAGCACAAGTGAAGCATTTCCAAGAGATCCTATGCTTGGAGCTTGCAATGGATATATGAGGACGGAGCTAAGCGGGACTCTCCCATAATGAAGTGTGGGAGTGTATTTGGAGATGTCTTCATCAAGCATGTGCTAGCAAGCGCAATCAAGAAAGGTGATCCACTTGAAGAGATCAAGATAGTCATCATCTAGATCAAGTGGAATGCTCAAGGCAAAGGTATAATCTTGATAGGTTTTCTTTCTACCGGTCTTGTGTTGTTTTGGAGAGACCGGGTTTTAGGATAGATAGGCGTACTATCAAGAGGGGCTCTCGAGTGAGTAACTTGATCGCATCTTTGTTGAGAGCTCAAATCTTTGCATACTTGGCATATTATATTTCTTGGTTCTTATTTGGCTTTTCTCCTTTTTGGGTTTTGGTGCTTGTCGTGATCTTCATGACAAGCCCAATTGCTTCGAAAACATTTTACTTTGGAAAACTTGTTGTGCTTTATCCATGTGAGGATTTAGAGCTTAGTTCATCTTAATACTAAAGCTCTAGTTAATCAAAAACGGATTTCATATGAATATCTTGTTGCGTTTTTTATATTGGAGGTTTTACCGGTTTACATGTTATAGGTAAGTTCAACGTTTCCCCATTTGGTTTTATCCTCACATGATGTAATATGATGTTTCTATGCACATTCAAGTAGAGCTCGTTTTAACGATTCCAACGAGCCAAAAATCATCGAAAACAGAGTCCGGATGAAAAAGCTATTGCAGTTTTCGTTTTGCTGTTTCTGTCAGTTTTCAGCAAACCGGAATATCCGGTTAAAATGAAATATCCGGTCAAATAATCCGACCGAGTACAGTACCGTTTTCGTTCTTTACTTAGCCGTTTCTTCAAGTTGAAATATCCGGTCAGACGCCCGGATATTTTGGTCCTCACTTAAGCAGGGATATTTGGTCCAACGGCTAGTTTTTCTGTGGGGTATAAATACCCCTTCCCTTCTTCCTCCTTGAGCAGTTTTTGGTCAGCACGAATTTCTTCTCTCTCCTACTCCATTGTTGACCTTGGAAAGCTTGATTCTTTCCCAATCCCTCAATTGATTCTTGCATATTCTTGAGGGAAAAGTGAGATGAGATCTAGATATACAATTTCACCAATCCATCTCTCCACTAAGTGAGGGGAAACTAGTGGATCTAGATCTTGGAGTTCCTTTGTGGTTCTTCTCCTTTGTTCTTCCTCTCTTCTCCCCCCATAAGCATAGTTGCTTTTGGTGTGATTTTGGAGTGAAGGATTTGACTCCTTTGTGGTTTCTTTGTGCTTCCTCTCTTATTCCCCCATAAGCATTTGTTGCTTTGCTGGAATTTGAGAGTGAAGGACTTGAGCACTTCGTGTGCTCTTGCCATTGCATTTGCATCGCTTTGAGCCCTCCACGAAGATTCGTGGTGGTGAAATTCATGAGCTTGTTACTCTTGGGTCATTGGACCCTAGACACCTTTTGTGGCCGGACTTTTGTGCCCAAGACCTTTTGTGGTCAAGACCTGTTGTGGTCACTTGGGAGCCCCCAATTAAGTTGTGGGTGTGTGCCTCAAGACTTGGGAGCCGCCAATTAAGTTGTGGGTGTGTGCCTCAAGATTGTTGTATGGGATTCGATCTCCGCCCCAAAGGGGATCAATAGTGAAAGTTGAACCAAACCTTTTGTGGTGCGGTTCATTGGAGAATAGGGTGAGCCTGTTTTGGCGTTGAGATTGACGTGGTCTCTCACACCTCTCCAACCAGACGTACTCCCTTAACAAGGAGGAACTCGGGAATACAACTTCGTCTCCACGTGCCTCGGTTATTTCTATAACCGAGCTTTTTACTTATGCACTTTACATTGTGATAGCTTTCGTGCTTGAAGTCATCTATCTTGCTATCACCTTGTTACTTGTATTGCTTAGCATAAGTTGTTGGTGCACATAGGTGAACCTAGTATATTTAGGTTGTATGCTTGTTAAAGTAAAACACTAGTTTTATTCCGCCTTTATCAAGCATACCGGAATATCCGGGCCTTCTCGGACCGGATAATCCGGCTCCTCGGAAAAAGTTTTAAATCGCCTATTCACCCCCCCCCCCCCCCCCCTCTGGGCGACGTCTGTCCTTACATCCGCTGACATCTCCGTCCTGTGAGTTCGACCGCTCTTCAAGTCCTGCACTGAGAGAGAGAGGTGGAGATCAGGATCTCGCGCCCCTGCCTCTCTGCCGTGAAGGCCATGGATGCCAGCGCTGCCTTTCCGCCGAGCGGATGCCCGGATAACGCCGTGGCGGCCTTGAGCGTTGCCACGGCGGACGCGGACAACGCGCATGGCCCTTCCATTATCCATGTCGTCGCCGCTCCGCCAGAGGCACTTACCCCTCGTGACGTCAGGGTGTACGAGAGCTTCGTGCTTGCGGGACTAGTCTTCCCTGCATCAGCCTTCCTTCGCATTGTACTTCTCGAGAGTACGACTTCAAGGTTGGCGCGTGATACGTCTTCAACGTATCTATAATTTCTTATGTTCCATGCTATATTATACCAAGTTATTACATGTTTTATATGCATTTTATATAGTTTTATGCATTTTCTGGGACTAACCTATTAACAAGATGCCACAGTGCCAGTTCCCTGTTTTCTGCTGTTTTTTGTTTCAGAAAAGTACTTAAGGAAATATTCTCGGAATTGGACGATTTCTTTTCTGAAGTCAGTTTTTCATCGGGAACGTTCCAGAAAGCCGAACACGAGACGAAGTGGGCCACCGAGGCGGCGCCACCACGTGCTCGCGCGGCAGCACCCCTGGCCGCGCGAGGACCAGGTGTGGGCCCCTCGGGGCGCCACCGACTTCGCCCTTTCGCCTACAAATACCCCCCAGATTAAAAACCCTAACACGGTGTTCATATTTTCCTCCACGGGTCCCGAGCCGCCGCCGTCGTCAACAGCAATTCGGGAGAGATCAGAACTTCTCCCCGGCACCCTGCCGGGGGGAGGAATCGTCACCGGAGGCCTCTACGTCGCCATGACCACCTCCGGACTGATGCGTGAGTAGTCTACCCTTGGACTACGGGTCCATAGCAGTCGCTAGATGGTTGTCTTCTCCTCTTGTGCTATCATGTTTAGATCTTGTGAGCTGCCTATCATGATCAAGATCACCGTTATGTAATACTTCATGTTGTGTTTGCTGGGATCCGATGAATATTGAGTACTAAAGTTATTGCTTCATAATATATCATGTGTGTGCTATTTAATGATCTTGCATGCTCTCCGTTACTTGTGTATGCTCTGGCCAAGTAGATGCTTGTGATTCCAAGAGGGGGTATTTATGCTCGATAGTAGGTTCATGTCTCTATTAAATCTGGGGTGGTGACAGCTAGCTCTAAGGTTGTAGATGTACTGCTGCTACTAGGGATAAAACAGTAGTACTTTGTCTAAGGATGATGTTACTTACTTACTTTACACACAGTGCTTAAGGCGATAATCTGTTGCATGCAACTTAATACTAAAAGGGGTGCGGACGCTAACCGGAAGGTGGATTATTAGTCATAGATGCGGTTGGAACGGTCTATGTATATTGTTGTAATGCCCGAATGAATCTCACACTAGACATCATAACGTTGGTATATGCATTGGTTTGCTCATCATTATTCTATCAATTGCCCAGCTGTAATTTGTTTACCCGCATGAATGTTATTATTATTTATGGAGAGACACCACTAGTGAACTGTGGACCCCGGTCCTTCTCTTTAATCTGATAAACCACAAACTGCAAACCTGTTACTTTCTGCAAACAAACATCTTTCTTCCACACATACATTTAATCCTTTGTTACAGCAAGCCGGTGAGATTGACAACCTCACCGTTAAGTTGGGGCAAAGTATCTTGATTGTGTTGTGTGCAGGTTCCACGTCACTTACGTCCCAGGAAGCATTTTCTGGCGCCCTTACGTCGCAGATTTTTCTGGCGCCATTGACACCTCGGGGGAGTTCATTATTTCCTACTGGTTCGATAACCTTGGTTTCACAACGGAGGGAAACTTGCTGCTGCACTACTTCATACCTTCCTCTTGGGGTCTCCCAACAACACACCCACCGTGTGCATCAAGCATTTTTCTGGCGCCGTTGCCGGGGAAATAAGAATTCCTTTGAAGACCTTCACACTCCTCCGTCAACTTCGTTGCCGGTGATTTGAAGATTCTTCTACGAGGGGAGTTTTCGCACTTCCAATCTTTTTATTTTGTTATTGTCTTGCTTAGTTTATTACAGTCTTGTTTGCTTAATATCAAAAATACAAAAATAATTAGTTACTTGCATTACTTTGTTTATTTCGGTTTGCTATTTTATTTTCAGTTTTTGTTATTTTGGTTATTCCGGTTTGTTAATTAATTTGCTAAAATGAGTACTGCTGAGAACACTAAGTTGTGTGACTTTACTAGCACCAACAACAATGATTTTATATGCACACCTATTGCTCCACCTGCATCTAAAGCTGAATTCTTTGAAATTAAACCTGCTTTGTTGAACCTTGTTATGAGAGAGCAATTTTCTGGTATTAGTTCTGATGATGCTGCTGCCCATCTAAATAATTTTGTTGAACTATGTGAAATGCAAAAATATAAGGATATAGATGGTGATATTATAAAACTGAAATTATTTCCTTTCTCCTTGAGAGGAAGAGCTAAAGAATGGTTGCTTTCATTGCCTAGGAATAGTATTGATTCATGGATTAAATGTAAAGATGCTTTTATTGGAAAATACTATCCTCCTGCTAAGATTATTTCTCTAAGAAGTAGCATCATGAATTTTAAACAACTTGATAATGAACATGTTGCTCAAGCTTGGGAAAGAATGAAATCTTTGATAAAGAATTGCCCAACCCATGGACTGACTGCTTGGATGATCATCCAAACCTTTTATGCAGGACTGAATTTTTCTTCAAGAAACTTATTGGATTCGGCTGCTGGAGGTACTTTTATGTCCATCACCTTGGGGGCTGCAACAAAACTCTTGGATAATATGATGGTGAATTATTCTGAATGGCATACTGAAAGGACACCTCAAGGTAAGAAGGTAAATTCTGTTGAAGAAACCTCCTCCTTGAGTGAAAAGATTGATATTATTATGTCTATGCTTGCAAATGGTAAATCCCATGTTGATCCAAATAATGTTCCCTTAGCTTCTTTAGTTGCACAAGAAGAGCATGTTGATGTGAACTTTATTAAAAACAACAATTTCAACAACAATGCCTATAGGAACAATTATGGTAATAACAACTATAATCCCTATCCTCCTAATAATGGGAACTCTTGTGGTAATTCTTATGGTAATTCTTATAACAATAATATGACTACCACCTCTGAACTTGAGACCATGTTAAAAGATTTTATCACTACACAAACTCTGTTTAATAAAACTGTTGAGGAAAAGCTTGGGAAAATTGATATACTTGCCTGTAAAGTTGATAGTCTTGTCCTTGATGTTGATCTTTTAAAATCTAAAATCATGCCTACTGAAACTAAAGAGAGTAATCCCTTTGCTAAAATTAATGCTATCCAAGTTCAAATAGATGAAAATGTTAGGATGATGGCCCAATTACGTGCTAGATGGGAAAGAGAGAAAGAACTAGATAAAGAGGCTAATATTGTTAAAGTTTTTACTATTACTACCTCTGAAAATAATGGTGTTTCACATGCTAGTAAGCCTCCTATTATCAATGGTAACATAGTTGGTGTTGGAAATGTCTCCTCTACTTCTTACAAAAATTTAAAATTGCCCAAAACTGCTGAAACTAGTATTGATAAAAGTGCTGAAATTTTTAAGAACATGGGAGAATGTGGTTCGGTTTGCTTTGATGATAATAATTTTGATTTTGATAATTGTAATATCTCTGAAGTTATTAAGTTCTTGCAAAAGTTGGCCACAAGTCCTAATGCTAGCTCTCTTAATTTGGCTTTTACTACTCATATTACAAATGCTCTCATTAAAGCTAGGGAAGAAAAATTAAGACTTGAAGCTTCTATCCCTAAGAAGTTAGAAGATGGTTGGGAGCCCATCATTAAAATGAAAGTAGATAAATTTGATTGCAATGCTTTGTGTGACCTTGGTGCAAGTATTTCTGTTATGCCTAAAAACCTTTATGATATGTTTGATTTGCCACCATTGGAACATTGCTATTTGGATGTTTTTCTTGCTGATAATGCTTTGAAGAAACCTTTGGGGAGAGTTAATGATGTTCCCATTATGGTTAATAATAACCTGGTCCCCGTTGATTTCATTGTCTTGGATATTGAATGCAATCCATCTTGTCCAATTGTGTTGGGAAGGCCTTTTCTTAGAACTGTGGGTGCTATTATTGATATGAAAGAAGGTACCATCAAGTACCAATTCCCACTCAAGAAAGGTATGGAACACTTCCCTAGGAAGAGAATGAAGCTACCTTTTGATTCTATTGTTCGTTCAAATTATGGTGTTGGTGCTTCATCTCTTGATAATACTTGAGTTTTGCTTTCTGTGCCTAGCTGAAAGGCGTTAAACAAAAGCGCTTATGGGAGACAACCCACTTTTATTTCCTGTTATTTTATTTTGTTTGTGTCAAGGACTTGTCCTACCTCTGTAGCAATTCCTTTGTATCTTTATTTTATTGCATTGTTGTGTCAAGATAAGCCTCTAGTTGAAAGTTCATGCTAAATTTGGATTCCTGCGCAGAAACAGTTTTCTGCTGTCCACCGTTTAATTCGTAACTCCTCACAGAAAAATCCAAATAATCTGCCATTTTTTTGTGCGTAATCCTCAGATATATATGCAACTTTCATTAGTTTTGAGTTTTCTGATCTGAGCAAGTTAAGTGCCTCGAAAAAATTCGTCTTTACGGACTGTTCTGTTTTTGACAGATTCTGCCATTTATTTTGCAATGTCTCTTTTGCTATTTTGATTGGATCTTTTTATCCAACGAAGTATCAGTGGCTGTAGCTAATGTCCAGTAGCATTGGTGTAACATCCCAATTTTTAGAATTGGATGTTTGCATATCATTCTTGTGCATAGCATCATATAGTTTGCATATTCATTTCATTGTACTTAAAAATTTAATGAACAACCTCAAACCAACTAAGTAAATATCAAGTCAATAATTATAAATGCATAAGTGCAATATAAGCACAAAAAAATATTTTCCCAATTCTTCTATATGAGAAAACCGTGCTACATGTTTTCAAATTTCAATCTAGAGATTACAATATTTTTTTCTGTATTTTATTTCACTTAATTTGGAGCTGGTTGGTACTTCAAATAGGGAAACCAGTAGTCCCAAATAATCTAACATGACCGAGGACATTTTTACAAATTTTATTTGGTCGAGTTTGCAGTTGGAACTCAAAAGTTACAAAAAAGTTTTACTTAAAGAAATAAAGAAAAAGAAAAGAATTGAGTAGAGGAGTTGCCGTAGAGCTTGGCCAAGGAGACCACGAGCTGTTCTCTCTCTCTCCCTCACGTTTGCACCAGAGAGTCATCAACGAGCTAGCTCACGTTTTCCAATCTCTCATATTCCTTATCTGAATATTTCTCTCCTCCCTGAATCATACACTTCATGTAGCAAACCATCGCTGCTATATTCTCTGAGTCGGAAACAAAGTCTGGAGTCGTACGTTTCCTGTACCCAAACTGATTCCATGAAAATCTCCAAAATCTTACCGACTCTCAACTTCTTTCGCCACCTATAAATACTCACCCAGCTCCGTGGTTCCGTTTTTCCCGCAAAGCACAAACCCTAGCCGCCGGTTCGGAGCTCGGCGGAGCTCGTCGCCACTGCCGCCGCACGAAGCTTCGCAAGGTGATTGCTGCCCATGACCAGGACCACCCGAGCCCCTCTACCCTACTCTGTTCGATTCCCATCTTAATTCCTCACCTCTTAAACTGCCCTTTTAATTTTCTATGGTTCGGAACCGAGCTAGATTGCTGGCCGGAGTTCAACGTCGCCTCCACCATTGCCGCCGGTAGGATCTCTCACCGCCACTAACTTGAGCAAGGAGAGGTGCCGCCGAGGACACTAGGAGGACCAGAGCGAGGAGGCGCACTCCAATCCGCGGTCGCCAAGCCCAGGAGTCGCTGAACATCGCCGCCGTCTACACCCGAGCTGCTCAACGTCGTTCCGTGAGTTCATCTACAGCAATTGTCTACGTCCTAGTCTTGTCATCTGAGAAGAAACACAACAGCCGTTGGATGGTAGATCGATGGATTGGAATTGATGACATAAACTGAAGGGGTACGAGCGAATCACGGCACGCCATGTGGCAGTTTGAGCTGGAATTTCGAAATAGAAAAACAGAGAAGTTGTAGATCTTGTAAAAATCATATAAAATAATCCACATGTCAGAAAATTGCAAATAAAATACCGTTGGATTCAGAATTTTGTGGAGAATATGATTATACAAAAATATTACATGTTTGCCGAACCTACATGCTGCAGAAATCAAAACATTGAATATAGTATTTCGGACATAACTTTATTTCTATAAATCCAAATGAGAAAAAATCTTTTGTTCCTGGAAGATAATTAAATTGTCTATACAGAGGAGATAAAATATATATTTTTCGAATGCATAATCATATGGAGAATTGCAGAAACTTATTAAACCCTTTTAAAAGTCTTTGATAATTGTATTAACTATATTGTTGCATTCTAGTAAATTGCATAAGCATCATTCTAGTTAAATGATCAGAGAACAAACTAAAAACAATGTGCACTATAAATTTGACATGCATGCATGTGTACGAATTTCTTGTATTGTTTGATGTTCTTATTGTGGTACTATCAATAACGTGTAGATTGTGCGGAGTGCGACCCTTGCGACTGTGAGGATTGTGTAAACGACAACATTCACCAAGGCAAGTGTGCTTTTACCATAAACGTCCTATTATTTTCCTATGCATTATTAGATTTTCTGTAGTCTTGCATGTGTAGGAAATGTTATGTGTTTATGCCTTGCTATAAAACCCAGATAGGATAGCCATATGTTTTTACCATGACAGTTATTGTCCTCTTGTCGCCATCGTAGGTATAGATGTGGTTAGCCATGCTTAGCAAACGGGGTTATGGAATTCATTATATGAAAAAGATTTTAAAGTTATTGATATTTTACGATATGATGAAAACAACTTAAGTTAATCAATTCTCTGTGCGGATTGCTAGAGTGGTCATCGGAGTGTGTTGTATGGTGGGGACCGCCGCCCAGGTTTTCAAAGAGAATAGATTGGTTGCTTGTTTGGTAGTTTACGTGTACAACCGTTTGTCAACATAAGTATGGGCGTTGATGGAACTTAGTAAGTTATAGAACCTCGAACCCGTCGTGACTAGCAGATGTAGCATATAGTAGGTTGTACCGGTCCGCAGGTGGTTTGAGTGTCTATTTCCCAAAAGTTTTATCTTGGTTTTCTCCCAACCATTATACAAATTGTGTGTTTTGGTAAACGGGGCTAATCGGGTCTTACGGGTAAAGTGTACAAAACTCTCGAGAGTCTAAAACTAAGATCTTAGCCATGTCCCTGGTTAAGGACGAAATGAACAACTAGGCTTGTAACTATGTCGATTTCTCACTCATCCCAACTTCATAATTTCCTAAAACTTGTGGTTGAACTAATGGGTAGGAGCACCTGTTGTCAAGCAGTGTGTCCAAGTGATTATTGGAAAACTATTTTGTTTAATAAATGATAGGATAAATGTATTGTTTTTCGCAAAAGAGCCTAAACCTCCACCTAGCCAAATATGCATGTAGATGCTAGGTATAATAAACAACCATTCTTTTTGCACATCTTGCCAATACAATTCAATTGTGTTGACCAGTGGTTGTTCTGGCTGTAACTCATCATTGCAGGATATACCGATTCCGAGTGATCGTTGCGGTAGGTCGTGAGACTCCACTCAACATGGTCGCCTGTGGCACATCTAGATGGAGCCTTCTATCATTTTACTTCCGTTGTTATTTGCTACTTGATGCTTTATTTGAGCTAGCCAAGTGCTATGCAGATTGTAATGAATTATATTTTGCTGGATCAATACGTTGTAATAATGATGCACTGGATTTTGATATTCATTTGGAAACGTGTGTGCTAGCGAGTCGATCCAGGGACTAGCACTATACACGGGATACAACCTTACCGGGTTGATCCGTTTCAGATGGTATCAGAGCCGTGTGTTGACTGTAGGATCGCGACCTAGGAATGGATTAGGAAAAACCATAGGATGAAAACTTATTTTCCAAATACTTATTATATTGATACTTTCTATTCTTCTATCCCTCTTATTTTCATAATTTAGCCACATCTCTACTTTTTAAAAACATAGTGGAGATCCCCACATGGAAGAAGACTCATCTCAAGACGGAGATAATCGCATGCGCTACTGGAGTTTCGGAAGATAATAGTTTGTCTACCATTTAGTATTCATTAGGATATTCGTGTTAGGTATTGACTATATCCACTTATATGGTATGGCAATAGTAGTGCGAGTATTTTCAACTATTTTGTTTTCAAATTTTTAATTAGGATTTTCGCATGAATTTATACCCTATTTTCAAGAAGTATTTTAAAATGATTGGTTTGCTTATATCTTGATTGCTAAGTGTTGTTTGATCATGCTAGGTATGGGTAGTATATTTCCATAGTCTATTTCCATCTATACTCATCTATGCTAACCCAACAGATGCCTCCCCGTCGTGACCCCATCAATAACAACAATGATTTGTTCCAGCAGTTGATGTTTGCACAAGCTAAATTCAAGCTAGAAATTCCAACAGATGTGTTGAGGACGCCAAGTTAAATTCTCTTAAGGGAGTTAGCCTAGATATTTAGCATAGATAAAACCACCTACACCTATTTGCTAGCCATTCCGAATCTCGAGGACGAGATTCATCTTAAGGGGGTTAGTTTGTAACATCCCAATTTTTAGAATTGGATGTTTGCATATCATTCTTGTGCATAGCATCATATAGTTTGCATATTCATTTCATTGTACTTAAAAATTTAATGAACAACCTCAAACCAACTAAGTAAATATCAAGTCAATAATTATAAATGCATAAGTGCAATATAAGCACAAAAAAATATTTTCCCAATTCTTCTATATGAGAAAACCGTGCTACATGTTTTCAAATTTCAATCTAGAGATTACAATATTTTTTTCTGTATTTTATTTCACTTAATTTGGAGCTGGTTGGTACTTCAAATAGGGAAACCAGTAGTCCCAAATAATCTAACATGACCGAGGACATTTTTACAAATTTTATTTGGTCGAGTTTGCAGTTGGAACTCAAAAGTTACAAAAAAGTTTTACTTAAAGAAATAAAGAAAAAGAAAAGAATTGAGTAGAGGAGTTGCCGTAGAGCTTGGCCAAGGAGACCACGAGCTGTTCTCTCTCTCTCCCTCACGTTTGCACCAGAGAGTCATCAACGAGCTAGCTCACGTTTTCCAATCTCTCATATTCCTTATCTGAATATTTCTCTCCTCCCTGAATCATACACTTCATGTAGCAAACCATCGCTGCTATATTCTCTGAGTCGGAAACAAAGTCTGGAGTCGTACGTTTCCTGTACCCAAACTGATTCCATGAAAATCTCCAAAATCTTACCGACTCTCAACTTCTTTCGCCACCTATAAATACTCACCCAGCTCCGTGGTTCCGTTTTTCCCGCAAAGCACAAACCCTAGCCGCCGGTTCGGAGCTCGGCGGAGCTCGTCGCCATTGCCGCCGCACGAAGCTTCGCAAGGTGATTGCTGCCCATGACCAGGACCACCCGAGCCCCTCTACCCTACTCTGTTCGATTCCCATCTTAATTCCTCACCTCTTAAACTGCCCTTTTAATTTTCTATGGTTAGGAACCGAGCTAGATTGCTGGCCGGAGTTCAACGTCGCCTCCACCATTGCCGCCGGTAGGATCTCTCACCGCCACTAACTTGAGCAAGGAGAGGTGCCGCCGAGGACACTAGGAGGACCAGAGCGAGGAGGCGCACTCCAATCCGCGGTCGCCAAGCCCAGGAGTCGCTGAACATCGCCGCCGTCTACACCCGAGCTGCTCAACGTCGTTCCGTGAGTTCATCTACAGCAATTGTCTACGTCCTAGTCTTGTCATCTGAGAAGAAACACAACAGCCGTTGGATGGTAGATCGATGGATTGGAATTGATGACTTAAACTGAAGGGGTACGAGCGAATCACGGCACGCCATGTGGCAGTTTGAGCTGGAATTTCGAAATAGAAAAACAGAGAAGTTGTAGATCTTGTAAAAATCATATAAAATAATCCACATGTCAGAAAATTGCAAATAAAATACCGTTGGATTCAGAATTTTGTGGAGAATATGATTATACAAAAATATTACATGTTTGCCAAACCTACATGCTGCAGAAATCAAAACATTGAATATAGTATTTCGGACATAACTTTATTTCTATAAATCCAAATGAGAAAAAATCTTTTGTTCCTGGAAGATAATTAAATTGTCTATACAGAGGAGATAAAATATATATTTTTCGAATGCATAATCATATGGAGAATTGCAGAAACTTATTAAACCCTTTTAAAAGTCTTTGATAATTGTATTAACTATATTGTTGCATTCTAGTAAATTGCATAAGCATCATTCTAGTTAAATGATCAGAGAACAAACTAAAAACAATGTGCACTATAAATTTGACATGCATGCATGTGTACGAATTTCTTGTATTGTTTGATTGTGCGGAGTGCAGCCCTTGCGACTGTGAGGATTGTGTAAACGACAACATTCACCAAGGCAAGTGTGCTTTTACCATAAACGTCCTATTATTTTCCTATGCATTATTAGATTTTCTGTAGTCTTGCATGTGTAGGAAATGTTATGTGTTTATGCCTTGCTATAAAACCCAGATAGGATAGCCATATGTTTTTACCATGACAGTTATTGTCCTCTTGTCACCATCGTAGGTATAGATGTGGTTAGCCATGCTTAGCAAACGGGGTTATGGAATTCATTATATGAAAAAGATTTTAAAGTTATTGATATTTTACGATATGATGAAAACAACTTAAGTTAATCAATTCTCTGTGCGGATTGCTAGAGTGGTCATCGGAGTGTGTTGTATGGTGGGGACCGCCGCCCAGGTTTTCAAAGAGAATAGATTGGTTGCTTGTTTGGTAGTTTACGTGTACAACCGTTTGTCAACATAAGTATGGGCGTTGATGGAACTTAGTAAGTTATAGAACCTCGAACCCGTCGTGACTAGCAGATGTAGCATATAGTAGGTTGTACCGGTCCGCAGATGGTTTGAGTGTCTATTTCCCAAAAGTTTTATCTTGGTTTTCTCCCAACCATTATTCAAATTGTGTGTTTTGGTAAACGGGGCTAATCGGGTCTTACGGGTAAAGTGTACAAAACTCTCGAGAGTCTAAAACTAAGATCTTAGCCATGTCCCTGGTTAAGGACGAAATGAACAACTAGGCTTGTAACTATGTCGATTTCTCACTCATCCCAACTTCATAATTTCCTAAAACTTGTGGTTGAACTAATGGGTAGGAGCACCTGTTGTCAAGCAGTGTGTCCAAGTGATTATTGGAAAACTATTTTGTTTAATAAATGATAGGATAAATGTATTGCTTTTCGCAAAAGAGCCTAAACCTCCACCTAGCCAAATATGCATGTAGATGCTAGGTATAATAAACAACCATTCTTTTTGCACATCTTGCCAATACAATTCAATTGTGTTGACCAGTGGTTGTTCTGACTGTAACTCATCATTGCAGGATATACCGATTCCGAGTGATCGTTGCGGTAGGTCGCGAGACTCCACTCAACATGGTCGCCTGTGGCACATCTAGATGGAGCCTTCTATCATTTTACTTCCGTTGTTATTTGCTACTTGATGCTTTATTTGAGCTAGCCAAGTGCTATGCAGATTGTAATGAATTATATTTTGCTGGATCAATACGTTGTAATAATGATGCACTGGATTTTGATATTCATTTGGAAACGTGTGTGCTAGCGAGTCGATCCAGGGACTAGCACTATACACGGGATACAACCTTACCGGGTTGATCCGTTTCAATTGGTAGCAATTGTGTTCCTACAGAATATCATAATTTTTCGTGCACTAACCCTCTAATGAAGTTACTCTAAGTTTGGTGTGGAGGAAGTTTTCAAGGATCAAGAGAGAAGGATGATATGATGTGATCAAGAGGATAGTAAAGCCAAAGCTTGGGGATGCCCCGGTGGTTCATCCCCAACATATTTCAAGAAGACTCAAGCGTCAAAGCCTGGGAACAAACTATCAGGTCCTTTCTAGTGAAACTATATTTTAATTCCGCCACTTCTTATGTGCATTTCTTGAAGCGTCGGTTTGTTTTTGTTTTTGTTTTTGTTATTTTCATTCTCTGAATAAAATGGATCCTAGCATTCCTTTGTGGGAGAGAGACACGCTCCGCTTTTTCTTATGAACACTCGTATTCTTCACTTATATTTGTTGAGTATTCTTCTATGTTACTTCAATGCTTTCTAGCTCTTGTTTTTCATGCATCTCTTGGTAGAGCTGTTAGCTTTATTATATCATACTCTCATATCTCATTGTTTAATTACTTGGAGAGTTTATCTTTTAAATAAGTTGATTGGTGTTTGGTTGAGAACAGAAAATGCTAAATGTGGTAGATGGTATAAAGAAAGATATACATGCTCTTATGGATTGTTATTTTGCATGTTGTGGTGCTTGGCAATTGTTTTGAGCTCTCAAGTAGATCATGTTTAAGCTTTTACATCATGTAGTTAAAACCTATTAGTGAGGAACTACCGTAAAATTTGCTGAAATTTGGTTTGCATGTTTGGTATCTCTAAGGTCCAGATATTTTCTAGTTAAAGTGTTTGAACAACAAGGAAGACAATGTAGAGTTTTATAATGCTTGCAATATGTTTTTATATACGTCTTGTTGTCATAGTTTATACTTGTGTTTGTTTCAAACAACCTTGCTAGCCAAAACCTTGTACTGAGAGGGAATGCATCTCGTGCATCATAATCCTTGAGCCAAAACCTATTCCATTTGTGTCCACCATACCTACCTACTACATGGTATTTCCTGCCATTCCGAGTAAATACTTCATGTGCTACCTTTTATTCAAAATTTATTATCCCTTATTTGTGTCAATGTTTATTAGCTCATGAGGAAGTATGTGGTGTTACGGATATCAACCTTGTCATTTGCTTTTAGACAGACTTTCACCAACCGGACTAGTGGCATATACACCGCTTATCCATTAACTTTGCAAAAAGAGCTGGCAAATGGGGTGCCCAGTCCCAATTAATTACAACTTTAACCGCTGCATTCTCTTCACATTTTTGCCCTGATCTAATCAGCCAAGCAATGATACTAGTTCTAAACTACATGTGTAAACAAAAGAGAAAAGAGGGATGATCTGCCCTTGGGTAGAAATAACGTCCTTCATGGGAGCCCCTCTTAAGAAAGTCTGGTTGACAAGGGGGGTAGAGTGCCCATTACCATTCGTTGACAACGACAAACACCGCTCAAAACTTACTTTTATGCTCTCTATATGATTTCAAAAACCTATAAAACTAAGAAGCTCTAGCACATGCTTGTATCCCTGCTTCCCTCTGTGAAGGGCCTATCTTTTACTTTATGTTGAGTCAGTTTACCTACTTCTTTCTATCCCCGAAGCAAACACTTGTGTCAACTGTGTGCAACAATTCTTATATGCTTACTTATTGCACTTGTTATATTTCTTTGTGTTGACAACTATCTATATGATATACATGTTCAAAAGTTGAAAGCCAATGCTGAAACTTATATCTTCCTTTGTGTTGCTTCAATACTCTTTTGCTTAGATAATATTGCTTTATGAGTTAACTCTTATGCAAATCTTTTTGATGCTTATTTGAAAGTACTATTCATGAAAAGTTTTACTTATATGATGTAGTTGTTTACTCCTTGTCTATTTGTTAGCAAACTATAGATCATTGCCTTGAGTCACTTCATTCATAACATGAGCCTTACATTATATTATGATCAAGATTGTGTTTAAGCATGTCACTTCAGAAATTATTCTTCTTTTATCTTTCTTGCCTACTCGGGACGAGTAGAACTAAGCTTGGGGATGTTGATACGTCTCCAACGTATCTATAATTTCTTATGTTCCATGCTATATTATACCAAGTTATTACATGTTTTATATGCATTTTATATAGTTTTATGCATTTTCTGGGACTAACCTATTAACAAGATGCCACAGTGCCAGTTCCCTGTTTTCTGCTGTTTTTGGTTTCAGAAAAGTACTTAAGGAAATATTCTCGGAATTGGACGATTTCTTTTCTGAAGTCAGTTTTTCATCGGGAACGTTCCAGAAAGCCGAACACGAGACGAAGTGGGCCACCGAGGCGGCGCCACCACGTGCTCGCGCGGCAGCACCCCTGGCCGCGCGAGGACCAGGTGTGGGCCCCTCGGGGCGCCACCGACTTCGCCCTTTCGCCTACAAATACCCCCCAGACTAAAAACCCTAACACGGTGTTCATATTTTCCTCCACGGGTCCCGAGTCGCCGCCGTCGTCAACACCAATTCGGGAGAGATCAGAACTTCTCCCCGGCACCCTGCCGGGGGGAGGAATCGTCACCGGAGGCCTCTACGTCGCCATGACCGCCTCCGGACTCATGCGTGAGTAGTCTACCCTTGGACTACGGGTCCATAGCAGTAGCTAGATGGTTGTCTTCTCCTCTTGTGCTATCATGTTTAGATCTTGTGAGCTGCCTATCATGATCAAGATCACCGTTATGTAATACTTCATGTTGTGTTTGCCGGGATCCGATGAATATTGAGTACTAAAGTTATTGCTTCATAATATATCATGTGTGTGCTATTTAATGATCTTGCATGCTCTCCGTTACTTGTGTATGCTCTGGCCAAGTAGATGCTTGTGTGACTCCAAGAGGGGGTATTTATGCTCGATAGTAGGTTCATGTCTCTATTAAATCTGGGATGGTGACAGCTAGCTCTAAGGTTGTAGATGTACTGTTGCTACTAGGGATAAAACAGTAGTACTTTGTCTAAGGATGATGTTACTTACTTACTTTACACACAGTGCTTAAGGCGATAATCTGTTGCATGCAACTTAATACTGAAAGGGGTGCGGACGCTAACCGGAAGGTGGATTATTAGTCATAGATGCGGTTGGAACGGTCTATGTATATTGTTGTAATGCCCGAATGAATCTCACACTAGACATCATAACGTTGGTATATGCATTGGTTTGCTCATCATTATTCTATCAATTGCCCAGCTGTAATTTGTTTACCCGCATGAATGTTATTATTATTTATGGAGATACACCACTAGTGAACTGTGGACCCCGGTCCTTCTCTTTAATCTGATAAACCACAAACTGCAAACCTGTTACTTTCTGCAAACAAACATCTTTCTTCCACACATACGTTTAATCCTTTGTTACAGCAAGCCGGTGAGATTGACAACCTCACCGTTAAGTTGGGGCAAAGTATCTTGATTGTGCTGTGTGCAGGTTCCACGTCACCTACGTCCCAGGAAGCATTTTCTGGCGCCCTTACGTCGCAGATTTTTCTGGCGCCGTTGACACCTCGGGGGAGTTCATTATTTCCTACTGGTTCGATAACCTTGATTTCACAACTGAGGGAAACTTGCTGCTGCACTACTTCATACCTTCCTCTTGGGGTCTCCCAACAACACACCCACCGTGTGCATCAGCGCGTCCAACAGCTAGAGATCTGCCGATCTCGCCCAAGACTCCTGCCTGGAAGGTGACACCCAACGCCTTATGCCCCATGGTGGGCGCCAACTATCGGGGTTATTGGATTTGTAGGCACGAAGGGAGATGCCTCACGCTAAGGATAGAGAGAGGGGGAAGGCATGGTGGCTTCCAAGAACGTGATTGTACACGAGGGTTTACCCAGCTTCGGATCTCGCTACGGCGGGGATCCTACGTGCTGCTATAATTCACTAAATGCGATTATGTGTACAAGTTACAATGTAGATTGTGAGGCGTAGCCCTAAGGCTCTTAGGAGGCCGGCTTATATAGGCGTCGTGCCTTCTCTTACAAGGAAAGGTTGAACCGACCTAACCCAGGAGTTCTAGACTAACACGGGATAAACGCTAACTTATCCTCTAAGGCGTACGTCGGCTTGTCTTTGACTCATGTCAACTTCTGGGCTTTCTCTTGCGCTTCAGCCCACTGGGCCGTGCGATAAGCCGTAGGGCCTTATCACCCTTGGGCCACCCTGGTAGCCTGGTTTTACTCCTTGCGGTTGACATACCTATTCGGCATATCCTCCACAGTTACCCTACCCTCAGGGCAATACTTAGCCACATAGTACTGATAATGTTACTCATTGGTTCATGGTGTAATTATCCACCATGATATCGATATAGTTGTCGTACTATCTCGAGAATACTCACCCACCCAATACTGATATAGTTATCCACCAAATACCGATGAAGTTACTCATGTCTTCATGATATATTTATCCACCACGAAAATGTTCTAGTTACTCACCTAATACTAATAAAGTTGCCCACGCAGTACTGATAAAGTTACTCATGTGTTCATGGTCATGTAGTTATGCACCACAATGTTACCAGCCCAATACTTATCGAGTTACGCACCCAGTACCGATAAGGTTATCATGTGTTTTCACGATGTAGTTATGCACCACAAAACTGATGTAGTTAACATACTCTCTAGGTAATAATTACCCACCCAGTACTGGTAGAGTTATCCACCCAGTAATGACAAAGTTACCCATGTGTTTTCATGATGTAGTTATGCACCACGAAATCGATGTAGTTACTATATTCTCTCAGTAGTAATTACCCACCCAATACTGATCAAATTACCCATCCAATCCAGTACTGGCAAGGTTACCCATGTGTTTTCATGATGTAGTTAGCCACCACGAAATTGATGTAGTTACATGGTAATATTTACCCACCCAATACTAGTCGACTTACGCACCTACTAATGATGAAGTTATTCATGTGTTCATGATGTAGTTATCCACCACGAATCGATATAGTTACCATGTGCTCTAATTAATATGCTCTAATTAATAGTTACAAATTATCACCCTAATACTTATAAAGTCGTACGGGTGTTTTAGTATATAGATATATATATACCATTTGAAAGTGATACTCACTTATGAGAACGTGCGTGGTAACTTTAGAAGTCGAAAAATTTGGAAAGAACAACAAAAAATGGTTCTAGTTCAATCCAAAAATTTATCATTGCTTGGATGGGTAACTTACATACTACAACCTGGACTCACATGTTAATGTAGATAACTGTCGGGTCAAAAAAATATTGCTGAAACATATCAACATGGGATCTAGTTTCGATTAGTCCAACGATAAATGGATCATAAACCAGATAAACGGTTTAAGCTGGAAAATATTTTATTTTAAATTCACATTAAATGCGAGATGACATCAACAATTTTGATTTGTATTGCATACATGCAAATGAGGCTGTTTCTTCTCACAGGGCAGCTTCTACCTAGTCACTTTTTTCCTTAGAAATCGACCAAGAACTCCAGATACATATATATATCCAAGCCATGTACAGTTGTATGGTGGATCGATGTACCTAATCCTAGATAGCCAATTATGCAAAACTTTTTGTGCCTCTAGCCTAGATTAGCGGCTAGGGTCACTTTAACCACCGAATTGTTTAATTGCCTCTGACTATACATTAGCTTTTGGTAGGCCACGGTGTGGTTCCTGATCGAGGTGCATGGAGCTTTTCAGTTGTGGATGCCGGCGTGTTGGTTGCGTCGCCGGCTACACAGTAGTTGCCACGTTTCGACGCCACATCAAACCTCGTCTCAGAAATGCCGGCTTCGCAGTCAGCGAGATCACCGACAACAAGGTAAAAAGTCTCGTGCTAAGATAAATAATCGCGGACTCCTCTTACTATAGATTCAAATATCGTTAGGAAAAAAATAAAAGATACATGTCAAAAAATAAAGGTCTTCAATAAAAATACATGTTCATTTAGTCGAAAAATTTCAAAACAATATAAGCATAACCACATACAAAAATTGTCTTCCAATTGCTTAGAAGCCTAACATCAACATCTCACGACCCACGTGGCTACATTATAGCATAAAATACTTATTGAAATCATCAGCATTAGCGATGTTATCTTCCGATTAAGAACAGAAACCAGAAGATTGCATTTTATCACCACGACAAACCAAAAGCAACTTCTTGTTTTCCTAACGTGGAAAAGTCGAGTCTTCGAGAGATAGGCTAGAAAAGAAAATAGCGTGCTAATGCTAGGACGTTCTAGCGTGATATAGCGTGCTATTCCACGAATAACATCGTATTAAAATGTCATGGACTCTCTAGATATTCTATACCGTGCTATTAGCGCCGAAATAGCATGCTATTTGTTTTCCATGCCGACAACACCGTAGTTGAAGCATCTCTGAGAACAGAGTGTCGATTGGCAATGCAGTTGTGCATGTAGTCCATCCTGGTTCGAGTCTTGGGCTCAACGAAAGCTCACCATGGTTTCTCCCTCTTAAAAGAGTGATAGCCAAAACCTAATCCTGACGAGTTTCATTTTTTAGCATCTCTCTTTATTTGTTACGATGACACTATTATGAAGTGACTTTGAAACGCGTAAAGTGATCGATTTAAAGACCATTGGACACCATACTTCTAGGTCTAAAAAAATGAAATTTTGTATATATGTGCATAAGAAACTTTGTACTTCGGGCTACACAAAAGGTGAAATTTGATGAAACAACCCTACTTTTTTTGTGTCCATGATTTTTTTTCAACTCGGAATACGATTTCATTTCACTCATAAATTTTATATGTAGAAAAAAAACATGTGTATCCAATAGAGAAAAGGTTGAAATTATTGCAAGCGGAAATTCAAAATTTTCAAAAAAAAATTTGCACCCGTTCACACTAGTTCTCGAGTGTGTGCTCGGGTGTCAGAAATCCCCATCCCGTTGAAACCATTCGTTACTGTGATTTAGCTATTATGAAAAACGGCAGGGTCATCCTTCTTTTCGAAAAAGAACTATGATGGCAACTATACATACTAAACATGGTATAATTGAAGTGTGGGGCACTACAAAGTTTGCATGGGTTCAACACATGTCATAAGCCGAAATTTCTTAAGCCAAAAATAAAAAATAGTTTCAAGAGCTTATCCTCATTGGAGTCTCTCCCAACTGAAATAGATAAGTAACTTTCTTCATAAGTTTAACCTAAAAGAAGTGGCTCTTATTTTATTTATTGGGGAGGGGGTGGGGGGAATACAATGGAGATTACAATGTGTGAAACTCTTCAAGAACGGATGTTGAACTCCAGGACGGTTTCGCGGTGACTAAAAGTTGTCAATGTGCCATAAATCGATATGGCTTCAAGGATATGATAGCGATTTGGTGCTTCGGCAGATTTTGTGTTGCTTGGTCTTCAATAGGGCATGAAGGAAGACCTACAAGCGAGGAGCTAGGTTTTTACTCAGAATATATTGGCATGTACCTCAAGTCGAACCTTATCTTGGTATCTCATGATTCTTTTAAGAAGCCAAATCTGATTCATTCAACTTCGTTTGGTAACGTCTAGGCCTTCCAAGTATTCCAGAACCTCCAATAAAGCCTCGTTATGTATGAGCTAAAATTGGTGAAAGTTTACTGTCGCTAGCTTTACGATATTAAAATGTACATAAAAATGATGGGAGAAAATATATAATTCATTCGAGTTCCATACTTCCATTGCATGTTTTTTTAAACTACTTCCATGGCATGTAATCTAAACTAGAAGCCTTAAACGTGTGGTTACACTATGCAGCCCCATCAAGATACTTTGTGCCATGCGAAAGCCGAAAGCCCGAGCGTTCTAGCTTAATTAGCTAGATATACTATACGTTCCATGTAGTTAACACGCAAGATATTTATAGCATATATGCATTTTATCATCAATTATGTTGTTTTGGAGCATAACTAATCATTGGATGAGCTATGGCAGTGCCTGCATATAAATTTGTTAACAGACCATTTGTACAGCTGAAATTCCCAATTCAATTAGGATATGTATGCTAGTAATGTTCATCTATGTGTGTATATGGTGTCTCAAAGTTTTGCTGGCTTCTGAGCGCAAATGTGCTGATGCTTGATGATCTGGGGGAAAAAATCCATACAAAAACTACAAAGCCGATCTCCATGTGGAAATCACATCAATTCTAGACTTTGAGAGGGGAAAAGATTAAACTAGATCATCCCTTACCTGTCAATACTAACATATTAGGCACCAAATATCTCTGCACATGCCATCTTGGCACCCGCCACATGCCCAACCCAACCAATGTTTTTTATTTATGCACCTCCTTGGCCTCTTGTGTATCACTTTGTTTGCCTGCGTAGCTACCTCTCCCCCTCTCTCTATCTCCATAGTTGCCAGCTTGTAGATCTAAATAACTCTCTTCCACATCCCTCTCAACAAGCTAGTGCAGTTCTCTTCTCTCATCCTGTCAATTCCTCTCTCAGATCCATCTCTCTCTGTCTGTCTCTCTGTGCACATGAACAGGCCCACCCGTAGAGGCTTATCAACGGCAAGTCAAGAAACCACGGATCAGCAAGGTACTACCAAATAATGACATTGTATTCCCCCTGCATACATGTATAGTATGTACCAAAATACTTCTAGGAACTAGAATTCGTGTGGTTTCGTCCCAATCCAAATGAAATCCGTGCATAATCTGTGCGCATTTAAAAAATACAAATTTGAGGGTTGTGCATTATGAAATTAACAACTGAATTGTTCTTAGTTGTATATATATATGTGCGTGTGCGTGTGTGTCAGGATGATCGAGACGGGAAATTAAATAGTTGATATGTTCAGATTTTGGCAAGTAGTAGCATCCACACATGCATCACCATCTTCCTTCCATTTCTGTTTTGCAGAAGAAAGCTGCAGGTACATGGAGCGACTAGATCAGGGCGAGGGCAACCGCACATGGGAGCGCGATGTGGGTGCGTACGACGATGAGGAGGAGGAAGAGGACGACGAGCTCGCCGGTGGCGGGGCACGCGGCGGCGCTGGAGGGCTCGGTGAGAAGAAGAGGCGTCTGGCGTCGGAGCAGGTGCGCGCGCTTGAGCGTAGCTTCGAGGTGGACAACAAGCTGGACCCGGAGCGCAAGGCCCGCATCGCCCACGACCTCCTCCTCCACCCGCGCCAGGTCGCCGTCTGGTTCCAGAACCGCCGCGCGCGCTGGAAGACCAAGCAGATCGAGCGTGACTTCACCGCCCTTCGCACCCGCCACGACGCCCTCCGCCACGAGTGCGACTCCCTCCGTCGCGACAAGGACGCCCTCGCCGCCGAGGTACATACTCCGGCGTCTGCTAACTTGTTACTCGCTCTTCCTGTGCGTCCATGTCGCCGGCATATGTTCTCCTTTGTTGATTCATATAATGACGAGGGCGCAATATATGTTTGTGCTTCGTGATAGATAAGGGAGCTGAGGGAGAAAGTGGAGATCAAGCAGGAGATGGCCGTGAAGCTGGAGCAGCAGCAGCCGTCGTCGGCAGCCGCTGCGGCAGTCTACAGGCAGGACGGGTCGACGGACAGCGACTCGAGCGCCGTGCTCAACGAGGACGCGTCGGCCTATTCCGGCGCGGCCTTCGACCCCCACAGCCATCTACCCCAGCCAGGCTTCACGGGGTTCACCTCCTTCTTGGGCGCCCCCTCGAGTGCGTTGACGCTGAGGTCATCTTTCCCTTCTTTGTACCACGGATCGCATCTGGACCAGGACGACGGGCTCCTACTCGGCGCCACCGCCGCCGACGAGCTCGGGGGTGCTGGCCTCTTTGCCGGCGACCAGGAGCACGCTGGCGGCCTCGCCTGGTACGGTGGCGAGGGGTGGTAGCTGGTCAGTGAGCTGTTGGTTGATTGGTGTCCACCATGCATGCAACCTTGTAAAAATAAGGGCAAGGGGTAAGTAAAGTATAACTAGCTAAAGTCAATTTCTATAGTTTTTACTGGCAAGGGAACAAAGATAAGCATGTCAGTCAGAGAGATCAGAGATATAGGAAAACATGCATGCAGGCCAGTTAAATTTCAGTAGAAACGGATATTTGTCGCCGGGGGCGTCGCGTGTAAATTACTCCTATATGTAGCTGCTAGGTAAAAATTTCAAATCCAGTTATTTATACATATTCTTTCTTAGATTTTATTTATACATCTTGTAAATCAACTTGTAAGCTAAAAAGAAAGGGAGGTGAGCGGTTAATTGATGGTGCTCTAGCAAGTCCCCTTCTTGTCTTCTATGTTTAACTTGATGATCAGAAACAAGTTTCTATGCATGCCATATTTGTACCAAAAGTTTGAACATGGGATGTGCTCAATGGCTGCAGGGAGCATCAGAGAGTTACAAGTGACGGATTCACGATTGCGACGAGTGGATTTGTCTAACCATCCAAAATAAAGTAATGACAACAAAGTCTTATGTCTGATTGGTGAGAAGGAGGACAATGCGCTCACTTTGCATGATGTGGCGCGGCATGTGATATTCTAATGCGCCGGTGATGACCAGCAAAATGTTATACGAAACCCAATGTGGACCCATATATCACCTTCTAGATGCATGCATCTTTGAAGAAAGGGGTACGCACAACGTAACAATCAGCTAAATTGGAACAGTGTACGTGACGCGGTATGCATGTAAGTGTCTCACGATATGACATCATATTCAAGTTTTTTTGTTGGAGTGTGTATCAACTTTAATTAGTCGACAAGACTTTTGCAAAACAAAAGTGAACAAAAAACTATAATATTTGTTTTGGAGAAAAAATTCACTTTACTGATTTTCTTAGATTGGACAATGTAAAAAAACGTCATGCATATTTTGTACATAAAAAGCGATAACATCTGACATTAAATTTAAAAAGTCCTAAACGGCAAGCGATGATACAACATTACAATGTGATAGGAAAAAAATAGTAAAACCAAAGCATATGAAAAATAAACAAGGAGCACCACTTGATCGAATGAGACGCAAAAGCAAGATCCTGATGTGGGAGAAGACGAGCCATTAGAGAAGTCATGTCCACGTCTACTTGAATAAAGGCTTTTCATCATCTCTACACGATCCGCCTCCACTTCGGAAGAGGTTCTCTGCCTTCTCGCGAGCTCGAAGAGCATCGTAGCGTCGAAAGTTTAGACAAGCTCGCCCTAGAGCACGGTCGCACGGGTGATGAGAGAAGGACATAAAGATACCTCCAAATGGACATAAACGCTGTTGTTGTTTTTAAAACAAGAGTTCTTAACCACATGAGAGTCGAGGGAATGGTTGTTGCTTCATTTTATGAGTTTACCAAAGTGTACGTGCAAGTTATCTTTTGTTCCAAGCAACAGAGCGTCGAAACGAAAGTGGTCGTGGGTGATTAAGTTAGTGAACAAAACAATATTAATAGAAAGCAAGCAGAGAGTGTGAACAAGGAATAAGCAATGGAAATGATGGAAACTGTAATAGGGGTCAAATAATTCTGAGTGAGTGTAGGATTCACCACTAGCGAGTAACAAAATTTTGTAAGATGGTATTCTTATTATAAGCCTGGTATGCACGGATAGATACTCACATAAAGATGTGCGTGAAACATTGGTCACACACCCTGCACAATCCCCACTAGCTCCTATATATGCCTGCCATAGGAGTACGCTAATAATAAGGGTCTTCCCGTGGATATGGAGTAAAAAATGGATTTTATTTTTTACCTCACTAATGGTCCACAAAGGAAAGGTGCAGCTTATGTTACCACTATGTCCACTAATCTCGTCTTGCACGAATGGTATTATCCTTCCTTCAGGCCCATAAGGAGTCGAGATTCACTCAAAATCATGAAGGAAATTACATGTTTTCACTTATAATAACCAATACATCATTGCAGACAACTCATGGTGCGGTCCTGTTAGGGTTTCACAATCTCCCCAAGAACTGAGGGAGGTACTCAGACATGAGGGCACAAGACATAATAATAATGATAATGATAATAATAATAATAATAATAATAATAATAATAATAATAATAATATGAAATGAGGAACAAAGATTAAGCAAGTACCCGTACAAATCCACATTGGTTTTGGAATATACAACAAGATAAGTGGAGAACGTCAGTGAAGGCATATATAATGGTGGTGATGATGGAGATCGGCGTTGTCGGTTTCAAGATTCAAGCTATGGCGGACACAAATGCCCTCCTATGATTCTCCCTGTAGGGTGAGGTTTCTATCTCGTTCTGTTCTTGGTGTGTGTGTGGTGTTTTCCCTCTATCTAAACTCTGATCCGATTGTGCGGGGTGAAAGTAATTGACGAGTAGCAGCCACTGGTGCCGGTACAGCCACATGGTACAGTCAGGTGACAGCGGCGGTCGTTTAAGTCTCTGTGACGTTTGGTGCATGGATTTGGTCCTTCTCTTGACTCTCACAGTCTCACGTGTGTGGATTTTTGTATGGAAGGCTTTTATTTCTCCGAATCAAAATATGTTTGTGTCCAAAAATGGGAGAACTGCTTAGTCTGACTATTCTCCTCCTTATTTTTGGAACGTGATGAAATCAACAAAATGCATTTAGACTCTTGCTCGTTCCTGATACGTCCAAAACGTATCTAATTTTCCGAACACTTTTGCTATTGTTTTACCTCTAACTTGTGTGTTTTGAATGCAACTAACACGGACTAACGCTGTTTTCAGCAGAATTGTTCTGGTGTCTTCTTTTTGTGCAGAAATTCAACTTTGGGGAAAAATACCAGAAAATATGCAAAAGTCCCTATTTTCCCAGAAAAGTCGCGGAGCCAGAAGACGAGACAGAGGGGAGCCACGAGGGGCCCACACCATATGGTGGCGCGGCAGGCCCCTGGCCATGCCACCACATGATGTGGCCGCCTCGGTCACGTCCTCGCGCCCCCCTCTCGGATATAAGGTCCCTCTGACCTAAAAACGGAGACACCCCGAGAACTTTTTCCAAAAACACATCCGAGCGCCGCCGCCACCTCGAAACTCAATTCGGGGACCAGAAGTTCCTGTTCCGGCACTCCACCGGGACGGAGAATCGAAGGGGATCATCGCCATCGTCATCACCAACGCCTCTCCATCAACCATCATCGTTTCCCCCATCCATGTGTGAGTAATTCCCCGCTGTAGGCTTGAGGGGATGGTAGGGATTGGATGAGATCGTTCATGTAATAGCTGTAATATCATTAGGGCATGGTGCCTAGTATCCGTTATCGGTGTTTTATGTCATTGTTGCAACTTGTTATGCTTAATGCTTGACACTAGGGCCCGAGTGCCATGATTTCAGATCTGAACATGTTATTGTATCATGAAGATAATTATTGTTTTAGATCATATCTATGAGTTGTATACACATATTATTGTCCGGAACCCGAGGCCCCAAAGTGACAGCAATTGGGACAACCGGAGGGGATGGCTGTGATGTGAGGATCACATGTGTTCACGGAATATTAATGCTTTGCTCCGGTACTTTATTAAAAGGAGTACCTTATTTTCCAGTAGTTTCCCTTGAGGCCCCGCTGCAATGGGCTGGTAGGACAAAAGATGATGTGCAAGTTTCTCATTGCGAGCACGCACAACTAAATTGGAACACATGCCTTTGGTTAATTAATACTTGGATGCTTATTATTATTTATCTGCAAATGCCCATGACTTGGTTATTATATGAAATATCTCATCCATGCAACGCCCGTTCATCCGTCCCTATGCCTACAGTATTTTAATCATGCTGTCTACTATAATCATCACTGCTGTTTTTACTCTACTGCTGCTGTTATTTCACTACTGTCTCTGCTATAAAACTGTTGCTACTGATAATCTATCTCGAGCAAGTCTGTTCACAGGTGCAGCTGAATTGACAACTCTGCTGTTAAGGCTTATAAATAATCTTTGGCTCCCCTTGTGTCGAATCAATAAATTTGGGTTTTACTTCACTCGAATACTGTTGCGATCCCCTATAATTGTGGGTCATCAAGACTATTTTCTGGCGCCGTTGCGGGGAGCATAGCTTTATTTATAAGTTCACCTGAGTGTGATATTGCTCTCTGTAATTCATTCATCATGGGAAGACCTGGTGATAAGAAATTTCCCATCATACCATCCACTACAAGAAAAGGTACAATTCTGAGTACCGCTCCTGCTCTTGATTCACCGTCTGTTTTGAGTAAGCTTGTTACACCACCTCAGGCTTCTTGCACTGTTACTCCTGCTGAATCTGAAATTACTTATGATGATGCTTCTACTGTTATTGATGAAACTGGTTCATTAGGTCCCTTTTTAGATGCTACAATTGCTAGGTCTAAGCAATTTGAAAATACTGAAATTCCTAATGAAGATGCCGAAACTCCTGTTAATTCACCTGAGTTTACAAATAATGCTGATGATGATCTTGATGAATTATATGTTGAACTTAATGATGATTTTATTGAAGAATGTCGAGCTACTACTGGTGCAAGTAATATGAAAAATCTTCTTGAAAAACATACTGTTAGATATAAATTATCTTCTGATGCTAAATTTGCTACATCTCCCATAAACATTGAAGATAAAGATTATGATTTCTCTCTTGATTTAGCACACATAGCTATTGTTGAGAAAGAACCTTTCTGTGGAACCGAAAATGAAAGTGTTGTAGAACACATGAACGAACTCTCTACTTTGAGTGGTATATTTTCTGATGACATCAAGATACGCACCTACTTTGTTACTAAAATATTTCCTTTCTCATTAAAAGGAGAAGCTAAAAGTTGGTATAATAATTTGTCTCCTGGTTCCATTACTAGTCCTATTGGTTTGCTTGATACTTTATTTCACAAATATTTTCCTGCTAGTGCTCAACGTGATGCTTTGCTAAGAATTTATAACTTTAATCAAGAAGAAGAAGAGAAATTGCCTGATGCTTGGACACGGTTTTGCTCTCTAATTAGAGGCCAGCCGAATCATGATTTAGAGAAAAATGATCTTCTTGATATATTTTACAGTGGACTAACCGTTGAATCTAGGACATATTTGGATAGTTGTGCTAGTTGTGTTTTCAGGAAACGAACTCCAGAAGAAGCTGAGGAATTATTGGCTAAGATCAGCCAGAATTATGATGATTGGAATATTGCTGAACCTACTCCAACACCTACACCAACACCAAGGAAGAGAGGTATAATTGAATTAGATGAAGAAGTGATGAAGGAAGCCAAGAAATCTCTTAAAGAGAGAGGTATTAAATCTGAAGATGTGAAGAATTTACCTCCTATTGAAGAATTATGTAAGCCAATTCCTCCTACGCCATTAATTGAGGTACACTCTCTCCAAAGGTTTGATGATAGAGATATTCCTTACTCAAAACCTCATGCTCAATGCTTAGATGAATTTGATACTTTTATTGCTAAGGAAAGTAATTTTAATATGAGAATAGAGAATCATTTAATGGAAAATTCTCGTGCTATTAGTAACTTGCATGATATTGTTGATAGAACCTCCAATGATGTTAAAATACTTATTAAACATTTTCATATGGTTCAAAGTCAAATTGATCAACTTACTAAAGTGCAAAATGATTTGTTAGAAAATGCCTCTAAAGGTAAAGAAAAACATGTTTGTGAAGTAATAACTAGAGGAGGTAGATCTACTCAAGATCCTTTATATCCTGAAGGACATCCTAAAAGAAGTGAACAAGATTCTCAACGAATTAATGGACCTAGTGCTCCTTCCAAGAAAAAGAATAAGAAACATAAAACTGTTGTAGAATCCTCTGAACCTGTTAATGATCCTAATAGTATATCTATTTCTGATGCTGAAACTGAAAGTGGTAATGAACATAACAATGATAGTAATAATACTAATAACAATGATAATGATAATAATTGTAATTCGGATAAGGAAGAAATAGAAGAAGAACCTGAAAAGCATAATAAAAATGAAAAGTACACTAAGAAAGATTTTATTGCTAAGAAACATGGTAGTGAAAGAGAGCCTTGGGTCCAAAAACAAATGCCTTTTCCTGTTAAGAAACTTAAAACAAAACAAGAAGAACATTATAATAAATTTTGTGAATGGATGAGACCTTTGTTCTTACAAATTCCTTTGACTGATGCTATTAAATTGCCTACTTATTCAAAATATATGGAAGATATTGTGTCTGACAAAAGGAAAATTCCTAATGAGGAAATATCTACTATGCTTGCTAATTACTCTTTCAATGGAAAGGTTCCAAACAAATTGGGTGATCCAGGTATACCAACCATTCCTTGCTCTATCAAAAATAATTATGTTAGAACTGCTCTATGTGACTTGGGAGCAGGAGTTAGTGTCATGCCTTTCTCTCTTTACAAGAGACTTTTTTTGGATAAATTGATACCTACTGATATATCTTTGCAAATGGCTGATAAATCTACTGCTGTTCCTGTTGGTATTTGTGAGGATGTTCCTGTTCAAGTGGCTAATAATTGTTTAATCATGACTGACTTTGTTGTGCTTGAAATGCTTGAAGATGATAATATGTCTATTATTCTTGAAAGACCTTTTATAAACACTGCAAGGGCTGTTATTGATTGCAATAAAGGAAAAGTAACTTTTCATGTGGATGACAAGGAACATACTGTTTATTTCCCCAAGAGAGTGGATAAAATTTATGGAGTTAATACAATTACTAATTTGAGGTCTATCAAAGTAGGAAGTATTGATTGCCCTTATAAAGAAGAATACAAAACTCTTATGATTGGATCCATACCAATACAATACAAGGTAACATGAGTGTCTCACAATGTTTGAATCCTTTTATGTTATCTAAAATTTATTTGGTGGCAAGACTTGATCAACCTTGTTAACAAATATGTTTTAAACGCATAAAGGTGCTAAAACAACTTTCTTTCTCTCATTCTTGTTTTACCTACTGTAATATCATTTAGTTTGCAAGGTTTAGTTGTATTTGGTGTTAGAAAACAAATTTTCAACATTAAAATTATTATTGCAAAATACCAGAAAATGTGAAAAATAAAAGTTCTCAGAAAATTAAAAAAATTATGTCAAAATTCCTATTTTTCGAGGAGGTACCTGGGAGTACCAGAGGATGACCAGGGGGACCCACCACGCCTCCAGATCATGTGGTGGCGCGGCAGGCATCTGACCGCGCCATGACATGGTGTGGGGCCCACCTGGCCCTCCACTTACTCTCCTTCCTCCCCAACCTTTCTCTCTCCCGAAAAATCACTTTGCCTTTGCTCAAACCCGTGTTCTTGCTGCTCTTGCCCTCGGATTTTTGATCTCCTTGCTCAGCCCATATTTGTTGCTGATATTTGGGGTATTCACTCTCCGGTATGTGACTTCTCCGTTCATCCAAATAGAATTTTGTTTAGTGGATTATATATTGAGTATTTTGCTGCTGTAGATGTCATGTTTAGTGAGTTTAAATGCTTGTTCTAAGTTGGAATAACTAGTTTGGATGCATGCTTAAGCCTCTAGCAAGTCACTATAGTAGTTTCTCCTCATTTTGTTGGCTAAAAATCATTTTTTGTGACATATGTTAAAAATTTCAGAACATGGAGTGGAACTCATATCCAATCAACCAACATGAGATAGTGGTGCATGAGGTGATGAAGGTTCATCGCGAAGAGAGTGTATTTCCCGCTGTTTACCCATGCTCACAATTCATGGGTGCTGCGGGGATTTCACATGATTTCCATTCTCTAATCTCCAATGCAGGATTAGAATCTTTTGCTGATGATGAACCTTTTCAATATGCAAAACTAGCCATGTCTGTGGTGCAGGACGTCACCTGCAACTTGACCTCATCTAACCCCATGGTGCACTATAGGATCTACAATAAAACTGTCGATTTGCCTTTTGGTGCTTTTTGTGCAGCAATTAGAGTGCCACAATGGGGATCGCGAGAGAAGTTGAGGGGGAAGCCTAAGCCACGGTTGGACTTGTACGAGGACATTTGCCATGGGAGGAGTTTCTCGCAAGAGGACGGTAAAATTCGAAGTATTCATCTCCCTTCTATTCGATACTTTGCCTACTTCATTACCAAATGTGTTCTTGCTAGGAAGGTAACAAGTAAATTAGCTTGGCCTGATTTAGCTTTTTTAGCTGCTGCATTGCGTAATGATAAAACTTATAATTTGGGTGCACTGATTGCTTACCGACTTACCACTAACCGTGAGAGGGGAGGAGTTTGTGGAGGCCTAGTTGCCTCTCGTACTAGCTATGCATGGTTTGGTACCCCATCCTCTTGATTTTCAGCTTCCTATAGAAAAGTTAGATATTGATTCCATGAAGAAACATCACTTTATTGCTTCTCATGGTAGTTTGCACGTTCTCCCTCATATGATAACCTTTCCAAAGAGATCGTATTTGAGAGTATCCACATCTGTTAGAATTGCTATTTTGCCTGCACCTCTGTTTAACCTTAATGCCAGGGAAAACTTGTCACTCTCGGAGGCTGAGCTTGATACACTTGAGGGGCAACGCGCCCCGGACGTGGGAGACGACGAAGAGGATCATGAGGGTGGCTTTATTCAGCCCCCTGAGACGGCTGGTTCCTCGTACCCGCATCCGGGGTATGCAGGACCTTCGGGTTCTTCCTCCACTGCAGCCGAGCCAGAGTACGATCACGCCAGGTTTGACCCGCCGGGCTGGAGCCATTATTCACCGTGGGGTTGATCTCCACTTAGGCCAAAAGCCTAAGCTTGGGGGGAGGTATACCGATAGCTCACTCATCTATATATCATTTTCATTCGGTACTTTGTATATCCATTTTTCGCTTTCGTTTTCTTTCTTTATTTTGCTCATGTTTCACTTTACTTTCTAAAACTCAAAAAGACCAAAAATATTTCTGTTATTTCTCTTTCTAGTTTGCTTTAGTCTCTAGTATTAGTATGCTTAGTATTTAATTCGGTTCAATACGCAAAAACACAAAAATATTTTGCTTTATTGTTTGCTGTTTTGTGCAGTGACAGATTTCTGCTGTCCACCGTTTAAATCATAACTTTTCACAGAAAAATCCAAATGACCTGAAATTTCGTGAGCATAATCCTCAGATATGTATGCAACTTTCATTAGTTTTAAGTTTTCTTATCTGAGCATGTTAGAGGCCTCGAAAAAATTCGTCTTTTCTGGCTGTTCTGTTTTAGTTACTAAATGCGAAAACCCAAAAATATTTCTTGTTTCTCTTTGGATTTGTATAGCTTGTTTCAGAGTTCATCACCTTCAGTTACTCCATGGAGCTTGGTTATTATTTCATATCTTTCAAGCGCACTAGTGAAAAGGCAATAATGATGACCTATGACAATTCTAGTTGGGTAAGAGGCCGGTGATATGTCTCAAACGTATCTATAATTTCTTATGTTCCATGCTTATATTATACCAATTGCTACATGTTTTATATACACTTTATATGGTTTTTGTGCATTTTCTGGGACTGACCTATTAACAAGATGTCACAGTGACAGTTCCCTGTTTTCTGCTGTTTTTGGTTTCAGAAAAACTATTAAGGAAATATTCTCGGAATTGGACGAATAAAAAGCCAAAGTCCCTATTTTTCTCAGGAGCTTCCAGAACACCGAAGAGGAGACGAAGACGGAGACCGAGGCGACCACACCTGGTGGAGGCGCGGCCCCCCTTCTGGCCGCACCACCACACGGTGTGGGCCCCTCGGGGCTCCACCGCCTTCGCCCTTTCGCCTACAAATACCCCCCGACAAAATAAGACCTATGACGAGGGGTGACCTCGGCAAATCCCATGGTGAGGTACCTAGGGTTGTATCGGGTGGAAGTGTATATGGTCGTTGGTGAATTCGGACGGCTAACAAGCATGGAATTACTTGTCTGATTATAGATCTTTTGAGTTGCAAGGTGGTTACAATGGCGTCCCGGCGAGGTGAAGGCTCGCTAGGGTTCTTGGCTATCAGATTGCGTAACTTCTACAAATCCCATGGTGAGGTACCTAGGGTTGTATCGGGTGGAAGTGTATATGGTCGTTGGTGAATTCGGACGGCTAACATGCATGGAATTACTTGTCTGATTATAGATCTTTTGAGTTGCAAGGTGGTTACAATGGCGTCCCGGCGAGGTGAAGGCTCGCTAGGGTTCTTGGCTATCAGATTGCGTAACTTCTACCGACCCCCTCCTGGCCTATATATAGGAGGCCAGGTCTCAGGAGTTTGAATACAAGTCGGTTTACAGATAAGGTGAGCCTTAAGTCGGCACGATAATCTTCTTTCTTGTGCCGTACTCCTTCTTTATTGGGCCGCATTGCGCCATCCTTGTGCTATCTTGCTTATGGGCCACTAGGTGGACCCTCTGGTAGAATAGGCCTCATTGTAGTAACGCGGGTATACCCGTTGGGTATAACCACATCAGTAGCCCCCGAGTGCCTATTCGACTCCGAAGGATCGGGTAGGGACTCATTACCCAATATTCCGTCTAATAATTCCTGGCGATGAGATAAAGATGTAAAGGCAAGGAAAAATGCATCTCGCACTATTCAATATATATATATATATATATATATATATATATATATATATATATATATATATATATATATATATATATATATATATATAAAACTCGCTTTCGCCTTATGGGGATGGATGGCGTAGCAGGCCTGATTCAACCGACAGATCGGGGTCAACTTAACTCGCGACTCGGGCGAGATACCTTTCTAGCCTACTCAGACTCGAGTCCCTTGTCTCGAGTCCGGCGAGACCGTTCAAGTTCGACTCAAGCCTGTTGGGACTCACTGGTCGTAACCCGGTCATATTTAGAGTACCCTTGGCACGTCCGCCGGGATTTTTCATCATGCCTGCTGGCATGGAAATTTTCGGGTCCTCATAGCATGTACGTGCCACCCGGCCTTATTCAGGTCTTACCTTTGCGCGTTTTCGCACAGCATCGGGGACCAGTCTCGGCTGGAACATCCCGGGAGTTATTGCTTTTATATTCGAATATGGGTCGGGAGTCACTCGACCGAATTTCGACTGCATAACTAAGACTCTCAGTCTTTTATGTTCTCTAGCTGATCCCGATTCGCTCGACATGCTTCATCGTCGACTGACGCTGACCGTCATTTTAAGTCATCGGGTGCGCGACAGCGCTCCCGATGGGAGTAGCCCCCGAGGTTGAGTGCAACTGCTTGCAATTGTGCTTAACCTAAAATATAGAAAAACAAATCATGGTAATGTAAGAACCCGCTCTCGATGGGAGTGCACTTACTGACGGTAGTGCCGACCATGAAATACTCCGACTGGACCTTTTAGTGACTGATTTCTTGTCGACTGAATACTGTGATCCCAACGATCTTTGCTTTCTTTAGACTTGAAACGTCACTGATGACGCGCCTGGTAGACGCTCTGTGCAGACGCCGGACAAGAAGTGACCTGAGTGGGCCCGATTTCTCAGGGCTGACCGCTGCCGGCCGTTTTGATTTGACCGCACGACGCGCGCGAGAAACGGGGCGTGATGGTGGCCTCCTCGTTTTACGCGCATCGTGCGGAAGTTACCGCACCGCTTCCGCTTCGTGGCCATCTCCCGATGGTCGCCACGTGGCCACGATCTTGAACGAACGGGGTAGATTGCCGGCGCAAAGCGCATAAAACTCTGGAAGTTGCGTTATTTTCTTTTTACCCATCTCACTTCCTCCGCCGCTGCTTGCCCATCGTCTTCTCCCTTGCGCCCCTAGCCGTTGCTGCTCCTGCTTACACCGCCGCTGCACAGCGCTCTGTTGCGATGGGGAAGCCAACCGCGAGCAAAAACAAAGAGACTGTTGCGCCGGAGAACCAGGAAAAAGGAGGGTGGCGGCGGTCGATTCTGAAGGCCGCACACATCGAAAATCCCTCAGTTCGATGCTGCTGGCGACGACCGGCTTCGTGCGTATTCCCGGCGAGGAAAACCAGCCAACGCCGGCGGCGGACGAACGGGTATGCTTTCTTGACCATATGAACCGGGGCTTGTCCTTCCCGGTTCATCCCTTCCTCCGTGGTCTTCTGTGTATGTACGGCGCGCAGCTCCATGACCTGCCGCCGAATGCCGTGCTGCATATTTCCTGCTTCATCACTCTCTGCGAGTGCTTCCTCGGCATAGCCCCGCACGCCGGCGGCGGAAGAACGGGTATGCTTTCTTGACCATATGAACCGGGGCTTTTCCTTCCCGGTTCATCCCAACCTGCGTGGTCTTCTGTGTGTGTACGGCGCGCAGCTCCATGACCTGCCGCCGAACGCCGTGCTGCACATTTCCTGCTTCATCACTCTATGCGAGTGTTTCCTCGGCATAGCCCCGCACTGGGGGCTATTCCGACTCTGCTTCAATGTCAAAGGTCAAGGCTCTGGCCCTGACGGCCTTGGAATCCAAGCCAAGCCAAAGTCGGGCTACTTCAAAATCCCGATGTCGGAGTCGGTGCAGAACTGGCGAGAGCGCTGGTTTTACGTGAAGGACAAGATCGACGAAAAGCGCTCGACTGGACTGAGCCCCTTCATCGGAGACACCGAGCTCCAGAAGAAGCGCTCCTGGAGCCATTCCTTGACTGCGACTGAAGAATAAGAGTCCAGGGCGCTGCTCAAGAAGGTGATAGAACTGCAGACCACCGAGGGTAAGGTGGTGACTGGCGCGCATCTCGTGACTGCGTTCCTTCGCCGCCGCATACAACCTCTGCAGGATCGTGCCCACCCGATGTACGAGTATATCGGTGCTAACGACTATACTCTGGTGTCGCCAGAAGACGTCTCCAGCAACGAGCTAACTCAGGTGGTGAAGACAATCACTGGACTGAAGGCTAAAATTGGGGAACTGACGTCGCCGTTAGCTTGCTACGACGCCCAGCACCCACTTCCTGAGGTATTCTGCGACTCGAACATTCTTAAGTATCATAGCTGGTTCGGCTGATTTTACCTTACAGACTTGTGAGTATGGACTCTTGTTATGCTTTCAGGGTCACACCCAGCCCATTTCCGAGCCAACTATACTGCCAGACGAAGTGCCAGAAACGCTTGTTCGCGACCCTCCGTCAGATCCTTCAGTCGCCACTACTCACTCTGAAGGTGATGCTACGGGAAAAACCGCGGGCCAAAAGAGAAATCGCTCTCCTGCAGAAAGCTCTGGCGACTCGCAGGACAGGATGAAGCGGGCTGCGACTGGAGCTGTACAAGAGGATGTTGATTTGTCTGCGGCCACACTATCCGCATCCGAGGCACTAGAGGCTGTTCCTCTATCATTCATCCCTCCACCTGCGAAGGGTGCTCAGGTGCCAGACGCGCTACTTCCTTGGGAAGTCTGGTAAGCTTATCACACATACTCTGTAATATCGGCTATCCGTATGCCTTATTTCTGATGGACTGAATCTCTGTTACTATGCTACTGTTTAGCACAACAAGCGAGGAAGATGATGACGAATCGGAGCCGAGATCTACCACTCTCTCGACTCCCGAACAGACGTCGACTCTTAAGGAGAACGTGGAGAAGGTCGGTGAGGAGAACTCGCCAGACAAAGCAAGGTCTCCACCGTTGGCCATCCAAGAAACAGCCATGCCGATACCGACTCCCGTGGCATCGACTCCTGCAGCGGAACACGTAAGCTTTAAACACCCCCCAAAGTCATCGGGTGCGCAACAGCGCTCCCGATGGGAGTAGCCCCCGAGGCTGGGAGTAACTACTCGTAGTTGATCGCAGGCTCGAGAATTATGTACTTCCATATCCTCTATACTGTGTATCGTAAGAATCTTCATTTTTTGCAGCCCTTCATGCGCCGACTTCTGGACGTTGGTGATGAATACCTCCAACTAGAGTCGAAAAACCGCAAACTGATGGAGCAGCTTCAGGAGTCCAAAGGTAACGACAAATCCGCTGGTAGTACGAACAGGAGTAACACAATTTTTTCTGACGGCTCACTGACTGAACAGACGCCCTCGAGAAGGTTACCCATGAAAGGGACAACGCTCGATGCCTGGCAAAAGTCCTGAAAGAGGAGCTGGCCCGAGTGCAAAAAGAACTGCCTGATCAACTCGCTGCTGCCCGGACTGAAGCTGCTCATAAGGTGGAAGAACGACTGGCTGCCGAGCGGACTGAGAAGGACAGCGCCTTGGCCACTCGCCTCCTGAAACTTGGAAATACTCTAGCTGGTAAGTGTTTGACTACACTTATAAGACCTTTGACTTAAAAATATCGCTTTCCTGTCTTCTTTGCAAGATTGATCATCTGCCTATTTTGCTAGCCTGCTGCAGGCGCTTTGGGTTTGTCTGCCGAGCAATACGCGCATCCTAAGGACTTGACGCTGGACGCCGCTGTTGCATTAGCCGAAACTTTTGCCAGTCGAATGACCGGCGTTCTCGCCGCCTCCTCGGCTGCACTAGGTGCTCTCCACCGACTGGTGCTGCCTCTGCAAGAGATTCCGAAGACTCTGGAGACCCTGGCGGAAACATTTCGCCGGGAAAGCGACTCCTTTCCGAAGTTTCTACGCGAGCAGACGGTACGTGGATCTGCCACTACTTTCAAGATGCTTCTAGCCCATGGGGTGGATGTTGATCTGAACGCGATTGCATCGGCCTTTCCCCTGGATTCGGCTGGCAAGAAAATCTCACTTAGCCAGTAGGAGTCAGAGGCGCGGAAGCTAGCGGACGCTCTACTCATGACCCTGGAGCAGCGCATTGCCAACCGCAAGAAAAAGGGATCCGTGGCGTCATCCAGTGCCCCTAGTTCGAAGCAGTAGCTAGTTTTATAGTACCCTGACAATCAGTAGAACTTTTGTAGGCCCTGTGCTGGCGCCTGTTGCGCTATTTTTGTAAACACTTTGTTGTACTGAATCTGAGACTTGGGGTGCGAATGCATTGCCATCGCAGCCCCCGAGTCCTTATAGTTTGCAATGTAGTCTTTTATCTGTACTCGGTTTACTCTGCACTGGTTGTGACCTGTTACTCTTGCCTCCCCTTGTGCATATGCAGTCTACTGGTAGCTCGACCTCTGGCGCTGTACCGCCATTCAACCCTCGGGACGAGTACATGTACAATATGGTGAAAGTCAGGTGCGAACACGCGGAACATGAGCTGAAAGTGACGCGCGGGACTCTGGCTTCTCCAATCTATGCAACCCCGTCCCATAGAAAGGGAGTTGGTGCCGATGAAAGAAATTGAAGATGCAAACACTGGACTGCTATGTGAGTTGATTGTCAAGCCCCCGAGTCCACTTTTGGCTTGAGTTTTATACGGCACATCCTTTACTAAACCCATGCCTAGATTGCCTTGAGCTGCGCAGGCGTTCAAACTGATGCAGTGGCTGAGCAAAACCGGGTCCGATCCCGGTTTGTTGAAGTTATGGCGGAGCACGGATGCGATGCATCATCAATCTGGTCACTGCGTAGCAGAACAACGGCGCTGCTCACCCTGCGAGACCGAGTTGCCCAAGTCGGAGAGTTCATGAATTCGTGCTCGACTGCGCTAAGGCTGGTCAACGAAGCACTGTTGCCTCTCAACGACCAACCGCAAGGACTTGCCAGTCTGATGCAAAAATTTCGCCAGGGTAATGCTATTCGCGACTTCGTTCGCCATCAACTTGTTGCAGGTGCGACTACGGCTTTTGCTGTGCTGCGACTCCATTACCCACAAGTTGATTTGGCAACGGTAGGAGCTGGACCTCCGGCAGGTATGGGAACCATCCCCATGAACGATCACTATGAGGCTGCCGAAGGACCGACCAGTTGCGTATTTGCCCTGATGGAACAAGAAACTGATAAGCAGCTGGATAAGCGGCGGATGGAAGCGAGAGTAAAGCAAGAACCGCAGTAGACGAACTTGTACACGGTTAACTTGCACTGCAGCCGGGCGGTGCCTATTCATTGCAGCCCCCGAGCGTCGAGTGCGACTGGGGTGATTAACGACCTATGAACCAAAATTATTCCGGCCTTCGAGCACTACTCGCGTTTGAATTTGCCTTGTAATTATCTAGACTGGCAGCCCCCCGAGTGCTGTTCACTCGGCTAGGTGCTATGAAAAACATAGCCAATACCCCCGGGGAATCGGGTGAAACTGGTAGGTGATGCTCACGAGTGTGAGGAGTTGGAAAACCCCAAGAGGAAGGTGTGATGAGCGTAGTAGCAAGTTTCCCTCAGTTATGAAACCAAGGTTATCGAACCAGTAGGAGATGAAGAACACAACGAAGGTCTCCCTGGCGCCAGAAAAGTCTTATGGCGTCGAAGGAAGGTGGAATCTGCACAACACAATCAGGAAACTTTGCTCCAACTCAACAGTGAGGTTGCAAATCTCACCGGCTTGCTGTAACAAAGGATTAAACGTATGGTGTGGAAAATGATGTTTGCATAGAATGAAAGAAACAGTTTGCAGTTGGTTGTATTATCAGTTTAAAGAAAAGGACCGGGGTCCACAGTTCACTAGTGGTGTCTCTCCATAAATAATAATAGCATACATGCGGGTAAACAAATTACAGCTGGGCAATTGACAGAATGAAGAACTGCATAATGATGCATATACTATAGTCATGATGTCTAGTATGAGATTCATTTGGGCATTACAACAATATACATAGACCGTTCCAACCGCATCTATGACTAATAATCCACCTTCCGGTTAGCGTCCGCACCCCTTTCAGTATTAAGTTGCAAGCAACAGATTATTGCATTAGGTAAAGTGTGTAATGTAAGTAATACAATTATCCTTAGACAAAGCACTATTGTTTTATCCCTAGTAGCAACAGTACATCTACAATCTTAGAGGTTGCTGTCACTCCCCCAGATTAAATAGAGACATGAACCCACTATCGAGCATAAATACTCCCTCTTGGAGTCACAAGAATATACTTGGCCAGAGCATCTACTAGCAACGGAGAGCATGCAAGATCATAAACAACACACAACATGATATATTATGAAGCAAATGACATAGTATTCAATATCCATCGGATCCCAGCAAACACAACATGTAGCATTACATAAAGATGATCTTGATCATGATAGGCAGCTCACAAGATCTAAACATGATGGCACAAAAGGAGAAGACAACCATCTAGCTACTGCTATGGACCCGTAGTCCAAGGATGAACTACTCACGCATCAGTCCGGAGGCGGGCATGGTGATGTAGAGCCCTCCGGTGATGATTCCCCTCTCCGGCAGGGTGCCAGGAAGAGGTTCTGAACCCTCCCGAACTAGGGTTGACGACGGCGGCGGCTCCGTAAGGGTTTCTGGAAAAGTGTTCGGGTTTTTTTAGGTTTTCACGTCGGGGGGTATTTGTAGGTGAAAGGGCGAAGGCGGTGGAGGCTCGAGGGCCCCACACCTGGTGCTCGCGCGGCCGGGGGCCTGGCCGCGCCAGCCTATGGTGTGGGCGCCCCTCGGCCCCACTCCTTCTCGTATTCGGTGTTCTGGAAGCTCCCGAGAAAAATAGGCATTTTGGCTTTTGTTTCGTCCAATTCCGGGAATATTTCCTTAACAGGTTTTCTGAAACCAAAAACAGCAGAAAACAGGGAACTGCCACTGTGGCATCTTGTTAATATGTTAGTCCCAGAAAATGCATAAAACCATATAAAATGTATACAAAACATGTAGGCAATTGGTATAATATAAGCATGGAACATAAGAAATTATAGATACGTTTGAGACGTATCAAGCATCCCCAAGCTTAGTTCTACTCGTCCTCGAGTAGGTAAAACGATAACAATAATAATTTCTGTAGAGACATGCTTTCACATAATCTTGATCATATAATATTGTAAGGCTCATGTCATGAATGAAGTGACTCAAAGCAATTATCTATAGTTTGCTAACAAATAGACAAGGAGTAAACAGATTTACATAAGAGTTAACTCATAAAGCAATATTCTCTAAGTAAAAGAGCATTGAAGCAACACAAAGGAAGATATAAGTTTCAGCATTGGCTTTCAACTTTTTGAACATGTATATCATATAGATAGTTGTCAACACAAAGGAATATAACAAGTGCAATAAGTAAGCATATAAGAGTTGTTGCACATAGTTGACACAAGTGTTTGCTTCGGGGACAGAAAGAAGTAGGTAAACTGACTCAACATAATGTAAAAGATAGGCCCTTCGCAGAGGGAAGCAGGGATACAAGCATGTGCTAGAGCTTCTTGGTTTTATAGGTTTTTGAAATCATATAGAGAGCATAAAAGTAAGTTTTTGAGTGGTGTTTGTCGTTGTCAACGAATGGTAATGGGCACTCTACCCCCTTGTCAACCAGACTTTCTAAGAATGCCTCCCATGAAGGACGTTATTTCTACCAGAAAGGTAGATCATCCCTCTTATCTCTTTTGTTTACACATGTAGTTAAAAACTAGTATCATTTCTTGGCTGATTAGATCAGGGCAAAAATGTGAAGAGATTGCAGCGGTTAAAGTTGTAATTAATTGGGACTGGGCACCCCATTTGCCAGCTCTTTTTGCAAAGTTAATGGATAAGCGGGTGTATATACCACTAGTCCGGTTGTGAAAGTCTGTCTAAAAGCAAATGACAAGGTTGATATCCGTAACACCACATACTTCCTCATGAGGTAATAAACATTGACACAAATAAGGGATAGTAGGTTTTGAATTAAAGGTAGCACATGAAGTATTTACATGGAATGGCAGAAAATACCATGTAGTAGGTAGGTATGGTGGACACAAATGGCATGGGTTTTAACTCAAGGATTTTGGATGCTGTCGGCCCAGTGGAATCCAGGGTGTGCAGGGCCCACTCTCCACAGCCCTCGACACGCGACAGTATCGGGAAATGACAAAGGACCAAGCCAGACGCTTGGAGAGGCTCTCGAGAGGAAAAGTCCTCGAGAGGGCTTAAAGAGGCAGCGGAGGTTTGAAGAGGATCCCCCTGCGACAATCCCTCTACAAGGCTCTCTCCCCTGGAGAGGAGTCAACGCAAATCCCTCTACAGGGCCGCTCAGGCCCTGAAGAGATACTTCGCTGTGAAGCAACCACCGCAGAGCGCACATGGCCTCTGCCGCGACCGCAGAGTGACGCGCGCGTCTGCGCACCGTGACGACGACGCCGCAGTTGCCATTCTGGTGATTAAAGGAGTCAACAAAGCAGTGCCCCCCGCGCCGGACTACGAAGCTTTCCCCTTCGGTGATAAAGCGGGTGGCCGGCGCTACGCTCCAACGACGACGTCACCGTGGGCACCCCCACGATCTCTGCGGCACCCGCTGGCCGTCCTGCGTGGACGAAGGCTTTTCTGCCTCAAGGACAGGCTTTACGACCATGGACCGAGTCCATGGACAACCGAGCTGCGGTGCACCCCGCTCCTCCGTTTCATCGCCATGTGGGAACCCTTCCGCTGCGCAGGGCGCAAGGATGAGGCCCGGGGCGCCTATAAAGGGAGAGGGAGCTCCACCGTAGCAAAGGGACGGCCGATGAATCGATCATTCAGACCTAGACACTCCACCATAGTGTGGTCTAGCTAAACGCGCTCGAGGAGGAAGAAGACCCTAGAGTTCCCTCCTTGAGCTCCGCACTGCCATAGGAGAGCCCTCGGCAAGCTCATTGTACTGAATCCTCTACAGTGCAATACAGACAAGCAGGAGTAGCGGTGTTACATCCTCCAGAGGGCCGTGAACCTGGGTACGGGCCGGTGTTCCTCTCTGTCGTGGTGTCCCTCTTCAGGCTCGACGAGCACCGTCGCCGTGCCGGTTGAAGGTTGATTGGCCTCCGCGTTCACCCCCCTTCAAACATTCTCTTCAGAGTGTGACCACCCCTGTCTCGTGGGAGTCACTCTCCGACAGATGCATGAGAAGCATTCCCTCTCAGTACAAGGCTTTGGCTAGCAAGGTTGTTTGAAGCAAACACAAGTATAAACTATGACAACAAGATGTATATAAAAATATATTGCAAGTATTATAAAACTCTACATTGTCTTCCTTGTTGCTCAAACACTTTTACTAGAAAATATCTAGAACTTAGAGATACCAAACATTCAACAAGCTCTACGGTAGTTCTCCATTAATGGGTTTTAACTACACGATGTAAAAGCTTAAACATGATCTACTTGAGAGCTCAAAACAATTGCCAAGTACCACAACATACAAGATAACAATTCATAAGAGCATGTTTCTTTTCTTTATACCATTTACCACATTTAGCATTTTCTGTTTCCAACCAAACACCAATCAACTTATTTAAACGTAAACTCTCCAAGTATTTAATAATGAAGCAAGAGTATAACATATGAAAACTAACAGCTCTGAACAAGAGGTACATGAAAAATAAGAGCTGAAAGTATTGCAGTAGTGATGCTCACGGGTGTGAGGAGTTGGAAAACCCCAAGAGGAAGGTGTGAAGTAGTGCAGCAGCAAATTTCCGTCAGTTGTGAAACCAAGGTTATCGAACCAGTAGGAGATGAAGAACACGTCTGAAGGTTGTTGGTGGCGAATTTGGCACGGCGCAACACCAAAGGATTCGGTGCCAACGTGGAACCTGCACAACACAATCAAGAAACTTTGCCCCAACTCAACAGTGAGGTTGTCAATCTCACTGGCTTGCTGTAACAAAGAGATTAACCGTATGGTGTGGAAAATGATGTTTGTTTGCAGGCAATGAAAGTAACAGTTTGCAGTTGGTTGTATTATCAGTTTAGAGAAAAGGACCGAGGTCCACAGTTCACTAGTGGTGTCTCTCCATAATAATAATAATAGCATACATGCGGGTAAACAAATTACAGCTGGGCAATTGATAGAATACAGAGCTGCATAATGATGCATATACTAATGACATGATGTCTAGTGTGAGATTCATTTGGGCATTACAACAATATACATAGACCGTTCCAACCGCATCTATGACTAATAATCCACCTTCCGGTTAGTGTCCGCACCCCTTTCAGTATTAAGTTGCAAGCAACAGATTATTGCATTAAGCAAAGTGTGTAATGTAAGTAATAGCATTATCCTTAGACAAAGTACTACTGTTTTATCCCTAGTAGCAACAGTACATCTACAACCTTAGAGCTTTATGTCACTGCCCCAGATTAAATAGAGACATGAACCCACTATCGAGCATAAATACTCCCTCTTTGAGTCACAAGCATTTACTTGGCCAGAGCAACTACTAGCAACGGAGAGCATGCAAGATCATAAACAACACACAACATGATATATTATGAAGCAATGACAAAGTATTCAATATTCATCGGATCCCAGCAAACACAACATGAAGCATTACATAAAGATGATCTTGATCATGATAGGCAGTTCACAAGATCTAAACATGATGGCACAAAAGGAGAAGACAACCATCTAGCTACTGCTATGGACCCGTAGTCCAAGGATGAACTACTCACGCATCAGTCCGGAGACGGGCATGGTGATGTAGAGCCCTCCGGGGATGATTCCCCTCTCCGGCAGGGTGCCGGGAGCAGGTTCTGAACCCTCCCGAACTAGGGTTGACGACGGCGGCGGCTCCGTGAGGAAAAGTGTTCGGGTTGTTTGCCTTAGGTTTTCGGGGGGATTAAATAGGCGAAGGGGCGAAGGCGGTGGGGCCCCGAGGGCCCCACCTCAGGTGCCCGCGCGGCAGGGAAGCTAGCCGCGCCACCCTATGAGGTGGGCGCCTCGGTGCCCATCTCCTTTTCCCCCTCGGACTTCTAGAACGTGTCTGGAATTCTAAGATCTTCGGTATAAAAATTGTCCAATTCCGAGAATATTTCCTTAAAAGGATTTCTGAAACCAAAAACAACAGAAAACAGGGAACTGGCACTGTGGCATCTTGTCAATAGGTTAGTTCCAGAAAATACATAAAACAATATAAAATGTGTATAAAACATGTAGGCAATTGGTATAATATAAGCATGGAACATAAGAAATTATAGATACGTTTGAGACGTATCAAGCATCACCAAGCTTAGTTCTACTCGTCCTCGAGTAGGTAAAACGATAACAAATAATTTCTGGAGTGACATGCTTTCACACAATCATGATCAAATAATAATGTAATGCATGTAAGTTGAGATCAAATGAATAAAAGCTGTAGTTTATATTGATATCAAATGAGTAATGAATAAACAAGTAGGCATAACAAAGCAAAACTTTCAATGAATCAGTAATAGAGAACAATCAACCGTGCAAAGTAGATATTAAAGATGATTTAAGCTTCAAGCACAACAATATAATCATCTAATGAATCAAACAATCATGACAACTTTGTGAAAGGATCAAGTCAAATAATAGCAATATGCACATAGAAGATCATTTCTCTATTTGTTCACACAAAAACAAGCAAGTGTTCAGCGTTGGTTCCTGGCACCAGGATGTTGTGGCTAAAAGAATAATAATGGGGGTTAGGAAGGCCAACGGAAGAAAGTCTCACACAGCTGAAAGTGATCATTAGACAAGAGGAAGTCTTATAATCGAAGCTATGCAAGGAGTAGTGATTGCCACACAACGGATGCACATAGAGCTATAAGTGTATGAAAGCTCTCCAATGGAACTAGTGGGGGTGCATCTAACTTGCTTGCTCATGAAGACCTAGAGCACTTTTGAGGGGGCTCATCATTGGAATATACAAGCCAAGTTCTATATTGTAAAGTTCCCCACATAGTTATACAAGTAAAACATGAAAACTCTCTCATATGGAGTATAGGTGCTAGACATCAGCACAAATGATGACTATGAATAATATGGGTGCTATAACATGAGCACAAGTGTGGATAAAGAGTAGTAATGTTGCCCCCTTTTTATTCTTCCTTTTTTCTCTCTTTTTCTCTTTTTTCTATTTTTTTTTTTGTATTTTTCTGTTTCTCTTTTCAATGGCCTCCATGGCTCTTTTCACTTTTAGGGGCAAACATCCTAATATGATAATATGACAACACACTTTTGGTACAAGGATCTCATAATGGATAAAACATGGTGTATGAAACGGTGCCTCTGCCAGTGTAGCAGGATATGCAATGATCTACCGTAACATGGGTAAAACCACACATCAGCTATATAGATTCATGCAAAGCAATATATAAATGATAAATGACAACAAGTCATGTAATGTAAGATGAAAGTTGCATGGCAATATATCTCGGAACAGCTATGGAAATGCTGTAGTAGGTAGGTATGGTGGATGTTTTGAGTAAGATATTTGGCTTATGTGTAGGAGAACATGATGAAGATCTCCCACGAGTTTTGGATGTACCCGTGAAGTATGCACCAACTCTCAATGTGAGAAAGGGCAATGCAAAGTACCGAAGAGGCTAGCAAATATGGAGGTGGAAGTGCCATGAAAACCGCAGCTTTAGAACTCACAAGAAAAAGGATAGAAATATGATCTTACAAGGCATAATGAAAATCACTCCACGAGGAACTGTGGCAAATAAACAAGTCACTGTTGGGACCCCGACCATAGCGCATAACACAAAGTCATTACGGTTGCTTTTAACATTAGGAGTCATATTTCATTATGCTATCAACTGGAAATTTAAGTGTGGCACAGCTTCAAGTTTTCTAGACCAACCATTAATCATTCCACCTTACTAAACCATCATGTTTACCATTAAGCATATTAATATCTCAAAACAACATCAATGATTCAAGTGACACAATTTAATGATCTACAAGATTATGTATCATTTAGTTATACCATCTACCACATTTAACATTTTCTGTTCCTAACCAAACACCAATCAACTTATTTAAACATAAACTCTCCAAGTATTTAACAATGAAGCAAGATAGTATAACATATGAGAACTAACAGCTCTGAACAAGAGGTGCATGAAAAACAAGAGCTAATAGTATTGTAGTAGCTATAGAAGAATACTCAACAAGTATAAGTGAAGAATAAGAGTATTCAAATGAAACAGTGGAGCGTGTCTCTCTCCCACACAAGAATGCTAGGATCCATTTTATTCAGAAAACAAAAACAACAAAAGTAAAAACAAAAACAAACAGACGCTCCAAGTAAAGCACATAAGATGTGGCCGAATTAAAATATAGTTTTACTAGAGATAACCTGATAAGTTGTTGATGTAGAAGGGGATGCCTTGGGCATCCCCAAGCTTTGACGCTTGAGTCTTCTTGAAATATGCTTGGGTGACCCACGGGGGCATCCCCAAGCTTAGGCTCTTTCATCTTCTTGATCACATCATATCATCCTCTCTCTTGATCCTTGAAAACTTCCTCCACACCAAACTCAAAGTAGACTTCATTAGACGGTTAGTGCATAATCAAAAATTCTCATATTCTGTATGGAGACAATCATTATCATGGTACTGGACATTAGCTACAGCTACTGGAATTTTATGGAACAAAAAGATCCATCCAAATACAGCAAAAGAACCAATGCAAAATAAATGGCACAATCTGTCAAAAACAGAACAGTCCGTAAAGACGAATTTTTTTGAACCACTTAACTTGATCAAATCAGAAAACTCAAATCTAATGAAAGTTGCATATATATCTGAGGAGCACGCACAAAAAATCCCAGGTCATTTTCATTTTTCTGTGAATTCTTACGAATTTAACGGTGTACAGCAGAAAACTGTTCCTGCGCAGGAATCCAAATCTAACATCAACTTTCTACTAGAGGCTTAACTTGGCACAACAATGCAATAAAATAAAGATATAAATGAATTGCTACAGAGGTAGACATCTTCCTTGACTCAATAAAATAAAATAACAGGAATAAAAATTGGGTTGTCTCCCATAAGCGCTTTTCTTTAACGCCTTTCAGCTAGGCACAGAAAGCGAAACTCAAGTGTTTCCAAGAGAAGAAGCATCCAAATCAATGCAAGAAATCCTCTCAACTATGCATTGTATTTTATCTATATGAGTTTCAGAGATCCCTTTTTCATTACTCTTAGGTTTACTACATCATCAAAGGGGTTTGCAGGGACAATCCAATCAAAATTTTCTTCCAAGGCTTCATGCATAGCTACAAGTTTAATTGGTATTGGTACATTCATTACTTCTCCCTTTTTAGATTCGGTTTTGCCCAATTTCTCTAGTGTTTTGATGACCTCTACACATGAGCCTAGCATATTAAAGCGATCAGAAATTTTCCTAGCTTCTTTAGCAATATCACCAAATTCCTTAAGCAGGGTTTCTAGAATAAAATCTTTCTTTTCAGCATTTTCAACATTGTGAAGATAAAGAAACATTTGTTGAATTATGGGATGGAGGTTAACAAACCTAGCCTCTAGCATGTGAACCAAGGAGGCTGCAGCAATTTCATAATTTGGAGCAAGTCCTGCTATGGGTCTATCCTCAAAATCATCATGCATTCTAACATGGTCAAAGAATTTTTCAATGTTATCTTTTCCAATTATAGAACCACTACCTACGGGCAAGTCTTCCAGGGTGTACTTAGGGAGCAACATTTTAGCAAATTAAAGGACAAACCAAAATAAACAAATATAGAAACCGAAATATAAAATGTCTAAACCGAAATAAAAATGATAATGCAAGTAACTAATTTTTTTGTATTTTTGATATTAAGCAAACAAGACAATAATAAAGTAAATAAAATGCAAGACAAAAATAAAGTAAAGAGATTGGGAAGTGAGAGACTCCCCTTGCAGATGTGCTTCAACTCCCCGGCAACGGCGCCAGAAAAGTTCTTGATGCTCACGGGTGTGAGGAGTTGGAAAACCCCAAGAGGAAGGTGTGAAGTAGTGCAGCAGCAAATTTCACTCAGTTGTGAAACCAAGGTTATCGAACCAGTAGGAGATGGAGAACACGTCTGAAGGTTGTTGGTGGCGAATTTGGCATGGCGCAACACCAAAGGATTCGGTGCCAACGTGGAACCTGCACAACACAATCAAGAAACTTTGCCCCAACTCAACAGTGAGGTTGTCAATCTCACTGGCTTGCTGTAACAAAGAGATTAACCGTATGGTATGGAAAATGATGTTTGTTTGCAGAGAATGAAAGTAACAGTTTGTAGTTGGTTGTATTATCAGTTTAAAGAAAAGGACCGGGGTCCACAGTTCACTAGTGGTGTCTCTCCATAATAATAATAATAATAGCATACATGCGGGTAAACAAATTACAGCTGGGCAATTGATAGAATAAAGAGCTGCATAATGATGCATATACTAATGACATGATGTCTAGTGTGAGATTCATTTGGGCATTACAACAATATACATAGACCGTTCCAACCGCATCTATGACTAATAATCCACCTTCCGGTTAGCGTCCGCACCCCTTTCAGTATTAAGTTGCAAGCAACAGATTATTGCATTAAGCAAAGTGTCTAATGTAAGTAATAGCATTATCCTTAGACAAAGTACTACTGTTTTATCCCTAGTAGCAACAGTACATCTACAACCTTAGAGCTTTCTGTCACTGCCCCAGATTAAATAGAGACATGAACCCACTATCGAGCATAAATACTCCCTCTTGGAGTCACAAGCATTTACTTGGCCAGAGCAACTACTAGCAACGGAGCGCATGCAAGATCATAAACAACACACAACATGATATATTATGAAGCAATGACAAAGTATTCAATATTCATCGGATCCCAGCAAACACAACATGTAGCATTACATAAAGATGATCTTGATCATGATAGGCAGCTCACAAGATCTAAACATGATGGCACAAAAGGAGAAGACAACCATCTAGCTACTGCTATGGACCCGTAGTCCAAGGATGAACTACTCACGCATCAGTCCGGAGGCGGGCATGGTGATGTAGAGCCCTCCGGTGATGATTCCCCTCTCCAGCAGGGTGCCGGGAGCAGGTTCTGAACCCGCCCGAACTAGTGTTGACGACGGCGGCGGCTCCGTGAGGAAAAGTGGAAAAGTGTTTGGATTGTTTGCCTTAGGTTTTCGGGGGGATTAAATAGGCGAAGGGGCGAAGGCGGTGGAGCCCCGAGGGCCCCACCTCAGGTGCCCGCGCGGCAGGGAAGCCAGCCGCGCCACCCTATGAGGTGGGCGCCTCGGTGCCCGTCTCCTTTTCCCCCTCGGACTTCTGGAACGTGTCTGGAATTCTAAGATCTCCGGTATAAAAATTGTCCAATTCCGAGAATATTTCCTTAAGTGGATTTCTGAAACCAAAAACAGCAGAAAACAGGGAACTGGCACTGTGGCATCTGGTCAATAGGTTAGTTCCAGAAAATGCATAAAACAATATAAAATGTGTATAAAACATGTAGGCAATTGGTATAATATAAGCATGGAACATAAGAAATTATAGATACGTTTGAGACGTATCAAGTAGCTATAGAAGAATACTCAACAAATGTATGTGAAGAATAGGAGTATTCAAATGAAAAAGCGGAGCGTGTCTCTCTCCCACACAAGAATGCTAGGATCCATTTTATTCAGAAAACAAAAATAACAAAGCAAAAATAAAAACAAACAGACGCTCCAAGTAAAGCACATAAGATGTGACGGAATTAAAATATAGTTTCACTAGAGATAACCTGATAAGTTGTTGATGAAGAAGGGGATGCCTTGGGCATCCCCAAGGTTTGATGCTTGAGTCTTCTTAAAATATGCTTGGGTGACCCACGGGGGCATCCCCAAGCTTAGGCTCTTTTCATCTTCTTAATCACATCATATCATCCACTCTCTTGATCCTTGAAAACTTCCTCCACACCAGACTCAAAGTAAACTTCATTAGAGGGTTAGTGCCAACCAAAAATTCTCATATTCTGCATGCAGACAATCATTATGATGGTACTGGACATTAGCTACAGCCACTGGAATTTTGTGGAACAAAAAGATCCACTCAAAAACAGCAAAAGAACCAATGCAAAATAAATGGCAGAATCTGTCAAAAACAGAACAGTCCGTAAATACGATTTTTTTCGAGGCACTTAACTTGCTTAAATCAGAAAACTCAAAACTAATGAAAGTTGCTTACATATCTGAGGATCACGCACAAAAAATTCCAGGTCATTTTGATTTTTCTGTGAATTCTTACGAATTAAACGGTGGACAGCAGAAAACTGTTCCTGCGCAGGAATCCAAATCTTGCATCAACTTTCTACTAGAGGCGTAACTTGACACAACTTTTCAATAAAATAAAGATACAAAGGAATTGCTACAGAGGTAGGCATGTTCCTTGACTCAATAAAATAAAATAACAGAAATAAAAAGTGGGTTGTCTCCCATAAACGCTTTTCTTTAACGCCTTTCAGCTAGGCACAGAAAGCAAAACTCAAGTGTTTCCAAGAGAAGAAGCATCAAAATCATAGTTTGTACGAATAATAGAATCAAAAGGTAGCTTCATCTTCTTCCTAGGGAAGTGTTCCATACCTTTCTTAAGTGGGAAGTGGTACCTTGTATTTGCTTCTTTCATATCAATAATAGCACCAACCGTGCGAAGAAAAGGTCTTCCGAGAACAATAGGACAAGAGTGGTTGCACTCAATATCCAAGACAATAAAATCAACGGGGACAAGGTTATTATTAACCATGATAAGAACATCATTGACTCTCCCCAACGGTTTCTTCAAGGCATTATCAGCAAGAAAAACATCCAAATAGCAATGTTCCAAAGGTGGCAAGTCAAACATTTCATAAAGTTTTTTAGGCATAACAAAAATACTTGCACCAAGGTCACACAAAGCATTGCAATCAAATTCATTCACTTTTATTTTAATGATGGGCTCCCAACCATCTTCTAACTTCTTAGGGATAGAAGCTTCAAGTTTTAATTTCTCTTCCCTAACTTTAATGAGAGCATTTGTAATATGTGTAGTAAAAGTCATATTTAAAGTACTAGCATTAGGACTTGTAGCTAGATTTTGCAAGAACTTAATAACTTCAGAGATATTACAACTATCATAATCAAAGTCATTATCATCAAAAGTAATAGGACAATTATCACCTATGTTCTTAAAAATTTCAGCACTTTTATCAGGCATAGTTTTAGGAGTTTTAGGTAATTTTAAACGTTTGGAAGTAGTAGAAGAAACATTGCCAACACCAATTATGCTACCATTAATAGTAGGAGGCTTACTAGCATGTGGAATAACATTATTTTCAGTAGTAGTAATGGTGCAAACTCTACCAATATTATCATCTTTAGCTAGTTCTTACTCTCTTTCCCATCTAGCGTACAATTCAGCCATCATCCTAACATTTTCATCAATTTGAACTTGGATGGCATTAGCAGTAGCAAAGGGGTTTTCATCAATATTTTCAGGTTTAGCAGCCATTCTATTAATCAAAGAAGATTATGCTTCAGACATAGATGAAATACTAGTTTCAGCATTTGAAATTTTTCCTTGCAAACCCGAAATCTCCCTATTTAATTTCTCCATTTGATAACTAATATTTCTTAACATAGATGATTGTTCCTCCATAGTTTTAGTGAAAACTTTATTTTGCTCATATTGGTTTTGCATGAAATTCTTAGTAGCTCTCTCAACCTCTAACAATCTTTCCTCACTAGGCATTCTACCATAAGAATTAGCATAACCATTACCATTATTAGGAGGATAGGGCTTGTAGTTATTGTTACCATAATTGTTCCTATATGCATTGTTGTTGAAATTATTATTTTTAATGAAGTTAACATCAACATGCTCTTCTTGTGCAACTAAAGAAGCTAAGGGAACATTATTAGGATCCATATGAGATTTACCATTAACAAGTATAGACATGATCATATCAATCTTATCACTCAAAGAGGAGGTTTCTTCAACAGAATTTACCTTCTTACCTTGAGGAGTCCTTTCAGTATGCCATTCAGAATAATTAACCATCATCTTATCCAGAAGTTTTGTTGCAGCCCCCAAAGTGATGGACATAAATGTACCTCCAGCAGCCGAATCAAGAAGGTTTCTTGAAGAAAAATTCAGTCCTGCATAAAAGGTTTGGATGATCATCCAAGCAGGCAGTCCATGGGTTGGGCAATTCTTAACCAAAGATTTCATTCTTTCCCAAGCTTGAGCAACATGTTCATTATCAAATTGCTTAAAGTTCATAATGCTACTTCTTAGGGAAATAATCTTAGCAGGAGGATAGTATTTTCCAATAAAAGCATCTTTGCATTTAATCCAAGAATCAATACTATTCCTAGGCAATAAAAGCAACCTTTCTTTAGCTCTTCCTCTCAAGGAGAAAGGAAATAATTTCAGTTTTATAATGTCACCATCTATATCCTTATATTTTTGCATTTCACAAAGTTCAACAAAATTATTTAGATGGGCAACAGCATCATCAGAACTAACTCCAGAAAATTGCTCTTTCATGACAAGATTTAACAAAGCAGGTTTAATTTCAAAGAATTATGTTTTGGAAGCAGGAGGAGCAATAGGTGTGCATATAAAATCATTATTGTTGGTGCTAGTGCAATCACACAACTTAGTATTCTCAGCAGTAGTCATTTTAGCAAAATAAAAGGCAAACCGAAATACAAAATTTAATATAAGCAACTAATTTTTTTGTGTTTTTGATAATAAGAAGCAAACAAGATAATAACAAAGTAAATAAAATGCAAGTAACTAATTTTTTTGTGTTTTTGATATTAAAAGCAAACAAAATAGGAAATAAAATTTAACTAAGCAAGACAAAAACAAAGTAAAGAGATTGGGAAGTGAGAGACTCCCCTTGCAGATGTGCTTCAATCTCCCCGGCAACGGCGCCAGAAAAAGTGCTGTTGCAGGGAGATCGAGATTTGCTGAACAGAAGAGCTTCACCTCCCCGGCAACGGCGCCAGAAAAAGTGCTTGATGCTCACGAGTGTGAGGAGTTGGAAAACCCCAAGAGGAAGGTGTGATGAGCGTAGTAGCAAGTTTCCGTCAGTTATGAAACCAAGGTTATCGAACCAGTAGGAGATGAAGAACACAACGAAGGTCTCCCCGGCGCTAGAAAAGTCTTATGGCGTCGAAGGAAGGTGGAATCTGCACAACACAATCAGGAAACTTTGCTCCAACTCAACAGTGAGGTTGCAAATCTCACCGGCTTGCTGTAACAAAGGATTAAACGTATGGTGTGGAAAATGATGTTTGCAGAGAATGAAAGAAACAGTTTGCAGTTGGTTGTATTATCAGTTTAAAGAAAAGGACCGCGGTCCACAGTTCACTAGTGGTGTCTCTCCATAAATAATAATAGCATACATGCGGGTAAACAAATTACAGCTGGGCAATTGACAGAATGAAGAACTGCATAATGATGCATAAACTATAGTCATGATGTCTAGTATGAGATTCATTTGGGCATTACAACAATATACATAGACCGTTCCAACCGCATCTATGACTAATAATCCACCTTCCGGTTAGCGTCCGCACCCCTTTCAGTATTAAGTTGCAAGCAACAGATTATTGCATTAGGTAAAGTGTGTAATGTAAGTAATACAATTATCCTTAGACAAAGAACTACTGTTTTATCCCTAGTAGCAACAGTACATCTACAATCTTAGAGGTTGCTGTCACTCCCCCAGATTAAATAGAGACATGAACCCACTATCGAGCATAAATACTCCCTCTTAGAGTCACAAGCATCTACTTGGCCAGAGCATCTACTAGCAATGGAGAGCATGCAAGATCATAAACAACACACAACATGATATATTATGAAGCAAATGACTTAGTATTCAATATCCATCGGATCCCATCAAACACAACATGTAGCATTACATAAAGATGATCTTGATCATGATAGGCAGCTCACAAGATCTAAACATGATGGCACAATAGGAGAAGACAACCATCTAGCTACTGCTATGGACCCGTAGTCCAAGGATGAACTACTCACGCATAAGTCCGGAGGCGGGCATGGTGATGTAGAGCCCTCCGGTGATGATTCCCCTCTCCGGCAGGGTGCCGGGAAGAGCTTTTGAACCCTCCCGAACTAGGGTTGACGACGGCGGCGGCTCCGTAAGGTTTCTGGAAAAAGTGTTCGGGTTGTATGTCTTAGGTTTTCGGGGGGTATAAGTAGGCGAAAGGGCGAAGGCGGTGGAGCCCCGAGGGCCCACCCTCAGGTGCTGGCGCGGCCAGGAAGGGAGCCGCGCCACCACCTGATGGCGGCGCCTCGGTGCCCGTCTTCGTTTCTCCCTCGGACTTTTGGAACGTGTCGGGAAAAATAAGGTCTTCGGTATAAAAATTGTCCAATTCTGAGAATATTTTCTTAAGTGGATTTCTGAAACCAAAAACAGCAGAAAACAGGGAACTGGCACTGTGGCATCTTGTTAATAGGTTAGTCCCAGAAAATGCATAAAACTATATAAAATGTATATAAAACATGTAGGCAATTGGTATAATATAAGCATGGAACATAAGAAATTATAGATACGTTGGAGACCTATCGACAATCCCCAAGCTTAGTTCTACTCATCCTCGAGTAGGTAAAACGATAATAAGAATAATTTCTGAAGTGACATGCTTTCACACAATCTTGATAATATAACAATATAATGCATGTAAACTGAGATCAAATGAATAAAAGCTGTAGTTTATATCGATATCAAATGAGTAATGAATAAACAAGTAGGAAGAACAAAGCAAAACTTTCAATGAATTAGTACTAGAGAACAATCAAGCGTGCATAGTAGTTATTAAAGATGATTTAAGCTTCAAGAACAACAATAAAATTATCTAATGAATCAAACACTCATGACAACTTTGTGAAAGGATCAAGTCAAGCAATAACAATATGCACGTAGAAAATCATCTCTCTATTTGTTCACTCAAAGACAAGCAAGTGTTCAGCGTTGGTTCCTGGCACAAGGATGTTGTGGCTAAAAGAATAATAATGGGGGTTTGGAAGGCCAACGGAAGAAAGTCTCACACAGCTGAAAGTGATCATTAGACAAGAGGAAGTCTTATAATCGAAGCTATGCAAGAAGTAGTGATTGCCACACAACGGATGCACATAGAGCTATAAGTGTATGAAAGCTCTCCAATGGAACTAGTGGGGGTGCATCTAACTTGCTTGCTCATGAAGACCTAGAGCACTTTTGAGGAGGCTCATCATTGGAATATACAAGCCAAGTTCTATAATGTAAAGTTCCCCACATAGTTATATAAGTAGAACATGAAAACTCTCACATATGGAGTAAAGGTGCTAAACATGAGCACAAATGATGACTATGAATATTACAGGTGCTATAACGTGAGCACAAGTGTGGATAAAGAGTAGTAATGTTGTCCCCTTTTTATTCTTTCTTTCTTTCTTTTTTCCTTTTTTCTATTTTTATTTTTTTGTATTTTTCTGTTTCTCTTTTCGATGGCCTCAATGGCTCTTTTCACTTTTAGGGGCAAACATTTTATCATGACAACACACTTTTGATACAAGGATCTCATAAGGGATAAAACATGGTGTATGAAACGGTGCCTCAGCCAGTGTAGCAGGATATGCAATGATCTAGCGTAACATGGGTAAAACCACACATCAGCTATATAGAATCATGCAAAGCAATATATAAATGATAAATGACAACAAGTCATGTAATGTAAGATGAAAGTTGCATGGCAATATATCTCGGAACAGCTATGGAAATGTTGTAGTAGGTAGGTATGGTGGATGTTTTGAGTAAGATAACATGATGAAGATCTCCCACGAGTTTTGGATGTACCCGCGAAGTATGCACCAACTCTCAATGTGAGAAAGGGCAATGCAAAGTACCGAAGAGGCTAGCAAATATGGTGGTGGAAGTGCCATGAAAACCGCAGCTTTAGAACTCACAAGCAAAAAGATTCCAACTAGAAATATGATCTTACAAGGCATAATGAAAATCACTCCATGAGGGACTGTGGCAAATGAACAAGTCACTGTTGGGACCCCGACCGTAGCGCATAACACAAAGTCATTACGGTTGTTTTTAACATTAGAAGTCATATACCATTATGCTATCAACTGGATATTTAAGTGTGGCACAGCTTCAAGTTTTCTAGACCAACCATTAATCATTCCACTTTACTAAACCATCATGTTTACCATTAAGCATATTAATATCTCAAAACAACATCAATGATTCAAGTGACACAATTTTATGATCTACAAGATTATGTATCATTTAGTTATACCATCTACCACATTTAACATTTTCTGTTCTTAACCAAACACCAATCAACTTATTTGAAACATAAACTCTCCAAGTATTTAACAATGAAGCAAGAGAGTATAACATATGAGAACTAACAGCTCTGAACAAGAGGTGCATGAAAAATAAGAGCTGAAAATATTGCAGTAGCTATAGAAGAATACTTAACAAATATAAGTGAAGAATACGAGTATTAATAAGAAAAAGCGGAGCGTGTCTCTCTCCCACACAAGAATGCTAGGATCCATTTTATTCAGAGAATGAAAATAACAAAAGCAAAAATAAAAATAAACAGACGCTCCAAGTAAAGCACATAAGATGTGGCGGAATTAAAATATAGTTTCACTAGAGATAACCTGATAAGTTGTTGATGAAGAAGGGGATGCCTTGGGCATCCCCAAGCTTTGACGCTTGAGTCTTCTTAAAATATGCTTGGGTGACCCACGGGGGCATCCCCAAACTTAGGCTCTTTCATCTTCTTGATCACATCATATCATCCTCTCTCTTGATCCTTGAAAACTTCCTCCACACCAAACTCAAATTAAACTTCATTAGAGGGTTAGTGCATAATCAAAAATTCCCATATTCTGCATGGAGACAATCATTATCATGGTACTGGACATTAGCTACAGCCGCTGGAATTTTATGGAACAAAAAGATCCATTCAAAAACAGCAAAAGAACCAATGCAAAATAAATGGCAGAATCTGTCAAAAACAGAACAGTCCGTAAAGAGGAATTTTTTCGAGGCACTTAATTTGCTCAAATCAGAAAACTCAAAACTAATGAAAGTTGCGTACATATCTGAGGATAATGCTCAGCAAATATCAGATTTTTCCGACGTTTCTGTAAGGAGTTATGAGTTTAACGGTGAACAGCAGAAAAACTGTTTCTGCGCAGAAATCCAATTCTAGCATCAACTTTCTACTAGAGACTTAACTTGGCACAACTATGCAATAAAACAAAGATACAAAGAAATTGCTACAGAGGTAGGCATGTTCCTTGACTCAAGAAAATAAAATAACAGAAATAAAAACTGGGTTGTCTCCCATAAGCGCTTTTGTTTAACGCCTTTGACCTAGGCACAGAAAGCAAAACTCAAGTATTTCCAAGAGAAGAGGCATCCAAATCAATGCAAGAAATCCTCTCAACTATGCATTGTATTTTATCTATACGAGTTTCCGAGATCCCTTTTTCATTACTCTTAGGTTTACTATATTCATCAAAGGGATTCACAGGGACAATTCAATCAAAATTTTCTTCCAAAGCTTCATGCATAGCTACAAGTTTAATAGGTATTGGTACTTTGATTACTTCTCCCTTTTTAGGTTCGGTTTGCCCCAATTTTTTTAGTGTATTGATGACCTCTACACATGAGCCTAGCATATTAAGGCGATCAAAAACTTTCCTAGCTTCTTTAGCAACATCACCAAATTCTTTAAGCGGGGTTTTTAGAATAAAGTCTTTCTTTTCAGCATTTTTAACATTATGAAGATTAAGAAACATTTGTTGAATTATGGGACGAAGGTTAACAAACCTAGCCTCTAGCATGTGAACCAAGGAAGCTGCAGCAATTTTATAATTTGGAGCAAGTTCTGCTATGGATCTATCCTCAAAATTATCATGCATACTAACATGGTCAAAGAATTCTTCAATATTATCTTTTCCAATTATAGAACCACTTCCTACTGGCAGGTCTTCCGGGGTGTACTTAGGGAGCAACATTTTAACAGAAATAAAGCTAAAACCGAAATACAAAAATTAATGCAAGTAACTAATTTTTTTGTGTTTTTGATATTTAATAGCAAACTAAACAGGAAATAAAAATAAACTAAGCAAGACAAAAACAAAGTAAAGAGATTGGGAAGTGAGAGACTCCCCTTGCAGATGTGCTTCAGCTCCCCGGCAACGGCGCCAGAAAAATGCTTGATGCACCGCGTGGTGGTGTTGTTGGGAAAACCCAAGAGGAAGGTGTGAAGTAGTGCAGCAGCAAATTTCCCTCAGTGATGAAACCAAGGTAATCGAACCAGTAGGAGATGAAGAACACGTCAGAAGGTTGTTGGTGGCGAATTTTGCACGGCGCAACACCAAAGGATTCGGTGCCAACGTGGAACCTGCACAACACAATCAAACTACTTTGCCTCAACGAAACAGTGAGGTTGTCAATCTCACTGGCTTGCTGTAACAAAGGATTAAACGTATGTGTGGAAGATGATGTTTGCGGAGAATCAAAGTAACGGTTTGCAGTTGGTTGTATTATCAGTTTAAAGAAAAGGCCTGGGGTCCATAGTTCACTAGTGGTGTCTCTCCATAAATAATAATAATAGCATACATGTGGGTAAACAAATTACAGCTGGGCAATTGACAGAATAAAGAGCTGCATAATGATGCATATACTAATTTCATGATGTCTAGTGTGAGATTCATTTGGGCATTACAACAATATACATAGACCGTTCCAACCGCATCTATGACTAATAATCCACCTTCCGGTTAGCGTCCGCACAGCAAGCAACAGATTATTGCATTAGGCAAAGTGTGTAATGTAAGTAATAGCATTATCCTTAGACAAAGTACTACTGTTTTATCCCTAGTAGCGACAGTACATCTACAATCTTAGAGGTTGCTGTCACTCCCCCAGATTAAATAGAGACATGAACCCACTATCGAGCATAAATACCCCCTCTTGGAGTCACAAGCATCTACTTGGCCAGAGCATCTACTAGCAACGGAGAGCATGCAAGATCATAAACAACACACAACATGATTTATTATGAAGCAAATGACTTAGTATTCAATATCAATCGGATCCCATCAAACACAACATGTAGCATTACATAAAGATGATCTTGATCATGATAGGCAGCTCACAAGATCTAAACATGATGGCACAATAGGAGAAGACAACCATCTAGCTACTGCTATGGACCCGTAGTCCAAGGATGAACTACTCACGCATCAGTCCGGAGGCGGGCATGGTGATGTAGAGCCCTCCGGTGATGATTCCCCTCTCCGGCAGAGTGCCGGGAAGAGCTTCTGAACCCTCCCGAACTAGGGTTGACGACGGCGGCGGCTCCGTAAGGTTTCTGGAAAAAGTGTTCGGGTTGTATGTCTTAGGTTTTCGGGGGGTATAAGTAGGCGAAAGGGTGAAGGCGGTGGAGCCCCGAGGGCCCACCCTCAGGTGCTGGCGCGGCCAGGAAGGGAGCCACGCCACCACCTGATGCCGGCGCCTCGGTGCCCGTCTTCGTTTCTCCCTCGGACTTTTGGAACGTGTCGGGAAAAATAAGGTCTTCGGTATAAAAATTGTCCAATTCCGAGAATATTTCCTTAAGTGGATTTCTGAAACCAAAAACAGCAAAAAACAGGGAACTGGCACTGTGGCATCTTGTTAATAGGTTAGTCCCAGAAAATGCATAAAACTATATAAAATGTATATAAAACATGTAGGCAATTGGTATAATGTAAGCATGGAACATAAGAAATTATAGATACGTTGGAGACGTATCACTATGTATAGAATTTAACAGGAAATATAATAGAGGAACATTGCACTCTTTTATTGCTGATCAATATGTTGGTTCTTGATACAAGTACTACTGAATGTATTCTTCTAGGTATGACTAGGAGGTCGAAATAAAGGTCGACTAAGCGTAGAAACGTCGCAGGTGAGCCGCGTTCCATGGATTGTGAGATGGTTCTCCTGACTCGGCGTGCTTCAACCGATAGGCGCCGCATCCGATGACTTCTGTGATGATGAAAGGTCCTTCCCAGGGCGATGCTAGCTTGTGGACCTTCTTCTACTTTAATCGCAGAACGAGGTCGCCTACTGCGAAGGAGCGTGGTCGGAGGCGGCGACTGTAATAGTTTCGCAGACTTTGCTGGTATACTGCTGTTCTTGCGAGGGCGTGATACATCTCAAACGTATCTATAATTTCTTATGTTCCATGCTTATATTATACCAATTGCTACATGTTCTATATACATTTTATATAGTTTTATGCATTTTCTGGGATTAACCTATTAACAAGATGCCACAGTGCCAGTTCCCTGTTTTCTGCTGTTTTTGGTTTCAGGAAACCACTTAAGGAAATATTCTCGGAATTGCACGATTTTTATGCCAAAGTCCCTATTTTTCCCGACACGTTCCAGAAGTCCGAAGAGAAAACGAAGAAGGGCACCGAGGCGCCGTCATCAGGTGCTGGCGCGGGTCCCCCCCCCCCCCTGCCGCGCCAGCACATGAGGACGTCGCCTCGGGCTCCACCGCCTTCGCCCTTTCGCCTACTTATACCCCCCGAAAACCTAAGACATACAACCCGAACACTTTTTCCAGAAACCTAACGGAGCCGCCGCCGTCGTCAACCCTAGTTTAGGAGGGTTCAGAAGCTCTTCCCGGCACCCTGCCGGAGAGGGGAATCATCACCGGAGGGCTCTACATCACCATGCCCGCCTCCGGACTGATGCGTGAGTAGTTCATCCTTGGACTACGGGTCCATAGCAGTAGCTAGATGGTTGTCTTCTCCTATTGTGCCATCATGTTTAGATCTTGTGAGCTGCCTATCATGATCAAGATCATCTTTATGTAATGCTACATGTTGTGTTTGATGGGATCCGATTGATATTGAATACTAAGTCATTTGCTTCATAATAAATCATGTTGTGTGTTGTTTATGATCTTGCATGCTCTCCGTTGCAAGTAGATGCTCTGGCCAAGTAGATGCTTGTGACTCCAAGAGGGGGTATTTATGCTCGATAGTGGGTTCATGTCTCTATTTAATCTGGGGTAGTGACAGCAAGCTCTAAGATTGTAGATGTACTGTTGCTATTAGGGATAAAACAGTAGTACTTTGTCTAAGGACAATGTTATTACTTACATTACACACTTTGCCTAATGCAATAATCTGTTGCTTGCAACTTAATACTGAAAGGGGTGCGGACGCTAACCGGAAGGTGGATTATTAGTCATAGATGCGGTTGGAACGGTCTATGTATATTGTTGTAATGCCCAAATGAATCTCACACTAGACATCATGACATTAGTATATGCATCATTATGCAGCTCTTTATTCTGTCAATTGCCCAGCTGTAATTTGTTTACCCGCATGTATGCTATTATTATTATTTATGGAGAGACACCACTAGTGAACTGTGGACCCCGGTCCTTTTCTTTAAACTGATAATACAACCAACTACAAACTGTTACTTTCATTCTCTGCAAACATCATTCTCCACACATACGTTTAATCCTTTGTTACAGCAAGCCAGTGAGATTGACAATCTCACTGTTTCGTTGGGGCAAAGTAGTTTGATTGTGTTGTGCAGGTTCCACCTCCCTTTCCATCAAGCTATTTTCTGGCGATTGCCAGGGAGACCTTCAGACATGTTCTTCATCTCCTACTGGTTCGATAACCTTGGTTTTATAACTGAGGGAAGACTTGCAGCTGCACTCATCATACCTTCCTCTTGGGGTTTCCCAACAACACCACCGTGTGCATCAAGCCGTTTTCTGGCGCCGTTGCCGGGGAGCTGAAGCACATCTGCAAGGGGAGTCTCTCACTTGCCAATCTCTTTACTTTGTTTTTGTCTTGCTTAGTTAAATTTTATTTCCTGTTTTGTTTGCTATTAAATATCAAAAACACAAAAAAATTAGTTACTTGCATTTTATTTACTTTGTTATTATCTTGTTTGCTTCTTATTATCAAAAACACAAAAAATTAGTTACTTGCATTAATTTTTGTATTTCGGTTTTAGCTTTATTTCTGTTAAAATGTTGCTCCCTAAGTACACCCTGGAAGACCTGCCAGTAGGAAGTGGTTCTATAATTGGAAAAGATAATATTGAAGAATTCTTTGACCATGTTAGTATGCATGATGATTTTGAGGATAGATCCATAGCAGAACTTGCTCCAAATTATGAAATTGCTGCAGCTTCCTTGGTTCACATGCTAGAGGCTAGGTTTGTTAACCTCCATCCCATAATTCAACAAATGTTTCTTAATCTTCATAATGTTGAAAATGCTGAAAAGAAAGACTTTATTCTAGAAACCCTGCTTAAAGAATTTGGTGATGTTGCTAAAGAAGATAGGAAAGTTTTTTATCGCTTTAATATGCTAGGCTCATGTGTAGAGGTCATCAATACACTAGAAAAATTGGGGCAAACTGAACCTAAAAAGGGAGAAGTAATCAAAGTACCAATACCTATTTAACTTGTAGCTTTGCATGAAGCCTTGGAAGAAAATTTTGATTGGATTGTCCCAGCGAATCCCTTTGATGAATGTAGTAAACCTAAGAGTAATGAAAAAGGGATCTCTGAAACCCATATAGATAAAATACAATGCATAGTTGAGAGGATTTCTTGTATTGATTTGGATGCTTTTTCTCTTGAAAATACTTGAGTTTTGCTTTTTGTGCCTAGCTGAAAGGCGTTAAAGAAAAGCGCTTATGGGAGACAACCCACTTTTTATTCCTGTTATCTTATTTTCTTTAGTCAAGGAACATGCCTACCTCTGTAGCAATTCCTTTGTATCTTTATTTTATTGCAAAGTTGTGTCAAGTTAAGCCTGTAGTAGAATGTTGATGCTAGAATTGGATCTCTGCGCAGGAACAGTTTTCTGCTGTCCACCGTTTAATTCGTTACAATTCACAGAAAAATCAAAATGACCTGGGATTTTTTGTGCGTGATCCTCAGATATATATGCAACTTTCATTAGTTTTGAGTTTTCTGATTTGAGCAAGTTAAGTGCCTCGAAAAAATTCGTCTTTACGGACTGTTCTGTTTTTGACAGATTCTGCCATTTATTTTGCATAGGTTCTTTTGCTGTTTTTGAATGGATCTTTTTGTTCCATAAAATTCCAATGGCTGTAGCTAATGTCCAGTACCATGATAATGATTGTCTCCACGCAGAATATGAGAATTTTTGATTATGCACTAACCCTCTAATGAAGTTTACTTTGAGTTTGGTGTGGAGGAAGTTTTCAAGGATCAAGAGAGAGGATGATATGATGTGATCAAGAAGATGAAAGAGCCTAAGCTTGGGGATGCCCCCGTGGGTCACCCAAGCATATTTCAAGAAGACTCAAGCGTCAAAGCTTGGGGATGCCCAAGGCATCCCCTTCTTCATCAACAACTTATCAGGTTATCTCTAGTGAAACTATATTTTAATTCTGTCACATCTTATGTGCTTTACTTGGAGCGTCTGTTTGTTTTTATTTTTTCTTTTGGTATTTTTGTTTTCTAAATAAAATGGATCCTAGCATTCTTGTGTGGGAGAGAGACACGCTCCGCTTTTTCTTTTGAATACTCCTATTCTTCACTTATACTTGTTGAGTATTCTTCTATAGCTACTGCAATACTTTCAGCTCTTATTTTTCATGCACATCTTGCTCAGAGCTGTTAGTTCTCATATGTTATACTCTCTTGATTTATTGTTAAATACTTGGAGAGTTTATGTTTTAAATAAGTTGATTGGTGTTTGGTTAAGAACAGAAAATGTTAAATGTGGTAGATGGTATAACTAAATGATACATAATCTTGTACATCATTAAATTGTGTCGCTTGAATCATTGATGTTGTTTTGAGATATTAATATGCTTAATGGTAAAACATGATGGTTTAGTAAAGTGGAATGATTAATGGTTGGTCTAGAAAACTTGAAGCTGTGCCACACTAAATATCCAGTTGATAGCATAATGATATATGACTTCTGATGTTAAAAACAACCGTAATGACTTTGTGTTATGCGCTACAGTCGGGGTCCCAACAGTGACTTGTTCATTTGCCACAGTCCCTCATGGAGTGATTTTCATTATGCCTTGTAAGATCATATTTCTAGTTGGAATCTTTTTTCTTATGAGTTCTAAAGCTGAGGTTTTTATGGCACTTCCACCACCATATTTGCTAGCCTCTTCGGTACTTTGCATTGCCCTTTCTCACATTGAGAGTTGGTGCATACTTCGCGGGTACATCCAAAACTCGTGGGAGATCTTCATCATGTTCTCCTACACATAAGCCAAATATCTTCCTCAAAACATCCACCATACCTACCTACGACAACATTTCCATAGCTGTTCCGAGATATATTGCCATGCAACTTTCATCTTACATTACATGACTTGTTGTCATTTATCATTTATATATTGCTTTGCATGATTCTATATAGCTGATGTGTGGTTTTACCCATGTTACGCTGGATCATTGCATATCCTGCTACACCGGCAGAGGCACCGTTTCATACACCATGTTTTATCCCTTATGAGATCCTTGTATCAAAAGTGTGTTGTCATATAAGAATGTTTGCCCCTAAAAGTGAAAAGAGCCATGGAGGCCATCGAAAAGAGAAACAGAAAAATACAAAAAATGGAAAAATAGAAAAAAGAAAAAAAAGAATAAAAAGGGGGCAACATTACTACTCTTTATCCACACTTGTGCTCATGTTATAGCACCTGTAATATTCATAGTCATCATTTGTGCTCATGTTTAGCACCTTTACTCCATATGAGAGAGTTTTCATGTCTTACTTGCATAACGATGTGGGGAACTTTACATTATAGAACTTGGCTTGTATATTCCAATGACGAGCCTCCTCAAAAGTGCTCTAGGTCTTCATGAGCAAGCAAGTTAGATGCACCCCCACTAATTCCATTGGAGAGCTTTAATACACTTATAGCTCTATGTGCATCCGTTGTGTGGCAATCACTACTCCTTGCATAGCTTCGATTGTAAGACTTCCTCTTGTCTAATGATCACTTTCAGCTGTGTGAGACTTTCTTCCGTTGGCCTTCCAAACCCCCATTATTATTCTTTTAGCCACAACATCCTGGTGCCAGGAACCAACGCTGAACACTTGCTTGTTTTTGAGTGAAAAAATAGAGAGATGATCTTCTACGTGCATATTGTTATTGCTTGACTTGATCCTTTCACAAAGTTGTCATAAGTGTTTGATTCATCAGATGATTATATTATTATTCTTGAAGCTTAAATCATCTCTAATATCTACTTTGCACGGTTGATTGTTCTCTAGTACTAATTCATTGAAAGTTTTGCTTTGTTCTTCCTACTTGTTTATTCATTACTCATTTGATATCAATATAAACTACAGCTTTTATTCATTTGATCTCAGTTTACATGCATTAAATTATTATATGATCAAGATTGTGTGAAAGCATGTCACTTCAGCAATTATTCTTGTTATCGTTTTACCTACTCGAGGACGAGTAGAACTAAGCTTGGGGATGCTTGATACGTCTCAAACGTATCTATAATTTCTTATGTTCCATGCTTATATTATACCCATTGCTACATGTTCTATATACATTTTATATAGTTTTATGCATTTTCTGGGACTAACCTATTAACAAGATGCCACATTGCCAGTTCCCTGTTTTCTGCTGTTTTTGGTTTCAGAAAACCACTTAAGGAAATATTCTCGGAATTGGACGATTTTTATGCCAAAGTCCCTATTTTTCCCGACAAGTTCCAGAAGTCCGAAGAGAAAACGAAGAAGGGCACCGAGGCGCCGTCATCAGGTGCTGGCGCGGTCCCCCCCTTGCCGCGCCAGCACATGAGGACGTGGCCTCGGGCCTCCACCGCCTTCGCCTACAAATACCCCCCAACAATACAAGACCTAACACCTGAACACTTTTCCACAAAACCTAACGGAGCCACCGCCGTCGTGAACCCTAGTTCGGGAGGGTTCAGAAGCTCTTCCCGGCACCCTGCCGGAGAGGGGAATCATCACCAGAGGGCTCTACATCACCATGCCCGCCTCCGGACTGATGCGTGAGTAGTTCATCCTTGGACTACGGGTCCATAGCAGTAGCTAGATGGTTGTCTTCTCCTATTGTGCCATCATGTTTAGATCTTGTGAGCTGCCTATCATGATCAAGATCATCTTTATGTAATGCTACATGTTGTGTTTGATGGGATCCGATTGATATTGAATACTAAGTCATTTGCTTCATAATAAATCATGTTGTGTGTTGTTTATGATCTTGCATGCTCTCCGTTGCAAGTAGATGCTCTGGCCAAGTAGATGCTTGTGACTCCAAGAGGGGGTATTTATGCTCGATAGTGGGTTCATGTCTCTATTTAATCTGGGGTAGTGACAGCAAGCTCTAAGATTGTAGATGTACTGTTGCTATTAGGGATAAAACAGTAGTACTTTGTCTAAGGACAATGTTATTACTTACATTACACACTTTGCCTAATGCAATAATCTGTTGCTTGCAACTTAATACTGAAAGGGGTGCGGACGCTAACCGGAAGGTGGATTATTAGTCATAGATGCGGTTGGAACGGTCTATGTATATTGTTGTAATGCCCAAATGAATCTCACACTAGACATCATGACATTAGTATATGCATCATTATGCAGCTCTTTATTCTGTCAATTGCCCAGCTGTAATTTGTTTACCCGCATGTATGCTATTATTATTATTTATGGAGAGACACCACTAGTGAACTGTGGACCCCGGTCCTTTTCTTTAAACTGATAATACAACCAACTACAAACTGTTACTTTCATTCTCTGCAAACATCATTCTCCACACATACGTTTAATCCTTTGTTACAGCAAGCCAGTGAGATTGACAATCTCACTGTTTCGTTGGGGCAAAGTAGTTTGATTGTGTTGTGCAGGTTCCACCTCCCTTTCCATCAAGCTATTTTCTGGCGATTGCCAGGGAGACCTTCAGACATGTTCTTCATCTCCTACTGGTTCGATAACCTTGGTTTTATAACTGAGGGAAGACTTGCAGCTGCACTCATCATACCTTCCTCTTGGGGTTTCCCAACAACACCACCGTGTGCATCAAGCCGTTTTCTGGCGCCGTTGCCGGGGAGCTGAAGCACATCTGCAAGGGGAGTCTCTCACTTGCCAATCTCTTTACTTTGTTTTTGTCTTGCTTAGTTAAATTTTATTTCCTGTTTTGTTTGCTATTAAATATCAAAAACACAAAAAAATTAGTTACTTGCATTTTATTTACTTTGTTATTATCTTGTTTGCTTCTTATTATCAAAAACACAAAAAATTAGTTACTTGCATTAATTTTTGTATTTCGGTTTTAGCTTTATTTCTGTTAAAATGTTGCTCCCTAAGTACACCCTGGAAGACCTGCCAGTAGGAAGTGGTTCTATAATTGGAAAAGATAATATTGAAGAATTCTTTGACCATGTTAGTATGCATGATGATTTTGAGGATAGATCCATAGCAGAACTTGCTCCAAATTATGAAATTGCTGCAGCTTCCTTGGTTCACATGCTAGAGGCTAGGTTTGTTAACCTCCATCCCATAATTCAACAAATGTTTCTTAATCTTCATAATGTTGAAAATGCTGAAAAGAAAGACTTTATTCTAGAAACCCTGCTTAAAGAATTTGGTGATGTTGCTAAAGAAGATAGGAAAGTTTTTTATCGCTTTAATATGCTAGGCTCATGTGTAGAGGTCATCAATACACTAGAAAAATTGGGGCAAACTGAACCTAAAAAGGGAGAAGTAATCAAAGTACCAATACCTATTTAACTTGTAGCTTTGCATGAAGCCTTGGAAGAAAATTTTGATTGGATTGTCCCAGCGAATCCCTTTGATGAATGTAGTAAACCTAAGAGTAATGAAAAAGGGATCTCTGAAACCCATATAGATAAAATACAATGCATAGTTGAGAGGATTTCTTGTATTGATTTGGATGCTTTTTCTCTTGAAAATACTTGAGTTTTGCTTTTTGTGCCTAGCTGAAAGGCGTTAAAGAAAAGCGCTTATGGGAGACAACCCACTTTTTATTCCTGTTATCTTATTTTCTTTAGTCAAGGAACATGCCTACCTCTGTAGCAATTCCTTTGTATCTTTATTTTATTGCAAAGTTGTGTCAAGTTAAGCCTGTAGTAGAATGTTGATGCTAGAATTGGATCTCTGCGCAGGAACAGTTTTCTGCTGTCCACCGTTTAATTCGTTAGAATTCACAGAAAAATCAAAATGACCTGGGATTTTTTGTGTGTGATCCTCAGATATATATGCAACTTTCATTAGTTTTGAGTTTTCTGATTTGAGCAAGTTAAGTTCCTCGAAAAAATTCGTCTTTACGGACTGTTCTGTTTTTGACAGATTCTGCCATTTATTTTGCATAGGTTCTTTTGCTGTTTTTGAATGGATCTTTTTGTTCCATAAAATTCCAATGGCTGTAGCTAATGTCCAGTACCATGATAATGATTGTCTCCACGCAGAATATGAGAATTTTTGATTATGCACTAACCCTCTAATGAAGTTTACTTTGAGTTTGGTGTGGAGGAAGTTTTCAAGGATCAAGAGAGAGGATGATATGATGTGATCAAGAAGATGAAAGAGCCTAAGCTTGGGGATGCCCCCGTGGGTCACCCAAGCATATTTCAAGAAGACTCAAGCGTCAAAGCTTGGGGATGCCCAAGGCATCCCCTTCTTCATCAACAACTTATCAGGTTATCTCTAGTGAAACTATATTTTAATTCTGTCACATCTTATGTGCTTTACTTGGAGCGTCTGTTTGTTTTTATTTTTTCTTTTGGTATTTTTGTTTTCTAAATAAAATGGATCCTAGCATTCTTGTGTGGGAGAGAGACACGCTCCGCTTTTTCTTTTGAATACTCCTATTCTTCACTTATACTTGTTGAGTATTCTTCTATAGCTACTGCAATACTTTCAGCTCTTATTTTTCATGCACATCTTGCTCAGAGCTGTTAGTTCTCATATGTTATACTCTCTTGATTTATTGTTAAATACTTGGAGAGTTTATGTTTTAAATAAGTTGATTGGTGTTTGGTTAAGAACAGAAAATGTTAAATGTGGTAGATGGTATAACTAAATGATACATAATCTTGTACATCATTAAATTGTGTCGCTTGAATCATTGATGTTGTTTTGAGATATTAATATGCTTAATGGTAAAACATGATGGTTTAGTAAAGTGGAATGATTAATGGTTGGTCTAGAAAACTTGAAGCTGTGCCACACTAAATATCCAGTTGATAGCATAATGATATATGACTTCTGATGTTAAAAACAACCGTAATGACTTTGTGTTATGCGCTACAGTCGGGGTCCCAACAGTGACTTGTTCATTTGCCACAGTCCCTCATGGAGTGATTTTCATTATGCCTTGTAAGATCATATTTCTAGTTGGAATCTTTTTTCTTATGAGTTCTAAAGCTGAGGTTTTTATGGCACTTCCACCACCATATTTGCTAGCCTCTTCGGTACTTTGCATTGCCCTTTCTCACATTGAGAGTTGGTGCATACTTCGCGGGTACATCCAAAACTCGTGGGAGATCTTCATCATGTTCTCCTACACATAAGCCAAATATCTTCCTCAAAACATCCACCATACCTACCTACGACAACATTTCCATAGCTGTTCCGAGATATATTGCCATGCAACTTTCATCTTACATTACATGACTTGTTGTCATTTATCATTTATATATTGCTTTGCATGATTCTATATAGCTGATGTGTGGTTTTACCCATGTTACGCTGGATCATTGCATATCCTGCTACACCGGCAGAGGCACCGTTTCATACACCATGTTTTATCCCTTATGAGATCCTTGTATCAAAAGTGTGTTGTCATATAAGAATGTTTGCCCCTAAAAGTGAAAAGAGCCATGGAGGCCATCGAAAAGAGAAACAGAAAAATACAAAAAATGGAAAAATAGAAAAAAGAAAAAAAAGAATAAAAAGGGGGCAACATTACTACTCTTTATCCACACTTGTGCTCATGTTATAGCACCTGTAATATTCATAGTCATCATTTGTGCTCATGTTTAGCACCTTTACTCCATATGAGAGAGTTTTCATGTCTTACTTGCATAACGATGTGGGGAACTTTACATTATAGAACTTGGCTTGTATATTCCAATGACGAGCCTCCTCAAAAGTGCTCTAGGTCTTCATGAGCAAGCAAGTTAGATGCACCCCCACTAATTCCATTGGAGAGCTTTAATACACTTATAGCTCTATGTGCATCCGTTGTGTGGCAATCACTACTCCTTGCATAGCTTCGATTGTAAGACTTCCTCTTGTCTAATGATCACTTTCAGCTGTGTGAGACTTTCTTCCGTTGGCCTTCCAAACCCCCATTATTATTCTTTTAGCCACAACATCCTGGTGCCAGGAACCAACGCTGAACACTTGCTTGTTTTTGAGTGAAAAAATAGAGAGATGATCTTCTACGTGCATATTGTTATTGCTTGACTTGATCCTTTCACAAAGTTGTCATAAGTGTTTGATTCATCAGATGATTATATTATTATTCTTGAAGCTTAAATCATCTCTAATATCTACTTTGCACGGTTGATTGTTCTCTAGTACTAATTCATTGAAAGTTTTGCTTTGTTCTTCCTACTTGTTTATTCATTACTCATTTGATATCAATATAAACTACAGCTTTTATTCATTTGATCTCAGTTTACATGCATTAAATTATTATATGATCAAGATTGTGTGAAAGCATGTCACTTCAGCAATTATTCTTGTTATCGTTTTACCTACTCGAGGACGAGTAGAACTAAGCTTGGGGATGCTTGATACGTCTCAAACGTATCTATAATTTCTTATGTTCCATGCTTATATTATACCCATTGCTACATGTTCTATATACATTTTATATAGTTTTATGCATTTTCTGGGACTAACCTATTAACAAGATGCCACATTGCCAGTTCCCTGTTTTCTGCTGTTTTTGGTTTCAGAAAACCACTTAAGGAAATATTCTCGGAATTGGACGATTTTTATGCCAAAGTCCCTATTTTTCCCGACAAGTTCCAGAAGTCCGAAGAGAAAACGAAGAAGGGCACCGAGGCGCCGTCATCAGGTGCTGGCGCGGTCCCCCCCTTGCCGCGCCAGCACATGAGGACGTGGCCTCGGGCCTCCACCGCCTTCGCCTACAAATACCCCCCAACAATACAAGACCTAACACCTGAACACTTTTCCACAAAACCTAACGGAGCCACCGCCGTCGTGAACCCTAGTTCGGGAGGGTTCAGAAGCTCTTCCCGGCACCCTGCCGGAGAGGGGAATCATCACCAGAGGGCTCTACATCACCATGCCCGCCTCCGGACTGATGCGTGAGTAGTTCATCCTTGGACTACGGGTCCATAGCAGTAGCTAGATGGTTGTCTTCTCCTATTGTGCCATCATGTTTAGATCTTGTGAGCTGCCTATCATGATCAAGATCATCTTTATGTAATGCTACATGTTGTGTTTGTTGGGATCCGATTGATATTGAATACTATGTCATTTGCTTCATAATATATCATGTTGTGTGTTGTTTATGATCTTGCATGCTCTCCGTTGCTAGTAGATGCTCTGGCCAAGTAGATGCTTGTGACTCCAAGAGGGGGTATTTATGCTCGATAGTGGGTTCATGCATTTATTTAATCTGGGGTAGTGACAGCAAGCTCTAAGGTTGTAGATGTACTGTTGCTACTAGGGATAAAACAGTAGTACTTTGTCTAAGGACAATGTTATTACTTACATTACACACTTTGCCTAATGCAATAATCTGTTGCTTGCAACTTAATACTGAAAGGGGTGCGGACGCTAACCGGAAGGTGGATTATTAGTCATAGATGCGGTTGGAACGGTCTATGTATATTATTGTAATGCCCAAATGAATCTCACACTAGACATCATGACATTAGTTTATGCATCATTATGCATCTCTTTATTCTGTCAATTGCCCAGCTGTAATTTGTTTACCCGCATGTATGCTATTATTATTATTTATGGAGAGACACCACTAGTGAACTATGGACCCCGGTCCTTTTCTTTAAACTGATAATAGAACCAACTACAAACTGTTACTTTCATTCTCTGCAAACATCATTCTCCACACATACGTTTAATCCGTTGTTACAGCAAGCCAGTGAGATTGACAACCTCACTGTTTCGTTGGGGCAAAGTAGTTTGATTTTGTTGTGCAGGTTCCACCTCCCTTTCCATCAAGCTGTTTTCTGGCGATTGCCAGGGAGACCTTCAGACGTGTTCTTCATCTCCTACTGGTTCGATAACCTTGGTTTCATAACTGAGGGAAGACTTGCTGCTGCACTCATCATACCTTCCTCTTGGGGTTTCCCAACAACACCACTGTGTGCATCAGGGCGATGTCCCGCGCTTCGTCCAAGGTGTCAATATTGTCTTCGAGTGCTTCATCGGCGTCTTGCTCGTTGTAGCCGACCACCCGCGGTGCGTCGAACTTCAGGTCGAATGGCATGACTGCTTCTGCTCCGTGCACCAAGAAGAAAGGTGTGTATTGAGTGGACCTATTCGGAGTCGTGCGCAGGCTCCAAAGAACGGCGGGTAACTCCTCAGCCCAGGCGCCTGCTGCGCGTTTGAGTGGCACCAAGAGCCGTTTCTTCAAGACGCTGCAAACTAAGCCATTGGCCTTCTCGACTTGCCCGTTGGACTGCGGGTGCGCGACGGAAGCGTACTTGAGTTTGATTCCTTGATCTTGGCAGAACTCGCGAAACTCTTCAGCCGTGAAATTGGTCCCGTTGTTTGTAATTATGTTGTTGGGTACACCGAAGCGAAAGATGATAGACTTGATGAAATTGACCGCCGATGTCGCCGTAGCGTTTGTGACAGGCACTGCCTCAATCCACTTGGTGAACTTGTCGACTGCGACTAAGAGGAAAGTGTGTCCTCCACGTGACGATTTCTTCAAAGGTCCAACCATGTCGAGCGCCCACTGAGCGAAGGGCCAGGCTAACGGAATTGTCTTGAGCTCGGATGCTGTGGCGTGTGGCCTAGTCGCATACTTCTGGCAGCCGAGGCACTTTTTGACTACGTCTTACACATCTTGCATAGCCGTGGGCCAATAGAAACCAGCGCGCAGGGCCTTGGCTACGAGTGCTCTGCTGCTTGCGTGGTGCCCACACGTCCCTGCATGAATGTCCATGAGGATTGCTCTTCCATCTTCGGGTGCGATGCACCGCTGCAATATTCCCGAGATACTTCGTTTGTATAGCTCTTTATTGATCACCGTGAACGCCTTGGAGCGTCTAGCGATGCGCTTTGCTTCGACTGAATCCGAAGGTAACTCCTAGCAAAGGATGTAAGAGAAAAAAGGTTTCGTCCAGGAGGGTTTGATGAGAAAAACTTCGACTGGGGGAGTTGTGGCCAGAGGATTGCCGGGCTGCTGCTCAGTCGGCGTTTTTTCCACTTCTTCGGCTTGAGGTTCGGCTTCCGCTATGGGTGCAGCTGAACTCTTTATCTTGACTGACCTTTCCTTAATTCGTTCGAGGAAAACACCAGGAGGAATAGGTTCTTTCTTGGACCCGATATTGGCTAGCCTGTCTGCTTCCTCGTTGCTTTCCCGACCGACATGTCGCAATTCGCAGCCATCGAAACTGCCCTCCATCATGTTGTACATGTCGCGGTAAGCCTGCATGTTATCCGCGTTAGAGTCACACTCCTTCATCGTTTGCTGCAACACGAGGTTTGAGTCGCCGTAAATCATCAGCCGAGTTGCCCCGCAGGCTTTTGCCATGCGCATGGCGTGCAGGAGCACCTCGTACTCTGCCTCGTTGTTCGAGTCTCTCTTAAAGTCCATCTGTAACACGTAACGTAGCTTGTCACCTTTGGGTGATGTCAAAATGACCCCTGCTCCTGCGCCATCGTACCTCTTGGACCCGTCAAAATACATAGTCCAACAGTTGGATAAATCGGGGACATGAGGTAACTGAGCCTCGATCCATTCGGTCGTGAAATCTGGGAGGACCTGAGCCTTGATAGCCTTTGGGTGCCTGTAGGTGATATCTCTAGGTCCGAGTTCGATGCGCCACTTGGCGACTCGTCCAGTTGCCATGGAATTGTTGAGGATGTCGGCCAATGGGGCGCTGCTCACCACCACTATTGGATGCTCCGTGAAATAATGCACGACCTTGCGACTTGCCATGAACACCCCATAGGCGAGCTTCTGATAGTGAGGGTACCGCTCCTTGGACGGAGAGAGTACTTCGCTGAGGTAATACACAGGTCGCTGCACCGGCTGAGTTTTCCCTTCCTCTGGCCTTTCGACCACGAGAACTGCACTAACCACCCTGTTGGTGGCGGCTATGTATAGGTATAAGGTCTCTTGCTCGCGAGGTGGCACAAGGACAGGAGGATTTGTGAGCCTTTGTTTCAGATCGTTGAACACAGCTCGAGCTTCGGCTGTCCACTCGAATTTGTCTGTTTTCTTCATTAGCTGATAAAATGGTAATGCTTTCTCGCCCATCCGATTGATGAACCTGCTAAGAGCTGCCACTCTCCCTGCGAGTCCTTGTACTTCACGTAGTTTTGTCGGCTCGGGCATCTGCAAAATTGCCTGGATTTTTTCTGGGTTGGCCTCGATGCCCCTGGCGGACACGAGGTAACCTAATATTTGCCCTGATGGCACCCCAAACACACACTTAGTAGGGTTGAGTTTGATTCTGTACTTGTTGAGGACAGCGAAGGTTTCGCGCGAATCATCGATCAAGGTGTTGGTTTGGCGAGTCTTGACGACTATATCATCAATGTATACTTGTATGTTTCGGCCGATTTGATCCTTCAGGCAATTCTGCATCATACGCTGATAGGTGGCGCCTGCATTTTTTAACCCGAAGGTCATCTTCGTGTAACAATACACACCGTGAGGGGTGATGAATGCAGTTTTTTCTTCGTCTTCCTTTTTCATCTGGATTTGCTGGTACCCGTAATAGGCGTCGAGGAACGAGAGGCGTTCGCAGCCTACAGTCGAATCCACAATCTGATCTATCCGTGGTAAGGGGAAGTGATCCTTGGGGCAACACTTGTTGAGTGACGTGAAGTCAATGCACATGCGCCCATTCTTTACTCCTTTCTTCGGGACGAGTACTGGGTTTTCTACCCAATCAGATTTCTTGAGTTCTCGGATGAACTTGGCATCTAAAAGCCTGTCTATTTCTCTTCCGACTGCCAATCGCTTTGGTTCGGATAACCGTCTCGTTGTCTGCTTAACTGGCTTGGTGCCTGGAAAAATCTGTAAGGCGTGCTCGGCGAGTTCCCTGGGTACTCCTGGCATATCGGTGGGATGCCAAGCGAAAATTTCCCAGTGCTCACGGAGGAACTCGACGAGCGCGCCTTCCTATGCTTCATTGAGACTTGATGATATGAGGACTGTCTTTTCAGCATCCGTTGGGTGCACCTGGTGTGCCCTTGTGTCGCTCTTAGCGCTGAAAGAGCTATCGAGTGTCGGCATTTTTCCTTCAGGAAAAAGGGTGCGATCATTGTACAGGGCGATCTCTGCAAGCTGCTCCTGCACGCCAAAGGACTCGGATATCTTGCTGAACTCCCTTTCGCAATTGTCTGATTTCCGGAAGTCGCTGCGGACTGTTATGACTCCTTTGGGTCCGGGAAGCTTGAGCATCAGGTACGCATAATGTGGAACTGCCATGAATCGTGCGAACGCTGGTCGTCCGAGGATGACATGGTACTGGGATTTCCATTCGACTACTTCGAACTCGATGCTTTCTTTCTTGAAGTGATCTGCTTCGCCGAGGACGACGTCGAGCCATAAGGAACCCAACGGATACACTGCCTTTCTTGGCACTATGCCGTGGAAGGTGTTGTCTGAAGGTTTCAGGTTGGTCAGAGACAAGTTCATGTTGCGTAGCGTGTCTGCGAAGATAATGTTTATGCCACTGCCACCATCCATGAAAACTTTGCTCATGCTGAACCCTCCGATCAATGCATGCAAGACTAGGGGAGCGTGACCCGGTCGTGGCACTCGTGGAGGGTGATCTTCGCGAGTGAACCCGATGGGTGTTTCTGAACCGTGAAGGTACTCTGGAGCGGCGGGTGGGGAGGTTGTAGCTAAATGAACCTGTCGACTGATTAACTTTTGGCATCGGTTCGACGGGCGTCCTTTTTGTATCATATACATGGTCCCTCTAGTTTCTGGGTACTGATCTTGTGTTGCGGCTGAACTCTCCTGCCGTTGGTTTGCATGGATTACCCCCGCGATGTGCCCTGCTGACGGTGGGGGTGGACCTTCGGGTGCTGGAAGCCCAAGTGGTAGGACCGCGTTCCTGCGCAACTCGGCTTGAAGTGCTATGAAGTCTCGACAATCTTTAAGAAGATGAGTTGCTGTTAACTTGCCGTCATCACCCCTAAACAAATGCATTTTGCATGGGTCCGTGAGTTGTTCAGCCGGGGTGCGATATGGTCGCTCCTCCCTTCGAGCTCCCCTAGGCTTCCACTCGCGCCTTCGATTCCCATCGTCGCGGTTCCTGTCGTCGCGGTTTCTGTCACCGCGATCGTCGCGCTGATTGTCCCCCTAATGGGTAGTACTTCGACTGCAACTGTCCTGAAAACCGGCCGCGACCTGCTCGAATCCATCCAACTCGCCATAAGGTCGCTGCCTGTTTTGCCTGTCGTTCCGGCCGCGGCGCCCCCAATTGCCCAGATGGCGATCCGCGTCAGGTGATGGTAATCTGTCGGCTCTTACTGAATCTTCTCCATCGGCCCATTTGTTAGCTATTTCCATAAGGTGGGCTATTGTCCTGGGGTTTTCGCGGCCCAGAGCCTCTTGAAGATCATTGCGTTTGACTCCCTGGATGAAGGCAAAAAGGCGTTATCCTCTGATATGTCAGCGCCTAAGTTTTTCAAAGTGGTCCACCGCTGAATATACTCGCGTAGAGACTCGCCAGTCTTTTGCTTGCAGGCCCTAAGTTGCTGAAAAGAAGCGGGTCGATTGAACGTAGAAAAGAAGTTCCTCTTGAAGTCACTGCAGAAGGAGTCCCACTTTCCGTACGAACTGCGGGGCAAGCTTCTGAGCCATGCTCGGGCTGACCCCGTAAGCATTAACTGTATGTACTGCATGGCCGTCGTTGTGTTTCCCCTCTGACATGCTACAGCCGTGGTGTAATCCTCTGACCAAGCCGATGGTTCCTGAGTGCCGTCGAACTTGGGAGTTTCTGATGTTAACTTGAACCTCTTGGGCATGCGAGTTTCCCGTACGGCAGTCGTGAAGCACATGGCTCCACATGGCTCGATCTCCGAATCTGTGTACGAACTGCTTCAACTGGAGCCTGGAGTACGACTGCGATGCCTTCGTTGGTGCCTTCGCTTATTTATCGTTCGCTGAGTAATAATATCTCGCGCGTCGACTCCTTCCTCCACGTAATCGTGTTCGAAGCTTGCGGCACGCCTCTGCCGGCGACGTTCTTCTCTGTCGCGCCTGCTGTCGGCCCAGTAAGGACCGGGGTATGCACGGCCCACTCCCTACAGGCCTCGCCCGCGTAGGACTTCGGCAGAACGGCTGAGGACCAGGCTACCGCTTGAAGGGATCCTCAAGAGGCACCCCCTCTCGAGGCCTGAAGGGGACGCCAGGGCCTGAAGAGGACCCTGCGCTTCAAGAGACTCCCTAGGCACCGCCCGCCTGGAGAGGAGTCAGCAGAAAACCTCTCCACAGGCGACCACGGCCCTGTGGAGACACTTCGCGGCTAAGCAAGCGCTGCAGGACGCACATGGCTCCTGCAGCAGCCGCAGGGTGACGCAAGCTTCCCAGTGGCCCTTCTGGTGATAAAGGAGTCAACAAAGCCGCGCCGCCTGCGGCCGGACAGCCAGGACTTTCCTCTTTGGTGATAAAGCGGCTGGACGGCGCAACGCTCCAAGAAGATCGTCACCGTGGGCTCCACCACGACCTCTGGCGCGCCTGCGAGCCGCCCTGCGCCGCCTGCAACCTGTCGGCCACGGCGCGCTACTTTAGCACGGATGAGCCGCGTCCATAGACGGAGGGGCCGCTGTGGACACCCTCTCCTTGACGCCACCGGCGTGTGGGAGCCCACCAGCACGAGGGCGGAGCCCGGAGCGCCTATAAAAGGAGTAAGAGCTCCGCCGTAGGGGGGGATCGAGGACCAATCGGGCAACCGCCCCCTAAACAGATAGGATAGCCAACTGCCGGAGGAGGAAGACGACCATTGTGTCCCTCTCCAGGCACCAAACTGCCTCAAGAGAGCCTTCGGCAAGCTCATTGTCCTGTAACCTTCACAGTGCAATACAGACAAGCAGGAGTAGCGGTTTTACCTCCTCTCGAGGGCCGTGAACCTGGGTACGGGCTGGTGTCCTTCTCTGGCGTGATTGTCCTCCTTCAGGCTCGGCGAGCATCGTCGTCGAGCCCCTCGAGAGTTGTTAGACCTCCGTGTTCAGTCCCCCCCCCCCTTCGAACCTCTCTTCAGGGCGAGACTACCCCTGTTACGTGGGAGTCTCCTCGTCGACATTTGGCGCGCCAGGTAGGGGGACTGAGGCGCGTCTTCAACCTCCGAACTCCGCGCCATGATGGACACCCGCGCGACGCGCGCCAACCGGCGCACCTCTGAGAGAGCTCACACCGAGCCTGGCACCGCTCCCACCCGTGGCCGCCGTGGTCGCCCCCGCACGACCGAGTGTGCTGGCACCGGCCCGCGCGTGGAGGAGCCGGAGAGCGAGGAGCACCGCGAAGGAGACCAGCGTGACGACGAGGACCTCTCCGAGCGCCGTGGGGACGCTGAGTCCTCGCACCCGTCCCGGCGCCAGAGCGTGTCCACGCGGGAACACCACGAGCCCGCCCCGCACACAGCGCTGCTCATGGCCCAGGAGCTCCTCCGTTACCGGCCAAGTGCCGAGGCGCACGACCAGTGGCTGGACCGCCTCCACCACCTCGTCGACATCGCAACCACGCGCCCTGCTCCGTCGCGCTCCATTGTGCCTTCCGGCCCTGCAGGGACGGCCGCACCAGGTGCGCCACCACCGCCGCCGGGACCGCCTCCGGCCGCGGCGCAGCGGGCTCCCTCCCATGCTTCCTCGCCGCACGACTGCCAAATCGTGCAGCGCACCGCACCTGACGCGCGCGTGGGCATGGAGCGACGTCGCGACCTCCAGAACCGCCTCGTCGAGGAGCTCGGTCAGGCGGGGCAGCAAAACCGCAGGGCCCTCCAGGGAGGAACGGCCACCTATGCCTCAGGCTGCATGGCCTTCACGCGCGCCCTGCGTCGTGTGGTCTGGCCGCAGAAATTCAGGCCAGCGCTCCCCAAGGGCTTCGACGGGTCCACCAACCCTCTCGAGTTCCTGCAGCTCTACACCACCTCTATCCAGGCTGCAGGGGGCGACGACAAGGTCATGGCCAACTAGTTCTCCCACGCCCTCAGGGACTCGGCGCTGTCCTGGCTTCTCAACCTGCCGGAGGACTCCATTGACTCCTGGGAGGAGCTCTGCAGGCAGTTCGTCGCCAACTTCAAGGGCACGTACGAGCGCGCACTCACCCACAACGACTTACGCGCTGTGGTGCAGAAGAAGGATGAGACTCTTCGCAAGTACATCCAGCGCTTCAGCCAGGTGCGGAACAAGATTCCAAACATCCCTGACACCCAGGTGATCGCTGCCTTCCGCGAGGGCGTCACGAACCGCAGGATGCTCGAGAAGCTCGGCATCCACGACAAGCTCACCTCTGTGGTGAAGCTGTTCGATCTGGCGGATAAGTGCGCCAAGGCTGAAGAGGGACTCCTCTTCGTCAAGATGAGCGCGCGGGGGGACGACCCTAGCGAGGGGTCTAAGAGCCACAAGAAGAAGGAAGAGCCCAAGCGCAAGGCCACCGCGGTCCTCGCGGCAGAGCCTGACGCGAAGGGCTCCCGCAGGGGTTCTCCCGAGCGCGGCGACAAAGAGGTGGACCACCGCCCGTTCTGCGTCTACCACAACAGGCGTGGGCACGCCACAGACGACTGCTTCGACCTCAAGAGGCTGAGCAGGGAACGCGAGCGAGGAGAAGGCAGCGGAAGCCGCGGCAGAGGTCGCGGCTACCGCAAAGACGGCAGGGGTAGGCGCGAAGGCGGCTACCAGAAGCCGCCGGGCACTCAAGCCAATGCTGCCGAGAAGAACAACAACCTCCCCGACGAGGAAGATGGAGGCTACCAGGCCCCGAGAGGCGCCATGGCCTGCATCCTCGGCGGAGCTCAAGCGCCCAAGTCGAACAATCAGTTCAAGCAGTTCGCCCGCGAACTCAACGCTGCGCTCCCGAGCACCGAGACCTCTAGACCCCTCAAGTGGTCCCAGTACACCATCGCCTTCGACGCCAAGGACCACCCCAAGTCGACCAAGACTGTTGGAACCCTCCCCCTGGTCTGCTCCCCCACCATCAACAACATCACCGTGTCCAAGACGCTCATTGATGGGGGAGCGGGCCTGAATGTCATCTCTGTCGAGACCTTCGAGACGCTTCAAGTGCCCTACGAGTGGCTTATGCCCTCCAGGCCGTTCACGGGCGTCACCAGTGGTTCTATCGAGCCTCTGGGGCAAGTCCGCCTCGCGGTCACCTTTGGCACACAGAAGAACTATCGCACGGAGCTGATCGACTTCGACGTCGCCCACATCGGTTTACCGTACAATGCCATCCTCGGCTACCCCGCCCTCGCGAAGTTCATGGCCGTCACGCATCACGCCTACAACAT